>OX457082.1:4323116-6723116 GCA_949752815.1 Conops quadrifasciatus | reverse complement strand
GCACAGTTTGATTTTTATCAGCTTAGACGACGAGATTGTCGAAATGTCACAGCAAGGTACCACAAAGTGCACTGCCAACAATTTCTTACATAAACAGTGACGATAAAGGCAACAAAGCGAGCACAGATTAAATATCAATCTGCAGCGTGAGCGGAATGGGCCACTGATTGCTACCAGTTTGAAATGTAAGAAATGCAGGCAGAATCACTTAAGAGGCCGCTCCTCTCACCCCGATCCGTTAGCCTAATGGGGGGTCCATTTGCTTCTGTGTAGCGGAGCGCAGGCCGCAGGATTTCGTCCTGGACAGGATTCCAAGTCAGTTGCTTAACAAAGAAACGGCGGCAGGAGCCTTGAGGAAACAAATAAGCAAAGAAATTGAACGAAATGATCGACACACTGACGTCGCGTGATGTGATCGAAAGGCACGCCTCTGCTGAAGCTGTCGTTCATGCACCTCAGTTCGCCGCTACAGCGGTACATGTGCCGATTCGAGTTCTTACCGCTTTTCTTCGACAGCTTTTGTTGTCGTTGTTTTTCGAGGTTTCATTCGACTTTTTTTTTTGTTCTCGTACTTATTGTCCATGTTGTTTTTGTTGTTGTTGTTATATTTTGTTTCGACTTCTCGTAGCTATATAAATAATAGGAGCATAAATTTTCCCACCGAAGCAGCCACCAACAAAGGGATGAATATACTCGACGAGTATATGAAGGTAACAAAAAAAAAAAGATCGGGATTTTGAGGTTAAGAGTCGGTGCAGCCGATTATTTCAAAATCAGTTTACTTTAAAGAAATTTATAAAATGATGAATGCATTAAATACGAGGTCCGTTCGAAACATATCGCGAATTTTGAATTCCAGCGTGGTGGTCATCATCGAAAACATCATTGTTGAGAATTAAATGAAGAAAATATTTAGAAAAAGAGCGGAAAAATAAGATAAGACCTGAAGGTTTTATCGAAATGAAAAAATGCTCGGTATTCTCGATGAAATGTTGGAATTAGGGTAATCCTAACCGTCCAGGATTCGCCTGAAAGTAAAGTAAAAGTATGATACGGTATAGTAGCTAGCATGGGTCACGATTGCGTGGCCCATACAATTCTTTTAGCATGGCAATTTTTATATTTTTTTTACTAAGTGGTGTGATGCAAGACACTTGAATGGCCATCTACAGTCGGTGGTGGAGGAATCTACAGACCAGAATTTTTTGAAGAGTATGGCAAAATATATACACTCAAAAAAATAATAAATGCTTGCGATGTGCACAAACGGGGCATATACCAAATACGCTTACACACGATTATGGGCTTAGTATGGCAGTTGAGTTGTTTTAAGTTTTTTTAGCATGCCCAACTTTAAAATGATTAATAGGCCTTCGAAAAGTCACCATTGAAAAAGTCACTATTGAAAAAGTCACCATCACTATTGAAATCGTCTTTTAAAGCATCTTTTAAACGATTTAATCATCTTCCGAATTCTAAGAGTCACCGAAACAGTTGAAATTCACCTAAAACTTCGAAGTTATCGTCTTTTCGTATTCCAAGAGACGATTTTATCGGTTTTCTGTTCTTAAATAAGACGATCGGAAATTAGCTCTCGTTCCTTAATAAAAATGTAATATTTCAATAAAAAATCTTGTTATATATCGACTGGCCAAATAACGACAAAATGATAATCACACCACGAACAGAGCACTACGAATCGGTCTATTAAACCGTGACGCTGGCAAAGCAATGGAGAGTAATGTCTATGCGAGACCCCCTTAACAGGTCGGCTATGCTAGCCTAACCTAACCTAACCTAGCCTATAGTTTTTCTTCGGATCTTTACTCTCTGAAAATTTAATGTAATGTTAATTGTATGAACCTACATTAAATATAGGCGGCCCTCGGTTTTGGTACACAATTGGTTCGTTAAAAGAGTGTAAACGTGGGTTGAAATATTCTTAAGTATTTATTTATACAGTATTTAAAGTATTTATTTATCGATTGTAAACATAATGAAATACACGACACGTTGACGCACGCCCCAATGCAAGATTAGGCTTAATCCTATGGCAGGAACTTCGCACTAATTTTGTTGTTGTTTTCTACAGGGATTCCAACAAAAGCCACAATTTTGGTCGCGTCACCTATATCACCTATATAGCGTCACCTATATCATATAAAGCCATTTGGAGGATTGCTTTATATGTGTTAGCAGTCATTTTTGTGGTTTTGAAGTCCAAATCAATAGCTCCATAATACGATATGGCTCCCCAGACTATAACTCCACATTCTCGGCTATGATGACGGTCTTCCTTCCTTAAGTCGTGGAAATAAAAATTGAATCCGTGAGGTCCATCGAAGTTAAACTTTTTCTCATCCGAGAAGACCACTCTTTTCCACTTATTCTTCCAAGCCATGTGCTCCTAGCAGAAACTTCATCTTCGTGCTTAGCGTTGAGGACTATCGTTGAGGACTCGTTAGGATACTCGTTGAGGATATCGTTAGCTATCGTTTTTTGTGCAATTTTATCCTTTTAGCCAAATTTTAGCCAAATTATTGGCTTTATTAATAATGTGTCTAACGGTTGATAGACTGGCATTTGTACTTTTTGCTTTAATTTTGGCGGCAAAGTCTAATAAATTCTTAGCTATTTTAAAAATGTTTCGCTTTTCTTTCGTTGCCGTGACCATGGTTTACATGAAATGAAGGAATTTTGTCCACAGTTTTCTTTATCCTTTAGATAGTTCCACACGACGTTACTACTTCTAATCCTGCACCGATCCTAATGATGTATATCTGTAAAGATAGGTAAGGTATCCACTTTCTTAACTTTGAGATATATACAGGTTTATTTTACATTTTATTCAGAAAATGGAAAAAATTATATAAAAAATATTAAATTTTATTTTTCTCTAAAAGTAACAGTTTTTATATAAAGTGCTATGAACATAAATAAAAGGTAATGGAATTAGCTTTCAATACAAGTAATATATAGGTATTTTGTAAAGTTTAGGAGATATAGGCCTGCAATTTTAAAATTTCTAAGGGCTATAATTCCAAAACTATACGAGAACGCCCAAAATTGTTGTTATCCGCTGGAATCCCTGTAGAAAACAACAACAAAAACAAACAACAATAAAATCGTGGCAAGGTACCTGTTCTCGGATTGTTCTCAAGATTAAAATTTTTTTACCTTTTTACTCGGAACAGTAAGTAAAGCTTCAATCTAGACGAAACGTGACGGAACGTGCCGGAGAGGGACCTAATTTGTTGTATAGGATCAGAAGCTACGTTTTGCCGTCTATCTCAACTGCATATTGTGTAGAGCTAGCATAAGGCTACCACAAATGATTGAATCCTAACCAGGACATACGAGGTCTGTTCAAAAACTATTGCGAATTTTGAGTTCCCGCGGGTTACGTACATGTGATTTTCAATTTTTTTTGTTGCGTTATGTTGGTACTCGTGTCTCTCACTCATGCTGACAAGTTCGGCTACTTGGAGTGTTCAATTAATTATTGACAGCTATTTTGCTTGGAGGTGTTTTGGCTCGTCTTCGATTTTTGCCTATTCCAAAAAATGAATCTGTCTCACATTTCGTGGGATGAATGCGAAGAAATGAGAGAATAAATTCAATTATTATGTATAAAGTACCAATAAAAGCTCTTTGGGTAAGTGGCTTACGGCCGCAAAACTTACTCAGTAACTAAGGTTCCTCTGCATCTAGAATACCTCTTTTCCCTCTCACAGGGAGACTACTAGACCAGCTCTAAACTCTCTATTGCTCTTAAGCGCACATTAAAACGGCACATCTGTGCCCGGACCGCTTGGATTGGTGAAGTGGGCACCACCTAAACTAACTAACTAACTAACTATTGCTCTAGAGAGACTCTAAATCGTAATTGCTAAATGTTGGCAGAGTTTTGTCGCGTTGCAGTTTTTTCATTTCGCAATGTACAAAATAACCGGAATGTTTTTTCGGGATCTGACTGCACCTATAACCCTCTCAAGGTCAGATTTTACCCACGTAAATATCGCTTCTTTAGAGTTGGCATATTTTGCGCATGGATTTTTAAAAAATTATTTCCTCCAAGACATGTGAACAATTGTTTTTAACTCTTAATAAATATTCGAAAAAATTCGAATTTAAATTTAAATACATATATTTTTATTATATGAAGTTTCAGGGATTTTTTTCATATAATACGTATTTATTTACCCGGCTACATGCGGAGCGTTTTAGTTATGAAATGAACTGAACGTTTGAAGGTTAATTAATAGAAGTAATTTCGTAAAAAAATAGTAAAAAAATACAAAGTTAGTAAAAAAAATTAAAAAAATTGCCATGGTAAACAAAATGTATAGGTGTTGACACCAACACTTCCGGCTTGGGTGTCAATCGTGCTAATGATACGTCAATGTTTATACTTATGTATATGGTTTTTGTTAAATTGTCTTAAATATTTCGCTTGTTTATTATCGAATCAGCGTCTGTTTAATAGAGGCTGGTGCTCTAAGACAATTATTAATTTATCTAATCTGATTATGAATGAGATTGTTTGGCTACGACGAATTTTTTAATCCATCTTTCCATGCTTCCTCTCTGCCAGTTTAGTGGTTTTTAATTCATTTTATGTCTGGGAAGTTTTTTATTTTCAATTCAACTCAGCCGCCTCGTCTCGCCCGACTCGTCTGTTGACATGACCAGGTTCACATTAATTCTATATTTCGACGTACATACATAGTTCAAAAAGGGCAAATAAACGACCATTTTTATAATTACTTATGTTTTGCGCATTGTTGTCGGTTTAAAGTATTGCCGTCGGCCGCTCCATTACCCCCCCCCCCGCTCCCCCTTCATAAATGTTTTAAAATTAATTTTCCGCTTATTTTCATAGATGGTGGAGTTTTGTGCACTTATGGCATTCTGTATTTAAGCCCGGCCCATCTTTACATATAAACAACTATACGTACATCGTCTGCACAGTGTATTGCGTGTATTCTAACGATATTTCAACACCCACGCAGCCCCAGCCCACGCTTCTCCAATCGCATCAGGCGCAATGAAGCGAAAAATCAAAAATTTCTGCCACAGTCGCAAAAATATAGTCTGTTGTATACACGGATTAAAATCAAATTTGCGAATAAATTTCACCCACACAGCCCCACTTGTTCTTCTCCTCCTTCTCCACTGCCTGACCCCCAATCTACGTTTCTGGAAAAACAAAACCATGCAAAACAACGAAATTATGCAACTTGAAAAACAACAGCAACACTACGAGCGACGGCAGATAAGCCTGCGCATAGACATAGTATTCTGGTTAGGCCTCCCTACTTACTTATAAAACAAACAAAAACAATAGAAACCATCAAATACGATACACTACAAAACACAAACAAATTAAGACTAGTTTTTTCAGCCTTTTGCGCGACTGTCCTTTCCCGTTTTTTCTCTGTTTACAATTCTGATCACCGATTGTACTACAACGATCGCCGTTGCCAGGGGGTCAATCGACAATCGACGCACGGCGCTGCGGGCAATGAAGAATGCTTTTGAGGTAAAAATGCCCGACAAAACGTACATACTCGTATTATTGGGATATTTTTATTGTACACACTGATTGCCTTTTCTGTTTGTTCTCTCTCTCCTTTCCGAAGCATTGTCTCTGGAGATTTTTTTTCTCAGTTAAATAGTCCGTAAAATGTAACAGAAAATTCAATAAAAAGCTTAGAGTGTAGGTTCAACTATTAACTGTGAAATATTATTATCACCAGGTATGTACATACATACATAAATACATACGTACGAGTATATGTATATATTCTTTCAGGACATCCTTCCTTTATGCCGTACAATTTTAAATTTATTCTAAGTAGTAGCAGGTTCACAAAGTTGCCCTCTTCACAGGCTTACACACACAAACATATATGTATATATACACACACACACCTACATGTGCTTTTATAACACATATGCCAACACCAATGCTGACCACCCACACGACCAGCCAACCATCCACTTTTAATTGCGCATGTAACACGAATTCAGGCTTGCCGGGCTTACCGGTTAACCGGAGCCTTGCACACATTGCAGCCTTCTGGGGTGCGGGCCATTCTGCTGCTCCTTCCGTTGCTGCTTCCGGTTAGGTAATCCAATCGTCGGTCCAATGGTTTGCAACATAACTCCTCGTGTTTCTGGGTACTCTTAGTACTCGGTTTAGCTCGGTTTTCCTCCCCCCACTTTTCAGTGTTGTTGGAGGATGGGCCGCGGTGATGGTCGAGAATGGTTTGTGTTGACAGCAAATGTAATCAAAATCAAATAAAATTTCTGATGGATTAACTACTTTGACTAACAAACGCTAACAGGTTCCGAAACACATTAACATAATTCATAAGAAAGTATAAAGGAGAGTTAAATTGGAGAACGCATGGGTTAAATTCGAAATACAATCTAGTCCAGTTATTTCCAAAGTGGTCTATATAGGCCCCCAGGGCAAGACTCCGTACTGCAAAAGGGTCCCTGTTAGTAAAAAAAAGAGGGGGTTTCATGAAATGTGGAACTGTGGGGTCCACGAGAGCTGTATTTATTTTATCTATATAAAAATGTTACCATAATAGATTTGCCTTTTGTCTCGTTTCAATTAATTAATGTACAAGCAAAGAATATACAATGTATAGAAGGCGCATCTCATACAAATTTTCGGCCAAAAATTTTTGCTCTGGTGTACGTACTGGTACGTACACTTTTGAGTGTTTTTTGAGTTTCTCCTCATTCTCTCATTTGTTTAATAAATTTGTCTCTTTTGGTCTCAACCTCTCAACCAAATTGCAACCAAAGAATATACAATGTATAGAAGGCGCATCTCATACAAATTTTCGGCCAAAAATTTTTGCTCTGGTGTACGTACTGGTACGTACACTTTTGAGTGTTTTTTTAGTTTCTCCTCATTCTCTCATTTGTTTAATAACTTTGTCTCTTTTGGTCTCAACCTCTCAACCAAATTGCAACTTTGCGTTTTCGTGTTCTCTTCTCGCGTCTTATTCACGACTCCATGCCAGGTGTTCTTTTTTGGCTAACGATGGGTTGAAGAATTTTAAATGCATGTGTTTGTGTCATTTAGCGTCTGTGGGTTTCGTATGTGTAGGATGAGCTTAGTGTGGCTATTCTAGAGTTGGCTGAGTTGACGACGCCAGACGTCGACAATAGATGAAAACGACAGAGGAGAATGTCTTTTTAGCAATTAGAAGAACGTAGCGCATCTGCGTTTTTTCTTATTGAAAAATTGAGGAAAAATCTCGGTATGTTCGATGAATTTTATCCGGTACAATAAATTGAAATAATTTTTGATAAAAGTACCTGAATTTAATCCTCGGTGTTCACTTTTTTTATTAAATTAAAAGACTTTTGAACATTTGGGATAACAATAAACTTCTAATTCAATAAAAAAATGATATATAAATTGTCCAAACATAACAAATGATATATGTATTGTTATATAAATATATAGTGTTGTAACGAGTTTATTTTCCCCGCCGGGGTATCCTCAGCGGCCCCAGTGTCCATAGTAGAGGGATCTCGCAACCCTCTAGGAAATTCACCACCGCTACCGAATTCCGCACGATTGACCAACGTGTCAATCAGTTCACTGGCTAACTGGTAGCTCAGCTCGGACGGGGTATATTGGTTTTCACTTATTCTACTTATATTTCAAGCAGACAGGCAAAGTGCCTGACGACAGAATGTCGGTTACAATCTTGGGTAAATTTCCGGACAGGCCGAATGCCTAGTGACTGAGAGTCACTTCTTAATCTAACAATTTTTCATAAAAAAATAGGCAGAGTGCCTAGCGACAGAGGGTCGCTCACAATTTTAAATTTCGTTTAGTTAATTTCTTAAAAGAAAACTCTCCAGTCAAGCTGGATGGTCGTACAAAAAAAAGGAAAATTAGAATGTGAAAACCTCCAGTCAAGCTGGTTTGGTCGTACTAAAAAAATAAGAAATGGAAAACCTCCCAGTCAAACTGGTCAGTCGTACAAAAAAAATAAGAAATTTGAAAACCTTCCAGTCAAGCTGGTTGGTCGTAAAAAAAAAAATAGGAATGAGAAAACCCTCCAGATAAGCTGGTTGGTCATACAAAAAAAATAAGAAAACCTCCCAGTCAAGCTGGTTTGGTCGTATCAAAAATTTTAGTCTTATTCAGCGAACTGAATAATCGGACCTGGCAAGCAAATCTTAAATTGTATTTTTGTGGTAGGCTATGAACCTACGTCACAATATACAATTGGATCTTACCTGTGATCAGGACCCTTTCTGCTGTTAAAATTCTGTCTTAAGTTACTATGAGTTTATGAACTCGATGGGAATTATACGTCCGTAAGTAAATGAAAACAAAAATTAATTAGTGTGTCGCTTGTATATTTGACGACAGTGTTGTTGTTGGACATGTAGAACCTGATTGAAAAAGAAATATTTCTGATTTCTTTTTCGAATTATTTTATTTTATATTATTTATTTAAACGTCCATTTTGTCTTAAAAGTGTTCGTATTGAAACATTAAATAAAAATATTCTTTCTTGAAAGTGGTTGTCGTGCCCTTGCCATGATACGAACCCTGGCCACTGAACTGCGAGACAGATGTTCTAGCCGCTAGGCCGAAGAATGCTCTGATTGAGCGCTTGCTTACTACTATCTAGATAAGAATTTAGTTGTAACGATTTTTGGTCGTTACAGTGTTATAAATAAATTTAAATTTTTTTTTAAAATATGAAATTCAAGAAATTATTAAATATTATTTACAAGCAAATAAATAATATTTAATAATTTTTCAAAAAACTTTCAAATATTTTCATTTTATCAACACTCTTATAATTATTTTAATTTTCAATTATTCTATCAATTGAAATTTTTGAACAGATAATCAAAAATTTCTAGTTGCGACCGCAAGCGCCGACAACCTTGCCACCACACAACCAAAACATGCATAGACGTATAAAATTACCTAACACGAGCAGCAAACAACGGCACATCGTCATAAGCGACGAAACGAAAGGGAAAGAAATATACATAAAATGCATTTGGCTCGGGCCAAGAACGAAAAAAAAATCGTTTAAATCCTTTGATAATAAGCACTGATAGTGTGAGGGAAACGAAGAGAAAAGAGAAGCAATTCACATGAATGGCAAGAGCTCGGGCCATGATGCCAATGCTAAGCAGAAAGAGCGGAGAAAACCAGAGAAAACCAAAGCAAAGGCAAAATAAACTTTTAAAGCAGTGACGCTCTTTTCACTCATTTTGCTTGCACCCTCTTTCTGCCGACCGACCGCAACTGATTCTAAAAATTGGAATTTTTGAGTGATGCGCCTTCTATATATTGTATATTCTTTGGTACAAGTCAACATATTTTTTTATTATCAAGTTTTTTACTCTACATTAAATTAGTAGCTCTATGTCAGCACACATTTAAACTTGATATGAAAATCTCTACATGCGCCCATAATTATGAAAGTGTAAATTAAGAACAAAAAATATAGGTCATGTTTAATTTCGCATTACATTCTCTTGAATTAATATAATCTGAATTAAATTTTATGAATTTTTAAAAATTTAACCGTTAAATTGACATTGCTTTTACGTCAGTCAACGGATTTTAGCTCAATTTAATTTTAAAAAATAATTAATAAGTGGCATTAATTGTTTCATTTCATTTAGTTTTTGTTTTAATAAAACTCAATATTTTTCTTGCAATTTTGAAAAGTTTCTAGACCATAACTGAACTTTTATAACATGATTTTATTAATTGATTAATTTATTCAACTGCACTCAGAAAAATAAATGCTTATGGTAAGCACAAACGGGGCATAAATCAAGCACACTTAAACACGATTTTGAGCCTAGTATGTGGTGTGAGTAAATTTAAGCATTATTTAGCACGTCAAACTTATTTTATATGTTATGTACAAGTAGGTACATAACAGTGAAAAACTGAGAACGGCGAGCTTAATTTAAGTTTTAGAAGTATTAAATTAAGTATTTAACCAATACTTATTAAGAATGCAAAATTGTTTTAATTAGTATTTGCTTTCTTGATTTAAGCAACGCGCATTCTAATTTTTTGTTCAAAATGCTTGTATTAAGAATTAAAAACTTATTTTGAGATTATTTCAAATTCTTAAATTAAGCAATTAAGGACAGATTTAAGCACATGATGCTTAAATCTAGATTGACAAAAAGCTCATTTTTAAGCACGTACACATTCTGAAATCAAGTGCTAAGGAAGCTTATTATGCTTATGCATTCGTATTCTTCATTTTTATACCCTACACCCGAAGGGATGAGGGTATATTCACTTTGTTCTTCCGTTTGTAACGCATTAAAGGAGGCGTGGCAGGTATAGAAAAGTATATACATTCTGGCTCAGAATCACCTCCTGATTCGATTTAGCCATGTCCGTCCGTCTGTCTGTCTGTCTGTCTGTCCGTCCGTCTGTGGAAATCACGATTACAGGAGAACGAATAGAGGTATCGTCATGAAATTTGGCACGAACATTCTTTGTTATCCTACGCTGTTTGGTATTGAAAATGGGCCAGTGCCACGCCTACTTTTTATAGAAAATATGATGTCATCTGTGTTTTTAGCTCAATTTCTTTATTTCTACTACATTATATAATGAGGTTTTATACATGCGCTTCCTCACTGTGAAACAGTTTCATATGAGCAAATAGTTTCTCGATATCAGTAAATAATAACTTACAGCATGGACACTGATACATCTTCAGTTATTGTATCAACTAAAAATGTAACGTTTATGAAAATATAGTCTAAATCACATACATAAATATTTATTCAAATTGCTTGAAAAGGCAATCCAATTGTGGTGATTTTATATCAAATTCAGTATAAATTCCATAGAAATATTTTTGTATGAATGTCCATACTAATTCTGATTCTTTACAATATTTCAAATTAAATACAAAGTATAATTTAAAGCAAAAATCAAGAGCTTTTACAAAATTTTCAAATGAGTAGTACTCATCATTGAAATATACATACATTTTTTCAATTTCAAAAAGTGACGGCCCAACAGTCACTATAAATGGTTGTATGGTAGATCTAACATATTTGTATTTTTCTTTTACCTTTAGTATTTGATTATATAGATCATTTTGCGTGTACACATGTAAAATCTGACTAATCTGGGAGTCCTTAATACTAACTTTCCATAGGACTTTATTTACAGTTTTTATCCGACCGGATGGTTTTAATAAGTTGTGCAATCCGAGAAGCGTAATTATATTGAAAGTATCTGTTTAAAAGTATAGAATATAATAAAATATAAATAAGTATTAAATATTTATAAATATAATTAAATTATCTTGCCTTCTGTTCCTTCTCTTCGCTTGTCAAAAATTTTTTTGGAATTGTTGTCTTTGATACCGTCTCGGAAAATGGGTTCTGAAATTTCAGAAAATGCGCTCCAGTTTTTTAGTAAGTGATTTGATTTTTCCGGGTAAAGAAATTCGAAATCCAAATTTATCTGTTTCAAGTTTTTCAAGTTTTAATAATTAAATCTTGGAAATATGTGCATGTACTACGCGAAACTTACGAATGTGTCAGCAGCACTTCCTTTTAAAACCGGCAAAGCTTTTACCAGATCCGTCCAGGCTGCGTTTCTCACAAAATCTATGCGTTTTTGGGCTGTTTTTTTATGTATCGGTTCAATTTCATCCCATTTAGCGGAAGTGTGGTTGTACTTTAGCCAAGCAGAGTATTCCTCATATTCTTTAATTTCATCTAGATGCAAAAATTAACACTTGAAATTAAGCCTATGGTAGAAATTACTAATATTACTTAATAAATATTGTTTATGTAGTATTATATATTGCTAAAAACACTTACCGAAGTGGAACTGCCTTCCGAATCACTGTCCGTGTCTAGTTAATATATGTAAATATCTTTTTTCCAATCAACTGACTTCTAACTGACTATCTTTTTTTATCAACTGACATCCACTGATCACAAGATTCTAGTCACTACTGAAACAGAAACCGACGCGTAGTGATACTATCAAGTTAAAGAAATTAAGTATTGACGTGCTACATTTTAGCATGTCAATCTCAATATATTTTTCTGTATACTATTAAATTGACGAAGTTGAGTATTGACGTGCTAGATTTTAGCATGTCAATCTCAATATATTTTTCTGTATACTATTGACGAAGTTGAGTTGAGAATTCTCTATATATTGTATTTTTATGTAAGCTTATAAATTGGGAAAATTTAGAATCGGAGTGCTACAAATTATATGTTAGATTTCAGTAGAGTACTAATTTCTTGAAATATAAAATTTGCGGATATGAATTTCCCGAAATAAGTTATTATATTTTATAATATTTTTTATATAATTCTGTTATATACATACATATTTCTATATGATTAGAAGGAATCATATACAAAGAAACAAAACAGAAAATTTAGAATATGTAGTATTAATTTAAGCATTTTCCTTACTTATTTTTAGCAACCAATTTTACACTTATACCATTCTTAATTTAAGCACGTTTTCTAAAAAATATTTTTGATATTTATAAGCATTACCATGCTTCTTTTAAGCTTTTAAAGTTTTGATCTTTCGTTTCTTTTTAAATTCTTAAAGAAATGCTAAAGATAAGAGTAAAATTGCTGTAATTAAGAATTTTTTGCTCTTGGTAAGCATAAGACAGGTTTCATTGTAGCAATATAGTGCTTAAATCAAGAAAGCCCGGTCATGCTTCCCATAAACCCCGGATTCTTAATTGCTTAGCACGGCATATTTTTCTGAGTGTGTTAGACTGTCATGGTATTTTCGTTCAGTATTGTTTGACATTTCATCAAGGACATTTCATCTGACTTGTGCAGCCCGGCACAGCGTATACAAATTATTAAGCTGTATTTCAAAAATAACTGCTTTACGAGAAATGTATTTCGTATGTTTAGAGCAACTTATAATCGGCCTACCGAACGCGCAATTCGCTATACAAAAAAAAAGTGGCAAAAATTGTAAAAACCAAAAAAAATTTGTAACATTTCACTCTAAATTTAATATTTAGACTTTCAAAAGGAAATTTTAAATCTTTTGAAACATTACATCAATTTATTGAAACCCATTCAAACTACGATGCAGAAGACTAATTAACATGTGGATTAAAGATCCTTTTTCTGTCGATATTGAAAAGGAAGAAATGCTTAATCTTAGTGAACAAGAAGTTGATAATTTAATTGAAATTTCATGCGACACCTTGAAAATAAGTATCGAAACAGATTGGATAAAATTATCATCATTAAGTCCTAATTTGAAATTACTGTGTGATGAAAATCAACATCATCCTTTGCACTAAGGTCAAAACATGTAAAACAAAATTTACTTTACATATTTACTTTAAGTTTTAAATGAAGATAATGTTTTTGAAGATAAAGTTTTTGTTATATACTTACTTTGCAATTTTTGTTTATGAAATAAACAAACAAATAACTTGAATTTTAATTTTTATTAAATAAAATTTTTATAAAATAAAATAAAATTTGTTTTGTAAATAAATGTTTTTTTATGAGGTGGGTCGCGAGATTTTAAATTTAAAAAAATTTAAAATCTCGTACCGGGCCGTGGTCAAGAAAGTATGGAAAACGCTGCGCTATACCATTGAAAAATTTAATCCTAATTTTCATTATTGGATAATACGCGACCAAATAACTGGATGTGGTGTAGAAAATATAGACGTAGTGAAGAAAATGTAGCGGCGGTAGCTCAGTTTGTACGCGATGGTCGTGATAAATCATGCTCGGCGCCGTTCTCAACATGTTTGGCTTATCGTAACAACTAAGGATCTTGGTTTAAAGGCATACAAAATTCAACACGTGCTAAAATTAAAGCCGGTCTACATTCCAAATCGTCACAGTTTCAGTCCTTGGGCTCTTGAAAAGCTTGAAGAAGATTCGCTGTTCTTGACCAAAAATTTTCTTCTGCTATGAGGCCCATTATTGGCTTTATTGACTACATCAATAAGCAAAATTGCCGTATCTGGGCTGAGTGGCATCTCGAAGAGGTTCAAGAAGCCCCTAATATCGATGACTTTTAGTTTCAACAAGACGGCCAAATAGCAGGAGGCACTGATACTAGAGAAAGGACTTAAACGCAACATTCATGAGCACAATAAGAAGACGGAAACTGAACAGACCATTGTAGACACTGAAACAGCGATCTCGCTACTACCCAATAAGGAACAGAAACATGCTAGACACATTTGTAGACAAATAATAGAAACGTAATAATAGAAAATCAAATTTAAAGAAAAAGGGCAACAGGACAAAGAAACTGAGACGGTAAATAGCCTGAAACAGAAACTAAAAATTAACAACATAATCACAACAAAGGCTGAAAAAGGAAATACAACAGTACTGATTAACCAGAACGAATACATAAGAAAGACGGAGCAACTAATTGAAGAAACAAACTGTAGCAAAATCAGAATAGACCCTACTGACGAATATCAGACAAAAATTAGGGAAGCAATAAAAAAGGCAACTAGATTTAAGTACTTACTAAGCTCTTTAGCCGGTTATTTCCGTGTGCTATGGGCTGCACGACTTTACTTCTAAGATTTGAAAGAGTTCGGAGCTTTCTGAACTCTAAAGTGAAGGCCGAATAATGACTGAGCTCTTTTGGGAGCCGTATAAAGAATAGTCTGTCACTTTATTCACAATTCTCGTGCTATTTATATCATTCTTAACATATACCTTGTTGCTTGAGACATTGCTTATAATATGTTATAGTCATGTCATCATTCGTGTATTAATGTACACATGCATATGTATATATGTATGTATATTCGAGTATGCACAAAGCGCTAAATGCTTGCGAACCTAAAATTATTAGTACGAGAAGGTACGAATTGACTTAAACTGCCACAAAATTTATTGGTAATAGCTTTGCCAATAGATCCACACTTAAACGCATACGACATCTGCTAACATTGACAAAGGAGCGTTGAAAATGCATTTCACGATCAATTGCAACCCTTGACTCCATCAGTCTGTCTGACAGTTCCTTTCAACTTGGTTCTAATAGCTGCTTAACGGGAATGACGATGACAAAAGCAATAATAATAATAATTTCACAATGATAGCGACTGCTACAGCAACAAAGGCAACTACTTATATAACATGTTCATTTGTTAACACAGCCAAAAATCACTGCACACACAAACCCTGAAAACCCTAAAAAGCAGAGCGCAGCATAGAGCGGTTGGTGAACAAGAAGGGTCGTACCGAAATGGACCGGACCCGCACTTACCGAAACACTTGGACGCTCCGCAGTGGAAAGAGAGAGAGAGAGGTGTCATTGACTTGAGTATTTAGTGAAGTGCCAAACGGTAGAATGGCTGTGAAGAGCGCCGGCACTTCGTACGTAGGATTTACGTGTTTTCCGATTTATTAGTTTTACCATAAAATAAACGCAATTAATTACAACAACGACCGAATAACATGACAACATGACATGAATAGGATGAGAAGTGTTTTGTTAAAGTCACTGTAACAAAACGAGCCGGCATAAAGCCAACAGTCACACTCGCTTTTAGGCACATACATACATACATACAGTTGATGGAAGCGTGCGATTTGTGTGTATCGTACGAATAAATGCTGTCGCTGGGGACATCTGCAACGGTAAAAACATTCATTGCAAGATTTTCAATACAAGAACGAAGTGATTATTATCATTTTTGCTTTGTTTTTTTCGTTCGATCCAAATTTTTGCATTTTCAGTACACGAACGAAGTGATCGACTAATTGCACAACAACACTTCCAATACTTCTTACGAGTTGTCGTTCGCTGAGAGCAATTTTGAACCATTTTGTCTTTCGTTTAATAAGCGAAATCATTCGCTACTGAACGACATGGTCAAAGCTGTCGTTTCTAATCATTTTCCATTAAAAGAAGTTTAATTTTTTAATTTGGAAATACAAATTTTAGCAAAAATTCAATTGTTTGTAAAGAAACAAATTATTTTCACATTTTGATGGATGCTAATAAAAAGAAGTAGGTGAAAATTGTGTTTATTTCATGTTTTCGATTAAAATGAGATAAGTAAAGTTCACAATTTCGAAAAAAGCAAATTTTTTTTTTTTTAGAGATACTTCAAATAGACAGTTTAACCTACTCTTAAGGGAGATAAATTCGAATCCCCAGCTGACGAGAGGTGTTCCTGTGTTTAGTTCTAGCCGATCATCAAATGAGCATCAGTGGGAAAGAATTCGAGGAATTCTTAATTCCAACGGCCCTACAATCAAAACTACTAATGAATGGACGAAAGTCAGTATGTTCATAGTTTAGGCTGTATTGTTTCCTCAATATATATTTAAATATATCTTATAATTGTTAGGTTTGGGCTGACCTAAAAAGCCGGACAAGGAATAAACTGTCTGACAATGCAGCCGAACTAAAAAAGACAGGTGGCGGACCTTTCTGCTGCGTGAACCAAATTACGACACTTTCTCACAATTTAATATCTCCTTGATTTTATATTTAATCGCTTTGCGAATTCGAAAAATTCGGTTTTTGATTTCACAACGGTTTTCGCAGAGTACGAACACTTGAATATTGAATAGTCAAGGGAATATGGGAAATCATAGTGACTTTATAAAGCAAGAAACCAATGCGAAGAAAAGAGAAATCCGGGTGTGCATTATTTTGCCATAAACAAATTAAACAGAGCCTCAGAGACGCCTTACGTAGTCCCCGTGTTCGCATCGTTAGAAATCGCAAAAGTTTAGAAATCGCTTTTTAGGCCCAAGGTGATAAAGAACATTTTTTTCGCTTTTTATCACTTCGTCTATTGAAAATCTCACAATCAGTCAATAATAATCGCAACAAAAGGAATAGAGACAGTCTAAAGAATTAAATTTTTCACTGACACCATCGAATAGATAATCCTCGAAGTCAAATGCACGAAGAAAACCTTTCCGTTAAAGACAGCCGAGTATTTTGTGTCAATTAACTGAGTAACTCTGTCACTATAGAACTTACTAATTACAAGATAATGTAAAAACGAAACGTAAACAAAATCGCGCTTTCTTTTGTGATTTTCGTAGTTTTGTTGGTATTCGCAATGGATTTACTGTCAAATCTACGATAAAATACAAAAAGCACAAAAGAGAAACGCAATTTTGTTTGCGTTTCGTTTTTACATTACGGGTATATTGTAATTAGTGGATTATTCAAACGTGACAGAGTCGACTCTTAAATTTCATTATACTCGTATTCGCATTGCATTTTTCCTAGAAAATTGCACATTTAAGATGTTCTGTCCAGTCAGTGTAAAGTAATATACGAGTAGGCATTATTTTATTTATTATAATGCCTTTATGACTTTCGAAATTTTCTTGCCTTTCGTGCTCCAAATCCAGAATAAGCATAGCGGTAATATTGTTTATACTTTTTAATACGAAGTAAAGGAAGTATGTATTGTAATCGCAAAAATTTTTGAATTCCTGATTTCAGCGAAAATACATTTTGACCATACCTCAATCCATTTTGACTAGTTTCGTCGTGACGTCTGTACGTATCTCGCATAACTCAAAAACGGCTAGCCGTAGAAAGTTTCTATTTTGTATTTGGGACTTATATAAGTCCCTCCAAGTGTGTTCCACCGATTTTTGCTATAGTTGATTGTGTTGAAGGGGTACAAAATTTTAAAAATCCTTCACTTTTTTTTCAAGGATTTTGTAAAAATATAACACATATGTATAACATACATATATTGCACGCATCAGATATTTTTTCTCATTTATAATGAGAATGAAATTGGAATAAAATTTTCAGAATGAAATTAGACCTAAATTCCAGAATCACGCTCATGCGAGTTTTTTTACAATTTAGGTCATCTGTTATTTTTGTTTTTAATAAAATCGAGTCGGAGATTTACCAACTAAAAAAGTTGGTAAAGAGAGGCGTAACGTATGTTGTTGTTTTTTATATGCTTTTCAGCTCTGCAGTCCTGTAGCGAGTTTCTGTATATCAATCGAAAATCTTTTCTATTTTTATGACGTCGTTTCGATTTGACTAGATGTTTTCGATTGTGAAAAGTTTAGTGTTTCTGTAATAGGAAATCGAAAAGAGGCTGTTATGCTTTGATAAAGAAACATTAATAGAAAAGAAACAGGTCGGAAATGAACCAATTGTCAGTATTTTTAAAAATACAAATATAAGTCATTTTGAAAATCTTTAACCCTAATACGTTGTTGGGGTCATTTCATGACCGAAAATGATTTTAATGCTCAATTCCTATGCACAAATTATAATATAATTCAATTTCCTTCAAAATTGTTACTAGTGCTTTGTATAAATGCAGTTGGATTCCAAATCGATACCTGTCTGATCGTAGCCTGTGTACGATTTCCGCAGTATACATATATCCAACTTAAAAACCATGTTAAAATAATATTCTTCAAAAATATATATAGATGAGCGAAATGCATTTAATTATGTATGCTGTTGAGCATGACCGAAGGAATATGCTCCGGATTAAAAGACGTTATTTAAGAGATTCTACGGATCCCTTCCAGATTCCGGAGGCTCGCTTCATGGACCTCTTACGTTTTTCAAAGGAAGCAGCCATCCAGCTGCTGAACGAAATTTTCGCCATTTTTGGATATTAGCAGGAGAACGACCTTTATTTTGCATTCATTGCGGCTTTGTACAGTCCTCCATTTTTATGTCACGGGAAGTTTTTTTTTTACAGGTCAAGACTTTCTATGCCCAATATCTAAAACGATGGTCAGCCGCATAATTAACAAAAGAACATTAATTATTCAAAATTATTTAATTCCAAAGTACATAAGCCTTCCGAAAACACCTAAAGCTCGGCGTACTATACAAAGAACGTTCCGTTTCAATCCTTCATAAATAAATATGGATTAAAAAAAATTAAAATTGCCACGAATAAAAAAATTAATTTCTTAATCCAAAGAATTGGCACAAAGAATGGTATACTTTTCCATACATTTCTTCTTTATAGATTTTTTTCTGGTGTAATTGGCGCCATTGATTGCACCCACGTAAAAATTAACTTATGAAAATTCAAATTTAAATTGAATTTCAAAAATGACAAAGGTTTTTCGACAGCTCATAAGCAATAGAAAAACACAATCGAATCTTTTCTATTCCTTTTTGTTACAGAAACACTATTTTCGATACATTCCTATAACATTGGGATTGAAACAAATGTCAATCGCAAAATTAGACGGTTAGAATATTTTCCTATTTCGATTGCTTTTTTACAGAAACAGTAGGATAGAAAATTACGTCAGCATGACGTATAATCGAAAAAACTAATAGAAAAGAGCGATCGAAAAGAGTTACAGAAACGAGCTTCTGGTGTTCTATAAGTTTTTGTGACGCAAATTATATGTCATGCATGACGATATCAAAAAACCAGGCGTCTGCAGACGAATCCGAACACAAAATTGGCGGCAATATTTTTTCGGAGATGGGAAAAGAAAAGGTTTGTGAATGTTTTAATTATTTTTTAAAGCCTAATAGCCTGAACACAGTCAAATTTCGTTGACTACAAATGACGTCGCTAGTATCAACATTACATTGGCTCTTATGGGAAACGAGAAAAAAATAAAATTTCGTTGCATTCGTCAACGAAAGCAACGTCGGTAGTCGCTCGTGTTCTAATTCCTTAGCCACATAGTACGTCTTGTTCTTCTTTTCTTGTTTGTTTGACAACTATCATCGCTCATCGTCGACGAAATGACTGTGTTCAGGCTATAAAGCACACCACCAACAAGCAACTTTTAATCCTCATAGAGGAAATGAAAAGATGCCCAACCTGGCTAAAGGCGTACCAATTCTTAATCCATACTCCATAATCCATACACTACTTACGGAGGATTATTTTGTTAGTTAGCCCCTTTTTGTCCGTTCCCCCTGCACAGGCCGTTGCAAAACATTTAATAGTTTAAAAAATATTTATTTTTTTAATTAACAAATTTAATTAACATTATTAAATTAACAATTAAATTAACAATATTTTAATTTTAACATTATAACAGTAAAAAATTTGTTTAATTAAAAAATTAAATTAACAATTTACATTTAATATTTGTAATGTTTATAATATATTTATAACGATAATAAATAAATTATAAATAACTTATATATTTTAAATAATTTATTTATAATAAATTATAATTTATAAATAAATTAGAATTCTAAATAAATAAATTAGAAACTTTAAAATATAGCCTTTTTACGGCCTGTTGAGCTGTTCTGAGGTTGGCGGTGTAACTTTCTTCTTCTGCAGACAAACCATTCTAAAGGGCCTTCTTTTTACGGTCTGTAGGGCTTCTCTAAGAAGATTTTCCGGATTGGGATGGATTGCAGATATTGCAGCTGAAAAGAGAAATAATCGTACATAATATATATATAATATATAATCATATCGTCAGTTATTGTTTTGTTCGTTTACCTTTTCAAACCTCATGCAGGTTTTAAAATGATTTGAAGCTTCTTTTCCCATGTACATATGCCATCCATATTACACAAAGCTCTCTCGAAAAAATATTTTCACAATTAAATTTATATGAAAAATAAACAAAAGTTTATAAGCCCCGTTGTTATGGAAAACATTTGCTTTTCATATAAAATTCAGTTTCCATAGAAAATTCGTTCTCATTTGTTTACTGTTCAAGTTCTGCATTATATGGGATCATACATTTAACTAATAACATGTAGTTAGTGTCATTTAGACCAGCCTAAAGACTAGTAGCATGTAATCAATTGACCACAAATTATTTGAAGGGAAGCATGAAATACTAATATTTTTTTATTATTCAATACATACATATTTTTTATTGATAAATGAATTGATTTTAAGTTGGAAAAATGTATGAACTTAAGTCATTACAAGGTTTTTATCTCAATGCTTTGTTTGTAGTCTTGAAAAGAACTGATAGTATTTCTGGCAGGGGTCCTAAAAAGACCGATATTTTTTTTGGAATGCGTTTAAACACATTTCTCGAGCCAATTCATCCCGTCCTGCTGCTGCTACAGTTAATGGTACCACTTATTCATTAAAATTGATGATTTAAGGAGCGTCTTTGGTAAACTTCCAATTATTTTTATTAAAAATGCACAAGTTGTGCAAGGGGTAACATATGTACATAACTTAAAAGATTGCTAGATCCAGATCAGTTGCCAGATTGCAACACTAGGGTTGCCAAATCCCGAAACATAAAAGGCAATCCTCGTATAACCCTCATCGCCCCTAGTCCAAAGGTGATGAAAGTTTTTGCCCCTCTTGTGGAGTTTAGGATTTATAGGCGTTGGAATGCCAAAAATTAAAGTGCTATGTCTTTAAAACAAGCTGAGATATCAACGTAGCATTAAAAGGATACCGTTTAAAAGTATATTTCAAGGCGTTTCTTTTATCTAATAACAACTTTTATGATTACTGCCAAATATTATGAAGATAAGTCAAATTTAAAAAAATGCTTACTTCGTTTTACAAAATAATTTTTTTCTCCCTTAAACAACAATTAAGGTATCAAATGGAATCACCATTTTTATAGCGCACAATATTACCTTTCAAACGGCATATAATATGTTTAGGCATATTTTCTCTTTCAGCCAATTAGAGTGTGTTCTACGACAAAAAAGCACTGTTTAGAGTTATAATAAAAATGCTTTTACAAAAAAAAAAAAAACCGAGCTAGGCACCTATTCTTAACTTGTCCTTTTCCTTTCCTTTTCCTTGTCCTTTTTTCATTTAGTTCATAAAAAGCAGATAAAACGGAATTTACAATTATTAAAATGTATAAAAAACTGACTCCTGTGAAGTTGGCATCCTGCGAATTGGCATGTTAACTGAGTTAACAGAGCTCTGTTAATAACAGCGGCGAATATGTTAACAACAGAGGTTTAACAGAGAAAGTTAACAGAAAACTTTATTTAACAGACACTTAACAGAAATATAGTCTTGAGTTACCAGAAACAAACAATAGAGGGCTCTTACTTAACAGAAATTATTGACCGATTTTACTTAATTGTACAACCAATCACTGTAATAACATACAGTCAACATTTTTTTTAGTTTCTCGTTATTTTTGAAATATATCTAGAAATATGTAAATTTAATTTACAAACAAATATCAATAAAGAAATAAAATAATATTATTAAAAGTTTAATAATAATATTAAACTAATAAATAATAAAATCAAAATTATGGTGATGATTAAAATGGTTATGAAAATTACGATAGAGAAAATCATTATCAAAATTATGATAATGATGATGATAATTATAATAAGATGATAATGAAAATGATGACGATGATGATGATGATGGTAATATTATGATAATAATGATGATAATGATAATGATAATAATGATTATGATTATAATGATATTGATGATAATTATGATGATAATGATGATGGTTATAATGATAATGATGATTACAATGATAGTGATTAATGATGATGATGAAAATAATTATGATGAAAATGATGATGATAATTATAATTATAATGGTTATGATGCTGATGATTATGATAATGATGCTAAAAATTATGATGATGATGATGATCATAATGATGATGATGAAAATTAGAGAAATTATTGATTCTGTGTTTGCCAGGAATTTAGGTACATAGTTTGTAGTTTGGATAAAATGATTATGCCTACCGAAGGAATGAGAAGTTCTTTTTTAAACGCGGGGTTCAACGTTAATTTTTTTTAATTCGATGGTGACTTTTCAGTATAATTTATATCAATGATAATTTTTTACTATTAAATTTTTTTGTAATAAAAAATAAATTGTTTTTGTTTTATAAAAATGTAACATGGATTTCATTATAACCTTTTTGCATTGTACGGTTTTTGGGGGAAAATATTTAGACTTTTTCATCTGTCACAATTTTTTAAAGTTGAGGAAAATAAGTCGCATGTATTTTTTGTATATGATTTTTTTGCGCGGTTTTCCAAAGAAGGTATCTACCGTTTAAAAAAGAGTTGGGTGAATATTATTTTAAAAAGATAATTATAAATTGTAGTTTACGCACGCGTGTTATAAAGTAGCAATAAAACCCAAAAATGCATTAGAGCAGTTGCAGTTTTACAAAAAATGTGGTCACAGTTTCTGCTCTATAAAAACTACAAATATAATTTATGCGTGTTGCCACCTATTTACATGTCTTCCAGGCATTCTTACGAATCAATAGAGACCACTTTTGTCAATTTCGTATCTCTACGATTTCTGCAATATGCACAGGATGCTGAAGCCATTCTGTTAACAGTGGTCACAGTTTCTCCTCTATAAAAACTACAAATATAATTTATGCGTGTTGCCACCTATTAACATGTTTTCCAGGCATTCTTACGAATCAATAGAGACCACTTTTGTCAATTTCGTATCTCTACGATTTCTGCAATATGCACAGGATGCTGAAGCCATTCTGTTAACAGTGGTCACAGTTTCTCCTCTATAAAAACTACAAATATAATTTATGCGTGTTGCCACCTATTTAAATGTCTTCCAGGCATTCTTACGAATCAATAGAGACCACTTTTGTCAATTTCGTATCTCTACGATTTCTGCAATATGCACAGGATGCTGAAGCCATTCTGTTAACAGTGGTCACAGTTTCTCGTCTATAAAAACTACAAATATAATTTATGCGTGTTGCCACCTAGTTACGTGTCTTCCAGGCATTCTTACGAATCAATAGAGACCACTTTTGTCAATTTCGTATTTCTACGATTTCTGCAATATGCACAGGATGCTGAAGCCATTCTGTTAACAGTGGTCACAGTTTCTCGTCTATAAAAACTACAAATATAATTTGTGCGTGTTGCCACCTATTTACATGTCTTCCAGGCATTCTTACGAATCAATAGAGACCACTTTTGTCAATTTCGTATCTCTACGATTTCTGCAATATGCACAGGATGCTGAAGCCATTCTGTTAACAGTGGTCACAGTTTCTCCTCTATAAAAACTATAAATATAATTTATCGCTTCAGCATCCTGTGCATATTGCAGAAATCGTAGAGATACGAAATTGACAAAAGTGGTCTCTATTGATTCGTAAGAATGCCTGGAAGACATGTAAATAGGTGGCAACACGCATAAATTATATTTGTAGTTTTCATAGAGGAGAAACTTTGACCACTGTTAACAGAATGGCTTCAGCATTCTGTGCATATTGCAGAAATCGTAGAGATACGAAATTGACAAAAGTGGTCTCTATTGATTTGTAAGAATGCCTGGAAGACATGTAAATAGGTGGCAACACGCATAAATTATATTTGTAGTTTTTATAGACGAGAAACTGTGACCACTGTTAACAGAATGGCTTCAGCATCCTGTGCATATTGCAGAAATCGTAGAGATACGAAATTGACAAAAGTGGTCTCTATTGATTCGTAAGAATGCCTGGAAGACATGTAAATAGGTGGCAACACGCATAAATTATATTTGTAGTTTTTATAGACGAGAAACTGTGACCACTGTTAACAGAATGGCTTCAGCATCCTGTGCATATTGCAGAAATCGTAGAGATACGAAATTGACAAAAGTGGTCTCTATTGATTCGTAAGAATGCCTGGAAGACATGTAAATAGGTGGCAACACGCATAAATAATATTTGTAGTTTTTATAGACGAGAAACTGTGACCACTGTTAACAGAATGGCTTCAGCATCCTGTGCATATTTTAGTAAAATGAAGGATTTAAAATTGACAAAGGTGGTATTAAATTGTCCCTAAGCGATTCTTTATATACATTTTTTATATATATTCGATATATAATTCGTTACCTTTACTAACAAATGAGTTAACGTAGTAAAGTCGACGACCAAAAACTCTGAAAATTCAGATCCTATAGAGAGTTGTATAGGAAAAGAGTTGAGTTTTTCTAAGTTTTCAACCAGAAAAAGAAACTTCACCAGTAGCGATGTGAATGTTCTATTCTGTCTTTATAATGAATGCTGCTATGCCTCATAGATGGCACTATTAGGTCTTTAGTGCAGACAAACATATTATATGTGAGTGGTTTGAGGCTTAGCTAAGAATCCATTTTGCGAATTCCTGGTCATTGTTTGCGTCTGTTCTACTAATCCATTACTCGTATATAGCTAATAGTTATTTTGCATACCTTCTATTTTGTATACCTGATGGAACTTATTAGAGTTGTAGGCTTATTTATGAATGTAAAACTTCAATTAATTTAAATTAAGGAAACTGATTTATATATTTTAAACATTAATGGGATTGTAAAATTCTTTAGTATAAAATCCTTTTTTACAATACCCCAACATTTAATCTTTAAATTAAATAAATTTTTTTAAACGAAATTTATAAATTTTTGTAATTAAAATTATATAATTTTATTCGCGTTATGGAAAATATGCTAATTTGAGATCTGGTCAGTCTGGTGCAAGCTTTAACTATTTCGGTGCTAATTGTAGGGTTCTTCATTATTCATTCTACTACTTGTTTAACTAATTACACTTTACTTAAAGTTCCGAAATCGAAATATCACAAGTTGTATATTTCATTAAATAATCAATTTTTCATTTTCATTTATTCAAAAAAATTAAAATCTCAACTGATTGTATAAAAACTATTGTACGAATAAATTTATAAATATAGAATAAACATAAAATAATTGTAAGTCATATTTGGACCTACACTAATAAGCACGTGTTACTTATCAAACGAGCGAGTACCTACTCGATCTGTGCTTTTAACGTATTTCCTCAATAATTTGTGACGTTTGTTCTGACACATAAGCTACAATTTATGTAGAACAACTCAATTTATGTATAGGCACTCAAATAAGGCACAAAAATAAACACCAGAAAAAATTAAAATATGCATTTCAGGACAAAGTGGTAAAATTCGATTCAAAGGCTCCCTTACAAGTTCTCATAATCAAAAAAGTTTCTGTATTTATAAGAATATAGAGTATGAGCGATTCGGAAAAAGTCTACTAGTGCAACAGCGTGTAAAGCCAGCGACATCTGTCGTCGAAATATTTAATACAACACTATTGAAACCAAAGGAGTAACAAGTCAGGGATGTTTGTAAAGACAAAATTTTACAAATAAAAAATATGTATTGTTAAAAAAATATACAGTTGAGAGATATAAATATTACATGTGTTAGATTTTCTTATTGAGAGTGTAGTTATTTATTTCCTGTTAATGTGTAAAATGTTATTATATTTTTATAATATTTCAAAAATATAATACTGTTGTATTGCAAATAATTTTACCATTAGAAAATTTAAAACCTATTAAAGCTTACATAGAAAACTAAATTTTATAAGCCTTTACAATTCTATAGCTGGAAATAAAGTTGGGAGAAACTCCCACCTTTTGTGATTATAACATCTTTTTAAATAACTTTCATTCACTCACAAACCCTTGACTAAAAACTGTGTGTAAGAGTAACATTTTGAGTGTGAAATTTTAGGTATTAAAAATGGATATTTGGGTTTATATTTTAATTTATTATTCAAAAGGCTCTTCCACAGGTCTCCACTTGAATATTTCTTGATAAAAGTTTCTGTTCTTCTAATATTTTGCCTGGAAGTTGTTCCCGATTTTTATTTTTCTTAAAACTTAATGAAACTATATTATTGCAATCCTAAGAGGATTTTTTGTGAGTGTGCTAAAGTAAAAATTAACTTGCAGTCATTGCAAAAACAATATAAGTCATATTTTTCGATTTGGACTCAAAATTCTGTTAGTACGTACATCTAAAACAAGTACATATAAAGTTTAAAAAAAATTTCAAAAAATATATGAGTCAATATACATACATATAAATTCTTTTTGCAATGACCGATTCAATTGTTTTCTTAAACTTCTAATAATAATAATAGGTAATGAGTTAATGAATTTTAATAAAATTTTATGAAGCGTATAGATCTCACAATTTTACCCTTTCATTTATTTTAATGCGGTCGTCGCTCCAATCTATAAACATTTCTGATTTTTTACTATGTAGAAGAACGCCTGGGAGTAGTTCGCAGATTTGAAATTAGGAACTAAATCAGACTGAATCCTTACCCCAATGTAATACTTCGATCTTTCTCAGCAACTCGTGCGATTTTGCCATACTCAACAATCTAGAGAATCGCTGTTGTATGAAGAGACAGTAGATCATTTTCACCATGGAGATGGTGCTTTGGAACGCAATACTAATACTCTGCGCGGTTGAAAGTTGTGCGGGAAGTTAAATTTGATCAGGACTACTTGACCTGTGTATACTCACGTCAGCGACAATGACGAGATCTTCACCATAGCGCTCAACGACCCCCCAGTGGCCATACATGGAAACGATGTTGGCCAGAATAAGAGTGACATTCCAGCTAGAAGTTGGCAAAAAGTTCGAATCGGAACCGATACCTCTTAGGCTTTTTTCTATTACGACTTACATTTTTAACGAATCTCCTAAACATGAAGGAGCGGCGAGATTAACTCCAATAGTATATGAAAGCCCGAACAATTCGCGTAAGAGCTTTCGATTCTTCTTGCGGAGTAGTTGTACATGCTTTTCCTCTGACATTCTTCAGAGAACTACACCTTTTTCAATTGTAGTTCAGAATTTTTCAATTGTAATTCAGAAATTTTCAATTGTAATTCAGACATTCCATTTTAAAATCAGAATTTTTCAATTGTAATTCAGAATTTTTCAATTCAAATTCAGAATTTTTCAATTGTAATTCAGACATTCCATTTTAAATTCAGAAATTTTCATTTGTAATTCAGAAATTTTCAATTGAAATTCAGAATTTTTCATTTGTAAATCAGAATTTTTCAATTGTAATTCAGAACTTTTCAACTGTTTATATATGTTTATGTATGTATATAGAAAAAATTTAACTATACAGGGTTAAAAGAATGTTATATTTTTATGGGTGACTGGAAAATCCCAAGGACTCGTGGATTTAAAAAAAAGGCGGAATGAAGTGGAAAATTCTGTCCGGAACCGAGGTAGAACAGATGATCGGATCGGTGGAAAGCAACAGTAGTATCTCATTCACGGAGATTGCGGATCGCTTAAACTGCAATTCGGTAAAAACATTAAAGGTCTTTAAAGATCATTAAACCTATATTCCCTAAAAAAGGTGCACCTCGTACCTGTTCCCTTGAACAGTGCTGAAAATAAGGAGTATGCATACGTGGCCAACCCAAACAGATATATTCAGGAAGGCAAACAAATTATTTGGATTGATGGGACCCATTTTAATTTGTTCTGCCGTCACAGTAGAGGCCGCTCCAAATTTGGACACCGTGCCTGTCCATCATTAATCAATCAACCACTCTGGTGATTGAGCAAAAGTTTTGCGTCTGGGACCATATTCGCCAATGCTCAATCACATTGAGGTAATATGGTCAAAGATCAAGACTTTTGCAAAATCACATATAAATGTTCCACCCGCGGTTGGTACAGGGTTGACCGACAGCGACTGGCGTATTTGGAAGCCCTTATTGACAATACGATTTTGACAATTAAACTTGATTTTGATGAATTAAACTTAAGCCATTTTTATAAGGAAAGTAAGTTATTATCTACTTCTTTCGTCAATTCGAAGGGGACAAAGGTCAGCAGTGTCCGGTGAACTATTAAAAAACGACTGTTAGACTTTTTCCAGTCACCCAATAAAATATAACATTCTTCTAACCCTGTATAGTTAAATGTTTTCTACATACATACATACAACAGTTGAAAAATTCTGAATTACAATTGAAAAATTCTGAATTACAATTGAAAAATTCTGATTTACAAATGAAAAATTCTGAATTTCAATTGAAAATTTCTGAATTACAAATGAAAATTTCTGAATTTAAAATGGAATGTCTGAATTACAATTGAAAAATTCTGAATTTAAATTGAAAAATTCTGAATTACAATTGAAAAATTCTGATTTTAAAATGGAATGTCTGAATTACAATTGAAAATTTCTGATTTACAATTGAAAAATTCTGAATTACAATTGAACATTTCTGAACTACAATTGAAAAAGGTGTAGTTACGTATGAGATATGCTTATGTACGAGTATATCAAATGAAATCGCTAAAACGAGGACATATATTCGTCATATTCACTATACTCCTCGTTATTTGCTGAATCGTAAAATAACTAATAGAGGGCGCTGAAAAACGCATGGTCTCTAAAGTGGACGTCAGACAGAACGCGATTTAAGCGCCGCGAAATTTACGCCCGGTTGTATTACACAGGAATCCCATAAGCACGTCAGACAGAGAAAAAACGTTGTTTACTTTCGCGGCGCATAGATTTACGCGTCGCGGTGCATTGTAAAAATTTACAAAATTTCTTTGTGTTAGTGTTTTGTGAGTGTGTGAGTACAGTTCTACAAGTTTCGGAGATGCCAAAGAGTTGAGATTATCAGTTATCGTATAACAATTGAAACTCTAAAGGAAAAATTTGTAAAAACTGGCATTTTCTACAAATATGGCATCTTGCTATCTATATATACACGCGGTTGATTTGTTTACCTTAGTAGCGATTCGCGCTCTATTTAACCACCAATTCGCAGCGCGATAGTTACGCCCCGTATCGCGCAGCGTATATCGCGGTCTGTCTGACTTCGGCTTAAAGGCTCAGTTTCATAAAGTCCGTTGCGTGAAATACATATGTATGTATGTATATGTAAACATATGATATGAGTTTCATAGGCTCCGTGCGTTTACATGCGTAAACGGATAGAAGTAGAAAATTGTTCTACTTTTTCATTCGTCGATCCGTTCATTCTATTACAATCGTTGTTCTATTACAATCGTTGAGAAATAATGCCAACTGCGAATTATCAGGGATTAGTGTCCTAAAAACTTTAGTGTTCTATTTAAGCAGATAACTATAAAGGATTTTAGCTTTAAATATGAAATAAAATTCCTATGGAATTATGAGAATAGTTGTATCCCTGTGTTTGCGCAGCTCTTGAACGGATTCTATGAAACTTTAACATTTTCTGTTCCGTCGCTATCCTTAGGACGGATCTACATTCTGAGTATAAATACACTGAGTATTTATTTTTACAGAGCCCTTAATAAACAATTACATAAAATTTATTTGATATCTTCGAACTTGCCTCCGAATATTAATTTTTTCCTTTGCACCTACACTTGTAACAAACAAAAATCTGTTTCACGATGCTTCCTATCGATTGGTGCAAAAAAAAATTGTGGGTAAAAAAACCACCGTGTAACCACATTGGGGGTGAAGTAATTTTTTGTCAAAACCTTTTACTTCGGTCGGAAAGAAAATATCGGGTTGGGGTACGTGCTTTCTCACATCCATAAAACAACGAGTAAATAAAAAATCGTATACTCGTTGATAAACGTCATTGACTTTTCGCCGCAAATTAATAAGAACAGAGAGTTAAGAGAGCTCTGTTAGTTGAATTCGCAGGATGCTGAATTTCTGAATTCGCAGGATGCTAACTTCACACCGGTAAAAAACTGATACATTTCAGTATGCACTAAAAATTTTACGCTCACCCCAAAATATTTTTTTATTATGATAAGCATGCAAAACGTAAAAACATGTACGGGAGTTTCTAACGGCATTATCAACTGACAAAGCAACTGAAGAAAATGGACGCAATATCCGATATATGAACCAAATATTTGGGGAAAAAGGAAGTAATAACCAATATTTCGTTATAAGCGATAGTTTTTATAACCGGTTGTTGAAAGCATGCATTTAAATAAAAATTTTTCGCTAAAAAAATGGCGACCGCTTTGCCAGCATGATGTGTCAGCAGTCCGTTCAGGAAACCTCTGACTCACTACAGCGTAAAGTGATTGTCGATTCTGAACGCAGTCTATGCAAAACAACGTAAATGCTTATAAACTCACGCGATGCTATTGCGAATCTGAAATTCGTGTTTTGATTCTTCGTGACTCCATTAGTCACAAGACTCATTTACGTAAGCGTGACTCTGGAATTTGGGCCTTAGAATTAATTTTAGATGTTCTTTATTCTCATGTTCTTATCAAACCAGAATAGAGCCTCTGGTGTAAAAAAATTTAATTTTAAAAAATTATTAATAAGTGTAAATGAATTATTTCATTACAATTTTTGTTCTAATAAAACGCTAATACTCGTATGTATTTTTCTTTCAAATTATTTCTTTTATCAAAATTCATTGTTTATTATTTTATTGTTTATTGAGTCATTCGTATCATTCTGTCTTCTCATTCTTTTAATTTTGAAAGTATCTTTTGAATCTTTTGAAATCCAATGCTTTTTTGCCTTAACATCAACGCCTAACTAACCTTCACCTAACAGCATTGTCATCATTGTGTCCAAAGATTTGTTGGCAACGACAAAATTTCACCTAAACACAACGCCTCGCTTTAACGTCAACGCCTCATTTACGCTCAACTATCACCGCCGCCATCATTAGCCGCGTTCAGAACGGTCAAGCAAAGTCAGCGAAAAGATTGTTTGCTTTCTGAGGGGGTAGAAAAGTCAGAAGGGTTGACGAAAACCTTAACAACTTCGTCAGCCCTTCTAACCTTTCTAACCCCTCAGACAAAAAACCAGCAAACAGCGAACGCAGCCATTAGCCGCGTTCAGAACGTCAAGCAGAGTCAGCGAAAAGATTGTTCGCTTTCTGAGGGGGTAGAAACGTCAGAAGGGCTGACGAAAACCTTAACAACTTCGTCAGCCCTTCTGACCTTTCTACCCCCTCAGACAAAAACAGCCAAAGCACATTGCGGCAGCGGCAGCAACAGCACACAGAAATTATATAGAGGCTTATGGGTGCTGCTGCTGCCCTGAAAAATAGATTCTATTACGGCAGCAAGAAAAACTCACTTTTTTCCACTCAAAATGTTGCCACCTTTCACTGAAAATCCGACAAATTGTATTGAAAAATATACGGAGAGTAAGCTCTCTTTAAAGACGAGAGAATGGCATACAGGATACAAAAACAAATAGGCGACTTGCTGTCGCTGCTCTAATGTACTTTGCTGAGCAGCGAGAGAGAGATGCTGTCGCTGCCGCTGCCGCAATGTGCTTTGGCTGAAAACCAGCAAACAGCGAACATTGATTAACCGTTCTGAACGCAGCCATTGTGTCTAACGCCTCGTTTCAATATCAACATGTCGCTTCAACGTCGACGCCTCGCTTTAACGTCAACGACTCGCTGCAAAAGTTACCGCGGTCAGTTAACAGCGTCATCATCATTTTGTTCAAAAGTCAACGGGAGCAATTAACAGTGTCGTTACCATTGTGTTCAACGCTGCATCGCTTACATTGTAGGAGTGCTGCAGCAGTAAGCTCCGGAGCATATTTAAGATTCCCGTTTTGTGTTTAAGCGGACCATACACTATTCAATTCCGTTGATCAACTGGGTTGGTTGAACTACATATCAAAGCGTGTGTGGCCTTGTCAACTAACAAATTTGACGTTACTCGAGTTGGTTGAAACATAATCAAGTATTGTATGTTGATGATAGGATGATTGGAAGTAAAAGGAACGCAGCTAACATGTTTTTATAATACAAAATTACACTAACTAATTAGACTATATCATATGCAAAAGCTGCATTCCCTTTAATTCGAATTAGAAAAAATTTTCATACCAGTTTTCAATCCAAAGGTGCTTGTCTGGATTTGACGCTTAGATGGCGCTGATGCAAAAATTTTTGTAGGCACTGAAAGGCACATTTTTACAATTTAGTAATTTCATCTTCCAAATTTTTGTGTACGTGGCTAATGCTTATCGTGCTTATCGTGAAAACTCACCGTCTCGTGAGCCACGACACGATACTAGACTCACTGTCACCTAGAATAGTGAATCAGAGAAGATGATTTGCTCGTCGCATTACGTTGTTTCCCATTTTTCTGTTTGCTCCTTTTATTCACGTTGATTTATAAACGTTTAGTGAATTGCGCATGAGGTCTCTTTTCTTCACATTGATTTTTCTGCTGCCCAGAGTTACCATATATGCAGTATTTTATATATTTTTTCAGATAATTTTTAAAAATGTAAAGATTTTGCAGTGAAAATTCTCTGTGGTGGTATCTGGCAATAATACTGCTGTCATTTTGTAAATATTGTGAAAAATTTTATGAAAATCTTGTGAAAATATTGCAAAAATCGCTACAAATCGCCAGAATGCTGTCGGGAGTGGGACCATATTTGCTGCGTTTGTGAGAACGCAGAGAACACAGAATGCGCATCCAGAGATACCTTAGAGACAAATCCAATGTCATTGAAATGCCGGAGCAGGGGTAAGTTTTGATAATATATAAAAAATAAAAGTTTTGGCCTTAGCGGGTTTATATTACTACAAACAAAGAATGTGCCACAAACATAATTACCTTTTAACAATAATAATTTTAGGTTTTTGTCCAATTTCCGCATGAAAAAGCATTATTTTATGCAGGTTTTAGAGAAGGTGGCTCCGTGGATGAAGCCAGCTTCGAAGTCCACATCAGTTCCTCCGATACTCCAACTGGTATCATTTCTACGTTTTGTTGCAGCCGGTAGCTACCAGAAGGTGGTAGGGAACGAGTACATTGCTGCTATGTCACAGGCAAAAATATCAGAAATAATCCAAGAATGTTTGATTATCTTCGAGCAGCATTTATGTTCAAAATGGATACGTTTCGAGATATCGGATGAGGAAGAAGCTTCAACAAAAGCAAAATTTTATTCAAAATATGAATTTCCTGGTATTATTGGTTGCGTGGACGGCACCCATATAAAAATAAAATCACCAGCCACAAATTTAAGGCATTCATATTACAATCGGCTACTACAGCATAAATACCATGATTGTAATGTGACATGTTGTTTTATATACGTATATCATTTAGAAATACTTTGACTCGTTTTAGATATGCGATTATAATATTGTCATCAAGTACGTTTATGCCAGGGCAGGGGGAGCTAACCATGACGCATATGTGTGGAGGTCCAGTGTGGCCGAAGAATTCCTAAAATCAGCATACAACGGTGGAAAGAGTAATTCTTGGCTGCTGGGTAAGATAGTCATAAAACTTCTTTCAAATTTACTAAATTTACAATATTAAAAATTTCAGTAGATTCGGGTTACCAGCTGCAGCCATACTTAATGACACCATACCGGCAACCCCAACATCGCCACCAGGTTGAATACAACAGCAGACATTGCAGAGCGCGCAACTTCGGCGAACGTTGCTTTGGAAATTTGAAAAATAGATTTCGATGTACACTACACTCAGAAAAAAACAGCAACGTAAAATCAAATAATTTTTTTTTGATTTTAAGTGGCTAGTTATTTCCAAGAAATACTTTAAAATGAAGTAGAAATATTTAAAATCGAATATGAAATACTTTGTTTATTAAAATAAAAATGCTCCAACTTTAAAATAAAATATGTTCAATATAGTTTTTAGTTGCATATTTCAAATTCAGATGCCAGCACTTCAATTTGAAGTCGGACGCTTTTATTCTGGAATTTAATGTGTTGCGTATTTAAATTAAAATTGTAAAATTTGAATTGAAGTGTGAAGTGAAGTGAAGTACGTACATAAAAGTCAGTTCGGTCTTTGTCTTCAAAGTGAATAAATGTGTTGTAAAAAATTCTTATAAGCAATGGAGTATGCGAATGCTTTTTGCGACGCTAATGAATTAGAACCGGAAACCTTTATTGTTTTGCAAAACGGTGAATCCGATAGTGAAGTAAAATCTGATATCTAGTAAAATCAGTCATTTTATGTTCTAATAAAAAATTCTTCTGCAGTTTTAATTTTGGTATAATCTTATCAAGTCGTGCCTTGCACATAACACACGGAAAAAATTACGCATTAAGGGTTCAAATAGGTTAGGATGCTATTAATTATATGACCCGGGAAGCGCCTAAAGCCGTAATTAAGTTAAAGAACTAGGGCATGCCATTCTCTCGCACGCCTGAAGGTAAAATCTACCAACGATTATTTGGAAGCCAAAGGTTACAGTTTGACGAAAGAGGGCAAGCACATACATACATACATACATATGTATGTACATGTTGTGCTGTGGCTGACAGGTGAACTTGAGTCTGAAGCACTTAGAACTTAGTTATAATAATAATTTCATTCCAGAACTGGTCACTGCCTGCTACATACCCTTTATGGGCAGTCGCTTAAATGCGATTGTAACTATTTCATAGAGCACTTTGCTCTGGACTCTGGGTTTGATCTTTGAAGACAACGAGTGCCGCGGTGTCCTCGCTCGATGTCTAGAAGATGGCAGAGGATTAGTCGCCATGGGCTGCCTTGCCAGGACTTGGAATCTGTGCAGTTTCACCCGACAGGAATATATGGCGCAAGCTGCTTGATCGTGGAGGGTTGCCGTGGCGAGGGTGGTGTTAGTGCTCATAAAAATCCTGTGCTTTTGCAATTGCATGTATTTACTTCCGAAACAACTGGCTGAGCGTTTGGCTGTTATTTCAGAGACAGCACTAATTTTTCCCGGAGTCGATCTGACGCGTGATTCTTCTATACCAATACTTTCTTACATTACAACATATTGGGTGGCATATGGTAGATTGTTATAGTGGCAATTTGGTAGAATATTGTTATATGGAATAACTGTTATATAGCTTTTTGGACTCCGTCGTTATTTGGGTTATATAAAATGTAAATTTTTCTGTGCGCAGATAACGATTTGTTTGTTGTTTGCAGTCCAATACAAATTAGAGCCTTTTTCACACATTTTCAGTCATATGAAGTTGGGAGTAATGTTAATAATACGTTATATATCAAGTGGATATAACCCTAACACCTGTGTAAGGGTTTTATAACCAAAAAGAGTCTGTAAATATATTTAGGTATGTAACTTTGTAACAAATTACATAATATATACATATACAATAAAATTGTACCAAAATGGAAACTTTATGAAATTGTTTCCTTGAAAGAGGATTTTGCTAGCACCCTGTACTCAGAAAAATGTAGTACGCTAAAGATTTGATTTAAAGTTTAATGTATTTAAATCGATATTGAAATACCTTCAATTTGAACTTGAATAATATTTGATTCAATGCATTTCATGATTGAATTAAGGTTTATTTCTGTTTAGGTCAAAGTTTTCGCATTTTAATTCATTAGTTGAAAATTATTTAATTCAAAGTTGATATTTTTTAATATTACTAGGTTTTCCTTTAAAATATATTTTAAATACTTTCCATTTTGAATTGAATAATTTCTCCGTTGACTGTAAATCATTCCGATTTCTATTTGAAATGAAGTGGTTTTATTTGATTTTACGTTGTTTTTCTTCTGAGTGTAGGTGAAAGAGGCCTAAATTACACTCCCGAAAAGGCGACACATATAATAAACGCATAATGCGCATTGCACAAAATTTGTGTTTTCCATAAAAATGCTTGGGAGATCACGGAAGATGCCGAAGTTCCTGAAACATTTTTCAGTGAAGAAGAGGTTCCATCACTTGCAGCAACGGTAGCGCGAGATGAACTGGCACGGGCGTTAACCGAGTTAGATAAAAAGTGTTGAAATCATAATACATATAATATTATATAATAATATACATATATAGTATATAGTATGTAAAGTATGTATGTATGTATGTATGTGTATAGTATATAGTATGTAATATATACATATATATAAATACTACGTTCCTTTATACAGAGGTTGTTGCTTTTGGAAAATGGGGCGGAATTAGATCAGCCGAATAAATCAAACGAACGTCCACTCAACGTTATCCTCAATAATCCAGCCAACAGTATTCCGCTGATAAATTTTATAAGTGATTAACTGCTACTACCATTGGCATATATAAAACTCTTAGAACTTTTCGTTGCTTAACATGAACTCTGAAAGTAGAATGCATTAATTGACGCTAAAAATTTGAAAAATGAACATTGAAAATAGTCGCGCATATCGTCGAAAATATCGTGGCAAAGAAGCACCGTCTGACAACACTATTCATCGTTTAGTGTCGAATTTTGACTTATGAAATTATTGTGTTCTACAACATATTCAGAAAATGTAAATAATAACTAAGTTTATTATTTATTCCATTAAAATTAGCAGAAATTTGAAAATACAAATATATACATTCATACAAATGAATGAATTTTAAATTAATATTCAGTATTTTGCTCTGTATTTCAGTATTGCTCTGAGCAATGCGCATATTATTGCAAAAACAAACGTAACGAAAATTAGCAAAAATTTGAAAACACAAATACATAAATTCATAAAAATGAATGAATTTTGCAGCAGCAGAAGTGAAGGCAAAAACAAACGAAAAAAGGGCCTCCACTTCTGCTGCAGCACAACGAAGTGCGAAACGGATGAACTCGCGCTTCAGTGAAGACAAACGAAAAATAAATTGGATGGCATGGCCAGAAAAGTACCATGGATCGCATTGCAGACTCCGAGAAGACCAGCGTCATATTAATTTTTTCATTCAGTATATAAAAAAGAAGATCCAAAGAAAAATAAAGATCAATTTTCCTTTGGTGTTAATAGCGTTATTAAAATTTCCATGAAGTCTGCAATGCGACCCATGGTATTTGCTAGAGTTGTGTAGTTCCGGACATGTATAGTTCCCGGAGACGTATTCGCACTCGGAGATGTTTCCAATCGTTCCGATTGAAATATTTTAACATGTCCGAATAGTTCCTATTTCAAAACAAACAAATGTAAAGTCTTCTCTTTTTCCCATTCTTTAACAATCGGTTTTATTGGAATGAGGGAAGGAGACAACCAGTTAATAAATCGCTGTTTATGGCGGGGTTACATGAGCAACATTTGTTTTTGTTTCTAAGCAAAAAAAGACGCAAAACTTTTGTGATGCTAATTTTTTGCTTAGAAACAACAAGATGATGCACATGTCACAACAGGGAAACATTTCATAAACGGAAACAGCTCTCGAAGCTAAACAGTTCCTCAGAGATGTTAACGAAATAGTTCCTCGGAGATGTTAATAAAATGCATAGCTTCTGGAGATGTTAACTATTTGCATATCAGAATGAATGTTAATAAAACATGTCCGAAATGATACGATGTCCACTTAATGAGTGCGAATAAGTGAGATATTTTTTAATGTTAATTATTATAATCACTTATTTTATATAATTACCTATAAATTATAAATACAAAAATTTCAAATTTTAAGTATTTTAAAGAAATTTTTTTAGAAATGTATATAAATTTTCTAAAAATAGTTTGATAAGGTATAAAACCAGTAATTATACAAAATCAAAAAAGAGTAAGGGATTGTGATGGGATGTCAGCTCTTTTGCTTTACAGTAAAAACAGTGTCAAATAAATAAACACTAGTTCCGGGAAACGTCTCCGGAACTAGTTCCGGAGAGTAAAAGAATCGTTCCATGTTCGTTCTCTCTCCGGAACTGTTAAGCCCAACTCTAGTATTTGCCACACGATCAATGGCACTGCATATGTTTGTTTGGTTATGCTCTTGTTGTCGCAGAAGCGTGAAACACTCATCCTCTTCTTTGCGCAGTTTCGCACTTCGTTGTGCTGCAGCAGCAGTGGAGACAACAGCGGCAGCAGCAGCAGTGGCAGCTTCACAAGTGGAGGCACCAGTGGCAGTAGCAGTGGTGACAACATTGGAAGTGGCGGCGGTAGCAGAAGTGAAGGCAACGGAAACAGCGGTGTCGGCAGCGTAAGACGTCGGTAGGGCTGAAATAATTTTTATATGTAAAATTTATTTGTAAATAAAGTAATCCTTTACAAATAGAGGAATAAACAAAATCTTCTGTTTGCAATCATGTACCTCTAGCTTGGGGCCTTTCAGACACCCCATGGAAGACTCCAGTCCTTGCCACATTGTTCGACAAGTTCAATATAATGTCGACTTGGACTTCCGTGGACGTAATAAAAGTGCTGCAAAACGGACCACCGCCCGTTCTCCGCACATCCGCTGCATTATCACAAAGTTTCTTCCTCGTCCTTGCCTTCAGGTCCGTCTAAACCTTTAATAGGAAAAGAGACAATAAGGGCCGATTTGAAAAAACGCAGTTTCGAGAAACATTCACGCGAGATTTTTTTTCGATAAATTAATATGACGAGCACCGGCAAGTCGCTTTCTTGTTGCACGGCTTTGGCTCTTTTCTGGCTAATCACTTCAGAATCACACGTACCTGCTTGTGCACTGCTATATTATTGTGCACAAACAGGTACGTGTTATAGGTGTCAGCAAGTTCCAAGCAGGTTTCAGCAATACAAGTGGTCTTACCTTCTTCCACTCCTGTGCGCTTCTCATGGGTGGGCCGCAAAAATTCAGGCTTAGGCGAATCTTCTCCCATTCGCCATCCCAAACCGCTTTGCTTTGCCCAAATAAAGGCGCTCCTTGTGCCATCTCTGGCCGTCTGCCCAATTCCTCTAATAGTATGTGGAATTGTTCTTGTGAAGTAAGTTTTGCGCTATAAAAAAATTATTAAATATTAAAATTGCACAAATTTAAGTACAATTGGTGAATTTACTTACCCTTTTTTCTCCATTTCTCCAGCAATTATTCAAATTCAATTTTATAATTATTCAATTCAATTATCTAAATTATTCAATTTTTGTTCGTTTTCAAAAGGAGTTGTCCGCCAAATTTCTGTTAAAGCGCACTTTTCTCAAGTGGCTCATTTGACAGCTAAGTCGTGGCTCATGTAATAACCGTGAGCGTATGTAATTCGAACAGTGTGAAGTGAGCCCTGAAAAGAATGTTTAAAAAACAACAATATACGTCGATATTGTCTTGCTGTCCCTGTCGTGTATTGGTGATTCGAAAACGCCAAATTGAAGAACATAACAAAGCAGAATGAAAGATTATCGTGGCTCACGAGAGAAACGTAAATATCTGACGGGAGTTTCAAGTCTGTGCCAAAAATAATTCTCGCAGGTGAATGGCCGGTAGTGTCATGGACTGCTGATCGGTAAACCAATAAAAACATTTGAATGGGCTTATCCCAATTGCGTTGACATTTTTGCACTACTTTCCGCAAATGTTCTTCTAATGTTCTAATGTGCGGTTAAACCTTTCTACCATGCCATCCGACTGTGGATGTAGAGCTGTCGTACGAGTCTTCTTGATACCCAACAGTGAGCACATTTCTTGAAATATAGAAGACTCAAAGTTCCTCCCTTAATCTGAATGCAACTCAATTGGTATTCCAAACCGCGTGACCCAATTCTGAACAAAAGCTTCGGCCACAGTTTTAGCCTCCTGATTTGGTATTTCGTATACCTCTGGCCACTTACTGAAATAGTCCATAATCACCAACGCGTATTTGTTTCCAGAGTCACTAGTAGGAAATGAGCCAGCTACATCCATTGCAACGCGTTCAAATGGTGCTCCTGCATTGTACTGCTGCAACCTTTCTCTGGTTCTAACCTTGGGACCCTTAGCTGTCATGCACTGTGCGCAGTTTTTAATGCATTCAGCAACTTATTCTTGACAATTCACCCAGTAAAACCGTTGCTTAATATTTTCTAGAGTTTTCGTAACGCCGAGATGTCCTCCAATTGGTCCATTGTGAAACTCTTCTAATACGGCTATTATTGTAGACTTTGGTAGGACAATCAAATCGTGAGTGTGTCTACCATCCTCACTTTCCCATGATGCAGTACTCCATTTATCAACTTTAAGCTATTCCATTGCACCCAATACGCCTTGGCAAATGGACTTTCCGATGCCATTTCTTCCTTGGTTGGTCTTTATCCATTTCTTTCGCCTTCACGGCCTTAACCAAGCCTGTATCCTCCAGTTGTCTTTTCCTTACAGCGCTTGATTCCCATTCATCATCAGGTTGCAGATTTGTTAGTCGGATGTCGACTATACCTTCACATCTTTCAGCCTTAGAGCAATGCTTACACTCCAATGCACATGGGCGTCGAGATAGTGCATCGGCGTTTCCATGTTGTCCACCGATGATGTTTCCGATGCTGTATTTCGCAATCCTAATTCTGCAACCTTTCTATCCATCGCGCAATCTGCCCTTCCGGATTTTTAAACTGGAATAACTATCTCAGTGCTGCATGATCTGTCCTCAGTAGGAAATGCTGCCCATATAGGTATTTGTGAAAATGTTTCACGCCTATAACACATGTTTCAGGCCTTTGTTTGTTGCCTTGTAACGCAATAGTTCCTTTCTGGTTTTCCAAGAACTCTGCTATAGTACCCAATTACTTTTTCCTGTCCATCGATCATCTGTGAGAGTACACCTCCTATTCCATGTGCACTAGCATCTGTGTCCAGGATGAACTTTTCGCCAGGAACTGGATAAGCCAACATTGGAGCTGTACAAAGCAATTCTTTCAACTGCTGAAAGGCGTTCTCTTCCTCCTCTTTCCACACAAATTTGCAATTTTTCTTTGTCAAATTTGTACACTTCTTGCAACATTGGCAAATCCGGGTACAAAGCGCCGGTAATACGTACAGAGTCCAAGGAAGCTTCGCACTTCATGAACATTTTTGAGTCGAGGCTAATCTCTTACAGATTTTATTTTGTCTTCATCTGTGTGAATTCCTCCAGTAGTGATTTTGTGGCCCTAATTAGTTTTCGGTTTTAAATAAATTGCATTTCTTTGGATTCAACCGTAATGCCGCAGAAGAAATTCGTTGAAAGATTTCTTTTAAATTTTTGAGGTGGTCATCAAAACTCTGGCCCATGACAATAATGTTATCAAGATACACCAAACATGTTTTCCAGTGAAGCCCTTCAATACGTGTTCCATTAAACGCTCAAAAGTTGCTGGAGCGTTGCATAATCAGAATGGCATTACAGAGAATTGCCACAGTCCATCCCCGATGCTAAAAGCAGTTTTCTCGCGATCGGATTTCTCAATTTCCACTTGCCAATAACCACTTTGCAAATCCAGCGTTGAAAACCATTTCGCACCAGATAATATGTCCAAGGTGTTATCTATTCGTGGCAGTGGGTAGCTGTCCTTTTTAGTGATATCGTTCAGCTTCCGATAGTCAACGCAAAACCGGGTGCTTCCATCTTTCTTTTTCACTAACACAACTGGTGAACTCCATGGGCTTGTTGATGGTTCAATAACTCCACCTTTCTGCATCTCGTCTATTATCTGTTCCGCCTCTTCTCGTTTTGCCAGTGGAACTCTGCGTGAAGCTTGCCGAATAGATCTTGCATCGCCAGTGTCTATTCGATGTTGTACGATGGCAGTTCTTCCAAATTTATTGCCATCGTTAACAAATATGAAATTTTGCTTTTATCCTTTCTGGCCCGCTCACCTCATTCAACCAGGTACCGATGATGGTAGGAGTTTTTGTCTTCTCCTTGAAACCCTTCGTTTTGCCTTTCTGTGGAGGATCGTCACAATTAACTACGGCTTCCACAGCTTGGCATTGTCCTACTAGTCCTCCTTTATCAAGAGTTATCGGTGACCTGAACTCATTCATCACTCGAACTGGGATCTGCTTATTCTTCCCCGTTTGTACCAATGTTGGTACAACCAAAATATTCGCAATGCTTTCTGATGGCTCTACTACCCACAGCTTGCCTGCTACACAGTCTCCGTCCACACATGCCCATAAAACTGCTTCGGACTTTGGTGGAATCTGCTGACGGTGACTTACACTTACATTCCTGATCTGAGGCCGTTCATACCCAGTGCTTAGGGGTATCTCCATATTCTGGCACGTCAGAATTCTTTCCTTCAGATCTAGAGTAAGACCATGGGCTAGCATAAAATCCACGCCAATTATTACCTCGTCCATTATTTCAGCCACTAAGAAGGTGTGAATTACTTCTAGCGTTCCAATCTGAACCTTAGTCTCCAATTTTCCGGAAATCACAGCTTCCTCTCCTGTAGCTGTTCGTAGTTTACAACCACTCAGCGGCTCAACATTATCTCCTGCGAGGTCTGATCTAACAATGGAATGCGTTGCGCCCGTGTCCAGAGTTAATACCAGCGATCGTCCATTTACAGTCCCGTTTACAGTTAAATTATTGATTTTACGAAGTATTTGTAAAACCGAGACAGTGGGGCAATCAGTTGCGGGAACCAGCTCACGCCCCTTTGAGCTGGTCCGTTTTAGTTTAACGATTGTTTCTCTCCAGAAGCAGTAGTTTCATTTTCGGTGCTTCTATTCTTTGCATTTTCGTTTTTCCTAAAAGCCTCATTACAATTCCGTGCAAAGGGTCCACAGCTGTAACATTTTACTTCAAAGCCTTTGCGTGAGGTTGGTACCATTCGAGAAATAGTCTGGATCAGATCCTTCATGGATTTCTCCAGAGATTCACTTGGTCCAACTTCCAGCCTATGAACTTTATGTGTTTGTTTGCTTAAAAGGCTTGCTGTTTCCTGCGTCAAAGCAAATGACACTGTTTCGGCAAACGTCTTCTTTGGCATGGAATAGACTGCGGGTTTGGTATCCGCATCTCGTATTCCATTCATGAATGCCTGAATTTTAAGTAATTATATTACTTCCGCTGGTGCGTCTGCGTTGGCCAAATGCGCGAGCCGCTCTATCTCCGTCGCATATTCTTGTAACGGCTCGTTCGCTTTTTGGTAACGATTCATCAGCTCCATCTGGAACATTTGTTTTCTATGGTCGCTACCATATCGCCGTTCAATCGCTGCCATAAACGCGTCATAGTTACCACGTTCAATTTCAGGAACTGTTTGCAAAACTTCAGCGGCGGAGCCTTTCAATGATACCACCAAAGCTGCAACTTTGCCTGCCGTAGTCTAGTGATTAGTCTGTGCTGTGGTCTCGAACTGTAGTTTGAAAATTTTAAACGGTACAGTTCCATCAAACGTTGGTGCTTTCAACTTCGTTGCACTAACAGCTATAACTGGTCCACTGGACTGTATCTCTCGCACATGACTATGCAACTGAAATATTTCTGATTCTAATTTTTGGGTAACTTTGTGGAATTCATTCTCCATTTGATCCTGTCTCGCCTGCAATTTGGCAGAATTCCCTTCGATGCGCGATAGTTGGTCCTGCAGTTGTGAAGTATGCTGTACTAGCTGCTTTTCCATGCGTGAGGACTGCTCCGCCATCTGATGCTCCATGCATGAGGCCTGCTCCGCCATCTGATCCTTTATGCATGAGAGCTGCTGCAACAGCTGATCCTACATGCGCTGCGTTATTGCCGCTAAAAGCACATTCATGTCAAATGCTGGAGCTGGCTGCGACTCTACCAACTGCGCCTCGACCTACGATGAAGCTCTTGAAGCATCAAAACAAAACTCGTGTTCTTCAACATCGATGCCCTCACTCTCCATGGCTTTCCGCAATTGTGCTTGTAGATCTGCCTTAGGATTATTCTATATTCCTCTATTATTATCTGCTGCCTGCCTTGCTCCGACTTTATCTGTTGTCCAACACCTTTTCCCTCCATGCAGACACTGTCTAAAAATTACGTAGTTTATTTCTGTTATGTTATTTGTTATTGTATTTTTTATAGTTTTCGAAGCCTGTTACCGTCCGCAATGAAGGAGGTTATACATACAATGTTTAAATACATAATGTATATATACATACACGATTCATTCGAAATTTGAATGAATCATCTTTTCTTCTTTAGGTTCTACACTAATTTCATTCGTACAAAAACGTATGGAGATTCAATTTCATTCGAATCTAGTAGGCGTTAGAATTATTGAGTTAAGGAGTAAAATTTTTATTCGAAATGTACTGTACTGCAGTAGTGTATTCAAGTGTATTCATGTGTTCGAGACATCCCATGCAGACCTCTATTACGTAATAATGAAAGAAACCTTAGAGAATCAATTGATAGACAAGGAGAACAGCATAATAGAAAATAATAGAAATATAATTTCTAGAAAAATATAAAATATAATAATATTAAAAGAGTTTAAATATCACGTTAAATTAAAAGATGATGACAAATTTTACACACTTAAAAACTCACTTACGGAACGGTACAAAAAAAACGAATCGATACCACATATTCATACGAAATTGACAACATTTACCCAAAGAAATCAGTCAGTAAACAATTTTAAGGAAAGGTTATTGGCCACGATAAATTACCTAGGCACTAGGGATTACCTAGACACTAACCCAAGCAATGCGGAAAAGCAAGTAGTGGTAAAAATTAATGAAAAATATGAACCTTAATATTTTTAAAAACGGATTAAATGACAACATAAAAAATACTGTTACATAAATTTTATATTTGACGTTTCGACTCTCTAGGTCCGATATCTGGATTGCAAATAATCCAATAAAACACAAAAGTTTACTTGTTTCTAATTTTACAGATTTATTATTCACACTTATTTACACTTATTATTTTCTACACTTATTATTTTCTACACTTATTACTTTCTACACTTATTATTACAACACTGGTCAGTTTGCTTGTTAGAAGGCACGATGTTTCTTGTTCAACAACCAAGTACGAACTGTCTCGCTGCGCCATCTGCGGTCTATTTATAAGCGAGCTCACACTTGGGTGGATGGTTCTGGAACTATCTAGTAAATTGTCGACCTCTCTCTACTTTCTATGTCGCGCTAGATGTCGTGTTCATTGCATGCATGCTGCCGAGCATTCTCGAACTATCTATCTCGCGATAGATGTCGCGTTCATTGCATGCATGCTGTCGAAGATTCTTGAACTACCTATTTTTTTTTATATCGCGTTCATTGCTTGCATGCTTTTACTATTCACGATTACTCACGATGTGAGTAATCACTTGCTGAACACTTGCTGAAGCAATTAACATTGCACAAGAGCTAGAAAAGTCACAATAAACAGAATCAAATTTCGTCCGAACAACAACAACAATGACTAGAACCGCGGTAACTACAACAACAGCAACCTGCACCGCCCAACAACAACGAGACAACAACGACGTCAGAATTGCAACAGAGGTTTCCACCAAAACAATAACAGAAGTGAAAACAACAACAGAAAAAATGGGCAAATCAGAGGGGGCTATATCGTATAAGCAGACAGGAGAGTTCTTCCTGTGTCTGATTTGCTGATTTCCGAATTTGTAATAGATTGTGCTGGTAAACAAAAACAAATTTAGAAAATAGCAAAGCGGACACAGGAAATCTGTCCTGTCTGCGTATACGATATAGCCCCCAGAATAGCACATGCGGAAAACGTGCAAGGCCCGGAATGAATACTCCAGAGTGCGGAATTGCTCGCTCATGAGCGGCTCAGCTCACGAGCGTGAGCCGACTGAAATTTTTTTTCGGCTCACAGCTCACGAGCGTGAGCTAACAAAAAATTTTTGCAGCTCTCGCTCGTGAGCCGCGAGCCGAAGAAAAATTTCAGTCGTCTCGCGCTCGTGAGCTGAGCGACATCAGACAGCTCACGCTCGTGAGCCGAGAGCTTACCTTCAGCTCACGAGCGCTCATGAGCCGAGAGCTAAACAAACAGCTCACGAGCGCTCGCGAGCCGAGAGCTAAACAAACAGCTCACGAGCGCTCGTGAGCCGAGAGCTGAACAAACAGCTCACGAGCGCTCGCGAGCCGAGAGCTAAACAAACAGCTCACAAGCGCTCGTGAGCCGAGAGATAAACAAACAGCTCACGAGCGCTCGCGAGCCGAGAGCTAAACAAACAACTCACGAGCGCTCGCGAGCCGAGAGCTAAACAAACAGCTCACGAGCGCTCGTGAGCAAACTGAAGGGATCCATATGCATCTGAATATATATTATAGTGTTTTATACGTAGATATATGTACATACATTGTTATGTATTGATATGCCAAGAAGCAATTTGATAAAGGTTGTTGTGGTGTGACGTGGGTGGTGACCAAAAAATTGTTATTGCACCAATCGATAGGATATGTCGTGAAACGGATTTGGGACATGGTCCGAGGGTGGCAGGGTATTCCAAACGGGGTCATATGGGTCACTTTAACTAAATAATTTTTATTGCGTCAATCGATAGGAAATGTCGCTAAATTAATCCGAATATGATTTTCGGATATATGTATATTTCTAGTCGTAGAGAAGAGGACAGAATGCGATATAAAAATTTTTTGTTGTAATATAACGTACAAGTTCAACAAAAAACAAATTTAAATATAAATATTTATATGAGATCGAAGAAAAATCTTTATTCTGGTCTAAACATTAATTAAATATTAACGAAATCTATATCATGATGTAGAAATCTACATCATTGAGCTTGAGCAATAATAAACCAGAAGAGTTACCTGAAGCACCAATTGAAGTTACCTGTAACACCATTGTTGGGACAACCCACAGTAATTATTATTTTATTGAACTTTTAAATACCTACCTGCATATCTGTAAAAAATACTTCTGAAAATTAATCTCCCAAATAACTCTGTTTCAGAAATGTTCTCTTTGGTTTTTCCTACAGAAAAGGCTATTACCCTTTTAACCCTATTAACCCTTTTCCATATCATTGATACTGCTACTCTTATCTTGGTTGCATTTTGAAAAACGACAGGACAAGGCAAGGCGTCTTGCTTATTTATGCACTAAAAAAATTTGTTTACCTACTGTAGGATCACAAAACGATCACGTAAAAAGGGTCAGTGTCGTCGCTCTGTTCCCCCTCGCTCACGCTCAAACCGTTTGTGAGGATCGTAGCGAATATGTGTTGGTTTCGACCGCGATTTTATGAGAGCTCATATCTGAGCAGTTCTCATAGCCATCTCATAAAACGCATGATAAAAGATCTTCACCAACACTTTTCCTTTCTGTTCTTCCTTGTATATACATATTACAAAATTATGAATGTGTGCAGAAACAATTTGCAAGAAAAGAAAAAAATTAAATAAACCAGAATTTTACTTTAAGATAGTTTTAATTTTCTTAACAAATTTTTTCTCGGAATAACAATTTTCCAAATTTTCCCAACGCTAAACAAAATACATATGTTTTGTTTGGTTGAATAAAAAATGAAAAAGATTGATTTTTAGACCAGAATATAGATTTTCTTTCGATCTCACATAAATATTTATATTTAAATTTGTTTTTTGTTGAACTTGTACGTTATATTACAACAAAAAATTTTCATATCGCATTCTGTCCTCTGCTCTACGACTAGAAATATACATATATCCGAAAATCATATTCGGATTAATTTAGCGACATTTCCATTTAGTTAAAGTGACCCATATGACCCCGTTTGGAATACCCTGCCACCCTCGGACCATGTCCCAAATCCGTTTCACGACATATCCTATCGATTGGTGCAATAACAATTTTTTGGTCACCACCCACGTCACACCACAACAACCTTTATCAAATTGCTTCTTGGCATATCAATACACAACAATGTATGTATATCTACGTATAAAACACTATAATATATATTCAGATGCATATGTATCCCTTCAGTTTGCTCACGAGCGCTCGTGAGCTGTTTGTTTAGCTCTCGGCTCGCGAGCGCTCGTGAGCTGTTTGTTTAGCTCCCGGCTCGCGAGCGCTCGTGAGCTGTTTGTTTAGCTCTCGGCTCACGAGCGCTCGTGAGCTGTTTGTTTAGCTCTCGGCTCACGAGCGTGAGCTGTCTGATGTCGCTCAGCTCACGAGCGCGAGCCGACTGAAATTTTTCTTCGGCTCGCGGCTCACGAGCGAGAGCTTTCTGAAGTGCTCACAGCTCACAAGCGTGAGCTGCAAAAATTTTTTGTTAGCTCACGCTCGTGAGCCCTGAGCCATTTGGCATTGCTTGGCTCGCTCACGAGCGAGCGTGAGACAAAATGAGCCGCTCGCTCGTGAGCCATTCCGCACTCTGGAATACTCGTAGTCATTCCGGAAAGGCAAAGACAAACATATTTAAAGAATCGGATAACAATACAAATTATATAATCGTAAAACACAACAAAAACTTATCATTTTTACACACAAATAGAAAACGAACATTACTGCACAACAGAAAGATGCAAATCAACGGGCATCTCAAAAGAGAAAATTTATTCCTTAGGCGCAATCAATTCAAACCTACATCTAGGAGAGAAAGCGTTGAAACATGAATTTCAGTTGGTCAATGAAAAATTCCCCATAGAAACAGACGAAATAATAAGTAGAGAGTTTTTGAAGAAATTCCTTTGCAAGATAGATTACGAAACATTTACAATCTCCATGAAAAATCCATAAAAAAAAAATCTCCATAAAAATACCACCTTAAATAGAAATCGTACAGGCCCTGAAAATAAATTTTAATGAAGGAAATTCCCCCCTACATGGTTTAAATGGGCGTGGCGCGGTCTGAAACGACCAAAAATAGACATAATTTCAATACTACCAGTGCCCAGGAACCTAAAAATTTTGTATTGGGATTGGTCTTACATAGTAGAGGGGCAATGAGAAAACATTTTCAATAAGTCCGTCCCCTTAATGGTTCAAATGGGCGTGGCGCTGTCTGAAACGACGAAAAATAGTCATAATTTCAATACTACCAGTGCCCTAGTGTATGGCCCAGTATTCATTCATTGGTCTTTCGCCGTAAAGGTGCATTAAGAACCCATTCTTGAGAACTACGCCCCCTAAGTGGTTAAAAGGGGCGTGGCATGGCCTGAAATTACCAAAAATAGCCATAATTTCAAAACTACCGGGCCCAGGAATTAAAAATTTTGTATTGGGATTGGTCTTACATCGTAGAGGCGCAATGAGTAAACATTTTCAATAAGTTCGCCCCCTAAATGATTCCGAATCGGCGTGGCGCGGTCTGAAACGACCAAAAATAGTCATAATTTCAATACTACTAGTACCTCATTTCACCAAGTTACAAATTTGTGATTTGTAGGTTTTTTCATTTTTGTAAAAAAACTTATGAATTTCGTTTCACGAAAAGTTTACAATCACAAAATTGGTATTGAAATTCACAAGTACAAAAATGTAAATGTTTTTATCGCTTCACCAAACCAAGATTTACAAGTCACAAACTTGTATTCTACAAATACAAATTTTTTAAAATTGTGTCTGTTTCGAAGAATTCTGTTTCACTAAAAATAAAAATTTTTACAAATTTTGTAGGGGTTGGTAACTGTACAAGGAGAGTTTTCCTCGTATTCCTCAAGACTTCTTGAGGGTCCTTTGTTCTCAGTTCAGTTGCAGTACTTGAACTACAGCTGACCCTAAATGTTGGTTGGTAGCAGGATTGCAGTACTTTAACTACAACCTACTCCTGTTGATGTTCACTGTGTTAGGCACTTGAACCTTAACACGAGAAGCGAAAAGAAAGAGTTGCGTTGAATCTTAATAGTCACACACTGAACTTTATTAAACAATTATAACGATTTATATAATAAAATTAATGCTAACATAATCACAAAATAAACAAAAGTAATAATTATAAATTGTGTCGTGCGACCAGAAAACTGTGTCATAGAAGACTCTTGTTCATGACCGACATATAATTCGACACTATTAGAACAGCGCAAGCCAAACCATCCGCGCTTTGTTAGCGTAACCGTGCTTCGATGACGCTACGCGAGCGGTCGGAACAGAGCCAACGGAATTGATATTTGATCGAGACTGTTGATTGCTGTTTTTGTTGTTGTTCTGTTGGTATGTGAACGAATGTTCTGTTCGTATGTACTATGTTTATACAGTAACGAAATCCCGAAGGACAAAATCCCGAACGACAAAATCATGAAATGATAAAATCCCGAAACGACAAAGTCCCGAAATAACAAAATCCTGAAATTACAAAACTTACAGTTTACAAGTTTTTCAGTAGTTTTTCAGTACTCTCCATTCTCTTCAACATTTTAAAACCACTAGCAAATTTAGCCACTGTCAGGAGGCACGGATCATAACCCTCAAACAACAAAATTCTTCCGATAATGCAAAGTATTTTCGCATTAAAAGTTTTAATGCGTGACGGCCTTCGGCCGTGGCAGGGATTGTAACTCTCAAATAACAAAATTCTTTCGATAATGCTAAGTATTTTCGCATGAAAAGTCTTGATCCGTGGCGGCCTTCGGCCGTGGCAGGGATTATAACCCTCAGACAAAAAAATTCTTTCAATATTATAACTTTGCTTTTTCTGCCATTGTAAAAAAGGCAAGTAGGCGCGTACTTCGCTTTAGAAAAAATTGTGACTTAAATTTCATTTCTTCATTATTTTCACATTTTGTTTCGTAATTGTTCGGGATTTCTCATTTTGGTATTACAAATTTTTCGGGATTTTGTCGTTTCGGGATTTTAAAATTTTTCGGGATTTTGTAATTCGGGATTTTGACTGTCTCTCATTCTGTAAAATTGTATGAATTTTTCACAGGAGATTTTTCATGTGTAGATTTTTAAACAATTTTGTATTATAAATCAGTTTTATATTTAAAAAGCACGTGTGTTGAGTTAGTGGTAGAGAAATTATTGTACAATTAGGAAACATTAAAATCACACTGAGCGAAAAAACAAGCTGTTTCGTGGTAATTTCAAGCATTAACTTCTTGAACGCTGCCTTATTTAACAAATTTGTCTTTGCCTTGTCCTTTATTTCTTTTCTTTTACACAAATGTAAGCTGACATGTTAACAAACTTTCATTCGTATGAAAAAAATTAATTAATTAAATTCCATATTAACCAAAGGTTCATTGTATTGACATTGTAATTATTATAATTATTGTCATTTTATATTATTGTATAACTATACTTACTTTTTGTATACCAAATTTAATTAACAAAATAATTAACGCTCATTATATTTGCTTTATAATTATTAACGCAAATGTAAATTATTACCATGTGCTAACAAACTAACAAATTGATTTATTTTAACAAATGCAATTGTATAATCTATACTAATATTATAAATGCGAAAGTAAGCCTGTCTGTCTCTTACCTTTTCACGGCAAAACCGCTGCACCGATTTTGGTGAAATTTAGTGTGGAGATAACTGGAACCCTGACGAGGGACATAGGGTACCTATTTTATGAAAAGTCAACCTCTAAATAGGGGATAAAGGATTGTAGGGGAATTCAGTCTCAATTTTAAATTAAGTTAACATTGTGCTGGACAGAATAGATGTCAATAATAAATGAATTTATATCGTGGTAAGACACAAACAAGCAAGAAGTATCTCTTGGACCCTCGAGTTATCAAGGAAACCCCATAACGGGCCCCTCCTATCCAAATAAAAAGTGTCGTGTGTCGTGTCGGTTTAGCCGTGAAAAGGTAACAGACAGACAGGCTTACTTTCGCATTTATAATATTAAGTATAGATGTACGAGTATGTACATATACATACTGCAAGCGAACAACTGTGATGTGTCCATATGTATATCATTCAATCAAACTAAGTTAGAGCGAGCACTATTCCACGCGAACGAAGTTGCGGGCAACAGCTAGTTGTATAATAAAATCAATTGTATAATTTTGAAATTAACATTGTATGTAATTGTCGTATTTGTGTATAATATGTGTATAATATGTTATTTTATTTATATTCCCCAGTAGAAATGTAAAAATGTCACCCCTACATTTCTACTGGTGAATCGAACACCAAACAAAAAAAACGGTAATGCATCAAAGTGCATACCTCTTAGGTACGGTATATGTACGGTAAAAATGCACCGTCCTTTATATGTTTTCTAATAAGTCTTAAGTTGCATTTTCATCAATTAAATTCAAAACTCGCCCTCGAGCTTTGCAATCGTTGTTGAATTTGGCGATAATATACCAAAAGCATGCTGAGCTGGCGTTCCTTCTCTTGTGAAATTTGATCAGCTTGGTGATCAGTCCTACACATTTGAATTTCGTTTCATTACTTTTTTGCGCTGTTCCATTTCTTGTTAAACTTTTTGCAGGGGCACTTTTAAATTGTGCTGACGCAAACCAAGATCCTATTCATATTCCGACACGATCGCTTGCAGCTCGGTTTCTCGCTTGGTCAGTAGGTCCAACTGCTGTCGCAGGGCCTTATCTTGCTTCTCCAACGTCTCTGCATGTTGCCGCAATACTTTAAGACGCTTAATCTCCTGAGAATTGAAAGGGCGATGTCGGTGGCTGTGTTCCGTTGTAGAAAGAGTTTCCTTCAGCATCGAAGGCATCGTTATTAGAGAGGAATTGGTAATTACCTGAAGTGAGAAGAGGAAGGAACAACTTGTGTTATCAATTTTAACAGTTATGAACCTAATGCACCTGTCCATTGTGTGTCGAGTAGGTCGCCTTCGGTAAAAAAATATAATCCTTACCATCTCCCTCCTCATTCGCAACCGAGTCAGTGAAAAACGTATTTTTCAAGTCCACCTTGTTCTACCGTTTGTTGTGCTACTGGTACTGATGAAATTTAAATGAAAACCAAACTCCTGAAGAGGTAACAAGAGCTCTTCAGGAGTTTGGTTTTTATTGTTTAAATTTTTTTCAGAAGAAGAAGATAGCCTCGTGTGTGTAGTTCAAGTAACACTTTGTTAAAGAAGTGCTGTAAGCGTTACACCTTGTCAGAAAGAAGGTTTAGATTTTTTCTAACAATATATAAAGAAGGTTTTTTGGATTTTTGCCCATCAATTTTTTATTTTCCATAAATATATTGCGCTTATGGACAGAGCCGGTCGCGGTTTCGCAGCGTTTATTTGTATCAATTTAGCTAGCGTTAATTTGGCCAAATCCTGACATGCAAACACCGGAAGCTTTGTTTAATTTTAGACTCGGCATTGATGCCGTTGAACAACTTAACTTTAATGAAACTTAAACTTCAATTTGTTTGCGAAATAGCTAACCAATTTTCACAAACTAATCCATTTTTGTTCTCATAGAACCGTTAACAAAGAAAATGTCATATAAACGTGACCTCCTGCGGTGAACTTAACATACAGCACACATACGCTATACGTGTGTCCCCACGCAAAATTAACGAAGAAATTCAGCCTTTTTTGACATATTTTTTGGCGGGAGCGAAGTTTTCTATCTCCTTATCTCTGGTAAGAGCCGTCGGGATTGTCGTTTGAGGAAACGGCAATAATATGATAATGGCAAAAAGCATTGGAGCGCAAAGTAAGTATTTGAAAGTCATAAAGTGTACATTCAAATAGAAGAGAGCTAGTATATTTTATCTTGCGTACATCTTCTAAAAATTAAGCAATGAAAACCAAACTCCTGAATACGTAACAAGTTAAGAGCAGCAGTACCAGCAGCACGAAAAACGGTGAAATAAGTTGACTTGAAAAATACTGCTGTTACTGACTCAGTTGGAATAAGAAGGGAGATTGTACGAAAGGATTATTTTTGTCAACGAAGGCGACCTACTTGACCACCAACCGACAGTTGCATTGGTTTCACAATTGTTAACATTAATAAAACAAATTGTAAAACAAATTGTAATTGTAAATAAACAAACAATTGTAAAGCGTTAGGAATCGGTGAAGGTAGTTTTATTTCAGTCCCAAATCGAATAAGAGCACAGAAAGAAGAATTGCTTCTCTCTGAAAGAGAAATAAAAATAAGAATCAACGAGAAAAAGAGAAATAGTATAAAGTTTAACTTTTACATGCAATTAAACAAAACATATAAAGGACGGTGCATTTCCACACCACCCAAGAGGTATGCACTGTGATGCGTTACCGTTTTTTTCTGGGGTGTTCGGTTCCCCAACAGACCTATGTTACCCATTACAAATAAAATAACACACTGTATACCAATAGAAATTACATAACATACAATGTTTACATACAAAATTATACAATCGATTTTACCTTAAAATTATTTGTTAAATGAAATCAATTTGTTAATTTGCTAACACATGTTAATAATTTACATTTATGTTATTAATTATATAAAGTAATACTCGTATATGTATATCCATACACATATTTAGTAATGATATGGCGCTCGACCACCATCATTATATTTCTAAAAAACCACTGTGTAACAGCCAAAACACATTGCGGCAGCGGCAGCAACAACAACTCTCTCTCGCTGCTCAGCAAAGTACATTAGAGCAGCGACAGCAAGTCGGCTATTTGTTTTTGTATTCTGTATCCCATTCTCTCGTCTTGAAAGAGAGCTTACTCTCCGTATATTTTTCAATACAATTTGTCGGATTTTCAGTGAAAATTGGCAACACTGAGTGAAAAAGAGAGTTTTGCTTGCTGCCGTAATAGAATCTATTTTTCAGGGCAGCGGCAGCACCCATAAGCCTCTATATAATTTGCTGTTGCTGCCACTGCCGCAATGTGCTTTGGCTGTAAGAAACATTACTTATAATTAAGATACATACAGGCCGATTCTGGCGCACCGTCTCAAAAAATTGAGACGATCCCAATTTGAGACGAAAATTGTGGTGTTTGGTATTCTAGCGCAAAAGTCTCAGTGGAAAAGCTCTTATGTCAAACCGAATCTCACAAAATATTGCAAGGTTGCATTATTGCTGTAGAATTAATTAAATTTTTGTTAAAAGCATTGTTTTCCAAAAAAATTATTTTAAAATTATTACAATAAATACAAGCAATAATATTTATGCAATTTTTGTTGTTTGTTCTGAAAAAAAGCTGTATTTTTCAAAGAATTCGTAGATTTGTTTTACGACCATATTATAAATATGGTTGGAAAAGCAACCCTGCATATTCTTAACAAAGGAAAATAATAACAAGATGTAAGTACAAATTTTATACTTTGCTTTATTAAAATTACATTTGTAATTAATTATGTATATTATAGGCCATCTAAATATGAGCGGACGACCCAGGAGCAACTGGAAATTTATATAGACTTCCTGAAAAAGAATCCAGAGATGCAAGTTGGAAGAAATATTCCAACTACACCAAAATTGTTGAGCGAGCTCGGGAAGCAGCTTGCTCAACAGTTAAATGCGGCAAGAGGACCTACTCGAACACCACATAAGTGGAAGGAGGTAACTATAGCACTTTGTAAAATTAAAGTTTATTCAAACATACACATCTTTAATTAGTCCTTGGGACATTGGGAGTCCCAAATAAAAAGCAGAGCTCGCAGGGCAGTGGCAGAGCGGAAAGCGACGGGAGGAGGGCCCCAAGCAACAGGCGATGTCAATGACTTTAAGCAACAAGCTCTACATGTCATTGGCATCGCAGCAGTGAATGGTGCCGAAAATATAAGCTGGGGTTCACGGTAAGTTAAATATTGCATATATTTCAATAAAATTGTCTTTCCACTTAGAGTGCAGGCACGCATAGCGCACGGGCGGAGTCCCACCTTCCACCGTTCACCGTCGAGAGTCCATTGTCCACCGTCGAGCGTCCACTATTGGTTCCTAGTCCGCATCCGTTCACCGTCGAGCGTCCGTCCACGTCGAGCGTCTACTATTGGTTCCTAGTCCGCATCCATTCACCGTAGAGCGTCCGTCCACCGTCGAGCGTACACTATTGGTTCCTAGTCCGTATCCGTTCACCGTCGAGCGTCCACTATTGGTTCCTAGTCCGTATCCGTTCACCGTCGAGAGTTCATTGTCCACCGTCGAGCGTCCGTCCAGCGTCGAGCGTCCACTATTGGTTCCTAGTCCGTATCCGTCCACTGTCGAGAGTCCACTGTCGAGAGTCCACTGTCGAGAGTCCACTGTCCACCGTCTGTTTACTGCCCGTATCCGTCGCTGAATGAAGAGTCTTCACCGTGGAGTAGTGCCCAATCGCACGGTGAATCCCAATCGCACGGCCCTTCACCTGCTCCCCGTCGCAGGAGACGAGGAGCAAAAGATGTCGACACTCTTATCGACACGTTACTACAGAGCGCAAAGCAGAGGGCCCTAAGAGATGAATAATACCAGAGACAGCAGCTGCAGCAGATGGCTGGGTGGACTGATGCTCCTAATTTGTTCACCGCCGAAATGCGTAATTTTTGTAGCATTCTAAATAACCGAAACCCAAATCCAAATAATGAAAATTAAATTTTTTTATTGATTAAAATAATTTTCGTTTTTAATTTATTATAAGAAAAAAGGTAATCATATACAGTCAACCCTCTTACAATGCGACAAATCTTTCAAGAAAATTATAATAAATTAAAAAAACAAAACAAAATAATTCACGTTTTTAAAAATTAAGAACAAAATAAAAATTCCAATTTATAAAAATTAAAATATAAGAAGAAATGTTGATGCATATTATTTATGCAAATTCTTCGTCATCACTGTTAAAGCCGTCATCACTGCTATATCCGAATCTGAACTATTGGAACAAAGAAAATTTTTTTTAATCGCGTTGTAGGAAAAAATCGCGTTGTGAGAAAAATTGCCTCAATTTATGACTCGCGTTGCAGCGAAAACGCGTTGTAGAAGTGGAGGAGGGTTTACTGTATGTATGTATAAATTTTACATATGCATTTGCGTATGCATTTACCAAAGGGTCAAAAATATATACCGATTGCAAATCAAAGGGTCAAAATATACCGATTTCGAACCCTCTCTCCTTCCCTGGATGTGCGTGCGATATCGGCTGAGTAGGTATGAGTATCTTCATCTGGATACTCATTTATTTCGGTATTTTCTACTCCATTCATTACCAGGATGTTATGGAGGATAGCGCAAGCATATACTATATTTGCGGCGCGCTTGTGGCTGTAGTGCAGAACGCGGTGCTTGGAGATGCATCGGAAGCAAGATTTTAGAACTCCAAAAGCTCTTTCTATCACATTCCGCGTCGAGCCATGCATTTTATTATATTTTTGCTCCTTCGGCGTAACAGCTTCGGCCACTGGAGTCATCAGCCATGGCTCTAGAGGATACCCCTGATCACCAAGCAGCCACGAGTCACGCTGCAATGAATGCGCCTGTGTCATTGCTGCTCGGACAGTAGATGTTGTCCATATTCCGGAATCATGGCAAGATCCCGGAAATTGTGCATTGATTGCGGTAAAAAGAAGGCGATGGTCACACACGGCTTCCACATTCATGCTATAGAACCCCTTTCTGTTCATGTAGAGATTGAGGGGAACGGCGGCATTAGTGCTAGTCGGCGCAATAATGGCAACGTGAGTGCAATCAATAACACCGACTGCCCATTTAATTCCCCAAGATCTGAAAAACCTGTAAAATGTAAATAATATTATACAAGATGCTTGGTAACAATTATCCTTTGCCACTCACCCTGCTTTTATCTCCCTTCGATCCATTTCGGTTGTGGAAAAATGTACTACACTGGCTTTCGAATTAATAATAGTCCGCGTCATATGATGCAGAACTCGTGACAGTGAGGATTGGCTCATACCTGTTGCATGATTAGCTGAAACACACTTCTGGTATGAGCCATGCGCGTAGAAATAAAGTGCTGCTAAAAATCTCAGCAATAGAGGAATTGACGTCTTCATGTCGTCGTAGGGCCTTATTTCTTCAAAAATTTGTCGGCAAAGGGCTTTGGGAATCCTATATAATTTTATAAAGATACTCTCTTGCATCTCAAATGGATTACTTGAATCCCGCAAGCTTTTAAGCAATCGCCTTCTGACCAGTTTTTCTTTTTTTTGCAGAGCTAAAATTACGCAAATAATCTCCACTCCCATTTTAACGTACGTTTACACTGTTGTGACCTGCTTTTGTGCACGTCATAACTTTTGTCTCAATTGAGACGATAAGAGCTTTTTTAACATGCTCAAAATACGAAATTGTCTCAATTGAGACAACCGTCTCAATTGAAACTTGAGACTGTGTTGTGACTGTGCCAGAATCGGCCTGTTAGTTCAATTATTTAACAATGTAATAATAAAAGACCACCCAGCCAATTGGATAAGCTTATTAGTTTCAACCAATTGGCAAATGTTAATTTCCAAAGCACCAACTTCACCCTGGGTTGCCGCCTTTGGAAACTGGAATAGCTGGGAATCGCAGGGAGATACTGTTTTCCTGTAAATTTTTCTTCTTGGCATTTTATAGTTATTTTGAGCTTGGGAAAAGTAAATTAAATTAATTAATCGTATTTTAAATGCGTATTTGTGTAATTGTGGTGTACAAATCAATGACCTCATGAAGCAGCGTTAATTTTTATATTAGCAAAAGAAAATAAGGAAAGTACGACAAAGGGGAAAAGTACCTTTTGCTGCACTCAGTTTAAAAGCAATAATTTGCTGTTATAGTAACGATTAACATGCTCGCTTCTGAACGATTCGCTTCTAAATTCGCATTTTTCAACTTACGTAGCGAGTAGTTCATCGGTACAAGCTTTACGTGAAATCGGTGTTATGTCATAGCTGTGTTTAATTTTTCTTTAGGAAAATACATTGTACACTAGGATTTCTCTTTTCTTCACATGATCTACGGCTTTAATAATTTTGTTATGATTTCTCTTTTCCTCTTAGCGTTCATATAAGAATATCAACAGTGTTGACCTAGAAAAATATTGCATTTGTGAAATTGTGCTAGCAAAAATAAATTCGATGTGCTTTATATATTTCAGTTAATCTTTCTGAATGAGAAATACGCTGATGTGTTTCAATTGAGTTTTGTTAATTGAATAAAAAACTTTTAAGTAAAGTGAAAATATTCGACAAAAGTTTTTCATCTGAAAAACTAGATACTAGATTTATGTACGAGTATATAAACAAAGTGTTGTACATTACAAAGTTATATCTAATCTTATTAAACGAGCTAAAATTGTATATATATTTGTAGCTTTTTTGAAGTCGAAAACGGCTCTAAGGATTTTTTTAATATTCACATATACGTATTAGCGAGATTGGGAGATTGCAAATCGATCTGTCGAGGTGTTTTTTTCGAAAAAATTCATTTTAGTGGTTTTTTTCTCTATTAAAGTGGTTGATCAACAAGTGTGTCAATAATTTATTGACATTGTTTTGTTTTTGTTTTTAAATTTTGCTCTGTTCTGAAATAAAATGTCAATATATATTCAAATATTTTTGTTTTGTTTTGTAAAACTTCAAGAAATTTATGAACAGTGTCAATGTTTTCAAGGCAAAAATGTTTATAAAAATTCAAAAAATTTCCTTCCTTAAAAACGATAGAACGGCCTTTTTTTACTATTCACACAGTAAAAAATCAAAACTTTTATTTTTTAAATTTTTCGCCCCATTAAACCTAACTCATAAAACTTGGCAACGTTTGGAAAAAAATTCCGAGCAACTGCTTGGGGAATCCCAGGTTCTTCCAACATTATATTTTGAAATAAAAATTCGTCCTTAGAACATAATTTTAGTGAAATGTTTGCGGCTGAGTTTTTTTGCGCGATACTATTTCTGAAGAAGAAGAAAAATATAACAATGTGCCAGTGAAAATTCGCAACAGAGCATATGGTTTAGGAGTTAGACAAGTTTATTTGTATGTTTAAAATGCATGTTTTTCCATAACTGAAACTCCTAAACAGTCGGGGTAAATTCAACATTATTGTGTGTTGTGAAACAAAATTTTGGTTCAGTTTTCAATTTTATATCAATATTTTTTTGAAGTTTCGGCTCGGAGATTGTAATCTCTGTTATAATTATAATGTTATGAAAGAAGTTTGATTTGTTGATATACTGAAACTAAACATTTTCTGCTGAAATGTATGTCAACGACTGATTTCTACCAAACGTTTGGTATGACAATTCACGTTTTCGATTTCTATCAAAATCGTAGTAAGAAATGTGGATTTTGAACGATTAGACGTAAGAACTATTGAAAGTGTTGTTGTAAAATCAGCGATCGTTAGCGAACGATTTCAAGGTGGATAAGAAATCGGAAAATGTTAACGATGCGAAAATAACAAAGCGGAACGAGCGATATGTCAATCGTTCGTAGATAAGAAATGTACCCCTTAACCTTTTATGGTTGTCTGTTAATGGTTTTCCAAACGGAAAATCTGTTACAAATTCTATAAAATAGACAGATGCCAAAAAATTATTGATAAAACAGCAGATGCCAAAGCATAGACAAATGAGACGACTTTCTAGGGCCCAGTTGAATTTTCAATGATGAAAATAATTGCAAAAAAGATAGTTTACTTTCCTATTGGAAAGCTGGTTATTAAAACAAAAGGGAGATTGAGAACAATAGGGAGATTGAGAAATTGCAAGTCGATCTTTCGAGGTGTTTTTTTTTATAAATTCATTTTGGTGGTTTCTTTTTCCTCTATTAAAGTGGTTGATCAACAAGTGTGTTAATAATTTATTGACATTGTTTTGTTTTTGTTTTTAAATTTTGTTCTGTTCTGAAATAGTCAATATATATTCAAATATTTTCGTTTTGTTTGTAAAACTTAAAGAAATTTATCAACAGGTGTCATTGTTCTCAAGGCAAAAATGTTTATAAAAATTCAAAAAATTTTGTAAGTATCCACGCCAATGTTTTTCCTTCGATTAAAAACGATAGAACGGCTTTTTTTTTTTTACTATTCACACTGCAAAAAATCAAAACTCTTTTACTTTTAACATTTTTCGCCCCATTAAAGTGGGGGCGAAAAAAAGTTCCCAGGTTCTTGTTTCCTATAGCGCTATTGTCAATTTTAAAATCTAAAGAAACTGCGTTCTTATGTTTGTTCCTACTGAAAGTAAAACTTTGTTATGAACCCTTTTTAAGTATTCCTGTCATAATCAGCCTCGACCGAACTTCCGGCCTAGCTCAGTTCAACCAGGGTGTGGTTCTTAACCCTTTCGGCCGAGGCGAGGGCCAACAATAAAAAAAAACTTTACATTACCTTACATCGTCCACGCCTGCTCACAACTTCCCACATCCGCCAAACCACACAAACAACAATCGTTTAAAGCATCATCATCACAAATTTAATTACTGATTAAATATGTCTAAAAAAATATAATCATCAATAAAATACCAAAAATTAAACAAAATGAGAGGCCTTCCTGTGACCCATCTTTGTCAACCTCACAGAAACTGCTAATTACGATTTTTTTAAATAAAAGGGGGGGGTGGTCTGACGAGCTCTTCAAATCCCTGCCTATGTATCTAATTATTACGTCGAGCTCTACACTGAGAAATGACCAGTGGTTTACAATATAGCAAATATAATATACAATATAGCAAGTTATCACTAATATAACGAATAAAACCAACAAACGAAATTAATTAATTAATTTAGCAATACAAAATAAAGAAACAAAAAATAACAGTTTGGGTCTCGCTGCATCATAGAACATCAACAGCAACCAGCAACTCCGTGCAAACTCTCTGCACTTATACAGACACTGCTGTTATTTTTTAACAACAACGCGGCTGACTGCGAAGCTAATATTAGTACATCGCTGTTAAAATTTATTCTTGTGCGGCGCTATTACAGATTATGCCCTAAACACAACAAGAACTGCAACTGCGAACTGCATTTTTTAACTGTCAAAATTTACATGGGCCTTATGGGAAACGAGAAAAAAGTTTCATTTCCCCTTGCAGTTGTGGTTTTTGCAGTTGGCATTCGAGCTAATTCCAATTTTGACAACCGCATTTTGCATATTCCTTATGTTATCATTCTTGACACAAGTTTAATTTACATTGCACATTGCCGGAAAATTATGTGAGTATTCTCTAATGCGTTTTTTAATTAAAATTACATTCAAAATATATTTTATTATAAAATTACAGTACCATGGACGTGGACGAGGCCTTAATTAATGAAGTAAGAGAGCGCAGTAGCCTTTTCGACCTGGCGTCACCACACTACAAAAATGTCGGTCAGAGGGACCTCATGTGGGAGGAGATTGGCAAGTGCCTGAAGTTGGATGGTAAGTTTTCTGCAAATAAATTGGATTGTTGGGTTTTAAAATTTCTATTTCAGGCGACATTTGCCGCAAAAAGTGGAAGCTACTCCGCGACAATTACCGTCGCACCAAGCGGGCACAGCTTTTGGTTTCGGGCAGCGCTGCGCCGTCGCACCGCGTTAAGAAATGGCGCCACTATGATGCCATGAAGTTCCTGAACGAGGTCCGGACAAGTAGGAAGTGAGTGGATTAATGCAAATAACTGCGTTATTAAAAATTAATGTTTTTGTTAATCTCGTTGCAGAACCGTAGGAAGCTTGGAAGAGGACAGCCCTCTGCCGTTTGAGCTTCAAACTGAGGCCGTTCCAACGTCAACGCCACCGTCGTCCACACCGCTGTCCACATCGGCACGGGCATCGCCGAGACCACGTTTGTCTGCTGCGATAAATCATGTAAGTTGCATGTGCGAGTATATTTAAATGTGTATGTATATAAAAATATTTTCCTGTGACTTAGCGTCAACTCCAAGACGACTTCAGTGGCTTCATGCAGCAACTGTCCGAATCGGCGAAGAATATATCCGAAAACTTCGTTGCGGGAAGGGAGGAGGGAAGGGTGGAGATAGCATTCTCTGGCATGGCCAAAATCATAAAGGCGGAAAACATGCCAGAGAATTTAGAGACAAGCGTGATCAATGAGGTCCAAACTTTTGTTTTTAGTGCGGTCGAAAATTGTAACTCACGCGACATTGAACGCAATTAAAAAATTGCTACATTTTTTCCGTTTTAATGAATTGTTTGTGTTTAAATGAATTGTTTCTGTTTTGTTTTTATGTTTATTCAATTTTGTTAATTAGCATTAAGTTTAAGTTTAAGGTTTTTTAAAAAATAAAATTGTATGTGTTCTTTGTATATGCGCAGGTGTGTTTGTATCTCTATATATAAATTCCATTTAACCAGAATGAGCCACAGCAACGCGGGGCTGGGTACATCTAGTATTATATAAGTATATACAACACAAATTGAAAGAAAGTTTGTAAAATAATAGTAAACGTGGAAAAAATTGTCTTAGCGACAGATACGCTTCAACAAGTTGTTAAATGTTTGCGTTTATAAATAGGTAATCTTTTAGCACATTTCTCAAGGAAAACGCAGCGGATGATGAACGGTTGGAGGATGCTAAGCGAACTGAACGCAGACCAGCCACACCACCGAAATGATCTGGATCATCTTCATTAAAGTAATAGTTGTCCTGCTTTAACATCAGGAAATTGTGGAGCGTAACTGTCGCTAAGACAATTTTGTCCACGTTTTCGGGGCTCGCGTGTATTGGAGTGTATAAAATTCGCCAGCGACTTGACAGAATGCCAAACGCATTCTCGATACGCACACGTGCTCGGGATAAACTTTTGTTAAAGGATAGTTTATCCTCTGACAAATGTCTGGGAAATGGCCGCATAATATTCGTCCGCAAAGGGAACGCACTGTCCGCAACAAAATAATGCGGAAATGTTTCCGATCCACCTGGCAACGGGCGATCCGGCGGAACAGCAAGCGTACAATTTAGGATTTTTCTCCCGAAAGTACTTCGTAAAAATACTCCCCCATCGCTTTGGCTTCCTAGGGCTCCAACGTCGACGAATTGGAAGCAGTAGTTGGCATCGCACATTGCCAGCAAGGCTATGCTGAACTTTCGCTTATAATTAAAATACAGCGTGCCACTTTTTATTGGACGTACAATATTTATGTGCTTGCCGTCGATTGCCCCCAAGCAGTTTGGCATGCCAGTGTTTATATAGAAGTCCTCGGCAGTTTTGGCCCAATCGCTGAGATTTGGCGGCGCCAAATATATTTCATGCAACTCCGCCCATATTGCATCGCATGTCTCATAAAGGATTTTCCTAACTGTTGAAAAGCCTAGCTTATGTGTCTAAGCGAGGACCTGGATATTACATCCTTGCGCCAAGTATCTAGAAACTTTGTTAAATTAATACATTTGCTTAACAGTTTATAAAAGCAAACTTACAAAAGAGTAATGGAAAGCCTAATTTCTGGCGGTACTGGTTTGCGATGAGAGTGACGTTGCAACCTTTCCTTTAAAAGCTCCAGCAAACACCTGAAATTGGCGACATCTATTCTTAACGCCTTAAAGAAATGTTCTGGATCCGCTAATTGAAGCTGCCTGGTGCCAGTCTTAAAAAAGCCAAATTCATCTCGGGAGAGATTGACCGGCCGCACCCACCACCTTCGACGGACGCATTTTTTCCTTAACGTACAAATAAGTTTTGTAAGCCATTGCCACAAATTGGGTAATAATTTGCAAGGCTTTCATTGCCATTTCTTCGTCCATATTTCACTTTTTTTACATTAACGTTTGCCTTTAATATCGTGTTGCTGTCAATATCGTTTGTTTTCTTTTTTTGACAGTTGATTCTTGCAGTTGCAGTTGTGATTGTGTTTCACGGCCAGAGCTTGACTGCAATTGCAGTTGCAGTTCGCAGTTGCAGTTCTTGTTGTGTTTAGGGCATTATGCTCGTGCGGCGCTGTTAAAATTTTCTCATGCCGTTGTGCATGTTAAAACTAATTCTTGTGCGGCGCTGTTACAAATTTTCTCATGCACAACGCTGTTAAAACTAATTCTTGTGCGGCGCTGTTACAAATTATAGCCCGAACACAGTCAGGTCGCTGAAATCAGCGACTAGAGCGACTGGAGTTGTCATTCGCCAGAAGTTGATTACAATCAAGTCGCTCGCTACCAGAGATAAGGAGATAGGAAACTTCGTTCCCGCCAAAAAATATGTCGAACAAAGACCGAATTTCTTCGTTTAGTTTTACGTGGGGACACACGTATAGTATATGTGTGCTGTATGTGAAGTTCACCGCATGTCGTCACGTTTATTTGACATTTCCTTTGTTTACCATTTTATGAGAACAAAAATTTATTAGATTGCGAAAATTGTTTTGCTATTTCGCAAAGAAATTAGGGTTTTTAATGAAGTTAAATCATGCACTGGACTGTGCAAGTGGCACGGCAAGTATTAGGAATTATTAATTCCGAACAGCAATGATGTCATTCGTCAAGAGCAACTGCGCGAGCTAATGGACAATACCAGCATAACCGATCATGATGGCTAAGTTGCGTGATTATGTGGAGTTGCAACTACTGGAAGTGGTGATGATGGCGGCGACGGCGCATCACAAATTGGTAAAAGCTTACCACCACATCATGGCTACAGGTAGGGTGAATGGCATGCTTGCGGAAAGTTATGTCCATACTAGAGAAGGCCAGAAGTGCTATGGACGAAACGTACGGGTATGTTTTATGATCAAAATATATGTATATTCTGTCTTCTTTGGCTAATAAAAAATGTCAAGTCGACTGAGTTTAGAGACCGAAAGATGTGAATTTTTATTGTGAAAGTAAATTTTCCTTCCTTTCATTGCAGACGAGGTTACGACGAACACGTTGCTTACAAGCAACAAGCTTATGATAGCTATAGCTACGGACATGCTCCAACAAATGCGGCTCCTCTGCACGGACCGCAGAACAGTAGTATTAGCGTATCTGGCATAGGTGCACGCGGCCCTTATGGCACAGCCGAATACGAACCGGAATATAATTGCAGATTATTATAAGCAAAATTATTCATCTAATAAATTAAATGTTATGTATCGTATAAAAACTTAAATGGTTGCATGCATAAATAAATAAATACGTCGAAGGACTTAAATTCTTAAGGCATTAAATTCTTATTATTTAAAAGGAATGCTTCTTATACCCGAGGGGATGAGGTTATATTCAATTTGTGCTTTCGTTTGCAACGAATTAAAGGAGGCGTGGTATAGAAAAGTATATATATTCTGGCTCAGAATCACCTCCTAAGTCGATTTGGCCATGTCCGTCCGTCCGTCTGTAGAAATCACGATTAAGGGAGAGCGAATAGAGCTATGAAATTTGGGACGAATATACTTTGTCATAATAGCCTGTTTGGTATTAAATACAATACCAACATGGTTGTTTGGAACACATATGCAATCTTGCGTCCTGGAGATTTATAACTTCGCAACCATGTTCGTTATCGAATTTTTGAAATTTTGCGAGGATGTTTAGCTATTTCAGCAAAGATAAAAGGAAATAAAGTTACTCATAACTACTGAAAATAAAGAATACTTCTAAACAAACAAATGGCGGAATTCTGTACATGTAATTAACATTATTTGTATCGTTAAATACAATAAATCCATAAATAAAATAGAAGATTTCATCTAAAATTTATTCATTTCTTCAATTGTGGTGAAAAAATCAATCATATTATAAAGCAGCGTTACATTTTACGTTAACAAAACGAAATTCAGAAAGTACGAAAAAGGTAAAAGTACTTTTTGTAGCACTCGGTGTAAAGAACACTATAATTTTCTATTCTAGGAAGTAATTTGTACTCCGTGAAGCAAGAATGAACGTTTTGTTAACAGTTCAAGCACATTTATGCACTTATATATTTGGTAATAAAGAAAAACATTCAATTTATTTCATATTGTAGCATACCGGCAACACTGCTTTGGTACCAGAATTCATAAGAGGAGCAAAAAGAGGTGCGTTCTATACAAACGGGCAACACTAGTATCGGCAATTCAATGGCGAGGTGAACGAAAATATGAGGGTATACCAACGTCATTTTATGTCTGCTCTTTTATTTTAATTGGATAATCAATTTGATTTTATAATGTTTTATTTTGCGTGAATTGTTAAAAAAATAGGTCATACAGTTTCTGGTATATAATAGTGGCGGATTTGAGCGTATAAAACAATTTACATTAGATTTTTTTATGTTAATCTGCACTTGCAATGATATTTAACTTAAAAATACTATTTCCAAATAGGTTCTAATTAAGTAAAAAACTATTTAAAAGTAAAATGGATATTAAATAAACTAAATATTGGCATAAATAAATAAATAAAAATTGATGTCTTCGAATTCATTACTTATATGAATAATTAATGAAGTTGCTATCTCAATACAAACGATTTGACTTAAAAATCTGAATTGTCATGGGGTCTGAAATCTGAACCCTCTTCGTCCCGATCACTCTTCATCCATGGTCTGATAGTTGAGTTTCTATTTTCAATTAACCCCTCCCCCGCGAACGCGGCACCTAACACAACGGAACGAACAATGACTTTCCTATACGAAAAACCCCGTTCCCTTTCCTTGACACTCTTCATCTGGGGTCTGATAGTTGAGTTTCTGAGAAGCATTTTTCAGGTTTTTCACAAACACTACTTTACGTCAGAGTTGCATATTTTAGCATATTTCAGCAGTTTCCTATCTCCTTATCTCTGCTCGCTACAACGACTTAACTCCTGTATGTATATCTATTTCGTTAAAACGATATGTCAAATTTGTCTAAACAAAGCAAACAGGCAAGCGACTGGAGCGACTAAATTAGAAATAGAGCAGTCGCTGCGAGTTCAGTCGCTGGCGACTGAGAGGAAATTTTATTTTTTTCTCGTTTCCCATAAGAACTAATGTAATTTTGACAGCGACTAGTCGCTAGCGACCTGACTGTGTTCGGGCTATTATGCTTGTGCGGCGCTCGCCATTAAAATTTTCTGTTGGCGCAATGTACGCAACTGTTCCAATTTATCCTGGCGCAATTTATATCGTTGTTAGAATCTTTTGGTGGCGCAAATTATATTGTTGCTAAAATTCACGCGCCGCGTCGCCGGGGTGAATTTCTTGTGTACCCTGGCAAAAATTGTTTCCTATCACCCATCAGGAAAACTTACTATACCAAAATTTCATACCTTGTAGTGTTGGATTGTGGAGTGTGGATTAGACTCCCTTCTTCAATTAATTGTAGAGTCAATATGTAATTTGACTAATACAAATTTTGGATCACGAATCCATTTAAGCTCCACATTAAATTAATCCGGACTCACTACTTTATTCTGGTCCACTATCCAAAATGGTTCACCACTTTTTTTTCAATTTATTTCGAATATTTTATTACTTTATTCGATTATTTTGAACAAAAAAATTTCGTGCAACACGACCGTTTCAGTTAACGTCCCAACAGACTTTGTTCGCCGCTTCGCAAATCAATCAGGTTGCTCCACGGAAAACGAAACCGCTTTAACCGACCTTGAACTTATTTGTTCGACTTTTGCCGCCAATTCTTTCATTATTCAGTTCTATCCCTCATCTTATTATTTCATCAACCGGTTCCCCGGACCTGAAAACTAACAAACATTTAACCCATAAACAACGTTACTTATTTACTTATTTATTTTCCTCTTCTCCATTCCACCATTAATTCCCGCCTTTTACAACACGCTTTCCACAGGTTTTATCATCTATTCCCACTTTGGTATGTTCCCATGAATGGAAACTCGCTGTTGGCAACACTTCCCATCTTATCTAAATTGTGACATAAAATACTACGAGAATTATATGATGGAACTATGGCGGAACGAGGCGTGTTCGAGGTAAGTGTTTATTCTATTCGCAATTCAATTATCTTATTACTTATTTTTCTTTCAGACTACATGTGGACTCAATCCGTGGAGACGATGACCAATGGATTCAGGTAACATATTTCTTATTGACATTTATTAATATGTATTTATTTACAGAATCCGACCCACATGCAACAACTTCCAATAATTTAGAATTTTTTTAAGCGATAAGAATTATAATTAATGTATGATCCGTTTATTCTTTAAAAATTCTTACAATTTCCAAAAACAAAAAATTTTTTAAATAATATTAATTATGATGAAATAATTGATAATTTGGCTAATTTAAAAACTAGAAAACAACATTTTTTAATAAAGTCTATTCAAATTTATACTTGTGTATTTACTTTTTTTTAACCATCTTTTTATTTAAATTATATTTTTCATTATTAAATTTATTTATCATGGGTAAAATATATTAAATAAAAATTTAAGATTTGTTTTAGTTTTCCACATTATATTATTTGTTTTATATTTTTTGTGTGCACTATTTCTTGTGGAACCGGCTCCCTCGGTTCAGTAAGCAGCAAATATCTAGGGACCCAAAGTGCATCCAGCCCTCGATGTAGGCTGAATTTTTTTTGTTGGTCATACATATATTTCTTTTCTACATAAATAAACAAAATGACAAACAGTAATATACATATGTACTAATAGTTTGCACTTAATTTTGCCGACTTTTTTTGGTATTTGCAATTAAAGTTATTTAAAAAAATAATTTGTCGCTCGTTAAAAATTTCAAATTTTTTTAATTAAAAACTTGAAATTTGACACGAACTATTATTATAACAGATACAAAAATCTGCCTTTTATTCTGTTACGGATTATAACAGACTTTGTAAAAGTTTTTGCTAATTTTTTATAGGAAAACATAACAGATCTTTTATATAAAAGATTTGCCAGAATAGACCCAATAGTTAACACAGTTTCTGACAGAGATAACGAGATAGGAAACTGCGTCAGGGCTTGAAAAACTTGCAACTCTGATTTGCGATTTGACGTCAAATCGTAAAGAAGTGTTCGTGAAAAAGCCAAAAATTCAGCTCAGAAACTCAACATTACACACCAATGATGCAGAGTGTCAAGGAAAGGGAAGGGGGTTTCTTGTATAGGAAACTGAAAGCATAGAGTAAGAAATAAGAAGAGGCCGAATCTTGAACAACGAAATTTTTCTATGGTCGGTCCAGTACTGGACCGATTTCTCACTCACTTTTGAGTATTTTGAGCTCTCATTCTCTTCGCCATAACAACTGGCAATTTTTGATGTAGAAAACGCATGCCATATAAATTTTCGGCCGAAAAATTTTTGTTCTATTCTCGCGTCTGCATGTGTTCTTTTTTTGGCTAGCGATGGGTAGAAGAAGAAGAATTTACAATGTACATATATTCTTTGGGAGAAGACTTTTGAATGCATGTGTTGTGTCATTTATCGGCTGTGCGTCATTTAGCGTATGTGTGTATATAAGATAAGCGATGAGCTTTGTGTGGATTTTTCTTGATTTGACGACGCTAGACGTCGACAATATATGAAAACGACAGAGAAGAATGCCTATTTAGCAATAAGAAGAATGTAGCGCAACTGAGATTTTTTTTATTCAAAAATTAAAGAAAAATGTCGGTATGTTCGGTGCTTTTTATCCGGTACAATGAATTAAAATAATTTTTAATAAAAGTTGCCGAATTTAATCCTCGTTGTTAACTTTTTTTAATAAAATAAAACACTTTTGAATACTTTGGATAACAATAAACTTTTAATTCAATAAAAAAGGGATATATGAAACGTTCAAACACAACAAATGATATATGTAGTGTTATATAAATATATAACATTGTGTTATAAATGAATTAAAAATTATTTTATTTTATTATTTCACATTTATTATATGAAAAATTAAATATTTATTAAATTTATTATTAAATATTTACAAGGAAATAAATAATATTTAATAATTTTTCAAAAAACTTTCAAATATTTTCATAAAATACTATCTCGTTAATCTTAAAAAAAATCTTATAATTATTTTAATTTTCAATTTCTCACATCACACAAAAGCCATTTCAAGATTTCTGTAACATAAAAAAATCTTGAAATGGCTTTTCAATTTTTAGTTCTAAAAATTTCTAGCTGCGGCGCAAGCGCCGACAACCTTGCCAACACACGACCAAAGCATACACAGACGCATAAAATTACCCAACACAAGCCAACAACTGTTGGCTGTATGTTAACAAAAGGGAAGAGACGAAAGGGTAAGAAATAAGCATTAAATGCATTTAGCTCGGCGATGGACGAAGAAATAAATCGTTCAAATCGCCTGCTTTCGACTTATCATGTGTATTGTGTGTGTGTGCCGGCATTAGAATGGAACGGAATACGCAATGAAACAGAGGAAAAGGCAAGTAATTGAAATGAAATGCAAGCAAATGCAAGTGTTTGGGCCGTGAACAAAGAGAGAGAAATCGTTCAAACTGCGTGCTCTCGCCTATCATGTGTATTATTTCATCATGCTTTTCTTCGTTTCTTCGTCCATACCGCCCGCATCTGTGATGCCGTTTGAGTAACTTTGGCTGATTCGGCCTCTTGTTATTTTTTACTCTATTCTAGATAGCAACTTAGTTAATTATTCATATATGTAATGAATTTGAAGACATCAATTTGTATTTGTTTATTTATGCCAATATTTAATCTATTTAATATCCATTTTACTTTTAAATAGTTTATTACTTAATTATAACCTTTTTGGTAAAAGTATTTTAAGTTTAGAAATCATTGCAAGTGCAGATTAACAACAAAAATCTAATGTAAATTGTGTTATACGCTCAAATCCGCCACTATTTTATACCAGAAACTGTATGATCTATTCAATGAATAATTCAAGCAAAATAAAACATTGTAAAATCAAATTAAATAAATCCAATAAAAACATCCAATTAAAATAAAAAAGCAGACATAAAATGGCGTTGGTATACCCTCATATTTTCGTTCACCTCGTCATTGAATTTTCATTTTTTTATTTTCAGTAGTTATGAGTAACTTTCTTTGCTTTTATCTTTGCGGCAATAGCTTAAACATCCTAGCAAAATTTCTCAAAGTTCGATAATCTTGGACCTTTTCTCTAAGATGCAAGATTGCATATGTTTGCTGTATGCTGTTTAATACCAACAGCCTACTATGACAAAAAATATTCCTCCCAAATTTCATCTCTATTCGTTCTCCCTTATAGCCTGTACACAGTCATTTCGTCGACGATGAGCAATGATAGTTGTCATACGCTATCGGCCGAACACAAACATATTTTCATAGCGAAAGTGATGAGCGACGAGAGCTATCAAAGCTCTCGCGCGGTTTTCATCCTGTGGAGATTTCACAGAAAATTTGGTGCAGTTCTTTTTCATTAATATTGTAACAACGTCTTTTCTAATTAATTATTAATAAATAATAATAAAGAATTTCTATATATATTTTAATATATATTTCAATTTGTTTTTGTTTCTGTTATTTAACCCAGAAAAGGTTATTATCCTTGGACTGATTAAACGGCTGATAATTTTCTAATTCTGTAAAGTCAAAAGTCAATGTCATTTTTTGTAAACAAACAAAAAAAAGAAGAACAAGACGAACTATGTGACGATGGAAGTAGAAATAGAGCTACCACCGACGAAGGTTTCGTCGACGAAAGCAACGAAATTTTATTTTTTTCTCGTTTCCCATAAGAGCCAATGTAATTTTGATACTAGCGACGTCATTTGTAGTCAACGAAATTTGACTGTGTTCAGGCTATTAATTGTGATTTCTACAGACGGACGGACTGACAGACTTACAGGCAGACGCCTCCTTTCATACTTTACAAACGGAAGCACAAAGTGAATATATCCCTCATCCTTTCGGGTGTAGGGTAAAAAAAGAATTGCTTTAAATAATAAGAATTTAAGTTCTTCGACGTATTTATTTACTTATGCATACAACCACATTAAGTGTTTATACGATACATAACATTTAAGTTATTAGATGAATAATTTTTCCTACAATATTATGTGGCAACATTTAAATATACAGCCTGAATTATAAAAATAATATGTTGCACATTTTATTATTCTTTTGATTTAAAGCTAAAGTAAATCCGGCGGGTTTGTGCGAGTATTTTTAATGTACCATTTTACTGTACGATTTGGCCGCTTTGAGAGTACCAGCTTTGAATCTGGTACTAGAATACCTAAAATGTAGAGAATAAAAGATAATATGTAAATAATTATAACCGCAGAATACCGCGATGCGCGATGCGTAAAACTCTCCCTATGTGTTTTCTATAGGAATTTGACGTCACAGAATCGCGCGATGTGCTGCGATTCGATAGATCTATTCTATCGCGTTGCTCTCTTGGTTTTTACTGTCTTTGTTTTTACTTACTCTCAGAAAAAAAATGGCCACCTCTTATCGAAAAACCTGAGGATTTGTTGTTTCGCTGCTTTTACTCGTTGCTTTTGTATAGAAAATGTAAACTAGAACCATATGTTTTAGACTTCAAAATATATTCAAATTTAGTAAAAGTTAAATTTCCAAAAAATTTCCACAAATTTTTAAAATGCAAATAAAATATTAATGCGGAATATAAAATGTTCAGCGCAACGGAGTGCTGTACTATCTGTTCTTTCTAGGGAATAAAAATGTATTGGAGGAGGAAAAGATTTGTAAGGCAATTGGTGAGCGGCTGGTGGCGGCGAACAAATTGCAGAAGCAAGCACATGTTTCCAAAAATATGGAACGTAAACAAATTTTTAACAGCGTCACGCGATGTCTATTTAAGGGCATCGCGCGACGAGAGAGAGATTCGCGCATCGCGGTATTCTGCGGTTACAATAAGTCAAAGAAACCCAAAATGGCAAAGGGAATGATGAATGTATAAACTTACGGAAAATATTTACTTTAGACAAGTGACTCCAATTTTTTTTTTTAATTTTTTGTTGTTAGTGCTCCTTTTTCTGACCCCAACAAGCCAAAAAAAAATTTCGCTCTCCCTTGGGGGCGGGGCTAGAGCCCTTTGAAATTTGAAAAAAAACCCTTAATATCTCTAAAACTGTAGAAGATATTTAGATGTTATTAGTACCGTTAGAAAGCTAATAAAAATGATTAACGATAACGATTTTTACATAAATCGTTAATTTATGTAAACTAACTTTTTATCGAAATATGTTTAGTTTTATAAATAAACGCAACTTATGGCCGGTTGTTCCATCTCCGTGTAAATATCGCTTAATCTGTAGGTTAACTACACAGTAGATTAATGTTACCAGGGACCTTATCTCAGAGTGCGTTGTTTGACGCTATTTTGACTGGCGTGTAACTATCCTACAGATAAACGCAAAATATCGATATACATATTAACTTCCGGTGAAACTTCAGTCGACTGTTTTCATGCGATTTGATTGACAGACAGATTTTTTTTTTATTGAAATCCCGAAGCGCAAATTTCTCTCCGCAAGAAGTGTTGCAACTTGTGACACAAGTTGTAAGACAGCATAAAAAAATAATAGAGTGTAAGAAAACCGATAGTTGACACTTGGCGCGAAAAGAGTAAAGCATGTGAAAACGGAGCAAAGAGTTTCAACAAGGAGGGAGGGGATATACCTAGGAGCAGTAAAGTCTTAATCAAGTCTTAATCATCTTATTTTTAGTATATTTCCTTGGGTTAATTACACATTTTTCTTTGGAAAAAATTATTTTATGAAAAAAAATAGTATTTAAAATCTTAAGGGCCAGTTGTTCCATCTCCGTGTAAAGTAGTGTGTAAATTTATCCGGCGTGTAAATGTCTACACGCGTTGTTCCACCTCCGTGTAAAAGTAATCTGCCGGATAACTATAAACAACACGACAGATAAATTACACGGTGGTTGGACCAGCGTGTAGCAAGCTTACACGGCAGATAAATTTTTAATGACGTTTGTATAGAGGACGCGGTTCATGTTATTGACAAATAAAATATACGTGCTGGGTGCCGGAACTTTTTAATTGAGCAAATATTTTGGAAATGAACTACGAGGTTAATATATTTGACAGCTTTTTAAAGTTTTCATATTTTTCCTTTAAGATTTTACTGCTCCTAGGTATATCTCCTCCCTCCTCGTTGAAACACTCTGCAACGTTTTTCCATGCTTTACTCTTTTCGCGCCAAGTGAAACTATCGGTTTTCTTAAACTCTATTATTTTCTATGCTGTCTTACAACTTGTGTCACAAGGATAGTTACACGCCAGTCAAAATAGCGTCAAACAACGCACTCTGAGATAAGGTCCCTGGTAACATTAATCTACTGTGTAGTTAACCTACAGATTAAGCGATATGTACACGGCGATTACTCACAGCAAAAAATGTGTTTAAAAAATGTGCAAAATTTTAAATATTTCATTTATATTTGTTTCATACATAATGCTTAATATATCACACAAACAAATCGCAAATTGAATATTGTTTCCAGTTTACAACAACAATACCAAGAAAAACGATAACTGTCGCCATAGCTTAAAAGACCCAACGGTGCAAACTCAGTACGCTCGCGTTATTAAAAATATGTATAGTAGTAAAATTCTAAATTTGTAGTTTATACTTACTTTTAAAAATGCGTTTTCTCCGTAAGCATTGCACCGATTTGAATGAAATAAATTTCCTCAGAAAGCTTAAAATATATGTTATCTTATTTTTAGTATATTTCCTTGGGTTAATTACACATTTTTCTTTGGAAAAAATTATTTTATGAAAAAAAATAGTATTTAAAATCTTAAGGGCCAGTTGTTCCATCTCCGTGTAAAGTAGTGTGTAAATTTATCCGGCGTGTAAATGTCTACACGCGTTGTTCCACCTCCGTGTAAAAGTAATCTGCCGGATAACTATAAACAACACGACAGATAAATTACACGGTGGTTGGACCAGCGTGTAGCAAGCTTACACGGCAGATAAATTTTTAATGACGTTTGTATAGAGGACGCGGTTCATGTTATTGACAAATAAAATATACGTGCTGGGTGCCGGAACTTTTTAATTGAGCAAATATTTTGGAAATGAACTACGAGGTTAATATATTTGACAGCTTTTTAAAGTTTTCATATTTTTCCTTTAAGATTTTACTGCTCCTAGGTATATCTCCTCCCTCCTCGTTGAAACACTCTGCAACGTTTTTCCATGCTTTACTCTTTTCGCGCCAAGTGAAACTATCGGTTTTCTTAAACTCTATTATTTTCTATGCTGTCTTACAACTTGTGTCACAAGGATAGTTACACGCCAGTCAAAATAGCGTCAAACAACGCACTCTGAGATAAGGTCCCTGGTAACATTAATCTACTGTGTAGTTAACCTACAGATTAAGCGATATGTACACGGCGATGACAGAAAAAGTGATATTTACACGGCCCTAAGAGTGTGAATTGGGTAAAACAAATGTTCTGCATTGAATTCATTTGTGTTTATGTTCATTTGCGATTAATTCTTTAGGCGTCATTACTTTAATGGACCGTTTTTCTTTGTGCTTTTCCAAAATTTGTTGTTGTTTCCCCAAAAAATTAGAAATAAACATAGCGGAATTACAGTAACTACACGTTTCGGTAAGGAATAATGCTATTGCATGTAAATTTTTACGCCAAGTGTTTACTTAATTATGAGAATACATAGCCAAATTGGTATCTCAAAACAACATTCTGACATTGTTTTACATGATGGACTGAAATGTCATTCGGGGTCTCAAACAAGATTTCTTGAATAAGAAATGACGTCATATTGGGTCTAATAGTTGAGTTTCTGAGCACAAGCGTCATTAAATTTCAGATTTTTTACAAACACTACTTTACGATTTTACGTTAAAATCACAGCCAGAGTTGCATTTCTCAGCAGTTTCATATCTCATTCTCTCTGGTAATAGAGCAGATATTTATTTTTTGTGTTCTCGTTTATATTTGGCATTAACTGTGGTACCTAAATAAGCGCGTTGTGCGTTGCGTTGTTGTCAAAATGAAAATGGAACACGCAGTCTTATGAAAGTGTTCGAAATAAGCAACGCGCTGGCGCAGAGGAAATCGAATTTCCAATTTTGACTGCGCCAAGAAGTGAAGTTGGCGCAGAAACTATTTCATTTGTAAGGTTTGCACCGAAAGGCAAAATGTGCACAGATGGAAGAAATAAATATTGATAAGTTTGGAAATAATTAGACCTTTTTCCTGTTTCTTTTAACTTTTAAGACGTCGGAATATATATGTTTCGCGAATTCCACAATGAGTTTATAAAATGCGAATTTTTAAGTAAATTAAAGTCTTCCATATCAAAATATTTTTCTTCTGTTCGTAAGAAGAACACAAACACATTGCAAGAAATTTTTTTAACAAACTGTCAAATTGTTTAAGTTTTCGTACAAAGTTTTCAACTCTCAGCTAGAGCATGAGAGGATGAACTTGAATGAACTTAAAAAAAGAAAATTTGCAGTCGACGAAGCCAAATTGCAAAAAAAAAGATTTCTAGTGTGATAAAATAAAATAGCATTCGTGTTTAGAAGTGAAAAAGCTCCATTATCATTGCAAAAAAGGATATTTATGTAAACAAATTTCACAAAGCAAAACTTTCTGTTTCGACATATCGCCGCCCTAGTTTTAAAGCGTCATTAATGAAAAATATTAATTCTTTCAGGAATTTGTGATGTGCACTAATGAAAACTATTTTTCGTGCATAATTTTTGCAGCTTTTAATAAATTTAGGCACAATTCTTTCAATTCGTTGTCTGCAGAGCTTGAAACTTTTATAACTTATATTAAAAAAGTCTTTGAATAAGAGTTATTTAGTGACTTTTATTTTTAAAAGTCTTTCATAACAGTTATTCAAAGACTTTTATTTTTAAAAGTTTTTCATAACAGTTATTGAAAGACTTTTATTTTTAAAAGTCTTTCATAACAGTTATTAAAGACTTTTATTTTTAAAAGTCTTTCATAACAGTTATTCAAAGACTTTTATTTTTAAAAGTCATTTATAAAAGTCTTTTTTTGATGATGCGGTGCTTAAAACGACTGAGGCTTTTTACACGTGGTAGGTGAGTGACGACCCCCAAAGTGACCCTCTGGGGATAGGAAATGTCGTGAAATGGATTTTGGCCATGATGGGCGGTGGGTGTGGACCCCCAAAGTGGTCATACAGGGGTATTTGGACAAAAAAATTTTTATTGCACCATTGGATAGGAAATGTCGTGAAACGGATTTTGGACATAGTGGGCGGTGGGTGGGGCCACCCCAAGGTGGTCACACGGGGGTTTTTTGACCAACAAATTTTTATTGCGCAAGTCGATAGCAAATATCGTGAAACGGATTTTGGTCATGGTGGGCGGTGGGTGGGGACCCCCCCAAGTGGTCACACGGGGTCTTTTTGACCAAAAAATTTTTATTGCACCATTGGATAGGAGATATCGTGAAACGGATTTTGGTCATGGTGGGTGGTGGGTGGGGACCCCCAAGTGGTCACACGGGGGCTTTTTGACCAAACAAATTTTTATTGCACCATTCGAAAGGAAATGTCGTGAAACGGATTCTAGACTTGGGGGGCGGTGGGTGGGGACCCCCCAAAGGGGTCACACGGGGGATTTTTACCAAATTTTTTACTATAGGAATCGATAGTAAAAGTTACGAAACGTATTTCGGATAAGGTCCGAGGGGGGTCGGGTGCCCCCAAAGGTGTCAAAAGAGGAGATCCTTCCATGAACTCATATACCTCTTGGTACAAACTTTGTTTTGCCAAAATTCCCGCGTTTGATCGCTTTGGGGGGTCGTTTCGTAACGTTTACAATCGATTCCTATAGTAAAAAATTTTGGTAAAAATCCCCCGTGTGACCCCTTTGGGGGGTCACCACCCACCGCCCACCAAGTCTAGAATCCGTTTCACGACATTTCCTTTCGAATGGTGCAATAAAAATTTTTTTGGTCAAAAAGCCCCTGTGTGACCTTTTGGGGGGTCCTCACCCACCACCCACCATGACCAAAACCCGTTTCACGATATCTCCTATCCAATGGTGCAATAAAAATTTTTTGGTCAAAAAGCCCCCGTGTGACCACTTGGGGGTCCCCACCCACCGACCACCATGACCAAAATCCGTTTCACGATATTTGCTATCGATTTGCGCAATAAAAATTTGTTGGTCAAAAAACCCCTGTATGACCACTTTTGGGGTCCACACCCACCGCCTATCATGTCCAAAATCCATTTCATGACATTTCCTATCCCCAGAGGGTCACTTTGGGGGTCGTCACTAACCTACCACGTGTAAAAAGCCTATGTCGTTTTGAGCACCGCTCAAAATTGAAATGTCGTTTTATTTTAAAATAAAAGTTAAAAGTTGATTTTTTTTTTTAATTTTTTGAATAAGAGTTATTTTCAGGCTCTGGTTGTCTGTGCATATTTTTTCACAGCTACAAGAAATCAATCGAAAAGGGTGCTGAACAGAACAAAAAGTAAACTTGTTTTATATATAATTGTATTTATTATATTTACTAGTTAAATATAATAACTATTTCGTTTATTGTAATTCGTTTATTGTAATTTCTTTCTCAGCTGAATAAATTATTCCAAAAAGGCATAGAACACTACGAAAAAATTTGACAATTTGAGCAAATAAATGTTTGCAGTGTAACATAGCATCAAACAATTCGTTTACAAATAATTCCTTTTACAAAATAATTTTTTTCTCACTTAAATGACAGTAAAATTATAAAATTGAATCACATTTTTGAATGGTATAAAATTGAATCACATTTTGTATAGCCCATAATATTACCAAATAGCCCATATATTCAAAGGGTATATACTATATAGTATCTTTAGGTATCTATGTTAAGGAAAAATTTACTGATTATTTATTCATTTGACATTTAAATACTTTTAAATTTTAGTTCAGAAAAAGCATATAAAACAGGTTTTATAATTATTTAACAAAAAACTGATAAATTTCAGTTCAATGATTTAACGGATAACAGATATAAACTAGTATAAAAAAGCTTTTCACTTAAAATGAATAGATATATTTCTGGTTTTTATTTTTAACTTCTACTTTTGAACTTTTACTTCACTCACGTCCCTATATTTACTTTTTTCGCCCGAAAAGCCGAAAAAATTTACAACCGTGTGTCTCTCTTTCAAGTAGAAACAAAGAAACCGCTCTTTTTCAATCCATAATTTTTCTGAGAGCGTAATTGAGGGTAATTTGCGGCACTTCATGATGCTCGCATTGGGCGTTCAGCTTAAAATATTTGACAGTTTGATCAAACAAATGCTTGCAATGTAATAGGGCACCTAGGTGCAGTGTTGCTTTGAGACGAGTAATCACAACGCAACGCGCTCATTTAGGTACCACAGTAAATGGCTAGCCATTTATACAACACTGTTACATTTTCCGGTTTTAATAGAGCCTAGGCGTTTGCCTAAAGATTTATTTGATGTGAGTGACTATATGGAAGTAATATGTTGGAAATTATAAGGGAACGGATTTGTTAGATAAATTTAAAATGATTTCCCGGCTTAATACTCTTTTAGACTCGTCATATATTTCGAATTTCTGTGTGGAGAAAAAAAAAGTGACTGAAGTTTGCAGAAATTGAACTCTGTTTAATTCAGTTTACAAGGGATGATTTCGGAAGAGGCAGATAGATAGTTGTTTTACTACCTTAATACTTTGTGACAGGTAATGTGTGAGAAAGAATAAGCCAGCTTCTAATCAGTTTCATATATTGCTTTAAGGCTTAAAATTCGAGTTACGCAGTCGGGTTATCTTACAAATGGTATAGAGCGAGAATTTAGCATTGAATTGTAAAATACTTCTACTGTATGAATGTTCTTGTTAATTAGTTTTTAAATTTCCATTTTTCTAAAACCATTTCGTAATATATGAGGTTTTTAATTTTCATTAAATACACTTCGTTGTTAAACGAGTGTAAACCGAGTGTTAAGTATACGGTGTTTCCAGAAAATTTTTCTTAGCAAAGGCACAACTTGCGGAGTCTTCTATGTGCCCTTATAAAGAAATTTTGTAATTGTTTCGCGGAAAGTGTGTTTGACGTATATTTTATATAAATTTGGTAAAATCTGCGACATCGGCGAGATTTATTTTTACTAAATAATTGTCAAATTGATCCGAGTCTGCATTCAATTTCAGAGAATATTTCGGGGGAAAAAAATTTTAATTTAAACAAAATTAAATTTCGGAATATGCAAATATCTCGGATTAATCAGGTGAATAAGTCTTTAAATGATGGAGAAAATGCCGAAGTAATTTAGAATATGTTATATACTATCAAATATCAACAAATAACGCATTTACATATGAATTGCTTCCTCCTTATATTAAGAGACAAGCGCGAGAATCTTTCTATCTAGAAAATCTTTCCACATAGCCATAGATAATAATGCATTATTTACATATGACATTTGTAATCTTTGAACAGATTCATCTGAATCCTAGATTTGTAAAAGTCAAAAAGTATAAAACATACAAGTTCAACTCTAATTTTACAGACCATATTTTAAAATATACGACCAAGACTGGAATCAGTCTCAAATATGATACATGAAAACTACGGTTATGGGTTAGTAACTAGATATTTAAAGATGCCCTGTATAAGTAAAAAAACTAAATTAACAAATTTAGGGAAAAAATCTTAGAATATACAGAAGCTCTTCAGCCAAATCGCACTCAAAATGTCACAAAGTAGTAAATTTACAGAGGTATTCTGAGTCACTAACTATTGAACTCAAACATGAACTCAGACCATATTTTAAAATATACGACCAAGACTGGAATCAGTCTCAAATATGATACATGAAAACTACGGTTATGGGTTAGTAACTAGATATTTAAAGATGCCCTGTATAAGTAAAAAAACTAAATTAACAAATTTAGGGAAAAACTCTTAGAATATACAGAAGCTCTTCAGCCAAATCGCACTCAAAATGTCACAAAGTAGTAAATTTACAGAGGTATTCTGAGTCACTAACTATTGAACTCAAACAACAACCAAAAGACGATTCTGAATCAAAATACCCTTGTTATACTCTGGCAGCTGTAGGATCCCCAGAATATTTCCTATATTCTTCTTAATTAATATTATTTTATTAATATTATTATTACTTATTCTCTTAAATGTTAAACGAATTTTCGGTAGAGGCTGCCTTTCATCCAAATCTTCTCTAGAGTAAGATCTAGATTGACAGTTTGTTACTTATACTAACTTAAGTTTAAGTTTATATTCCTTGATTGAAAAATATATACACAACATATGTATATGCAAGAAATATTTAAGGACATTCAAAAATGTTGATGGCTTGAAACTGCAACAGATACTCGTAACATGTCTTGTGCAGTCCTCTGGTTTCAACATTATCCGGCACATCGAAATTAATACCTCACACACAGCTTGTTTTATTCTATTTCAACACCGACCGCCCTTATTGGAAAGCCCTTTATACTCTATCGTTTTATTTTGGCTCAGTAGTCCACCCTGCCTTGCGACGGTACCACTTATCACTTATCACTTTCACTTTTTCTGAATTAAATCAAAACTCTTTAAAAATGTATATACATGTGTCTAAACGGATGTTCTACTATTATATTACTATATACAATACTAGCAGAGTAGCCGTCGTTGTCTCCCACATTTATGAATTTACGAATTTTACGTGAAAAGGAAAAACCGAAAGTTTAGACATACTCGGATCTTACTTTCAATGAAAATAATATGATCATGAAATTATACCTCTACCTGCTCTCTAGCGGAGTTTATATTTTAGAAGCTCGCAGTCTCTGGGCAAGGATAGGACGGTGGAATATGCATTAAAGTTGGTCTCTTTTATAAAAAAGTGCGTGCTTCGTTCATGCAAATTTTTATAACTTCATAAAGCCAAGGTTAGGTTAGGTTTAGTGGCAGCCGCTTATTTACCAGCTCACTTAGGTCTGTAAGGCCCATTGTGATGCCACAGTACTGACGTCCCCTCGTCAGACAAACGAATTAACCCTAATTTTAACCGCAGAATACCACGATGCGCGAATCTCTCTCTTGTCGCGCGATGCACTCAAATAGACATCGCGTGACGCTGTTAAAAATTTGTTTACGTTCCATATTTCTGGAAACATGTGCTTGCTTCTGCAATTCGTTCGCCGCCACCAGCCGCTCACCAATTGCCTTACAAATCTTGTCCTTCTCCAATATATTTTTATTCCCTGGAAAGAACAGATAGTACAGCACTCCGTTGCGCTAAACATTTTATATTCCGCATTCATATTTTATTTGCATTTTAAAAATTTGTGGAAATTTTTTGTAAATTAAACTTTTACTTGTAAATTTGAATAAATTTGGAAGGCTCAAAGCAACGAGTAAAAGCAGCGAAACAACAAATCCTCAGGTTTTTCGGTAAGATTTGGCCATTTTTTTTCTGAGAGTAAGTAAAAACAAAGACAGTAAAAACCAAGAGAGCAGCGCGATAGAATAGATCTATCGAATCGCGGCATATCGCGCGATTCTGTGACGTCAAATTCCTATAGAAAACACAGAGGGAGAGTTTTACGCATCGCGCATCGCGGTATTCTGCGGTTACAATGGTAGCTCGTTGCTGTCAAGTCGCTGTAAACCAGCCCTAGCTGCCGACAAAGCTCTTCAAATCCTCTAAGTTTTTATCATTTAACTCAGTTAAAAAAGTTCAGTTCAAAAAGTGAGACCCCAGAAACCTGAATCTCTTATTGGCCAGTGCCGCACAGCCACAGAGTAGGTGGAAGATAGTTTCTCTATGTGGCTAACGGCATGCCAATCTTCTCCGGAAAAAAGTCACCACATACCGTTCCGGCTCTTGCCAGTTCATCGGCCCTACAGTTGCCCGGTATATCACTGTGGCCAGGCCAACTCATCCAGACATTTCCGACACCCTATTGCCACCGTAGATGTTAGGTGTATGGATTCTAGCGCTTTAATAGCCGCTTGACTGTCTGTATAAGTGTTGGAAGATAAGGTTACTTTGGGTAAAATGTGTGATATAATACAGGAAACTGCATAAAAATTGATTGCCCTGCTGATGAGATATGAATTTTTATGTTTCTTTCTATAAAAACAAAGCGCCCTTAGGCGAAACAATTTTTAAATTATATATAGCCTGTGGCAGTCGACATAATATAATTTAGGACATAAAATCGAAAACCGCATCCTAATTGAATGGCACAAGTCAAAGGGTAGTGGCCACTGCTCCTTCATCAAGTATCAAAAATAGTATGACGATAGAAAAAATGTCACATTTCAAAATTCATTCACAGAATTTCTAAATATAGGATTCACAAGTCCGTGGTATCGTTGGTGAGCTCTATTTATGTACTTGACAACAAACTCAAGCTCCCATCATAGCACAAGTCAAAGGGTAGTGAACATTCCTTCATCAAGTATCAAAAATAGTATAAAGATATAAAAAATTACACTTTTCAAAATTAATTTACAAAATTTCCAAATATAGGATTCAGAAGTCAGTAGTATCGTTGGAGACATCCAACTATGTACTTTCAAACAAACTGTCTTCCCAAACAAAAATAGGATCGAGATCGACAAAATTACACTTTTCAAAATAGCTTTTATTACAATCAGTCTCTTAACTAATAAAAACTTTAAATTTTGAAGCAAGTAAACAACGCTTCTGAAGCAATGCTCGATGAAAACTTGAATTTTAAGCTCGATGGAAACGCAAATTTAACTTCACGCTTTTGCTCGATGACTTGCTCGCTGAAAATATGTGGTTTGTGTCTTTGATAAATTCACGCCGCGTTTGCGAATTTAACTTAACGCTCTTTGCAAAAATATGCGTCATTTAGTTTATAGAAAAGAGTGCAGCGTCCTCTTTTGGCCTATGTGACGACCCCTAACAACCTGTGATCCAAAAATCGTCACAACTAATTTTCTTATTTAAACAATAAACCAACTCTTAATCAAAACTCTTGGCCTAGCGGCTAGAACATCTGGCTATTCACCAGAATGCCGCGATTCAATCCTCGACACGGGCTTGCTAAGAACTTTCAGTACAGATTGTTTTTTATTTAATTTCTAATATTTTCATATAAATGTTAATAGAAATAAGTAATTCGGTTATAAAACATTATGTATAACAACACAATTTCTTTAAAAACAATAAATGTTTCTATTTTTCAAAAACCCAACAACAACAACACGGTTGCTGGCATTCCATAGTGCGAAAACCAAAGTACATAAGTAACACAACTAGTCAACTTTTGTTTTCGTTGCTCGTGGCAACATAAGTTCCACCATGTTTATAATTAGAAGTGGCTTTAAGAACGAGTTTGCACAGCAAAAATCAACCTGATCACAAGTCAAGATCCGTGGATTATGTAACGTAAGTTTATAGCTTACCATAGTAATTCACTGCAGATAATTTTGCAGGTTCACCTTCAGTTAATTCCGATTGTTGCGGCTAAGCAGTTTTTTTAAAAACTTAAATACCGTCTATATGGCTTCCAGCCCTTGCGGCTCACTACCTTAGCACCGAACACAGTACCGTTTATTTCGCTTCCGGCCCTTACGGCTCACTCACGATCTATTTAGCTTCCGGCCTTTGCGGCTAGTTTAAAAGCTAAATTAAGTACTGCCTATTTTGGTTTCCGGCACCTGCGGCTCACTGAGTACTTTTTTCTCTTTAAATAAGTGAACCTACCAACAAAAAGTGTCGTTATCACCCGATACTTTGCTTGTGCGAATTTTCTCTATAGACAGACATTGTCTGTCTGTAGAACAAATAAGTCGATAAATTATTGTGGGTGTCTCTGTCGCAGGTGTTTGCCTCATTTTCCTTAAATTGTAATACTAAAATTAAGTAACAATCACCCACACATCGACCGAGCTGAACTAGCGAAAGGTAGTCAGTGAATTAATTGGCGCACTCGTCAATTGTGCGGAATTCGGGAGTTGTGGTGAACAAATAGGGTTACGAGACCCCGCGAAAATGGACCCTTGGACTGCTGAGCATACCTCAGCTGGAAAAGAAAACTTGTTACAAACCAAAACACAATGTCGAAAACTCCATTCAAATCGGTCCAGCAGTTCTTAAAATCATTCGTTTTAGACAAACAAACATATGTTCGCTTTTATTATATAGATACTATATTCTTAATAGGCCCATTAGTAAACAATATCTGTACAAGTCCTTCAATAATGAATGTGTGACAAATTGTGTATGTGAGACACTATCATATCTATAAAACTGAAATATATATGAAATATAAAACTGAAATATATGTATGTACATATGTATATTTACGTGTCTTTACAATTTTTAAACCTTCTTACTTCAGCGAAAATTTAGATCGACCATTATATTAATCTTCGTTATTTAGCCAGCCTTTGAAATTCTCATCCTGCGTCCATTATTTTGTAAATCCCAAAATGTAAAAATTCCGATGCAACAAAACTACCTAACACAACACTTAACAATTAAGATTTAGAGTCGTTGGTCTCTCTCACTGAAGTACTCTAGATGTAGAAATCTTTCTCCAAAACTCCGAGACATATTGACTTTTATTTTGGATTCTGAACAGCAGGAATCAGGGTTTGCCTGGAATCACCTCTTGAGTCGATTTAGCCCTGTCCGACCGCCTGTCGGAGAAAATCAGGATTACAGGAGCACGAATAGAGGTATCGCCATAATATATCAGCACTAATATTCTCTGTCATCATAGGCCACGGCTCGGCAACCTGCGGCTCAGTAGAATCATACTTGTGGCCCTAGATTCCATGGCCTAGATTCCTTGTGGCCATAAATACTAGATTATATTTGGCTCTTTAAAAGAATAATTACCACATTGGGTGAAAAAATGTGGTAATGGAGTTAATGGCTCTTAACTCCAGAAAGGTTGCCGACCCTTGTCCTAGGCTGTGTGGTATTGAAAATGTGAAAAATCGAAACAGTGCCACACATACTTTTTATAACGAATATGAATTCATCTGTACTTATAGCTTAATTTCTCAGCTTGTAGAGGAAATTTGAAGCTAAAATTTTATTCACGAGTACACCGTCTCAGAGTAAAATATACTCCCAAAAGTGGGCGTGGTCCGCCAACTGCTAACAAAAACCAATTCGTCGTCTTGAAATTCGCCACGAATATTCTCCTATATAGAGGCCTTTGGTATCGAAAATGGAGAAAATCAAACCAATGCTGCGCCTACATTTTAAGTAAATAGCTATTAGTTCACATGAATGAACTTCTCAGGATGAATTTCTCAGTTCGCAGTTCGGAACTAAAGCTTAAATCTCATTGCCTTGTATGCCGTATTAGTGAAAGTCGTGTAATAAAAAAAGGGGCGCGACACTTTTACTAGTTTACCATATATAATAAGGTATTTGCTGAGAAAACCGGTGTTTTGAGTAAATGAGTAAATAGCTGAAAATTTGCTATCTGTCAGTAAAATTACGTCTCTCTACTACTCTTTATCATCACTTCGACGCTCCTGTTCTTTTTAAAAACGTTTTATATTAACAAATTTTATTCGATAAATGTTATATAATTTTTGTCCTGCTTAGTGTATTTTAAAACACAGACCGGTTCCTCACCAGTGATCGTTCAGTTGTCCTTTTTTGTCTCCGATCCGCGCTATACAACTCAAAAGACCATCAAAACTCTGAATTACACCAGCAAGAGTGCTGATACTCAAAGTATTTGAAGCTATTGCAACAGCACCAACGCATTTAATAATTGAATTTGTTGTTGATTTTTATATTCTAACTGCATGCTGAGTTTCAGATTCAAGCAAGAGATTATAGCATTTATGTTTAGCGGGCACGATGTTTTTTTGAAAATTTTCCTACGCTGTTATATTTATATATTTGTATTATTATTATTATATGATTATTATATTATTATATATATGTATATATTATTATAATATCAAAAACCATAAATCATTTATCAAATCAACTTGGGCAGACCGTATTTCAAAACTAGCCACGGTTCTCCATCAACGTTCTTTCATTGGTACAAACAATGAACAATTTGACTGTCGACACTCTTGCTGGTGTAATTCAGAATTTAGATTTTAATAATTAATTTTAATAAAGAACTCTTTTTATTTCAGGAATATTGACTTTTTTATATATTGACAGCAGCAGAAGATTATATATGTATATAATATATGATATATTATTGTCTATGATAACATGATACGAGTATTATTATATATGGTATCTTGTGGATTGTCAAGTTGTAAAATGAATTAAAAATAAATCATTATTAGATAGCGTTTCTTTAAAAATAATGAAAAATGAAAAGCAAAGGATTTAAAACGAAGCTTTCGAACAAACCAAGATGATTGTGTTAAAAAGTTTGTAAAAAGTACGACAAAAACAGCAACTGAGTCTGAAGTCAATTTCCCATTTAAATATTAAATATAATATAAAGAAGAGTCAATCATAAATCGTAATTGTAAAAAAAGTTTGGAATCCTAATTCCCCATATGGAAGCGAAATTAGTAATGTAATAACTGACGGCTTTAGGAATAATTTACTAAATAAATACGCTAATAAACACGCTACTTCGTTACTAATAAACGCGCATAAACGGTGAGTTATATTTGATATATATTCTTTTTGCGTGTAATTTTTTGCATTTTATTGTTGTGTTATTAATTTATATCGAAAATCTACTGACAGTCGTAGAACGCCCGTCTATTCTGCAATAGCTGTAGCGGTCTATCCTTTGGATACATAAGCGATATACTAAAAATGGAATTCCTGAGAATTGTAGCTAAAAGGCCCCTAAAAAGTGTAGCTAGGAGTGCATCGTGCCAGTTTTTAAAAATCTTGTCCGTGCAAAAGCAGGGCATTGAGATAGTAAATTAACCACCGATTCCGAGACACTGGAATTTCAGCAGCGCAGTTGCAGTCGTGGCATGCTGCAACATTGCAGCGTATCCCATCTGTTATTGGGACAGCTTATGAAGTGATTACAAAGCCTTCCTGCTTTTCATCTAGCCTGGATATCAGAGAAAATTACCTTCCCCCGCGATTATAGTCTGCAGTTTTCTATCAGAATACAGGCTTGCAAAATCGCGGAATCCGCTTTTTTTATAATTAATACTCCTTAATTCATGCTACGAGCTCTGCCTCAACGTCCAAACTTTAAAAGGGGTTAACAATAGCCCCTAGGTGAGTGTTGTTAAAAAGCCCTTCAATATCGAGGAAGGTTCTTAACGTGAATTGTTTGTAATATAAAGTTTTTTCTATATGCACAACTACCTCATGCAATGCAGTTTGTTCTGACCTTCCTCTGAGTTAGGCATGTTTCGAACTAGATAACCTCCGTTCGAGTACTATATGTCGAATATGAAGATCGACAATTCTTTCAAATGCCTTGAAAACAAAGGAGGATAAGTTAAAAAAACAAAAGCCTTTTGCAGACATATGTCCTCTTCTGCCAATTTTCGGGGAAAACTCTCACTTGTCTCCAATTCTTGGGTACATATGCAGTTGAGAGGTATGCTGTTTGTATATAGTCAAGGAATTACAGAATATCCCCTATTCCAAAGCATTACCAGGAGATTCCAAAGCATTGCCGTCTAGTCCCGGAGATTTGTAGGGATCAAAGCCTATAGCACATAAAATCCTTTCCGCATTAGTGGTTCCCATACTGTGTTCTCCTGAACTCCTTGGGTAATGCTCGTTCATGAGTACTTTCAGAGTTTTACTTGGATTATTTGTCCAAGAACCATCACTCCTGGTGATTAGTGTTGGGGGCAAGTATGATCCATGGAGAGAACTTTGCTGAGCCTGGATATAGCATTAACGTCTCTCAGGTTATCAAAATAAGCTTTCCAAGAATTTTGTTTGACCGCCCTGATCGCCTTATTATACTCTAAGGCAATTCTTATATGGTGGCCAGAAGTTGTGACTATTGCAAATTAAAGGTCTTACGCGTCATCTTCTTACGATGTACGATTTCTTCAGTCCACCACGACAAAAATTTATTTTTACTACAAGAAATTCGAGATGCGGTTTCAAAGGCCTTCCCGAAGGCCCCCTCAAAGAGTCTTCGTGTTAGTTTGTCGGGCTTTTTGTAAAAAAAATTTGTATTTTTGTTCTATTGTTTTGTTTGGTCGAACAATTTTGTCCTTCCTGCTTTCTTTATGGTTTTCCTATTTGCCTCTGTGTTAGTATTCGGTATTATTTGATGTAATATTCGATGTTAACCGATGTTAAATTCGATGTAATATTTGCTAAACCAAATCTTTGCTTCTGTGTTATATGTTTTACGTAAGCGTCGTTTGTATACAGTTAAAAGTCTGAATATGTTGAAATAAAAAACCAATTAGGAGCAATAACCAATAAAAAAATAATTCATTAAATCGAGCTACCTGCTCGTGATGACAAAATAGAAGGACGAATAAGAACCTCACTACTAAATGCTGACAATAATGAACAAAAGGACTACACCATTTTGACGAAACGCGAACTAACCAGTACGAAAACTGGTGTAAAAAACTAACCTTCTACGACACTGAAGAAGGCAAATCGCCGAAACCAGTTTCTTTTCAAACAAAATTTTACATGTAATGACGGGAATTCGTTCCAACCATCGTCATCTAACTTTATCGAAAAACTGGGCTCTATTTCCTTTGTCCCGTTTCCAGAACAGTGACCAGCTAACGCCGACTTGTCTTAAAAACTTGAAACATTCAACTACTCACTCCTTATGCTTTCTGAACTCGGCCAGCAAGTATCGCGGTTCCATAAATGATTCAACTACTTGTGTAATGTATTTTAGCTTAATGTATTAGCTGTTTTAGCTAATATTCAATGTGAGACATTGTTTGTTAAACCAAATCTTTGCTTTTGTGTTATGTGTTTTACGTAAGCGTCGCACAGTGGGAGATCGCGTCTAGGCCGCGGCCAAAAATCAAAAAAGTCGCGCGCATATTTTTCAAAAATTCTTTTTGCATTTGATTTAAATTAGATATAGACCCCCAGAGCCAAAAGGAATTTTCTGAAAATTAGTCTCAAGTCGCGTGATGATCGGTCAAAGTCAAGAAATAAAAACGAAATTTTCGAAAACGGTTTTTTTTTTTTTTTTTTTTGACATTGAACGTGTACAACTTATCCGATGTTTGAGTTATCAATTTAAAATAAAAAGTATGTTAAATCTCGGCTATTTATAAATCGAACCCTGTATAGAGTTTGTATTAGAGTTTGTATACAAGAATATTTTAAATTATTTTTTGAAAAAAGACTGTAAATATTTAGTTTCGGAAGCCATAACTTTTGACGCACGTCTCGGCACGTGGAACCGTTAACAGTTTCTGAAAATTCAAAGCATTGAGAAAAACTTTTCCGAATATACTTGACCCGCAGCGATCCACGGGAGCCCGTTTTTCTTTATTTGAAAATTGTACCTACGTATTTTCTACTAATAATGTACTTCAAGATAACGTTGTTTTTATACCCTACACCCGAAGGGATGAGGGTATATTAACTTTGTTCTTCCGTTTGTAACGCATTAAAGGAGGCGTGGCAGGTATAGAAAAGTATATATATTATGGCTCAGAATCACCTCCTGATTCGATTTAGCCATGTCCGTCCGTCTGTCTGTCTGTAGAAATCACGATTACGGGAGAACGCATAAAGCTATCGCCATGAAATTTCGCACGAATATTCTATCGTAGTCATCGTAGGCTGTTTGGTATTGAAAATGAGGAACATCGGATTAGTGCCACGCCTACTTTTTATAGCAAATATGAATTTTCCCATGCTTATAGCTTAATTTCTCAGCTTGTAGAGCAAATTTAAAGCTAAAATTTTATTGCCGAGTCCACCGTCTTAGACTAAAATATATTCTCAAAAATGGGCGTGACACGCCCACTTATATACTTTACCATATAATAAGGTTTTTGGTAGGAAAAGCGGTGTTGTAGATGAGTTAATAGATCAAAATTTGCTCCCTGTAAATTAAAAAAAAAAGTAGGTGTCACCCGCCCACTTTTTATCACTTTGACAGATGCGGGTGTAGGGTATATGAACTTCGGCCAGGCCGAAGATAACGCTCTTACTTGTGTAACTTGAAATCTATAAAGTAAACTAAACTTAGTATTGGGATGAATAAAATTATCACCACTCTGCAATTTTTAGATTATTAAACCTTGTCTTTCGGTTTACAATTTTAATTTTTTTTGTGTTTAGGTAATAAAATACTTTTAATTAGTCAATTCTCTCAAATTTATATCGATTTATGGCAGCCGTAAAAAAGGGCTTTGAGCTTACCTCGCGTAAGCTCTAACCCTTATGAACTAATCTGGCATAAGGCTGCCTGCATAGTTACGAGACTTTTCTAGTGGTTACAATTTCTTATAAAGGAAAGTTTTTTGGTTATAGAGATCATTCATATCAAATATTTTAAAGTAACCAGAGGTTGAAGATATGTAAGGGAAAATTATGACATACGTACATATATATTTTAAATTTAAGTATAGTGAAGAAAATAGAGCTTGAACACATTATTATCGACATTATTAATGACATTAAGACAAGATTTTAAGCTATAATGCCCTGCAAAATTAAAAAAAAAAATACAGTATTTTGAAAACCGGCAGGAAGTATTACAAGACTTGCAGCTATTCAATGTCAAATTTGCAAAGCAAACACCAGGAATGGCTAAATAACGTCATTAAAATTCAACAAGATGACAAGGACAGTGATGCTGAGAAAAATCCAGCAGCAGAATCAAAACGAGGCAGACCCCAAAAGACCCCTTTTGAAAATAGCTCAGAAGGGACCAAAAAAAGAAGGCTAAAAGAAATTTCGTTAAATGCTGACGATACAATGCTAACAAAAATAAACCCTTCAAAATTTTGTAAATACATATACCAAAGCCAGTGCGGATCTTTATAACGCATTGTATCCATGAAGAGGAATGTTCATAAAGTATTGATGCGTGGCTAACAAATAATCAAATTTTCAAAATTACAAACCTTTCACTTAAACTGCATTGGTTATTGGTTAGATATAATTTTGTAGGTCTTTAACATATTCAATTTATATGCCCTATCGCAAAAAATAATGATTACTAGTCAAAATATAAACAGGTAAAAACATTTTTTTTTTTTGACGCGACTTTTTCACAAAACTCGATTTTTGGAAATTTTTTAAAAATATTTAAAAAATTTCGAGACATATCGCGTCTCCGTATTGATAAAATACATGTTTCTACTTTCATTTGCAAAAAACCGCATCAAAATATCTCAAACCTTTCAAAAGTTACAGATTTTTTACCGTGAGAAAGTCAAAAACAGCCATTTTCCTCCACTGTGCGTCGTTTATATACTGTTAAAAGTCTAAATATGTTAAATTAAAAAGCTAATTAGGAGCAAAAACCCATATATAAAAAAAATTATTGAATCGAGCTACCTGCTTATGATGACAAAATACAAGGACGAATACGAAGCTGACTACTAAATACTGACAATAATTAACACAGGGACTCCACTATTTTTAACAAACACGAATTAAGCAGTACGAAAGTTTGGTTTGTCTCCAAACAAAATTTTACATGGGATGACGGAAACTTGTTCCAAAACCCATCATCATTTAACTTTTTAAAAAAAACTGGGCACTATTTCCTGTGTCCCATTTCCAGAACAGTGACCAGCTAACGCCGACTTGTTTCACCTACTTACAACATTTAACTATTCAATCCTTATCTTTGCTTAACCCGACCGGCAAGTATCGCATTAGAATATCCACCATAAATTTTCAATAACTTGCATAGAATGATCATCATTGATTCAACTATATGTGTAGTGTATTTTAGCTTTAGCAAATACGAAGCTATCGTTACGATTTTTACTGTGTTACTGTTAAAAGCTGTAGAGATAAAAATAATTTTATGTAAAATGGCTTATTTATTATTGTTATTACCCCTTCTTTTAGGTCTTATGTTGTAAAACATGTTATTTCTAACATGTGGGTTGTTATTGACCCCTCTGCTTCTATGTGTAGCGTCACTTAAAGGTCAAAGAATGGAGCTAATTGATACTTATCCTATTATATTTGCAAATGAATTTGTTTCGGAAAGCTTGAGAACTGAAATAAATACGTCGTCTTTATCAATGCAGCAGACTACAAGGGACGTACTGAATCAACAGGAAAAACATAATTATAGTAATATAATTACGAGTGTTATCAACTTTGAAACCCACCTTAACCACTTAGTAGTTGACACTATCACGGGACGTGTATTTGTAGGTGGTGTTAATCATCTGTATCAATTGTCACCTGAGCTCAAATTGCATGAAAAGGTTCAGACTGGACCACGGAATGATTCTGTGGAATGTACAGTGCTTGATTGTCCAGCACATGCCAATCGCACACCTACCGACAATTACAATAAAGTCTTGCTAATCGACCGCGCCACCTCACGACTAATATCATGCGGTTCTCTTTTTCAAGGAACCTGCACTGTAAGAAATTTGCAAAATGTTAGTATTGTGGAACAAGATGTCCCCGATGCGGTAGTTGCCAATGACGCTAATTCATCAACAGTGGCATTTATAGCTCCTGGGCCACCTCAACATCCTGTTACGAATGTTATGTATGTAGGTGTGACATACACAAACAATTCGCCATATCGTAGCGAGATACCTGCGATGGCGTCTCGTTCGCTTGAAAAAACAAAAATGTTTCAAATCGCATCCTCTGCTGTGACTACGGGAACTCGAATATTCATAAATTCATACGCTCGAGAAGCCTATTTAATAAATTATGTATATGGTTTTAGTTCGGAGCGATTTTCTTATTTTTTAACAACACAGCTCAAACACAATCATCACTCGTCTCCGAAAGAATATATAACTAAGTTAGTAAGAATATGCCAAGAGGATTCCAACTACTATTCGTACACTGAAATTCCTGTGGATTGTATTAGTGATGCACAAGGTGGAATCAAATATAATTTAGTACAAGCAGGATTTCTTGGCAAACCTAGCGCAGATTTAGCGGAAAGTTTGGCCGTTACTGTCCAGGATGATGTTTTGTATGCTGTGTTTTCAGAAGGACGAGGTAATGTGTCTACCGACAAGTCGGCATTGTGCATATATTCTCTTAAATCAATTCGGAGAAAATTCATGCAGAACATAAAGTCTTGCTTCAATGGCGTAGGATCGCGTGGGTTAGATTTCATATCACCTAATATGCCTTGCGTACCTACAGTAAGTGTGTTTTAACAACTTTTTATCACAATAGAGTAAATTGGTTAAAACTTATTTTACAATCTTACAGAAGCTGCAAACTATAGGGGAAGATTTTTGTGGTCTCGACGTAAATTCTCCACTCGGCGGCGAACAGCCTATTGCTGCAGTCCCAGTTGCTATATTTAACACTCGTCTAACAGCTGTAGCGGCAACAAGCACCAGTGGATATACAGTAGTTTTTATTGGAACTGCAACCGGTTATCTAAAAAAAGTAGTTGTTGAGTCAGCAAGCTCTTCTATTGAATACGCTAATGTACCCATTAATGTTGGGTTCCCTATTAATAGCGATATGCAGTTTGATAATCAAAATATGTACATCTACGTCATGTCTAAAACACAAGTTGCTAAAGTAAAAGTTTATGATTGTTCAGATTACACAACATGTGGCACATGCTTGGGCGCCCGTGATCCATATTGTGGTTGGTGTTCACTAGAGAATAAATGCAGTCCTCGCTCAAACTGTCAGGATGATGCAAATGATCCTCTTTATTGGGTCAGTTATAAAACAGGGAAGTGCACAACTATAACCAGCGTGACGCCGCACCAATTACAACGCACAACGGCACGTACATTAGAACTTATAATCGATCACCTGCCACAATTAAAAGAAAACTTAGTGTGCGCCTTTACGACTGAAGAAAAAGCGTTAATGACGAACGCAACAAAAAAGCGAAACGGTGTTAATTGTACAACGCCACGGACAGATATGCTTCCACAAATAGAACAAGGAAAACACCATTTCACTGCTAAGTTGTCGGTACGAACAACAAATGGCCCGGATCTGGTATCTACGGATTTCACGTTTTTTGACTGCAGTACACATTCTTCATGTACCCGATGCGTATCATCGGAATTTCCATGTGATTGGTGCGTGGAAGCACATCGTTGCACACATGACACTGCAGAAAATTGCAGAAATGACATCCTTGTGACAGGTGTAAGTCGGATTGGACCCAGTTACAGATCAGGTCCAGGGTTCTGTCCTACCATAAATGCCACGGGCGATGGTAGTGAGATTTTAGTTGCAGCTGGCACAAGCAAATCAATTAAAGTGAAGGTGCACATAATTGGACAATTTATTGTCCAAACTCGCTTTGTTTGCCAATTTAACATTGAGGGTAGAGTTACAATCCTAAATGCCCAATTACTTGGCGATACAATATATTGCGATAACATGGAATTTCAGTACACATCTCCTACGCCCAATTTAACAGCTACGTTTGCTGTAATATGGGGCGGATCTAAGCCTCTTGATAATCCACATAATATTCATGGTAAGATTCATATTCATTATTTCAAATACTCGGTGTAACAAACAAATAAATCTTTTACAACTTATTGTAGAAAAAAAAGACAAAACGAACGGAACGGTAGAATTATAGACGCGGAAATACATATAGGTCAGAACTATCGGGTGTTTAAATAAGTTCCCGCCGTTTTTAGTGAAAAGTAATCATTTACTCACAAAGTAAAAAAAAACAGCAAGTCAGTCTTTTTTCCATTTTTCTGGAAATATTTGAATTCCATGTCAAAAAAACGACACGTCTTTTAAGGCTTTCCACGAATCAATCCATATTTTAGTATCTTCATAAGAAATAAAGCGCTGCTTAGCCAGGCAATTAGTCATCGATCGGAATAAGTAGTATAGCGATGGAGCAATGCCTGGAAAGTACGGCGAGTAGGGTAAAACTTCCCATTTCAGCGTTTTAAGGTAGGTTTTGGTCGGCGTTGCGATGTGCGGCCGAGCGGTATCATGCTGCAAAATTACTTTGTGTCTTTCGTTGTATTGCGGCCGTTTTGCTTTTAGTGCACGGCTCAAACGCATTAATTACAGTCGATAGCGATTTCCTGTGATGGTTTGGTTGGGTTCGAGAAGCTCATAACACACTACGCCCAGCTGATACCACCAAATACAAAGCCAGAGCTTGGAACCGTGGATATTCTGCTTTGACGTCGATGCTACTTGGCCGGGCTTAACCCACGATTTTTTACGCTCGAGATTATCGTAGTGTATCTACTTTTTATCGTCAGCCACTATACGATGTAAGAAACCCTTTTTCTTTCTGCCGCTGGAGCAGCTCTTCTGCTTCAAAAGACGTCTTTCCACATCTATCGGCTTCCAGTCGTAAGGCACCCAAGTCGTAAGGCACTTTTGTATCATTCCCAATGCACGTTTCGAAACTTGTTCGATCAACTCTTAATAAATTTGCAACTTCAGATTGCGTCTGACATGGATCTTTATCAAGTAATGTTTCTAATTCTTCATCTACAAACCTTTCGGGTGCACCACTGTACTTCACTATCTGCATGTTCTTTCCGACAGAGCACGATTGCCGTAGGTCTCCAAGGGTCTCTCAAGGGTTCTTTGGTTTCAGGTGCAGATTTCTTTTGAATAAAGTAGTGCAGTAAAATTCATCGCAAATACGGTTTATTCGGAACAAAAATTTGACAGGTTTCACGCTACGATAAAAAATGTTGCTTACATATTAGCGGAATAATACGCACTGATTTTAAAGATATGTAGGTTATAGCGGTGATTCCTAAATTGGGCAAGTCCACATAATGGAGGTTATGATGGATACATTTTTATTCTGGTATGATTTTAATATTTTCATTCAATTTAGAGAGCATTCTTTTCAAAATCAATACAATTTGTATTTTTACGAAAATTTTGATTTATAGAAATATTGATTTCTTCTCCATAAGACTTGCGTTACATTTACAATTACAATCAGTTACGTTACAATCTGTAAATATTTCGAAACAAACATTTTTTTATTGTTAATAAAGTTAAATAATTAAATAAATAATGAAGATACACTATATGATTTTGTCACTAACTTGCAACTAGATTACTACTTGTACTTTTGTTAAATGTTCACAAAACGCGACATGATAACGAAAAAAAGCGCTATGAAAAAATTTTAATTGAAAAAGATAACCTAAAATTGAAATTGTCGATAAAGAGGAAGAAGAATATATATTGGTAAAGTTCAATAATAAAGAAATGAAGTCATGAAATAGTAACAATTATACTTTGTTAGTTTGCGCCAGAAAATGTAGTCTGTCTAACATATTACAGATTAGTCATATTGATTGGTAATTAAGGACCCGCCGAAAAGAATCTGTACACAAAGGGAGCCGCGGGTCTGAAAATTCTAGAAACCTCTGGACTATAGTACTTTAATATAAATGCGTCCCCATCTTGAACTATACACAGTTTTTATACCGCCTATTGATTGAGAAACGGCAAGAACTTATTCACACACCCAATATAAAAACCTAAAATCCTAGAATTACAGACTTATCAGTCTGAAAAGTTATCGGCCTAACAATAACTCAAAATTAAAAATGACGTGAAATATGTTAAATGTTTAAAGTTTTCTTTAAACCTACAACTTTGCAGACTGCCTTGGCACCTATAGCCAAATAGCATAAATACGATCGCATAATCGTATCCGGGTATCCACAGATACCTGTACTTTAAAAGCAGTTAATTAAAGACCAATTAGAAAACAAGTTAAATAAAACCTAATGAACTTATCGGAGATCTCGGTTTAGGATTTCGCGATCTTTATAAAAAAAATTGAAATCAAAAAAAAAAAAAAGATGCCTTTGGCTTTTAATTATTATATGCTAATAATAATATAAAACCATTCTAAAATTATAAATTTTTATAATAATAAATGTATCACCATTTCAGTTGTAATATACCGTTGTCGTGATATGGCTGATAGCTGTGGTATATGTCTAGCGTTAGCTGAAAGATATAATTGTGGCTGGTGTTCGTCAACCAATACATGCGAAGTTGAAGAGCAGTGCAATAAAAATAATGAAGGTAAAACTGATTGGCTAAATCGAATGGAAACGTGTCCAAATCCTGCAATACATTCATTTTCACCGAAAACGGGACCATGGGAAGGTGGAACAAATATAACCATACGTGGCATCAACTTAGGAAAGAACTTTACCGATATATACTCAGGTGTACGGATAGCAGGTATTAATTGTATGCCTTTTCCTCAGTATTACATAGATACGAAGCAAATCGTATGCACGGTGGATAGCCCGGGCGAACAATTATATCGCAGTGGGCGTATTGTTGTTCAAATCGGTGACTATCGTGGCGAATCAAAGGAGGACTATGAATTCGTTGATCCTAAGATAACAAATTTTTCTCCAAAATTTGGTCCAGTTTCTGGTGGGACACCAATTACTATAGTTGGAAAATACTTAAATGCAGGCTCACGAATACAAGCATTTATCAATGAGCATCTTCCCTGCGAGATTTTAAGTGCTAACCCGACACAAGCAATTTGCCGCACATTCCCATCTCCTGGTATAATAGAAGGCCGTCTCAAAATGATATTTGACAATGGACAACGTGAATTTAATGAATACAATTTTAAATATGTCCTTGATCCAACAATTGATCATGTTTCTTCTGGACCATCCGGTCAAATAAAGGTACCAAAAGGAATTCCATCCGGTGGTATACGCATCTCGGTTGTTGGTTCTCAGTTTGAATATATTCAGAACCCTAGCATGTATGTCTATTATAATAAAAAAATGTTCCTGAGTCAATGTGAGGTATTGACTGGTACAGAAATGATGTGCTTTTCTCCAAAAATTGACGCAGATAATTCAGAACTTGATGCAGATAATCCCGCCATGCTCGAGTACGGATTTATCATGGATAATGTATTGTCTGTACAAAATTTATCAGCTAAACATAAAAATTACTTTGAACTATATCCTGATCCTATATATGAAAAGTTTGAAGAACGTGTTAAATATTATAAAAGCGAATACCTAACAATAAACGGTCGGAATATTGATCGCGCTTGTAAAGAATCTGATGTGTTAGTGTTAATTGGTAGAGGAATTTGTAATATCACATCTTTATCTAGGCAACAGTTAACCTGCAGGCCTCCTTCAGAATCTATCGCAGATACTGATAGTGATTCTGGACCTCAAGTCATTGTACGCATTGGTCTTTCCCTGGAATATAGAATTGGCGTCCTTAGCTACGCTTCACCAAATCTAATGCTTGATTTAGGCCAGAATGCTTTAGTAGGTGTCATCGCTGGAGTGAGTATGTTACTTCTCATCTTTATCGGACTGTTGATAGCGTACAAGAAAAAAACTTCCGAATCAAATCGCGTATTACGTAACATGCAAGAACAAATGGATATATTAGAATTACGAGTCGCAGCAGAATGTAAGGAAGCTTTTGCCGAACTTCAAACGGAAATGACAGATCTCACAGGTAGAGTCCTTGATTGGAAGCAAATATTTATATTGTATATCACAGAAGTTTATTATTTTTCAACAATGATTATTGTTTACAGGTGATTTGACATCGGGAGGTATTCCATTCCTTGATTACCGAGCATATGCAATGAAAATATTATTTCCCAATCATGAAGACCATATTGTGCTCCAATGGGAGCGTCCCGAATTATTGCGAAAGGAAAAAGGCTTGCGCTTCTTTGGTCAACTTATTATGAACAAGACATTTTTATTGCTCTTTATCCGAACTCTTGAATCCAATCGATATTTTTCAATGCGAGAACGTGTAAATGTAGCTTCTCTTATTATGGTTACGTTACAATCGAAGCTTGAGTACTGTACGGATATATTAAAAACCTTGTTGGGAGATCTAATTGAAAAATGCATAGAGGGAAAAAGTCATCCGAAATTATTGTTAAGACGCACTGAAAGCGTTGCTGAGAAAATGCTAAGTGCTTGGTTCACTTTTTTGCTTTACAAATTTTTGAAGGAGTGTGCCGGTGAGCCTTTGTATATGCTCTTTCGTGCAGTGAAGGGACAGGTTGATAAAGGCCCCGTGGATGCTTGCACACACGAAGCTCGATACTCTCTGAGTGAAGAAAAACTTATTAGACAACTAATTGATTTCCGACCTATGACAGTTTACGCCAGTATTATTCAGCAACAAATCTTTTGCAACAATCTGGACATGATGCCAACTCACACGGAAAACGTACAAGTTAAAGTCTTGGATTGTGATACAATTGGTCAGGTTAAAGAAAAATGTTTGGATACAATATATAGAAATATTCCATCAAGCTTACGTCCTAGGAAAGATGACTTAGATCTTGGTAAAAAGTTATTAATTTCGTTATAAATTAATTTCCACTAATCAAGAGTATGTGTGTGGTTTTTGGTTTAACAGAATGGCGCACTGGAGCAACTGGCCGCGTTATCTTATATGATGAGGACACCACATCGAAGTTAGAAAGTGAATGGAAAAAACTAAACACTTTACAGCATTATAATGTGCCCGACGGTGCAGGCTTGAGTTTGGTGCCAAAACAAAGTTCAATTTATAATTTCTCAATTCTCTCGGACAAAAATGAGAAGTCGCACAAGTGAGTTTGCAAACATAAAATAAATAATCATTAGTTATAGAGGTGGCTTACGTAGGATGGTTCATCAGCAGAGCTAAGGAGTACTCATTACTTTGGAATTAAATTCCACCTCAATTCCAAGGATTTAGAACTTTGGAATTAAGTCCCAGTCAAGCAAAAGGAGTGGACTCAATTCCTTTTAAAAAAAATTGAACTTTGGTATAGGATTGTAAGTCTCAATTTGGAATTGGATGTGGAATGGAAGATTTCAATTATTCTTGAAGAATTTATGTTGGAGGAATTGAACTCCTTAGCTGGCGACTGAGATCTTACTGTGTGAATGATAGTGACGCCATGTGTATGACGTTTAGTTAAGGGAATGTTACCAATATTTGGATGTAGTTCCGTTTTGAGCTTTTATAAGTTTTTGTGCCGGTTTATGAAACGGAACCATCACATCCCTCAGCGATTTCCATTCCTTAAACAAAAAAAAACTATATATGTAGATACATACGGGGTGTCTGGTAAATAATGGATAGCCCGGAATATACTTAGAAAAAAATATTTACTTATCTATCTGTAATAAGTAAATATTTTTTCTCTTTTTTCCGAGCAGTTGTGGCCCCTGCAAATACATTCCGGGTTATCCATTATTTACCGGATTCTCTGTATAGTATAAAAATAACCTATATCATATATGCAGGTTTTTGTTGAGAAAAAAAATGTTTTAAATAAGTTAGGATAGTGAAACTTTCTACCTGTAAAGTATGACCATCTCGAAGTTAACGCTATTACCTGTTTAATAATTACCATTTACTAGTGACGTTTCGTCTAAGGTGCGCATGTGTACTCTACACAAGCCACCAATTCCAATTACAACCTGGACAAATAAAAAATTGTCCACAGTTTTAAGCGTTTAAGTTTGATTTCTTCTGACGCAATAAAATGTACGCGCATACATAAAACATATCAGCAACAGAAAAACAAACTCCTATCCAATGTTCGTTTAAACTAATTAGCTTCTAGCGTAGGAATCCGTCTTCCATATACAAAAATATATCAGCAAATCCGAACCTATGTTGACTGCCCCATGCAAAATACTTCTAACATAATATGCAACTAGAAACGAACATTCGAATGAAACCGAATCTCCATACGTTTTTGTACGAATGATATTAGGGTAGAACCTAAAGAAGAAAATAGGATTCATTCAAATTTCGAATGAATCGTGTATGTGTATATACATTATGTATGTAAACATTGTATGTATATCCTCCTTTATTGCGGACGGCAACAGGCTTCGAAAACTTCTAACATAATATGACGGCAACATAATTCGGACGGCAACAGGCTTCGAAAACTTCTAACATAATATGCAACTAGGAACGAACATATCCTACAAGTTGCAGCGGTGTTCACTAATCTTTGGCGCACGAAACCAATATTAACCCATTACCTCCATGACGATGCCTAAACGCAACATTAAAATAGTCGAAATATATGCATTTTTTCTAAAAGGATTAATACAAAAACTGACCATAAAGCTAATGTCACGTCATATATTACCTTTGTGGCAATAGATAAAAAAATATATTAAAAAAAAAATTAAAATTTTTTATAATTTTCTAATTTCAATTATTTTATTCATAAAACCTTATATCTGGAAAATTTTTGAAAAATCGATAAAAAATATTTACTATATCATAAAAACAGTTGTTGGTCTAAATTATGTTCACAAATGTCTGAATACGTCATTGTCTTATATACAATAAGACAGCTGCACTGCATTGGAACAAAGCAATTAACAATTTTTTCCTGCATATTTAAACGAGTATTTTTCGTCATACAGACAAAAGTACTGAAATATGACGAGATTATAGATGAGTTGGAGAATTCTGATAATGAGAACGATATTGATATTTGGGGTTTTTGCACAAAAACTATTCATTGACGAACAAATGGTGCCTTATTTCGGCCGTTATTCTTGCAAAATGTATAAAAAGAGTAAACCCATTAAGTTTGATTACAAGATTTGGTGTCTGGCATCTGCAGAAGGCTATTTGTTTGAAGCAATTCCGATTTTTGCCTATTCCATAAAATGGATCAAAGAATCTGTATCAAATTTTGTGTGAAAACAAAATTAAGTGCGCGGACGCATTCCAAATGTTGACTGTGGTATATGTTGAAACTACTTTGGAACAAAGCAACGTTTATCGTTGGTAAAAAATGGTCTCAGAAGGCCGAAGAAGGGTCGAAGAAGATGTGAACGACGAAGAGCGTGCCGGACGCCCGGGCATGTCAACAACAGACAAAAACATTAATGAAGTCAAGAAAATAGTATTGGCCAACCGTCGAATCACCGTTAGAGAAGTTGTTGAGGACCTAGACATTGCCGATTGCCTCGTGCCATTCGATTTTTACGAAGAATTTGGTCATGTCCTCAACGACCCAAATTTGCTCCAGAGGGTCATAACTGGTGAGGAATCATGGGTTTATGGTTATGACGTGGAAACCAAAGTTCAATTATCTCAATCGGCATGATTGGCAAAAATCGAAGACGAGCCAAAACACGTCCAAGCAAAATAGCTGCTAAAAATTAACTGAACATTCAAAGTGACCGAACTTGTCACATAAGTAAGGGACTTGAATAGCAACATAACGCCACAAAAAAAATTGAAAATCGAATATACGTAACCCGTAATTCAAAATTCGCGATACTTTTTGAACAGACCTCGTATGAACAAGAATTAGGCCAAGAAGCATCAGTTGTGTTGTTCTTGGCAGAATACATAAAATTTTCTGATCGGCATGAGCTATTCATTAATAACTTTCTTACGTCTCACCATCTATTGTGTATGCTGAAGAATAAAACAAGTAAGAGCGTTATCTTTGGCCTGGCCAAAGCTCATATACCCTACACCCGCATCTGTCGAAGTGATAAAAAGTGGGCGGGTGACACCTACTTTTTTTAAATTTACAGGGAGTAAATTTTTTTCTATTAACTCATCTACAACACCGTTTTTCGTGCTAAACACCTCATTATATGGTATAGTATATAAGTGGGCTTGTCACGCCAATTTTTTAGTATATATTTTAGTCTAAGATGGTGGACTCGGAAATAAAATTTTAGCTGAAAATTCGGTGTACAAGCTAAAAAATTAAGCTATAAGCACGGATGAGTGCATATTTTCTATAAAAAGTAGGCGTGGCACTGGTCCGATTTTCCCCATTTTCAATACCAAACAGCGTAGGATAACAAAGAATATTCGTACCAAATTTCATGATGATACCTCCATTCGTTCTCCTGTAATCGTGATTTCCACAGACAGACGGACAGACAGACAGACAGACAGACAGACAGACAGACGGACGGACAGGGCTAAATCGAATCAGGAGGTGATTCTGAGCCAGAATATATATACTTTTCTATACCTGCCACGCCTCCTTTAATGCGTTACAAACGGAAGCACAAAGTGAATTGTGTACACAAAAAAATTGTGTACCACCGGCACATGTAAACTAGAGGTCTGCATGGGATGTCTCGAACACACGAATACCCTTGAATACACTACTGCAGTACAGTACATTTCGAATGAAAATTTTACACCTTAACGCAAAAATTCAAACGCCTAGTAGATTCGAATGAAACCGAATCTCCATACGTTTTTGTACGAATGATATTAGGGTAGAACCTAAAGAAGAAAATATGATTCATTCAAATTTCGAATGAATCGTGTATGTGTATATACATTATGTATGTAAACATTGTATGTATATCCTCCTTTATTGCGGACGGCAACAGGCTTCGAAAACAAAAAAAAAAAAAAAAACAACAAATAAGATAACAGAAAGGAAACTACGTAATTTTTCGACGGTGTCTACATGGAGGGAAACGGCGTTGGACAACAGATAACGTTGAAGCAAGGCAGGCAGCAGATAAGGGCCTGAAAATGTCTAAATAAAAAAACGAAAAACTCCCCTTCTTTCCCCTCCCCGCAAATATCAAATGCATATTTCTGTCGATATCTGCCGTCCTAGCAGGCCGGCAACAGACCGCCGTAGAAGCGTCTGAAAATTATCGGCAAATAAAGAAAAAAAAAACTCCCTCATTCTCACTGCTCAAACTCCGAAGACCGACGACGACCTCTTTCGATTCCACTAACAAAAACTTCAGCAAATAGATAAGAAACAAAAAACCTTCCTTTTTTCCTAGGCGTAAAGTAAAAAAAACGTCTTTCCATGGCTTCCACCAATAAAAATGAATCAACGAGATTTGAATAATTTTTTATTCGGTGCCTAGTGTACAGTTTTCGGCAGAGTATTCCTTCAGTCTCATTCGATTCGAATAATTAAAAAATACTCCGCAGTCAATAGAGCTGAGCGATATAGTGATTTTTGTGGAGCAGTTCCAACCAGTGACAGTGACAGCGCTGTCACAGTTACAAAAACCTGTGACTCGTGAAAAACAGCCTTATTTCAGACGTTCCGAAAATCGTCTTTTTGTATGCAAAACAACAACAAAAGGACGGAAAAAATACGATTTTTGTTTTCGTTTTATATTAAATGCAACATTTTTTAAAAATTATCCATGTATTTTTAAACATTCAAAAAATATACACAATTTTTTTAAAAACATTCTGACAATTTTACATTAACTAATCTTTAATAAAAGTCTATATAAAATCTTTACAATTAAATAATTTAGTATATCCTAAGCCTATTTTAAATTTTTACATTCTGCTCTAAGAATGAACAGAATCAAACAATTCAAAAATTAACAGCAAACTGTGACAACTCGTCGTTTATTTAGTAGAAAATACTCGTTAAAACGGAACTGTGACTGAAATATCTGCTCCAGAGGCAAACTGTGACAACTCGTCATTTATTTCGTAAGAAATACTCGTTAAAACAGAACTGTGACTGAAATATCTGCTCCCAAAGGCAAACTGTGACAACTCGTCATTTATTTAGTAGAAAATACTCGTTCAAACAGAACTGCGACTGAAATATCTGCTCCAGAGGCAAACTGTGAAGGCGTGTCACAGTTTAAAAGCAATCGTCGTCGCAACTGTGACTCGTGCTTTTTATGTATCTCGTGATTTTTATGCGATAGTTCATGAAATATCGCCCAGCTCTAGCAGTCAATGCTCGAATTTTTTTCTGTATCTCGAAAGTACTTTTGAGACGATCCATGCAGACCTCTAATGTAAACCTGTCTGTTTTCCAAATCTAGAAACTGTCAAGCTGAAGACAGGAAAACAGCTACCCAAGGCTAAGGTAACACTATTACGTGGGTGTTTCCATAGTAATCCTTTTGCCTCTTGTACTTACAGGGAAGTTCGACGCGGATTAGTAGATACGGAAAATAAATTACTTGTATGCCGCTGGCAAGACAATAGGGACAACAAACTACGATTGAATAGAGCCAATAGCTAATGTATTGCTTTGGCAAAAGTCTCAGAAAAATAAGGAGGAAATATATTGGAGAAATCTAAAAAAAAATTTATTGCCCGGCATTAATACGAAATTATAATATGGGAACTGGGTGTGTTGACTTAATCGATCAAAATTTACTATCTGTAAATAAAATGAAAGTAGGTGTCACCCGCCCACTTTTTTTCATCACTTCGTCGGATGCGGGTGTAGGATATATGAGCTTCAGCCAGGCCGAAGTTAACGCTCTTTCTTGTTTTCCAAATCAAGCTAGCTATGTAGATAAAGATAGAATATTACAAAACTCTTTTAGAACATTTCTATTAACTAATATAATCGATCTGCCAAAATGATTTTAATGGAAAAAAATATTCTGTGGAGGAAATGGGTTAAAAGGTCATATAAAAAACACGCACACATTCTCAGACTCCACAAGTGAAGGAAGTTGTGCGTTCTCTAAACTCATGAGCACCATGTTTTTTTTTTTAATTTTTTTTTTTCGGGTGAAAACTCATGGGCACTAGCGCTAGGTTATCTGAGCGCTAGTAGTGTGAGGCTCTTACTCGCTAAAACCACTTCAGCTCGTGTTCATCCACCCAACGGAACTACCGTTAAGCATTGCATTGTGGGGGGAGAGAGGGCTTCGTCATCTCTTTTGCCCTTCTCCCTCACTCGAGTCTTCTCTGTTCAGTCATTATTAACGCCGCCATTCGTGTCATGTAGCGTTTATTCTCCTTGCATATTTTTTTTAACCGAAAGAGCTTCTGACAATACCGACACTCCATACAGCATCATGGACTTAACTACTCTTAGCAAACGTTGCCTTCATCGCTGCTTGGGCCCACGCGTATTGAGCATATTTCGAAAAAAGCTCACCACTGCGCCTGCAGTTTTTCGTTGGACATAGTTCAGATGCGCCGCAAATTTTAAACGATGATCAATTATCTATCATTACAAGATACTTGATGTAAAGTTTTGACGTGATTATTATATCGCCAACCCTAATATAAATCTTCTCAACCTTTTTTCTGCTGCTTATAAGGACTGACTCCGTTTTGTGCTCGGACTCATTTACAACAACGCTTTTCTTAACAAACAGCTCTATATTGTATGGTATACCAGTGAACGTGTCGCGCCCAATTTTGTGAGATGACTCACCAATACCGTAAACTGGGCCATGAAATTTGAGCTGCAGATCCGGACTGTAAGCTGGGTCACCAATAGCGTAAACTGGGCCATAAAATTTGCGCTTCAGATCCGGACTGCGAGCTGAAAATTCATTTCAGCCCTTAAGTCATAGGCATTAATATATACTTCATAAGTAGCCGTGGCATTAGTTTGATTCTCTCCAGTTTTAAAATCAAAGAGCCCTGCGTGGGAGATAATATTTGTGGCGAATCTTAAAACGATGCTTCCACTCGTTCTCCTGTAATCGTGTTTTTCGTAACCAGTGGGCGAACCACGCCCATTTTCTAGAGTATATCAGTCTGAGACGGTGGACTCTGGAATAAAATTTAAGCTTCAAATTTCCTCTGCAAGCTGAAAATTTAGCTATAAGCAAAGATGAATTCCTATTCCTTATAAAAAGTAGCACTGTTCCGAATTTCCCCATTTTTAATACCATACAGCCTATGACCTAGGTCCTAGGATGACAGAGAATCTTCGTGTCAAACTTTATGGCAATAGCTTTATCCGTTCTCCCGTAATCGTGATTTCCACAGACGGACGGACGAACAGGGCTATATTGACTCAGAAAGTGATTCTGATCCAGAATATATACTTTTCTAAGCTTCATAAGCTTCATATACATATACATATACATATGTAAAATCTGTTCTTATACAAAATAACAGTATTATAAAAATTGATCCTAAAGTATACATATATTATATATTGTATGTGTTCCTGCTTATAATTTTATTTATGTATTCGCAGATATGAAACACTTAATTTGTCAAAATATACATCTTCCTCGCCTACATTTAGCCGAGCCGGTAGTCCGTTAAACAATGATATACATGAAAATGGCCTGAAATATTGGCACTTAGTTAAACATCATGATAGTGATATTCAAAAGGAAGGCGAACGTGTGAATAAGCTGGTATCTGAAATTTATTTAACACGACTACTGGCGACGAAGGGTACTCTGCAAAAGTTCGTGGATGATTTATTTGAAACCATTTTCAGTACAGCACATCGCGGCTCTGCTTTACCTCTAGCCATTAAGTATATGTTTGATTTTCTTGATGATCAAGCCCTATTACATGGGATTACTGATCCCGAAGTGGTACATACGTGGAAGAGTAATAGCTTGCCTTTAAGGTTAGTATAATATTATGGAATAATAAATTTGGCATCTGTCATAATATGTATAATGCTTAGATTTTGGGTAAACCTTATCAAGAATCCAAACTTCGTTTTCGATATACACAAATCCAACATCGTAGATTCCTGCTTATCTGTAGTAGCTCAAACTTTTATGGATTCCTGTTCAACCTCAGACCACCGATTGGGTAAAGATATGTAATGATGTAAAATGCTATTTTTTATTTTATAAAAACTACAGGTAAGGACTCGCCAAGCTCAAAATTGCTGTATGCAAAGGATATACCAGAATATAGAAAATGGGTTGACAGATATTATCGCGATATTAGGGAAATGCCACCAATATCTGATCAAGATATGAATGCTATGTTAGCTGAAGAATCAAGAGTAAGTTACTAAAGACGCTGAAAATCAAGAAAGCAGAAATTTATTTTAATCGGGTTCTTATTAAAATATTAAACTAATCACATCTTATCTTAATATTTATTTAAAACCGATCCATTTACTATAGTTTATGAAAATTTTTAATAATTTACAGTCTTCTTGATTTTGAGAGGTTTTTACAATTACGTATATAAGACTTATTGCTTTTATTTCAGTTACATACTACTGAGTTTAACACTAACTGTGCCCTCCATGAACTATATACGTACGCTGTGAAATACAATGAGCAATTAACCGTTACATTGGAAGAGGATGAATTTTCTCAAAAACAAAGACTTGCCTTTAAACTTGAACAAGTTCATAATATAATGTCGGCGGAATGAAAAACCTTTTTTACACAGTAATCTAACAACCACCAAGGAATGTTAACAGAACAAACACTCAATATAAAATTAAAAATATATTATTATTCATAGTTTTTATTTAATTTGATAAGGTTTCTGTTTCAGTGTTTTTATTAATGTATAGCCGTTATACATAAAGTTAATTCAGATTTTAATTTTTACACAGTTTTAAAATTTTTCAGAGAAACCTTTTTTTAAATACAAGTTAAATATATGTATGTATATATTACTAATTGTAAGTGTTTAATTGCTTTCGTTAGTAAATAGGAGTATAAAATATTAATTCCAAATTTCATAATTCCTATATTTTTTCTATATAGCTTTATTTTTATATAACATACTCTTTATTAATAACAATAAAATTTGAATTATTCTACGTGGAATGAGCAACAGTTTTCGATTGTTTAAGCATTCCATTCGGTATTAAGTTCTGCCTATTATTTTTAAAATATTTTATCTTTTGCAATTTATACGTTTTAAAAATTCACAATGTAAGTTATTTTTATAATGGTTATATAAATTTACTATAGTTTTACTTCACACTTATTGACGACAAACTTAAGAAAGAAAAAAAAAACTAGCAAAAACAGTTTTGATGCAAGCAAATATATTTGTTATATAAAAATAAGGGCAGAATTTAAAATTCAAATTCAAACATATGCTCACTAATCTTTAATTATTGCGATGGAGTGCAATGGACTGATTTCACATGTATGTAAAATTGATAGTTTTTATGAAGATTTATTTTTTTAAAATAGCTGAGAAGCCGATTTTAGACATTAAGTAAATGCCGTTGTTAATAAGTAACAATTGTATACTATTGAAATATTTTTATTTATAACTTCATTTTATTTGTCCAAGATATCAACCGTATAAATAGGACTTGTAATTAAAACGTGGATGAGATTTGAATAAATTAAAAAATCGCATAAATTTTTCTTCAGATCAAATAACCGGCGACACTACGTAAAAAAACGTTTAAATTGTTACAATGGGAATGTTCAAAGTGCTTTGTTAAATTCTTATTACAATTTATTAGATTAGCTTATTTTGAGTCCTTATAATTTAGTATCATTATGTTTGTAATTTATTGTAAAGAACACTTAAAAAAAAGAGTAAATAAATATATAATTTATATATTATTTTAATTTCCTTAAATTAAATTTTTGTTTCGGTAACTGTTCTGTGAAATTTTTGAGGTGTATAACGCCTCGAATTAACAATCAGTAGCGTTTTAATAGAAGGTTATTCCAGATGTAACTTTTATTTAATTAGAAAATTTTATATTTTTGCAATGCTGTGGTTTTAGTTGTATCCGCAACTAAATTTTTTTCGGTCTTATTACTCTAAAATTTTAACATTAAAATAATATTATTACGACTTATTACTTACATAAGTTTAATAATATTATTACGGTATTATTACGACTATTCTAACAATCTTTATTGTGACCATTACATTACTGTATATAATTTCATTATTATATTTTGTTAGTGTTTTCTTTTATTAGTTTAACCCTTATTACTATTATTATCTTCTTTTCGACATCTTCATAAATAGGCAGATAGTTTCGGCATTTGAACTTGGTCAATTCTTATTCCTCACGTTTATTTATTTCTCGTTTTAGAATAATTATTATAAAGAGAGTAATTATAACATGTAAAACGAGTATAATTTTAAATCAAAAATAAATCTGTCTAGTGTGCCAATATTATTAATTTTATTTAATGTTAATTTTGTTTATGTTAATTTTCAAATTTGATTTTAATTTAGCAATTAAAAAACCTCTCGTATTAAGTATTTTTTTGAAGTCTTTGAGCTTGTATGCATCCAACACTTTCCAAAGTCGATTGGATGTCTATTAGAGGCCTGCACAAGACGTATTTGAAAACTCTTTCAAAACACAGAAAAATGTTCAAGACATTGACTGCAGTACTTGTCTTTTTCGAATCAAGCCGTGACTCAAAAACGCTGCGGAAAACACGACAGGGCACAATCGTAGAAAAATAAAATGCGATACGCTCAAATATGCACGAATAACAATGAATAAAGCGAATGAAATAAATACCAATAACACAATATGAGCATTTTTGTTAGTGGAATCGAAAGAAGTATTGAAGTTTGAGCGGTGGGAATGAGGGACATGTTTGTCGTTTCTTTATTTGCCGATAATTTTCAGACGCTTATACGGCGGTCTGCTGCCTGCATTGCTACGACGGCGAAGGCTGCCCCATACAGCGTGTTATTTGTAATGTTCTGTTCTCGATGCTTCTGTTTTCGATGCTTCTTACCACGATGTGGACAATTAACAACAAAATCAAAGTAGAAAAAAAGCGATAATAAAAAGGAGGCATGAATTGTACAGAGAATATCGGGCGTTTCTTTTGTAAGTAATAAGTCCACTTTATGAAAAAATGGAGTTAATGATAAAAAAACTTTTATTCTTGTATGCTCTATATTTTAATTCAATTTAGAGAATATATTAAAAATCCATACAATTTTTATGAAAAAAATCCTTAAATGAAATCAAAGCTTAACATTATTGTTAATTACATTGAGTTATTTATTATTGTGAAATCTGTTATTCTCAGGAAAGTAGTACGTGTATGCATACGCATACACGCGCATTCTAATCAAACGAATGTATAAGTGTCATTCGAATAAAATTGTGTCTCAGCTGTTAAAGAATTCAAAACTGATGTCATTCTTACAAAAACGAATCAACACAGATTTCATTCAAAGTTAGTAGTGTCGAATCAGGATACACCTTGCACGGGTAGGTGTAATGGGGATTCGTGTTAAGTCGTTCATTTTCACAATAGCCTACACTGCACTGCGATGCATTATTATTGTTATTATTAGTGCACTGGTGTCTTCAAGACGTCTCGTGAAGCCCTCTAATGTGTACAAAATATTGAAACGTATATAAACCGTTTATTTGTAGATATAATACATTAAGTAGTTGTAGGTAAGTTTTACACCTCTGCTTGCTTAATAGAAACAAACTATTGTCGGCTTGCAGTTGCCATATAATAGATCCTATAAGCGAAGATATTGAAAATAATTTTAAATCATAGTAAATATTCCATTATCCATCTTAACTGTCAATAAGTCTTTATCGTAAGAGTACTTCAGTAGTTAAGCATTAAGATACATGTAGATGTACGAAATATTATATATATATATATAAGTGTGTATGTATGTATGTTTACATAATAATGTATAACACGCCACAATAGATTTACACTCATATAAAAAACTACCAATAATTAATCCAACATAAATTTTTTAACAAGTGTATGTAATAGTTAAAATAGCTGTAAACATAAATCGTGTATATGTTACGGTATATTTGATTAATCGGTGATTATTCATAATGAACACATTACCAAACCGTGGTAATATATTCAAATTATCACATTTACCAAACCAAACGGTGATTATGCATAATAACCGGTAATTATGAATAATCACTATTAAATAAATTCCTTGTATCATATACATATGTATATCGTGTATGCTTGCATCTTGGAAGCCATCCTAAAATGATTTACAGTTGTAAATTGAATTAAATCATAATAACAATGTTAATATAATTGGGCTCAAAATCTACGGGAGCACTCCTTAAAATATATGCATTTAAAATATACATATATACATTTTTTGCATGGATTAAGTAAAGAGAAGCCCGTATAAGCTAGGCTTGCTCTTTACCATAGACCTGGAATTGGCGTAACGAAGTTAGTGTAACATCTTGAAAGGACCCAAAATGATACTGAGATTTTAATTAATAATTTAAATTCAAAAAAATCATAAAACTTATTTTATTAACTTTTATTTTCGAGTATATATACATATAGTATATATATAAATATTTCCTTTCCTTTAAGAAGCAATGATTTAAAAGCAAAGCTAAAATATAAATGGTTAATTTTCCAAATAGTATACATTTGTGTGTCTACATCCTTCATATACATACATATTTGGCTTATGATACGTACAAGAACTTTGTATACATGCGTTGTCAGTGTTTCATTCGACCTTGGTAGCGCTTTGTCTGGTTATGTTTGTGTGCTTTGTCTTTCTAGCGTCGCCAATAGAGCGACTAATGGCTCGTTTACACAGTGCAAGCTGCTGCCTGGCCAGTAGACAGCTACTAGGCTTGTCAAATTCCTAGGCAGCAGCTCGGCTCGCTTTTGCTGTCTACACGACACCTAGCTACTGCCCAGTCCTAGTCGAGTCGCGATGTCGAGTGAACTTGTTTTAATAAAAAACAAGTAAGAGCGTTATCTTCGGCCTGGCCGAAGCTCATATACCCTACACCCGCATCTGTCGAAGTGATAAAAAGTGGGCGGGTGACACCTACTTTTTTCAATTTACAGGGAGAAAATTTTTTGATCTATTAACTCATCTACAACACCGCTTTTCCTACAAAACACCTCATTATATGGTATAGTATATAAGTGGTCGTGTCACGCCCATTTTTCAGAATATATTTTAGTCTAAGACGGTGGACTCGGAAATAAAATTTTAGTTGAAAATTCGGTCTACAAGCTGAGAAACTGAGCTAAAAGCACGGATGAGTGCATATTTTCTTTAAAAAGTAGGCGTGGCACTAGTCCGATTTTCCCCATTTTCAATACCAAACAGCGTAGGATAACAAAGAATATTCCTGCCAAATTTCATGACGATACCTCTATTCGTTCTCCTGTAATCGTGATTTCCACAGACGGACGGACAGACAGACAGACAGACAGACAGACAGACGGATGGACATGGCTAAATCGAATCAGGAGGTGATTCTGAGCCAGAATATATACACTTTTCTATACCTGCCAAGCCTCCTTTAATGCGTTACAAACGGAAGAACAAAGTGAATATACCCTCATCCCTTCGGGTGTAGGGTATAAAAAAACGGTGATACGCTCTATGACAACAATATTATGTTAGGAATTGGAAAATATCTATAACCATAGCCAATATAAAAAAAAAAAGATGCTTTTCTCATATCTCTATTTCGATAATGTGAAACAATTCCACAGGTTTTCTTAATCTCTGTAGAGTTTTATGAATGAAATATTATTGTCAGAAGACCATCTATCCGCAGCCATTTCGAACGATTCGGCGTAGTACACAAAAAAAAACACGTGTTTCACGCACAGCTGTCCGGCTGGCACGGTGAGCAGGCGAGTGAAAACAAAAAATGTTGAAGTAACTCGAGTTGCGAGCTATTAACCAACTCACACGTACGAGTTACTCGTAAGTTACGTCCAAACGTTGTGAGTTACTGCAGTGCAGCTACTCGGAAGGCTGACTCGTACGCTAGCTCGCACTGTGTAAACCAGGCATAAGAAGTCGCCAATAGACTGAAGAAAATAGCTTTTTTGCAATAAGAACGAAGCGTAACTTCCTTTAAAAAAAGGGCGAACAATATCGGCATGTTCGGTAGGTTTTTATCCCGTACAATTGAAAACAATGTTTTATAAAAATAGAAATTTACTAGCCGAATTTTTTGATTAAATTTACTTTAATCAAATTTAACACTTGAACAATTTTGATGAGGAGGAATTTCTAATTCACTAAAAAATGATTATACGAAACGTATATAGAACAAATAGAACACATAGAATAGAATAGAACAAATTAAAATTACATTAAATAAACTACAAAAAAACATTTATAGGGCTATAAATATGTTTTTCAATATTTATTGTTTTCGAATTTTTTAATATTTTGATAAAAAATTAACAATAAATATTTCGTCATTATTGTGATTTCCGATTTCTTACGCGCAACATGAAAAATGTAGAAATTGGTTTTTAAATTCTAATTGAAAAAATTCTAGCTGCAGACGCAAGAGCATAGGCAAGGTTATTGCGTGATGCTCCTCGGGTACCGAATTCCTGAAAGTAAAGGTTTAGCTTTTTTATAATACTTACCTCATATTTGTCAATGCGCTAGATCTGAAATAAAATGAGAGTAAACAAATGTAAATAAATGTTGTCACATGCACTACAACGTCCGTGAAATTTGCTACAGTAGTAAGCTACGATTTTGTGTAACCCACCCTACTTAACAGAGCTCCGAAATACTAATTTTCAAAATTAAATTAAAAATCAATAAAAGTTCCAATTAGAAAAACTAAAATGCAATTTATTCAGAAAATTATGGTCTTTCCACTTGTGGACGAATTATAATCGTACGGCTTATCTGTACCGAGATATTAACGAAAACAGTTTAACATTTTTTTGAACCTAAAAGAAAATCGCCGTAGGCACCTAAAACATTAACTAGACATATGGCAGTCTATAGCCCATATTATTAGAAATTTTTTGGTACCAAGGTCATATCCCTAACCACTTTAGTAAAGAAGTTATAGCGGAAAAACCAAAACAACATTCACTGTGCTCTCTAGCCCGACATAGGCCATTGATCTTACCGAATCTATATATAGTCGTATACTAGGGACAGGAGCCTACATTTCTATAAAAAAAATTTTGAATTCGAACAAAGACAAAAAATTCTACGGCCAAAAGAAATAACAGAAAAATGTAAAAAATGTTTAGGGGCCGTTGCTGGTACCTAAAACATTAACTAGACATATGGCACCTATTGTAGTCGATAGCCCATTCTTTTAGGAATCTCAGGGTACCAAGTTCATATCCCTAACCACTTTATTATAGAAGTTATAGAAAAAAAACCAGACCAACTATCACTGGTTCTTTTAAACGCATTTAGGTAATTTATTTGACAGAATCTTTTGCAATTCTATAACAAAATTAGAAGCCACTAATTTTCCCTAAATTTTGATACCTCAACGGAGTTGATATCTTTTTTAATTTTCGAGAAATCTATTAATAAACAAACAATTACATTTGTTTTGGTTTCACAGAGGAATTTTTCTTGGAACAGGTGGTACTAACATAGGAGAGGGCGACGATTGTTTCAGAGTGTGGGAAAGAAGAAGCGCACAATTTGTGAGTAACAGAATCCACAGTTTCTGTTATTAGCAGACAAAGGAGAATATGAGACGAGTATACGCATATTGTTTCAACTTCTGCTATGTACTAGCATATTGTTAAGAGGGTTTTCTAAACTCAGATAAAGAGAAATATATGTATTAGCCCTTCTCTTATTGCTTTGTTTATTTTTCTGGATAGAAGATTTCTAAAATGTAAACAAAGAATTTCAGCCATTTTGTTGTTGTTTTTTTGCTAGATAATAATAAAAATATATGAAAAAATTTTCATTGATTTTTAGATACGTAAGCAGTTTCTAAAAAGTTGAGGCATATAGGCAATAATAAAATAATATTTTAGAAATATTTTGGTACCAAAATTATAATCATAATCACCTTGGTAGACAAGATATTTCAATAACTTTTGAAAATTGATTTTTTTATATAGTTAAACATTTTTTTGCTAAGTTTAAAATTATAAATAATTTATGATACAATATTAGAAAAGTTTCGCTAACAAAATTATAATCCTATTAACTTAGGTTCAAAAGATATTTTATTAAATATACATAAGGAAAATTTCAAGTATCGTTATGAGCTACTTAAACATTAACTAGATAGTTGAGGCATATGGGCAATAATAAAGCACTATTTTAGATATATTTTGGTACCAAAATTATAATCGTAATCACTTTGGTACACAAAATATTGGCTAAAATAGTTTTTATTTTAAATCGATGATAAAGTATATATACAATCGTACGATTAGAATGACAACCTGTTGGTTCAAAACTTTAAAGTTTCTAGCCCTAACCTCACTTTTCACATATAAAAGATATTTTATTACAATATCTATATAATTTTATTACAATTTTATTACAATTGTCTTGTGGTTCTCGTCGATCAAGATATAGTTTAGCTTCTCCAGTGCATCCTTGTATATTTCTTTGGTGGTCAAACATAATAAATTTATAGGAATCTGTTCATTCCTACAAATTATTATTGTTCTCAATTCTGCAAAAATGCTCACAGTTCCACAGAAACACGAGTACCTTCATGAAGACAGATGTACCACGCGTAGCTCTAAACTTGAGTACTGTGAATTAACTCACGCTCCCTTTTTCCAATTCGGTTTCGTCAATTTTTAAATTGTCCGTCATACCAAAAATATTTTCTTGTGAATTCGCTGCTGGCAATTCACACAAAACTTTTGCATTCTCATTTAGTGTCCTCTGGTCCAGGCTAGTTAATCTCTGATTGCGTTATTCCTCCTTCCCTTCCTTCCATGCCGAGCTTTAGCCTTTCTCTGTCGACGCTTGTCGGCCGTGGTCAGCGGCTTTGTTTCGGTTCGTGTCGGCACTTTCTGCGCCCATTGCACGTGCTCCAAAGCGTGTGCACTCATGCGCAACCACTTGGATGGTGAATAATCTTTAGACTCCTCGGTAGTCTTTAGACTACTCGGTGGGCAGGAAGAGACCACAAGTCATAGGACAGTGAAATTGCTTCAGAAACTTCTCATCGTCGTTGCTGCATTTCAAGTCCCAAACGCGTACGGCACCATCGAAACAGCATGTCAGTAACTCATTCGCGTTGCGGTTACTCTATTTCACAAAAGCGTTGGCAGACTTTGGACTTTTTATTTCGATCTTGCGAAAATGTGTGTTTTTATGTGAATGTGAAAAATTTGAAATAGCGCGATTTTTCTTAAAATTTTTCATTTTCAATTCATACGAAATTCATGAGAAATAGCTCCGTCTATCGTGACTTTGTTACTAACCTTATCTCTGTTACTAACGCCACCACATCCATTACAACAAACATAGTGCATAGTACCAGAGACGCATTATTGTGAAGAGGTGTAATAAGATAATTTCAGAAAGTAGTTTATTATCAATTTAAAAACGAGTTTTCTTTAAAAATACTGCAGAAATATGTATATGTTATCTTATTTTTAGTATATTTCCTCAGGTTAATTACACATTTTTGTTTGGAAAAAAATTATTTTATCCAAAAAAATAGTAGTAAAAACCTTCAGTTGTGTTTATTTATAAAACTATACATATTTCTCTCTTATTTAGATTAACAGCGTTTTGGCTTTCACAAATTAATTGTGAACTATATGTGAAAAGTGAGGTTAGGGCTAAAAAGCGTGAAATTAGCTACGATTACTTAGAATACTTAGCTACGATTTTCTGATGGCAAAAAATTCTTATTAAGTTATATTTTCGCAATTCTCTCAAGTCGTATTGCACCGATTGGCCTCATTGAGGTATCAAAATATAGGAAAAACTTTAAAGTCATGCTAATCGTATGTTTGTAAATATACTTTATCATCGATTTAAAATAAAAACTATTTTAGCCAATATTTTGTGTACCAAAGAGATTACGATTATAATTTTGGTACCAAAATATATCTAAAATAGTGCTTTATTATTGCCCAAATCCCTCAACTATCTAGTTAATGTTTAAGTACCTCATAACGATACTTGAAATTTTCCTTATGTATATTTAATGAAACTAGTTGTCGCCCGTGGTCGAAAATTCGACCTTTTGAAAACTACAACAAAAACCGGAACCTTTTTAAAACTTTTTAAAAAAGCTAATCAGATAAAAAAATTTTTTATATAAAACGTTTTTAAAACGATACCAATTAATGAAAGTTCATATTCGTTGTTACTAAAAGCCTTACTAAAAGCGCTGAAGTGTCAACGACAATATATTCAAAATTTTAGGAAAACTACTACGCACTTTTTCAAAAGATAATGAAGATATAATTTTAATAATTTCACTTTTTCATCTTTTAAAGGAAATAATACAAAGTTTTAATCAAAAACTCATAATATTGTTCAATTATATGCAATCTACATATCTCGTTCATCACATTACTTGCACGCCAAATCAAATATTGTTCGTTCAATATCTTGACTTTTTCACTAATATTCAAACGCTTTTTGGATTTCGTTATGTTCGGCGTCTTCCATTTTGAAAGCTGATTGTTGTGAAATTATTTGTGAATTTAGGAGTGTGAGATTTTAAACTTGAATCTAATAAAGTCTATTTCTATTAGACACACACTGCAACAACACCAAAATGCATAGTACATTTATTCGGAGAGCCCTCACACATAAATACGCTGACTTCGTTTTAAGCGTACAGCGAATATTTTTTTTTTGTCAAAACACCCCCGTATGACCGCTTTTGGAGGTCCCACCCACCTCCCACCACCTGCAAAATTCGTTTCACGATGTTTGCTATCGATTAGTGCGAAAAAAATGTTTTGGTCAAAAAACCCCCGTGTGACCCCTATGGGGGTCCTCACCCACCGCCCACCATGACCAAAATCCGTTTCAGGATATTTGCCATCGATTAGTGCAAAAAAATTTTTTGGTCAAAAAACCCCTTGTGACCCCTTTGGGGGGTCCCCACCCACCGCCCACCATGACCAAAATCCGTTTCGCGACATTTCCTATCGATTAGCGGAAAAAAATTTTCCGGACAAAAAACCCCCGTGTGACCCCTTTGGGGTGGCCCCACCCACCGCCAACCATGACCAAAATCCGTTTCACGATATTTGCTATCGATTTGCGCAATAAAAATTTGTTGGTTAAAAAACCCCCGTATTACCGCTTTTGGTGGTCCCACCCACCTCCCACCCCCTGCAAAATTCGTTTCGTGATCCTTCTATCCATTGCAACAACACAAAAATGCATGGTACATTTATTCGGAGAGCCCTCACACATACATACGCTGACTTCGTTCTAAGCGTACAGCTGAAATCGCATCAGTGTTGAAGGAGTTGAATAATACCTGATAACTTCCGATCCAGGTAAAATTTCGTCTCCATTTTTTTTTGTGCAGCAGAGGAGAAAAGTAGCTAAAAATCAGTATACGTTTCATTGAAATTGGATAAACAGATCTCTCTCAGGAGGGAGGGAATCATTTTTCTGTGCCGTATTTATATATAGATACATATCTTTTGAACCTAATCTTTCACATTCACATAAAAACACACATTTTCGCAAGATCGATATAAAAAGTCCAAAGTCTGCTAACGCTTTTGTGAAATGGAGTAACCGCAACGCGAATGAGTTACTGACATGCTGTTTCGATGGTGCCGTACGCGTTTGGAACTTGAAATGCAGCAACGACGATGAAAAGTTTCTGAAGCAATTTCACTGCCCTATGACTTGTGGTCTCTTCCTGCCCACCGATGAGAATATCATAATGTGTGCCAGGAAAGCAACTTCCATCGAATTCTTTGACATGAACTTCGAGGAGTCTGAAGATTATTCACCATCCAAGGGGTTGCGCATGAGTGCACACGCTTTGGAGCACGTGCAATGGGCGCAGAAAGTGCCGACACGAACCGAAACAAAGCCGCTGACCACGGCCGACAAGCGTCGATAGAGAAAAGCTAAAGCTCAGCATGGAAGGAAGGGAAGGAGGAATAACGCAATCAGAGATTAACTAGCCTGGACCAGAGGACACCAAATGAGAATGCAAAAGTTTTGTGTAAATTGCCAGCAGCGAATTCACAAGAAAATATTTTTGGTATGACGGACAATTTAAAAATTGACGAAACCGAATTGGAAAGAGGGAGCGTGAGTTAATTCACAGTACTCAAGTTTGGAGCTACGCGTGGTACATTTGTCTTCATGAAGATATTCATACTCGTGTTTCTGTGGAACTGTGAGCATTTTTGCAGAATTGAGAACAATAATAATTTGTAGGAATGAACAGATTAATACAAATTTATTATGTTAGACCACCAAAGAAATAAACAAGGATGCACTGGAGAAGCTAAACTATATCCTGATCGACGAGAACCACAAGTATTTGACCAAGTCGGTGATTACAGACAAACTTTTCAGCCGAAAGAGACGCCAAAGAGATCTATATCCAAAAAGTGAACTATATGTGAAAAGTGAGGTTAGGGCTAGAAAGCGTGAAATTAGCTACGAATACTTAGCTACGATTTTCTGATGGCAAAAAAATTCTTATTAAGCTATATTTTTGTAATTTTTTATTGGCCTCATTGAGGTATCAAAATATAGGAAAAACTTTAAAGTTTTGAACCAACAGGTTGTCATTCTAATCGTATGATTGTATATATACTTTATCATCGATTTAAAATAAAAACTATTTTAGCCAATATTTTGTGTACCAAAGTGATTACGATTATAAATTTGGTACAAAAATATATCTAAAATACTGCTTTATTATTGCCCATATGCCTCAACTATCTAGTTAATGTTTAAGTACCTCATAACGATACTTGAAATTTTCCTTATGTATATTTATTGAAGTATCTTTTGAACCTAAGTTAATAGGATTATAATTTTGTTAGCGAAACTTTTCTAATATTGTATCATAAATTATTTATAATTTTAAACTAAGCAAAAAAATTTTTAACTATATAAAAAAATCAATTTTCAAAAGTTATTGAAATATCTTGTGTACCAAGGTGATTATGATTATAATTTTGGTAGCAAAATATTTCTAAAATATTACTTTATTATTGCCTATATGCCTCAACTTTTTAGAAAATGCTTAAATATCTAAAAATCAATGAAAATGTTTTCATATATTTTGATTATTATCTAGCAAAAAAACAACAACAAAATGGCTGAAATTCTTTGTTTACATTTTAGAAATCTGGTATCTAGAAAAATAAACAAAGCAATAAGAGAAGGGCTAATACATATATTTCTCTTCATCTGAGCTTAGAAAACCCTCTTAATAATATGCTAGTACATAGCAGAAGTTGAAACAATATGCGTATACTCGTCTCATATTCTCCTTTGTCTGCTAATAACAGAAACTGTGGATTGTGTTACTCACAAATTGTGCGCTTCTTCTTTCCCACACCCTGAAACAATCGTCGCCCTCTCCTATGTTAGTACCACCTGTTCCAAGAAAAATTCCTCTGTGAAACCAAAACAAATGTAATTGTTTCTTCATTAATAGATTTCTCGAAAATTGAAAAATATATCTACAACGTTAGATATCAAGAAGATATCTCCGTTGAGCTATCAAAATTTAGGAAAAATTAGTGGCTTCTAATTTTGTTATAGAATTGCAAAAGATTCTGTCAAATAAATTACCTAAATGCGTTCAAAAGAACCAGTAATAGTTGGTTAGGGATATGAACCCTGAGACCCTGAGTACCTCTTGGTACCCTGAGATTCCTAAAAGAATGGGCTATCGACTACAATAGGTGCCATATGTCTAGTTAATGTTCCAGCAACGGCCCCTAAACATTTTTCACATTTTTCTGTTATTTCTTTTGGCCGTAGAATTTTTTGTCTTTGTTCGAATTCAAAATTTTTTTATAGAAATGTAGGCTCCTGTCCCTAGTATACGACTATATATAGATTCGGTAAGATCAATGGCCTATGTCGGGCTAGAGAGCACAGTGAATGTTGTTTTGGTTTTTCCGCTATAACTTCTATACTAAAGTGGTTAGGGATATGACCTTGGTACCAAAAAATTTCTAATAATATGGGCTATAGGCTGAAATAGGTGCCATATGTCTAGTTAATGTTTTAGATGCCAGCTACGGCGATTTTCTTTTAGGTTCTAAAAAAGTGTTAAACTGTTTTCGTTAATATCTCGGTACAGATAAGCCGTACGATTATAATTCGTCCACAATTGGAAAGACCATAATTTTCTGAATAAATTGCATTTTAGTTTTTCTAATTGGAACTTTTATTGATTTTTAATTTAATTTTGAAAATTAGTATTACGAAGCTCTTTTAAGTAGGGTGGGTTACACAAAATCGTAGCTAACTACCGTAGCTAATTTCACGGACGTTGCACTACACTTACCTTGACGTTAGTTGTATCTGGCCTGTCATTGAAGGGTCTATTGTGAATACCTTTTGCTAACAGTCGACCATCATTGTTCGAAGTCGAATCTGAGCATTTTGAATCTGGATTTTTACGCACAATAGAGTTGTTGGTTTGTGATTTTAAGGGGAATTGGGTGAAAACGGTGGTGCCAGACAACACTTGCCGGAATTATGAATGAGTTTAGGTCGGTGGCGAAGACGAAAGGATTAGCAGGGATGGCTGATAGAAAGACTGGCTTAGAATTATGAGCGCCTGGTAGTTAAGCTGTAAGAAAGGAAGCTTAAAAGGAGTTTTTATTGTTAAATATTTTTTAGTTCATTTATGTAGTTTGTTTGGGCGGGAAATTTCGTTATTTATTTGTCTTATTGCTTAATTTTAAGAAGTTATACATAATAAAAAATTAGTTTTATAAATTATGTCAATTTTTGGTAAAATTAGGTGTGAGGCGCCAAGTACATAATTATCGTGGGTCTAGACAAACAACTACAAGGCCGAATGCATGTGTTTTGTCGGGTGATCGGCCGCTGAAACAAATGTTCGATGATCTGAATTCGGCTATGAGGAATAATGGGAAGTGGAATTGGCTGGTTGGACGGAATGATAAGAATAAGAAAAAGGGAATCCGGTTTTGCACTCCGTTGGCCTCCGGTTGATTCCGATGATAAAATTTTTATTGAAATTTCTTTGAAGTTTTTAATTTCTTAAACTTAAAAAAAGAATTGTTGCGGTCGGGTGAGATGAGATAAAAATCACAATAAAAAGAAAATTGATTTCTTAAAGAAAAAGTTTTTTCCGAAACTTTTGTTGTGGCGAGAAGGCTGGAAGTGTTCGTGCACAGGCTTCATTAGTATAAGATCTGGCCCAATTTTCTTCAATACCCGGAAGATTTACGAGTAAATTAAAACCTGGGATATAATTCAGTTTTTACTTTGCCCAACACTGGATCAACATTTGTTGAACGACTTCTTTCCGTCGGAGAAGGTTCCAGCAACGTCCGGAAGGGAAAGTTTGCAGGCCGCTGTCATATATTGAACGCTATGGTGGAAAAAAGCAACAACAATACGAGCTAAGTACTCTTTTGCTATTTCGCTAATATATATCGACAAATTCCCCTGCCTGAGATTTCGGGGTGACCAGCAATTCACGCTTTAATGTTGACCCTCGAGTGAGTGTATTAAGGGCGGAATACAGAAATTTTCACTGAACTAAACTGAGTTCATAATTTTGCGGATGGAGGATTCCTGCTCTTGCTCTGTTTTTTTTTTAACCTACTGTCATTCTTTTTAAAAAGTTTTTTTTTTAAAGTAATCGTGATAATATTCGAAGATCCAATTTGTAAGAGAGAAACAGCCTTGAACAGCTAGGTTGAGGCCGTTTTAACGCGTTATTGTTTATCTAATTTACGCCTGTTTGGTGGCTCTGTTGACCTCGGTTTTCCTATCAGTTAAAACTTCATGTTGAAAGTTTGTTACGAATATTGATTTGTTTTTATATATTTATTTTTTATTGCGTTTACCATCTTTGTACAATTACATACATATTTCACAATTTCAAACATTTAAATTGTTAAATTAAAAAACGGCCACATAATAAGGTCCAATGCTAAGCATATATTGGTTCGATGCTCAATATATTGGCGAAATAGCAAAAGAGTACTTAGCTAAGCAACACAGAGAAGAACATATAAGCACACACATGTGCAAACGTAAAACAGAAAAAATAAAATAAAAAGTAAAAAATAAAAAAAATAAAAAAAAATAAAAAATAAAAAGTATAAAATTTTTTTTTTCGAAATTTGTTTTAAAAATTTCAAATTTGACATTAATTTTCTCAAAAACTATTTAACCTAGAAGTCTAATTTTAGAAGTATTTTAGAGGTTGGATATTTAGTTTTCAAAAACAGGAAACAGAAATCATCTAACTGTTCCCGTAATTTTTTGACATTTTTTTCGCTATTTGAAGTCGTGTTTTTAGAAAAACCCCTTCTGCGCCTGAATTGAGCAAAATTTCCCCTCCCCCTAATACGACTTTTTCCTTGTCATGTCTTGGTCACTTTTGATGCATCTTACAAGGAACGCTCTGGATACATGCAGACTTTTATTAGGGTTGACTTTACTCGCATCGGTATGTACTTCTAGTATGTACTTGAGAGTAAAATGTTTATTATTTTTTTGAACTTAGTTCTCAGCAAGAACTAAAGTAGAAACACTTGTTGTTGTCAATGGCAGTGAGTGTAGTTACAGTTACGGTACAGTTATGCCGCGGTTGAATTTTTAAATTTTGTATAAAATGCGGCACGGAACCTGCGCTTTTTGTTAGCGATTTTTGTTCTTTTTTTTAACGTAAGCTAATTCTAAAAGAGAAGTGATCAGTTAATCACCTTGTTGGGCGGACTCGGCCTTCTTTTGCTTTCTGTAGTAAGAAATTGCTTTTTGTTTCGAAATATTAAAGCAATGTACACTTTTCAATACTTGAAAACACAAAAAAAAAATTGAAGGTACGAGTATAAGATTACATTTAATGCGCTACGCTATTATAAAAAAAAATAATACTACATATTAATACATACATGTAAATATGTATGTTCATATTATTACAAAATGACAACTCGTTTCCCAGTTTACGCCCACTTATTTCAGTATTTTAGTGTTAGGCGGTGGCCGAAAACAAACGGCGGTTGGGAAATGCATTTGCTAAAATGGTATCGCATTTTGTAAGGAAAGATATTTTTTTTGCCCAAAAGGTAAAATTATAAATTACAAAAAGCAATAATTTTTATACCCTACACCCGAAGGGATGTGGGTATATTCACAGTAGGCGTGGCAGGTATAGAAAAGTATATATAGTCCTATAATCACCTCCTAAGTCGATTTGGTACGAATATTATCTGTTGTCCTATGCTGTTTGGTATTAAAAATAGGGAAAATCAGACCAGTACCACGGCTACTTTTTATAGCAAATAGGCACTCATCCGTGCTTATATCTCAATTTCTTAGCTTGTAGAGCGGACTTTCGTCTAAAATTTTATTTCCGAGTCCACCATCTTAGACTAAAATATACTCTAAAAAATGGGCGTGACACGCCCACTTATATACTATACCATATAATGAGGTGTTTGGTAGGAAAAGCGTCGTTGTAAATGAGTTAATAGACAAAAATTTACTCCCTGTAAATAAAAAAAAAGTAGTTCTCACCCGCCCACTTTATCACTTCCACAGATGCGGGTGTAGGGTATATGAGCTTCGGCCAGGCCGAAAATAACACTCTTACTTGTTTAAGTACAAGTATTTTATTTTCACTTTTCCTGTAACAGTAAACTTAAAGTTTTCACAGAGTTGTACAATTTATTTAGCAGAACACTACAGGGTTGCAAATATCTGTAGGCATAAAATATTTAAAAAAGGAGAAAATCTTATCGCACCTATACCTTTTCCATAAATATAAAGGTACTGTTCTAAGTTCTTTGTCGTACTTTGGTACTTTTTTAACCAAGAAGTTGTGAAAAAACACAAAATACCAACTTTTCCAAATTGATGTGGATGCATACCAGGGATGCCAAGTCTTGGGGAATTCCACGATTTGTGTGGAATTTTCGTATCGGTGGGGAGGAATCGAGAAATGGACTCTTTTTATTGGGGAATTTGAAATTAAGGGATATACAAAATTAAATTCGGATGAAAATCTGTTAAATGACTTTTTAAAATAATGGTGTAATTTTTTACAATCCTCATTATGAAGCAAATGATCGCAAGCAATTCATCGCGAGCATTTCATGAATCAGGGAAATTCTCAAATAAGACTTGGCAACCCTGATGCATACATACATACATAGTTGTAGTTATTTCTTTGCAAAAACATGTTTCGAGTGCGCGAGACAAAAAGAGCAGATTAGGTGTATTTCTTATGAAGAAATTGAGAGGAGCTATGCTGCTTTGCTGCTCGAGAGGCACAGGCAGCACGGGCATATCAGCGGGCAGAGAAGTCAAAAACTTTTCTACTTCTCTGCCTGCCGCGTGTAACCCTTAAGCTGAGAACCCAATGGCTGCCACGTGAAGCGACTCAAGCTACCCTCATTTACGCTTCATAAGAGCGACTCTTGCAAGAGAGCTGTTTCTTTGTTTCTACACAAAACAGAGAACCACGGTTCTATTTTTAATTAAATTTTTTTGGCTATACGGGCGAAAAATTATTATAGGGACGTGAGTGAGGTAGATGTTGAAATCTAGAAGTTTAAAATATAAACTTGAAAAATATCAATTCTTTCAAGTAAAAAGCATCCTTATAATAGTTTATATCTAGTTATCCGTTATGCGTTAAATAATTGAATCATTAAACTGAAATTTATCAGTTTTTTATTAAATAATTATAAATCCTCTTTTATCTGCTTTTTGTGAACTAAAATGAAAAAGGATTTTGGAACAAGTTAGGAATAGGTGCCTAGCTCCTATTTTTTTTTTAAAAGCATTTTTATTATAACCTTAAATAGTGCTTTTTTTGTCATAGAACACACTCTAATTTGCTGAAAAATACGAAAGATACCTAAACATATGTAAGGAACAAAATTTTTGTAAAACAAATTTTGCCTTACATAAAAATATTTATATCATCATGAATTATTATAACTTGTGCCTTATAATAATAATAATTACGAAATTTATGACGTAACAATAGAATATAAGACAACATATCAATATTTTTTTTTTAAAATACTTTAAAATTATAAACCACATCGTGTAAACCACCCTAAGCAGCTGATTCCTAGACCCCATGACAATCAGTCATAACAATTAAAATTTAATAACTCAGCAAGCAACCATGGGTGGTCGGCACACTATAAATAGAGCGACATCGCCATAGAAAAGGGAGTCTTCGGAGGCCGACCACCCAGGTAAGTCGCACTAATAAAAAACCTTTTTCTTTCAGCTAAAGAGCCCAGAATGGGTGAGTGACTCCGCCGTTGCGGTAGAGCATTCATACCATGTTCGTGCTCCCTAAAGACCAGTCTTCCCGCCGTTGCGGTAGGAAATCACTGCTTCCTTAGGGGCATCAGGGGCAGTAGGATGTATGCACTCCGCCGTTGCGGTAGAGGCATGCACACCTCTCGTATTTATTAAATTCTATTTTTCTCTGTTAAAACATACTTTCTCATACTTTCGTCCAAATACTTTAGGATCGACCAGAACCCCCAGCAAGAGCCCAGAGCGGGTGAGTGACTCCGCCGTTGCGGTAGAGCATTCATACCGTGTTCATGCTCTTTAAGTATCAGCCTCTCCGCCGTTGCGGTAGAGAGTCACTGCTTCTTAAAGGCATCAGAGGTTGCAGGTTGTATACACTCCACCGTTGCGGTAGAGGTATACATGCCTTTCTTGTCTTCTCTCCTTCATATAGACGAAACTCAGGTAGATTTCCCTCTTCATTTTTTATTAAATAGCAACGATCAAAACACCCAGCAAGAGCCCAGAGCGGGTGAGTGACTCCGCCGTTGCGGTAGAGCATTCATACCGTGTTCATGCTCTTTAAGTATCAGCCTCTCCGCCGTTGCGGTAGAGAGTCACTGCTTCTTAAAGGCATCAGAGGTTGCAGGTTGTATACACTCCACCGTTGCGGTAGAGGTATACATGCCTTTCTTGTCTTCTCTCCTTCATATAGACAAAACTCAGGTAGATTTCCCTCTTCATTTTTTATTAAATAGCAACGACCAAAACACCCAGCAAGAGCCCAGAGCGGGTGAGTGACTCCGCCGTTGCGGTAGAGCATTCATACCGTGTTCATGCTCTTTAAGTATCAGCCTCTCCGCCGTTGCGGTAGAGAGTCACTGCTTCTTAAAGGCATCAGAGGTTGCAGGATGTATACACTCCGCCGTTGCGGTAGAGGTATACACGCCTTTCTTGTCACTTATTTTGCTCAATATACAAAATTAAGCAGAGTTGTCTTTTTCATTACTTCTTATCCCTGTTATGCCAACTTGGCAAAAACCACTTCTGTTCACCCCTTCACACACTCAAGTATATTTTCTCTAGTAGTCTAGCCGCAGTCAAATTTCATTAACTACAAACGATGTCACTAGTAATCATCTTGACTCTCATGAGAAACCAGGAATAAAATTTCGACGACGAAAACAACGTCGGTAGTCGCTCGATTCCTAGATTCCTTAGTCACATAGTACGCGTTTGGTACATAGTACATAGTACATAATACGCCTTGTTCCTTTTTGTTCGGCTTAAAGCAATTATTATCGCGCATCGCTTATGGTCAAACGAAACCACCGTGCTCAGGCGATAAACGAATCGAAAACTGTTTTAAAAACACCAGTGACCTCCGAAAATAAGCTGTTCCCTCACGATTTCTGTTTCCCTGGATGTACCTCGGGGCTTAAGATTTTCTGAGCGGGAGAACCATTACCGGTAGACCCATCATCTTTAAACCCTTGCCGGGAGGATCCAGCGAAGCAACAATCACTAGTAGGGACACCATTAGGAGAAAATTTATATTTCGAAGAAAACCAAACACAACAAAAGCTCAGCCATAAATATATAGAAAAATAAGAACAAATGTAATAGATTAAGATAGAGTGCCTTGAAAAGATAAAATAAAGAATAAAATAGAAGAAAACTCAGAAACAAATAGATTTTATTTATCGGTCTCACACAAATAAATGTTTGTGACGAGAAAGACTCTGGACATCCGGCGAGCTTCACCTCGGCCGGGAGAGCACTTCGTTACAATGGCGCCCGAGCAGGGACCGATAAAATCTTTTTTTTTAAAATACACGAGCATTTTTACCTCAAGTCCCCCCTCCCCCATCTTTTTGTCTGCCATTCATCGGTCTCCGAAGACCAACAAACACGGGTAGCACTGTGTCGACAATAATGCACGTGCATTAAACAAATTTGTATAGAATTTTTATTAACAGTTCTATTTTCACCCAGAGTTTATAACCACCCAGTAAGCATCAACAAAAGACAGTTCGGTAGAAACCATCGACGAGTGAACACGGAGTCAACAAAACGCAAAAACACCGCACAGAAGAAAAATATAAAAACAAGTCGACAAGTGGGCAAGCACCAGTCACGAAAATCGGAATCATGCCAAGCACTTCCTGGATCTACTTACTAAAGAAAGACGAGCTCGTGAAATATGCAAGCGAGTTCGAGTTGAGCACAGAAGGAACGGTCGAGGAATTACGAAAACAATTCGCAGTATTCGTAAACAGCAAAGACTACACCGAAGAACAAGAGGCAAGACTGAACGAATTGGAAAATAAGCACCGCAGAGCAGTCTCACCAGTAACAATAGGACCACAGCAGTCACTAGACCTGAACTCCGCAATCAAAATGCCTCCACTAAACAGTGGAAAAGGAGCAATTAATAAAATGCAGAGTTTCTCAAGGCAGCTACGGGAAAACTCCCCGCCGACAAACAGCTCTCCACATACTGCAGTAATCGAGACTGTCCGAAAGTGGTCCATTAAATATAATGGAACAAAAGACCCACTGTCATTCATCGAAAGAGTCACGGAATTATCAGACGCCTATAACATCGACAAAAATTTATTGCACCACACTATGCCGGAATTGCTGCAGGAAAACGCACTCGTCTGGTACCGGAATAACAATAAGCATTGGCAATCATGGGAAACCTTTAAAAAAGATTTTCTAAATTTCTTCCTGCCCGCCAAATACTGGAAAAATCTAGAAGACGAAATCAGGAATAGGGACCAACGAGACCATGAACCTTTCAAAAACTACGTCCTGGCACTTCAAAATTTGATGCGGCACACTACTTTCTCAGAATCCCAAAAATTAGAGAGAATTTTCGCCAATTCTGGCAGAGAATATCAACTACATATTCGACGCAAAGACTTCTCAACGCTCGAGGAACTCATCGAAATGGCAGAAGACTTCGAAACCATCAAACCTAAGGTAGCCACTCCAACAACACCGCCTAACCATAGTGGATCACAAAACAGAATGTTTCGAAGCAACGCTAACCCAGCACCTACAAACAACAACACTATCACCAACAACGATATCATTAACCCACAAACAGCTTGCCGAAGATGCGGAATGGATGGACACTACGCTACATCATGTAGAAGACCAAAAATACTCTTTTGCTGGGATTGTGGACGTCGAAATGTACGAACCATTCAGTGCTGCAGGGTAAGATCGGGAAACGACGTAGGAGATCGTCCAGAGCGAGGATAAACGATTTCCCCACTATATCATCCCCGCAAAACTCCAGGTTCCAGAAATACAGTGTTCCCCAACTAATAGCGAAAACCATCATCGGGGGAATAAACAAAACAGCTACCATCGACACCGGCGCTTCCGCCAGCTTTATTAATGAGCAATTTTCCCAACAACTAAAGGACCAAAAACAACTACTGGAATCACCGATGAGAATAACCTTAGCCAACGGCTTCACGATCTCTCTACAATACCAAGTCGTCACCACCATACAAATAGGCAACTTTCGCAAAATCCACTCATTCCTAGTACTAGAAACAACCCCGGACGACGTAATCATAGGTTTAGACCTGCTGATAGAAGCCAAAGCCTCTTTTAAATGCAGCGGAGTCCCCTTTGAAATAAGTAAGTACACATCTAGAAGCACAAAACAATATCATAAAACAATAATACCCTGCACAACGCCTAAAGAAATTTACATTAATAACTTCCTAAATAACGAACTTCAACAATTTAGCAAAGGTATAGGTACAACGAATATTACTGAGCACAAGATTGTCATGGCCGATGAACGACCAATCAAACAAAGGTATATTCCACGAAATCCAGCAATGCAGGCAGCCATAAATGAAGAAATAGATAAACTACTCGACAAAGGTTACATAGAACCATCGCACAGCCCTTTCAGCGCCCCCATCGTCCTAGTAAAGAAAAAGAGCGGAGCATGGCGACTCTGCATTGACTATCGACAACTCAACAAAAATTCGATACCAGACGCTTATCCTTTACCACGCATAACACACATCTTGGACAAATTAAGAAATGCAAAATACATAAGTACTTTGGACTTAAAAGACGGTTACTGGCAAATTCCCATGGCCACCGATAGTAAAAAGTACACGGCCTTTACCGTCCCCGGCAGAGGCTTATTTCAATGGCGAGTAATGCCTTTTGGCTTACACTCAGCGCCAGCCACATTCCAACGGGCCTTAGACCAAGTCATCACACCAGAGCTAGACCCATTCGCCCTAGCATACCTTGATGATATCATAGTAACAGGCACCTCCCTAGAAGACCACATGAAAAATCTTCAAGAAGTTTTTCGACGCCTACGAGCGGCCAACTTAAAAATTAATCCCGAAAAATGTGCTTTCTTTCAAAATAAAATTAAATACCTCGGTCACGTAGTTAGTGAAGCAGGTATACATACAGACCCCGATAAAGTAGCGGCAGTACAAGAACTGAAACCTCCCAGAACGGTACGAGAAGTACGGCGATTCTTAGGTATTGTTTCTTGGTACCGACGCTTTGTACCCGACTTCGCAACAATCTCCCAACCTCTCACCTCACTCTTGAAAAAGGGAAAACACTTCAAATGGACTGACTCCCAACAACAAGCCTTTGAACAGCTCAAAACCAAACTCACTGAAGCACCCGTTCTGACATGTCCTGACTTCGAGAAAACATTCATATTACAGACAGACGCCAGCGAATACGGACTAGGAGCTGTACTTACACAGAACTTTGAAGACACCGAAAAAGTAATTGCCTACGCAAGTCGTCATCTCAATGGAGCAGAAAAAAACTACTCTCCCACAGAAAAGGAATGTCTCGCGATCATTTGGGGAGTGAGGAAAATGAGGCCATACCTGGAAGGATACAAGTTCATCGTCATTACCGACCATTTATCATTAAAATGGTTAAACTCAATTGAAAGCCCAACGGGGAGAATCGCCAGATGGGCCCTAGAGCTCCAACAATACCAATTCACTATCCAATATCGGAAAGGAAAACATAACGTAGTCGCAGATGCCCTGTCAAGACAACCAATGGAAATTCTACAACAAATTCAGGTTACAGAAGAAGTACCAGCTTGCAAATGGCTAGAACTGAAAAAGAGAGAAATACAACAAAACCCGACCAAATTTCCGGATTACGCCATAGTCGAGAACCAACTATATCGACATATCCCACATAACTACCACGATGACGAGGTAACACCATGGAAACTCTGTGTGGCAACACCCTTAAGAAAACGGGTACTGGAAGAAAACCATGACAAACCCACTGCAGGACATCTAGGCATACGGAAAACCACGCAGCGAATCATTTCGCGATACTATTGGCCAGGAATGTTTCGCGACATAAGCCAGTATATACGCGCATGTGACTCATGTCAAAGGTATAAGGTAAGTCACCAACAACCAGCTGGGGAAATGCTAACCAGGATCCCCGAGGAACCGTGGGCCACTGTATGCGCCGACTTCATCGGACCACTTCCACGATCCAAACACGGCAACACAATGTTACTAGTTTTTTTTGATCAATTTTCCAAATGGACCGAGCTCGTTCCTCTGCGAAAAGCCACCTCACAAACCACCATCAAAGCTTTTCGAGAAAGAATTCTAGCCAGGTACGGAACACCCAAAACCTTTCTATCAGACAACGGTACTCAGTTCACAAGTAGAACCTTCCGCAAATATCTTAGTGAGACCGGAATCAGACAACAATTTACAGCCCCTTACTCACCACAAGAAAATCCTACGGAACGAGCCAATCGTACAATAAAAACTATCTTGGCACAAATAGCTCAGAATAATCAAAAAACATGGGATGAACCACTTCCGGAAGTAATGCTCGCCATCAACACCAGTGTATCAGCGACCACAGGCTATAGTGCAGCATTCCTCACCCAAGGCAGAGAACCGCGACTACCAAACGCACTCTTCGACGAAATCTCATTAGGTACGGGAAACGTCGCTCAGGGACCAGACGTCCGACAAAAGGCCCTCAGAGACATCTTCGAGATTGTTAAAACCAACCAAGCTCGAGCAGCCACAGACCAAGCACGACACTATAACTTACGACGACGACAGTGGACACCGAAGGTAGGTCAGAAAGTACTAATTAAAAATCATCAACTATCCAAAGCTATCGACAACTTTAATGCTAAACTTGCACCAAAATATATTGGCCCGTACATAGTCACAAATTTCAAATCACCCGTCATCGCTTTTATAAAAAAACCTGGCGAATCACGCATGCACACTGTCCACATAAGCGAAATCAAACCATACATTCAGCACATTCCATAAATATAAATCTTTCCCTTCACCTATGATAAACACTGCTTGCTTCTTTACACTCAGCTCTAGCCTCACAGTTTCTTTTGGCACCACAAACTAACAACTTTTCTTTTTCTCCCATAGAGATGGATAAATTCAGTACGTCCGTGAATAATTTCTTTAAAACTACCGCCGAGTTGGAAGGGAAGCTGCCCCGCATCAAAATCTTGCCGCACGACCTGAAGGAGGTTCCCTCCGGTAAAGGCCGACTCAGGATCATGCCAAAAGTCAGCCCAGGGCACCCACGAACTCACCCCGGTGGTCAAGGTGTGGCGCCCAGACCAGCACCGGCAGGGTCAAAGCCCCACAAAGGAAGGATTCCGAAACAAAATACCAACATATATAAGCAACCACTCACGGCCCTAGAAGAAGAGGAGGAAAGATTTTCGGTTCCACGAAAGGTGTCATTTACCGAACCGGCGGCACGGAGAGAGAAGCGAATCTCCAGGGTAGCACCACCAGCACCCGAACCAGACGTATTGCCCAAAAGCCCCGACATCAAAGCCGATGAAAACGGACACGGTATCGAAAGAAACCCGAAGAGAAGGCGATACAATGTAAGCAGCGACGACAGCAGCAGCAGCGACAGCAGCAGCAGCGACAGCAGCAGCAGCGACAGCAGTAGCAGCAACGACAGCAGCAGCAACCGTAGTAACCTCAGCCGCCGTAACAATGAGAGCAACAACGATAACAGCGAATACAACGGCAACAACCACGAGAACAATGATAAACACGAGAACAACGATAAACACGAGAACAACGGCAACAACCACGAGAACAATGATAAACACGAGAACAACGATAAACACGAGAACAACGATAAACACGAGAACAACGATAACTACAAGAGAAACAACAAAATAGAACTCAAAACAAACACATCAATAAACCCCGAGCTGTACGCCTGGATAAACGACGTCATCGACAAAACTAATCCGGCCGACACAAAAAAAAAAGACATGTCGATTTATCAAAGAGAAGGAAGGCCGACGTTTTCAGTTCCTGAAACGGCAATCAGGACTATGCCGAGTTACGGAGTTACAGACATAAGCTAAAAGTGAAAGACATAAACTTTTCACTTTTATTTTTTATTTTTATCATTTACCAAGAAGGTTAATTAAAATATTTTTTATTTGGTATTATTTTTATTTACAATGGATTAATATAAAAAAAAGAGAAGAAAATTTTTTATACTTACCTTACATTTACTTACCTGCTTAACCGTATTACTTATTTTTTTTATTTTTCACACAAACACTTATAAAAAGTTATGTTTAAAAAAAAAAAAACCTTACCTACCTAAGAAGATCTCGAACGTATTACTTACCTTAGATACTTACCTCGTCGGGAAAATAATTTTACACCCCGCCGAAGAAAAGGGGACATGTAAGGAACAAAATTTTTGTAAAACAAATTTTGCCTTACATAAAAATATTTATATCATCATGAATTATTATAACTTGTGCCTTATAATAATAATAATTACGAAATTTATGACGTAACAATAGAATATAAGACAACATATCAATATTTTTTTTTTAAAATACTTTAAAATTATAAACCACATCGTGTAAACCACCCTAAGCAGCTGATTCCTAGACCCCATGACAATCAGTCATAACAATTAAAATTTAATAACTCAGCAAGCAACCATGGGTGGTCGGCACACTATAAATAGAGCGACATCGCCATAGAAAAGGGAGTCTTCGGAGGCCGACCACCCAGGTAAGTCGCACTAATAAAAAACCTTTTTCTTTCAGCTAAAGAGCCCAGAATGGGTGAGTGACTCCGCCGTTGCGGTAGAGCATTCATACCATGTTCGTGCTCCCTAAAGACCAGTCTTCCCGCCGTTGCGGTAGGAAATCACTGCTTCCTTAGGGGCATCAGGGGCAGTAGGATGTATGCACTCCGCCGTTGCGGTAGAGGCATGCACACCTCTCGTATTTATTAAATTCTATTTTTCTCTGTTAAAACATACTTTCTCATACTTTCGTCCAAATACTTTAGGATCGACCAGAACCCCCAGCAAGAGCCCAGAGCGGGTGAGTGACTCCGCCGTTGCGGTAGAGCATTCATACCGTGTTCATGCTCTTTAAGTATCAGCCTCTCCGCCGTTGCGGTAGAGAGTCACTGCTTCTTAAAGGCATCAGAGGTTGCAGGTTGTATACACTCCACCGTTGCGGTAGAGGTATACATGCCTTTCTTGTCTTCTCTCCTTCATATAGACGAAACTCAGGTAGATTTCCCTCTTCATTTTTTATTAAATAGCAACGATCAAAACACCCAGCAAGAGCCCAGAGCGGGTGAGTGACTCCGCCGTTGCGGTAGAGCATTCATACCGTGTTCATGCTCTTTAAGTATCAGCCTCTCCGCCGTTGCGGTAGAGAGTCACTGCTTCTTAAAGGCATCAGAGGTTGCAGGTTGTATACACTCCACCGTTGCGGTAGAGGTATACATGCCTTTCTTGTCTTCTCTCCTTCATATAGACAAAACTCAGGTAGATTTCCCTCTTCATTTTTTATTAAATAGCAACGACCAAAACACCCAGCAAGAGCCCAGAGCGGGTGAGTGACTCCGCCGTTGCGGTAGAGCATTCATACCGTGTTCATGCTCTTTAAGTATCAGCCTCTCCGCCGTTGCGGTAGAGAGTCACTGCTTCTTAAAGGCATCAGAGGTTGCAGGATGTATACACTCCGCCGTTGCGGTAGAGGTATACACGCCTTTCTTGTCACTTATTTTGCTCAATATACAAAATTAAGCAGAGTTGTCTTTTTCATTACTTCTTATCCCTGTTATGCCAACTTGGCAAAAACCACTTCTGTTCACCCCTTCACACACTCAAGTATATTTTCTCTAGTAGTCTAGCCGCAGTCAAATTTCATTAACTACAAACGATGTCACTAGTAATCATCTTGACTCTCATGAGAAACCAGGAATAAAATTTCGACGACGAAAACAACGTCGGTAGTCGCTCGATTCCTAGATTCCTTAGTCACATAGTACGCGTTTGGTACATAGTACATAGTACATAATACGCCTTGTTCCTTTTTGTTCGGCTTAAAGCAATTATTATCGCGCATCGCTTATGGTCAAACGAAACCACCGTGCTCAGGCGATAAACGAATCGAAAACTGTTTTAAAAACACCAGTGACCTCCGAAAATAAGCTGTTCCCTCACGATTTCTGTTTCCCTGGATGTACCTCGGGGCTTAAGATTTTCTGAGCGGGAGAACCATTACCGGTAGACCCATCATCTTTAAACCCTTGCCGGGAGGATCCAGCGAAGCAACAATCACTAGTAGGGACACCATTAGGAGAAAATTTATATTTCGAAGAAAACCAAACACAACAAAAGCTCAGCCATAAATATATAGAAAAATAAGAACAAATGTAATAGATTAAGATAGAGTGCCTTGAAAAGATAAAATAAAGAATAAAATAGAAGAAAACTCAGAAACAAATAGATTTTATTTATCGGTCTCACACAAATAAATGTTTGTGACGAGAAAGACTCTGGACATCCGGCGAGCTTCACCTCGGCCGGGAGAGCACTTCGTTACACATATTATATACCGTTTGAAAGGTAATATTATGGGCTATAAAAATGGTGATTCTATTTTTTACCTTAATTGTCGGGAGAAAAAAATTATTTTGTAAAACGAAGTAAGCATTTTTTTAAAAGTTGAATTATCTCTATAATAGTGGCAGTAATCACAAAAGTTGTTATTAGATAAAATAAAGACCTTGAAATATCCTTTCCAACGGCGCTAATATTACGTTGACATCTCAACTCGTTTTGAAGATATAGCACTTTAGTTTTTGGCTTTCCAAGGCCTGTAACTCCTAAACTACACGAGAGTAGCAAAAGCTTTCATCACCTTTGGACTAGGGGCGATGAGGGTTATACCTAAAAAATTAGAAAAAAAAAATCGGAGCTAGGCACCTATTGTTTACTTATACCAAATTCATTTATTTTATAATTCTATATAACAGTAAAAGCAAAGAAAGACATTCTTAGTTAAAAGCACATATTAACCTTGCAATTTTTTACAACAATAATTACTTTACATTGATTTTGTAAGTAGAAATAAGTTCAAGACAAAAAACGCAACACTGCTTCTTTCTTTCTTTACGCAAAACGCAACATTGTTTACATGCGCCAGGGAGAGAAATTGGAATATTTTGGACTACTCTGCCCGAAGAACTGCCGAAGCTCTGCCGTGCTGTTTGTGCCTCTCGAACAGCAAAGCGAAATAGCTCCTCTCGATTTTTCCATAAGAAATACACGTAATTTGCTCTTTTTGGTTTCTCTGAAGCGCTTCAATGCCGCATTGGGCGCCGGCCATTATGGAAAAATTAAGAGGAGCTATTTTGCTTTGCTGCCCGAGAGGCACAAACAGCACGGCAGAGCTTCGGGCAGAGCAGCAGGCAGAGTAGTCCAAAATATTCCTACTTCTCTCTCTGAAACATGTAAACAGTGTTGCGTTTTGCGTCAAATAAAGAAAGAAAGAAGCGTTAAGAATAAAGAAAGTGTTGCGTTTTTTGTCTTGAACTTATTTCTACTGCATAATCAATGTAAAAAATTCTTTGCTTTTACTGTTATATAGAATTATTAAGATAAATTAATTTTGTATAAGTAAACAATAGGTTCCTAGTTCCTAGATAATTCAACTTTAAAAAAAAAATGCTTACTTCGTTTTACAAAATATTTTTTTTCTCCCTTAAATGACAATTAAGGTATAAAATAGAATCACCATTTTTATAGCTCATAATATAACCTTTCAAACGGTATATAATATGTTCAGGTATCTTTCGTGCTTTTGAGAAAATTAGAGTGTGTTCTATGACAAAAAAACCACTGTTTAAGGTTGTAATAAAAATGCTTTTAAAAAAAAATAGGAGCTAGGCACCTATTCCTAACTTGTTCCAAAATCCTTTTAATTTTAGTTTGTTAATAATAACACAATTAAAAAACACTTACAAAGTAGACCTCAAACCGAGCTTTCAAAGGGCGTAATTAAGTCTTTATTTATGACGTATAGCAACATTGGTCTATGGACATAAACCAGAGTATTAAACAGAGATAACGAGATAAAAAACTGCGTTAAGGCTTGAAAAACTTGCAACTCTGAATTGCGATTTGACGTCAAATCGTAGTTTTCGTGAAAAAGCCAAGCCTTCAGCTCAGAAACTTAACATTACAGACCAAAGATAAAGGGTGTCAAGGAAAGGAACGGGGTTTTTCGTATAGGAAACTCAAAGTTTCGTTTCCCTGTTGTGGGAGACAAGTTCGCGGGGAAGGGGTTACTGCATAAGAAACTCAACATTGCAGACCATGATAAAGAGTAATCGGGACAGGGAGGGTTCAACTTTAAGACTCCAATAAAAATTCAGATTTTGAAGTCAAATTGTTTGTTTTGAGATTGCAACTTAGTTAATTATTCATATAAGCGGAGGGGATAAGATCCTTGTGGTACCACAACGGACCCAAAGCGGTCTATGTGTGTCTTTGAGGCAGCCACATTTACTACCTACCTACCTACCTAATTATTCATATAAGTAATGAATTCAAAGACTTAAATTTTTATTTATTTATTTATGCCAATATTTTGTCTATTTAATATCCATTTTACTTTTATATTAAATATAATAGTTTACTACTTAATTAGAACCAATTTGAGAAAAGTATTTTCAGGTTAGCAACAATTGCAAGTGCAGATTAACACCAAAAAATTTAATGTAAATTGTCCTATACGCTCAAATCCGCCACTATTTTATACTAGAAAGTGTATGACCTATTCTATGTACAATTCACGGAAAATTAAAAATTGTAAAAACAAATTAATTATCCAATTAAAATAAAAGAGCAGACATAAAATGGCATTAGCATGCCCTCATCTTTTCATTCACCTCGCCAATGGATTTGCCGATTTTAGCTTCGCCTGTTTGTAAAGTGCGTACTATTTTGGGGACCCTTTTTGAATTCTGGTACCAAAGCAGTGTTGCCGGTATGCTACAATATAAAATAAATTTTTTCCTTTTACTTAATTAGCAAATATATTAGTGCATAAATGTGCTTGAACTGTTAAAAAAACGTTTATTCCTCACGGAGTACAAATTACTTCCTAGAAGAGAAAATTATAGTGTTCTTTACACCGAGTGCTACAAAAAGTACTTTTACAATTTTCGTACTTTCAGAGTTTTCTTTTGTTAACATAAAATATAACACTGCTTCATAATTGGGCCTATTCTGGCTTTTCTGTTATTCTGCTATGAAATTCTGTTATGCATTCATAACAGATTGTGACAATAACAGATTTGTTAAAAGTGGCATTCTGTGTTTTAATCTTTTATGGTTATCTGTTATTGGTTTTCTAAACGGAAAATCTATTACAAATTGTTTAAAATAGACAGATGCCAAAAAATTATTCAAAATTAAAAAACGATGCAGGCAGGGCCGGCTCAAAGCATAGACCAATGAGACGACTTTCTAGGGCCCGGTTAAGTTTTCAATGTTGAAAATATTTGTGGAAAAGATAGTTTACTTTCCTGTTGGAAAGCTGTTTATTAACATAAGAATATATTGCCTCTTATAGTGCTATTGTGTATTTTAAAATCTAAAGAAAGTTGATGTTGTTACTTTCTATTGAAAGTAGAACTTCCAATAATTTAGAATTTTTTTAACGATAAGAATTATTTTAAATATATGATCTTTTTTTTTTGTGTGTGCACTATTTCTTGAGGACACGGCTCCCTCGGTTCAGTAAGAAGCAAATGTCTATGGCCCCAAGTGTAATAGTTTAATCCGGCCCTTGATGCAGGCTGAATTTTTGTGTCATATATTTCATTTCTAATTCAGCTGATTCTATGAGTATCCGAATCAGACTCCACTAAAATCTTTCCGATGCGTGTCGGACTGTACAATGGAAACAATACAGTTGCCAGAGCAATACTTAAGGCCTTCGTAAATTACTCCAGTCGGTGTTTCGACACAACAGTTCGAATAAGTTCATATCAAAATTTGTTTAAATTGGAATATATTTCACTTCTTCGTTACCAAAGACATTTATGTCGACATTTGTTTTTGTTGATGTCCACTTTGAGCAGCCCGGTCTTGTTTTTATCATATTTTTGGCCAATCACTCTACCAAAAAGAATCGGTTTAAAGCAATCTAATAATATAAAAGCTATATGTAATACTTATGTTCGGTTTGGCGTAAATTGGCGTAACACAATTTGTAGGAATTCCACGATTTTTTGATCCTTTGACATCAAGAATAAAATTTAAATTGAAAACTTGAAAATTGACACGAACTGTTATCATAACAGATACAAAAATCTGCCTTTTATTCTGTTACGGATTTTAGCAGATTCTGTTAGAGAATTTGCTGCACAGAATACCAATTCCTGTTATGGTAAAAGAGAATTTGACAGATCGAAATTTTGTATGGAAAAAACGTACCAGAATAACAGATCTTTTATATAAAAGATTTTCCAGAATAGACCCAAATATTGTTACGTAAATTTTATATTTGACGTTTTCGACTCTCAAAGTCCGATCTCTAGATTGCAAATAATCCAATAAAACATAAAAGTTTATTTGTTTCTAATTTTACAGATTTTTTATTCACACTTATTATTTTCTACACCTATTATTTTCTACACTTACTACATTCTACACTTATTATTCAACTCTGGTCAGTTTGCTTGTTAGAAGGCACGATGTTTCTTGTTCAAAAACCAAGTACGAACTGTGTCCGCTGCGACGACTTGCGGCCTATTTATATGCGAGCTGACACTTGGGGATAGATTCTCGAACTATCTATCTCTTTCTATCTCGCGATAGATATCGCGTTCATTGCATGCATGCTGTCGAAGATTCTCGAACTATCTATCTCTTTCTATCTCGCGTTCATTGTTTGCATGCTTTTACTATTCACGATTACTCATGATGTGTTTTCTAGTGTTATCGTGAACCTTCGATTGTAAATTCGTCACACTGCCCTTTACTTAAGTGTGATCGTCCCGATCAGACACCAAATTTCTTGATCCAAATGGGGCTAGTCTCTCCAAATGGACGACTTTTATTTTACCTCGCCTCTGCGTGTAGAATTGTATGCGATACACAACATCGTTTAGTCGCTTTATGACTTTATATGGCCCTTCCCACGATGTTTGCAGCTTTGTAGACATACCCTTTTTCCGTTGGGGATTGTAGAGCAACATATCGATTCTTAATTTTATTGCTCATCAGCTGTGTTCGCTGCCTTACATGTTGGTGTATTTCATCCATTTCGGACTGAAGCATTTCCCAATAACTGCCTCCAGTTTCAGTAAGTTCATTGTTTCTTCCAAATTTTAGATCTGACGGGAGTTTCAAGTCTGTGCCAAAAAAAGTTCTCGCAGGTGAATGGCCGGTAGTGTAATGGACTGCTGATTGGTAAACCAATAGAAACATTTGAATGGGCTTGTCCCAATTGCGTTGAAATTTTTTCACATTTCTTGAAATATAGAAGACTCAAAGTTCCTCCCTTAATCTGAATGCAACTCAATTGGTATTCCAAACCGCGTGACCCAATTCTGAACAAAAGCTTCGGCCACAGTTTTAGCCTCCTGATTTGGTATTGCGTATACCTCTGGCCACTTACTGAAATAGTCCATAATCACCAACGCGTATTTGTTTCCAGAGTCACTAGTAGGAAATGAGCCAGCTACATCCATTGCAACGCGTTCAAATGGTGCTCCTGCATTGTACTGCTGCAACCTTCCTCTGGTTCTAACCTTGGGACCCTTAGCTGCCATGCACTGTGCGCAGTTTTTAATGCACTCAGCAACTGATTCTTGACAATTCACCCAGTAAAACCGTTGCTTAATCTTTTCTAGAGTTTTCGTAACGCCGAGATGTCCTCCACTTGGTCCATTGTGAAACTCTTCTAATACGGCTGTTATTCTAGACTTTGGTAGGACAATCAAAACGTGAGTGTGTCTACCATCCTCACTTTCCCATGAACGATGCAGTACTCCATTTATCAACTTCAAGCTATTCCATTGCACCCAATACGCCTTGGCAAATGGAGTTTCCGATGCCATTTCTTCCTTGGTTGGTCTTTATCCATTTCTTTCGCCGTCATGACCTTAACCAAGTCTATCCTCTAGTTGACTTTTACTTATAGCGCTTGACTCCCATTCGTCATCAGGTTGCAGGTTTGTTAGTCGGATGTCGACTATACCTTCGCATCTTTCAGCTTTAGAGCAATGCTTACACTCCAATGCACATGGCCGTCAAGATAGTGCATCAGCGTTTCCATGTTGCCCACCTTTCCGATGTTGTATTTCACAATCATAATTCTGCAACCTTTCTATACATCGCGCAATCTGCCCTTCCGGATTTTTAAATTGGAATAACCATCTGAGTGCTGCATGATCTGTCCTCAGTAGGAAATGCTGCCCATACAGGTATTTGTGAAAATGTTTCACGCCTTCGACCACTGCCAAGAGTTCTCGCCTTGTAACGCAATAGTTCCCTTCCGGTTTTCCAAGAACTCTGCTATAGTACCCAATTACTTTTTCCTGTCCATCGATCATCTGTGAGAGTACGCCTCCTATTCCATGTGCACTAGCATCTGTGTCCAGGATGAACTTTTCGCCAGAAACTGGATAAGCCAACATGGGAGCTATACAAAGCAATTTTTTCAACTGCTGAAAGGCATTCTCTTCCTCCTCTTTCCACACAAATTTGCAATTTTTCTTTGTCAAATTGTGTACACTTCTTGCAACATTGGCAAATCCGGGTACAAAGCGCCGGTAATACGTACAGAGTCCAAGGAAGCTTCGCACTTCATGAACATTTTTGAGTCGAGGCTAATCTCTTACAGATTTTATTATGTCTTCATCTGTGTGAATTCCTCCAGTAGTGATTTTGTGGCCCAAATAGGTTACTTCGGTTTTAAATAAATTGCATTTCTTTGAATTCAACCGTAATGCAGCGGAAGAAATTCGTTGAAAGACTTCTTCTAAATTTTTGAGGTGGTCATCAAAACTCTGGCCCATGACAATAATGTCATCAAGATACACCAAACATGTTTTCCAGTGAAGCCCTTTTAATACGTGTTTCATTAAACGCTTAAAAGTTGCTGGAGCGTTGCATAATCCGAATGGCATTACAGAGAACTGCCACAGTCTATCTCCGATGCTAAAAGCACTTTCTCGCGATTTCTCGATTTCCACTTGCCAATAACCACTTTGCAATTTCAGCGTTGAAAACCATTTCGCACCGGATAATGTGTTCAAGGTGTCATCTATTCGTGGCAGTGGGTAGCTGTCCTTTTTAGTGATATCGTTCAGTTTCCGATAGTCAACGCAAAACCGGGTGCTTCCATCTTTCTTTTTAACTAACACAACCGGTGAACTCCATGGGCTTGTTGATGGTTCAATAACTCCACCTTCTTGCATCTCGTCTATTATCTGTTACCCAGTGCTTAGGGGTATCTCAATATTCTGGCACGTCAGAATTCTTTCCTTCAGATCCAGAGTAAGACAATGGGCTAGCATAAAATTCACGCCAATTATTACCTCGTCCATTACATTTACAGTCCCGTTTACAGTCAAATTATTGTTTTTACGATGTATTTGTGAAACCGAAACAGTGAGGCAGTCAGTTGCGAGAACCAGCTCACGCCCCTTTCAGCTGGTCCGTTTTAGTTTAGCGAATGTTTTTCTACAGAAGCACCAGTTCCATTTTCGGCGTTCTCCTCTTTGCATTTTCGTTTTTCCTAAAAGTCTCATTACAATTCCGTGCAAAGTGTCCTGCTTTTCCACAGCTGTAACATTTTACTTCAGAGCCTTTGGTTGGTACCATCCGAAAAATAGTCTGGATAAGATCCTTTATGGTTTTCTCCAGAGATTTACTTGGTCCAACTTCCAGCCAATGCACTTATGTGTTTGTTTGCTTAAAAGGCTTGCTGTTTCCTGCGTCAAAGCAAATGACACTGTTTCGGCAAACGTCTTCTTTAGCATGGAATGGACTGCGCGTTTGGTATCCGCATCTCGTATTCCATTCATGAACGCCTGAATTTTTAATAATTCTATCACTTCCGCTGGTGCATCTGCGTTGGCCAAATGCGCGAGCCGCTCTATCTCCGTCGCATATTATTGTTTGCAAAACCTCAGCGGCGGAGCCCTTCAATGACACCATCTAAGCTGCCACTTTGTCTGCCGTAGCTCAGTGATTAGTCTGTGCTGTGGTCTCGAACTGTAGTTTAAAAATTTTAAATGTTACAGTTCCGTCAAACGTTGGTGCTTTCAACTTCGTTGCACTAACAGCTGTAACTGGTCCACTGGACTGTATCGCTCGCATATGATTATCCAACCGCAATATTTCTGATTTTAAATCTTGGGTAACTTTGTGTAATTTGTCCTCCATTTGATTCTGTCTCACCTGCAATCTGGCAGAATTCCCTTCGATGCGCGATAGTTGCTGCTTCTCCATCTGATCCTTCATGTATATGGACTGCTGCGCCAGCTGATCCTCCATGCGTGACGACTGCTGCGCCATTGCCGCTTAAAGCACATTCATGTCAAATGCTGGAGCTGGCTGCGGCTCTACTAACTGCTTCTCGACTTTCGATGAAGCTCCTAAAGCATCAAAACAAAACTCATGTTCTTCAACATCGATGCCTTCATTCTCCATTGCTTTCCGCAACCGTGCTTGCAGATCTGCCTTATAACCTGTACCAGGCAATCCTCGAAACTCCAACTCTTCTCTTAGCTGAGGTATTTTCAGGTCTTTAATAAGGTCTTTAATAAACTTTACCATGATTTAGGATTATTCTACAATCGCACTTCTGACACCAATTGTTACGTAAATTTTATATTTGACGTTTTCGACTTTCAAAGTCCGATCTCTGGATTGCAAATAATCCAATAAAACAAAAAAGTTTATTTTGATAATGGTTGCAGTGACCTTCTTTTTGTGTAGGTGGTGGGTTTTGTTGAAAAAATTTTTTTTTTTTTTTTTTTTTGAAAAATTTTTTGTTCAACTTGGGCTGGAGGTCTTTATGTATTTGTTAATCAAATACGGTTTATCGTTTTTACCCAACGTTTCCTGAACTTGTTTTCCACTTCATCAGGGGTTTTTTATTTTAATGATTTATTTTGCTATTACACTAGAAAACACGCAACAATATTAATATATACAGGAAATTTACAAATTATTTGCTTAAACTTACTATTTTGGTAAAACTATTGTGAGAATTATTGATACCTTCGTTGTGTTTGCTAAGCCGATGTTGGTCTTTGTCTGATTGTGTTGTTACTTTTTTAAAGCAATACTGTAAATTTTACTGATTTTGTCGACGCCTTCTTTGTGGTTGATCGTTCTATGTAGTTTTTGTTGTATTCGTAGACTTTCCAATGTGTACCGGGTGTTGTGTTTGTTTTCTTTGTCTAAAATTTTTGTGTTTTCGAAATCTATGGTGTGGTTATGTTTGATTACTTGCTGACTTTCTTTTGTCGTCCCTATATATACTTTGTTGCAATTTTCTTTTTCATTTCCTTTACATGTTATTTGATATACAACGTTATTTTGTTTGTTTTTAGGTATTTTGTCTTTAGTGTTTGTGAATAAGTTTTTAAGTGTAATGTTTGGTTTATGTGCAAAAATTATGTTATCTTTGTTTATTATTTCTTTTAGTTTATCTGTTGTTGTTAAGTTAGGTATGTAAGCTATGCTGAAGTATTTTTTTGTTGTTGTATTGTTGTTAGCCTCTTGTGATCTTTCTTTATTGTAATCCTTTTTTTGTTTGCAGCTTCTTAATATGTGGTTAATAGTACTGTCAGGATAATTGTTAGATTTTGTAACGAAGTGCTCTCCCGGCCGAGGTGAAGCTCGCCGGATGTCCAGAGTCTTTCTCGTCACAAACATTTATTTGTGTGAGACCGATAAATAAAATCTTTTTGTTTCTGAGTTTTCTTCTATTTTATTCTTTATTTTAACTTTTCAAGGTACTTTCTCTTAATCTATTACATTTGTTCTTATTTTTCTATATATTTATAGCTGAGCTTTTGTTGAGTTTGGTTTTCTTCGAAATATAAATTTTCTCCTAATGGTGTCCCTATTAGTGATTGTTGCTTCGCTGGATCCTCCCGGCAAGGGTTTTAAGACGATGGGTCTACCGGTAATGGTTCTCCCGCTCAGAAAATCTTAAACCCCGAGGTACATCCAGGGAAACAGAAATCGTGAGGTAGCAGCTTATTTTCGGAGGTCACTGGTGTTTTAAAACAGTTTTCGATTCGTTTATCGCCTGAGCACGGTGGTTTTGTTTGACCATAAGCGATGCGCGATAATAGTTGCAAAAAAAGGAACAAGGCGTACTATGTGACTAAGGAATTTAGGAATCAAGTGACTACCGACGTTGCTTTCGTCGTCGAAATTTTAATCCTTGTTTCTCATGAGAGTCAATGTGATTACTAGTGACGTCGTTGTAGTTAATGAAATTTGACTGCGGCTAGACTACTAGAGAATATACTTGAGTGTGTAAAGGGGTGAACAGAAGTGGTTTTTGACAAGTTGGTATAACAGGGATAAGAAGTAAAGACAAAGACAATTCTACTTAATTTTGTATATTGAACGAAATAAGTGACAAGAAAGGCATGTATGCCTCTACCGCAACGGCGGAGTGTATACATCCTGCGGCCTCTGATGCCTTTAAGAAGCAGTGACTCTCTACCGCAACGGCAGAGAGGCTGGTACTTAAAGAGCATGAACACGGTATGAATGCTCTACCGCAACGGCGGAGTCACTCACCCGCTCTGGGCTCTTGCTGTGTGTTCTGGTCGTTCCTATGTAATCAATAAAAAAAAATGAAAAGGGAAATCTACCTGAGTTTTGTCTATATGAAGGAGAGAGGACAAGAAAGGCATGCATACCTCTACCGCAACGGCGGAGTGTATACATCCTGCAGCCTCTGATGCCTTTAAGAAGCAGTGACTCTCTACCGCAACGGCGGAGAGGCTGGTACTTAAAGAGCATGAACACGGTATGAATGCTCTACCGCAACGGCGGAGTCACTCACCCGCTCTGGGCTCTTGCTGGGTGTTCTGGTCGATCCTATAGTATTTGGACGAAAGTATAAGAAAATATGTTTAACAGAGAAAATAAAATTGTAATAATAAAGAAAGGTGTGCATGCCTCTACCGCAACGGCGGAGTGCATACATCCTGCTGCCCCTAAGGAAGCAGTGATTTCCTACCGCAACGGCGGGAAGACTGGTCTTTATAGCCTGAACACAGTCATTTCGTCGACGATGAGCGATGATAGTTGTCAAACAAACAAGAAAAGAAGAACAAGACGTACTATGTGGCTAAGGAATTAGAACACGAGCGACTACCGACGTTGCTTTCGTCGGTAGCGACGTCATTTGTAGTCAACGAAATTTGACTGTGTTCAGGCTATTAGGGAGCACGAACATGGTATGAATGCTCTACCGCAACGGCGGAGTCACTCACCCATTCTGGGCTCTTTAGCTGAAAGGAAAGGGTTTTTTATTAGTGCGACTTACCTGGGTGGTCGACCTCCGAAGACTGTCTTTTCTATGGCGATGTCGCTCTATTTATAATGTGCCGACCACCCATGGTTGCTTGCTGAGTTATTAAATTTTAATTGTTATGACTGATTGTCATGGGGTCTAGGAATCAGCTGCTTAGGGTGGTTTACACGATGTGGTTTATAATTTTAAAGTTTTTTTTTTTTTTTAGAAAAAATATTGATATGTTGTCTTATATTCTATTGTTACGTCATAAATTTCGTAATTATTGTTATTGTAAGGCACAAGTTATAATAATTCATGATAATATAAATATTTTTTTTGGCAAAAATTTGTTTTTACAAAAATGTTGTTCCTTACATGTCCCCTTTTCTTCGGCGGGGTGTAAAGTTTTTTTCTCTCCAAAAAAAAATTATTTTCCCGACGAGGTAAGTATGTAAGGTAAGTAATACGTTCGAAATCTTCTTAGGTAGGTAAGTAAATGTAAGGTAAGTTTTTTTTTTTAAACAACTTTTTATAAGTGTTTGTGTGAAAAAAAAAAGAAAAAGTAAGTACTTGTATGGTAAGTAATACGTTTAGGCAGGTAAGTAAATGTAAGGTAAGTATACAAATTTTTTCTTCTCTTTTTTTTTTATATCTCAATAATCCATTGTAAATAAAAATAATACAAAACAAAAATATTCTAAGGACCCTTCTTGGTAAAAGATAAAAGTGACTTTGGATATTTTTCTCATTTCTGTAACTCCGTAACTCGGCACAGTCCTGATTGCCTTATCAGGATCTGAAAGCGTCGGCCTTCCTTCTCTTTGATAAATCGACACATTTTTTTTTGTGTGGGCCGGATTGGTTTTGTCGATGACGTCGTTTATCCAGGCGTACAGCTCGGGGTTTATTGATGTGTGTGTTTTGAGTTCTATTTTGTTGTTTTTCTTGTAGTTATCGTTGTTCTCGTATTTATCGTTGTTCTCGTGTTTACCGTTGTTCTCGTTGTTGTTGCCGTTCTCGTTGTTATCGTTGTTCTCGTGTTTATCGTTGTTCTCGTGTTTATCGTTGTTCTCGTTGTTATCGTTGTTCTCGTGTTTATCGTTGTTCTCGTTGTTATCGTTGTACTCGTTGTTATCGTTGTTGCTCTCGTTGTTACGGCGGCTGAGGTTACTACTGTTGCTGCTGCTGTCGTTGCTGCTACTGCTGTCGCTGCTGCTGCTGCCGTCGCTGCTCACATTGTAGCGTCTTCTCTTCGGGTTTCTTTCGATACTGTGTCCGCTTTCATCGGCTTTGATGTCGGGGCTTTTGGGCAATACCTCTGGTTCGGGTGCTGGTGGTGCTGCCCTGGAGATTCGCTTCTCTCTCCGTGCCGCCGGTTCGGTAAATGATACCTTTCGTGGGACCGTAAATCTTTCCTCCTCTTCCTCCAGGGCCATGAGTGGTCGTTTGGTATTTTGTTTCGCATGATGTTTTGGAATCCTTCCTTTGAGGGGCCTTGACCCTGCCGGTGCTGGTCTGGGCGCCACATCTTGACCACCGGGGTGAGTTCGTGGGTGCCCTGGGCTGATTTTTGGCATGATTTTTGAGTCTGCCTTTACCGGAAGGAACCTCCTTCAGTTCGTGCGGCAAGATTTTAATGCGGGGCAACTTCCCTTCTAACTCTGCGGTGGTCTTGAAGAAATTGTTCACTGTTTTCTCAAATTTGTCCATGTTGTCTGTGGGGGATAAAGAAAAAAATTGTTAGTTTTGTGGTACCAAAGAAACTATGAGGCTACAGCTGAATGTAGTGAAGCAAGCGATGTTTATCATAGAAACAGGGAAGGATTTATATTTGCGGGGTGTGCTGAATGTATGGTTTAATTTCGCTTATGTGGACAGTGTGCATGTGTGATTCGCCAGGTTTTTTTATAAAAGCAATGACGGGTGATTTGAAATTTGTGACTATGTACGGGCCAATATATTTTGGTGCAAGTTTAGCATTAAAGTTGTCGATAGCTTTGGATAGTTGATGATACTTTCTGACCTACCTTCGGCGTCCACTGTCGTCGTCGTAAGTTACAGTGTCGTGCTTGGTCTGTGGCTGCTCGAGCTTGGTTGGTTTTAACAATCTCGAAGATGTCTCTGAGGGCCTTTTGTCGGACGTCTGGTCCCTGAGCGACGTTTCCCGTACCTAATGAGATTTCGTCGAAGAGTGCGTTTGGTAGTCGCGGTTCTCTGCCTTGGGTAAGGAATGCTGCACTATAGCCTGTGGTCGCTGATACACTGGTGTTGATGGCGAGCATTACTTCCGGAAGTGGTTCATCCCATGTTTTTTGATTATTCTGAGTTATTTGTGCCAAGATAGTTTTTATTGTCCGATTGGCTCGTTCCGTAGGATTTTCTTGGGGTGAGTAAGGGGCTGTAAATTGTTGTCTGATTCCGGTTTCACTAAGGTATTTGCGGAAAGTTCTACTCGTGAACTGAGTGCCGTTGTCTGATAGGAAGACTTTTGGTGTTCCGTACCTGGCTAGAATTCTTTCTCGAAAAGCTTTGATGGCTGTTTGTGAGGTGGCTTTACGTAGAGGAACAAGCTCGTTCCATTTGGAAAATTGATCGAAAAAAACTAATAACATTGGGTGGTATTAATAAAAATTGAGTTTACTCAAAACTCAAGCAATTGCTTGAAAAATGTTCATTTTGAAGCATTTGCTCATATCTGTATGCTAAAAAAATATTTTGAAGTTTTTATTTTTTCGAAAATAGCTTTTGCTCAATTCAGTATGAATAAAACCTACTTAATTAAGCATTTACTTAAAAAATTTTAAGCATTCTGTTGAGCAGACTCAGATCATAACTGACATATATTTATTTCCGCTCTGTGTCTTTTTTCGTAATTTTTAAGTTTCAAAAATGAATTTTAATATTATTCCTATCTCAACAGTCATTAATAGTGGTCGAAACAGAAAAATATATAAATTAAGAACTAATGGAGATAATTAAGAACTAAACGACAGGAATTTTAAGTCTCTGTATCGTTTTTCTCGACCAAATGTTAACATATTAGTTAACGAATTCTTGCCCGAATACACGGAAACTCGAGGTGCAGCGCTTACAAACGTGCAAAAGATGAAATGCTTTCTTCGATATGTAGGAGATCCTGGCTTCCAGGTTAGTATGAAGGCAACAAGTAAGAACGTTAACTGCGGCCTGGCTGAAACTCATATACCCTACGCCCGCATCTGTTTAAGCGGGGTTGGTAACGAAATCCCGAAAGACAGAATCCCGAATGATAAAATCCCGAACGAGAAAGTCCCGAAACGATCGAATCCCGAACGACAAAATCCAGAAAAATCCCGAAATTCTTGCATTGAAAATCCTTCTGCATGCCGGCCTCGGCCGTGGCAGAAATTAAAACCCTCAGCCAACAAAACCATCTTCTGAAGTCTGAAGTTGAACTTTTCAGTTCTGAAGGCTGAAAAGTCTTCCTTTATCCAGGGTGCTTATGCGTGCCGGCCTTCGGCCGCGGCAGGGGTAGTAACCCTGGGTAAACAAACCGCTGTGTTTGCTGCTAAGTTTACTCTCAGCCAATAAAACTCCTCGGAAAATTGCGGATATAGCACCTATTTTACGAAAAACAATAAAAAAATGCTATGCAATGCTATTTTTTGGGATTTTGTCGTTCGGGATTTTGTCCGTCTTCCGCTTAAGCGATTATAATATATTCGTTCTCCTATAATCATGATTTCCACATAGAAATGGACAGTTTTCTAAGACGTTTTTTTGTCGTTTCTGTGTGAGTAATGAAAGAAAATATTTTAGGTTGGTGTTGGTGAGGATACTGGATTACATCAAAGTACTGTATCAAACAGCAACTGTTTTGTTGCCCAAAAAATTGTGGAAAAAGCTGCAGAGTGGATCCGATTTCCTTCTACTAGGGATGAAATTGAATCGCACAAATCGATTTGGCAGAGGAACTTCAATTTTCCATGTGCTATTGGTGCTATCGATTGCACCCACGTGCTAATTAAAAAACCAAAAAACCATGGTGACGAATATATCAATAGGAAAGGCCAGACTTCTTTTAATATTCAAGCTACATGCGACGGTAACGAAATGTTTACCAGTGTAAATTGCAAATGGCCGGGATCAGTTCATGATGTACGGATATGGCGTAACTCCGACATCCAGGTCGCTCTAAAAGATAATCCTGAAGGAGCGATTTCTTCTCGGAGATGAAGGGTATCCTTTAACCCCATGGCTCATGACCCCATTTCGGAATCCGAGAACACCCAGCGAGTTACATTTTAATAAGATCCATACAAAGGAGCGTTGCATAATCGAGCGAATGTTCGGCCAATTGAAGCAACGATTTCCGATTTTACAATCAAAAATAAGAATGAACACTGAGAGAATACCTTCTGTTATTGTTGCCTGCTTCGTTCTTCATAACATAGCTAAAATGATAAACGACGTGGATTTCGCTACATTAGAGAATTTTCCACCAAATGCTGAAATAGTCGAGATAGATCGCAGCAACATATCGGAGTATAGTCGCGGTCAAATACGACGGGACAACATTGTTAATTACCTTTATAACCAATAATATTTCTAATCGTTACATATTACCTAATCATTCTATATAATTACATATTAAAAATATACATATTTTTAATTTTATAAACATATTTTATTTTATTTAATCAGATGATGCTCACGCCTATCAGGTTTTTATATTAAGAATTTGCTCAATCTGAGCTGATAAAAATTTATTTTTTAATTCTAAAACATTTAGCTCCTCTTTGTAGATGTTAAGTTGGCGTTCTTCCTGTCTCTTGAGCATTTCCTCTTGCTTTGAGATTAGATCGAGCTGCCTCTCCAGGACATAGCGTTGTAAATCCGGTGATTTCTATTGAGAAAAATAGCATTAGAAAAAAGGAAACGATATTTGGTTTATTGAATATTTCTCAATAAATTTACCGGATCTTCTGAGAATCGTGCTTTTTTCACTGGTTTTGATGTCGAAGGCACTTCCACCTCTATTTCTCCTTCTTCTGTGTTCACACAATCAGTTGGTTGGTTGGTCCAAATTTTTAATTTTGTTATGCCCAAGACCCAGTTCGATTCCAACTAGATATTTATGTATATAATTATCAATAATCAAAATTAAAAAATTACTTATAAACACAAACATTTTGGTGGAGAAATGGTCGGATTATATTCACTGTGAAGGATCTCCAACAGTAATTCTTCCGCATTTGTAAGCTTCATTGGCACGTTGCCGGTTCGCTTTAAGTCAGCCTTCGATTTCACCCGCTGCTTCATGTTCGCTACCTATTTAAATAAAGGTAGCGTAATCATGATTTCTACAGACAGATAGACGGACGGACATGGCTATATCGACTCAGAAGGTGATTCTGAGCCAGAATATACATATATACACCAAACAAAGATTACAAACGGAAGCACAAAGTGAATATACCCTCATCCCTTCGAGTGTAGGGTATAAAAATAACCAAACTGGAAGGCTTGTACAATCTATTCCCTTACCTTTTTTATTACTTGCTCCGTAGTAAAACTGACCCCCGTCTCCCTTAGCCACACATCACGCATAGCATCGGCCGCTTTCCTTTTTTTTAATTTAATTAAGGGTACCTGGGATTTATCCAGTAGTACCCTCGCTGTCGAACCTAAGAGCCGAACAAACTTGGCATCCAAGTCGGATTTGCAGCGCTTCGGTTGTGCTGGTGTATCCTCCAGTCTTCCGCAAATAATAGTATATAAAACAACAAAATGTAGATACATATGTACATATGAAGTGCAATGTAAACTTACCATAGTTAATTTCCTCTATTGTAAACTCTAGTGATTCCATTTATATGTTAGTTTCAAAATTTTCAAACTATTTCAACTCAATTATTTTGTAACTGAATTATTTTTATACCTGACGTTTTGTCATTGACCTAAGCAAATGCTCAATTCGAAATTTCGAACTTACTTAAGCAAAGTAAAAGGTTATTCATACCAAATAGAGTATTTGCTAGAAACATTTTCTTTACTCAAAATTTTTACTTTTAAGCATTTGCTCGTTTTTATTAATACCACCCATTGTGTTGCCGTGTTTGGATCGTGGAAGTGGCCCGATGAAGTCGGCGCATACAGTGGCCCACGGTTCCTCGGGGCCTGGTTAGCATTTCCCCAGCTGGTTGTCGATGACTTACCTTATACCTTTGACATGAGTCACACGCATATACACGTACATATATACTGAATTATGTCGCGAAACATTCCTGGCCAATAGTACCGGGAAATGATTCGCTGGATGGTTTTCCGTATACCTAGATGTCCTGCGGTGGGTTTGTCATGGTTCTCTTCTAGTACCTGTTTTCTTAAAGGTGTTGCCACGCAGAGTTTCCATGGTGTTATATCGTCATCGTGGTAGTTATGTGGGATATGTCGATATAGTTGGTTCTTGACTATGGCGTAATCCGGAAACTTGATCGGGTTTTGTTGTATTTCTTTTTTTTCAGTTCCAGCCATTTGCTGGAACTTCTTCTGGAACTTCTTCTGTAACCTGAATTTGTTGTAGGATTTCCATTGGTTGTCTTGACAGGGCATCTGCGACTATGTTATGTTTCCCTTTCCGATATTGGATGGTGAATTGGTATTGTTGGAGCTCTAGGGCCCATCTGGCGATTCTCCCCGTTGGGCTTTCAATTGAGTTTATGGCCAGATATGGCCTCATTTTCCTCACTCCCCAGGTGATCGCGAGACATTCCTTTTCTGTGGGAGAGTAGTTTTTTTCTGCTCCATTGAGATGACGACTTGCGTAGGCAATTACTTTTTCGGTGTCTTCAAAGTTCTGTGTAAGTACAGCTCCTAGTCCGTATTCGCTGGCGTCCGTCTGTAATATGAATGTTTTCTCGAAGTCAGGACATGTCAGAACGGGTGCTTCAGTGAGTTTTGTTTTGAGCTGTTCAAAGGCTTGTTGTTGGGAGTCAGTCCATTTGAAGTGTTTTCCCTTTTTCAAGAGTGAGGTGAGGGGTTGGGAGATTGTTGCGAAGTCGGGTACAAAGCGTCGATACCAAGAAACAATACCTAGGAATCGTCGTACTTCTCGTACCGTTCTGGGAGGTTTCAGTTCTTGTACTGCCGCTACTTTATCGGGGTCTGTGTGTATACCTACTTCACTAACTACGTGACCGAGGTATTTAATTTTGTTTTGAAAGAAGGAACATTTTTCGGGATTTATTTTTAAGTTGGCCACCCGTAGGCGTCGAAAAACTTCTTGGAGATTTTGCATGTGGTCTTCTAAGGAGGTGCCTGTTACTATGATATCATGAAGGTATGCTAGGGCGAATGGGTCTAGCTCTGGTGTGATGACTTGGTCTAAGGCACGTTGGAATGTGGCTGGCGCTGAGTGTAAGCCAAAAGGCATTACTCGCCATTGAAATAAACCTCTGCCGGGGACGGTAAAGGCCGTGTACTTTTTACTATCGGTGGCCATGGGAATTTGCCAGTAACCGTCTTTTAAGTCCAGAGTACTTATGTATTTTGCATTTTTTTATTTGTCCAAGATGTGTGTTATGCGTGGTAAAGGATAAGCGTATGGTATCGAATTTTTGTTGAGCTGTCGATAGTCAATGCAGAGTCGCCATGCTCCGCTCTTTTTCTTTACTAGGACGATGGGGGCGCTGAAAGGGCTGTGCGATGGTTCTATGTAACCTTTGTCGAGTAGTTTATCTATTTCTTCATTTATGGCTGCCTACATTGCTGGATTTCGTGGAATATACCGTTGTTTGATTGGTCGTTCATCGGCCATGACAATCTTGTGCTCAGTAATATTCGTTGTACCTATACCTTTGCTAAATTGTTGAAGTTCATTATTTAGGAAGTTATTAATGTAAATGTCTTTAGGCGTTGTGCAGGGTATTATTGTTTTATGATATTGTTTTGTGCTTCTAGGTGTGTACTTACTTATTTCAAAGGGGACTCCGCTGCATTTAAAAGAGGCTTTGGCTTCTATCAGCAGGTCTAAACCTATGAATTCGTCGACCGGGGTTGTTTCTAGTACTAGGAATGAGTGGGTTTTGCGAAAGTTGCCTATTTGTATGGTGGTGACGACTTGGTATTGTAGAGAGATCGTGGAGCCGTTGGCTAAGGTTATTCTCATCGGTGATTCCAGTAGTTGTTTTTGGTCCTTTAATTGTTGGGTAAATCGCTCATTAATAAAGCTGGCGGAAGCGCCGGTGTCGATGGTAGCTGTTTTGTTTATTCCCCCGATGATGGTTTTCGCTATTAGTTGGGGAACACTGTATTTCTGGAACCTGGATTTTTGCGGGGATGATATAGTGGGGAAATCGTTTATCCTCGCTCTGGACGATCTCCTCCGTCGTTTCCCAATCTTACTCTGCAGCACTGAATGGTTCGTACATTTCGACGTCCACAATCCCAGCAAAAGAGTATTTTTGGTCTTCTACATGATGTAGCATAGTGTCCATCCATTCCGCATCTTCGGCAAGCTGTTTGTGGGTTAATGATATCGTTGTTGGTGATAGTGTTGTTGTTTGTAGGTGCTGGGTTAGCGTTGCTTCGAAACATTCTGTTTTGTGATCCACTATGGTTAGGCGGTATCGTTGGAGTGGCTACCTTAGGTTTGATGGTTTCGAAGTCTTCTGACATTTCGATGAGTTCCTCGAGCGTTGAGAAGTCTTTGCGTCGAATATGTAGTTGGTATTCTCTGCCAGAATTGGCGAAAATTCTCTCTAATTTTAGGGATTCTGAGAAAGTAGTGTGCCGCATCAAATTTTGAAGTGCCAGGACGTAGTTTTTGAAAGGTTCATGGTCTCGTTGGTCCCTATTCCTGATCTCGTCTTCTAGATTTTTCCAGCATTTGGCGGGCAGGAAGAAATTTAGAAAATCTTTTTTAAAGGTTTCCCATGATTGCCAATGCTTATTGTTATTCCGGTACCAGACGAGTGCGTTTTCCTGCAGCAATTCCGGCATGGTGTGGTGCAATAAATTTTTGTCGATGTTATAGGCGTCTGATAATTCCGTGACTCTTTCGATGAATGACAGTGGGTCTTTTGTTCCATTATATTTAATGGACCACTTTCGGACAGTCTTGATTACTGCAGTATGTGGAGAGCTGTTTGTTGGCGGGGAGTTTTCCTGTAGCTGCCTTGAGAAACTCTGCATTTTATTAATTGCTCCTTTTCCACTGTTTAGTGGAGGCATTTTGATTGCGGAGTTCAGGTATAGTCACTGCTGTGGTCCTATTGTTACTGGTGAGACTGCTCTGCGGTGCTTATTTTCCAATTCGTTCAGTCTTGCCTCTTGTTCTTCGGTGTAGTCTTTGCTGTTTACGAATACTGCGAATTGTTTTCGTAACTCCTCGACTGTTCCTTCTGTGCTCAACTCGAACTCGCTTGCATATTTCACGAGCTCGTCTTTCTTTAGTAAGTAGATCCAGGAAGTGCTTGGCATGATTCCGACTTTCGTGACTGGCTGGAAAAAGTTTCTTTGCGATAAGTCTTCTGAGTGTAAGCTTAGGTCCTTGATGTTTGTTTGCCGATGGCCTGTCGATTACTGACTGCTTGTTGACTTGTTTTTATATTTTTCTTCTGTGCTGCATTTTTGTTGACTCCGTGTTCACTCGTCGATAGTTTCTACCGAACTGTCTTTTGTTGATGCTTACTGGGTGGTTATAAACTCTGGGTGAAAATAGAACTGTTAATAAAAATTCTATACAAATTTGTTTAATGCACGTGCATTAGTGTCGATACAGTGCTACCCGTGTTTGTTGGTCTTCGGAGACCGATGAATGGCAGACAAAAAGATGGGGGAGGGGGGACTTGAGGTAAAAATGCTCGTGTATTTTAAAAAAAAGATTTTATCGGTCCCTGCTCTGGCGCCATTGTAACGAAGTGCTCTCCCGGCCGAGGTGAAGCTCGCCGGATGTCCAGAGTCTTTCTCGTCACAAACATTTATTTGTGTGAGACCGATAAATAAAATCTTTTTGTTTCTGAGTTTTCTTCTATTTTATTCTTTATTTTAACTTTTTAAGGTACTTTCTCTTAATCTATTACATTTGTTCTTATTTTTCTATATATTTATAGCTGAGCTTTTGTTGAGTTTGGTTTTCTTCGAAATATAAATTTTCTCCTAATGGTGTCCCTATTAGTGATTGTTGCTTCGCTGGATCCTCCCGGCAAGGGTTTTAAGACGATGGGTCTACCGGTAATGGTTCTCCCGCTCAGAAAATCTTAAACCCCGAGGTACATCCAGGGAAACAAAAATCGTGAGGTAGCAGCCATACATGGGCACACTGCAGTATATATGAAGTGCATTATAAAAAGCAGTAATCAGTAAATTTTTACTGATTACTGAAAAAAATTTCAGTAATCAGTAAATGTTTACTGTTCACTGAAAAAAATTGCAGTAATCAGTAAATGTTTACTGTTTACTGAAAAAATAGCAGTAATCAGTAAATTTTTACTGATAATAAAATTTCAATTGCAGTATCAGTAAATGTTTACTGATCAGTAAATTTTTACTGATAATAAAATTTCAATTGCAGTATCAGTAAATTTTTACTGTTTACTGAAAAAATAGCAGTAATCAGTAAATTTTTACTGATAATAAAATTTCAATTGCAGTTGAAATTTTATTATCAGTAAAAATTTACTGATTACTGCTATTTTTTTCAGTAATCAGTCAAAGTGCATTATAAAAAGCAGTAATCAGTAAATTTTTACTGATTACTGAAAAAAATTTCAGTAATCAGTAAATGTTTACTGTTCACTGAAAAAAATTGCAGTAATCAGTAAATGTTTACTGTTTACTGAAAAAATAGCAGTAATCAGTAAATTTTTACTGATAATAAAATTTCAATTGCAGTATCAGTAAATGTTTACTGATCAGTAAATTTTTACTGATAATAAAATTTCAATTGCAGTATCAGTAAATTTTTACTGATTACTGCTGTAATACTGTTGATTACTGTTGATACTGTTGATTTTGTATATTTCAACTGCAATTGAAATTTTATTATCAGTAAAAATTTACTGATTACTGCTATTTTTTCAGTAAACAGTAAAAATTTACTGATTACTGCAATTTGTTTCAGTAAACAGTAAACATTTACTGATTACTGCAATTTTTTTCGGTAATCAGTAAAAATTTATTTTTACTGCAATTTTACTGGTACTGCAAAGTGCCCATCTATGGTAGCAGCTTATTTTCGGAAGTCACTGGTGTTTTAAAACAGTTTTCGATTCGTTTATCGCCTGAGCACGGTGGTTTTGTTTGACCATAAGCGATGCGCGATAATAGTTGCAAAAAAAGGAACAAGGCGTACTATGTGACTAAGGAATTTAGGAATCAAGCGACTACCGACGTTACTTTCGTCGTCGAAATTTTAATCCTTGTTTCTCATGAGAGTCAATGTGATTACTAGTGACGTCGTTTGTAGTTAATGAAATTTGACTGCGGCTAGACTACTAGAGAATATAATTGAGTGTGTAAAGGGGTGAACAGAAGTGGTTTTTGACAAGTTGGTATAACAGGGATAAGAAGTAATGACAAAGACAATTCTACTTAATTTTGTATATTGAACGAAATAAGTGACAAGAAAGGCATGTATGCCTCTACCGAAACGGCGGAGTGTATACATCCTGCGGCCTCTGATGCCTTAAAGAAGCAGTGACTCTCTACCGCAACGGCGGAGAGGCTGGTACTTAAAGAGCATGAACACGGTATGAATGCTCTACCGCAACGGCGGAGTCACTTACCCGCTCTGGGCTCTTGCTGGGTGTTCTGGTCGATCCTATAGTATTTGGACGAAAGTATAAGAAAATATGTTTAACTGAGAAAATAAAATTGTAATAATAAAGAAAGGTGTGCATGCCTCTACCGCAACGGCGGAGTGCATACATCCTGCTGCCCCTAAGGAAGCAGTGATTTCCTACCGCAACGGCGGGAAGACTGGTCTTTAGGGAGCACGAAAATGGTATGAATGCTCTACCGCAACGGCGGAGTCACTCACCCATTCTGGGCTCTTTAGCTGAAAGGAAAGGGTTTTTTATTAGTGCGACTTACCTGGGTGGTCGGCCTCCGAAGACTGTCTTTTCTATGGCGATGTCGCTCTATTTACAGCCAAAGCACATTGCGGCAGCGGCAGCAACAGCAACAGCAAATTATATAGAGGCTTATGGGTGCTGCCGCTGCCCTAAAAAATAGATTCTATTACGGCAGCAAGCAAAACTCTCTTTTTTCCACTCTCTTTTTCAGTCAGTGTTGCCAATTTTCACTGAAAATCCGACAAATTGTATTGAAAAATATACGGAGAGTAAGCTCTCTTTTAAGACGAGAGAATGGGATACAGAATACAAAAACAAATAGCCGACTTGCTGTCGCTGCTCTAATGTAGTTTGCTGAGCAGCGAGAGAGAGTTGCTGTTGCTGCCGCTGCCGCAATGTGTTTTGGCTGTTATAATGTGCCGACCACCCATGGTTGCTTGCTGAGTTATCAAATTTTAATTGTTATGACTGATTGTCATGGGGTCTAGGAATCAGCTGCTTAGGGTGGTTTACACGATGTGGTTTATAATTTTAAAGTTTTTTTCTTTTTTTTTAGAAAAAAATATTGATATGTTGTCTTATATTCTATTGTTACGTCATAAATTTCGTAATTATTATTATTGTAAGGCACAAGTTATAATAATTCATGATAATATAAATATTTTTATGTAAGACAAAATTTGTTTTTACAAAAATTTTGTTCCTTACAATTTTAAGATGGATTTAATGTTTTTCATGTTTTCTTTTTCGAACTGGGGATCACTTATTTTAAATATTTTGTTTATAAGGTTTTTAGCTGTGTTGAGTTTTTGGTGTAAAGGGTGCGTTGATAAGAAATTAAATAATTTTCCTGATGCTATAGGTTTTTTGTACCAATTCATTAATATGTTGTTGTTTTTTCTATGCATAATAGTGTCTAGAAATGGTAAAAAGTTTATTTGTTTCTAGTTTTACAGATTTATTATTCACACTTATTATTTTCTACACTTATTACATTCTACACTTATTATTCAACTCTGGTCAGTTTGCTTGTTAGAAGGCACGATGTTTCTTGTTCAACAATCAAGTACTCTTTCTATCTCGCGATAGATATCGCGTTCTTTGCATGCATGCTGTCGAAGATTCTCGAACTATCTATCTCTTTCTATCTCGCGATAGATGTCGCATTTATTGCATGCATGCTGTCGAAGATTCTCGAACTATCTATCTCTTTCTATCTCGCGTTCATTGTTTGCATGCTTTTACTATTCACGATTACTCACGATATGTTTTCTAGTGTTATCGTGGACCTTCGATTGTAAATTCGTCACAATATCATTGACTTTTTCATCACAATTTAAGAAATGAATAAATTTTAGATGAAATCTTCTATTTTATTTATGAATATCGTATTTAACGATACGAATAATGTTGACGAAATGTACAGAATTCGGCTATTCGTTTGTTTAGAAGTATTCTTTATTTTAGTAGTTATGACTAACTTTCTTTCCTTTTATCTTTGTTGCAATAGCTTAAACATCCTAGCATGGTTGTGATGTTATAAATCTCCAAAATGCAAGATTGCATATCTTTCAATACATCTTAAACGTTAGTATTTATTAAAAACAGCATATTAATTTAATTGCAATTTTATGATACAATAATTATTAATAAATAGAAATTATTAACATACATACATTTACGCAACTAGATCAGCAACAATTTACAACACATTTCACAAATTTAATATATGATGGCTTAATGCTGGTAGCTATAATGTCTTAGTGCTGCTGGCTGGCCACAGTGCATACCTGTGATGTCGGTGGTTGTGTTCCAAACAGCCATGTTGGTATTGTGTTTAATACTAAACAGCCTATTGTGACAAAAGATTTTGTCCCAAATTTCATACACCCTCATCCCTTTGGGTGCAAAAGTCCTTCGATGTATTCATTTACTTATGCATACAACCACATTAAAGTTTTTATACGATACATAATATTTAAGTTATTAGATGAATAATTTTACCTACAATATTATGTAGTAAAATTTAAATGCTTATAATTATAAAAATTATAATTATAAAAATTAGTGGAGTATTATTACTTTCTGTCACAGTCTGAATTATGAAAATATTATGTTGCACATTTCATTGCTTTTTTGATTTAAAGCTAAAGTAAATCCGGCTGATTTGTGCGAGTATTTGGAATGTACTATTTTACTATAAGATTTGGCAGCTTTGAGAGTAACGGATCTGGTACTAGAACACCTAAAATGTAAAGAATAAAATAAAATATGTAAATAATTATTTTTTTATATTATAGATTTAAATCTAAGAAAGCCAAAAGGCAAAGGGAATGATGAATGGATAAACTTGAGAGAGTGTAACTTTCGGTTGTTGCAATTGCATGCAGAGCTTTTATCGGAATAAAAATCAATATCCGCCTTCATCTTTGGTTCCTGAAGGCTTATGAGTATAAATTTACTTTCGACTTTTGCGTGAGTAATTTCAGCAACCGTGTGGCCAAGTACAGCAACGCCCGTACTAGAAGAAAAAATATAAAAACATCACATAAAACAGTCAAATAATAATTTAATCATTACTCAAAGTACTTTTTCTGAATTTCTGTATTTGCGTTACGATTCCAAATGCTAAGCTCATTTCCATTCCACTTCCATAAACCGATCAAATAAATCGTCAAATCGATTGACTGAGCCCCGAGCATACGCATTGAGACCGTGGCTCCCGACGATAGTATCAAATAGTGTTCATGATTTTGCGACAATATACTGGCATCGGATCCGATGCAGTACCACTCAAAACATGCCCCATCAACTCCGATTGGCCGGAGAAAAATACCAGAGGTCACATCAAAGTTCCCTGCACTGAAATTTCCATGCCTGCCGTGGATGGCCCATCATCTTGCTTCTCAGTCAAACCTTGATCATCGCTATTCACAAAAAATAACAGGCCGTTCGTATACAGTCCCAGCAAGTGTTACTTGCGCAGTCCAGTGAATGATTTAACTTCATTAAAATTTTTTAAAAACCCTACTTTTTTTCGGGAAATAGCGGACAATTTTTCACATGCTAAGCATTTTTTATCTCGTAAAAAAGAAATGACGTCTTGTGGTGAACATCACATACACGACACACATACGAGTTTCACCAAAGTTTTTACGGTCGTCATTTTACAAATTTACAAATTTAACAAATTAATATAAAAGAAAGACAGACTGAAACAACTTAAACAAAATTTGACATATCGCTATCGCGGCTTAAAAGTAATGGTCGCATTCAATAACGGCGGCGTTTTTCAATATTTTGCAGTAGCTCAACAGCTATTAACGCCATCAGCCTCAGCATACATATTTCCACTACATCCTCAATCTTCTCAATATTTTAATTATATTTTTCATAATAAGACAAAGACTAGTTATGCGAATTTGGATGTAACGTTATTTTTTTTTGGAATGCTAGATGCCTGATTTTAAAAAATCCCTTTTAATTTTATTTGAGAAAAAGCAGATAAAACAGGATTTATAATTATTTAATAAAAAACTTTTAAATTGCAGTTTACTGATTTAATGATTTAACGGATAACGAATAACTAGATATAAACTAGTATAAGGATGCTTTTTACTTGAAAAAAATGATATTTTCAAGTTTTTATTTCTTCTTTTACTTCTACTTCTACTTTTGAACTTCTACCTCACTCACGTCCTTATAATAGTTTTCGCATTTTTTTTCGCCCGTATAGCCACAAAAATTTAAATAAAAATACCGTATGTCTCTGTTTAGAGAAAGAAACAGCTCTCTTGCAAGAGTCGACTTACGAAGAGCGTAGTTGAGGGTAATTTGCGGAGCTTCACGATGCCAGCACTGGACTTTCAGCTTAAGAACCATTCTTTTACCTCTTCCTAAGACTTCCTCCCGCACCGGAAATACGTAAAACAGAAACTTCAATTTTTGGGTTCAGATGCGCCTTCTATATAATTGTATATTCTTTGGTCGTAAGCAATGAAACGAAGCATGTGAGTGAGAAATACATACCTATGTAACAGCAAAAAGCATGGGCCGAAGAAAGAAATTGACCCATTTTTCTTAAAAGGTTGGAAACGATAGCACTGAATAGTGCTATCACACACACAACGCATGCATAAAAAAATTATTTTATCGTAAGCCAAATCAACTGGTATGGAGACGCGAAAAAAAACGAAGAATGCACAAACAACGAAACGCCAAATATATTTCAACCCAACAACAACACAGGCAAAACTCCGATTAGATTTGGTTTCGCGTATACCAGTGGTAGTAAACCTTTTTTCCGTGGGGGTCCATGTTATATAATTTTATTTTTAAATTTTACAGCGTGATCAAAATTATACTAATTTTATATTTAAATCTTACAGTAGGTTTTGATAAATCTTATTAAATTCTAAATGCAATGCAATGCAAAATTAATTGCATTGGATTTTCTGTATAAACTGATTAAACCTATCCAGAAAATAAAAAATGTTTTGGAAAACGATTAAAATATAGAAATGGGCCATATCAAAACGTGGCGTGGGTCAGTCTTTAACCTGCGGGTCATAGGTTCGCCGTCAATGGCGTATATCAAACTCCCGCAGCGGGCATTTACAAAATAGAATTCATAAACACATACATACTTACGGATCCACACCAATTTTGTTATAAAATTTATACTATTTTATCGTCCATTATAAACATTGCCAACGTAAACAAAATTAATACGAACTATAGAACTAAAGTAAACTTGAAAGACAAAATTTTACAATACAAAAGTTCTCTCACAAAACAGTATTGGAGTTATAAAACTTTTGTATTACAATTCGATATAAATAAATATGTAAAAAATTACAAAGGACACAAGATTGGTGTCATTCGATATCAAGCAGAGATAAGGAGATAGGAATCTGCTGAAATATGCTAAAATATGCAACTCTGACGTAAAGTAGTGTTTGTGAAAAACCTGAAAAATGCTTCTCAGAAACTCAACTATCAGATCATCGATGAAGAGTGTTAAGAAAAGGGAACGGGGTTTTTCGTATAGGAAAGTCGTTGTTCGTTCCCTGTTGATGATGGCTCGTTCGCGGGGGAGGGGTTAATTGAAAATAGAAACTCAACTATCAGACCATGGATGAAGAGTGATCGGGACAAAGAGGGTTCAGCTTTGAGACCCCGATGACAATACAGATTTTTAAGTCGATTCGTTTGTTTTGAGATAGCAACTTAGTTAATTGTTTATATATGTAATGAATTTGAAGACATCAATTTTTATTTATTTATTTATGCCAATATTTAGTCTATTTAATATTCATTTTACATTTAAATAGTTTATTACTTAATTATAACCTATTTGGTAAAAGTATTTTAAGTTTAGAAATCATTGCAAGTGCAGATTAACAACAAAAATCTAATGTAAATTGTTTTATACGCTCAAATCCGCCACTATTTGATACCAGAAACTGTATGATCTATTCAATGAATAATTCAACCAAAATAAAACATTGTAAAATCAAATTGATTATCTAATTAAAATAAAAAAGCAGACATAAAATGGCGTTGGTATACCCTCATATTTTCGTTCACCTCGTCATTGAAATTGCCGATACTATTGTTGCCCGTTTCTATAGAACGCAGCTATTTTTGCGCCTGTTATGAATTCTGGTACCAAAGCAGTGTTGCCGGTATGCTACAATATAAAATAAATTTGATGTTTTTCTTAATTAGCAAATATATAAGTGGATAAATGTGCGTGAACTGTTAACAAAACGTTCATTCTTGCTTTACGGAGTACAAATTACTTCCTATAATAGAAAATTATAGTCTTCTTTAAACCGAGTGCTACAAAAAGTACTTTTGCCTTTTTCGTACTTTCTGAATTTCCTTTTGTTAAGGTAAAATGTAACGCTGCTTCATAATATGATTGATTTTTTCACCACAATTGAAGAAATGAATAAATTTTAGATGAAATCTTCTATTTTATTTATGAATATCGTAATTAACGATACGAAACATGTTAACTAAATGTACAGAATTCCGCCATTAGTTTGTTTAGAAGTATTCTTTATTTTCAGTAGTTATGAGTAACTTTCTTTTCTTTTATCTTTGCGGCAATAGCTTAAACATCCTAGCAAAATTTTTCAAAGTTCGATAATCTTGGACCGATTAACTTACGATAAACTTACGAGAGCGTAACTTCAGAATGTTGCAATAGCATGCAAAGCTATTCTATCGGAATAAACATCAATATATGCCTGAAGGCTTATCTTTCGTGAATGAGTCTAAATTTAGTTTCGACTCCTGCGTGAGTAAATCCAGCAACCGTGTGGCCAAGTACTGCAACGCCCGTACTAGAACAAAATACAAAAAATCACATAAAACAATTAAATAATGATTTAATCATTAGTCAAAGTACTTTTTTTTTAATTTCTGCAATTGCGTTGCGATTCCAAATGCTAAGTTCATTTCTATTTCACTTCTATTCAAATCGATTGACTGAGCCCCGAGTATACACATTAAGACCGTGGCTCCTGACGATAGTCGATCACATAGTGTTAATGATTTTGCGACATGGTGGTGCCTGGATATGCTGGCATCGAATCCGATGCGGTACTACTCAAAACATGACCCATCAACTCCGATTGGCCGGAGAAAAATACCAGAGGTCGCAACAAAGTTCCCTGCACTGAAATGTCTATGCCTGCCATTTCAGGCAGTCCATTTCTTGCGCAGTCCAGTGCATGATTTAACTTCTTTAAAATTCATTAAAAGCCCTAATTTCTTCGCGAAATAGCTGACAAGTTTTCAAAAGCCAAACATTTTTTATCTCGTAAAATAATAAACGAAGAAAATGTCATCTTGTTATTGTTGTTGACAAATGAAATATACGTGCTGGGTGCCGGAACTTTTTAATTGCTTATTTTGGCTTATATTTACATCTTCTTACCAGCTCCAATTTTTTGGTCGTTTTTTTCTTGTATTTGTGCTTCGTTCCTGACCCCAACAAGCATAAAAAAAATTGTCGCTCTCTCTTGGGGGCGGGGCTGGAGCCCTTTGAAATTTAAAATATAAACAGCGATATCTCCGAAACTACAAAAGATATTCAGATTATATTAGTACCGTTAGAAAGCTAATATAAATATCATTAATTCATGTAAAAAGACATTGCATCGAAATGTTAACAGTTTTTGAAATAAGCGCAATTAAACATTTTTAGTACAATTTTTTTCCATTCAAAAATTTTTTTTTAAATAAAATGTGTAATTATTGCATGCAATTATACTTATAATAAGAAAGTATATAATTTAAGCTTTCTTAGAAAATTTATTTCATTACGATCGGTGCTTTATTTACGGAGAAAAGCGATTTTTAAAGTGGCAACGAACTACTTTCTGCAATTAATTCTTTATACACTTTTTCAAGAATGCGACTCTGGTACTATGCACTGTAGCTTAATGGTGTTGGTGTTGTTTTGAAGTGATAGAGCGTAACCTGCGGCGCTTTACTGACACACAAAAAATTTCAGAAAAAACATTAAAAAAAAACACAACAATAGAACAACAACAATGGCGGTAACTCCCGCCATAGCTTAAACTTTCTAAGACCCAACGTTGCATACGTTGTAAAGTCGTACTATTAAAAGACTGCATAGTAGCAAAATTCAAAAAAGGTAGTTTATACTTACTCTAAAAAATGCGTTTTCTCCGTAAAAACAGCACCAATTTGAATGAAAAAAATTCTCTAAGAAAGCTTAAATAATCTACTTTCTTATATTAAGTGTAATTGCATGCATTAATTACACATTTTATTTAGAAAAAAATTTTTTTACGGAAAAAAAAGTATTAGAAATTTTAAATTGCGTTTATTTCAAAAACTGTTAACATTTCGATGAAATGTCTCTTCACATGAATTAATGATATTTATATTAGCTTTCTAACGGTACCAATATAATCTGAATATCTCTTATAGTTTCGGAGATATCGCTGGTTATATTTCAAATTTCAAAGGGCTCCAGCCCCGCCACCAAGAGAGAGCGACAATTTTTTTTATGCTTGTTGGGGTCAGGAGCAAAGCAAAAAACACCATAAAATCGACAAAAAAATTGGGGCTGGTAAGGAGATGTAAATTTGTTCCCTTATTTTAATTGCGCTTAACTTATATTGCAAAATTTTAAATATTTCATTTATATTTGTTTCATACATAATGCTTAATATACCACACAAACAAATCGCAAATTGAATATTGTTTCCAGTTTACAACAACCATACCAAGAAAAACGATAACTGGCGTCATAGCTTAAAAGACCCAACGGTGCAAACTCAGTATGTTCGCGTTATTAAAAATATGTATAGTAGTAAAATTCTAAATTGGTAGTTTATACTTACTTTTAAAAATGCGTTTTCTCCGTAAGCATTGCACCGATTTGAATGAAATAAATTTCCTCAGAAAGCTTAAAATATATGTTATCTTATTTTTAGTATATTTCCTTGCGTTAATTACACATTTTTCTTTGGAAAAAATTATTTTATAAAAAAAAAATACTATTTAAAATCTTAAGGGCCAGTTGTTCCATCTCCGTGTAAAGTAGTGTGTAAATTTATCCGGCGTGTAAATGTCTACACGCGTTGTTCCACCTCCGTGTAAAAGTAATCTGCCGGATAACTATAAACAACACGACAGATAAATTACACGGTGGTTGGACCAGCGTGTAGCGAGCTTACACGGTAGATAAATTTTTAATGACGTTTGTATAGAGGACGCGGTTAATGTTATTGACAAATGAAATATACGTGCTGGGTGCCGGAACTTTTTAATTGAGCAAATATTTTGGAAATGAACTACGAGGTTAATATATTTGACAGCTTTTTAAAGTTTTCATATTTTTCCTTTAAGACTTTACTGCTCCTAGGTATATCTCCTCCCTCCTCGTTGAAACACTCGCAACGTTTTCCCATGCTTTACTCTTTTCGCGTTAAGTGAAACTATCGGTTTTCTTACACTCTATTATTTTTTATGCTGTCTTACAACTTGTGTCACAAGTTGCAACACTTCTTGCGGAGAGAAATTTGCACTTCGGGCTTTCAATAAAAAAAAATCTGTCTGTCAATCAAATCGCATGAAAACAGTCGACTGAAGTTTCACCGGAAGTTAATATAACGATATTTTGCGTTTATCTGTAGGATAGTTACACGCCAGTCAAAATAGCGTCAAACAACGCACTCTGAGATAAAGTCAGATATTTACAGATAAAGCGATATTTACATGGCGATGACAGATATGTTTTAGGGCACTAACCGAAATAAGAACGTTGCGCCAACATGTGTTTGTGTTCTTCTTACGAACAGAAGAAAAATATTTTGAAATGGAAAACTTTAATTTACTTAAAAATTCGCGTTTTATAAACTCATTGTGGAATTCGCGAAACATACATATTCCGACGTCTTACATAAAAGTTAAAAGAAACAGGAAAGAAATCGAATTATTTGCAAACTGATCAATATTTCTTTCCTCCATCTGTGCAGATTTTGCCTTTCGGTGCAAACCTTACAAATGAAATAGTTTCTGCGCCAACTTCACTTCATAGCGCAGTCAAAATTAGAAATTCGATTTCCTCTGCGCCAGCGCGTTGCTTATTTCGATCACTTTCATAAGACTGCGTTTTCCACTTTCATTTTGACAACAACGCAACGCACAACGCGCTTATTTAGGTACCAAAGTTAATGCCAAATATAAACGAAAATACAAAAAATAAATATCTGCTCTATTACCAGAGAGAATGAGATATGAAACTGCTGAGAAATGCAACTCTGGCTGTGATTTTAACGTAAAATCGTTAAGTAGTGTTTGTGAAAAACCTGAAAAATAATGACGCTTGAGCTCAGAAACTCAACTATTAGACCCAATATGACGTCATTTCTTATTCAAGAAATCTTGTTTGAGACCCCGAATGACATTTCAGTTCATCATGTAAAACAATGTCAGAATGTTGTTTTGAGATACCAATTTGGCTATGTATTCTCATAATTAAGTAAACATTTGGCGTAAAAATTTACATGCAACAGCATTATTCCTTACAACCGAAGCGTGTAGTTACTGTAATTCCGCTATGTTTATTTCTAGTTTTTCGGGGAAACAACAACAAATTTTGGAAAAGCACAAAGAAAAACGGTCCATTAAAGAAATGACGACAAAAGAATTAATCGCAAATGAACATAAACACACATGAATTCAATGCAGAACATTTATTTTACCCAATTCACACTCTTAGGGCCGTGTAAATATCACTTTATCTGTCATCGCCGTGTAAATCGACTCAGGAGGTGATTCTGAGCCAGAATGCGTTACAAACGGAAGCACAAAGTGAATATACCCTCATCCCTTCGGGTGTAGTGTACAAAAATAATTCCTTTTAAATAATAAGAATTTAATAAAGCCTGAAAATAACTCTTATTCAAAAAATTTTTCAAATAAAAGTCAACTGTTAACTTTTACTTTTAAAAATAAAAGTAAATGTTAACTGTTAACTTTTACTTCTAAAAATAAAAGTCTTTGGATAACTCTTATTCTTTAAAATAAAAGTCTTTGTTGGATAACTGTTATTCAAAGACTTTTATTTCTAAAAGTCTTTTTTTGATGATGCGGTGCTCAAAACGACTGAGGCTTTTTACACGTGGTAGCTGAGTGACGACCCGCAAAGTGACCCTCTGGGGATAGGAAATGTCGTGAAACGGATTTTGAACATAAAGGGCGGTGGGTGGGGACCCCCCAAGGTGGTCACACGGGGGATTTTTACCCACAATTTTTTTATTATAGGAATCGATAGTAAACGTTACGAAACGTATTTCGGATAAGTTCTGAGGGGGGTCGGGTGCCCCCAAAGCGGTCAAAGGCGGGGATTTCGGCAAAACAAAGTTTGTACCAATAGGTACATATATGAGTTCTCGGAAGGATCTCCTCTTTTGACCGCTTTGGGGGCACCCGACCCCCCTCGGACCTTATCCGAAATACGTTTCGTAACGTTTACTATCGATTCCTATAATAAAAAAATTTTGGGTAAAAATACCCCGTGTGACCCCTTTGGGGTCCCCACCCACCGCCCAACAAGTCTAGAATCCGTTTCACGACATTTCCTTTCGAATGGTGCAATAAAAATTTTTTGGTCAAAAAGCCCCCGTGTGACCACCTTGGGTGGTCCCCACCCACCGCCCACCATGACCAAAATCCGTTTCACGATATTTGCTATCGATTTGCGCAATAAAAATTTTTTGGTCAAAAAACCCCCGTGTGACCCCTTTGGGGTGGCACCACCCACCGCCCACCATGACCAAAATCCGTTTCACGATATTTGCTATCGATTTGCGCAATAAAAATTTTTTGGTAAAAAAACCCCCCGTGTGACCACCTTGGGGTGGCCCCACCCACCGCCCGCCATGTCCAAAATCCGTTTCACGATATTTTCTATCCAATGGTGCAATACAAATTTTTTCGTCAAAATACCCCTTTGTGACCACTTTGGGGGTCCACACCCACCGCCCACCATGTCCAAAATCCATTTCACGACATTTCCTATCCCCAGAGGACTTTGGGGGTCGTCACCTACCTACCACGTGTAAAAAGCCTCAGTCGTTTTAAGCACCGCATCATCAAAAAAAGACTTTTGTAAATGACTTTTAAAAATAAAAGTCTGCATAACAGTTATCCAAAAACTTTTATTTTTTTTGAAAATAAAAGTCTTTGAATAACTGTTATGAAAGACTTTTAAAAATAAAAGTCTTTAAATAACTGTTATGAAAGACTTTTAAAAATAAAAGACACTGAATAACTCTTATTCAAAGACTTTTTTAATATAAGTTATAAAAGTTTCAAGCTCTGGAATTTAATGCCTTAAGAATTTAAGTCCTTCGATGTATTTATTTACTTATGCATACAACCACATTTAAGTGTTTGTACGGTGCATAACATTTAAGTTATTACATGAATAATCTTACGTACAATATTATGTAACATTTAAATGCTTATAATTATAAAAATAGTGGACATAGTGGAGATAATTATTATTATCTGTCACAATCTGAATTATGAAAATATCATGTTGCACATCTCATTTTCCTTTTGATTTGATTCTGTTGCTGTTGATGCTGTTGTTGCTGCTGCTGCAGAGGGATTGTAGAATTAGTATTGGTGGTTGTTTGTGCCGACATGGCGGCATTTGTATTTAAGTGGCCCGCTGCAAACAAATTTAACATGTTAACATAGCTTCGATTGTGATTTGGATTGAGGCCGCTATTTTGATTTACTTGACCAGTTCCACCGCTAGCTGGAAGCTGGAATAATATCTGCGGTTACATTCCGGTTCGTATTCGGGTGTGTCATAAGGGCCGCGTGCACCTATGCCAGAGACGGTAATACTACTGTTCTGCGGTCCGTGCGGAGGAGCCGTATGTGTTGGCGCATGTCCGTAGCTATAGCTATCATAAGCTTGTTGCTCGTAAGCAACGTGTTCGTCGTAACCTCGTCTACAATTAAAGGAAAGAAAATTTACTTTCACAATAAAAATCCACATCTTTCGGTCTCTAAACTTAGTCGACTTAACATTTTTGATCCGCCGAAAAAGACAGAATATATCTTTTGATCATAAAACCTACCCGTACGTTTCGTCCATAGCACTGGCCTTCTCATGTATGGACATGACTTTCTGTTTTGGCGGTATGGGATTTTTGGCAAATGAGGGCAAAGCCAGAGTTCTAAAAATCCACAAAAAATTATGAAATTCAAAATTCCACAAGCATGCCATTCACTCTACCTGTAGCCATGATGTGGTGGAAAGCTTTTAATAATTTGTGATGCGCCGCCACCGCCACCACCACCGCCACTTCCAGTAGTTGCAACTCCACACAATCATGCAACTTAGCCATCATGATCGGTTATGCTGGTATTGTCCATTAGCTCGCGCAGTTGCTCTTGACGAATGAGATCATTGCTGTCCGGAATTAAAAATTCCTAATTCTTGCCGTGCTATTTTCGCAGTCCAGTGCATCGTTGTGTCCATTTTGCAATGAAACGTGTTAATCCAATTTGTGCAGACCAGGGACGCGTTCTCAGTTCTTAATTTTCGTCCGTTTCGTTATATTAATTTTGTATTTTACCAAGAACTTTGTGTATTTTTGTCGCGGTATTGATGCAATCAATATAATTTCATTTAAATTCATTAAAACTCGTAATTTCTTCGCTAAATAGCTAAAAATTTTTCACTTGCTAAACATTTGATAAGCTCTTAAAATAATAAACAAAGAAAATGTCATATAAACGTGATGTAATGTGGTGAATTTCACATACAGCACACATATGCTATACGTGTGTCCCCAGGGAAAAAAAAGAACGAATTCAGTCTTTGTTCGACATATTTTTTGGCGGGAAAGAAGTTTCCTATCTCCTTATCTCTGATATCAAGGACCTATACCCATCGATACCGGTAATAAAGACAGTGAATACTCTACGCGAAACAATACTTGAGAAAACAAAAGACAGAGAAACTCAACAAAAGACAACTCACAAACACACTAAAAACCACGCTACACCGAAATTACTTTCAATTCAACAACAACATCTACAGACAAACGAACGGACTAGGAATGGGAAACCCAACCTCAGCAATCCTCATGGAAGTATTTATGCAGAAACTAGAAAAACGATATATGAACGAACTAAAGACAAGGCTAGGCGTAACTTTCTACGCGAGATACGTCGACGAAATTTTTTGTGTAATAAATGAAAACAACAAGGAACAGATTTTGGAGTACCTTAACGAACAACACAAAAACATAAAATTCACAATGGAAACGGAAAAAAAATGAAAAATATGTTATCTAGACATGGTAAAAATAAACAAAAACACCAATAAAATTGAGTACGAAATATACAGGAAACCTATAGCCACAGACACAATAATACATAACACATCAAACCATCCGCAACAACATAAAAACGCCGCAATTAAACAATTAATAACCAGACTAGAACGAACACCTCTAACGAAGGAAGCCTACAACAAGGAACTGAACACCATAGCTGAAAAACAACGGATACGGAAAAGACCTTGTAGATAAGATTAGAAGTAACTTCACAACAACCAAAAAACGCGAGTAAGAAAATGAAAAAAAAAACCTGGACAACGTTGACATACACGGGAATATCGACATATAAAATAGCTAAATTTTTCCAAAAATACAACATTAACGTAGCATTCAAAACAGGAAACAACCTGGGGAAAATATTACAAAACAACACAAATGAGGCGGACCCACTAGATAAACAGGGCGTATACAAGCTGACTTGTGCATGCCAACACAGCTATGTACATTGGACAAACAGGACGTAAGATAAAAACTAGATTCCGAGAACACATACGGGACTATACAACACTGGATTAGAATTTCGCAAACCACATGTTTAGCAATAAGTGCACCCCAAAGCACATTAGGAAGACACTAAGACACTACTGCATATACAGCACAAAGGACGACGTCTGAACGTACTAGAAAACATAGAAATATACAAACAAAAAACATTTGACGCATAATAAACGCATAATAAATGAACAAACAAACAATCCATCGGACGTAATTTTCGAGCCCCTTAAACTAATCTACAAAAAACAAAATAAAACACATGGAGAGCCTGCAAACGCCGAAATGACGCAAAATCAAAATTCGCAGAAACGAAAAAAAATTACTGACTTTTACCTGCCCGATGACGAGACGAGAGAGAAGACGCTACAAACAACGATAATAACGACCTTACAATTAAATGGAAAATAAATAATATAAAAAAAATAAAAACGACTGTACCAATAAACCAATTGGAAAAACCCAAAGTTTCCTACCTGCTAACCAATTAGAAAACCGAAGTCTGCTACCTCCTACGAACTAACCAGAACGAATATACCGCACGCACGACAAAATATAAAGACATGTACAAGTACGAAATGACCAGAACGAAAAAAGTCACTGAATATGGCACATCGCCGAAACCGGTTTGTCCCCAAACCAAAATTGACACGGGATGACGGAAATTTGTTCCAACACTCATCAAATATGATAAAATTGTATATTATTTATGCATTAACCATTAACTTAATAGGAAAATTGGTTAAAAATTTACTTTTTTTTTTTGCAGTAAAGGTAAAGGTACCAGTAGTTGACCATGTGCCAGTAGTTGACCAGTTTTCAAAAACCATAGAAAAATAAGGTTTTTATACCTCGCGCACTTTTAATAAAATTGACCTTGGGATGCTATGACATCTATCAGTCACATTTTAAAACAATTGTATTTAAAGTGAAGTGTGTTTACTTACAACAAAAGTTTAAATTGACATCTGTCAGTTACATTTTAAAACAATTGTATTTAAAGTGAAGTGTGTTTACTTACAACGAAAGTTTAAATTCATTAAGGTAAGTAATAAGCTGTTATACATATTTAAACTTTCTTAACGTTTCTGTTAAGAAGAGCTGTACGGTTCGGGTAAAAAATGCATATATTGTAAATATTTTGCGAATGAATTATTCGATGTTTAAATTCTCAGAGCTTAATAAGTGTAAATCCATCGATTTTGTTATTTTAACCACAAAAAGCGATAGTTTATTTAGGGGTCAAATTCTGGATACTGTTATTCTAACGATTTTCAGAAGTTGACACGCGTGGTCAATTACTGACTTGATTAATATAATTTGTTAACGATAGTTAATGTATGCGTTTTACATCTAACTTGTTAGAAATACAAATTATAATTATAAATTTTGGTAGCATACTCCGTTCTAGTCGTTGACCATCTGGGCAATTGTTGACTGCTTTCTCGGTCAACTATTGGCCAGCGTCCAATGTTTTAAAACAGATATCTGCATGACGCCATAACACGCCGAAAATTTTAAATGCATTTACTTATCTATTTCAGAAATTAAGTATTTCAATATTTATTAAGAGATGCCTCCTGTCAAGGGTTCCTTTAGAAATTATTCTAAAGAGACGATGAAGGCAGTTAATGATGTTTGGTGGCATAAAAAAAAAAACTTCAATAAGAACAGCAGCACGTAAATTCGGTGTACCAAGGATCACTCTTAAATACAAAGTGGAAGGTAAATCGCCTGTGGTGAGAAAGATGGGACCTCCTCCAATTTTAAATCAAGTTGAAGAGAATGAGATCCGGCAGTGAATTAAAAATATGGCTGCAGCTGGTTTCCCAGTTACAATTAAAGAACTCGTAACTAGCGTGGAACGTATTATTAAAAAAGTTAATCGTACAAAACCCATTTAAAAATGACCGTCCTGGTAGGTGCTCGGTAAAGGGTTTTTTAAGTAGAAATCCCACATATCGAAAAGGGTTGCAAAAAATCTAAAAGCTTCAAGAGCAGTAGTCACCAGTACTAATATACGCAACTGGTTCTCTGAAGTATACAACTACCTAAAGAAGAACGATTTTGAGACGATCTTGGACGATCCATCGCGAATTTTCAATTCTGACGAAACAGCATTCTTCTCAAACCCAAAGGGTAACAAAGTGTTGGCGAAAAAGGGGTGTAAAACTGTTTACCAACAAGTCAATCCAGATGAAAAGGAGTGCGTGACGGTATTGTTGACGGGAAGCGCCAGTGGTATATTTGTCCCTACAGTAGTTTTATTCAAAAACAAACGTATACCTCAAGAAATTGCCAAAAATTTTTCCAACAAATGGGCTTGAGTAAAACTGACACTGGTTGGATGACCCGTAAAGCGTTCTATGAGTTTGTTGCAGGCATTTCTCACCCATGGTTGGAAGCAACAAAAGCTACGTTTTCTGTAATTTTTTTTATTGACACGCCTCACATTTAAGCTTCCAAACGAGCCAATATTGCGATAAAAACAGTATTATTTTGGTGGCACTTTACCCTAATGAAAGTGTTCACGAATGGAGGATTAAAAATTTTCATGTTCCAGTTTTAAAAAGAAAAGATTTTCCGAAGTTGCTCGAAGAAATAATTGACAAAAATGTTACTATTAGTATTTTGTCTAATGAATTGCGGAAATGTGGATTATATCCGTGGAATCCGGCAGCGGTAAAAATACCAATACAATTACAACAGCTGGAACAAGTGAAACCGGAAGTACGGAAGCAAATTTGTCGCGAATGGAGTGTTTGCAACAAGGCCTCCGATTTTTTAATGAAAGCATTGAATCTGAAAAACTAAACACATTTCGGTGCTCTTCAGAACAGTGGACTGGGAATCCGCAAGATACATCCCTATTCGTCCAGTTGAAGAACCCGAAAGCGACAACATAAATCCAACAGTGTTGCTTTTGGATAATTATACTTACGCTGAGGAGCCTGTCAACGTGGAAACAATTCCACAAACTTTGCTTCTTGATAATACGATCTCAACTGAAGAGCCCTTGAATGCGGACGCGATTTCAGCAGTGCCGATTCAGGAGGATAAAGACAATACAACTCAGCAACCTGCCAACGAAAATACGAATCCATCACTCTTGCTCAATAATGCTATACCACAAGCCATAGTGCTTCAAAACAACCTATCCACCCAAGAAGATACGCTATCCCAAAGTACGACCACATCATGCGTTGCGCCAATCGCTGGTACTTCATATATCGTTCCAAGCCCATTTAAAAGACATTTTTAAATTTTTTTAAAGAAAACGTTTAAGGAAAGAATGCCTTTTATCGCCTCAGGACAACTTTGCCAGGAATATTTCCGGAATAAAACTTAAAAAAAAGATGATATGGAGCAGTTGAAAAAAAGCGCGCAGCAACAAGGCTAAGGAAGAAGGAGGAAAAGGAGAGAGCTAAAGAATTGAAAAGAGCAAACAAAATGTTTGCTTTTCCCCATAATACAAAATTTCGTTTTATTTTGTCATATACAATTGGCGTTGACGCAGTTTCCTATCTCGTTATCGAAATAGTTGACAATTTTTTTTGTACATATTTTTTGGCTGGAGCGGAGTTTCCTATCTCCTTATCTCTGGGTTAAATAACAGCTCTGACAAAGTGTACATATAGTAATGATGTGATGAAACAAAAATGGGTCCATTACGTCTAATTCCACAACGAAGCCTGCATTAACGCAAAATAAAAACCTCGTATCCAGAAGAAACTAAGCACGGTGGAATTAGAGCCATCGGGATTGTCGCATGAGGAAGGGACAATAATATGATAATGACAAAAAGCAATGGAGCGCAAAGTAAGTATTGAAAAGACATAAAGTGTGCATCTAAAATGAAAGAGGGATACTATATTTTATCTTGCGTAAATCTTATGGAAATATTAAACAATATAAACCTCCTGAAGAGGTAACAAGTCAAGAGGCAGCAGTACCAGCAGCACAACAAACGGTGAAATAAATTGACTTGAAAAATACGTCTGTTACTGACTCGGTTGAAATTAAAGAAAAAGAAAAGAAAAAGATAAAATAGCAGAAATTGAATTTTTACATGCAATTAAATAAAACATATAATGGACGGTGTATTTCCACACCACCCAAAAGTTATACACTGTGATACGTTACCGTTTTTTTTTTGGGTGTTCGGTTCCCCAGTAGGCTTATGTCACCCATTACAAATAAAATAACACATTATATACCCATAGATATTACATTGCATACATTGTTTACATACAAAATAATGCAATCGACTTTACCATGAAATTAATTTGTTAAATGAAATCAATTTGTTAGCACATGTTAATAATTTACATTTATTTAATCTTAATTCATAAAAACGTTGGTGTGTATGTACATATGTCCGACCTTCACGGCTGAACCACCCGAGAGATTGACTTCATACTCACAGCGTATGTTACTTAGGTTGCAAGTATTCTTTTTAGTTAGGTTTTGTCCCGATAGGTGGCGCCGCAACAGAACTTCTATACTAATAGACAGATTTCGACCATATTCACACCATATGTAAGTTATTTTGTAAGAAAGATTTATAGGAGCTTAATTATATATACTATGGCATAATAATAATAAAAAAAAAACATATAATACAATATTTTTGACAATTCGTAAATAAAATCTAAATATTAAAACATTTTGTGTGTCAAAAAATATTTGGGAAATGAAAAATATGTATTTTCACTTTCAATTGTAAGTTTGTCTCTTTGTATGAATATTAGTGGCGCACAAACTTAGAACATACGTTATCAATATGAAGTCAAACAATCAAACCAAAATCAATCTTGGAATAAAATAATTATTGTAGGCAGATCTCGAATTCACCAGGTAGCTCTTATTTGTATAAAGTAATATATGTATATACATACATACATATTTCTTAGTTATGAGATGGCGTTCCACCACCTTTATATTTCTAAAAAACCACTGTATAAGAAATTATTTATAATTAGAATACTTAGTTCAATATTTAAATATCTAATTATAAAAGACCTAAACATAACCCAAAAGTACCGGTATTAATATTGATTCTTATTAGTTTACATTTTAATTTATAAAATTAGAAATTTATGCCCATCTGCCAATGGATAAGCTTATTGGTTTCAACCACTTGGCAAATGTAAATTGCAAAAGCACAAACTTACCGTTCACCCTGGGTTGCCGCCTTTGGAAACTGAAAAAGCTGGGAGTCGCCGGGACATCCTCCTTTGCTGCAAATTCTTCTTCTCGCGCATTCTATAGTCATTTTGTGCTTGGGAAAAGTAAATTAAATTAATTTTTCATATTTTTAATGCGTATTTTGTAATTGTAAAAAAGGCGAAAAGGGGGTACTTTTTGCTGCACTGAGTGAAAAACACAATAATTTACTGTTCTGTTGCAAAAGTAAACGTTTGGTTGACATTTCGAGCTCATTTTATACTAATCTATTTTTAAATTATAAAAAACCATTAATTTATGTTATCTTGCAGCATACCGGCAACACTGTTTAGGAGACAAGTTCCTAGAAGGTGCGGAAAATAGAACGCACTTCACAACAGGTAACACCGAATCCAATGATGAGGTGAATTAAAAAGAAGATATGCCAATGGCAAATTTGATTTACCTTCCTTTATATAAATTTAACACACTATTTGCCGCAAAAACTGTGTTTTTTTAGTTGCCATTTTTCAAGATATAGTTAACAGAGATTTGATAACTATTGAAGAGATTAAGAGTGTAAATTGGGTGAGGCGATAGTACAGAACCAATGACATCATTGGTTGTGATCGTGGCTATCTCCTGTGGTGCAGTTCACTCTAATATGAGTATATATCAGATAAGGAGATACGACACTCGATGAATCATCTCAAAAAATTTTGTTTGAAGCGTATTTTTTATGCTTTATTGAATTCACGTACACTATATGTGAAAGCTTGCCCTGTTGTTGTTTTTGCTTATTGCCAATTTCATAGCAAATCGTTAAAATGTGTATCGAGTATGTTGAAAAAATTTTGTTCACCATTGTGCAACAACAACCGCAAAAGTAGACGTCACATACAAAATGTGAAATTGTGAAATTAAAATCTTTTATTTGGGCAGAAGAATTATGTATATAATTCTATATACTCATAGTTTATATACTCATTATTTTATAGTTTTTTTTTAGTATATTTTTTAACTATACTCATAGTTTATAGAGTTTTAAATTAATATACTTAATATTACTTTGCAGAAAGGAAGACGTCGACTCACGTATTTCTACAATTGTCGTACGCGGCGCTGCCGATAATTTCATCGGTGACATTGAACGAGCCATTGATGATAACGTTAAAAATTTGAACGAACATTTTTGTGATGGCCGCTATGTGCCCGGTGCTCGTGCCACTGAAATTGAACTTGCCACCCATCTGGCGGCATACGCTGACACACTCCCCGGATTGGAGCAATATGCTGTGAGAAAATTCGCAGTTGCTTTGAAAGTATTTTCGAAGGTATTAGAAGTGAATATTTGAACTATTTTTAGCCCTATCCAAAAGAAAAGGAACGTTACTTTGCCTGCTAGCTAGTAAAAAAATTCCAATAAAATTGTAAAGTGTAGAATTTTACAAATAAAATCGATTTATATTAAGAAAAATTTGGCTTTCTTTATTTTTTATATTTACATATATGCTTTACTTTAGATATATAATTATCTGTACATACTTCAATCTGTAAAAATCGCTTGTTTTGGAACGGATCAAATAATGTGTTAAAAGGAAAAGGAATCTGGCATAAGAACATTTAAGACTATAACAATATTTAATAAACTAATTTTTGGCTGCGCACCAAATTGGGCTGCAGACACGTTAGTTAGGCCCTCAAGAACACGGTTCAACCTCTGCTTCACTGATTTGCAACTCCTTGGTAAGCGTTTCAAAAGACATATCCGGATTACTCTTAGCCAACAGCATGAATGTCAGCATACGCATTTTCTTCATGTTTTGCTCATGATTGAGGCCCTGGGACGTTACGAACTCCTTGTGATCCTCATAGAATTGTATATACGATGGCAATTTATCCGACACAAAAATCGAGTAGATCGTGTATTATGTTTCTAGGAAACGCACTCGTTTAAATGCCAGCAATGGATACAATATAAATGTTTTGGGATCGGCCAAGGCAATTTTATAGCATCTTCGCGAGCAACATAAGCGGTTTCTGCAGTACATGTTTCTAGTAAATTATTCATTAGTTTGGCGTAAAGGTAAAGATTTGTATCCTTAGTAACATCATGCAGAAGATGTTAAAGTTTTTACTTTTGTCCGCGGGACGGAGGACAGTTGGAAAACTGGGCTTTAAGATGATCTACTCCGGAGAAGACTTCCGAAATTTTATCGCATTGTTTGGCAACTTGCAAAGATCATAATAAACATGATAACGTAGAGGCGATGGTGTATCCAAATTATTGAATAAGCGCCACAATCTAAAAGAAAATAAAGAATATCAAAAGGGAGACCATAAGCTATAATCCGATATGTTTTTACTTACGATTGCAGACAAACTTTTAAAAGCAGTAAATTTTTGTAGTCGTGTTTTGGACAATTATCAATTTCACCACACGTAAACAAAAGAGGTAAAATTTTTTTAGTCAATATAAGCGGGAGCAATGGAGTAGGATGTCCCCCAAATTTTTTATTTTCAAAAGTTTATAGGAAAATATCTAATTTTTATACATTATGGTGTCATTAAATTTGTTTCACTGCAACAATTTAATTTACCAATTTTTTCTTATACAACAGAAGAGTGATATAAGATATACATACTTATATTTTTTTATGATTATTATTAGTCAAATAAACTGCGACTGCATAAGTTTCAAATTTTAATTTATTATTTAGTTATGTTTTATTTGCAAGGAAACAAAACTAGGGAGAAACATCATTAACAATTATTTAAAACATCTAGAAAATTGACCACAGTTTTTGACGTTTTGAATTAGAAGCACCCCCTAGAAGCGATACCAATGCAAATGACGCTGATGCAGGTTTCCTACGAAATCTGCACTAAATTCCGACTAATTTTGGCCGATTTTGCGATTGTGTCGAGAAAAATGCATGTATTATTAACGAGTGTCTCATCCCATAATCTGTGGTATATATGTTAAAGCCTCAAAGCGAAGGCCGCAATCGAAATAAAGAAATGGCCCTATAGGGAAAATGTCATATAAAACTTTTATGTCTAGTGATAATTATAAAATTCTGTATTGATGAACTCCTCATGCAGATCGTGTATATATTGACCTCAAGGTTTTTTGGCAACAAGAACGTTTGAAGAAATGAAAGCCGATTGTAGTGACGGTTGGCGTCATGAATGTTTCTTCGGTGTTTTTGCGTATGTTTGATAGTTTGGTTTGGTTGATAGATAGGTTTATACGTGGTATTTGTCCTGGCATGACGGGTTGAGAACGGCCTGAGCTAGCCGCGTATGTCATGTCAGGTAAGATTTCTTAGAGTCTGCTAACGTCTTTTGGCGTCATTCCTTACAATCGACCGTTTTTCTTTGTAATTTTCCAAATTTGTTTTTGTTTCCCAGCTGTTGTAGTCTTCCCGTCGACGAGTCCTTCCAGGAGACGTACACCGTTGCAGGATCAATTCCCTAGGACAAACACTTAACTTATTTTACACTTCAGTTAATTCACAATGCGTAGCGCATTTTTCTCTTTAGCACTTACGGCGTCTTTTTGTAAATGATAGCAGAGAGTTTTTATTGAGAAGTGAAAAAATATTTTCTGCACATTAAATATTATATAAACAAATATCAATGTTCTTTTGTTCAAAATGTAACAAGTATATATAGATACAGTTTATTTATAATTCGAACTTTAACACCCCCGCTCGAATTATACAAAAGACAGCCCCTTATTTTTGCTTGATGTTGATGCTTATCTCGAAATAATCCTTTAGTAAGAATGTCTGCTGTCTGGTCATCAGTTCCAATTCCAAGAAACACTACATCGTGATTTTCAGATTTTTCCCTGATAAAGTGGTGACGTACATCTATATGCTTCGACCTTGCGTGATAGCCATTAGTTGTTGCTAGATGAAGAGCACTTCTGTTGTCACAAAAAATGCTGATAGTATCTTCAGTGGTTCGTAATTCTTTGTTAAGAGATTTTAACCACAATGCTTCCTGTGTTGCCGCAGAAATAGCCATATATTCTGCTTCAGTGGATGATAATGTTACTGTTGGTTGTCTCTTGCTGTTCCATGATATGGCTCCATTTTTTAACAGAAATACGTAGCCAGTGACTGATCTCCTTTCGTCTTCATCTGCAGCCCAATCTGCATCGGAGTATCCAATTATTTTGTCCGAACCATTCTTTACAAATTCCAATTTTAATTTTCTCGTTCCTTGCAAATATCGAAAAATTCGCTTAACTCCAAGCCAATGACCTTGTCCCGGATTATTGCAAAATTTACTTAAATGGTTTACCGCATGACATATGTATATCCGGTCTTGTACATTGCGCAGCAAACAACAAGCTTCCAATTGCTTCTTTGTAAGGAATTTTTAACATTTTATCCTTTTCAACATCATTTTTGCGAGACATTTCTTTAGTTAGTTTTGTATGCGGATCCAATGGTGTATGTAAAGGTTTACATTCTTCCATTCCAAAACGTTTCAGTATTTTATCAATATACTGTTCTTGGCTAAGACTTATCTTATCATGATGCTTCTCAATTTTCATACCTAGAAAGAATTTTTCCCACCTGAATCTTTTATTTTAAATTTGGTAGATAAATGCTTTTTTAATTCTAAATTACTTTTAATATTGTTTGTAAATATTAGCATATCATCAACATATATTGCGACATAAATCCTTTCATTGCCGTTTATCTTGTAATATACACAAGGATCTACTTCTGAACGTTTCAAACCAAACAGTTTAAGTTCTTTATCTAATTTTAGGTTCCATGCTAAACTTGCTTGTTTCAAGCCATATAAAGTTTTTTTAAGTTTGGATACTTTGCTTGGATTATTGCTCTCAACAAACATTTCAGGTTGCTGCATGTTAACCTCCTCGTGTAGATCACTTTGTAGGAATGCAGTAATTGTATCCAATTGATCAATTTGCATATCGTAGGTGATAAATAAAGCAAGTAAATAACGAATTGATGTATATCTTACGACTGGTGAATATGTGTCGTCATAGTCGATGCCCTTATGTTGACTACAGCCTTTTACAACTAATCTTGCTTTATGACGTATACTTTCATTACCTTCTCGTTTGGTTTTAAATACCCATTTGCATTTGATTGCCTTTTTATTATTTGGTAAGTCTACTAAATTCCAGGTGTCATTTTCCTTCAAAGATTCAAACTCTTCCTTCATTGCTTTTTGCCACTTTTCTCTATCTGTACTATCCATAGCCTGTTCAACTGTTTGTGGATCGTCATCTACTACTGTCGTGTTGCACATGCAGTTAATATTTCTATCTCTTGATCTTTCAGATCGTCGAAGTATGGGTTCTTCTACAGAAGGTTCAATATCTATATCTCTATTTCTAATTCTTTCGGAACGGCGACATTGAATCGGTTCTTCTTCGATAGATTCAATTATATCTGAATTAGAAATGGTGTTGCTACTTAAACATTCAATACTGTTTTCATCCCCCACTTCATTTCCATCGCCACAAGCAGATGAAAATGAATCGTTTAAACTATCAACAGCTTCATTTGCATTATTCGAGTTAGATATCACGTTTTCATCTACAGATTGAACGCTTTCCTCAACTATATCATTATTATATACAGGCTTAAAATTATGATCTAGATCGTTAAGATCCCATGATATTGACTGACTATAGTTGTTATTTTCTTTAGATAATTTAGCACAAAATGTGTCTTCCATAAAAATTGCGTCACGACTCAGAAAAATCTTTCTTGTTTCAAGAATTATAAAACGATAACCTTTAGAATTTTCAGGATATCCTAGAAAAACACATTTTTCGGATTTGAAGTCCCACTTTTTCCGTTTTTCTTTTGAAACATGACACATCGCAACACAACCAAAAACTCGTAAATTAGACAAATCTTGTTTCTTACCAGTCCACAGCTCTTCAGGTATGCATGTCACATTTTTGCGAGGGGATCTGTTCACCAAGTATGACGCTGTCGATACAGCTACTGCCCAAAATGACTTGCTTAGTCCAGATTGTGCCAGCATGCATCTTGCTTTTTCAAGATGATGTCTGATTTGTCTGATGATGTATACCAAATTTTTCTATCGATGTTTTCATATCTTTATTGATAAACTCTGTTCCATTGTTAGATCGAAAAGCTTTTATTTGACAGCCAGTTTGTTTTTCAGCGAAAGTTTTGAATTTTAAGAAAGTTGAGTATACTTTTATTTTAGATTTTAGAAAATATACAAATACTTTACGAGAAAAGTCATCAATAAAAGTTAGTATATATCTATTACCACCATTAGATGCAATTTCCATTGGTCCACATATGTCCGAATGAACCAATTCGAGTTTTCTACTTACAAAATGAATCTGTTTTCTCTCAAAAGAAATCTCAAAACATTTCTTATGTTGATTTTTGAAGTACTGTTACAGCAATCTATTTCAACCATACCTTTTCCGACTGCTTTGACTGCTGCGATTTCATCATTACCTGTGCATTTTTCATAACCACTCAACCAGTCTGCTCTTCTTGGCATGTGCGCTGATGCACCACTGTCCAGATACCATGCTTCGGCATCTACTTTTGCTGCACTAAACGCTAAATAAAATGTTCGTTGCTGTGTTTTTCTTTCGTTTTGTTGTGATTTCCGACAGTTTCTCGAAATATGCCCAATGGCATTGCATGCATAACATTTCGGTCCTTTGCCTTCGAACTTTTTTCTTCCATAGAACGCTACTGTCCCGTTGGAATCTTCACTCACGTCTTGCAATAACTTTGCTTTTACAAAGTCTCCAGTAATTTCTGCGCCACAGCTTTGTAGACCCATTATCATTGGTCGATATTAATCTGGTGATCCCGCGAGCAAAAGTGATCCAATCCATTCTTCACTTAGTGAAGAAAGTTCATCGTAGGTTTTGCTGACTTCTACTATAGTCCAAAGTTCTTCCATTTTCAGAACGGTCTGCATTGCAAATGCCCATGATACATAATTCTCAGGTCCACGCAGCTTTTCTAGCTGGGGCCAGTTGCCGGAGCTCGCCATTTAAATGAAGAAAAAAAATTCAGTAAAACTAATTGAAACTAATACATGGAAGGCCCATAAATTGATAGCAGAGAGTTTTTATTGAGAAGTGAAAAAATATTTTCTGTACATTAAATATTATATAAACAAATATCAATGTTCTTTTCTTCAAAATGTAACAAGTATACATATATACATAGCTAAAGTTTATTTATAATTCGAACTTTAACAGTAAAACGAATTGATTCGAACGTTTCGTCTGAAACACGAACTTATAGGGTAACAGCTTTTTCTAAAACGAACTTCTACTGTATACGTTGACTTTCTTTATACGATCGTATAAAGATATAAATATTGCATCTTGTATTGAATTGTGTCTGAGAAATTTACATTTTGTTTTCAGCAATAAAAAAACAACTAGCAAGCAGTTTTGTCTGCTCGTAACGGAGCTTGAGGCGAACCCGGAATTAGCCAGAAACACGTTAACTTTTGGATCAAATAAAAACGACCTGGAGAAAAAGTCGAATACTTTGGCTCTAAAGCTAAATGCTCATAGACCACCTCAACGAACGGTCTTAGAGTGGAAAAAGGTATTTTATAGAGTCCTATGTTAAATATACTGACCTATTCCTAACTCCATAATCATTTAGATTTGGGCTAATATGAAGTCTCGAACAAAAAAAAAAAAAATTATCATTAATAGTAATAATATTCGTGGTACTGGAGGCGGACCTAATCCGTTCAATCCCCTGACGGAGTTGGAGAAGGTTATCGACAGGATCCTGTGTCTCTGGTGCACCGCTGCGCCAAGTGGCACCGTACTGCGGAGATTAAAGAGGCCTGCTTCGCCGAAACAACCGCCACTTGACGGCACAACGACCAAAAGCCGTTCACATCAGGATGCAGAAGAGCGATCGGTAAACTCATCCACTTTAATCCCAAGCGAAATTGAAGTTCTTCCTCAGTCACCGGAAAACTCGTCCACTTCAAACAACGTTACAGAGGTGGAAGTTGATAACTCTCCGCGCAATGGGCCCCAACCATATGGTAAGAAATCAATGCGGAAATTGCAAGAAGAGCAACTGATGCTGATGCGATTGGAGGTAGTTGAGCTGAAAAAAATATATGAAGCATCAGCCTCAAGAGCTGAATCAGCAAAACAACAGGCTGAAGCTGCGGCGACTCAAGCATACGCAACTCAAGGCATTGCTGTATCAATACAGCAAATTGTTCAATTGTTTAAATAAACATTTAAAAATTAAAGAAGAATTGTGTTTTTATTTATTAAAGGCTAAGTGCTAACTGTTGCCTAATTTCTGTAGCAGCAGTTGAAACATCAACGAAAGATACATTCGGTACACTATCATTTTCATTAGAATATGGCCAGTCGTGTTTATAAAAGATGCAGGCATTGTGAATAGCACTGCAGACATTTATAATTGTTGTAGCCTTCTCGGGGGAATAATGAAGCCCTCTTGATCCAAGCGTGCAACAAAATCTATTCTTCAGCACACCATTACATCCTTCAATAACATTCCGGGCCTTGCAGTGCTTCTCGTTGTATAACTTTTGACTGTCAGTAGTTGCATTCCGAAACGGAATCATCAGGTAGGGTCGAAGTCGATAACCAGCATCTCTGGGTTGGGAATGTATGAAATTATGTTGCAAAATTCAGTATATCAATCCGCGTTACCTAGAAGCCATGTTACCTAGAAACCCTTTTCCTACTTGCGTAAGATGTTCTAAGCTGCTCTTCTGCGTAGCTGTGCAAATAAATGCATCGTGATTCGCGCCTGGACGACGTGCGTCTACATATATGATGACCATATTGACCATATCTAAATATAGAAATCGCTGTAAAATTCCATAGCTAAGAGATTCTAGTGCTTACTATCATAGCGTTCACGCTATAAAATCCTTTTCTATTGAAATAATGGTGTTTACTTTCCTCGCCAGGCGATTTAATATGGATATGTGTGCTGTCAACGCAACCCTGGAAGTCCATAACGCCTGGATAACGCCTGGAAGTCCATACTTTTCAAAAAAAATTTTTTTGCTGAAGCTTCTTCCGCTTCTGATCTGTTGAATCGCACCCATTTTAGGCAGAACTGTGATTCTAAAATTTCCATGCATTCTGCGATGGAGTTGCATACGGAGGATTTAGACATGGACGCTAAACACTCGTTACCAATACATTTCTGATAGCTCCCAGTAGCCAGAAACCGCAATAATGCTTCTAGCTTCAATTGCAAAAGTATATGAGTTGTCCTGCGTACTTTTGCGTACTTTTGGAGCGAGCTCCTCCAAAATATCCTTAAATACTAATTTGCTGACAAATCTGCAGATATGTAAGCATACATGTATTTAAAATGGTTGTAATTTGGAATTCCCACAAATTACTCGCTGTCTGGGAGATCCAGTAAATTGCTTGTGTCCCTTATTTTCTTTTTCTGCACACGCATATAATTTTGCTGTTCATCTTCATCACCACTGCTTTCAAAATTTAAAAATGTTATTCCACTAAACATGTTTATTTTTTATTTATTTATTTTCTTTATAAATTACATATAAAGACATTTTCTATATTGAATTCGAAAATTGTTTCAATGCTGAATGAATTTGACTTTTGAAAAAAAAGAATTCGTAAGCGAATACGAAACGAAACAAGTGAATTACATAAAGCTACTTTTTTACGTTATTGCCTACGCACGAGCTTATCGTGAGGAGTTTGTATCGGTTTACAATAAGATGCCGTTAGTTTATAGTCATAGTTTTATTTCTTGTTACTTAATTAGAATATTACTTAGATTTTTCCGGTCCTTCCACGCTAACTCGGCTTGCTGGACTTACTCACAACCAGAGCTGGGGAAACTCAATTCCATTCCAATTCCAAGTAAATTCCTCAGGAATTAGGACTTTGGAATTGGGTACTTTTCAAGCAAAAGGAATGGAATTGAGTGAGCCTCAATTCCTTTTGAAAGGAATTGGACTTAGAATTGAGCAAAGAATTTCCTTTCACATGGAATGGAGTTATAAGTCCCAATTCCTTAGAATTGGATTTGGAATTGAAAATTTCAAATCCTTTTGAGGAATTAAGGTTGAAGGAATTGAAGTCCTTTGCTGGCGATTGAGACCTTACTGTGTGTATGATAGAGTGTAAGTTAAAGTAGAAGAAGAAGACATGTAGGCAGATTTTGGCAAAAAAACTTTTATTGTTACACTTGATATTAAATATATGATATGTATGCGATATTAATACTAAATTAAATTGATTGGGTGGGCGGTGGGTGGGGGCACCCAACCCCTATGGGACCCTATCCGAAATACGTTTCACAACATTTCCCATCGATTCCTATAATAAAAAAATTTGGGTAAAAACCCCCATGTGACCCTTTGGGGGTCCCCACCCACCGCCCACTATGTCCAAAATCCGTTTTGCGACATTTGCGATTGATTTGTGCAATAAAAGTTTTTTGGTGAAAACCCCCGTGTGACCCCCTTGGGGTGCCCCACCCACCGCCCACTATATCCAAAATCCGTTTTACGACATTTGCTATCGATTTGCGCAATAAAAATTTTTGGGTGAAAAAACCCCCGTGTCACCCCTTTGGGGTGGCCCCACCCACCGCCCACTGTGTCCAAAATCCGTTTCGCGACATTTGCTATCGATTGGTAAAAAAAAAATTTTTCTTAAAAAAAACCCCCGTGTGACCACTTTGGTGATCCCCACCCACCGCCCACCCAATCAATTTAATTTAATATTATTATAAAATACATATCATATATTTCCTATCAAGTGTAACAATAAAAGTTTTTTGCCAAAATCTGCCTACATGTCTTCTTCTACTTCAAACTTACACTCTATCATACACACAGTAATGGCTCGTTTACACAGTGCAAGCTGCTGCCTCGCCAGTAGACAGCTACAAGGCTTGTCAAATTCCTAAGCAGCAGCTCGGCTCGCCTTTGCTGTCTAAACGACACCTAGCTACTGCCCAGTCCTAGTCGAGTCGCGATGTCGACTGAACTTGTTTTAATAAAAAAAAAACGGTGATACGCTCTATGACAACAATATTATGTCAGGAACTGGAAAATATCTATAACCATAGCCAATATAAAAAAAAAAGATGCTTTTCTCATATCTCTATTTCGATAGTTTTTATCGAAACAATTCCACAGGTTTTCTTGGTCTCTGTAGAGTTTTATGAAGGAAATATTATTGTCAGTAGACCATCTATCCGCAGCCGTTTCGAACGATTCGGCGTAGTACAAAAAAAAAAACCCGTATTCCACGCACAGCTGTCCGGCTAGCACGGTGAGCAGGCGAGTGAAAACAAAAAATGTTGAAGTAACTCGGATGCGAGCTACTAACCAACTCACACGTACGAGTTACTCGTAAGCTACGTCCAAACGTTGCGAGTTACTGCAGTGCAGCTACTCAGAAGGCTGACTCGTACGCTAGCTCGCACTGTGTAAACCAGGCATAAGGTCTCAATCGCCAGCAAAGGACTTCAATTCCTTCAACCTTAATTCCTCAAAAGGAATTGAAATTTTCAATTCCAAATCCAATTACAAGGAATTGGGACTTATAATTCCATTCCATGTAAAAGGAACTTCTTTGCTCAATTCCAAGTCCAATTCCTTTCAAAAGGAATTGAGGCTCACTCAATTCCATTCCTTTTGCTTGAAGAGTACTTAATTCCACAATCCTAATTCCTTGGAATTGGAATTGAGGTGGAATTTAATTCCCAAAGGAATAAGTACTCCCCAGCTCTGCTCACGACTAACAGAACTCATTAACTACTCACAACCAACAACTCACAGAACTCACTCTCGAACTCTTAAAGTTCAGATTTATAAAGTGGCAGCGCCACGGTCGTCATCAGCATGGCCGTCAAGATTCTTCCATGTTCTCTGTCTTCTTCCGCTGGGTCAACGCAATGCAAGAATAGCGTCTGACGCGGAAAGAGAACCTTGACCAGCTTTCCATTTGCGAACTATTCGAACCGTGGAAGCTGGCCTTACGCATTCCGCTTCCGAGTTGCGATCACCAGCCAGTCGCTGAGTGCTTAGCTCAGCTATCATAGTCAATTCGGCCTAAAAGTATGCCTATGAATTAATGACCGCAACTCGACAGTAGATGTTTGGCAACACGCTGATGACGATACACAACACAGCAAAACTACACGTTTCGGTTGTAAGAAATAATGCAATAATGCTGTAAACACAATCACAGCAGCGAGAAGCAACTTCAAGTTAGGGCTGCAAGAAATAGCGTATCGTTAAACCAAATGGCAGAGCAGCATCTTCTGGCAGCAAAAAATTGCATATGAGAAAATCAAATGTAAAAATTTCGTTTGTTTACAAACAGCTGTGTAAAACAACAAAAATGCGTTTTGCTGCTGTCAAAATTCGAATTAGCTCGATAGCAAATTTAAGATTCAGCAGCAAGTAAGGGCAGCAAAATGGAAATCAAACTTTTTTCTCGATCTCCATAAGAACCCATGCAATTTTGACAGTTGAGAAATTAAGTTGCTTCTCGCTGCTGTGATTGTGTTTAATGCTTAACATGGATGTTGGCAACGCTCTATAGAACAGCTGAAAAATATCCTCCATCTTAAGATAAAAATTTCTTACTTCCTTTTCTTTTTGTACCACGGCCAAATCAAGACACGAATAATAAACAACGGCAATAAATAGTTTATCATTACGATTCGTTTTATTATTAAAGACTACGGGCCCTTATAGTTTTATTATTAAAGACTATCGGAACTTATAGGGCAACAATTGGCCTGATTGAGGTCGATTGAGCTGACCAAAGAAAAAGCAACATTTTTATTATTCGTGGCTATGAATTTCTGAAGCCCTATCTCGCCCAAGCGTACCACCTTCTATAAGGATCGCTTAAACGTTTAAAATTTTGCTATATTCGTCTCCGTTGGCCAAGCCCATAGATATTTGTTGTGTTGTTGAGTCTCGTTCTTTGCCACTAGAACTTGGAGTCGCTAGCCAGAGGCTCAGCACACTGACGTATGCCACACGTCCAAACCGCGGCCAGAAGAACGAGCAAAAGAATAAATAAAGGAATACCGCCACTGAGGCTAAATCAATACCAGCTAACCATGCCGCTGACCCGCTCGCTGCCACCAGAGAGCGAAAATTATGCCGAAACAATGAACATCACGCCTCAGCCGGCAACAGCCGAATGCCTCGTTAACGACAATAGCCTCGACAAAATCGCGAGTGAGTTTGATCGAAAGGTGCTCGATCTACAAAACGAATTTAAACGCCAAATGCATGCACTACAAACGCTCATGATGGACAATAACCAGCAGACGCAGGAGGCCGTGCGGGATCTGCGCCAGGAACTACGGCGTGCAGGACCGACGGTACAGCCGACGGCCAGAACCATAGCCGCTAATACAGAAGAAAGGGAACTGGAAAGAGCAATATTCCAATCACCGCCCACGGACACTGCCAGTAATAGCCAGATAGCCGCCGCTCATGTACCGAAGAAAATATACTCACTACCGACGTTTTCTGGAAATCCAGAAGAATGGCAGACCTTTCATGAAGCGTTCATGAGCAGCACCAATGAATTCGGATATTCAGCACTGCATAATATTATGCGCCTAAGAGATGCGGTCCAAGGCAGAGCACGAGAAACTGTGGAATCGCTCCTTTGTAGTTCAAGAAACGTAGACAATATCTTGCAAACTCTACAAGAGACTTATGGCAGACCAGAGCAATTAATTAAATCCCAGCTGCAAAAGATACGCGCCTTGCCAGCGGTGGCAGAAAGAAACCTGGAAGCTTTGGTTCACTTTGCTAACAAGGTTAGTAATATGACAGCGTTCATCGAATCCGTGAAAGGAGAACATCATTTAGCCAATCCGATGCTGCTCAGCGAGCTGATCGCGAAATTACCAATCGCCAGGCAGATGCAGTGGGCAGAGAAATGTTTGGAGCTGGACAGAGCCCACACAGTGGTCGATTTCACCAAATGGATTTGCAGCATGCGAAAACTTGCCAATATGGTGAATGATTCATTACCATCTACGTCCGCTGCCACTTCAGCAGGTTACCTGAGCGGAACAAAACAAAGCTTTCAAGCCGGGAGCGATGGCAGAGGACGAAAGTTCGCTGAAGTGACTATCACACCAAGGTGTAATGCGTGTAATGGCCAATGCCAGTCTCTGCCCAGTTGCAAAACGTTTTTAGCATTATCAGTCGATGACAAATGGAAGATGGTCAAGTCGATGCGCCTCTGTTTTACATGCCTAAAAGGGGGTCATCAAGCCAATAAATGCTTTAGTAAACGCAAGTGCAGCGAAAATAGCTGCCGGTATTTCCACCACCATCTCTTGCACAATTCAGTTAGTCAGTCCACCAATGTAAACGCTATATCGTCTGACGTCCAAGGCACCAGCGATCGTCGAAGCTGCCATGCAGAGGCGAACCGCGACGAGGATACCGTATTATTTCAAATAATAAAGGTACGATTGTATGGAACAGATACCGCAGTAGAAATATACGCCTTCATCGACGATGGAGCCAACGCCACTATGATAGACGCCGAAGTAGTGCGTGAATTAGGAGTAACGGGAAGTAAAGACGTTCTAGAACTTCAATGGTTAAACAAGCAGACAACTAAAGAAGATACCGAGATTGTCGAGCTCACAGTAAGCGGAGTAGGAAAGAGCGCTGAGAAGTTTGAGATGTCAAAAGTATTCGTATCGAAAAATTTAGAGTTGCCCATGCACTCCATGGTTACAACAAAGTTCGTCCGAAGATGATAATCAGTTTGACACACGCCTTCTTGACGGTACCAGTCGACAGCCCACGATCCTTATCGAGTCCAGGACCCATAGCAGCAAAAACACGTCTCGGCTGGGTCATCTATGGTCCTATAAATAACTCCGAAAAGGTAAAAAAGAGGACTTCTTGCCATTTTATGAAAGTAGCCGATGGGCAAGAAATCTCGGGTGGCCTCGAAAAGCTGATGAAGAATTATTTCGAAATGGAAGTATTTGGAATTAGAGCCGGAACAAAACAAGTAATCTCAATAGCAGACGAGAGAGCCCTTTCCATTCTGTCCAGAACAACAAAGCGTCGAGGAAACAGATTTGAGTCTGGCCTGCTTTGGCGCAAAGACGACACGACTTTGCCAGCAAGTTATCAGACAGCCCTTTATCGTCTAGAAGGCATCGAAAGGAAAATGTCACGTGATCCACAGTTCGCCTCTGAATATACTAAGAAGATTGAAGAGTATATAGATAAAGGATATGCCAGAAAACTCACCAGCGAGGAGGCCAAGAAGGAATCAAGAAAGACATTTTACTTACCGCATTTCGGAGTCAGAAACCCAAATAAGACAGGAATTCGCCTGGTTTTCGATGCCGCCGCCGAGTCCGCTGGCACCTCGCTTAATAAGGCTTTGCTTGTAGGCCCAGACTTAAACCAATCATTAATTTCAATTCTCTTTAAATTTAGACAAGCTCCGGTGGCAGTGTGCGGTGATATCAAGGAGATGTTTCACCAGGTAGTAATTACTAAAGAAGACCAAGACGCGCAAAGATTCCTTTGGAGAAAGGGAATCTCTTCTCGACCACCGGAAGTTTTTGTCATGCAGCGCATGTTATTCGGAATCGCCTGCTCACCGACGATCGCACAACATGTAAAGAATTCGAATGCCATAAATTTTGTGAAAGAATACCCAAGAGCTGTGAAAGGGATTACGGAAAGGCACTACGTCGATGATTATGTGGACTGCTTCCAGACAGAAGTAGAGACGGAACGTGTACTGAGGGAAGTCATAATGATGCAGAAGGCAGCTGGGTTTGAAATGCATCACGTCATATCTAATTCAAAAGACTTAAGAGAAAAAATGTGTAGTCCGACGGAGATGGGATATGTAAGTGTAGAGAACGAATGCATTGAACGAGTCCTAGGGATGTACTGGCTGCCAGGAACAGACGAATTTGCATTTAAGTTCAAATTTAGAAGAGTACCAGAAGAAATCTTGACTATGAAAAGGAAACCAACGAAACGAGAGATGCTGTCACTCACCATGGCTGTATTTGATCCGTTTGGGTTCGTCCAAAATTTTACAGTTTGCGGAAAAATCTTATTGCAAGCAGTATGGAAAGCAGGAATACAGTGGGATGAGGCACTTCCAGACGCATTATACGAAAAGTGGCAAACTTGGTTGAAACAATTGCCGCAAGTGGAGAAGTTCCGCATCACGAGGTGTTATTCTCCCCGTTTCGAAAGTCTAAAGGTGGAGCTTCACATATTTTGCGACGCAAGTGAAGAGGCTATGGCTACGGTAGCTTATTGGCGCATCGAGGAATCAAACAGCACTCATCTGGTATTCGTGGCAAGTAAAACTGCCTGTGCTCCAACTAAGTATCAATCAATCCCAAGGCTCGAACTACAGGCGGCAGTCATGGCAGCACGGTTAAAAAACGCGATTATAGGGTGTCACGAAAAGGACATACGGAATTACTCACTCTGGAGCGATTCCCAAACAGTAATAAGGTGGATAAAATCGGACCACCGAAAATACAAACAGTTTGTGGCTAACCGGGTGTCGGAAATATTAGATTACTCGCGCTTCGAGAATTGGCGATGGTGTCCAGGCAAACTAAATCCGGCCGACGAAGCTTCACGGGCCAAGTTCCCTATAAAATACAATCCGGATAGCATATGGAAAAACGGTCCGGAATTTTTACGTCAACCGCGAAGCACATGGCCTACTGAAGCACCCATGAAGCTAGCCGATGACCATGCAGAAGAGTTAAACACGAAGAAACTATCCTTACTAACCAGACATGTGAGTAGAATTGTACCTAATATTAATAACTTTTCTTCGCTCGTCAGAATCAGACGCGTAATGGCCTGGGTGTTAAGGTATCTATCAAACCTAATGAGACTTAAGACACACCAGCCAAGAGAGTCGGGTGAGCTCACAGCGGAAGAGGAGGCCGAGGCGGAGCGATATCTGTGCAGGTGGATGCAACAAGAAGCCTTCGTAGTTGATTATGCATGCTTGGCAGCGAAAAAACCACTTTCGCATAGCAGCAACTTGAAAGCACTTAACCCCTACGTAGATGACGATGCGTGTCAGAGGGCGCCTGGAGAATGTCGAATTCCTACCCTTATCGGCGCGCCGGCCCATAATCTTTCCAAAGCAACATGCGCTCACGAGGCTAATAGTCAGCAGCTACCATCGCAAGCTGCGGCACATCAATATCGACACAATCATAGCGGAGATAGGACAACGATACTGGGTACCGTCAATACGTGCATTGGTGCGTAACGTACAAACAAATTGTGCCTTTTGTAAATTAAGACGAGCTGTGGCAACTACGCCACAGATGGGATGCCTGCCACCGGACAGGTTCACCCCATATGTGAGGCCCTTTTCATACACGGGATTGGATTACTTTGGCCCTGTAAATATTACAATCGGAAGGAAAAGAGAGAAGCGCTATGTAGCGCTATTTACATGCCTCACGGTACGAGCCGTCCACTTGGAGATCGCCGCTGATTTATCAACAGATGCCTGCCTGTTGTGTATCCGGAATTTTATCAATAGGCGCGGAGTACCTATGCTAATAAGAAGCGACAACGGTACGAACTTCGTTGGGATAAATAAGGAGCTACGCACCACGAAGAATTTCCTAGACGAAGGTACGATTAGGGCAGGTCTGGCCCCGTTGGGTATAGATTGGAAATTCAACACCCCGTCGCATCCAAGTAGCGGAGGTGCCTGGGAACGTCTTGTAAGATCGGTAAAGAACGCCCTTTCAACAATGCTAGTGGAGTGCGCCCCTCGTTTGGAAACCTTTTACAGCCTGTTGCTGGAAGCTGAGAATATAGTCAACTCTCGACCGCTGACACACCTGCCGGTGACTCCTGAAGAACCGGAGCCACTAACGCCCAACCACTTCCTTCTGGGGGTAACAAACTCTACGCAGACCCCGGCCCCGTTCGAACCCAAATATCTACGATTGAGAAAACAATGGCAGCTCTTCCTTAATCTGAAAAACGGCTTCTGGAAAAGGTGGATCCGCGAGTACCTGCCGGATCTTGCCAGACGCACGAAATGGTGCCTTCCCACAGATCCCATTAGAGTCGGTTGTTTGGTACTTATATGCGAGGAGAATGCGCCGAGGTCGCGATGGAGGCGTGGCCGAGTGTTGAGCTTACATTTCGGAAAAGACGGCGTAGCCAGAAGCGCCCAAGTTCAAACGAATTTGGGAGTACTCAAGAGACCGGTTTCGAAGCTGGCCATTCTAGATGTAGAAGACCGCAAGGACGAAAATAGTGAATCTTCCCGCCGGTCAGTTCACGGGGGTGGGGATGTTGGCAACGCTGTATAGAACAGCTGAAAAATATCCTCCACCTTAAGATAAAAATTTCTTACTTCCTTTTCTTTTTGTACCACGGCCGAGTCAAGACACGAATAATAAACAACGGCAATAAATAGTTTATTATTACGGTTAGTTTTATTATTAAAGACTACGGGCCCTTATAGTTTTATTAATTAAGACTATCGGAACTTATAGGGCAACGATTGGCCTGATTGAGGTCGATTGAGCCGACCAAAGAAAAAGCAACAATGGAAATATTTACGCCAAATGTTTACTTAATTACATGTTAATAACCGTGGAAGAATTAGGCGTGTAGAATTAAGAATTAGGTAAGAATAAAGTGCAACATTTTTGTGCATAAACAAATAAAAGTAAATGTCTGGATTTTATTGCTTTTGAGAATATATAAGCAAATTATCTCAAGACAATGGTTGCATTCAGGACAACAAGCTGTGTTGGCTTTTTGCTGAATTTTTGTCTGAGGGGGTTAGAAAGGTCAGAAGGGCTGACAAAGCCGTCGCCATTTTTTCTAGCCAAAAATTTGTATGCTGGATCTGCTCAGAACTTTCTTCTCTGTCACTCATTTTCAGTGTTTTATTTACTTCTCATGTGGCGGCCACGTGGAATTAGCCAATGAAGTGTTGTTGTTGTTTAAATGTTGTTGTTTATCAGCAAAGACTCAGCAAACGTATTCAGAGCACATAATTTATTCTGACAAGAAAAAGCCAACACAGCTTGTTGTCCTGAATGCAGCCAATGAGTTCTGACATTGTTTTACATGAAGAACTGAAATGTCATTCGGGGTCTCAAACAAGATTTTGATAATAAAAATTGGGATCTGATAGCTGAGTTCATCAACAAATAGGCCCCATATGGGGTCTGATTGAGTTGAGTTGAGTTTCTAAGCTGAAACCTCATAATTTTTTCAGGTTTTTCACAAACACTACTTAACTACTACTACTTTACTACTACAAACCCTACTACTTTACGATTTCACGTTAAAATCACAGCCAGAGTTCAATTTTTTCAGCATTTTTCAGTAGTTTCCTATCTCCTTAACCGTGATTTATAGCCTGAACAGAGTCAAATTTTTTTAAATACAAATTACTTCGCTAGTGTCAAAATTACATTGACTCTTTTGGGAAACGAAAAAAAAAAAAATTTCCCCTCCATCGTCGACGAAAGCAACGAAAGCAACGTCGGTGGTCGCTCGATTTCTAATTCCTTAGCTAAATAGCAGAGATAAGGAGATAGGAAACTTCGTTCCGGGCAAAAAATATGTCGAACAAAGACTGAATTTCTTCGTTTATTTTTACGTGGGGTCACACGTATAGTATATGTATGTGTGCTGTATGTGAAGTTCACCGCATGTCGTCACGTTTATTTGACATTTTCTTTGTTTATCATTATCATTTTATGAGAACAAAAATTTATTAGATAGCGAAAATTGTTTCGCTATTTCGCAAAGAAATTAGGGTTTTTAATGAAGTTAAATCATGCACTGGACTGTGCAAGTGGCACGGCAAGTATTAGGAATTATTAATTCCGGACAGCAATGATGTCATTCGTCAAGAGCAACTGCGCGAGCTAATGGACAATACCAGCATAACCGATCATGATGGCTAAGTTGCATGATTATGTGGAGTTGCAACTACTGGAAGTATGGAGTTGATGGTGGCGGCGACGGCGCATCACAAATTGGTAAAAGCTTACCACCACATCATGGCTACAGGTAGAGTGAATGGCATGCTTTCGGAATTTTGAATTTCATAATTTTTTGTGGATTTTTAGGACTTTGGCTTAGCCCTTTTGCCAAAAATTCCATACCGCCAAAAGTTATGTCCGTACTAGAGATGGCCAGAAGTGCTATGGACGAAACGTACGGGTATGTTTTATGATCAAAATATATGTATGTTCTGTCTTCTTTGGCTAATAAAAAATGTCAAGTCGACTGAGTTTAGAGACCGAAAGATGTGAATTTTTATTGTGAAAGTAAATTTTCCTTCCTTTCATTGCACACGAGGATACGACGAACACGTTGCTTACAAGCGACAAGCTTATGATAGCTATAGCTACGGACATGCTCCAACAAATGCGGCTCCTCTGCACGGACCGCAGAACAGTAGTATTAGCGTATCTGGCATAGGTGCACGCGGCCCTTATGGCACACCCGAATACGAACCGGAATATAATTGCAGATTATTATAAGCAAAATTATTCATCTAATAACTTAAATGTTATGTATCGTACAAAAACTTAAATGGTTGCATGCATAAATAAACAAATACGTCGAAGGACTTAAATTATTAAGGCAATAAATTCTTATTATTTAAAAGAAATGCTTCTTATACCCGAAGGGATGAGGTTATATTCAATTTGTGCTTTCGTTTGCAACGCATTAAAGGAGGCGTGGTATAGAAAATTATATATATTCTGGCTCAGAATCACCTCCTAAGTCGATTTGGCCATGTCCGTCCGTCCTTTTGTAAAAATCACGATTAAGGGAGAACGAATAGAGCTATGAAATTTATGACGAATATACTTTGTCATAATAGGCTGCTTGGTATTAAATACAATACCAACATGGTTGTTTGGAACACATATGCAATCTTGCGTCCTGGAGATTTATAACTTCGCAACCATGTTCGTTATCGAACTTTTGAAATTTTGCTAGGATGTTTAGCTATTGCAGCAAAGATAAAAGGAAAGAAAATTACTCATAACTACTGAAAATAAAGAATACACCTAAACAAACAAATGGCGGAATTCTGTACATTTAGTTAACATTATTTGTATCGTTAAATACGATATCCATGAATAAAATAGAAGATTTCATCTAAAATGTATTCATTTCGTCAATTGTGGTGAAAAAATCAATGATATTATAAAGCAGCGTTACATTTTACGTTAACAAAAGGAAATTCAGAAAGTACGAAAAAGGTAAAAGTACTTTTTGTAGTACTCGGTGTAAAGAACACAATCATTTTCTACTCTAGGAAGTAATTTGTACTCCGCGAAGCAAGAATAAACGTTTTGTTAACAGTTGAAGCACATTTATGCACTAATATATTTGCTAATTAAGAAAAAAATCAAATTTATTTGATATTATAGCATACCGACAACACTGCTTTGCTACCAGAATTCATAAGAGGCCCAAAAATAGATGCGTTCTATACAAACGGGCAACACTAGTATCGGCAAATTCAATGGCGAGGTGAACGAAAAATTTGAGGGTATACCAACGCCATTTTATGTCTGCTCTTTTATTTTAATTGGATAATCAATTTGATTTTACAATGTTTTATTTTGCTTGAATTGTTCACAGAATAAGTTATACAGTTTCTGGTATAAAATAGTGGCTCATTTGATCGTGTAAAATAATTTACATTAGATTTTTTGTTGTTAATCTGCACTTGCAATGATTTTTAAACTTAAAATACTTTTCCCAAATATTTCCCAATATTTCCCTCTGACAAAGCGGTCGCAATTTTTTCAAGCGAAAAATTTGTATGCTGGATCTGCTCAGAACTTTCTTCTCTGTCACTCATTTTCAGTGTTTTGTTTACTTCTCGTGTGGCGGCAACGTGGAATTTGGCAATGAAATGTGGTTGTTGTTTATCAGCAACGACTCAGCAAGGCGTTCAGAGAACATGATTTATGCTAACAAGAAAAAGCCAACACAGCTTGTTGTCCCTGAACGCAGCCAATGGCTGCATTTTTTCTTGTCAGAATAAATCATGTGCTCTGAATACGTTTGCTGAGTCTTTGCTGAAAAACAACAACATTTAAACAACAACAACACTTTATGCCAAATTCCACGTGGCCGCCACACGAGAAGTAAACAAAACACTGAAAATGAGTGACAGAGAAGAAAGTTCTGAGCAGATCCAGCATACAAATTTTTGGCTAGAAAAAATGGCGACGGCTTTGTCAGCCCTTCTGACCTTTCTAACCCCCTCAGACAAAAAAACAGAAAAAAGCCAACACAGCTTGTTGTCCTGAATGCAACCTATGATTCTCCTATACGAAAAACCCCGTTCCCTTTCCTTGACACTCTTCATCAGGGGTCTGATGTTTGATTTTCTAAGAAGCATTTTTAGGTTTTTCACAAACAATACTTTATGCCAGAGTTGCATTTCTTAGCATTTTTCAGCAGTTTCCTATCTCCTTATCTCTGCTAAATAGTACGTCTTGTTCTTCTTTTTTTGTTTGTTTGACACCTATTATCGCTCATTGTCAACGAAATGACTGTGTTCAGGTTATTAGATGTCGTCTGTGCTACATCCACGGCGTCGGACTTGTGAAAATCAAATGACGCCGACAGCTGTTTTTAGACGGCGACGACGGGTAAAAGTGAGCTTGTGAATAAGCATGTAAAATTGATGGTCAGAAATATATGCACATTTCAAACATAAATTTAAGTAAAGTGAAATAAAATTGTGCAAGATTAAAAACAGTATACAGGCAATAATTGGCATATGTGTCACAACCAATAATAAAATGTAATAGCAGATTTCAGATAGCGTCCTGCTAGCTTTCATAAGGACAAATGAACCCAACGCGCTTTCAGCATATTAAGTGAGTGTACGACGACTTACTAGTTTATATATTCACCTTTTGCTATAAGTAACAACGTCTGGTCATTCTTGGAGTTGGAGTTTTTTGTTGATTTCGTTAATCCGAGTCTTTGGCAAGTAAAAACATGGAACAGATTGAGGACACCACAAATTCTCCAATTTTGTTGTTGTTTTTGTAGTTGTTTATTTGGCGTAAATCAACCAAAACAACATTTTTGTTCGCTCTCCTATGGTTTAGGAGTTATAACCCTTTAAAATCTGAAAATTTAACGCGTACGAGTATATCTTTTAATTGTAAAGATATACATATGTAAAAGATAACTGGATAATATACATATGTACCATTGGGAAGGTATTAAAAATATCTTTCATTTAGTGATGTCCACTGTTTCGACTGTTCCTCGGTTTTGGTGTGTACCAGTGGATCCATATTTCATCGACGGTCACGAAACGACACAGAAACTCCTTCGGATTGCGCCTAAGCAGCATTAAACACTGCTCTGAAGTGGTCTCACGGTTGCGCTTGTTATCCGGAATAAGCAAACACGGCCCCCATGGCGCCGAAAGCTTTCTCATGCCCAATATTTCATGCAGGATATGACCCACGCGGTCTTTTAAGATGCCTACTGTCTCAGCTATCTCGTGCACCTTTAATCGGCGGTCTGCCAATACGAGATCGTGAATTTTTTCACGTTATCCTCCGTGGTAGCTGTTTTCGGGGCGTGGCTAATCAAAAACCTACGTGCGACCACGTTGAATCTCGTTAAACCAATTTTTGACGGTCGCCATCGAAGGAGAAGAGTCATCGTACACAGCATCCAAGCGCTCTTTGATTTCGCTGCGCGATTTCCCTTCCAAAAACAGGAATCGAATCACCGACTGATATTGCTTCTTCTTTTTTTGCATGCAGGCTTTTCCGCGTATTGGAGGCTTCGGCCGCGGCAGAGATCATAACCCTCAATCAACGAAATCGTCTCGGTAATGTAAAGTATTATCGCATTCAAAGTCTTGTAACGTAACAACAACAAAAATCAAGCAATTTCTCTCGGTAATGGAAGAAATTCCATTCCATTTCATTCAGTGATCTTTAAAATGTATTTTCTCCTAAAATCCTGCACCGATGCTGATGAAAAAAATATTTCTGCAAAGCTAAAAACCTGTGCTTTCTTAATATTGACATAATTATATGGGTTATTTATACATTTTATTGAGAAAAAAATTAAACAATAGAAAAAAATAGTATTAAAAATTAAAAATAGAAATTTCCTCTAAAAGTAAAAACAACAAAAACATTAGAGAGTGTGTGCTGTGCTCAATTTAAGACAAAAACGTAATGGTGGAATTAGACGGAGAGGAAATTATTTTTGTAATGTAAAATTCGCAAGTGAGGATCGTAGACAAATAGGCAACATATTCCAACAACGGAAGATTTGACCAAAAAAGGACGTCAAACATAAAGGACGAAATTTTGGGAGAAATTTCCGACTTATTAATAGATTATTAGCATACTAACTTAACGTCCAGATAATTAGGTTTAGGGGGTGTAATGAGTTTATGTAAAAATATAAAGATACGAAGTGTATTATATTTAGGGGCATTAGGGTGGACTTTAGCTATACGTGGCGAAAATTTTTTTGCAGCATTTTTTACACCGCAAATAATTTATATAATTTCTATAAAATATGAGATTGATCGGATAACAGAAAGACGTGGCATTCACATTCACATGAAACTTGTAAAAAATGTGAAATTTTGTATCAACGAAAAGGAATGAAGCAAACATTTCTAATAATGGTCAAATGTTCTTCATATTCAAGAATAATCATAACAATAGTGTTACAGTATTGTTTTTTCAGCATAATAATTAAATAATATTTGCATTTTTTAAATTATTGATATTAAATTTTACGCATCTTATTGAAACTGCTATTTCGTTTAGTTATATATTTTATATTTACCGAGAATATAACATTTTTATTATAAAATAGTGAATATCATATTATAAATAGAATAAAAAAAGTAAACACGGTCATTGAGTATAAAGATCTTTTAATATACATATTTTTTAAAAATTTACAAAGCTTTCATTAAAGTTGTTTTTTTTTTTATCTGGGTAGCTCTTATAACAATTTGCATTATAAATTGTTTTTCTTCATTTCTGGATAATGCATTATTAAACTCTTGCATGAGTTTGACTCCTCGTTAACAGTATCATTAACAACTTTTAAGTCATTTGCTATATTTAGTCCGACAAAATAATTGGAATCATTGTTCAAAAGGATCTTTATAAAATCCGTAGGGATTGAAAATCTTTTAAAAACCATTAAAGATTTCTGAGAAATAAAATGTTCAACACCTATGTATGTCTTTATATTGACTTACATTAGTTAGAGAAATTATTAATTTTTTTATATATTTTTTAAAATAAGCTCGGCCTGGCCGAAGCTAACGCTCTTACTGGTTTGTCCTTAGCAAAAATTTTTCCAACACCTTAAGGATCCTAAAGAAAGATTAGTTGGCTTTAATGTCAAGTGCTAATGTGAGTTTTATTAAATTTACCCAAAGAGGCTGCGTTTCCACTTTTTCCCAAGTGCTCTCCCTGCGATCAGTACCTGTTCGGTCGGGTTTTTTACATTTTAGCGCATCTCCACAAGTTGCAGAAGTATATCCACCTCACCGGAACTAAATTTTTACTCCTTGTAACCATATTGGCAGTGAATCGACCGTCCTATTAGTCTAGGTTCCTGGTCACTCGAGTGTGACCGGGAACGAGATGGCGGATCAACTGACAAGAAATGGCTTCCTTATGAGTGAGGAACTTGCCGAAAACATGCAAATCGCAATTGGGAGAGTAAAAAAACAAATTAACAGTCACTTTTAAAGTCTGGCCAATAATAAATGGGGGGTGGTGCAAGGTTGTACCATCTCCAGGAAGATATGGCCTAGCTATAACTTAACAAGAACAATTGGACTGGACGTCTAAGTTTGACACTTCAGGGATAGTCTTTGTAAGTACCGGATACTGGCCCATAGGTATACATGCCAGCAGACTTGCTCTAAAGCTTCTCTCCCCGCTGTCCTTCGCATAATAAAGGATTCAAAGTGGCTCTAGCACCACTTTCGCATTATATGGGATATGTTGTACCAAAACGGCGCTACTTGTGCTGGATGATCGGGGTCATCAGCGGCCACTTTACTTACCGACTTTACTCCTTGTAACAAAGTGCTCGCCGGCCGAGGTGAAGCTCGCCAGAAGTCCGAGGTAGAATTTTTTGCTCTACCGTTACAAAAAATTTGTTTTTGTGGGACCGATATTTGGGTAAATTTTCGTAAAGAAAAGCACGAATTATACACAGCTTTCTTTTGTTGTTTTTTTTTTTATTTTTATTTTATTTTTATTTTATTTTAATTATAAAAAGAACTTACTTTATAATCGTGTACTTTTCTTAGCTCAAGTAAGGTGATGTCATCGTCTAGCTGCTTTTGGAGTCATCTGGGGTGCTATTGAGCTTGTGGTGAGTTTCTTACACCTCACGGCTGGACGGAGGGAAAATGGGTCTGCCGCTGGTGGCTCTCCTGCTGTGAAGTTCCACCTGCCCGAGGTACACAATAAAGTTTCACGCATCTTGCCTTGGAGTAGTAACTAGCTTTACCTGTGGCCTAGAGTGATTTACGACATTAGAAGAAACAAAGTATACTTAAGAAAGAGGGGTACAAGTGTTTGGCAAGATAGCGGCGATTGTCTCCGTCGGTACGACCGAAACAATCTCCCGTCTGGCCCTTTTACTCTGAGAATCCGTTTTTAGACTCCCCGTCGGATACGACCAGGATGTTCACCCACTCAGGGCCTCTTGTTTGAAGACTGGGTTGTAGCAAAAAACATACAATACAAGGAATGCACATCTCATATAAGCTACATTTTTTCTTACGGGTTCCAATATCAGGACCCAAACTTCAATTTCTATGGCGGCTCTCTCAGCGATATGCGATATACCCATATATATATACAATTTATATATATGCTTACAATTTATATGACGAATCTCTCACACATGGCGACCCTCTTTCACTATTCTCTGTGTATAGCCAACCATGCAGCAATACGTGTATGCACGCAGGCGCACACTTCTCTAAAAATTACGATTCTTTCTCACAACCTCTAAAACAGAATTCATATGACGACCCAAGCTTGGCCATTTTTATGGCGACTCTCTCGCACAATTCAGATAACTACCCGTGCTCACACTTTTATCGCGGTCACGATGACAATGGTACCCTGTTCTTGTGTCATTCATCGCTCTACACATACGTATTTTCTTGATTTAATCGCAAAATCTAAAAATTGCAACGGCGATTTTTGCATGGACACCTTGAGAATTTATTCTTAGAGAGAACTATTTGTTTGATATCATCGAATTAATAATTAATTAATAGTAATAATAATAATAATTCTTAATTAATTAAAAGAACTAATAATCTCTGATTAATAATTTTGTTTTGAACTTTTTGTAACTTTTAAAGTATTTTAAGAAAGCAATTTCGAAACTATTGTCGTTTTTATCTACTAGGCTACATCATCATAGGGGACTTCTACCTCCTTTGCACCTACATCTAATTAAACAAATTTTTTACCAGACTTGAATTTTTATTATTTGCCCTAATATAGAAGAAACCAGAAGAATTTGCTTTCGGGCATATTCAACACATACACACCTATGAATATCTTGGTTTCCTCTTTGGTTTCCTCTTATGCATGCTTCCCTCCCGCATCAAGAAGCTCTCGCGCAAAATAACTGAGTTTAGTGCTGAGATGCGCATTCTGTATATTGTATGTTCTTTGGTTGTAGGTACATAAGAGAAGTAACTAGCTTTGCCTGTGGACTACAGTGGACGAAATAAGTTTTATTTTCAACAACGAAAAAAACCAATTATACTGAAGAGAGGGGAACAAATGTTCTCACAAGAGGGCGATGATTATCTCAGTCGGAAAGACCGAAACAATCTCCCGCCAGACTCTTTTACCATGAGAATCAGTTCAATCAAAAAGAAAATATTAAAGATCCCCGACAAGATCGCGTTGATTGTTTCCGTCGGAACGACCGAACAATCTCCCGCCAGCCCCGTCCACTCTGAGGATCAGCTTTAGACTCACAGTCGAATACCACCGAGAGTCTGATTTCCAGTAATGTAAACATGGCATAAACACCCTCGTCGGATACGACGACGACGCTTAGACACACAGGGCTTCTAGCTCAAACTAAAAATATTTCTTTATATGTATGAAAAAGAGCATTTACTCTGGTGGCCGGCTCCCGAAGACTGACTGCTTTGTTCAGCTGCCGTCTTTTTTATAGCGGAGATGTTTATAAGTCATGTTTATATGACATTTTCTTTGTTTATTATTTTACGAGATCAAAAAGATTTTTTAGCATTTGGAAAATTGTCAGCTATTTCGCGAAGGGATTACGGTTTTTAACGAATTTTATTGAAGTTATAATAATTGCATCAATACCGCGACCGAAATACACAAAGTTCTTGGTGGAATACCAAATTAATCTAAGTAAACGGACAAAAATTGGAAACTGCGAACGTGTTCCTGGTCTGCACAAATTGGATTATTATTATTATTAAGATTCAAACTCAGCATTCATTGCCTTTTAGTTTACAAACAGGTAAAAAATTCATAACAAGAAAATATAAAAAATTTAGAAATTACACAAAAAGTTTAAAATTTTCCGTTTAACTAAACAAATAGAATCAGAAAAATTAATTACAGAACTACCTCTAAAATTTGTAAATTGAACCACGGAAATAGTTATTTACTTTTTAATGTTTAACACGTTTAATTGCTCATTGGACACAACTATGTTGGAAATGTTGGCAGTGGGTGATAAGGTAAAACATACGCGGAAAGTATTAGGAATTTTATTGTACGCGAATTTTAATAGGACGCGTTTCCAACATAAACTATAACAAAAAGCACGTGAGCAGCGAACGTTTCCAACATAAACTATAACAAAAAGCACGTGAGCAGCTAGTGTATGAATTAATTTAAAAAAATGGCAAGAAAGAACACGGCAAGAATTCATCATGGAAATATGAAGATGGCAAACAGCAATGCAACGCAAAGTAAGTATTGGAAAGACATGTTGTGCATCCAAAATAGAAAAGAGATATTATATTTTATTTTCCGTAGAAATTTTATTTTCCGGAAATTATAAACCATGAAAACCAAACTCCTGAGCAGTACCAGCAGCACAACAAACGGTAGAACAAGTTGACTTGAAAAATACTTCTGTCACTGACTCGGTTGCAAATAAGGATGGAGATGGTACGAAATGATTATCTTTGTCACCGAAGGCAGACTACTCGACCATCCACGGACAGGTGCATTGGTTGCACAATTGTAAACATTGATAACAGAAATTGTTCCTTCCTCCTCTCACTTCAGGTGATTATCAATAGCTCTCTAATAACGACACAGTCGATGCCAAAGAATACTCTTTTTACAACGGAACACAACCACCGACATCACATCTATGCACTGTGGCCAGCCACCAGCACCAAGGCATCAAATAATCAATTTGTGCAATATGTTTTAAATTGTTGCAGATGTAGTTGGGTGTAGATGTATGTTAATAATTTATATTTATTGATAATTATTGTATCATAAAATTGCAATAACATTAATATGTGATTTTTATTAAATAACGTTTAAGATTTACTAACACATATGCAATCCTGCATCTTGGGGGTTTATAACTTCACAAACTCTCCGTTATCGAACTTTGAGAACTTTTACTAGGATGTTTAAGCTATTGCAGTTACTAAGAAAGTTACTCATAACTACTGAAATAAAGATTACTTCTAAACAAATTAATGGCGGAGTTCTGTACATTTAGTCAACATTACTCGTATCGTTAAATACAATATCCATAAATAAAATAGAAAATTTCATATAAAATTCATACATTCTTTAAAGTGGTGAAAAAATCAAGGACATTATGAAGCAGCGTTAAATTTTTCGTTAAGAAACGGAAATTCAGAAAGAACGAAAAAGATAAAAGAACTTTTTGCAGCACTCGGTCTAACAAACAATATAATATTCTATTGCAAGAAATAATTTGTACTCCGTGAAGCAAGAATAAACGTTTTGTTAACAGTTCAAGCACATTTATGCACTAATATATTTGCTAATTAAGAAAAACATAAAATATATTTTATATTGTAGCATACGCCAACGCCATTTTATGTCTGCTCTTTTATTTTACTTGAATAATCAATTTGTTTTTATGTTTCTGGTATACAGTTTCTGGTATAAAATAGTGGCAGATTCCAGCGTATAAAACAATTTACATTAAATTTTTTGGTGTTGATCTGCACTTGCAATTATTGCTAACCTGAAAATACTTTACCGAAATTGGTTCTAATTAAGTAATAAACTATTTAAAAGTAAAATGGGTATTAAATAGACTAAATATTGGCAAAAATAAATAAATGAAAATTGATGTCTTTAAATTCATTACTTATATGAATAATTAACTGAGTTGCAATCTCAAAACAAACGATTTGACTAAAAAATCTGAATTGTCATTGGGGTCTTAAAGCTTAACCCTCCCTGTCTTGGTCACTGTTCATCAGGGGTATGTTAGGAGACTTTCTCATACAGTAACCCCTCCCCCCCGAACGTGCCACCCTTAACAGGGCAACGTAACTTCGAGTTTCCTATACGAAAAATCCCGTTTCCTTTCCTTGACACCCTTCATTCGGGGTCTGTTAGGAGAGTTTCTGAGCTGAATTCTTGGCTTTTTCACAAACTACGATTTGAGGTAAAATCGCAACTCAGAGTTGCAAGTTTTTCAAGCCTTGACGCAGTTTCCTATCTCGTGATCTCTGTTTTATAGCCAGCCGGATGCTGAAAAATGCTTGTTCTTACTGTCTGAAAAATGTTTGGTCTGGCTTTGTTTGTTGGGGTCTGGTTCTGGCATAGTCAGCTGTTAGGGTGGTTTACATAGTGTAATTTTATCAAAATTTTAGATACACATTAAGATACACAAGAGCTGTCCAAAGGCCGATTTGAAGACAGCTAGGCACAAATCGACAGGACTGCTGTTTTGTGACTGCCGTATGAAAATCGCAATAAACAACAAATCTATGGTGCCTTTACCCGACCGAAAGTACTTTTTACTGCTTGTTCGAAAATGTACAGTTGCAGTTTTACTGTTGATGCATTTCTATCTCGTTCCCTCCGCTTAAACTCCAAAAGAATGAAAGAAACAAAAACAACTCTCCCTCTTTCCCTCCGCTCAAACTCCATAGGAACAAAAGACAAGAATTTGCGCCGCTGGCCACTCCATCGTTGGTGCTTTGTTTTTACCAGAAGGCTTGTGCTCTAACACAGGCCTAGTTATGTTTCGAAATAGTTGGCCGTAAAGAGAAAAGCCGTATAACAAATTAATAATTTATAAACAGAAGATCGGTAAGAGTACTGCGAGCTAAGAAATTCAGTTCTCAAATTCATTAATATTAATTGAAAATGTAGGGGTGGAACTATAGTTGTTTAGGTAATAGTTGTTTAGGTAATCCAAAACAACTTTAAGATTTGTTCTATCAGCTCTAGTTTTTAAGGTAGGCTATATTAAGCAATTTTAGAAATAACATCATCTTTTTTTCAAGTCATGCCTATTTAAAGTTTTAGTATTGGTATTTTTAAAAAGGCTCATTAAAAATCAATAAATAGGAATTGAGGCATCTAATGCATAAAGTAAATAAATATATATTCATGGCTTTACAGTTAAAAAATTTTATAAGTCCCTCTTTTATACGATTTTATAGTATTGAGCTAGGTAGGACGGTCTGGATTTGGTAACGGATAGTTTTTAACTATATCTAGGTAATTTATGGCAGTAGAATCTGAAACAACGTTTAGCTATGTTTCGTTTTAAAATGCCTGTTAGTATTTTTGGAATAAGCATGCTAAATACATATAAGATCCCAATTTGCCGGCATCAATGACAAATTTTCATATTGTTCTCCTGATAGATAGATAGAACATAGATACGTTAAACGCCCACTAAAAACCGCTCCATAAATTCACTACAGTTAAATTAAAAACGGTATTTAGCTAAAAGTAGTTTAAACTCCATTTAAGCTTGCACTGAAAAACCGGCCGTGTCTGATCGTGTGTCTATGTGTCGAGTAGAGACAAAGAAACAACTCTCTTCCAACCCAAGAGTAATTTGCTGCGCTATTCCCTGCCGTATTGGGTGTTCGCTATAAGAAACAAGGTACGTAGCGTATGGGGTAAAATCCCTCTTCATTGAATTGGGTTAATTATAATCGTGCTAGAAATTCTTCTGTTTTTTTTTAATTAGGTAAGAAAAAACTTACAATGCAGCTTAGCTCAATACTGGAAAAATATAATGAGGCTTAGACTTAGACTTTAAAAATAATAAAACATGTTGCATTAACCCAGATTAACTCAATGGTTATTTTGTATCTTATTCTGTTAACACTTATCAAGGTGTATTTTTTTCTGATTCTGATACGCTTTTTCCTCAAAAAGGTTTTAATTTTGTTGCTGTTAATGAGGCATAAGTTAGTTAAGCTGTGTTAAAAATTAACCCTAATGCTATTAGGAAGGACGGTGTTAACTTAAAGTTTATTAAGTTAATATTGTGTCATATAAGTAATCCGTTAACTATCCACAAAGTTGCAGTTGTTTTGCTACTTGCAAAAAAAGCGCATCGATCTGAACTGTCTGTACTTAAATTTTAATAAAATTTAGGTACAAAAACGATTTAAAAAATAGATTTCGGTATAATTTTTGATTGCTGTGGTACACGGTACACGACACCACAAATCCGGTACTGTACCGGTAATTTCGGTACAGTTGGTACAGTTGGCCTACTCATACGCAATATACTGAACGTTCATAAATTAACGCGGAGAAAGAAGGCAAACAGAAGAAGAGGAACGAAGTAAATCGACGAGACGATCAGATTTTGATTCAGAATTTTTTAAATTATTGTGCGCTAAATTAGCAACCACTGTTACCATACGGAACTACGATGCAGACCGCTCTTTCAACGAAACTGAGGATATGCACAGTATGAGCGGCTCAATAAGTTTACGTGTGTTTATAGTTTCGCTCTCTCATGAATAGGCTTTCATATGGCGAGCTTGGTCAGTCCTTAAGACATATGTAGATATATCCTTTTTGTTTGAAGCATGTTTGCTGTAAAATATGCTCTTCCAAGAAGCAATCGACCACTTCCTGTTGCTGGAAGTGTTTCTCGTGCGCTGCTGTGATACGCTTTCGCATACTCAGCGCTTAAAGGGAGCGTCCAACTCAAAGTTAACAAATCATCGGAACCGGATGTCATACCAGCACATGTGGTGAGGAAGTGTGAGTTAACAGTGTCTTGCCCTTTGTACAATCTGTTTAGACTTCCACACAATACTAGAGTTTTTTCCATTCTCATGGAAGGTTGCTACAAAATGTTAAAAATCTTGGAAATATACGTAAACTACATTGCACGTCAGTTTGACATAAATTTTGAGTATGTACGGCGAAACTCAATAATTACCTGGGAGAAAGTATTGAAAAAAGAAATACACAAATGGTGTAATTCCTGATGCTTTATTATTAATATGTGGTTTAGTCGCCTTCACTCTTCATAATCACCTGGCATCTCCCAAGGCATACTTTCAACTAACTTTATTGCATAATCGGCTGAAAAGACCATATGAGTCGAATTCGTCGGATTAACTGCTTGAGTTGCAGATCTTCTTCCCTCGGAACTTCAACTTCATGATTGCCCAAACATTTTCAATGGGATTTGCATCTGGCGACTGTGAAAGCCAATAAAGCACGCCAATGTAATTTTCTCTTTTCCATGTAGTGCCATGTTTTGGGTCATTGTTCTCTTGTAGTATCAAATTTTGGTTTTTGTTGTATACCACTTCTGGGCAGGTGGTAGTAAAGCCCTCTGATAAATTGTTCCCATCTTGCCAGAATTCAAATTATCCGTAAAGATGTGCAAACTGCCAAATCCCTGTTTTTAGAAAACACCCCAGACGTGCATTTTTACCGGATGTTTCACGGTCCGTCTTAAGCCTTACGGAAAAATTTACCCAAAAAGAATTTTCATCGGTAAAAATTACGTTGTCACAATCGCGGTCCAAATTTTCCCTTGCCCAACCAATTCTTTTTTCGACGTGTTTTTCAGACAGTAGCGGTTTCTTCACCATTCTTCGATATTTTACTCCATGAGTCATCAAACGCCTTCTGATAAAATCATACGACACATTTAAAACTTTTTTTAAATTAACGCCAGAAAGCTTGATATCCTTTTCAATAAGGCATGTCGTCGCTGCCGCGATTCCAATACCAAGGAATCAGTGAAACATTTGCTTTGTAATGCCCTGCCTTGGAGCGGGAAGGTATGCATCGACGGGGAGAATCCGGAGGATCTAGATTGGTACAACCAACTATCGTCTTTCGCATCCTCTATCATAATTCGTTTATAATAACTTTTAAATATTACAAAGCGCACTACAAAAGGGACAAACTCAAAAAAGGACATCTCTTGTTAAATAAATGCCAAAAATTCTTTGATATATGTAATTTAACCCGTTTCGTTTAAATTGCCTTAACTCACTTAAATAACTTGTTACGGTGGATAACTTAAATAACCTGTTACGTTGGAAAATATACCTTTTGGTTTTATAAAGGGTCTTTCAATAAGAAGTGTCATTTCGCGAATGTGTAGCGATCAATATCTAAAGACCTCCTGATTTTTACTTCTCAAATTACCTCATAATGTCAGTTGAAAAATGACGCGAAATTAAAAATGATACCTCTTGTTGAAAGATCCTACATACATATGTATATCCAATTATAACATTGGAAATACCGCTGTTCGTTCAATTATTTATTATTACTACTCTTTACATTTAAATATGAATAATTACGAGTATAAATTGTATTTCTTTATTTTTTTTTTAATACTCATTCCGATTTAAAATGTATCACTATCCACACCCTTATTTGCATGGACACCTTGAGTATTTATTCTTAGAGGGAACTTGTGAGGCGCCTATTTAAACACCGCCGCGATCGGACTTCGCCGCGGTTCGATGCGGATATCGCGTCTTCCCTTTTCTCGCACGAGCAGAACGAAAGAGCGAGTTCCGTAAAGTGGCGTGATTTTGAATTACGCCACGTTGCGGAACCTGCGAATTCGCCGAACTCGTGTGGGAGAGAGGGAGATACCGACACCGTTGTCGGTATCGATTCGCGGCGGAGTCGGTTCGTTGTGCGGTGGACACTAGTGCGTACTGAAACTTTATGGTGCGTGGACTGGCGGCCGATGGATTTTGAAAAACTTCATCAAAAGGTGTAGATAAGTGTGCCGTCGTCGTTAATGATCTCAGATATATCGTTCGCACTGATATTTAATATTTTCAACAAAATACAAAACTTTTGTTCATATTTATTCGCGAAATTTAATGAAATCAGTAATAAAATGTTCGCTAGTTACAACGTGACAAAAAAAAAAAACCCATTTATAATACTGCTTAAATTTGGAATAGAATAAAAGAGACGAAAGACTTGTGAAATAAAAGGGTCTTTAAATCGCCCCAGCAGGCACGAAATTGAAAAAAAAGACCAAGCAAATAGGAAGATCCAATAATTTCAAAATTATAAAAGCGAAAAATTGTTACCTAACAAAAAGGAAAACATTAGAAACATTAGCGTTAACGACAACCACGACAATCAACGACATCATCGTCAGGCAAACAAACAACCGAACATATATAAAAAAAAAAAAATGCATTAAAACTGCAATAGCATCAGTCAGCCACGTGTTAGTATCGGGTACAGTTTGGAAGCTATTTCATGTCGAGGAGACAATTGAAAATTGGAGAAAAAGGAAATGAATTATAGCAAAAGAATTTTTCCGAAATAAACTGTGCGGATTTACTCTTGCTTAAAAATGCAGTAGGCGCATAAAGTGTGAATTAAAAGAGTATCCTGCAAAAGTCAACAAAGTGAAAACACATAATGCAAAAGTGTTTGAATAAGAAGAGAATGGAATAAATGGAGAATGACAATAGCGATATATTAGCGTCAGCTGCGGAAATATAACGCGTGTCAGAAGTGTCGTGCTTTGTAATTAAAATCTTCGTCTTTTATTAACATCACATTACTTCATCATCAGAGTAAACCATCGTTTACTGCGAACCTTTAATTGTCAATAATTTTATTACATTTTAATTCTTGTACCAATAAGTACGGAATAATTTTGCCGAAAAAGTGTAGAATAGAACACGATGGCTTTGAAAGTGCTCGTCGGGCAAATGAAACATGAAAACGTGAAAATAAGGAAATTTTTCCCAACGGTTACCATCAATCTCTGCAGTGCGACGAGAAATCTTTAGAAAGAACAAATTTAGAAAATAGCAAAGCAGACACAGGAAGAACTTTTCTGTCTGCGTCTACGATATAGCCCCTTATTCGGCGTTTAGCCATGTTTTTGTATATCTCATTTGTATTCACCTCTGTGGTCAATTACGTCTCCCTTACACACAACATTCTTAAGTCAACTACTCACACAGGGTGTATGAAATACACTGTTTCCAATAAATCTATTACTACTGACACAATATCGGAGTTCTTAAACTAAAAGTGTATTCATTGTTTATTCGGTATACGGAATTTAAGAAGGTGCTTGTCGAAAGACACAGCGAAAACCCTAAAAAGGGGATCGAAAACCCTCGGAATTTTTTCGTACACTTAGCCAATTAGCTAGTTCTAATTTCGGTTCCGAAATTATTAAGAAATGATGGTTGAGACAATTCCAAAAAAATCTTTATGTTGCCTCAACTGGATCCTATTTCAGCAATACAATGGAGCCTCGCAGATAGGATATGGGAAGCTTTAAGTGGCAATGAAGTTGAAGTTGATCGATTTTAAAAAGCCACACATTTCGGATCAACTAATTCAAAACTTATTGGAACTGCTAAACTGACTGAAAAGTTTAACAAATTAACTGTTAACTGTTGCAATGGCCGATATTAAACAACAAATACCCAGACCCCGATCATTTTTACGAGGAAAAAGTTCCTCACCACATAGATCAAATTCAATAAGAAATCCGAACTGGCTTTGCAGATACCACTATTGATTCGGCAGCAAAGCCAGCAAATGGGAACAATCGTGTACATATCAAAACTAAAAAACCCGACAGATAACGGTGACATAAATTTCTCGACACGTTGCCTTTTTATTTACGACAAGGACAATAAGCTAAAATTCTTGATAGATAGTGGTGCAGAAATTTCTGCAATATGGAAAACACAATTTTCGAAAAATAAACAGTCCTCTGAAATAATTTTAACCGCAGCTAACGGTTCAGTAATCAATACTTTCGGACGGAAATTGCTAAACATTAACTGGGAAGATTAAGAAGAGTATTCCCTTTTATATTTTTGCCGATATTGCGAAACTAATTATTGGTGCTGATTTTCTTAGCAAATATGGACTGTTAGTCGACATAACAAAAAAAGAAAACGTAGATCCTTCCACAAATTTAACAATTAACGCAATGCGATTATGCGATTAGTTATGCGATATCCAACTCCGAAAATTATTTGTTATCGAAAACAAATACACTAAATTTTTTTCATTAGCAAGGGAAACAGACTATACCAAACCGGTAAAATATTCGACAATACAACGATTCTTTGAGTTACTGTTCTCCCTGATAGTTGGACGGAATTTATTGCTGTAATAATTTCGTTTTTATTTTGGTAGTCGTCAAAAAGTATTTCTGAAGATAATAACATGGCTTCTTTTATAAACTCACCTTCCACAAATGGTTACTTTATCTTTGCGAATAAATGTGAAATATTTTAAGAGAGGCAGTAGTTGCCTTTTTTGAGTCGGAAATTGGTTTAAGAAATAGGTTCTGCTGTTTAGTTAAGTTGAATTTTAGGTCAGCAATTTTTTTTTTTCCAATTTCGGAATTTATTGGGAAAGTCGTATTAAAATACATATGTATGAGTAGTGTTAAAGTGTCTCTTTATGTTCCATTTTTTAGCAATCGCTACACTGGAATTGCACAATAAGCATACAATTTTTTTTTTATAATAAATAAAGCAGAATCACTCTTCCCACTAGCATTAAATTGATGTGTCTTATATGTATATGTGTTTCTTATTTTTGTATTCAATAGTGGGTACATTAACATAAGAATAAGAATAAAAAAACGTAAGTACAATTTATTGTAATTAAACGAGCTTACTTCTCGTTTTGCAATACAATTATTATTAATAATTTAAATTATCTGATTTACTTTAAAAACAATAACGTTGCAAATGTCATTTTATTGCAGAACGAAAAAAAAAACGTTGAAATATACCAAAACATTTTTACTTACAGTTCGAAATACTCTGAAGATTATACAATACCGCAAAACAGAGTTGGGCATTAACTAGTTAAATCTGTAACTAGTTATCGTTATCGTTAAAGTTACTTTATCTTCGTTATGTTTAACGAAGTCCTCGTTACTCCAAAGTAACTAGCTACTTTGCTATCGTTACTTTGAGTAACGAAGTAACGAAGAAGTAACGACGTTAACTCAAAGTAACGAAGAAGTAACGACGTTAACTCAAAGTAACGAAGAAGTAACGACGTTAACTCAAAGTAACGAAGAAGTAACGACGTTAACTCAAAGTAACGAAGAAGTAACAACGTTAACTCAAAGTAACGAAGAAGTAACGACGTTAACTCAAAGTAACGAAGAAGTAACGACGTTAACTCAAAGTAACGAAGAAGTAACGACGTTAACTCAAAGTAACGAAAAAGTAACGACGTTAACTCAAAGTTACGAAGAAGTAACGACGTTAACTCAAAGTAACGACGTTAACTCAAAGTAACGAAGAAGTAACGACGTTAACTCAAAGTAACGAAGAAGTAACGACGTTAACTCAAAGTAACGAAGAAGTAACGACGTTAACTGAGAGTAACGACGTTAACTGAGAGTAACGACGTTACTTTCTTAGTTACTTTTGCTCACGTTAATTTAACGGCGTTACTTTTCAACTAAAGTTACTAAAGTAACGCCATGCAAAAAAACGCGTTACTTTTTTCGAATTTAGTTACTTTTTGTAGTTTCACCCAAAGTAAAGAAAATGTGGGTGAAAAATTTTTTGTTTATACCAAAAAAATTTTATTGAGCCAATCGATAGCAGATAGGGCGAAATGAATTTTGAGCATATTGGGGAGAAGACCCCCCCCAAAAGTGGTTGCACAGGAGTTTTTTGACCCAAAAATTTTTATTGTACCATTCGATAGCAAATGTGGCGAAATGGATTTTGGACATGGTGGGCGGTGGGTCATCATCATCATCGGCGCAACAACCGGTTTTCGGTCCGGGCCTCTTGCAGCAAGCACTTCCACCTATCCCGATCGCTGCCCGACGCCATCCAGTTAGGCACCCCAGGGCTTCGGGCGTCCTGGTCTACGCCATCCTTTCAGCGCAAGCGTGGTCTGCGTAATTGTCTTGTACCATGGATTGTACCGCAAAGAACTCTCCGAGCGGGGTCCTCTTCGCTCATACGAGCTAGGTGCCCAGCCCACCGGAGTCTGCCCAGTTGTTTTTTTTGTTATGATGTGTGCTACGAGGTAGATTATATATAACTTATGGTTGTAGCGTCTCCGGAATCGTTCTTCCTCAGATATGGGGCCAACTATTCTCCGTAAGACTTTCCTCTCAAACGCGGCTAGGAGGTCATCGTGCCTTTGGCTAAGCACCCAAGTCTCGGATCCATATGTAGGTACTGGTACAACTAGAGTCTTATACAGCAGCAATTTTGAATTCATGGTAAGGTTTCTGGATTTGAATAGCCTTGCAAGACTGTAGTAGGTTCTGTTGGCTTTAGGTAGCCGCCCGCGTATTTCTTCTTCCACTTTATTATCCGCGGCTACTACTGACCCAAGGTAGTGAACCGATTTCACAACTTCAAATTCGTGCTCTCCCACCCTGACTGTTCTTGTTTTGTTGGTGGTGGTTTTACCAACATCGCAGACGAAGCCACCATGTACTTTGTCTTTCCTTCGTTAATGTGCAGCCCCAGGTTTCTTGCCGCCTGCTCGATCTGGGTGAAGGTGTTGTGTACGGCTTGTTCACTTCGTCCTAAAATGTTGATGTCGTCTGAGTAAGCCAGTAATTGAGTAGACCTGTAGCTTTTTGTAACTCAATCGGAAGGATTTTCGATTCTTGTGACGTCAGTTCGATTCGATTGAAAGATTTCGATGATGAAAAGTTCCCTGTTTCTGTAACAGAATTCGAAAAAATAATGTCATGCCTTGGAAATGAAACATTAATAGAAAGAAAACAGATAGGAATTGAATTAATTGTCAGTTACTATTATAATTATTTAAAAAAGAGCCAACAATAATAACGGATAAAATAGACAGGCAAGGTAAGGCAAATAGTACCATAATAAGTGTAACATTAAATACATTAAATACATACTATGTAGATGAGCGAAGTGATAATGCTTTTGCATGCGGTTCTAAATGACCAGAGAAATATGCTCCGTATTTAAAGGAGAAGTTTAAGGAATTGTACGGATCCCTTGCAAATTCCAGAGGCTCGTTCCATGAAACTCTTCCGATTCTCAAAGGAAGCAACCATTGAGCTCCTAAATAAAATTTCGCCATTTATAGGTAGAGAAAAGAGGAGTACTTTCATTCCCAATACTTTGCGGCTTTGCATACCACTACACTTTTATGCCATCTACGCTATCTACGGGATAGGACTTTTTATGCCCTGTATCCAAGACCATGGTTAGTCGAATTGTCCATAAGACTACTTTGATTTTACAAATTCATTTAATGCCAAAGTATATAATTTTCCCAATTACACCTAAAGCTCGGCGTAGCATTCAGAGAAGGTTCGGTACAGAGGGCTAAAAAATAGTTAATAACCTTTTAATTGATTTTTTAAAGATTTTTTACGGCCACAGGCTTTCCCGGTGCAATCGGCGCCATTGATTGCACCCATGTAAACTATAAAAAGCTATCAATGAATATAGAATACGCCTACATCAATAGGAAGGGCTTTTTTCCAAAAACGTCCAACTAATTTGCGATCACGATTTGGTTATCTTGGTCTGTTTTGCCCGATATGGGGGGAGCACGCATGATGCTTTTATTTGGGAAAGTAGTAGAATTAACGCTGAGCTTCATAATGCATATTATGGTAGTAATGGAGAGGGTTGGCTGATTGGTGACTCAGCTTATCCGCTACAGCCATGGCTTATGACTCCATACAGGACTGTGGAGAATAGCAGCCAGCAGGCATATAACGATTGCCATAGTAAAGCCAGAAACTGTATAGAACGCCTAAATGGCGTCTTAAAGAAAATGCCTCTTTCAAGAACGTGGTCTAGTAGTCAAGCCTGAATTCGCTGGTGCCATTATTAATGCTTGTTGCACCCTTTACAATTTTCGAAAGAAATTCCACTTACCACTCCCAGAAATCCAACTAAATGAAAGAATAGAACGTGAGCGATTGGAGGAGGTGTCTTCTAGTATAATTTTAAATGAAGGAAGGAGCATAAGAAACGCAATAGTAAGAAACTATTTCTCAGAAAATTAAACCCAAGAAAAATATACATATTTATGTGGTAAATTCTTTAGTTATTTCAATTTCTTTCTATTTCTAAATTAAACAAAAGAGAAAATAAAAAATCCACGAAACATAAAATATTTCTGTTTTTATTTCTGTAGTGCTACCAATATATTTTTCAGTAACTTGTTTTGAGTATTTAGTTGCATTGATATTTTATTAATGGCATTTTTTAGCTCTTCATGCCTTTTATTGCACCTCTCCTCTACTTCATCGACAAGGCTTCTGTGTGTTGTTGAAACCAATTTGGACGCGCTGCTCGTAGTGTTCGGCTCTTCTAGCCACTCTTCTACAATTTCTTCAACCGGCTCTACGGCTAGAATTTGTCTAGTCTAAACACATAATACTTAATATTTAATTTAATATTTTTATTCCATGTTTACCTTTTGGAGCCCTCCTTCCGGGGTTACCGAGTCCCTAAATTGCAATACCTCGGTATCCATCAACTCCATTGGCGGCAGCCCTCAGCTGCTGGAAGAGTCCCAGGCAGATTTGAATAGGCCCCTTGCTTATTATATTGTTTTTTGGCATAGGCCTTCCAATCAATTTATGTCTAAAATTTAGAATAAAACGTTATAATATATTATGCGTAAAACTTAGATTATAAATATACCTTTTTCCATTGGTCGGACCTTTTATTTGCTCCGCCAATGGAGTTTAGCTCTAATGCCACAGTCTCCCACGTGGCACTTAGAAACTTCTAGGCATTTCTGCAGAGGAACTGCCATGTTCCCAGCCCTCTGTGCTGCTTCGTTTTTATAACATTGGAATTGAAACAAGAGTCAATCGAAAATTTTGATAACTAGAATAGTTTTCTATTTCGATTGCTTTTTTACAAAAACAGTACGATAGGAAATGACGTCAGTGTGACGTATAATCGAAAAAACCAATAGAAAAAAGCGATCGAAAAGAGTTACAAAAACGGACCACTGGTGACGATTGTCCCTCTTTTTGATGTGTCAGACTCCCGGATAGCTTTCTCCAACGCCAGATTGAAGATGAGGCAGGCCAGCCCATCCCCTTGTCGGTGGGGACCCCCAAAGTGGTCACACGGGGGTGCTTTGACCCAAAAATTTTTATTGCAGAAATCGATAGAAATCGGATCGTTTCGTTATCGTGAAACGGATTTTGGACATGGTGGGCGGTGGGTGGAGCCACCCCAAAGGGGTTACACGGGGGTTTTTTTACCAAAAAATTTTTATTGCACAAATCGATAGCAAATGTCGTAAAACGGATTTTGAACATAGTGGGCGGTGGGTGGGGCCACCCCCAGGGGGTCACACGGGGGGTTTTTTACCAACAAATTTTTATTGCACAAATCGATAGGAAATATCGTGAAACGTATTTTGGACATGGTGGGCGGTGGGTGGTGTCACACGGGGGTGTTTTGACCCAAAAATTTTTAGTCTCTCACTAGGCAAGGAAGATATTAGGCGGGTGATAGGAGTCGGGACTGGGCACTGCCTTATTGGCATTCATGCTTAACGCCTGGGGCTATTTTCTAATGATTTTTGCAAAAGCTGCAGGAATCCAACTAAATGAAAGAATAGAACGTGAGCGATTGGAGGAGGTGTCTTCTAGTATAATTTTAAATGAAGGAAGGAGCATAAGAAACGCAATAGTAAGAAACTATTTCTCAGAAAATTAAACCCAAGAAAAATATACATATTTATGTGGTAAATTCTTTAGTTATTTCAATTTCTTTCTATTTCTAAATTAAACAAAAGAGAAAATAAAAAATCCACGAAACATAAAATATTTCTGTTTTTATTTCTGTAGTGCTACCAATATATTTTTCAGTAACTTGTTTTGAGTATTTAGTTGCATTGATATTTTATTAATGGCATTTTTTAGCTCTTCGTGCCTTTTATTGCACCTCTCCTCTACTTCATCGACAAGGCTTCTGTGTGTTGTTGAAACCAATTTGGACGCGCTGCTCGTAGTGTTCGGCTCTTCTAGCCACTCTTCTACAATTTCTTCAACCGGCTCTACGGCTAGAATTTGTCTAGTCTAAATACATAATACTTAATATTTAATTTAATATTTTTATTCCATGTTTACCTTTTGGAGTCCTCCTTCCGGGGTTACCGAGTCCCTAAATTGCAATACCTCGGTATCCATCAACTCCATTGGCGGCAGCCCTCAGCTGCTGGAAGTTTCCTAGGCAGATTTGAATAGGCCCCTTGCTTATTATATTGTTTTTTGGCATAGGCCTTCCAATCAATCTATGTCTAAAATTTAGAATAAAACGTTATAATATATTATGCGTAAAATTTAGATTATAAATATACCTTTTCCATTGGTCGGACCTTTTATTTGCTCCGCCAATGGAGTTTAGCTCTAATGCCACAGTCTCCCACGTGGCACTTAGAAACTTCTAGGCATTTCTGCAGAGGAACTGCCATGTTCCCAGCCCTCTGTGCTGCTTCGTTTTTATAACATTGGAATTGAAACAAGAGTCAATCGAAAATTTTGATAACTAGAATAGTTTTCTATTTCGATTGCTTTTTTACAAAAACAGTACGATAGGAAATGACGTCAGTGTGACGTATAATCGAAAAAACCAATAGAAAAAAGCGATCGAAAAGAGTTACAAAAACGGACCACTGGTGACGATTGTCCCTCTTTTTGATGTGTCAGACTCCCGGATAGCTTTCTCCAACGCCAGATTGAAGATGAGGCAGGCCAGCCCATCCCCTTGTCGGTGGGGACCCCCAAAGTGGTCACACGGGGGTGCTTTGACCCAAAAATTTTTATTGCACAAATCGATAGAAATCGGATCGTTTCGTTATCGTGAAACGGATTTTGGACATGGTGGGCGGTGGGTGGGGTTACACGGGGGTTTTTTTACCAAAAAATTTTTATTGCACAAATCGATAGCAAATGTCGTAAAACGGATTTTGAACATAGTGGGCGGTGGGTGGGGCCACCCCCAGGGGGTCACACGGGGGGTTTTTCACCAACAAATTTTTATTGCACAAATCTATAGGAAATATCGTGAAACGTATTTTGGACATGGTGGGCGGTGGGTGGTGTCACACGGGGGTGTTTTGACCCAAAAATTTTTAGTCTCTCACTAGGCAAGGAAGATATTAGGCGGGTGATAGGAGTCGGGACTGGGCACTGCCTTATTGGCATCCATGCTTAACGTCATAAGTTCCAACAGCCGCCGTTTTTGCGCCTTCAGATCTTGATACGCATTCGGATATGCAATCGGATCTTGATTTCTACAATATTTTTTAATATAGTATATTTATTTATTTATTATATTTTTAAATTAAAAACATTTTTCTCACCTTTGCTGTTTCCATTTTTAATTATTTTTATATTTGTTAAAATAAATTTTTTGCCTTTGTGCACAAATCTCTTGAGAATTTTCTCTTTTTCTCTTGAAATTTTCAAATTTCAACGGATTTTCGACTGCTCATAAGTAGTCGAAAAAGTCAGTCGAATCTTTTCTATTCGATTCTGTTACAGAAACACATATTTCGATTCGTTTTTATAACATTGGAATTGAAACAAGAGTCAATCGAAAATTTTGATAACTAGAATAGTTTTCTATTTCGATTGCTTTTTTACAAAAACAGTAAGATAGGAAATGACGTCAGTGTGACGTATAATCGAAAAAACCAATAGAAAAAAGCGATCGAAAAGAGTTACAAAAACGAACCACTGGTGACGATTGTCCCTCTTTTTGATGTGTCAGAGTCCCGGATAGCTTTCTCCAACGCCAGATTGAAGATGAGGCAGGCCAGCCCATCCCCTTGTCGGTGGGGACCCCCAAAGTGGTCACACGGGGGTGCTTTGACCCAAAAATTTTTATTGCACAAATCGATAGAAATCGGATCGTTTCGTTATCGTGAAACGGATTTTGGACATGGTGGGCGGTGGGTGGAGCCACCCCAAAGGGGTTACACGGGGGTTTTTTTACCAAAAATTTTTATTGCACAAATCGATAGCAAATGTCGTAAAACGGATTTTGAACATAGTGGGCGGTGGGTGGGGCCACCCCCAGGGGGGTCACACGGGGGGTTTTTTACCAACAAATTTTTATTGCACAAATCGATAGGAAATATCGTGAAACGTATTTTGGACATGGTGGGCGGTGGGTGGTGTCACACGGGGGTGTTTTGACCCAAAAATTTTTAGTCTCTCACTAGGCAAGGAAGATATTAGGCGGGTGATAGGAGTCGGGACTGGGCACTGCCTTATTGGCATCCATGCTTAACGCCTGGGGCTATTTTCTAATGATTTTTGCAGAAGCTGCAGGGATGAGGAGGAGGAGACCATCCCGCATATGTTATGCAGCTGTCCAGCACTGGCTCAGAGAAGGTACACCTATATGGGAGAACACTTCTTTAACAATCTCTGTGAAATAGTACCTCTCAAAATAGGGAGCCTTATTCGCTACATAAACAGCTCCTTATGGTTTGATTAAGCGGAGGGGATAAGATCCATGTGGTACCACAACGGACCCAAAAGCGGTCTACGTGTGTCTTTGAGGCACCCACAATTACCTAACCTAACCTAACCTAACCTAACCTAACCTGTCGAATGATAACAATTTTAATTACAAATTTAATGACAACAACTGTTTCTGTGACAATACACCGGAACAGAGGTTAATACAAAGTTTGTTACAAAAACAAAACAATTGCAAAGAGACGGAAAAAAAGACTGTACAAAAACACCATGTCTGCTATGGAACAAAAAGTTGCGGTCGAAAATTTGAATTAGATAAGACACATTGTAGGAGTATATTTTTTGAATTAGCTTAAAATATTCACACACAGACGTCTCTATTAGTCGAAAATTATTCTCATCAATTCATCTCCTAGATCTAGAGTACTAGATACTAGATCTATACCAGTGTCGTATAGATATACTGTTTCTCAACCGCCAGTCCGCGGACCGGTGCCAGTCCGCAACTCTAATCCGACTAGTCCGCGAAAACTGAAAAAAAATACATATATATAAAATTTATTTACAAGTCGACTTTTTTTGAAATGTTTTATAATTTGTATTATGACTAATTAGAAACAATTTCAAAAACAATAAACAGATTGTACAAAAAGAAAAGCAGCGATAACATTGATTAGCATACTTCTGTACTGGTAAATAAATAAGAAATATTCATTGTTAAATGTAGTTTGCAGTTTATTCACAACAGATAATTTTTAAAATCAGAAATAATATTGCCACCGGTCCGCATAAAAAAATAGATATTTTCCGCTCCGCGATGAGCTTTATGTTGAGAAATACTGGTATAGATGTCGGAACAACTTAAGAATAGGGGATTAGCTCAGTTTTTTTTCATTTTTTTTTACCGTTAGATATTACCGTTAGAACCGGATGCGGCCATTTTGTTTTTGTCGGACGTCAGCCATTTTGGATTTAGAAGCATTTAAATGTCAAATAAATGTGATTAGCAAAAGCTCAATATCTCGCTAACTAAGTGAGTTATGGGGATGAGTGATATACCGTTTGAAAGGTACTTTTACTGCTTACGATTTACGTAAAATACTTTTTTCATACATCATAACGGTTAAGGAGTTATATCACTTTATGTAGAAATCTGTCTATTTTTTCTGGAAACAATAATTTTTTTCTGAAAAACGAATACAATAAGGTGCCAAAATAAATATTTTGCTAAAAAGCCTGTTCTTTTACCTTTAAAATGATATATAATATGATACACTCACTACTTTAGTTCATGTATCTTTAGCTTATTTAAAGATAATGTGCAGCTTTCTTCTCTGTAATGTGAAGTTCTTTGCGTATAGGTTTTTGCATGTCTTAGCGGCCTTCGGCGGCAGGGATTATAACCCTCAATCAACAGAATGGTCTCGGTAATTTGAAGTTTTTTGCATACAGGTCTTCCGCGTATTGATTTTTGACATTTTTTCATATATCAACGGTTAAGGAAAATAACTTTTGTTGAAAATAACTTTTTGTATAGAAATCTGTCTATTTTTCCTTCAAACAAGAATTTTTTTCTGCTAAACGAATACATTCTGCTAAACAGTACAAAAGAAAATATATTGTTAAATAGCCTGATCTTTTATCATTAAAACGATATATAATATGATACACTTACTACTTTAGTTCATGTATCTTTAGCTGTTTGAAGATAATGTGAAGCTTTCTTCTCTATAATGTGAAGTTTATGTATACATGTTTTTTCTCGCATTGGTGGCTTTCGGCCGCGGCAGGGATCATAACCATCAATCAGCAGAATCCTCTCGGTAATGTGAAGTTTTTTGCATACAGGTTTTTCCGCGTATTGACGGCCTTGGGCCGCGGCAGGGATCATAACCGTCAATCAACAGAATCCTCTCGGTAATGTGAAGTTTTTTGCATACAGGTTTTTCCGCGTATTGGCGGCCTTCGGCCGCGGCAGGGATCATAACCATCAATCAGCAGAATCCTCTCGGTAATATGAAGTTTTTTGCATACAGGTTTTTCTGCGTATTGGCGGCCTTCGGCGGCGGCAGGGATCATAACCATCAATCAATAGAATCCTCTCGGTAATGTGAAGTTTTTTGCATACAGGTTTTTCTGCGTATTGGCGGCCTTCGGCCGCGGCAGGGATCATAACCATCAATCAGCAGAATCCTCTCGGTAATATGAAGTTTTTTGCATACAGGTTTTTCCGCGTATTGGCGGCCTTCGGCCGCGGCAGGGATCATAACCATCAATCAGCAGAATCCTCTCGGTAGTATGAAGTTTTTTGCATACAGGTTTTTCTGCGTATTGGCGGCCTTCGGCCGCGGCAGGGATCATAACCATCAATCAATAGAATCCTCTCGGTAATGTGAAGTTTTTTGCATACAGGTTTTTCTGCGTATTGGCGGCCTTCGGCCGCGGCAGGGATCATAACCATCAATCAATAGAATCCTCTCGGTAATGTGAAGTTTTTTGCATACAGGTTTTTCTGCGTATTGGCGGCCTTCGGCCGCGGCAGGGATCATAACCATCAATCAGCAGAATCCTCTCGGTAATATGAAGTTTTTTGCATACAGGTTTTCCAGCGAATTGGCGGCTTTCGGCCGCGGCAGGGATCACAACCATCAATCAACAGAATCCTCTCGGTAATGTGAAGTTTTTTGCATACAGGTTTTTCCGCGTATTGGCGGCCTTCGGCCGCGGCAGGGATCATAACCATCAATCAATAGAATCCTCTCGGTAATGTGAAGTTTTTTGCATACAGGTTTTTTCGCGTATTGGCGGCCTTCGGCCGCGGCAGGGATCAGAACCATCAATCAGCAGAATCCTCTCGGTAATGTGAAGTTTTTTGCATTAAGGTTTTTATGCTTGGAGGCCTTATTTTAATATAAAGCTTTTTTGTTATAACCCTGAATATTCGTAAATACCCACTACGCAGTATTGCAGGCGATCACTGAATTTGTAGATATTTTCATTAATTAGCTCAAAAACACAAGAGATACCCACACATATTATATACCGTTAGAAAGGTAATATTATGGGCTATAAAAAAAAGCAATCTATTTTATACCTTAATTGTCATTTAAGGGAGAAAAAAATTATTTTGTAAAACGAAGTACGCCAATTTTTTAAAAGTTGAATTACCTCGGTAATGATGCCAGTACTCACAAAAAAGGTTATTAGATAAAATGAAGGACTTAAAATAGCCTTTTAAACGGCAGCATTTTTACGCCGATATCTTAACTGGTTTTAGATATATAGCTATTCGAATTTTGACAGTTAAAGCCCTATATCTCCTAAACTAAACGAGTCCGACGCTATTTTTTCACATGGTTGAACAAGGGAGGGTAAGGCCTATTACAGAAAAAAAAAATGAAAAAAATCTGAGCCAATCCCCTATTCTTAAGTTATACCTAGATGTCCTTAGTCAAAATTTAATTTAAGGTTTGACGATTTTACATAAATTGTACAATTCTTAAAATATTCACCAGTTTTTAAGCGGGCACTTCATCTCTCACGGGCACCGCGTTGCCGAAACTTGAGTTGGGCTTCGTCTTCGTGTATATTTACGACGTACTTATAGCTAGCAAGAATGAAGAAAAACACATGGAACCCCTTCAATTTTTTTTAAACGCCTAACGGCCTTACCAAATTGGCTTCGATACGACGTGGTCACAGCAACGACTCTCAAATTACTTACGATCGCTATTTTGAGGTGTTGCCATGTGGCTAGTTATACTATTGTATATTGAGAGTGTTGACATGACATAATTATACAATACTAATTATATTACATATTACAGTTCGGCCATCCTGACCTGCAATCGTCTCGATTGCAAGAACATTTTTTTTTAAATTCTTTATCTATTTAACTATTTATAAATTTTTTTTTATTTGACGCTTCCCATATATCCTCATATGGTATCTGTGTTAATTGAAATCCTATGTCCTTAATTAGATATCTATCATTTGGAAAAATTTTAGCTACAACGTATGGTCCCTTAAATTTTGGTATAACCTTTTTACACACTCCTTGAGTGCTTACATAATTTTTGAGGGTAACATTTTTAGAAAGCCGTCATTATATAGGTGATTATCACCTATTTTATATTCGTTTTCAATATTATTTAAATTTTTTGTTTTTTAATTATATTTCTGAGATTTTATAATTTTCTTCGCTGCGTTATTTCTTATTTCTTTCAAATTCCGGTATTTATAAATTTCCTTCAAATTTTCTTTTAAGAAAATCAACTACCATCCCTATTTGGTTTATTCCGAATAACCGCGTAATTTTTGTTCCGGTACTGCAATGGACTGTATTGTTTATTGCAAATTCAATTTCAGGTAAAACTTTATTAACATATGTAGGTCCCAGATATCGGTTGATACGTTCAACTTGACTGTTTGCCTGTGGGGAGTCGGTTGCTATTTTTATGTATTTTATGTTATGGTTTTCTACAAATTCTTCAAAGTCTTCTGACGTGAATCCGCTTTCACGATCGGACACAATTGTGTTGGGGCGACTATACGACTATAGTTAAAGAAAAATTTTAAATGTTTAACTATGTATGTTAACTATCAATACATCATTACACACAAAGAAAAATCACTGTTAATCTTTTTAATCTCAGAGGGCGAGTATTGTAGGTGTTTACAACAGGATTTTTATATGTACTTTTTTCCTTTTCCACTTATTCACAACAAGCTCTTTATTTTATATATACTAAATCAATTACTTTATTAATTGACTTGAGCTAAAGACACGAAAGCTAAAGATTCGAAAGCGGGAGAATAATAATCAAAAAGGAAGTTCGCCATTACGCCGATCATGTTCACCTCTCCTCCTAAATGGCAGCATACCTATTTAGGCTCCCTCCATCGCTGCTTGTGGTGTTCACGTTGACGTAAACATCCCCAGCCTCCTTGCAGTGTATCTGCAATTAAGAATCCGTGGTAAATCCAAAATCAGAAATTATCTTAAATCAGGATCTTAAGTTTGGAAAAACTTAATTCATGGCAAAATAGTTACAATGTATAAATATAAACCAAAAAAATGAGAGTATAAGTTACAATTAAAAAAATTAGAGTATAAGTTATTGTTATTACAAAGTGTAAAAAAAATTAATTAATTTTTATTTGTTGTAACAATAGTTACAATTTATAAACATAAACTCGGTAATAATTAAAACAATGAGAGTATAAGTTATTGTAATTACAAAGTGAAAAAAAATAATTTTTAATTCATAGTAAAATAACAATGTTAGTTACAATGTATAAATATAAACTCGGTAATTAAAATTAGTGTATAATATAAATCAAAGAATGGTATTATATAGATTTAATTCAATTACGGTGGAATATAATTATTCACTTCCTGATTTAATAATGTCTTATATCTAGAAGAGAAAGGATGTTAAACGAAGGAAGGTAAAAAATGAAATCAAAATTCAACTTTTCAAATCCAAATTTTTTGACAAGAAAAATAAACGCATAGGCTTAGGCATCTGTGCTATATACATAATTTGGTTTGATTGTTTAAATAGCACAGAATCATCCTTTCCGGATTTCCAACCGAATACGGGGTCTTGTGCTAACGGCAGGCCACCGTGGCTTTGGATTAATTATTGTTGGAAATAATTACCTGCCTTAATTATTGTTGGAAATAGGTCCGCTCCCAGAACCAGGGATATCGGAGCGCACTGGTAAAACTCTAAATCAGCCAACACGAAATTTGACGAAAATCTATCTTTAACTGATGCGTTAAGAGACCACTAAGGAAACATACAGGTAATTTTATAGTCGACCTCAGCAGTAACTAGAAGTTTTACGGTAAAGTCGGATTATAACAATGGAGCAAAGAGTCTCGTCGTTAAACGTGGATAGGACCAGTTGATAGGACCATGGAGGAAAATATCATTTGTAAACTGAACTAACAAATGTGCTAGTTGACAATTATAGGGAATAATGATTTGATGCCGTTCAGAGCCGGTACGACAGAGCCGGTGCTTAAACTAGTTTTATACAATCTCTAAGCAAACCTGCCTTGTCTAAAATTGGTTTTAAATTTACTTCTTCACTTGCAATTGTCCACGTTTTGATATTAAAAGTTGCACGATGACTTGGATGCGTTCGATGATAAAAGCGGAGCACATAGGAAACTCAACTCAACGCTCAAGGCATAATTGGTAGCCTCAACGAGTTTTGGCCATTGGCATGGAGATAGTTTTAACCAATGGGGTCCGTGCCACCATAATTCCTCTCACAGTAAGTCTTGCGGTGGTAGACAACGGCCAGCTAGATCAGCTTGATTGAAATGAGAATCGACGTGAAACTAATTAGTCGATCCGACGTTTTGAACTATCTTGGATACCACAAACGTGTTCCAACGGCACGGAGGTTTTAGAAGCCACGCCAGAACTATTGTGGAATCTCTCTAAAAAAAGATCTTATAATGATTAATATTAAATTGAAATTGAATTTCCCTTATAATTAATTCGAACATAAATGGCAGCTGCATAGGCCTTTTCCGATGCATTGCAGAAGCCATGTGCATAAACACAATGTCGCAAACAGGAGTATAGCCAATTTATCTGGGAATTTCCGTTTCACTGGTGGAGGAATAATTTTTTGAGAACGTAAGCCATTTACTCCCAATGCTTTAGTACTACTGTAGTCATAAAATTTTAGGAACTCTTCATTTAAGAGGTGCTCTCGTGGGAGGCCTTCCAAAATGTCTTGGGAATTGCTTCCCATTTCCGCATCACAAAATCTGCAGAGGTTAGGACGTTTATGACTCATTACGAGCTTGAATGGAGGAATTCACATCATGGTTGCCGACCAGTGCATCATCCATGTACATGGAATTCCTTAATATGCTACTAGCCAGTGGATGGGTCAATTGTACATCCTTGGCCAATTTGAAAAGAGTACGAAAGTTAAGGTTTTTAATTCACAATCAGCGATGTCATTCTCGGATGAATTCCGAATTAGAATTCTCTGAAAAGGTGTATGCTTCGGATTAATCAAGATTTGGCGATACATTTTCTCAAGATCGCCATTAAATATATAGTGAAAGAAAAGCCACGTTAGCAAAAGCAGGGTCAAATTGGATTGGAGAACAGGACCCGTATGTAAAATATCATTTAAATTTACCTCATTGGAGGAAGGGTTGGATCACTAACCATACAACATATAGACCGCTAAAAGTCACTTTTTTCTGGTCCGCAAATCCTTCTGTAGCCTGGGTCCCACAAAATTCTTTACTCTCATTTTCTCTTTAGGCGAGCAATTGTTTTTGCTTAACCTCCGCGACGGACGGTCAGTTTACTCGTCCTCTCACATGTTTCAAATTTTTCCCTGCTCACTGCACACCCTCCGAGTTATAGACCGAGCTCGACGATTTTTGTTGTTCTTTGCAATGCAATTTCGGGACGATTCTTTAATTAGTGGCTCTCAGAATACCCCTGTAAATCTCCTTTTAAAAAATTTAAAAAAGTGCAAAAGTAATAATTTGGCAGCCAGCGAAAAAATTCTGAAAGTTTCACGAATGCAGAAAAGACCCATGCGCAGAAAAGAAACAAAACACCACTATACCAATAAGCAAAATAATTCAGAGTAACTTCTTACAAAAACAAAATACATTTGTTGTTCTTTACAATCAAGCTAATAGAGGCATTCCAAGATTCACGAACTATTGAAATCGTCTTTCAAAATCGTCTTTAGACGATTGAAATCGTCTTTCGTATTCCAAGATTCACGAACTATTGAAATCGTCTCTCACAGAGGCATTCCAAGATTCACGAACTATTGAAATCGTCTTTCAAAATCGTCTTTAGACGATTGAAATCGTCTTTCGTATTCCAAGATTCACGAACTATTGAAATCGTCTCTCAAATCGTCTTTAGACGATTGAAATCGTCTTTCGGATTCCAAGAGTCACCGAAATAGTTAAAATTCTTGCAAAACGTTGAAATTATCGTCTTTTGGTATTCCAAGAGACGATTTTATCGGATTTCTTCTCCTAAAAAAGACGATCAGAAATTAGCTCTCGTTCCCTAATAAAAATGTAATATTTCAATGAAAAATCTGGTTATATATTTTTTGATTCACTTGTATAGTTATTATTTTCTATTTTTTTTATAAAATAGATAATAAATAGTAAATACATAATTTTTATAAATAATACTACTTCCAATTTTGATTTCGAATGCGAATTAATTCCTTCTCAGAGTCTTCAGCAAAAAATTCCACTAAAGGAATCCATGTTTTTTAATAAAGCTTAACCCTCTAACCCGCAAATCTTTAAAAACGGCAGAAAAATGTTTAAATATTTTTTTCTTAGTTAATTATGGCCATCTAAATCGGAAAAAACCATCCAAAAGTCATTTGGTAGCTTCGGTAACCTCCCAGATCAAAAACAAGGAAGAGTGCCTCAAGGCACTTTTGCGGGTTTAGCTTAAAAAAAAACATACTTATTATTTTTTAATTTTTAATCAGTTATTATTTATTTTTTTTTTGTGGTATTCTCTGAAACAGTTGTTTTAGTTTAAACAATACAAATGAACATTCACTTTTCTTGAAAGTGACTTTTTACAAAATTTGCACCACCTTTTGCCATCTTTCTTCGACAACCAATCGGAAAGTGGTCAATGCTGTCGAAACGGATATCATCAACCGGATGTTTTGCCTTTTCACCAACTCTGCATTGTTCTAATGATCGGTGATAGGCATTTGTGATCTTCTAACTGATTCCACCTGGCTCGTAGTTTCGATCGTCGATATTATCGTCACTACTAAAATCAAGTTCCTCATCCGATTGCACCAATTCCATTATTTCCCGCACCTGTTCATCAGTCAAGACGGATAATTTTGAATCTCTATAAGAGATCGTCATTTTTAACGATATTTAAAAATATATAACGTATAAAATATAACGAATAAAAATATACACCAAACCGCAACAGTGCCTTGAGGCTCTGATCAGTTTTCGGGTCTAAACACACACATAAATTCGTTTTTTTATAAATTAAATTGTATAAATTGAAAGCAAAATACTGTACCTTTTCAAACAAAAATTTTTTACTCAAATCGGTTTAGAATTTCACACTTTTTTTCTTTTTCTTTTTTCCCTTTTTTTTTTTTTTCTTTTTTGTTTTTTTCTTTCAATTTTTCACACAAATTTGATAATAGTAGCTAAACTCTCCATCACAATTATAAACTTTAGAATACAATCAAACTATATATGTATGTATGTTAAACAATTCCCTGACAAATGTTGCAGTAAAAAAAATACCGTTACGCGGTAAACGTTATTTTTGAGATGCGTGCCTTGAGGCACTCTTAACGGTTAGAGGGTTAACACACGAGAACACTTCTGCTTGCAATAAACCGTCGCTTGTAGGCAAGGGAGATGAAGAGCATGGTAGTTCGTGCATTGAAATTCTTCACTCTTGGACCTGCATGAACAGAGCACAAAACTAACACATACACAATTTTAATTAACGAGGGTTCTGAATATTTCACCAACACATACAAGTGACAGGCCAATCAAAATATTCAACAATATACATACACGGAATGTTTTCACTTGAACTGTGCAATACAATGGAATTTTCCATTGTTCACAAGTTCGTACAGTGTTGGAAAATTTCTAACAAAAAAACAATGGTAATTTTTTTTTGCTAAAATCTAAGCGAAATAATATAAAATAACACAAATATTACTCTACATATAATTCGCGATGTATATTCTATATTTTGGTAAGGTTTATAACTTTGTTTTTCGCGAAAAAAAACAATTTTTTTAGGTTTTTATTTATTCAACATAACTACAATAATCAAAGTTTTGCCTCCTAGCACTGAAAATGTCATCTTGAGCTCAAACTGCAGTAAAAGCAAAAGACGATTCGAGTTTCGTGAATCTTGGAATGCCTCGTTCCCTTTTTCGTGACTTTTTTGACGAGATAGTTTAACGATTGACCTCGAATCTCAGAATGCCTCTGTAAATAAGGGACACATACACAAATTACGAATATGAAATGACGAACGCAAATTACAAGCTCTGGACTACAACTCGGTAGGTGTGCAAGTGAGTAGGGAAAAATTTTAAACATGTGAGAGAACGAGTAAACTGACCATCCGTCGCGGAGGTTAAGCAAAAACAATTGCTCGCCTAAAGAGAAAATGAGAGTAAAGAATTTTGTGGGACCCATGCTGTAAACACAATCACAGCAGCGAGAAGCAACTTCAAGTTAGGGCTGCAAGAAATAGCGTATCGTTAAACCAAATGGCAGAGCAGCATCTTCTGGCAGCAAAAAATTGAATTTTTAGAAAGTCAAATGTAAATATTTCGTTTGTTTACAAACGGCTGTGTAAAACAACAAAAATTCGTTTTGCTGCTGTCAAAATTCGAATTAGCTTGACAGTAAATTGAAGATTCAGCAGCAAGTAAGGGCAGCAAAATGGAAATCAAACTTTTTTCTCGATCTCCATAAGAGCCCATGTAATTTTGACAGTTGAAAAATGAAGTTGCTTCTCGCTGCTGTGATTGTGTTTAATGCTCCAGGCTACAGAAAGATTTGCGGACCAGAAAAAAGTGACTTTTAGCGGTCTATATGTTGTATGGTTATTGGTTGGATGCATTAAAAACTATCACGCTTGATCACGGCATGATGCGGCATATAGTAATTTTTATTAAAATCCTTACTTGGAACTATGTATTGTATATTTAAATGGAAGAAACACCACGGAAAGCCCGTCCTTGTTTCTTTCGGTAGTACGGACGTAATAATCTTCATAATCACGATCGACTTTTGTAATGAAGTGTTTCCTCGGGAGATCCTCCATCTCCCAGAACCGACAAATTTTGTCATCTAAAAAACTTCATTATAAAAAAGTATTTCGTCATCTAAAAAAGTATTATAGCGCTTTTGCAATCTTTCGCCTTATGGGCCCTTGCAAAACAGGTGGTGCACAGACCAAGCTTACGGATAAGAACCTTCCTTTCTTCGGAATTCATTCGAAAGAAATTAGGACAAGTTCGTATAGGATGCTTCTCATCTGGGCACAAATGACATGAAAAGCAAACGTTGAGATGTTGACTCGTTTGAAAGAACTTCGATTCTTAGATGCGCTAGCGGATTTGGAATCTAAGAATATTGCGGACGGGACAGACTATATCTGACACGATCTCAAGCGTTTAAAAACGCGTTGTCAAAAAGGAGTTTAGTTCCTCCCAACTGGGAAGGTTGAAAAAATCCTTAATTGACTATTTACTAGGATTCGGTTACTTTTAAAACGATACTATAGATTTTTCCATGCGACTGGAAGTCCCTCGTTGGTTAACGACAATTTCCGTACTATATCTCGAGCTTGGCCTTGCATCTTCTGGTTATGATGGAATACTTTTTCTACCGGAATCAAACGCGAGTTATTTACGGATAAAGCCCTAAATAAATATCAAAAAGAAAGCCAAAATTAATAAACGCCGGCAAAAAACTCCATATCGCATGGCGAAAGGAGAAAATTCTCTAGACTATTACACTGGCTGTGGATTTCGAATTTCTTCTCAAAATTGCGGTTTGACCGCTTCTAGAATTAGCTTAACTTTCATTTCCTCCATTTGAACATAAGTCTGGTATGTTTTCCGATACCGCTCTTTTACCGTTTCAAAAAGAGGATACTTCTTGAAGGCACTTTTTATAAGTGACGTTGATGTTTGCTCAAATTGAAAACTAATTTTGGCGCATAACTATGAGTTTTTAGTATATAGCCCTGTGTAACTTCTACAGCAACTTTTTATTAGAATTAACTTCAAAATAATTCTTGGCACATTGCACTTAACTTTTTCCGAAGCTATTTTTTCGTTCCCAACATTAATGCGTTCAGAACGGAAGCAATGAACGTGCCAAATGTGACACTTATTTTGTTTGTTTATAAAACTCAATTTTGAAATGTAACCGATATGTTTATGATAAGTTGAGCCTTAATTTATAAAAGACTTGCAATCGATACTGTTAAATAGCGAACACGGTATTTAACGGACGTCGAAATGAGCGTAGTCTATAGTAACTTCCGTTTACTAGAGCTGAGCGCTATAGTGATTTTTGTGGAGCAGTTCCAACCAGTGACAGCTCTGTCACAGATACAAAAACATGTGACTCGTGTCATAAAGTCCTGACAACCTAAATTCAGATAACGAACGGAACGCTTATTCCACGTTATGCTTTGTTATATTCGCTTTTTGTTATTTTACATTAATAAAGCGTTACATATGCGCTTAAATTGACATATAATATGTTACTTTACTAAAAATTATATGACCTTTCAGTTTAATATTTATGCTTATGGCCCACCTCCAAGCCCATAAGCAAGCCAAAAATAATTAAATATCTGCTCCAGAGGCGAACTGTCACGGCGTGTCACAGTTTAGAAGCAATCGTTGTCGCAACTGTGACTCGGGATTTTCCTGTATCTGACAAAGTCAAAGCACGTGAAATATCGCTAAGCTCTACCGTTTACCCTACATGTATTGCAAGATTTTCAATACAAGAACGAAGTCTATTTCTGATCGCCAATATGGCAAGTTCGTTTTATTAAGCCCTTGAAGTGCATTCGTTGATAAAAAAATTAACAATGAGAATAAATATAAAAAAGTTTTAAATATGTCAATTTGTCTTCTTGATAAAAGTTTTTTAAAAAAATGTTAATATGGCGTATCGGCTAATTTGATTATGTGTATAAAATATGTAACTTTGAAACCTGTTTTTAAAATCTGACTGTACTTTATGTTCATATCGAGTCTCGACAATCTAACTGTGAATTTTTAAGTTGAAATATGTACATATACATATGTATGTATGTAACTTTATTACTGTAATATGACTGTACAAAGAAGTTATGTCAACTTATATGATGATTTATTGATTATTTTTGGATGAGACCTTGGATTACGATTGACCAGCTATTTGGATGGCGTTTTGATCCCCTGGATCGGCCAAGCTGACCCCCTCCCCCCTTTGGAGTGGGGCATAACAAAAAAATACAAACAAACAAACAAGAACGAAGTGAATCTTGTCGATTCTACTTTGTTATTTTCGTCCGATCGATATTTTGGCATTTTCAGTAAACGAACGAAGGGATCGAATAAAAACGAACAAAGTGATCGAATAATTGCACAACAACACTTCTTATTATTCTTTCGATGAATAAGCGATATCGTTCGCTACTCAACGACAGGGTCAAAGCTATCGTTTATAATCGCTTTCCTTTAAAAGCCAAGTTTATAAATCGCTTTTTAGGACCTAGGTGATAAAAAACACTTTAATCGCTTTTAATCACTTCGTCTATTGAAAATCTCACAATTAGATAACCACCAAAGGTTTACAAATCATAAAGGTTTATGTACTACATTACAAGTAAAGATGTATTCACACCACTCAGTATGCAATACTCCACAACACTCCTCTCAGCTGCGAAAATCACAAAGGATTAATAAAATACGTATATAGTATACAACATGTTTATATTTTAATTACTTCAATTAAATTAATTTGGTTACTCATTTAGTTATTCTTACATACTACGCTTTATAGTTTACATTCTTTTTACACTCACGCAAACGATTCTGCGGAGGCTCTGGTATATCCGAGTCTCCCGCTTCTTCTGTCAAATCAACATCTAACATGAGGTTTTCAACGGCCTTAGGCACTGTGTCCTCATAGTTTGGTGTCGTTCGGTATCGTCATTTGATTCACCATCTACGTCAAAAGCACTCTGATGATTTTCGTGGCTCCCAGAAATCATCCAATTTACGTGCTGCTTAATATCTTGGCCGATGCGTTCTTTTACAGTCGCTTCTTGCAAACCTTTGTTCGAATTCTAATAATCACGTATAAAAGCAGATGAATCTTCCGTTTTTTAATTCTCTACCAAACATAATTGTAGACGAAGACTTACCAATTGTGCAGTATTTTGTGTAGTATTGATAACTATCGAATAAAAACTATCGAGTTATTCGATAGTTGAAAATTATTCATTTATTCGATAGTTTTATGAAAATTAGTATTCAACTATCCGATAGTTTTTAGTAATTGAGAAATCATTCAATGACTAACAGAGGCGTTCTGAGGTTCGAGGTGAATCGTTAAACTATCTCGGCTAAAAAGTCACGAAAAAGGAAACGAGGCATTCCAAGAGTCACGAAAATCGAATCGTCTTTTGCTTTTACTGCAGTTTGAGCTCAAGATGACATTTTCAGTGCTAGGAGGCAAAACTTTGATTATTGTAGTTATGTTGAGAAGTTATAGTGTAGTTATCGTGAAAAAATAAAAACCTAAAAAAATTGTTTTTTTCGCGAAAAACAAAGTTATAAACGTTGCCAAAATATAGAATATACATCACGAATTATATGTAGAATAATATTTTTGTTATTTTATATTATTTCGCTTAGATTTTAGAAAAAAAAAATTACCATTGTTTTTTTTTGTTAGAAATTTTCCAACACTACGAAGTTGTAAACAATGGAAAATGCACTTGTATTTCACAGTTCAAGTGAAAACATTCCGTGTATGTATATTGTTGAATATTTTGATTGGCCTGTCACTTGTATGTGTTAGTGAAATATTCAGAACCCTAGCTAAATAAAATTGTGTATGTTTTAGTTTTGTGCACTGTATATGCAGGTCCAAGAGTGAAGAATTTCAATGCACGAATTATCATGCTCTTCATCTCCCTCGCCTACAAGCGACGGTTTAACGCAAGCAGAATTGTTCTCGTGTGATAAGCTAAATTGTAAAACATGGATTCCTTAGTGGAATTTTTTGCTGAAGACTCTGAGAAGAATGTATTTACTATTTACTATTTTATAAATAAAAATAGAAAATAATAACTATACAAGTGAATAAAAAAATATATAACAAGATTTTTCATTGAAATATTACATTTTTATTAGGGAGCGAGAGCTAATTTCTGATCGTCTTTTTAGTAGAAGAAATCCGATAAAATCGTCTCTTGGAATACTAAAAGACGATAGCTTCAACGTTTTACAAGAATTTTAACTATTTCGGTGACTCTTGGAATACGAAAGACGATTTCAATCGTCTTAAAGACGATTTGAAAGACGATTTCAATAGTTCGTGACTTTTGGAATACACTCATGTTTTTTTATAGTTTTTCGTAATTTGATATCATTCACATGGCTTGTCGTAGACAAAAAACACGTATATATTTACTTAATAGTGAAACATTAATGGAAATAAAAACAAGTAAGAGCGTTATCTTCGGCCTGGCCGAAGCTCATATACCCTACACCCGCGTCTGCCGAAGTGATAAAAAGTGGGCGGGTGACACTTACTTTTTTTTAATTTACAGGAATTTTGATCTATTAACTCATCTACAACACCGCTTTTTCTACCAAACAGCTCATTATATGGTTTAGTATATAAGTGGGCGTGTCACGCCCATTTTTCGGAATATATTTTAGTCTAAGACGGTGGACTTGGGGATAAAATTTTAGCTTAAAATTCGCTCTACAAGCTGAGAAATTGAGCTATAAGCGTTAGCGTTTTTTCTATTATGGCTGCGAAATAGATCAAGAATGAATGAGTGAAAAAATCATTCGATAGTTTAAATCACTCAGTTTAAAATCATAATAGTTTTCACTAACTATCGATAGTTCAAATCACTCGATAGTTTCCAACACAAGTTTCGTGGACCGGTAGTAAAAAAAAAATCTGTTTATAACTATCGGAACAAATCGGACAGCACAAACTCCAATTTTGTTACTGTTTTTTTTGTAGTTGTTTTTTTTTCGCCGATCACAACAAAAATAACATTTTTGGTCGCTCTCGTATTGTTCAGGAGTTATAGCCCTTTAAATTTTGAAAATTTAATGTCTATATATCCTAAAATGTAAAAGATATCTGGATGATATATCTACCATTAGGAAGGTATTAACAATATCTTTTAATTATGATAAATAATATTTTATCCAAAATCGTGTGCTTTTAGAAAAAATTTAAAATTTTCATTTTTATTACTATTTTTTTCTAATCATTAATTTTTTTCTCTGTAAAATGTATAATTAACCCACATAATTAGGACAATATTAAGAAAGCCCAGGTTCTTAGCTTTTCGGACATATTTTTTCACCAATATCTGTGCAGGATTTTAGGAGAAAATGCATTTTAAAGCTCACAATCATAAGTACAAAACCCTTTTTCATTCTATTACAGTAGTAGATGTAGTTCTTTGCATTCAGGGTCTTCCTGCGTGGTGGCCTTCGGCCGCGGCAGGGATCATAACCATAAATCGGCAGAATCCTCTCGGTAATGCGAAGTTTTTTTGAAAATTTAAAATCGTCTCGGTAATGTAAAGTATTCTGGCACACAAAGTCTTGTAGCGTAACAACAACAAAAATCAAGAAAATTCTCTCGGTAATAAAATGTGTTTTTTCATTCAGTGAGTTTTAAAATTATGTTCTAAAATCCTACACCAATGCTGATAAAAAAAAATATTTCTGCGAAGCTAAGAACCTGGGCTTGTTATTGTTATATTGTTATTGACATAATGATATAGGTTAATTATACATTTTACAGAGAAAAAAATTAATCAATAGAAAGAAAAATTATAAAAAATTAAAAATTTTCTCTAAAAATAAACGATTTTGGATAAAGTTTTATTTACATATATCAAAGATATTTTTAATATCTTCACAATGGTACGTACAACATCCGAATATCTTTTACAGTTTAGAAGTTATAGGCAGTAAATTTTTAAACTTTAAAGGGCTATAACTGCTAAGCGAGACGAGAGTGACCAATAATTTTTTTGTTGTTCGGATCGGCAGAAAAAACTAAAACAACTACATTGGAGAGTGGAACGCCGTTGGGCTCAGACAAAGGTGCCGTATTAGGCACTCTTCTAAAAAAAAATATTGTTTGCCATTGAAAGGCAAAATAATTTTTAAAGCCTGATAACTTTGGCTGTTGTAAAAATTCTGATTTTATTCTGGATCGCTCGGGTTTTTATTCTGAGCTGATCCCATTCTTTGTCTTAGAGCAGTGGTTGTCAAACTATCCTGGTCGTGGAACCCCCAAATTTTTTGCCAATGATCGCAGAACCCTGAATATTTTTTTAAGCAACGACTATTTAAAATTTAAGCAGATATTAAATGAAACAAGTATTATTTTGGTATTTCAGATTTTTATTGAAGTAAACAAAACTTAAAAAAACAATTCATCATATAGTTAATACAAATAGTTAATAAAAATACAAAACATAAACTAAAATAAATAAAAAAGTTTTAATGTGAAGAATGCACCTGCTTCCAATCCAATTCCACGATTATTTTAAAATTGGGCGTTATGTTTGATAACTGAACTCGCAGCACGTCGCTTCACATTATTTTTCTCATTTCAGCGTGCTTTTCGCTTAGTCATATCAGTCCTATGGCAATTATTCGAGTCCTTTGGTGAGACGATGAACTTTCATATAGACGAAAGCGGATGAAAGTTGAAAGCAATTCTTGCCCAATATTAAAGCAAACGGCAACCACAAAGGGGAACGTCAAAAAAGTTGAAAGCAATAATTGCTTAATGTAAAATCGTAAATATTACGATGCTTGTGTTTTCAGCCACCTTATTTAAAAATTTTTAATTTAATTTGGTGGTGGATTGTAAACTTTCCTAGGAAACTTTCCTAGTAAATGTCAATACATACATTAAACTAAATTTGTCACGCGGAACCCCTAAATTTTTTCGTGGAACCCCAGGGTTCCGCGGAACACACTTTGGGAACCGCGGTCTTAGAGTAAGCGTAATAGTAATTTTACATATATGTATATATTTGTATTATTCTTACTTAAATATTTTCTTACCATTTCACTTTCACTCAAAATTTTCTTTAAAATATTTTTAAAAGTTTACATTAATTTTAAGCACTTTTTTATTGTTTATCCAAATACAAGATTGGCTTCAAAAATTGGGCGGACCGAATATGTAAAATAAATGCTCTGCTGCAGCAAAGTAGCTAGCATATACGAAAGTATTGATTTTGGGTTAAGCGTGCTTGAAAATGCAAGTGCAGCAAAAATATGTAATGAAAAATAAAAATTTAAGTTTGTTTTTAAATTTACACTTAAAATTAAGGTCTTAAGATGAAATATCTAATGCATTATATGGTTTTAATAAATTGTTGTGTAACTCTTTTTGTATGCCATTTATATTTAAATATAATCGAATTAACACCTTTTCTTTCTATAATTTCATATGGTCCTTTATATGGACTATTATATTTTTTCCTATTTTCTACTTTTACTAAAACTAAATCTCCAATATTTAAGTTAAGTGGATTCGTGTATTTATTTGTTTGTTTTGCATTTCGTCTCTTTTTTTCGTTTCCAATATTCTTTTTTGCTATGTCAATTGAAGTTCGTAATCTGATCCTAAGTTCATTGGCATAGTCGTCAATGTTGTTATTTGTTATTGTACTCATAATAGTGTCAGTTGGTAAGTGTGGTAATTTCCCGAAAATTAATTCGTGCGGTGAGTAATTTGTTGTTATATGTGGGGTAGTGTTATATGCAAACATGTAATATGGTAACCAAATGTCCCATACATAATTATTTGCAAAATTTAATAGGAATTCGTTTAACACTCTGTGATTTCTTTCTACGGAGCCTAATGTTTGATGATGGTACGGAGTAGAAAATACTTGTTTTATTTTTAAGATGTCACATATATTTTTTAAAAGTTCATTAGTGAATTCTGTGTCTTTGTCTGATTTTAATATTTTGAAATGTCCGAATTTTATAATTAATTGTTCTACTATGGTTTTGGCAATAGTCTGAGCGTCTTTAGTGGGAATAGCATGTGCTATTATGTATTTTGTTAAATCGCATTGCATAGTTAGAATGTATCTGAAACCATTTGATATTTTTAGGGGTCCTACTGTATCTATTGATACTACTTCGAAACTATTGTTTGGTGTGTCTGTGATTGTCTGTTTCTCTAATGTATGCTTAGTAATTTTATTTCGTGCGCATAAGTCACAATTATTTACAAATTTCTTAACCATTTTTTCATATTTTTCCAAATATATTTTTGTTTACCATAATAATTTTTGGGACCATAACTATTATTTATATTTGCGTACGTTTTTATACCCTACACCCGAAGGGATGAGGGTATATTCACTTTGTGCTTCCGTTTGTAACGCATTAAAGGAGGCGTGGCAGGTATAGAAAAGTATATATATTCTTGTTTAGAATCACCTCCTAAGTCGATTTAGCCCTGTCCGTCCGTCTGTCTGTCTGTCTGTCTGTCCGTCTGTCTGTGGAAATCACGATTACAGGAGAACAAATGGAGGTATCATCATGAAATACCATCATGAAATGAAATGGTACGAATATTCTTTGTTATCCTACGCTGTTTGGTATTGAAAATGGGGAAAATCGGACCAGTGCCACGCCTACTTTTTATAGAAAATATGCACTTATCCGTGCTTAAAGCTTAATTTCTTAGCTTGTAGACCGAATTTTCAGCTAAAATTTTATTTCCGAGTCCACCATCTTAGACTAAAATATATACTAAAAAATGGGCGTAATACCCCCACTTATATACTATACCATATAATGAGGTGTTTAGTACGAAAAACGGTGTTGTAGATGAGTTAATAGACAAAAATTTACTCCCTGTAAATTTAAAAAAAGTAGGTGTCACACGCCCACTTTTTATCACTTCGACAGATGCGGGTATATATGAGCTTCGGCCAGGCCGAAGATAACGCTCTTACTTGTTTTAAATTCTTCTTTTTCGCATATTTTAAATATTTCATTGTTACTTTCAAGCGCTAAATATTCTATTTTTTCTTTCTTCATTCTGGATATTAGCTTCCGCAGAGTCGAATCTAGTTTCGCTGCATTATCGCTATACCTACGTGCACGTTGTTATTTTCAATCGTAATTTTACAATTAATTATATTTTTGTCGACATTGAATTTTAATTTTTTAATATTTCTGACGTCAGTTATCGATGTGCAATCCCATATGTGAAGTTAATCAGGCTTCTGATGAGGTTTGCTTTTCCCCTTGTTATTCTCTTTCTTACTCATTCCCCTTGTTATATAAAGCGTTTTTTTTTTTGTTGTGTTGTCGATTTCAGTTGGTATTATATTTTTCAGTATGTCTGAGTTGACATGTATTCTTGATAATGCGTCTGCATTTGTGTTTAGTTTTTCTTTTTTATAAATAATTTCGAAATCATAGTCGCATAAATCCATTCTTATTCTCGTCATTTTTGAAGATGGATTTTTGTGTGTAAATAGAGATATTAATGGGCGATGGTCTGTTATGACCGTGAATTTTCTTCCGAATGTATATGGTCTGAAGAAATTTATACTCCAATGTATTGCTAGGAGTTCTTTTTCTATTACAGGTTTGTTTAAATCATGCTTTTGTAAGGCTTTGCTGGCATATGAAATCGGTAAATCGTTTCCTATTTCTCCTTGTGATAAAACCGCACCTAGTGCGTAATTTGAGGGGTCTGTTGTTAAAATAAAGGATTTATCGAAATTTGGATACTGTAATATAGGAGGATTCATTAATTTGGATTTTACCTGTTCCAAAGAATTCTGGCAGTCATCGGTCCATTGAAATTTAATGTTCTTTTTTAAGAGTTTGTTTAAGTCTTTAGCTAAGTCTGCAAAGTTAGGTATGAAACGTCGGTAGTAGTTGCAAAATGCAATAAATCTTCTAACATCATCTGAATTTTTAGGAATAGGATAATTTTTAATAGTTTGAAATTTTGCGGGGTCAGTTTTTACTGCGTTATTTGTTATTAAATTACCTAAATATACTACTTCTGGGCGTAGAAAACAACATTTTTCTGCATTTAATTTCAAATTGAATTTTTTTAGTCTCTCTAATACGCGAATTAAATTTGTGTTATGGTGTTTGAGGCTACATCCGAATACAATTATATCGTCTACGTATAGAAATGCTTCGGATTCTAGACCAGAAAGTGCTATAGTAAGCATTCTTTGAAAACTATTTGACGAGATTTTCAATCCGAAAGGAAGTCTTTTAAATTAAAAATGACCGCTAGTTGTAGAAAATGCGGTTAGTAGTGGAGAGTTTTTGTCTAAACTTATTTGATGAAAAGAGCTGGTCATATCAAGAGTAGAAAACCATTTAGCTCTTCCTAGTTTATCGATAATGTCTTCTAGACGTGTTAAGGAAAATTTATCATTTACTATTTTGTCATTTAGTTTGCAATAATCTACTACTACTCTCCATTTCTTTTTGTCTTCAGTATTTTTTTAGGAACTAATAAAAGTGGGGCATTGTAGGGACTGGTTGATGGTTCTATTATGTCGTCGTGTAGCATTTTGTTTACTTGGTCGTTTAATATGTTTGTGTGCGCTTGTGGTAATCTATAATTTTTTATGTAGACCGGTGTTTTGTCCGAAAGAGAAATCTGTTGTGTGTAAAAATTGTTTATTGTTTATCCTTTTCTAAATGGAAAATATTTTGATTGTTTTTTAGGATGTATAATAATTCGTTCTGTGCTTCTTTGTCAGGGCAGTAAATTTGGAGTTTATTTACTATGTTTTCGAAACGATCTTCGTCTTGCGTTTTGTTGTTGTAGCAAATGTCGTAATCTTTAAGTGGTTCTGTTGTTAAGGTTAAGTTTTTTATGGTGGCTTCAGTGGTTCTTGTATTTAGCATTTTAATGTGAGTCATTCCTGTTTTGGGTGCAAGAGAGTTGCTTAAGAAAATACCTGGTTCTAGTTTTTTACTTAATATTAGTTTTTCTTCCGTGAAATTAAGTTTTATTGGTTGGATGATTTCTGTTCGGGGGGGAATTTTAATTTGAAATATTTTTGCATGCATCGGCACGGTTATAGTGTTTTCATTTGATGAGTGTTGGAACGAATTTCCATTTCCATTACATGTTTTCATTTGTGTATATTGATAATGTAAATGTTTCGTAGTTTATTTTACATACAAATTTTCTTAGGAAATCTCTTTCTATTATTCCATCAGTTTCTATTGGGAGTTCTTTGTCTACTAGTTGGAAATTATGTGTAAGAGTTTCTTCTCCAATGTTTAAGTTTAAGTTTATTGTGCCTAAAGAATAAATTTTTTCTATTGTGATGCCAGTAAGTCCACATTTTTGGTCAGTGTAGTATTCTTGGTTGTTTAATTGTGTACAAATTTTGCATAATGATATGTCAGCTCCAGTGTCTACTAGAAATGTTAATTTTTATACCCTACACCCGAAGGGATGAGGGTATTTTCACTTTGTTCTTCTGTACGTAACGCATTAAAGGAGGCGTGGCAGGTATAAAAAAGTATATATATTCTGGCTCAGAATCACCTCCTGATTCGATTTAGCCTCCTGATTCGATTTTAGTAATTGTTGTTTTTTGCTCTGTAGTGGGGTTTTCACCAAGTGCCTTTATCTGTAGGCTGTTTAGCTCAGCAATCGTTGTTAGAATTTTGTCTTTGTAGTTTTTAATGTTCCCTTTTTGAGTTATTGTAGTTAACTCCGTGTGTAGTTGTGGTATGGTCTTGTTTGTTTTATATCGTGTTTCTAATGCTGTTTTCAGTTCTATTAATGTTTTTGGTGTCTGAATAGAATTTATTGCAGTTTTGACATTTGAGCTCAGCTTTATGTGATAAACGAACTCTATTAAATCTTGCTTTGCTGTCAGTGTTAGTGTTTTGTCTATGATTTCTAAAATTTTGATGAACGATTCTAATTCTTTATAGTTTCCAGAAAAAATTGGAATGATTTTACTAGCAGTTTCCATATTAAAAGTTGCCATGATTGCGTTATTTGGTGTTGTTGTTTCTGCTATTATGGAATTTGTGTCTGAAATCGAATCTGTTTCGGATTCTGTGTCAGTGCTTTGTTCTATGTTTGTCTGTGCTGTCAATAAGGTTTTTGCCAATGTATATTTTTTTTCGAATTGTTTAATTAATTTATCGTCAGTGTCGAAATTAAGTTCTCATATTAAAAATTATTCTTTTGCTTTTTTTTTTCTAATTCTTCTAATTTGATTATAATTGTCTCTTTTGTATACGGTCTTTTACCTGATTTTTTGATATTTATAATTATCTTTTCAATCTGTAATATCGCGGTTTCTAGTTCTTCAATTAAAAGAGATGACTTATTTGATAACATTTTTTTTTTATATATTTAAAATATTTTCTTATACTCTAGATATTATTAATGCTTCTTAAACTTATACGCTTATTAATATAATTTTTAAGACACATGTGTATTTTGCTTAATATATAAAAAAAAGTTATTACAATTGCTGTTATGCATATAATGAATACTTCTAATATGTTAAACGTTGATAACCCATACGCGCTGTTGTTGTTGTTGTTAATGTTGATCAATTTGTCCTTTGATTGAGTCTTTCCCATGTTTTCTAGGTTCACTTCATCGAGTAAAATCGTTTTTAAATAGGCCAAGCGTTTCCTCTGTTTTACTAACTGACAACCACGTCTTTTCGGCGGTTTCAGTGTTTTTGGAATCGCAGTAGCTGCTTCTGTTTTTCTCTGTGCAGACCTTTTGTTTTACTCTTCTATGGACAATGGAGCAGGACCTTGTTTTATTATTTTGTTCCATTTTGAATAGCTCCCTTGAACCTTGAGAAATAAGGATCACGTTAAGTTTCTTTAGCTGTCTGTTTAAAATTCAAATTTAATAAATTATCGGCAGTAATGCTATTTACGTAGCTTTGCTTCGCGCTCATAACTGGATTTTGTGGTAAACGCGAAAAATTGTCTGTAAAATTTGTGGATCCTTTAACATGACGTATAGTATAATTGAAACCTGATAATGTTAATGCCCAGCATTGAACCCGAGCTGCTGCCATCATTGGTAGAGCCTTGGATCCTCAAAAAATCGTTAAAAGTGGCTTATGACCTGTCTGTGTAGATTTATTACCTAAAAGATAGTGCCTCAACTGGGTTACACTAAATACTGTCGCTAAAGCTTCTCTTTGAATTGTGCTGTAATTGCGCTTAGCAGCTGTGAGCGCTTTAGAAATGAAAACAATCGGCTTTAATACGCCGTTGGAAAAGGAATGTAACAACGCTCCTGCAATGGCTAAACTTGATGCATTCGTCTGTAAGGAACTGGGCGCCGCAGATCGAATGGAACCAAGAATTCATCTGATGTGATTTCGTTCTTTAGCCTCTCATAGACTTTCTGGCTATGTTCTGTTCATCTAAACCTAAATTGGGTACCCTTACGCAATAGAGCATATAAAGGCTCCATAATATATGCAAAGTTGGAAATTAATCTTGAGTAATAATTAAATAACCCTACAAACGCTCGAACTTATGATATATTCCGAGGTGTTGGTGCATCCACTACGGCTTTTATCCTTTCCTTATTTTTCGAAAGACCGTTTTGGTCAATATCAAACCCCAAAACTTTAATGTTTTAATATGCTCTTTCACAGAACTGCCTGATATAACTATATAATATAAGTCACTATGTTGGGAAAGCGACATAAAATATCTGCCTAGAATTGACGTACTCTGGGTCTCGCTAATTACTAGGTTTAAAATATGCGACTGGCCACGATACTTAGTATTTGCACGAAACCGTTTGTTAACCAACCAACCGTTTGTATCAAACTTCCACCATACGAAAACTTATTTCTGCATTTAGACAATACTGTATCGCCGAAAAACTCATCAAAGTCTTCTTTCGCGATGAGTGAACACTTACCGCACCAGCGTCCAAAATAAATTTAATTTTCGGGCCATTGACCTCGACTATGATGACGAACGGAGGAGACGTCGGGCAACCATTTACACTAAAAATAAAAAATCGATTAACATCTGATTTTAATTCGTTAATGCATGGTTTTTCAAAACAAACGTTGATAAAATTTTGCCGCATTTTTGGCATTCCCTAAAATTACTGCAAAAGTTTTGTTATGACTGCTAACGTGACTCCGCCATTCGCAATGTTTGCATCTCCGTTGACCGCATCTGCTGCTGTTGCTGCACTATTGTACTTGTCGCTTTCTTATTGTTTGCTGCCTCTGTTCGCATTAACTGCATTCTTTGCGTTCCTCGGCACATGTGTTGAGACCACCCTAACCTCTTCTCTTCTCTGTACTAAGTTTTTTCCAAAGTTAACTGTTGGTCCTCCTCTTATCTCAGAAACACGGCCTTCCATGCCAGTTACAAATATATTCAACACCAAACCGTTCAGCTGGTTACCAAAAAAGAAGTTTTTCGCCAGTTTTTTTACACGGGCAAACCACGACGCTACCGACTCGTCAATCTCGCGCTTCGCCGAAAGAGAAAACTTGCGCACACGGAACACCACCACCAGTTTGAAGTAATTTCCATGAATGGCGATTTTCATTATTTCAATTAACAAAACCAAGCAACGCTTATTTTTTGCTAATCTTTTAATGTTTCTTTCTGAAAAGCCTTGCATTTTATCGTATTTTATAAATAAAAAATCATGTCATAGTATATTGACTTTCTTGAGCACTATCACTTTACCAACTGATTTGTGATTTGTGAACATTCGAATGGATGCGGCGCATAACGCACACGCCTTGTGAAACTTTTTTTTTGTTATTTCCAGAAATTGCTTCAAGAAAGCGCAATTGCCTGCAGCTTCGTGAACACCATTATTACGAACTATATATTTTGTTGTAATTCATGATTGTCATTCCTGCATTCCGCGTTGATAAAATTGTAATCGAAGTTCGCAGACAGTCGACCTTTTACATAGAAGCACGACTAAAAAAACCGAATATTAGCAAAAATTAGAAGAACTGCTCTTTTTATTTTATCCTCTTCACACGAAACCTTCATAAAATGGGAGTTTAGCACCTTCGCCTAATTTTTCCAACAGAGAAATTTCGCATCTAACAGAGGCCTGAATTCTCTTACGCGGGTTGTTCTTACGCTGTTACAACACTAGCAATGAGTAAACTGGTACTAGACTGACTTTTTTGTTATTGTTAGATAGTGCTGTTACTGTTTGTTAGATTACAAGTCAAGATCAATTTACACTACTCAGTATGCAATACTCCACAGGTATAATTCTATTGACTTAGAATTCAGATATATGTATGTTCCAAATTTAACTTTAACGTAGAGAAGTAAACCTGGCATAGACTTATAAAAATAAATGTTGATTTCATTTAATTTCTATTCAGGTTCTCTCACAAAAGGCAAACAGATGTCATGTAAACCCGATCGTTAAAAATCAAATGCAGCCGATGTCTACAAAAGTCAATAGCGATACCAGTAGCAGCAGTGGCAGACACCATAGTACTTCATTATTAAATAAGGCGAAGAACGCCTTCTCAACGGCAGTAGCTTTAGAAAAAGACAGTCTTGAAACATTCGGCGAAACTGATTCTAAAAAGCTGAATGATGACCGAACTAAATATCAGTATTTTCAGCCACAGAGATTGCTAACAGAAATAAAAGAAACAGATGAGCTTAGTAAACAAAATTGTTTAGTATACCGTGATAGTAACCTTATATCTGGGTCATTAGAATCGCTCATTGAACATATGGTGCCTACAAGTAAATACTATCCAGACAGTTCTTACATTTTCTCATTTTTGTTAAGCGCAAGGCTTTTCATTTGGCCTCACGAATTGCTTAATAAAATATCGGTGAAATGGGAATATCAGCAACAGGAAAACACATATGATGTTGTAGATGATAGTCAAATGGTTCGCAATTACATCCACAAAAATTCTTCTCAATTTGTTTCACCAAGTATATTGTACGCTGGTAGTGAAGATGTGGGAGGTGCTTTTGACCCACAAAGCGACCAGGAAACCTCCAGGAAGAATTCAGCAAAGAACTGTATCCGGCTGTTGGCCGACTGGATAGAAACCTTTCCGTACGACTTTCGAGACGAACGTTTGATGCAACAGGTGCGCATACTAGCGCGCAAGTGTGTATATATAGACAATGCACTTGGAAAAGAAGTTTCGTGTATATTACAGCTGCTAGTGCAGCGTTTAACAGTTTTGGAGAGGTATGAGAAGTTCTTACAGTCCCTTACCCCATTTAGTGTCAATCTCAACTTTGAAATGTCTCACAAAATTAGTGGCAGTAAGTCTGCCATAAGCACATATATTCCAATAGGCAGAAATGCGGACGCAACGAATTCAACAGAACCCAAGTCATTGGAGACAGCTACAGTAATTGAGAACGTCGATAATCAGACGCCATTGTCATTAAATAGTACGTCTTCACGGACAAACCCAATCGAATCATACTCGCAAAATCCGTATTATAATCAGCAACAACATAATCTCCAATCAGCTGATAATTCTAGAAATTCTGTAAATTTAACATCGCATCAATTATCGGCACACTTTTCAAATTCCAACTCTGCGTCATCCATTAATGAGGTGTCTGGTATTATGGACTTGTGTCGAAGCCCAGCTCAGCTAGCCCATCAATTAACGACAATAGAACTAGAACGTTTATCACACATAGGACCAGAAGAATTTGTCCAAGCGTTCGCCAAGGAATACCAAGTAAATCAAGCAATGGCTAATATGCATAGTCGAGATGAGCTAAACGTTCGCATTTGCGGTAAAGTAGCTCCTGATTTCAAAAAGACATTGAGTGATATAAAAAAAACCCGAAACTTGGAAGCTTATGTTCAGTGGTTTAATCATTTAAGTTATTTCACCGCAACTGAGATAGTGAAAGTGAGTATAACCTTAATTAAAATATATTTAGTAGTATTAATAATGAAAGAAAGTTTATTATGTCGGAAATTATTGATACCTTAAGAAAATTAGGTTGTTATACTAGTACAATGTTCGTTTATAATACAAGTATATTATATACATATGTATACTATGTTATGTATATGAATACTATAAATAACATAGTAATGATTTTAAAAAACGTGATTTAATGAGATTCTCAAAGTAAAATGATAAGCGTTCGTATTGTTGAAATAGTTTTATTGGCCAACTTGGTTGTTGTTTATATGTATTCCGAAAATACAGAGAATATAAGTTTTTTAATAAAAAATTTTGGAACTATTGAAATATTGGTTAAGCTCTACACGAACGTAGTGGAACCCTTATTCTCACTAACAAAAAAAAATGTTAGATTGCTGGATCGTGCAATTAAGGAGGATTTTCAGCTCTTAAAATAATGCGCTTGAAATTTTCGTATTTTCAGTTACCCGGTGATAATGACTTTATTTACTCAAACGCTTTGTAGTTTTCACAATAGGTTATAATAAAAATCCATTAAAAAATGTCGGTAACAGATTTGAAATCCTCACTGCTAAATAAATCGTAAAAAGTCTGTAGAGAAATTACTGAGTAAGAGTTTATTACAATGTTTCTCTTTCCTTGCGTATTTAAAAAAAAAAAATTAGGGATTTAAAATAAGCTAGGGTAATGCAAGGTACGAAAATTTCAAAGGCAACCTCTTATGAGACTTAAAAAAATCCTAAGTGATTTGAATGGTAAAATGCGGGAAACGTTACTATTAGTTACTAGCTTTCACGTAAGATAGGTGCATATGAAGTTTATGAATAAAACTTTTTTTTAAATTGTGAAATCTTTCTAAAAGCTTAGTTATCTATTTAAAATACATTAGTATCGACTTAAAATTAATAAAAAGCTTACTCCAGAACACTGTTTTTCAACCGCCGGTCCGCAACTCTAATCTGACCGGTCCGCAACTCTAATCTGACCGGTCCGCAACTCTAATCTGACCGGTCCGCGAAAACTTTAAAAATATATATTTACTTTGTTAAAAAGCATTTTTCAAAACAGTCGAAAATGTTTTAATTCTATGATGACTAATTAGAAAAAATGTCAAAAACAATATACAGGTTGTACAAAAAATAAAAGCAGCGATAATAGTAATTTGTATACTAATCCAGGACTTGTGTTATTTACGTAAGTAATGAAAGTAGACTTACTAAAAAGCACGGCGTACTCGGAACTTTCTCCACAAACCTAACTTACATTTCCATAGAAATGGTCGCCTAATAAGCATCTCCTCATTACAAAGAGTATCAGAAGTAAGCTCATAAAAATCTCATTTATAATAAGTATCCATTTCACGCTTATAAAGAAGCGGGAAGTAAGTCCTGAGTGCTCGACAGTGTTACTTACGTAGGCATGAAAAAAGTCTTTCAGCGTAGGACTGACTACTCGGAAACCTTTGTAGAACTCTTGCTTACTTTTTCAATTGAATGGCCGCGTGGTAAGTGGTGAGGTCCCTACGCTACAAAATGGGCACGTGGTAAGCGGTAAAAAAGTATGTAGTGAGAAGTAGAATTTTCTAGTCCAATTTTTTTAAATTATATAAAAAAATTAATATAACAAAACAAACAAAAAGTCTAATGTTACATGTAGGTATGATGCTGCATTATAACGAAATATCTTTTAGCGCCTGGGCGCACAGCTCTTGTTGATACAAGAGCACGTAGCACAACAACGCGAGCAGCAGTAGCGGGAAAAAATTCGTGATCTGATCTGATCTTTATATTTTTATTCAATGAGTTTTCTATAATTTTTGATTTTAGATTCAAAACAGATTATAAAATTTAAACTGTGTTAAAACAAAATTTAATAAGATTTACAAATTATTTAAATATTGTGTAGTGTTTTAATTATACCACAATGAACACACAAAGTATGTTAGGCAAAGTATGTACGTTGTGGAATTTTTATAAAAATGTAATAACATAAAATATGCAATGTGCAATAACATATGCAATGAATTCACTGAAAACTTTTGTACAGGTATCCCTCCTATAACACGGTAGATACGTTCCTACAAAGTCCCGTGTTGTGCGAAACCGTGTTATATGAGACTAGAAGCCAGTACAAAAAAGGAGGTTTTGTTCCAAAAGCTATTAAAAAGATTTTTTTTGTAATTTCATATAAGTAACTTCATGTTTTAAAAGGAAACAAAACAAAAATATACATTTAATTTAATTTAATAATTTTCTTCGTCATCGCCGCTCAGTACAATTAAACGAGAACGTTTGTTTGGTTGAACAATATTACCTTCACTTTTTGAACTTTCTTCTAGATTTTGTGCACTGAATTGAATTTTAAGCTTCTTTCAGATGAAGGGTCTGCACTCAAGAAAAATAATTCCGGTTTTTTTGCTAAGATTAATTAAATTAATCTTAAATTATTAATTTTATTAATTTTTAATTAATTAAACTAAATTATAGAATTTAGATTAATTATATATTAGATTAAATTATTATTAAGATTAAATTATAGATTAATTATACAATCTTCACTTATAGAATAAAAAATTATGCTAATTGCTATCTACGAAGTAAACTCTTGCATCACAAAATATGTACTCAAGTTTAATAGGTAAAAAAATACATCCAGGCATAGTTTATTTATAAGTTTTTCGGGTATTTCCCGAAAAAAAGCAGTAAAATAAGCAGTAAAATTTCGGCTATTCCCATATATTGTGTGTTCATAGTGCATAATGTAATTTTCTAAATAATTTTAAACAAAAATGTCGTTATCGTGTTTAGAAGTACCCATGTTATATGTTATAAGAGGGTTTTGGGGAATTTTTCTTTTCGTGTTAGAGTGAAACCGTGTTGTAAAATACCGTGTTATAGGAGGGTTACCTGTACTCGGAAAAATTGCGACTGGAAATGTACTTGTAAATAAGTAAGAAATAGTATTTTTAAAGATATTATTGTTACCGGTCCGCGTATAAAAAGCAGATATTTTCTGATCTACGATGAGTTTTGGGTTGAGAAACAGTGCTCTAGAAGATATTAATAATATATAAATTTAAAAACATGTATTTAAGCAACTTCTTTTTTCAGTATCCGAAGAAAAAACATCGAGTGCGTGTTATTGAATACTGGATTGAGACAGCTCGTGAATGCTTTAATATAGGAAATTTTAACAGTTCCGTAGCTATTATAGCTGGATTAAATTTAGCCCCAATTTCAAGACTTAAAAAGACGGTATTCGTGAAAAATTATATGAATAATACCAAAGAATATTCAGTATACAGAATGCGCATCTCATATAAGCGAAATTTTTCCTTACGGGTTCCAATATCAGGACCCAAACTTCAATTTCTATGGCGGCTCTCTCGCATATCGCTACTCATTCTTTCAATTTATATGACGAATCTCTCGCACATAGCTACCCTCTCTCACTATTCTCTGTGTATAGCCAATCATGCAGCAATATGTGTACGCACGAAGGCGCACACTTCTATAAAAATTACGATTCTCTCACAGCCTTCAAAACAAAATTCATATGACGACACAAGCTTTGCCATTTCTATTGCGACTCTCTCGCACAATTCAGATAACTACGCGTGCTTACACTTTTTATCGCGGTCACTCACGCAATGCTCACCTGCTCTTGTGTCTCGCTCTACACATACGCATATTCATTTTCTGCAATCGCAAAATCTAAAAACTGCAACGGCGATTTTTGCATAGACACCTTGAGTATTTATTTTTGGAGGGAGACAATCTGTTTGATATCTTCGAATTAATAATTAATTAAAATTTCTTAATTAATAATAATAACAATTCTTAATTAATAATAAGAATTAATAATCTTCGATTAATAATTTTTTTTTAACTTTTTCTAACTTTTAACTTTTAAAGTATTTTAAGAAAACATAATCTTGAAATTATTGTCGTTTCTATCTACTTGGCACATCATCATTGGGGACTTCTATCTCCTTTGTACCTACATCTAATTAAACCAATTTCTTACCAGACTTGAATTTTCATTATTTTCCCTAAAAAGAAAGAAGCCAGAAGAATCCTCCAAAACAGAATTCATATGACGACTCAAGCTTTACCATTTCTATAGCGACTCTCTCGCACAATTCATACTCACACAATTAATATGGCGAACCGCTCTCACGTATGATTTTCTAGTAAGGCTTGTGTTCGTACTGGTTAATGTGTGTACTCACACTAGCAAAATTTCCATTTTTCTCACAGCCTCTAGAAAATAATTCTAAAAGAATTATTCTCCCTCTCCCTCTCCTTCTCCCTCTCAAAAAGAATAACAAAACAATTTACTCTCGGGCACACTCAAGACATTTACACATATGTAGATGTGTGCTTCTAGCATTAAGATCTCTTTCTCTCTCCTGTTCTTTGTTTCCTCTTATGCATGCTTCCCTCCCGCATCCAGAAGCTTTCGCGCAAAATTAAATTTAGCTTATATGAGATGCGCATTCTTTATACTTTATATTCTTTGATAATACAAATATATTAATCTTTATATAACTTTATTAAATAATTTATTACTTTATAGTGGTCCAAAGTCCAATCTGCAAAATTCTTGGTGCTTGAGCACCAAATGGATCCAACATCCAATTTTAACAGCTACCGTTCAACTCTAAAGGCAGCTATGTGGCGTTCAGAAGGTGCAACTAATGAACGGGAACGTATTATCATTCCATTTTTTAGTTTATTCGTTAAGGACTTATACTTTTTAAATGAGGGATGTTCCAACAGGTAATTCAAATGTAGATGTTAGTTTTCAAAAATAATTGGAAATGTATTTTTCAGACTGCAAAATAATCATATTAATTTTGAAAAATGTTGCCAGTTGGCTAAACAAATAATGGAATTCAATAAATGGAAAAAGGTTACTTGTCCATTTGAGAAGCTACCAAATGTCATTATGTTCCTTCAAAGTAGTGCGGTGTTTAATGAAAGCACATTATCGATTGCATCGTTTGAATGTGAACAGCCTGAAAATACACAAGAAAAAAGTCGATATAAGACACTGAAATGGGAAACAAAACATCAAATGCAACATCAACTTTATGACCAACAACAGTAAGGGATTTTAACAATTGCGGCCTCATTTCTCGAATTTAGGAAATTAAAAATTAATATTTTTATCTGAGTGCGGAATAATTTAACAATAGACTAGTAAGTGTAATTTTATTCGCTGGTAGTTAAATATAATTACGTAGTTAAATAGGGAAATTAACAAAATCCTAACCTTAAATAAGGTTGAATTGACAGTTCTCTCACTGGTAGGTAAAATTAACGACAAAATTTACTATCAAGCCAAATTCGGTCAGTTAACGGCTTTAATTGAGGATTTTGCTTCTTTTCGTTTATTTTACATGATACGATCCCGTCGGAGTGACTAAAGACTTTTGTTAATGTTTAGTAAGTACAACATCAAAATAACTCTTTATTGACAAGAGGAATTTACTATTACGGATTACAAATATTAAATCAAACAACTTCACATTAAAATTGGGGCTCACAAAAGTTTTTATATAGTCGTTGGCAAGTAAAAGAGAAGAAAAAAAAGAAAAAGGCAGACAACTTTTTACAGAATGGCTACCTATCATTGTTGTTTACTACTTCTACTACTCTTGACGTTACCAACATCTTCCTTTCTTAAAGAAAAGCGGTAGTCGTGTGTCCAACACAAAGGCTTTCTCCAAAACAAAATCTCCATTACAAAATCTCCAAAGACGAAAGCTCCAAACCCAAAATACCCAAACCTTTTGCATTCAGGGCCTTTCTGCGTGACGGCCTTCGACCGTCATAACCAGTAATTATGAATAATCACCGGATTAATGAAATTCACCGTAACATACATATATATCCGTATAAAAACATTTTTATTTTGAGATTTTTTAAGTTTGGAGATTTTGTCCCTGGAAGTTTTGTATTTGGAGATTTTGTACCATGGAGGTTTTGGATATGGCGGAGATTTTTTTTCGTGTTCCTCCCTCCTCAGGGGCGTGTAACTGTCGGCTGTTTTAGAATACCGACCGAAGAGTGGGCCGCCGCTAAATTTTGAGGGCCCGAGCCGAGAGTTGCTTTTGGCGAAGGACGGTTAGAGTCTTAGTGGACAGTTAGTTGTACTCCGAACACTAGGTGGGTGGAGCCAAAGAATATACATTTATTTAGTAGGCGCATCTGAAACTAAAAATTAAAATTTCTGCTTGTCGTCTTCTGGGTGCGGGAGGAAATCTTGAAAAGAGGTAAAAGAATGGTGCTTAGTCAGCAACCTCACGCACTTTCAAGTTTTTTTAAATCGACGATTTCTGTCGTGACGACCTCTTTTGAGTCGCTGGACTCAAAAGCCTTAAGCCTCAGCCACCTCACGCACTTTCATTTTCCGATCGTCCAATATAATTTTTTTTAAATCGACGATTTCTGTGGGGTCGACCTCTTTAGGGCGACCTGAACGTTCGGCGTTACTTGTGCTGGTGTGACCACAACGGAACTCAGTAAACCATTGAAATTGATGGTGTAGAGTCCTTATAGTATTTATCAAGTCTTTTCTCGGTTTCGGTGATGGTTTTTTTCAACAAAAAATTATGCTCTACAAAATTAGCACACGAAATTAACTTTTTCAATTTTTGTTAAAATTTACGAGGTAGTCTGTTTTCAATGGCTGTCAAACACAAACTAAGTGGCGCAACTTGATCAAAAGTTTTACAGCAGTCTATAAAGAAATGGCTTTTGACGTGAGCAGTGTCGCATTTATAGTTACTGCACGGCGAATTAAAAAAGTCACTTACTTATCTACCTACCCTCGTATGTATGTATATGTTAATGGATGCGTTTATCCACAATGATCAAAGGCAATGTATTTGCCTTTGGTGTAATTCTGGCACTTAAACCAGAATCACTAAGATATTTGTGGCCTCGGCACTTTAACCAAGACCAAATACTCTAAAACGTAATTTGCTTTATATGATTCTGACACTTGAACCAAAATTATCCGAGTACAATATCCTTCTGCTCTTCACTAAATTTTATTTGTACTGATATATTTAATGATTATCTCTTAATATATATAAGCTTTTCAAAACTAATACTAATAAACATTTTTACAACAAATTTTAACACTAACACTAATAACTGTGACAAATAAAATATAACAAATAACATTGTAACTTGACAAATAAAATATTTACTACTGGCTGCTGCGTGCTTCGCCTCCAAACTTTCCATCGCTGCTGCTCTAAAGGTAGTGACGACAAATATCTCCACTGCAACTGCTTCCAATTGTTAGCAAGGATTTCTTTCTAAATTAAAACACATTTTCCGTTTAATTCAGATCACTTTTATTTCCCACTATACGGGAATTAACAAACTTTTTTAAACTTTTCACAATTAAACTAAACTTCAGACTGCAACTGTTAAATGTCACTATTAACTGCTTTTTCTTGGCCAGAAGGGCCCGTTTATAAAGTATTTTTTGGTGTGGACTTTGCTCTGGTCGCCCTAATTTTTGCAACTACCTCAAAAATTATTTTTGACAATAATTCTTGAAAAAACTGCAAACGATCTGAGGAATTATTTCCTTAATATCTTCTGTAACTATTACGCAATGGTCAAAGAAAATACTTCGACCTAATTTTACTTTTCTTTCTTTTGGCTTTGGCTTGCTGTTTATTTTTGCTCTATGTCTTGGCTAACGCGGCACTCGTATAAGGTGACTGTCTTGAATACTTCCAGGCTTCACCATGTTAGTTGATAATGGTGGAGCCTGAAAGTATGCAAGCTTTATTCCGCGCTTGGACATTGATACCGATAGTAGCCAACAACACCAAACCAAAGACCACACCATAAGAACGTGAGGCGTTGTTACAGTCAGGGCGACTCTGACCTAAAACATCCCTCCACCTTTAGGGGAAGAAAAAATTATTATCGAGAAGCGATAGCAATTTTTCTTTTACAATATTCGTTTATATTTGTTGATATAAGCGGAATAGTCTTATCTAATTGGGTGGTTAGGTACTGATTACATCTTTATGTTAAATTTTTTATTCCTAATTTAATGCTACATTATGTATTACTTACTAAAGTATTACTTATTTCATATTACATTACATTTTTATTCCTTATTTCATATTACATTCATATTACATACCCAAAGGGATGAGGGTATATACACTTTGTTCTTCCGTTTATAACGCATTAAAGGAGGCCTTGAAGGTATAGAAAAGTAAATATATTCTGGCTCAAAATCACCTCCTGATTCTGTCTGTCTGTCTGTCTGTCCGTCGGTCTGTGGAAAAGATGATTACAGAAGAACGAATAGAGGTATCGTCATGAAATTTGGCATGAATATTCTTTGTTATCCTACGCTGTTTGGTATTGAAAATAGGGAAATTCGGACTAGTGCCACGCCTACTTTTTATAGAAAATATGCACTCATTCGTGCTTTTAGCTTAATTTCGCAGCTTGTAGAGCAAATTTTAAGCTAAAATTTTGTGGAGGTCGCTTGCACAATATAAAAACACTTCCACTTTTTTTGTAGTTTGTGATGATTTATTGTTTTGAGAAAAATGACGTATTCACAAATGGAAAGTTACAGAGTTTTTAAAAGAACAGAGTTTTTAAAAGTACAGAGTTTTTGCAAGTACCTAGGCGAGAGTTTTTGATTGGAATGGACGAAGTAATCCGTGTGTGGCAAATGGTTTTTTCAAACTAAACTTAAACGGCCGATGCCGCGAAAGCGAAGGCTTTTCGTTCTTAGTCTTTGCTAGCTATGAAAGCATATCCCAAAGGGAATGCCAAAATAGCCAGCGCAGCAAATACTTCAGCGCGAAGTAAAGCGCTCCCACGATCAGGACCGCCACAGTAGCGTATACTGTTGTTGACATTGTTACAATGTCGTTTTACGAGCTTTTCTACGAATTTATAGAGTCCGATATCATGCCAGCGCTAGCATGCATCGGACAGCGTAAGTTGTGCGCGCTGCCAAGGAGTCGGGTAGCTAACCCGACTCGCTGTCAGCGCGATAGCACAAGGCTTCGCTTTTGTTTACGATAACATAAAAATGAATTGGGCGACCGAAATGTGGGCGGCGTAAATTAATAGCTACGCGAACGCGATAGTGACGCCGATCGAACCACACACGAATATTTACAAGATTATTAGACAAACAACGTATTTTATTTAGTTTATATTTCGATACTATGTATTTGCTTAGGTTTACAATCAATGTTGCAAACCGCCACAATTTTATTCCCGAGTCCACCGTCTTAGATTAAAATATAATGAGGTGTTTGGTAGAAAAAGCGGTGTTGTAGATGAGTTAATAGATCAAAATTCCTGTAAATTAAGAAAAAGTAGGTTTCACTTTTTATCACTTCGACATATGCGGGTGTAGGGTATATGGGTATATATAGGGCTCTTACTTATTTTATATTACATTACATTTTTATTCCCTATTTTATATTACATTATGTATTACTTATTTCATACTACATGTTTTATAACTTGTTGGTATGACTCTTATTTTACTCTTTCAACTGTAAATTTCGCCGTTGGCTCCTTTGTAGTTCCTTTGGTTTGCTGGTAATGGTTTTGCTGGATGTAGCTGTCTGATTTCAATGTTTGCTTTGGAAAACTTTGGTTATATGGGGCAGTTGAGGAGGGTCCCCCGGTTATGTTGTTAGGACTTTCAGGATTTGTTTTTTTTTTTATGCTGTTGTTGGCTGGTGAGTCTGTTTGGCGACGTTAAGCAGATTGTGTTTTTCTTATTACTCAGGTTTGAACAGTTCGAATATCTGGCCAGTTCGGCAGTAATGCGATATAGTGGTGGTGGCACTGGTTTCTTGGTGACCACCTGAGTCGTCGTACCCCGAACTGTAATGCCAGAGTGAACTCCTGCTTAATTGTTGTCACAAGTACAGTGATTTGTTAGCTGAACACTCGCTGTCTGTTGCACCTTTAATCGTCCGTACATATCACTCGGGTTCTCTTCTGATAACTGTTCCCATTCCTATTCTCCCATTCCATTCCGAGCGTCTTTCCTTTCGCGATGTTTTTCGCGATATTGTGATAATTATGGAATTGATGCTGGCCAGTTGATGCAGCTAGCTTTGCCTGTTGTCATTCTTGTATGCTATTTATTATATATAGTTTATGTCCATTGGTTAAGTGATTAATTATTATATTAGTTATTGCTAATTTTTTCTATTGTATTTTCGTGCGAATTTGTATGTTTGAGTGTATGCTAATTGTGTTTGTTTGTATTTTTACACTATGGGAATGTTTTAGAATATAGGAACCAAGAGTTATTACATTATAGGTTTAGTTTACTCCGTTCCAGTTTACTCTGTATACATTATATATAAGTTAAATTATGTTAGTTGTTTAATAAAATAAAAAAACAATTCTTATTTTATTCACTTCTTTATTTTTATTAAAACACTTACTCTAGGTAAGACTGCGTTAAGAGTCGTCAGTGACTATGTTAAGACTAAGTCTATGAAGCAGCAAAGAGCATAACCACAACCCGCCATCGCGTTATGCTTACTTGCAGGAATCCTATCACGTCGCGATCGACAGGAAAAACGGTTTTTGGTTTCAAAATAACTATTTGGAAAATAACTTTTTTTTTAGTTTCCGATGCACCATTCTTACTTTGTATTTTTTAGAGCATTATTATGATGGGCATCCCGGTGGAGCTCGCAGTTAAATTATGTTGGTTGTTTAATAAAATAAAAATGGTTTTTTTCCACTTCTTTATTTTTATTAAAACACTTACTCTAGGTAAGACTGGGTTAAGAATTGTCAGTGACTATGTTAAACTAACTCTATGAAGCAGCAAAGACCATAACCACAACTCGCTGTCGCGTTATGCTTGACGCGTTATCACGTCGCGGTAGACAGGAAAAACGGTTTTTGGTTTCAAAAGAACTATTTGGAAAAGAACTTTGTGCAAACGCTAGGGTCAGCGTTAAATACTTCGCGCGTGTAAGCTTGCGCGAAACGTGGGAGAATGAATTTGACGATTTTGCTTTATTATAAGTTTTAATATTGAGTTTTTATATTAAGATATGAACGCCATATCTCAACTTATATATATATACATATGTATGTATGCAAATATGTGTATATGTACATATATGTATATATGCATTTTGTTTTTTTTGCAAGGACAGACATTGTATATATTTTAAATTATATTTTAAAATATGAATTGGTCGTTTATGAATTCAAAAAGGCGATCTCCTTTTCCTTTTAGTTTTGTTTTTGTTTAATTCAGTTCAGAGACTCTTTATTAAAATTTGTGCTATAAAAATTTATATTAAATCATACTGAAATCACGTTTTTTAAAATTCTTTTTAAATTACTTTGTTCCGCGCGAACTAATTAACTCGTATAACACTTGACAGAGCTTTTTAGTTTTTCCAATTTTTTGTGCGTATAAGTGGCGAAAATTGTGAATTAGTAAATTTTTCGTGGTTTGAAAGTTTCAGTTTTAAATTTTTATACTCTCGTTATTTGACATTTGTACTTTCCAGTACATCTAAAACTGTGAACATTTCTCTATACACTCAGTGCTTTTGCAACTTTTGATTTTTTCTCTGCTGATATAATAATGGCATGCAAGTTTCGCGAGTGTAAACTGAGCAATGCATCAGAACGCATTACTTTTTGTTCTATTTGCGACGACGATTACCACATAAAATGTTTAGGGCTTACAGGACGAATTGCTGACAAGATCGGGGTTGTGAGCGGTCTTCGCTGGTCTTGTCTAAAGTGTAGATAGCATGATGTGGATGTTATCCAAATTTTACGGCAAGTGCGGCAAAACTTTCGCGATGTTAGTCGCGATCTTATAGCATTGAAAGTTAAATTTAACAATTATGAAGACTTTTTCAAGAACTTCAAGTTTCTTGATGATGCGACACCAAAGTGCAAATGGGCGCAAACGAATATTCCCGCCTCGCAGCAAACGCTGAGTGTGTGCAATACGGAGAACGCGCCTTCTTTAATAAATTTACTGAGCCCGGGCGGTAGTGACGCTGGAGCTGCCTCAAGCTCACTCTTGGCGGTTGCTCCGATAACGGTTGCTCCAAAAACTAATACAGATGTGGCTTCGGCATTATCTGTAATAAATGATATTGCACCTAATTGTGACTCAAATTCTGTTACCGTCGTGAATAGCACAGGTGCCATTCCAAAAGTGCGTGCTGTTACTTTGGCAGATCCGCCTTCTGCTCCTAAAAGGCTCACTGTTGTGCAGTCAAAAAAGACTATCTTCATTTCTCGTTTTGCTCCAGATACGTCCTCTGATGACATTCAGGATCACATTAGGCGACCTAAAGGAAATCGTAGTACTAATTCTGGGTCATCACTACGTGTTGCTGCAAACAACTAAACGTATTTTCCTCTGATATTCTCTATCAAAATGTCAGGAAAATTAATACTAAATTAAATGGAATTTTATTAAAATGTGCTGATCCTGAGCACAACATCATAGTCTTAACTGAACCATGGCTCAGGCCTGATATTTTAAATCCTGAAATGTTTTCGAATAACTATGCTGTTTTTCGGAAGGATCGTTGTCGACTAATAACAAATTTAACAAGAGGCGGCGGTGTTCTGATTGCTGTAAACACCAAATATTTTTCTAAAGAAGTTATCCTTAATGACGCTTTTCAAAATTATTTCTGCTGTGTGTATGCCATAATAGATAATTTATGTATCTATATCACCTGCTCCTACATTCCACCGAATTCTGATGAGAGTATTTATAATAGCCATTTTCGCTGTATAAGTAAAGTTTCTGATAAATAACATCAAACGGTTCGCCTGATTGTTCTTGGTGACTTTAATCTACCCCTCGTCAACTGGGAAAGATACGTCGATGACACGGGAATTCTTTTACCATCATCTGCGAAATGTAGTGAATTCGACTTTGTAAACAACATATCATCTAGAGGTCTTTTTCAAATTAGTCATATTTTAAACGTAAATCATCGCTTATTGGACCTAATTTTTGTGGATGACAAAAATATTTACGAGATATCTCGATCTGAACCTTTTGTATCACCGGAAGACAAGCATTATCCTACTTTGATTATCAAAATCATCGAAGAGACTTTTAAACATAATACTTCCACGGATCTGATTATAACTTAAAAGAAATTTTGCTTCAAAAGAACCAATTACGCAATTCTGCGGGAGAACATTCGAGCTCTCGATTGAAGTACAATTTCATCATTGAACAATTTTCCTTCTTCCTCATGTCTTGATTTGGCACTGGACTCTTTTAATGCCACCATGCTACATTTATTTAAATCCTCTGTGCCATTGGTGAGTGTTACGCATAATTTGCATCCTTCTTGGTTTACCAGAGATTTACGACAATTGAGGACTTTGAAATCTTAACATTACAAAATGTACTGTAAGCTGCGTACACCGGAAAGTATCATCAAGTATAAAACTACGTGTTACACATATCAAAGATTATGTAAAGAATCTTATAGAAATTACCTAGAGAGGGTGAAATTCAATATACGCTCTGATTCAAAGTCGTTTTGGAACTTCATTTATATGAAAAGAAAAAGTGTAATATTCCCACCTTTCATGAAACTGGATCAGCACGAATCTAATGACACACGGAGGTGCACAATGGGCCATTGGCCTAGGTGTATCTAGTACTTCACTGGATGACCCATAAGGTCCCTCTCGACAACCAACCAACCAACCAATGACATTACAGTTATTTGCAATCTTTTTGCTGACTTTTTAAAGTTAACGTATTCTTCATCAACTTACAATTCAACAAACTACCTATATCATATTTCCGCAGGTAATTTGCACTTCCCTTAATTGATGTACCGACGGTTTTCAATGCCCTGAAGGCTATTAAATGTAATTTCAATCCAGGACCGGATGTCATACCAGCATGTATTTTAAAATTCTGTGCCGAAGAATTACCGGAACCTATAACATCTCTATTCGAATTTTCGCGCCGTTCAGGTTATTTTCCAAAAGCATGGAAGTCGTCTTATATTATTCCGCTTCATAAGTCTGGAAACAGATGCGAAATCAATAATTATCGTGGTATTATTGATGCACTTAAAAACTTGGTGCGCTTAAAAAATTATTTGAGAAGATAATTGCAGGCCGAATTTCGAGAAGTGCTTATCTCTGAATTCCTCCATGTCAGCACGGATTTTGCACCGGAAGATCGACTACTACAAATTTGATAGAATTTGGTATATAGCATCGAAAACTATAAAGAATTTCAATTTTGGTAAACAAACAGACGCAGTTTATACGGACTTCAGCAAAGCTTTTGATGTAGTAAACCACAGATTGCTAATTTTAAAGCTTCTATTATTTGGATTTTCTGATACTTTGATAAATTGGATAGCCTCTTATCTCACTTATCATACTCAATTTGTTCTGTTTAAGAATACAAAATCGTATGAATTTATAGTTACGTCTGGAGTACCACAAGGTAGTCATATTGGACCGTTATTATTCTTGATTTTCATAAATGACTTACCAACAGTCATAAAAAACTTAGATATACTATTGTTTGCGGATGATGTGAAAGTATTCCTGTCCCATAAAAATAGAAATGAAGCGAAGCTCCTTCAAGATGATCTTGATTCTTTAATTGCATGGTGCAGTGTAAATTGTATGTACCTAAACATGTATGTACCTAAAAATGTAAAATTACTTTCGCTCGCTCTAGCCCAATATTATTTAACTACTCCATTGTCAGTTATAAACTTCAATGCTTAGAAACTATAGATGACCTAGGTGTAGTTATGGATAGGAAACTGCGCTTTCATATACATATTAACCGCATATCGAACAAAGCCAACAGCGTATTGGGATTTATAAAGCGTTGGGCTAAAGAGTTTAGTGATCCTTATATCACCAAGATTCTATACATATCACTTGTCCGTCCAGTCCTGGAGTATGCCTCACCAGTTTAGATTCCAAACTTTAGCAGTAATATTTCTGAAATCGAATCAGTGCAAAAGCAGTTCCTACCGTCTTTTTCCGAAAATACTTTTTACGTCCAAAATAGTTGCTAGGGCTTATTTTCGGGGGAGGGCTTAACTTACAGTAAGTACATTTACCAATATATATTTTTTATTTATTTCGAATAATAAATATACACAAATTTTATAGTAAATTTTATTTTATTAGAGAAATTACAATTTATTCAACAACAATCATATCATCTTCTTCTGGGAATTGAAAATTTAACACTGTATGACGATAACAGTGTTAAATTTTCAATTCCTTCCTGAGTTTTCTCCAACTCTGTTTTCTGTAGAATCATTGAACCGAATTTTTTATGTTTTGCAATAAAGCTGTCATTAAATAAATAATTCTTAGCTAAATAGCCTCTACGTAGTGTATCGGAAACACAATTGTCAGTTATTTTTTCCCATGAATTTTTCACCCAATTTACAATTTCTTGTAAATTTGGTTTTACAAAATTTCCTCGTTCATTTCTCACCATTCTGTTTTCGATATACTCATTGATTTCCATCCGCAAATGATCCTTGAATGGCTTGTTTATTCCAATGTCAAGTGTCTGGAGGTAGCAAGTCATTCCGGCCGGAATCATTACTTAATCAATATTCCTTTCAGCAAGAAAGTTTTTCATATCTTTCGCGCGGTTAGTACTTGCTGAATCCCAAACTATTAATCCTCTATTTCGACCTCTCAACAGTGGTGGTAGCATAAAATCGACCCACTTTCTTATAACTGCTTAGGTGCTCCAGGCATTTTCACTTTCGAGGACATAAATTCCTGAATTACGTTCAATCTTGTCTTTTTTACCTTTATTTATGATAAGTGGTGGGACTTTCTTGCCATCTAAACGAATTGCCAAAATACAGGTAACACGTGCACTATCGTAACCGGTAGAAGGAACGTAAATTGACGAAGAAGCCTTTTGGTGAATCGTATTTTGAGTTTCTTGTCTCAGAAATACCGCTGTCTCATCCATAGCAATCATGTTGGAAAGTTGATGTTTTAAAAAGTTGTCGATGCTATCAACAAAATGTTTAAATGCAAGTGCACGTTTAACAACTTCATTGTCTTCCAGCTTAAACATTGTTGTCGATCCCCTTAGAGACAGGTCATTTCGTTATAGGATTTTATCCAGCCAGTGTGACGATGCTTTAAATTCTTCTGTAGATATATCAAATTCAATTGCCATTTCAAGACCGAATTTTTTAATATCAGCCAAAACAAAGCCCTTGCCCTTATGCGCACAACCTTGCTCGCCTGTCAGCAATCCACTCCCAAATACATTCTTCCAAATCAGAAAATAACGGCTGCCGACCTGATCCAACCCTGCGTTTTTTCTCGTTTCCTAGTTGACACAGGTCGTAATCGTAATTTGCACGCCATTTTCGAACCATTCAAAGCTCCAACATCTTCTCTTTACAAAAGGCTACAAGATTTACATCCCTGGAGTCCTCCACGATTCCTTTTTTATACTCGACGGAATAGCTTTTTCTTTTTGTACTCATTTTATCTGGCATTAAAAAATTATTCACTTTATAAAAAATAAAATTATGTATAACGGAATAATCAGACTTACCAGAAAATGCACAAACGTTGTATCTGCACCGTCACTCTATGTAGACTGCTGTCTTATATTGTATTTTTAATATAAATTCTACTTTATAAATTCCACAGCCTACTTAACTATACGTACCTAAATTCAATATATACGTACCATTGAATTTTTAATATTCTATTTATAAATTCCACAGCCTACTAAAACAGCACTTCTTACCGAATTTTGACATCACTTTAACCAGGGCTTATTTTCGGGGGAGGGTTTATATTAAAAAAGTGCCTATATATAGTATTCTCTAATTGTGACTCAAATTCTGTTACCGTCGTGAATAGCACAGGTGCCATTCCAAAAGTGCGTGCTGTTACTTTGGCAGATCCGCCTTCTGCTCCTAAAAGGCTCACTGTTGTGCAGTCAAAAAAGACTATCTTCATTTCTCGTTTTGCTCCAGATACGTCCTCTGATGACATTCAGGATCACATTAGGCGACCTAAAGGAAATCGTAGTACTAATTCTGGGTCATCACTACGTGTTGCTGCAAACAACTAAACGTATTTTCCTCTGATATTCTCTATCAAAATGTCAGGAAAATTAATACTAAATTAAATGGAATTTTATTAAAATGTGCTGATCCTGAGCACAACATCATAGTCTTAACTGAACCATGGCTCAGGCCTGATATTTTAAATCCTGAAATTTTTTCGAATAACTATGCTGTTTTTCGGAAGGATCGTTGTCGACTAATAACAAATTTAACAAGAGGCGGCGGTGTTCTGATTGCTGTAAACACCAAATATTTTTCTAAAGAAGTTATCCTTAATGACGCTTTTCAAAATTATTTCTGCTGTGTGTATGCCATAATAGATAATTTATGTATCTATATCACCTGCTCCTACATTCCACCGAATTCTGATGAGAGTATTTATAATAGCCATTTTCGCTGTATAAGTAAAGTTTCTGATAAATAACATCAAACGGTTCGCCTGATTGTTCTTGGTGACTTTAATCTACCCCTCGTCAACTGGGAAAGATACGTCGATGACACGGGAATTCTTTTACCATCATCTGCGAAATGTAGTGAATTCGACTTTGTAAACAACATATCATCTAGAGGTCTTTTTCAAATTAGTCATATTTTAAACGTAAATCATCGCTTATTGGACCTAATTTTTGTGGATGACAAAAATATTTACGAGATATCTCGATCTGAACCTTTTGTATCACCGGAAGACAAGCATTATCCTACTTTGATTATCAAAATCATCGAAGAGACTTTTAAACATAATACTTCCACGGATCTGATTATAACTTAAAAGAAATTTTGCTTCAAAAGAACCAATTACGTAATTCTGCGGGAGAACATTCGAGCTCTCGATTGAAGTACAATTTCATCATTGAACAATTTTCCTTCTTCCTCATGTCTTGATTTGGCACTGGACTCTTTTAATGCCACCATGCTACATTTATTTAAATCCTCTGTGCCATTGGTGAGTGTTACGCATAATTTGCATCCTTCTTGGTTTACCAGAGATTTACGACAATTGAGGACTTTGAAATCTTAACATTACAAAATGTACTGTAAGCTGCGTACACCGGAAAGTATCATCAAGTATAAAACTACGTGTTACACATATCAAAGATTATGTAAAGAATCTTATACAAATTACCTAGAGAGGGTGAAATTCAATATACGCTCTGATTCAAAGTCGTTTTGGAACTTCATTTATATGAAAAGAAAAAGTGTAATATTCCCACCTTTCATGAAACTGGATCAGCACGAATCTAATGACACACGGAGGTGCACAATGGGCCATTGGCCTAGGTGTATCTAGTACTTCACTGGATGACCCATAAGGTCCCTCTCGACAACCAACCAACCAACCAATGACATTACAGTTATTTGCAATCTTTTTGCTGACTTTTTAAAGTTAACGTATTCTTCATCAACTTACAATTCAACAAACTACCTATATCATATTTCCGCAGGTAATTTGCACTTCCCTTAATTGATGTACCGACGGTTTTCAATGCCCTGAAGGCTATTAAATGTAATTTCAATCCAGGACCGGATGTCATACCAGCATGTATTTTAAAATTCTGTGCCGAAGAATTACCGGAACCTATAACATCTCTATTCGAATTTTCGCGCCGTTCAGGTTATTTTCCAAAAGCATGGAAGTCGTCTTATATTATTCCGCTTCATAAGTCTGGAAACAGATGCGAAATCAATAATTATCGTGGTATTATTGATGCACTTAAAAACTTGGTGCGCTTAAAAAATTATTTGAGAAGATAATTGCAGGCCGAATTTCGAGAAGTGCTTATCTCTGAATTCCTCCATGTCAGCACGGATTTTGCACCGGAAGATCGACTACTACAAATTTGATGGAATTTGGTATATAGCATCGAAAACTATAAAGAATTTCAATTTTGGTAAACAAACAGACGCAGTTTATACGGACTTCAGCAAAGCTTTTGATGTAGTAAACCACAGATTGCTAATTTTAAAGCTTCTATTATTTGGATTTTCTGATACTTTGATAAATTGGATAGCCTCTTATCTCACTTATCATACTCAATTTGTTCTGTTTAAGAATACAAAATCGTATGAATTTATAGTTACGTCTGGAGTACCACAAGGTAGTCATATTGGACCGTTATTATTCTTGATTTTCATAAATGACTTACCAACAGTCATAAAAAACTTAGATATACTATTGTTTGCGGATGATGTGAAAGTATTCCTGTCCCATAAAAATAGAAATGAAGCGAAGCTCCTTCAAGATGATCTTGATTCTTTAATTGCATGGTGCAGTGTAAATTGTATGTACCTAAACATGTATGTACCTAAAAATGTAAAATTACTTTCGCTCGCTCTAGCCCAATATTATTTAACTACTCCATTGTCAGTTATAAACTTCAATGCTTAGAAACTATAGATGACCTAGGTGTAGTTATGGATAGGAAACTGCGCTTTCATATACATATTAACCGCATATCGAACAAAGCCAACAGCGTATTGGGATTTATAAAGCGTTGGGCTAAAGAGTTTAGTGATCCTTATATCACCAAGATTCTATACATATCACTTGTCCGTCCAGTCCTGGAGTATGCCTCACCAGTTTAGATTCCAAACTTTAGCAGTAATATTTCTGAAATCGAATCAGTGCAAAAGCAGTTCCTACCGTCTTTTTCCGAAAATACTTTTTACGTCCAAAATAGTTGCTAGGGCTTATTTTCGGGGGAGGGCTTAACTTACAGTAAGTACATTTACCAATATATATTTTTTATTTATTTCGAATAATAAATATACACAAATTTTATAGTAAATTTTATTTTATTAGAGAAATTACAATTTATTCAACAACAATCATATCATCTTCTTCTGGGAATTGAAAATTTAACACTGTATGACGATAACAGTGTTAAATTTTCAATTCCTTCCTGAGTTTTCTCCAACTCTGTTTTCTGTAGAATCATTGAACCGAATTTTTTATGTTTTGCAATAAAGCTGTCATTAAATAAATAATTCTTAGCTAAATAGCCTCTACGTAGTGTATCGGAAACACAATTGTCAGTTATTTTTTCCCATGAATTTTTCACCCAATTTACAATTTCTTGTAAATTTGGTTTTACAAAATTTCCTCGTTCATTTCTCACCATTCTGTTTTCGATATACTCATTGATTTCCATCCGCAAATGATCCTTGAATGGCTTGTTTATTCCAATGTCAAGTGTCTGGAGGTAGCAAGTCATTCCGGCCGGAATCATTACTTAATCAATATTCCTTTCAGCAAGAAAGTTTTTCATATCTTTCGCGCGGTTAGTACTTGCTGAATCCCAAACTATTAATCCTCTATTTCGACCTCTCAACAGTGGTGGTAGCATAAAATCGACCCACTTTCTTATAACTGCTTAGGTGCTCCAGGCATTTTCACTTTCGAGGACATAAATTCCTGAATTACGTTCAATCTTGTCTTTTTTACCTTTATTTATGATAAGTGGTGGGACTTTCTTGCCATCTAAACGAATTGCCAAAATACAGGTAACACGTGCACTATCGTAACCGGTAGAAGGAACGTAAATTGACGAAGAAGCCTTTTGGTGAATCGTATTTTGAGTTTCTTGTCTCAGAAATACCGCTGACTCATCCATAGCAATCATGTTGGAAAGTTGATGTTTTAAAAAGTTGTCGATGCTATCAACAAAATGTTTAAATGCAAGTGCACGTTTAACAACTTCATTGTCTTCCAGCTTAAACATTGTTGTCGATCCCCTTAGAGACAGGTCATTTCGTTATAGGATTTTATCCAGCCAGTGTGACGATGCTTTAAATTCTTCTGTAGATATATCAAATTCAATTGCCATTTCAAGACCGAATTTTTTAATATCAGCCAAAACAAAGCCCTTGCCCTTATGCGCACAACCTTGCTCGCCTGTCAGCAATCCACTCCCAAATACATTCTTCCAAATCAGAAAATAACGGCTGCCGACCTGATCCAACCCTGCGTTTTTTCTCGTTTCCTAGTTGACACAGGTCGTAATCGTAATTTGCACGCCATTTTCGAACCATTCAAAGCTCCAACATCTTCTCTTTACAAAAGGCTACAAGATTTACATCCCTGGAGTCCTCCACGATTCCTTTTTTATACTCGACGGAATAGCTTTTTCTTTTTGTACTCATTTTATCTGGCATTAAAAAATTATTCACTTTATAAAAAATAAAATTATGTATAACGGAATAATCAGACTTACCAGAAAATGCACAAACGTTGTATCTGCACCGTCACTCTATGTAGACTGCTGTCTTATATTGTATTTTTAATATAAATTCTACTTTATAAATTCCACAGCCTACTTAACTATACGTACCTAAATTCAATATATACGTACCATTCAATTTTTAATATTCTATTTATAAATTCCACAGCCTACTAAAACAGCACTTCTTACCGAATTTTGACATCACTTTAACCAGGGCTTATTTTCGGGGGAGGGTTTATATTAAAAAAGTGCCTATATATAGTATTCTCCGTATAGTAGTCCCCGCACTGGGGCTTATTTTCGGGGGAGGGCTTATGTTAAAAAAAGTCCCGAAAATCGCACTGGGCTTTATTTTCGGGGTATGTCTTATTTTCGGAAAATAACGGAACTCTTTTGCCTTCGTAATCTTCGCTGGGATCCATCTTTACGATTGCCACCGTACGAGTCCCGACTTATGTTAATAGTTCGCTGGTTCATCGAAGATTGATGCTAAATGCTATTTTTATTCTGAATTTACTTTACGGACTTACGGACTCCGCTTACTTACTAAGCGGCATTAAACTTAATATCCAATTTCAATTTCAATTTTCAATTTTTCAATTCAATTTATTGATTTACTACCATTGTAAGATACAATCTTATAAGAGTAACAGTAGTCTAAATTTCGTAAGTTAAATTAATTACCATATAAATGTAAATTATGACGTTAACGTCAACAAAATTAGGAAGAAACAACAAAAGATACAATATAAGAAGAAAAGAGGAAAAAAGAAAATAAAGAGGATAGTGAAAAGTGATAGTGGTAATGAAAGGCGAAAGAAAGAATATTATAGAATTAGGCGGTATTTAAATGATTACATAGGGAATGCTTAAAATTGCTTCTGCTATTAATCCGTCGTATATGTGTTGGGAGTGAGTTCCACAGTCTGACAGCGCTCACAAAAAACTGCCTTCTGGAAGTCAAAGTTGCAAATCTAGGAAGTATTAACGAGAAAGATCTTTGCGAGTGGGTGAAATTTAAATTATTAAAAAGGTAATCCGGTTCACCTCTGTAAATTATATTATGCAAGAAGATTAGAGTTCGTAACTTCAGCAAGCTTATCGGTGAGCAGTTAAAAATAGAGAATGAAAAATTTGATATGTGATCATAGCGCTTCAAATTGAAGATAAAACGCGCTATATTATTGAAGACAGCAACGTACTTTCTCAGAGAAATTGAATCTAAGTCACAAAAGATTTCACATCCAAAAGTGAGTATAGGGAATAGTAGGGTTTTAGATAGAAGTAGTTTAGTTTTTATAGGTAAAAAATGTTGAGTGCTCCATAGGGATCTGAGTCCACCGTAAACTCTGCCAATACTAGCATTAACGTGTGTGGACCATGTTAGTGTACTATTAAAGATGATTCCAAGGTTTTTTGCAAAAGCAACATATTGAATAACATCACCTCCGATATATATATTCGGTAGATTCAGAGGTTCAATGCTGTTTTTGTAGATGGGCAGAACCTTAGACTTTACCGAGTTAAGGCTTAGCTTATTATAATCCGCCCAGTTTTCTATCGATGCGAGGTCCTCATTTATTAAATTTGCACTGTTAGGAATATCATTAATAGAACAGCTAAGAATCAATTGAACGTCATCAGCATACATATGAAAAAAGCAATTCTTGATGACTTGCGATATATCGTTCACATAGAGTAGGAAAAGAAGTGGTCCCAGAATAGAACCTTGGGGCACGCCTGAACGAACCGAGAGAAAAGAGGACATTTTATTGCCAACTGCCACACTTTGATATCTATCTGTCAGGTATGATCTAATTAAGTTGCTTGAATGAAACGAGAAGTTAAAATTGTTAACCAATTTTTCGCATAGGATATGGTGATTCACTGTATCAAAGGCTTTTGAGAAGTCCAACAGAGTCAAAAAAGATATATAAGATTTATCAACAGCTTTCCTCAGCTCTTCAACAATTAAAGTTATAGCAGATATGCAACTTTTACCAGAACGAAAACCAGACTGAGAAGAGGTTAAAAGGTTCTCTCTTGTAACATAATCATGTATTTGTTTGGAGATTAATTTTTCAAAAACCTTCGAGAAAAAGGGTACTATTGCAATTGGCCTGTATTCTTCTATACGAGAATTAGTATTCTTTAGAATTGGTATAACTTTCGTATATTTCCATACATTTGGGAAAGTTGAAGTGGTTATTATGGAGTTAAAAAAGTAGGAAACGAATTTTAATATAGACGGAATTACTAACCTAATAAATTTCGGACTAATACCATCCAGCCCAGTGGCATTTGACTAAATAGATAAAACAGCCTGTAGAACTTCCAGTTCACTAGTAATTGATAAAGAGAAGTTTCCAAGATTGTCATGGCTAGGATTTACACCCGACGCTGATAGGGAGGGACCCTGTGAGTTAGACAAAAATTTATTATTTAGTTCATCACAGTCAATATTTGATGTATTTTTTGGCAAATGTTTACCAATACCTATGTTTTTAACATTATACCAAAAGGATTTGGTTGATAACGTTGGATTAAATTTACGTTCAAAATATTTGGACTTTGACACTCGTATTTTAGCGACAACTTGATTGCGCAGGAGGCGAAATAGAGCAAGATGTTCTTGAAGTTTGTATTTCTTCCATATCTTATAAGCAGTATCCCTTTGGCGCATCAAACCACGTATACTGGGTGTTAGCCAAGCAGGTCCAGTATACTTAATAACCCTATTAACGATAGGAACATGTTTGTTATACAAATTATTAATGCACTGGGTTAAAAATTCAACTTGATCATTAACAGAAGTCATGTAGTAAATACATTCCCAGTTCATTAAGTTTAAATCCTCTTGTAATGACATGAAGTTAATACGACTGAAGTTTCTATATTGGTATGTATTAGTATCAGATGAGAACTCAGGGCGATCGAAGGAATATGTCATAAATAAAAGGTCATGCGATGAAAAACCTGGAGCATCCAAATGCTGATATAACAAGACATTACGCATATTGCTAACAAAGATTAAATCAATGAGACTGCACGACCGACTAGAATAATGCGAGGGCGTAGCACTGTTAATTAGATTCAAGTTTAAGGATAACATGGATTGAGTAAATCGGTAAGATTCAAGATGGTTCAGAACATTACAATTGACATCCCCACAGATAATAATTTCGGATGTGCTGCAAGATAGGTCTTCTAAAATGGACAAAAAAGCATCGAGGCAGATTCTCTTATTAGGCCTATATATTGTAGAGAGCAGGATCCTACGGTGTTCATGATAAATTTCCAGAAAAATGAAATCAATAGCAGAAACCTCATCCGATTTATGAACCAACCTGCAATTTATATTTTCTTTAATAAAGATCGCCACGCCACCTCCACGACGACCAAAACGATCTGACCTAAAAAGCTTGAATCCATCTAGTTTATAAAAGTTATTATTAATTTCCGGAAGAAACCAAGTCTCCGACACACAAATTATGTCAATATCTTGGTTTGTAAAAATACTCCTAAACTCATCCATCTTAGAGTGCAGGCTTTGAGCATTCAGATGACAGATGTGAAGTCCCTTATTTCGAGAACAGAGCACTCTCAACATAGGACTTAGGGTACTATTATGACGACTTTGAAACTCGCTACCAGTACAACTAGAAGTTGTCATTGGAAATTAAAGTAAAGCAGTGGAATAAATTGCAAAAGCGTGAAGCATACTTGAATACCGAACAGAGAGAAAAAGTGTGAAATAGAAAAAGAAAATTTACAATATTTTAAATGTTGATATTGCGACATTAGTTACAAAATTAAATGAGAAAATATGCAAGTTTCATAAAATTGTATAGGTTACTAGTCCTTAGAAACAGCATTCACATCAGGTCCTTCTGCATTATCGATGTATTCATGAATATTGTCAAGAATAGCTTCATCCAACACGCTTATTACCTTGCCATCTTTCCGTACAGAGACCATAACAAGACCATTTCTGGTGAATACAGAGAAAATCTGCTTAGTCCGACGCATTCCGATAGCTTTGCGTAAAATTATGCGATTCTGTCTCGTTAAGCTCTCATTAACGTAAATGTACTCATCAGAGTCAAGACCGAGGTCACGCAAACTAAGCTCCCTTTTATCCATTTTGCGACAGACCGAAATGCATTTCAGCAACAGGTTGCGGTCCTGAGCTGACTTAAATTTTAATATAATTGGCGGATCAGCTGTTTGAGTAATCCGACGTGTGCGAAAAATTGAACATAAGGCAGGAGCCTTGCACTTGACACTACCACACAATTTAAGATAAAGTGTGTCCAGATTCTCGTTAGGCAACAGCGGCACACCATAAAGAATAGCATCGCAAGACAAGAGAGTCCGCTCCAGGTTGTCACAGCGGGCACCGATATCTTTTAATTCTTTCGAATTCTTCGCAGCACGCAAGTCGAGATTTTCCACTTGTGAGTGCAGGTTATTACATGCTTCATCCAATGTCGAAAACTTTTGCTGCATAACTTCGATCTGCCCTTTTAGATCCATGCGCAATTCATTAATTTCGCGGGCCACACTGGTCATTATAATTTCCGCATGTTTTTTCAGCTCACCGGTTAGATCTTGCAAGGTGAGAGAAGTTGGTGCAGAACCACCACCACCATTTGCAGCCTTCCTAGATCGCAGCTCGACACTCATCACCTTGCAATGAAATATATGTATGTATATGCAGCAGAACGGCACAAGTAACGGTGAAATAGCTCGAACACGAAAATCAGCAGAATTTTACAAAGTAGGCAAAGGAATTGAAACTTTCAGCAAGTAGTACGATGTTATGCTTTAATACGAAGTTTGCTTTAAACACCACATCTAAATATTAGTTTCTTTTCACAGAATAAAATTAATCGAGAAGCTATTAATGACTTTAATGTTAACTTTAATATTTAAGCAGAAGGAGACGCTATCGCAACTACACCACAAACAGAGTTGCCATCTACTAAATCCCTCGCCATACATCGAGAAAACATGAATTCCTTAACATAAGCTTTTGTAGATCAACATATCTTCAATATGAACCACTTCGTAGCGCCTGTACAGACTTCAATTCTGTGTTTCCAGTTATTAATTTTTCTGATTCCATTCATAACAGGTTCCATTGAACTAGAATTTGTATTGTAACATAAATTACATAGCTTGAATGCTTAGTTTAAGGTTAAAATAAATAAATAAAGAAATTTATTTTTCTTTTGATATTTGAGCGTGGTTATTGCGGTAGTAAGTAGACTCTCGTAAATGTGAATTTGAAAAATTTTGCTGTTTACGTGGGGGCGTCGCTTACATTGTTGGCATTATAGAGTAATAAAGGCATACATTTTCCTGTTCACGTTAATGCGTAGCGTTTATATACGAGTACTCACAGTAACGCGATTCCACTGTATTTCTCAATAATTTTTTTTAAATCTTAACTGCAAAAAATGTTTTTACATAAATAACGTGTTATATGAATTCGGCTGCATTTTCGGGGTTCATAAAAAATTACCTTTTAATACTACGTACGGACTTTATTAAAAAACAAAAATGTTTAATTTGACGAAAAGAAAATCTTTTTTACGGAAAACCAGGACATTTTTTATGCAGTTGCCATCTTGCGTAATTCCATATTCAACATTTCAGTTTTCGCTAATGAAGCGTTTTCTTTTGGGTTTTGTCATGGGTCGTTTATAAATCGCGTTTTCGCTGGTAGTAGACTCATAGTGAGATTTGACACTTCCCATTTAACTTGTCGGGTTATCGTTAACACAGTTTGAATTGTCGATTTATGATGTCTACCCAGGACGAAGTTGTTGTTATTACCCACTCGGAAAATGAGAGTGTGGTTTCTGTGGCAGACAGGAGTAAGGAACCGAAATCGTCAGTGGGCCCAGGAAACGAGTTGGAAGCCGTGATCAACAGTGATGGAGGTGACGCCCCCGAAGACGATGCGGGAGACGAGGGTGACGGTGAGAACCACAGCGCTCCGCGAAGCACGTGGTACGAAGTGTGCGTGGAGCACGAGTAAATCCGTGCTCCCGGTTACGTGCAAAGGGTCGTGCACTACACGGTTACAGAAACGACTCTTGACCCAGAGGTGTGGACCGGGCCGGTCCATTCTCCTGTTAGTTGGCCACGGTGTTTGCCGAGGGCGATCGGGATGGCTCCGTCGCTACCTGACGTACAGTCGGGATCGTCCAGGGGTCCCACTTTGCCAGAAGTAGTCAGCCTGGAGCTGTCACGCTGCGTAATGCGGAGGAGAGTCCAGCGGGTGGCGCAGGGAATACCGTATGTTATAAGTATCTGGAGGACTGGCCAAGTGACGATAGAGAGAGTGAAATTTTTTAAAAACTTTTCAAAAATTGTCTTGTTAAATAAAAATGAATTAACACAATACAAAATTGTAAACTGTTTGATTTAATTTGTTCTTTTCTTTAAAATGTACGATGCACCATTCTTGAATGATGGTTCATATATGGTTACCCTTTTCTTTGTTTTACCCATGCTGGAATTTTTAACCACGGATGGCTTCGCCAACTCTTTATTCGGTGGCGGTACGAGTTTCGGTTTGGTGTTGGGTGACATTGGCACGGACGTTGTGATGGTTGGAGCAGAAATGGTGGGCAGTACCATGGCTTCTGGTCTCGCTTGCCTTCGTCTCCTGCATATTCTTTTTTTCCAGCAAAACTTTAGCACTGACACCAGTATTATAAGTGAAATAATGGCTCCGGTGCCAATTCCGGTTTCTATATTTTGCTGTCTGTCTGATAGGATGGACATACCTTTTTCCTGCTCTAACTCTTTTCTCAAGTCCTCAATCCGCGTACATCCTGCTGCCAGTGCATCCTTGACACTGAGGTTGTCTGGTAGTGTGATTGGTCTCAGTCGGCGCCCTGTGAGGTTGGCCGTAACCGCTGACGTCCAATTTTCCTTAAGCAAGCTAACCAAAATCGTGTGGTTCGGGGTTTTATGGGCTTTCTCTACTGTGGAGTTTGCATTACCCTCGTAGTGGAGAATTATGTTTCTGTCGTGTATCTCACACTTTTCTGTGAGTCTTAACTGACCGAATCTAGATAACGCTAAAGAAGTATTGGCTAGTTTGAATAGCCAGGAGTTCGCTGTCATCAGTTTCACTACTAGACCGGCGCTGGCACGTATGGCTGTTTGTTTGCAATGCTCCTCATTTATATTGTTATGATGCAGCAAAATGATCTCGCATACATTGCTGTTGCCTGTCAACGTGTTTCCAAACCTTTTGCATACTCTTAGTCGACCCTGCTTGCTCGTTGATGTCATGTCGTTTACGCTCCGCAGTGGTCGAGCTCTCCTTGGGGCAGTCCCAAGAATCTCCAACGCAGCTTAGACTCAGCCAAGTATTCGTAAGTTACCTGCGTGGTGACATCCCACTTCCCGTCGAGGAAAATCGGGATAGGGTATGTCTTTTTGTGGAAATGTACGAAAATGTACAATGAGGTATAAACGTGTTTCTTTTCTGTTTTTATTTAGTTCACTTATTGTATATTTATACAATAATTGTTTGCCAATAATATTTAAAAGTATTTGATAACTGATGTCCGTTGGTTTGATGCGTTGATGATAATTCCAGGAAAGCCAAAGAGAAAAGCGTGTGTTATTCACAAAATGATTGGGTTGCGGGATGCTGTCGACGAGTTGTAATTGCGATTATCCCGCGCTGTGGAGGTCGATTTAAGACTAACTTCGTTTGCAAGTGCGCGCCGCCACGGACCCGAGAGAGAGCGAAAGCTTGCAGTCGGGCGAGCGGAGCTTTGGCGTAAACATTCCGCCCGCCTTGCAGGACTGCAACCTCGTCTCCCTCTCACAGCCCTTAGGATGTGGCTTGGCGGCGCGGAGATCGGGTTGGCGTCTAGGGCCGAAGCAGCATAATGCTCTGCACCGCACCAACCACAGCGGGAAATGCTCGTACATCGGTGGAGGAGTTGGGAGCATGCCAAGCAGTTGCTGCATACATGGAGTCCCTGTACCACCTTTCAACGCTCCTCAAGGTGCAGACGACGAAAACGCACGCATTGCCACAGTGCATGCTGTCCTCGACACAGCGGGCAGCAGCCTGTGCTGGGGGGCAGTCTTTGCGGTGGCGACAATGTCGAGCGTCGATGGGACTCCCAAGAGTCCTTCAGGTTGGGCGGGCGTTGCGCTAGTGAGCGGCGGCGAGCTGGTGCAGCCCTGAGCTCAGCGCCTCTTGTTGGGGCCGCCCTTGGTGGCGGACGGGCATTATGCGTCTGCTGCGGCATTGATCGGCGTTGCCGCTCGAGTGGCAATCTTATCGCAGCGCCTCGAGATTTGGCCACAGTTGTCATCAGAGTTGTCATCATTTGGCCTGTCAGTTGACAGATCCCTCGGCAATGTGCTGGGTTTTTCGGAAGCTTTCTTGGACGAAGCGCCTTGAATGGGGCCCACGATAGCTGGCGTGGACAACTTCTGGGCTACGCGAAGAAGACAACTTCTGGGCGACGCGGCGGTGCTCGGGCGTACGGAGGCGCTGATTCTCTTTTCATTTGAATGAATCGCGTAGAAAAATCTGTTAGTGGTGATGGACGGATGCCGCGACCCCCCTGCATACTCTGTTCCTGCTGGCCTGCGGGCAAAGTGGACACGCCGTATCTCTTGGAGGATTTCTTTCATGCTTTCGTGGCTCGAGCGGAGGTCCTCGTCGATGCCGAGCTCCAGAATGTCCTCATGGATCTCGTCTAGGGCCGGCAGTGCCGGAGCGTGGCACTGAGAAGAGACGGCGGTCTCAACTGCGCCTGGGGGAGCTAGGTCCTGCTCGGTTTCGGGCGCCTTGACAGTGAATCAGCTTCATTATGAATCTGTGAAGAAAGAAAGTATTAAAGATGACTTGTCATAAGGAATTTAAAGATACGAGTTTGTGGATTGGGCGAGTAATAGTGCCCTTTTCAGTGCGTATGTCTGCGACTCGAACGCGCTGGTCATTGCCCTTGTAGACCTTGGTAATGCGGCCCAAACGCCAAGTAGTGGAGGGAAGATTCTCGTCTCGAATGACCACCAGGTCGTTGATCTGGAAGTCGAGCTGTGGTACTTTCCACTTCGTGCGACGAACTAATTCTCGCAGATTCGGTTTTCCAACGATGACAGAAATGTTGAGCTAGGGCCTGAACTTGTCTCCATCGATTGAGGATCGAAAGAGGGTTAGCAAGATTTTCAGGTTCAGGTGATGCTAGAAGAGGGCCGCCTACTAAAAAGTGGCCTGGTGTAATGGCCTCCATGATGTCAGGATTCTCGGACTGTGCATGAATGGGGCGTGAATTGAGGCACGCTTCTATTCTGCTCAAAAGTGTTGAAAATTTTTCAAAAGTGAATTTTGTTGAGGGAGCCACCTTTCTTAGGTGGGTTTTGAGACTTTTAACGCCTGCTTTCCAGAGTCCTCCCATATAGGGAGCCCCTAGAGGAATAAAATGCCATTCAACATTTTGATGAGAGTATTTCGTCTCGATGATGTCGCGAGTGCGAGTCAAGGATTGTTGAAACTCCAGTTTGAGTGCCTTTGAAGCGCCGACGAAATTTGTGCCGTTGTAGAAATACATGTTGGCTGGACATCCTCGGCGAGATGCGAAACGGGTGAAGGCTGCTAAAAACGCTGCTGTCGACAAATCACTGCTTGCCTCAAGGTGGATGGCTTTGGTCGAAAAACAGAAAAAAATACAGGCATGCCCTTTTGTAATTAGACAAGCATGGCCGGTGTAATGTCGAAAGGACGCGCAAAATCAACACCAGTGTTAGTAAAGGGGCGGGAAAATGTGGTGCGCTCCTTCAGCAAAGCAGCCATCAATTGCGTGCTCTGCCTCTTTTTATTCAAGACGCATGGCTTACAGCGGTGAATTGTTGTTTTAATCAAGTGTTTCACTTTTGGAATCCAATATTGAGTCCGGATTAAGCGAAGTGTTAACTGATGGCCACCGTGGTGCGATATCTCGTGAATAAAATGAACGAGCAATTTGGACAAGTGACAGCCGTAAGGCAAGAGGATAGGATGGCGCTCATTAAACGGCAAATTAGGGCATGAAGATAGCCGCCCGCCTAGACGCATTGTTTTGTCTCCATGTATAAATGGGTTTAAAGACAATAAACTGCTCTTTGAGATAATTTTTGTATTGTGTTCGAGAGCGTAATATTCGTCGGCGAAACATGTCTTCTGGCAAATTATTGTAAGACGACATTTGGTGTCTTCAATTTCTTTGGTTGAGAGGCGTAGAGAGGCATATGGCGAATTTGGTCGATGACGAGTGTTGTAGAAAAACGGTACACATATGAGTGTACGCGTAGGGCAAACCTTTCAATTGGGTCTTCGTCTTGGTTAAAGTATGTGTGATGAACTTTAACTGCTTTTTCTTCTAGTGTAGTGGCGAACTCAGACTCAGTTTTCCGTTAAGGCCAACGATCTCGGTCGTGGGTAAGCCATGGTGGTCCATTCCATCAAAGATGGCTGTGAGCTAATTCTTGGGGGGAAACTCCCCGACTAGCTAAATCGGCAGGATTATCTTGTGATTCGACATGGAACCACTAAATGTGAGAGACTTTTTCGATAAACTTTAAGACACAGTTTGCTACAAAGGTAGCCCAGACGCAAGGGGAATTTTTAAGCCATGCTAATACAATTGCGGAATCTGTCCAGCAAGTGACATTGTACGAATTAATATGCATGCTGGGCAAAAAAAACTTAAGCATATCGGCAGCAAGAGAGGCACCACACAATTCGTACCGGCTCTACTCGGGGTTTTTGCGTACAGCAACGACACGTGAACCTTTTGCCCTATTTTCAGACGGGCGTAAATAACACCTGCGTATGCCTTTTGAGATGCATCGCAAAACGCATGAAATTCGATTTCGCACTCTGGTGAGTAACCAATCCAACGTGGTATGCGAATCGAGCCAATATGGTGATAATTTTCGAGGTAATTCAACCATGATTGCTGCGTTGATGAGGCAAATGGTCATGCCAATCGATTTGATCGAGCCACACTTGCTGGATAAGCATTTTTGCCACTACAATAATAGGGGCCAGCCAGCCTGCTGGGTCAAACAATTTGGCGATTAGAGACAAGACTTCTCTTTTTGTATTTTGCGCCATTATTTCCATTGTTTGCGTATTAAAGTAAAAAGCATCATTCGTGGCGTTCCAACGAATGCCGAGCATTTTGGCGGTGCTGCTATCCTCAAGTTTTAGAAAATCGCTATTAAGTAAATGGAATTCAGGTAACTCGCGTAAAATCTCTTTGTGATTGGCTGCCCATTTGCGTAGTGAGAACCCGGCTGATTCAAGGGCTTTTATTAATTCGTTGCGCATGTCATTTGCGTTTGAGAGTTCATGTGATCCTGCTAATACGTCATCGACGTACATCGAATGTTGCAGAATATGGGCCGCAAGTGGAAGGTCGTGCTGTACGTTGTCTGACAGTTGCAGTAACGTGCGAATCGATAAAAAGGGGGCGCAATTGACGCCAAACGTAACTGTTTGCAATTCGTAATCTTTCAGTGTAGCGTCTGTTGGGTCTCGAAAGAGAATTCTTTGATAGGGGGTATGTTTCGAATCAACTAGAATTTGGCGGTACATTTTTTGAATGTCGCCGCTGAACACATACCGGAAGAAACGCCATCTAAGTATCAGAAAGGTCAAGTCTGCTTGTAACACAGGGCCAGGATATAACACATCGTTCAAGCTCAGCCCACTGGTTGTGGGTCATGATGCGTTGAAAACCACTCTCACTTTTGTTAAAATACTGTCAGGCTTGATGACAGCGTGATGTGGCAAGTAGTAGTGATTCGGGCCTGGAGGGTTACGTTGTGGCAGCACCGCTTTCATGTGGCCTAAATCAAGGTATTCTTGAACTACTTCATCATATTGCCGTTTTAAATTTTCATTTTTGCTTAAGCGTGTCTCAGACAAATATTCAAATATTGTTGCATGGCAATTTGACGTGAAGTTCCCAGACTATATGCGTCTGGAAAACCACTTTTAAATGGCAATGTGACGATGTAACGGCCGTCAGCGTTACACCTACAGTCCTCCACCTCCCAAAAACGTTCGAACTGTTGTTCGATAGTGACTTCATTGAAGAAGGACACTTTTATGTTGGGGCTATCAACGTATGATATGGGGGCTGGGCCTGTGACGATCCAGCCAAATACAGTTTGCTGGGCTAGAAGAGAATCTAGTACGTTGCGGCGGATCCCGGCAAGCAAAATTGCAGGGTAAAGGGTCGGCTAATTTAAGATCTCGTGGTAGATTGCGAAGCAGCGCGCTATCTAATGAGTGAGCAGGTAATTTTCCTGTAATTTGTGCGAGGACCAGTGCAGTTGCGTGAATCTGAAAATAAGGATCTAGAGGCGATTTTAGTTTGAAATTACATGACTTCGAAACTTTCGCTGATGTGGTTTCGTTTAAACCAGAAACCGTTGCTCGCACCGCCTGCAATGGAATAATTAATAGTTTTTGAACGCGTTCAGAGATAAACGATATCTCTGAGCCTGAATCGATGAGGGCACGAGCGGTATAGCATGTACCGTCGTGATATATAGTTACCAAAGCTGTGCCTAATAAAACTTTTTTGGGCGCGGTTGCGAAGCATACCTGGTGAGTTTCTGGTTAACACTGCTGAGTTTGTTGAGTGGACTGTATATTTGATTGTGGAGTAGTGGACTGCATATATTGTTGCTGTTGAGTCGTCTGCGCTGACGTTGTGGGCCTCGGAGAGGAAATGGAGCAATCGTTGTCAGTTTGTCGCGATTGGCTCGGAAACGGAGTTGGAGCGGGCTTCTTATAAGAAGAAAATTGTTGGTTAGGTGAAGCAGTGGTTTGAGCGCGATGGTTTTTTTGGTGACCGGAGAATTGTTGTTGCGTATACGATACATTAGTCGGTTGAAAGTTATTTTGAGCCTTGTCGCGATGCAGAAGCGTGTGATGCCTTGCGTTACATTTTGCGCAATTGAAATTACTGGGGCAGTCTTTAGCAGCATGCGAGTGTGCTAAGCAGTTTATGCACAAATGGTGTTTTCGCACTTCTACTAACTGCTTTCCGGAGGGCAATTTCAAAAATTGTGGGCAAGATCGAATACCATGTTGCTGTGAGCATGAAGGACAGATGGGCCCCGCGACGTTCAATTAAAAAGTATTAACGCGCTTGGCGGTTGTAGATGGTTGCACCGAACTGTGTGCCTGTTTACCTTTGGCAACGCCCGCACTTCTTATGTCGTGCACCGTTTCAAGCGTTTAAAAGCGGAGGGTTAAGAACGCGTCGAGAGCTGTCCATTTAGGTATTTCAGATTTATTTTCTAATGATTGTTGCCACAGTGCCAAAGTAGTTTCCGGAAGCCGACTAGAGCAAAGGAAAACAATAATTGCGTCCCATTTGGAGGTATCGACACCCTGGAGCGCCAGCGCGGCGAGGATATTATTAATTTCGCGCTGCAAATTTTTAATATTGCTTCCGATTTCTTTCAGAATTGTTGCCAGACCGAAAAGGCTTTTTAGTAACGTATTAACCAGAACGCGCTTGTTCTCGTACCTATCCGAGAGGTTTTGCCATGCTTGATCAAAACCTCCATTGGTAAGGGGTGACTTTTGCACTATTTCTTTAGCCTCACCTAACGTTTTTTGGTTGAGGTGAAATAATTTTTCGACCGGCGAAACTCGCGAATTTGTAATGTAAAGGGCCGTGAACATGTCACGGAACGAGGGCCATGAAAGGTAGTCGCCTTTGAACATTTCCGTGTCCCATGGAGGTAAACTAATATTGTACCCGCTCGGCGATGACTCGGCGTCATTTGAACGCGACTGCGAAATTGTGGGGCCTGGTACGGCAACTGGAGTCAAAGAGTGTGTCAATTGATTGATGAGCCCAAGACAACGGGTGTAAACACGGTAGGAATGACTACGCTTTGCTTTCACTGCATCCAAACTGGATGCCAGCTCACTCCTAGTTCGGCTTTTTTCTACGAACTTATCGTACGTGGCGTTAAGTAAATGCCACTGAGATTGGAGCTCATCCCTGTGGACTACAAGGGTATGTATGTTATGCATATCGACTGGAATTTCCGTGAAATCCACGCTAAATTCGGTTAAGCCATCGGCCAGTCGAATAAACGAATCGAGTAACGCCATTACAATGGTGAGTTCGGGGCACAAAAATCGATAAGGGCACTATGCTCTGAGCAGGCGCTTGAGTGTGCGCGAGCAGCAAAAATTCGCAGCGAAAAAATAATAAAAATATTTGTTCGACGACAAATATTTTTGGGCACTATCGAAGAGAATGACGCGTGCGTACGCGCGAGCAGTAAAATTCCGCAGCGAAGAAAAAAAAAATAATATTTGTCCGACGACAATAGGCACTATCGCAGTGAATGACGCGTGCGTACGCGCGAGCAGCAAAATTCCGCAGCGAAGAAAAAAATAATATTTGTCCGACGACAAATATTATTGGGCACTATCGAAGTGATTAACGCGTGCGTATGCGCGAGCAGCAAAATGACGCAGCGAAGAAAAAAATAATATTTGTCCGACGACAAATATTATTGGGCACTATCGAAGTGATTGACGCGTGCGTATGTGCGAGCAGCAAAATGACGCGCTCAATGAGGCTCGTCTTAATTTGGGCTCGCTTGCTAAAGAGCGAGATGGCGAGTCGTGTTATTAAACCGGTTGTTGTTTAACGCGAGCACTGCGAACACACACACCTTTTTGGGCTCTGTTGAACTGATAAAAAAAAAGAGTCGTGTTATTAAACCGGTTGTTGTTTAACGCGAGCACTGCGAACACACACACTTTTTTGGGCACTGTTGAAGTTATTAAAAAAAAAAACACGTTCTAATATGATGATTAGAGAACTGTTACTTTGGTACAGTCTCGAGTTCCTCCAACGTAAAGAAATCCTCTCGGGCCTTCTATTCTTCAAGGCCGAGAAATACTTCTTCCAGTCCTCTGTCCCCTGCGATGAATTAGCTATCCTTTGTTCCAGGAACTCCAGAAGTTCGTCTGGAATCGCATCCGCTTTTTCCCACGCAGTAATGTCACCCAAGTTTCCAACCTTTTCCTTAATTAGAACTATAGCTTCCTTATTCGTTACTGTCGCGGCTAGATTTCCCCAAACCTTATCTAGAAACCTATCCGCTTGACCCGAAAACTCCCTATATCTTGTTCCTTATATTCTTCCGTAAAAGATCTCACTCATCAGGGCCACTGTGGGAAGGGGTACAGTAAGTAGGTTGTTCTTTGACACAATAAAACCGCCGTTGAAGTTTTTTATATTATTTTATTCTTCATTTATTTATGCACAAAACAACAATAACAACAACAAAAATCCTATGGAGTAGAATTACTTCCCAAGCCAAAGCTCGCTGGCAGTCGGCCAGCTGCCACTTCGCTATGTATGTGATAGAGAAAAACAAAAACGAATTGAAAAAAAAAACGTGTAACAATAACCTACTCAAAATTCTCCGCTAGTGCCCGAACAACCTATTTCGTCGAAAGCAAACCTACTTGAAGAACGACAGCGCTACAAATCCGCTTATATAGCGCTTTCGCGTATACTAATCAAACGCAGGCACAACGTACCGAAAAAGATTTTCAAACAATCGACACCACAATTTTCTTAACTCAACTTTTAATTTGCCATAACCATAACACAATTATTCCCTCGTAACATTTGCTTCAATTTTGTGCTCCTCCTTCGTCATCCTACGGATAATCCTGTCCGCTATTCTGAAAATCTATTTGTGCTTGTTCAAATGTACATAAACTCCTCCTACCCTCATGTGCTGGCCGCAAACAAAGCAATATATGTGCTCTTCACATGTATGCCCACAGACGCCACTTGGTTCGGTAGTGCGATGATACATTAGATCTCAAATCTAACCTATATTATAAAATTGCCACTGTTTAATATTTATAAAAATATTAACAAATTTGTAAATCATTAAACGAGCTAAAATCGTGTATACATATATATTTTTAGCCTATCTGAGGTCGAAAACGGCTCTAAAGTTTTCTTTGATATTCTCTTATTAGGCAGATCGAGAGATTACAAATCTATCTGCCGAGGTGTTCTGCTTTAAAAAATTAAAAACAACATGTAATCCGTAAAACTTTTCCTGCAATTCGTTTAAACAAAATTCTACAAACGAATGACCTGCATCAACAATAACAAAAAATACTCCATGAGAATGTATGGATTGTATGGATATTCTTCGTATCTAGAATTTTTTTTTGACTTCGAAGCAGCGTTAATTGACGCGGATTTAATTGATTGTTTTGCTTTAAAAAATTAAAAACAACGTGTAATCCGTAAAACTTTTCCTGCAATTCGTTTAAACAAAATTCTACAAACGAATGACCTGCATTAACAATAACAACAAATACTCCATGAAAATGGTATGGATATATTCTTCGTATCTAGAATTTTTTTTTTTTTACTTCGAAGCAGCGTTAATTGACGCGGATCTAATTGATGTATTCAGCGCTAGCGATTCAAAAAAAAGGCGGACAAATTATAAAGCAAGATTTAACCCGACTACCCTAAGGGACGAAGAATATAAAAACAAATACAAATTTTGAAACAAAATATGCTTTCAAATGCTTAAAGAAATTCAAAAAACTTTCAAATTTTGATTTTCATACCAAAAAAAAAGTAATAGAGAAAGTTTCTTTTTTTGTGAAAGTTTTAGTTGATTTCTGCACCTGTTTAACGTTGTGTAAATCCTTAAGCAGTGCGTAACTAAACAATTGTTTAAGGACTGTTTAACGAAATCTAATAAATAAGGCTGGAAATATATATATACATATGTATATGCCCATCTACTATACATCATTTTTATTCACGTATATTAATAACTTGTTTTATTATTCCACCTATAATGCCTATAAAAAAAACCTCTTCACTTCCTAAACCCCCGACAAAATCACTTACCCAAGGTGATTAACAAAATCAAATACTGTGATTAAGTAGTGTGGTACTGTTCTCTCGAATCCGAACCAAAATCCCAATCCTTAGAAAACAAAAACCGGCTGCGCCAAAAATATTGGGGTCCCGACATGTCGACAAATGTTCTGCTGCGTTCTTTGTCCCGAAAAGGTCCTCGAAGCTCGCAAAGAAAACTCACTTCACTCTTATGCTTTTGTCACACTTTATTTTCTTTCCTCGATTTGTTTACTTCACTTCTACAAGAATACACTTGGCCACTTTTAATTTTCGACTGTCTACTCTGAGCCAGAAGTAGAAGTAGCCAATTATTTTTGCAACCATGTCAAGAATTATTTTCGATAATAATTCTAGAGAAAATTGCAAACTATCTCAAGAATTATTATTTTTGAGAATATTTTTTTAATATTTTACGTAACCATTGCGCAATGGTTACAGAAAACATTTAAACCTCGTGTTGTTTTCTTTTACTATTGTCTTTGGCTTATTGTTTGTTTTTGTCACATATCCCGGCTAACGCGGCACTCGTATAAGGTGACTGTCTGGAATACTTTCAGGCTTCACCATGATAGCTGTTAATGGCGGAGACTGAAAGCATGCAAGCATTATTCCGCGTTGGTGCTTTGTTACCGATAGTACCTAACGCCATTGTTGCGTCCTTAGTCCTCAAACCTTCAATCAAACAAGGATTTCCTTCCAAAATAAAACTCCTTTTGTTTTATTCTCTTTACTTTTATTATATGTAGTAACACCTTTTCGTTTTACTCTTTACTTTAATTAACCCACTATGTTAGGAATATACTTTTCACAATTCACTTCGATTCAACTGTTAACTTTCACTCGCTTAGAACTAAGAACTCAGAACTGCTTTTCTTTGCCAGAAGGGCTCGTTTATAAAACAATTTTTGGAGTGGACTTTGGTCTGGTCGCCCTAATTTTTGCAATTATTTTTGCAACTATCTCAAGAATTATTTTTGATAATAATTCTTGAGAAACTGCAAACTATCTCAACAATTTTTCAGAGTGTTTTTTTAATATTTTCTGTTACCATTACGCAATGGTCACAGAAAACATTTCAACCTCATTTCTTTTACTTTTGCCATTGTCTCTGGCTTATTGTTTGTTTTTGTCGCATGTCTCGGCTAACGCGGCACCCGTATAAGGTGACTGTCTTGAATACATCCAGGCTTCACCATGATAGCTGATGATGGTGGAGCCTGAAAGCATGCAAGCATTTTTCCGCGTCGGTACATTGTTACCAATAGTAGTCGATGACATGCAACCAAAGACAACGTTAGGCGTTGTTACAGGGCGACTCCGACCTACAACATCCCTCCACCCTTAGGGCAAGAAAAAATTATTATCGAGAAGCGATAGTAATTTTTTCTTTTACAATTACAATTTACAATCTATTAGTTTGGGTGGTCTTAATAGTAATTTTTACAATTAGTGGCAGATATTTTAGTGGAATTTCAATTTTTCGTTACAATTATTTAATGGTTACAATTATTTAATGGTTACAATTATAATATTGCTGCTGATATCTGTTGTTCTCGCAGTTGGCTCTTTTGTAGTTCCTTCGCTTCGCTGGTATGATTTTGCTGGATATAGCTGTCTGATTACGATGTTGTCTCGTACGTCAGTTGTATGTTGTACGCGAACGTTAGTTGTATGTGACAGTTGAGGAGGTCCCCCGGTTATTGTTTTTGTTAGGACTTTCAGGATTTCTTCTTCTGGTTGTTGTTTGCTGGTGGGTCTGGTTGGCGACGTTCAGCAGAGTTTGGTTTTCTTATTACTCAGGTTTAAACTGTTCATACATCTGGCTAGTTTGGCAGTAATGCGGCATAGTGGTGGCACTGTTTTCTTGGCGACCACCTGAATCGTCGTACCCCGAACTTTATTGCCAGAGTGAACTCCTGGTTCATTGTTGCTACAAATCAGCGATTAGTTAGAGCCGAACACTCGCTATATGCTGCACCCTTATTCGTCCGTACATTCCACTCGGGTTTTCTACCGATAACCGTTCCCATCCTTCCGAACGAGTAGGACGTTGTGACGGAATTGATGCTGGCCAGTTGATACTGCTTTTGTCACCGTCATATAAAATTCTTCTTCGTTTTGATACTATGTTTTTAACTTATACTTATGTGATGTGTGTAGCGGACATTCTTGAGACAGTTACAATTTACAATAAAACTTATGCGAGTAAAAACAATAAAAGCTTAGTATTCTCCTTGCTTACAGAAATAGCTACGTAAAAGGATAATTGGTACGAATAAAAAATTTTAAACTTTAATTATTATGATTTGCGTTTATTTTAATTTCTTACTTATGTTTCTGTTTGCCTATATATTGTAGTACTTAGTGAATAGGATTAAAATTAGTTTATAGTAATCTTAATAGTACAGCTTGGATATTTAATCGAATAATTAATTGTAAACTAATTTTAATGTGTTACAAGTTTTCTTTGTATTGTATTAAATATGCATTCGTATATAAGCTTATATTCTTTCAGCTCTATATACCTATATGTATATATGTATGTATGTGTATTAATTATTGTTAATATATGTACTATGGTGTAAACATGAAGAAAGGACGGACGTTGATGACAACATGGCTTTTACGCTACATTGGTCAACGTCGGCCCTTACTTTAAGCCGTTGTCAGCATAACTTATATTTGCTTCTAAAAATGTAAGTTAGCCGTTTTAAAAGAAAAATTACGGCAATGGTTTAAGGCTGCGCGGACTGCCCTTTCAGCAGTATTACACTGACCTACATTCTGATTATTTATTTTTTTTTTTTTTTTTTTTTTCATTCGTTCTTATTTAAAGCATATTTTATGCAGCCAAGTTTTTCGGAAAGTGTTGTGCAATAGTTTTCTGCCTTGGTTGCAGAAAATACTTTGTTTAAAAAAAAATTATTTCCTCGAGGGAAGAAACCTGCGTAACGTTATTGAATAGCATATCGAGAGTATGTAATAAATTTCAATTTGACGGGTATAAATAGCCGTCCCGCGGGTAACTCGAACTCACAGTTTCTTGTTAATCACGAATCGCTGCGGAACTTCAGAATTAAATTGAAAAACGAAATGTTCGAGAACCGTCTACGCAGACTAATGATATTCCATCCGGAGATGGCCCACCGCTACCGGTTGCTGCTGCACCAAGCACAAGTGTTTAGGCAACGATACCGTCTCCGGCCGAGACGACTGGCCGAGCGCTTGAGAGAGCTCTACCGGATCGCGGAGCGGATACTCCGGACGAAGGAATGAAAAGTCTGCGAAATATTGTAAATCAAAATTTTGTAATGTAAAAATCTGTAAGATCTGAATGAATAAAATGAATAAAAAATGAATGAATAAAAAAAAAAAATATTCTACGATCGGATTTCATAGTTAAAAACAAGAAGGAACGTTCACCTCCACTCTTAAGCTTTTGCGACGAGGGAAACGCCAAAGTTAGATGTACGAGCCTCCATTTCTGAATGGCGGTTCGTAAATCGACACGTTTCCCCTCGCGTTGCTCGGCCGTTTACCCTCTTCGGGCTGCTCCCCTTCTGCCGAGCCATTTGTATGCGGAGTGGGAGGCGGTGGAACATCCGGTACCAGTGGTACACTTGTCGTGACTATCGGTGCTGAGATAGACGGGACCAGGAATGCCCCGGTCTTAAGTTCCCTGCGGCTCCTGCAGACTGTTGTTCTCCTCCAGCAAATCCTCAACGCCACGGCTAGCATTACTAACGAGATTGTCGAACTGACGCCAATTAGTCCCGTGGTTTGCAACTTCCTCTGGTTGACGGTTAACTTGGCCATCGCCTCCTCTTGCTCCAGCTCCTTCTTCAAGTCTTCCATGCGCTTGCTTCCTGCTGCTATAACGTCCCTTACGCTGAGCTTCTCTGTTAGGGTGATGGTCTTCAACCGATGCCCCGTGAAATTGGCTGTGAATGACGTAGTCCAGTTTTGCCGAAGCATGTTCACCAAAATTGTGTGGTTCGGTGTCTTATGGACTTCCTCAAGTGTGGTGTTGACGTTGTCTTCAAAATGTAGGATGATGTCGCTGCCGGAAATCTCGCATCTCTCCCTGAGCATTATTCGACCAAAACCTGATAGCACTAGGGGTGTGCTAACCTCGCCGCAGTGGAGGTCAAAATTCGTGCTTTGTCGGAGTTTGTACAGCCAAGAGTTCGGCGCTAGTAGTTTCACTATAAAGCCGGCACTGGCTGGCGCAGCTACCTGCTTACAGTGTTCCTCGTCCAGGCTACTGTGGTGCAGCAAAGCTATTTCGCATACATTGCTGTTCCCCGTTAGGGTCTTTCCCGTTCTTCTGCAGACTCGGATCTGCTCCTGTTTGTTTGTCATCGTTTTGTCGTTTATGCGCCTGCATTGGTCTAATTCGGCCTGGGAGAGTCCCATGAACCTCCATCGCTTCTTCGATTCGGCCAAGTAGTCATAGGTGGCTTGCGTTGTGACGTCCCATTTCCCGTCCAGAAATATTGGAATTGGAAAGGGCTTCAGGAGAGCGAACCTCTCGTCGTCCGGTAGTGGAACCTTTATTACAATAATCAATCCGTTGCCTCCACGGAACGCCTTAACCTTTGCTATTTGGTGGAGGTCGAAACTGTCTTCTAGGAACCATGCTGCCTTTCCCGTTAGATCCAGGACTCGAGCCGACTCCTTCAGTTCCTCTTCGGAGAGGATGGCTGGGTGTAGTGTCCCCCTGAACAGGTCGTCGATTACTGCCATCTCTAACATCTGCTGGCCCTGTACCTCGATAAGGCTTGCTTCGAGCGCTGATTGCACCTGGACCATGCGTAGGGCTAGCTCGATGTTCTTCAATTCCCGTATCTCCATCACGTTGATTTTATCCTGTTGTTCCACTGCTGACTTTAACTCTTCCTTCATGTCGTTGATCCTCTCTACTGCCATTGTTATAGGTTTCGCTAACTCCTCGTAGTTTGTCCGCATCACCGTTATCTGCTTTTCCATCAAGTTGTAATGACTGTTCTGCTTGGCGTCTAACTCTTGTAGGTGCTGATAAATTTGATTGGCGTCCGTCTGGTCCATAGTCCCGAAGGCCCAGTTTAATGCCTCCCCTACGAAATCCAGTGCCCTCCTAGCTCTACGTTTCTTCGTGATGGCGCTGATGGTCTGCTCGTTACCGCGCAGTCTTGTTAGCACAGTGCGCATAGTGCCATCAATCGATTCACAAATATATTTGAAATCGCTCATAAGTAATTCTCCGTTGATACGGTTGCACGTGTTCCTGATCTCCGCCGCATGCCCTTCTAGGCGATCCACTAACCCAATATAGTCGTACGGTTGGAATTTCGTGAAAATCGTCCATTCACTTCCATGGAAGATCGCGTCTCCCAGTCTTTCGAAGTAAATTGGTGTCGGGGGAACGGGTTCGATCCCCACGGGTGCAGTTCCCATGCCAGCTACGAAGAGTAAGATGACGGCGGCCCTCATGTTTCTGCTTCTGAAAAACAATCGTGGTTATCGGAATTTGGGATTTCTGAATGGAAGGGGGGAAGATTTGTTTTCACAGTTCTTGCCGCGGGTTTCCGGCTGTTTTCACATGCGTACCCGCGCTGCCCACATGTCTTGTCTCATACTACGTCCTACACTACGCCTTTCTTTCTTTCCCCTAAGGGACTAGCCCTAAAGCGACGCCCCCCTCGTCCGTCGTTTTTCTTTTCCCTTTCTTTTTCTCTTCACCTGCTGTTGAATGGTTTTAGCAGGTTGTTGTGGAAAGGCTTCTCCCTTCCCTTTACAACGATTATTGTGGTGACGGGCGATTTTATCCGCGACACCTGGTAGGGTCCGATCCATATCGGAGAAAATTTGTTCTTGCGGACCTGGTTCCTGAGGAGAACTTGGTCGCCCTCTTTGAACTCGATCGGGTGGCAACTTCTATCGTACTGCTCCTTGGACTTCTTCTTGGCGGCCTCCTGGTTCTGCCGAACAAACTCATGGGCCCTCTGAATTTGGTACTTCAAAACCTTCGACGGGTCGTCCACGTTGTAGACCGGGGTACGCTTGCGTCTCAGGTTGGTCGGAAATTCGGGGTCGAAACCATACAGCGTTCGGAAAGGTGTCTGCTTTGTCGACGTATGCGGAGTATTATTATGCACATGCATAGCCGCTGAAAGCCACTGGTCCCAGTTCGAGCCGTCCTCCTTAGCAAAACTGCGCAGATATTCGGCTAACGGCCTGTGACTACGCTCCAACGAACCATTCGCCTGGGGGTGATACGGGGTAATATGCACCTTTCTAATTCCTAACATCCTGCATACATCGGAGAACACTCTCGAAACGAAATTCGTCCCATTGTCCGTTACCAGGACCCTCGGGATTCCATGCCGGGTTATTACCTCATCGAAAAATACTTTCGCTATGGTGCTGGCCTCGGCATCCGGTAATGCCGCGCATGCCATGTACTTGGAGAAATCGTCTTGGAAGGTCAGAATGTACTTATTCCCGGACGTGGTCTCTGGCAGTACACCTACCATATCCATATAGACTTTGTCGAACGGCCTCTGGGGGGTGTCCGTTAACACCATCGGCATTTTCGTCAGCCTGCTGCTCTCTTATTGGCTTGGCACTTCGGGCAACTGCGCACAAAGTCCTTAATCTGCCTTTGCATCCCTGGCCACCTATAATGCTTCCTAACCCTTAAATAAATTTTTACCGCGCCCTGGTGGCCACCCAACGGCGTATTGTGGAAGTCTTTGATCACGGTTTCAACTTCACTCGGATCCCCTAGAAATATCGCCGTGCTCGCCGTGCGGCCGTCCCCCTGTTCCTCCTCTGCTTCACTCTCAGGTTTCGTCTGCGTTACCTGTTGTTTTAGTTGCCCCTCCTGCTTGGCCCCCGAACGGGTCTGGACAGCTGACACTCTCTTTGGTTTTTCCTGTTTTACCCTGCTGAGCGCGTCCGCGTTCAAATTTTTCTTCCCTGGTTTGTAAAGTACTTCAAAGTCGTACTCTGATAATTTGTGCCGGAACCTGGCTAGTCTAGAGGTCTGATCTTTCAGATTAGCTATGTATACCCTTCAATGGCTGGTGGTCAGTCACTACCTTGAAGTGTCGACCAAGCAGGTAGGCCCTGAAATTTTTCGTCGCCCAGACGACGGCGAGAAATTCCCTCTCTATCGTTGAGTAACGCTTTTCGGCGTCATTGAGAGCTCTGCTAGCAAAAGCTATTGGCCGGTCCTCCCCTATTTTTCCTTGCGAGAGGACGGCCCCCAGGGCCTCACTGCTGGCATCCGTCGTTAGGATAAATTCCCTGGCAAAGTCCGGGTACGCTAGTACGGGAGGGGTCGCGATCGCCTCCTTGAGCGCCTCGAACGATCTTTGGCAGCTCTCCGTCCAATTGAAAACCGCGTCCTTTCTGAGCAACTTATTAATTGGAAGGGCTATTTTCGCAGTGCCTGGAATGAACTTCCTGTAATAGTTTACCAAACCCAGAAAAGCCTGCACCTCCTTCTTATTCCTCGGAGGCGAGATGCCTCTAACGCATTCCACCTTCTGCGGATCAGGGAGAGCCCCCTGCTCCGAGCACTTATGCCCCAAGTACACAACCTCACGTCTAAGGAACTGACACTTGCTGATATTCACCTTGCTTTCCCTTAGCGCCTGAAAAACCCTCATTAGCCTGGAACCGTGCTCCTCCAGGTTACTGCCGTACACCACTATGTCGTCCAGGTAGACGAAGCAATCTATTCCCTGTAACCCTGTCAAAATATGATTCATTATCCTCTGAAAAGTAGCCGGGGCCCCTGTCAGTCCGAATGGCATCCTATTGAACTCGAAATGCCCCAAACCCGAACTGAATGCTGACTTCTCCCTATCCCTCTCATTTATCATGACCTGGTGGTAACCACTAGCTAAGTCTAGGGTAGAAAAATACCTGCTGCTACCGAGCTGGTCTAAAATTTCGTCTATCCTCGGAATAGGAAATACCTGCTTAATCGTGGCTTCGTTAAGCTTTCGGTAGTCTATTACCAATCGCCATTTCTTCTTTCCGTCCTTCCCGCTTTTCTTTGGGACTAGAAGGAGAGGAGAATTCCAAGGTGAGGTGCTAGGAGAGATGATCCCATCCCCCAACAGCTGATCAACCTGCCTATTTATCTCCTCTCTGTGTGCCTGCGGCAGCCTGTACTGTTTCTGGTTAATTGGGGGCTGGTCAGCCCGCGTGGGTATTTCATGCTCCAAAACTGGGGTACACGTCAATTTATCTCCTTCTAATAGGAAAACATCATTGTACGATTTGCAAATTCGCGAAATTGATTCCCTTTCCTCGTCATTCAATGTCGGGTCCAAGTCTAATTCTTTCATTAATTTGTCCAACCTCTCGCTCATGTCGGAGCGTCTAATGCTGTTGATTGTGGGTTTGCGCACAGGAACCTTGTACCTGTCAAAACCGCTGAACTTCGGGACGAAGCTGCTCTGAAGGGCGTAGTCCGCTTCTGTTGAGTTTAGTATGGGGACCTGAACCGTGCCATCCTTCACGTGTACTAAGGTTTCCCCCAAATAAACCCCCGCTGAAATTTCCTTCTTATGAACAACCACTGTTGGGAGTCTAGTTTTTAGCCGGATGGGAACTATGCAGACCGATCTGGCTTTGACCACCCGCACTCCCTCCTTGTCACGTACGCTTGAGGCGCCTAATTCTACGAGTGGCAGCTTGACCGCCGCCCTCCCCTTGGTGAGAAATGTTATATTTTTCCCCACCGAATTAATTATAGACCTATTCCAGAGATTGTCCCTACCGAGTAGGCCATCACCCGGCAGACCCTGGTCGATCGATGCCACATGCAGCTCCCAACTGAGCTGATCCCAGTCTTCATGCTGAACCTGGACCCTTCCCCTAGTGGAAGCGCATCCACCGAATGCCCCACTGAGGGCCCTACTCACACTCTTGTCAATGAACGTCCCTGCTCTTAAGGAACTCCCCTTGACCAGACTGGTGTCGGCACCAGTGTCCACAAGGAGAACGAGCTTCCCATTGGTAGCCTCCCTACAAGGAAACTCAATGAAAACATCATCCTCTGCTGCTCTCACACTGGCCCGTCTCCGAAAATTCATACTTATCGCATATCAGGGTATCATTCCGAAACTATAAATCGCTTAACTAACCGCAGGTATAGAAAAATTTTCCCCCTGATATCGAACCTCTCACACCTCTTGGTTACTAGTCCCTGTATGCCTGTAAGTGTAGCAACTGAAAACCGTCCAAGAAGCTGCAAAAACAACAAAACGATCTGCGTGACCTCCCTGCGTTGGTGGTCGAGTTTTCTCTCTAACCCTTCTTTTGGTACTGGTAGTCCTTTATTCCCTGTCTCTGATGCGACGTTGCTCTCTCCCCCCAGTTCCTCTACTCTGACGCCTTCCATTTCCTTCACCAACAACTCCCTGCTACTGCCCAGAGGGTGACTAACTATCCTGTCAGACGTAGAGTCATCCTTGCCGGGTTAACTTGGCCTTAAATTTTCTCGAATTTCGGGCTCCCAGACTAGCGGCCTTGTCTGGGCCCCCGGAAGTTTCCCTGCAGCATCTCCCAGTTCCTCTTAGCCTCGCATTTGGCTACAAAATGACCCGGTCTGTTGCACCAGTGGCATGCCATAGCGGCTTTCCCCTTCGAGCTACCTCCCGCGTTGGTCCGGTCCATCGTGTTGAAATTCCTCTGCATTGGCGGCCGCTGGGGAACTGTTTGACCAGCCCTAGCGGCGTTGCCGCGCCATAGGCCGGCCGCCGGTTGGCCGTCCCTGTCTACCGTCGTATGGAGCCCCCCTGAAAATGTCTCCTGGCCTCGCCCTGCTTCACGCATTTCCAGTTGACTTCGTGTCCGTACACCAAACATTTCTCGCAGAATGGCGTGTTCTTCCTCGTGAGGCACTCCTCCCTGGTGTGCCCCTTGTGGCAGAAACTACACGTAATGTTCAGGCTGGCATCCCTCGGGTTCGGCTCCCTTCCCATTGGGGGTTTTTGGGGCGTGAATGCCTGATGTTCTGGCCGGGATTGACCTTCTTTGTTCCCAATTGAAAAAACTCCTCCGTACTGTTGAACTTCTTCCCGCGCAAGAAATTATAGGCGTTGCCATGCAGCCTCTGCTTGACGCAGGACAGGAAGTCCTGCAAATCCGAAGAGCTGACATTCCTGCTCGCCAAATCAATTCCCTCTATGAATTTGTAAACCTCCCCGCGGAGATCACTCGATGGGGCTCCGGAAAACAACGGTACGAGCCTGTTGACCGTCTTCGCGAGTTCCTCTATACCCATCCTCCTGAACAACGAAAAATTCTCACGTCGGCTTTCGAAACTTGGCCCGACGGCTCCTTGTGAGGTAATGTCGTATCGTGGGAAAGGGTTACCTCCTGCCGTAGCAACCGGTTCTCCTCCTTCAACTCCCGTATCCGCTCCTTGGCCTCTTCCAACGTAGAAAAATCCTCCCGGGCCCTCTGGGTGAGTGCCCCCGCACCTGACGCCCCCTGCGACCCGGCTGCCTTCCTCAACCTCTCGTTCTCCGCCTCCAACTCGGCTAACACCGCTGACCCCACCTGCCTTTCGAGCAGGCAACTGTCGTATCTGTTTTTCAAGGCCGTGAACTCCTTCTTCCAGTCCTCCGTCTCCTGCGCTGAACAAACTATCCTCTGTTCCAGGAACTCCAGAAGCTCGTCCAGAACCGCATCCGCTTTTTCCCACGCAGTAATATCTCCCAAGCTCCTAACTTTCTCTTTAATCAAGACTATTGCCTCCTTGTTCGTTACTGTCGCTGCTAGATTCCCCCAGACCTTATCCACAAACCTATCCGCCTGGCCCGTAAACTCCCTGTAACTCGATTCTAAGTTCCTATATCTCGCTTCCCAGCTAGTGTCTTCCTCCATAAAAGATGGTGATCTCACGCACCAGCCCCACTGTGAGAAAGGGTAAAAAAAAAAAAAAACGAAAACGAAACAAAACCAAGCTGCACAAAATAATGCAACAGAACGTTTAACTCTACTCAGTGAGTAGGTCGTTCGTTGACACAATAAAGAAAAACGCCGTTGAAGTATTTTTTTTTTTACTGCTTATATTACTTTACTCTTCCTCTACTTACGCGCAAAACAATAATCATATAAAAAAAAAAAAAAAAAAAAAAAAAACACACCTATAGAAAACACACCTATAGAAAAAGCACGGTAAAAACCTGTAAAAAAAAAAAAAAAACACGGAGTAGAATTACTTCCCAAAGCTCGCTGGCAGTCGGCCGGCTGCCGCCTCGCTTCAAATAAAGAAAAACAAAGGCGGCAAAATTAACTGCAAAAACAAACAACAAAAAAAAAACACTAACAGCGTCACACTAACCCACTCAAATCTCCGCTTGTGCCCGGCACAACCTATTCCAACGAAACAAAGCTGCTTGGAGAACGACAGCGCTACAAGACCGCTGACGTAGCACTTTTCGCACACGCCAGTCGAACGCAGGTAGAAGAAGATTCTCAAACAATTGACTGTTAATTGAATCAACAACTTTATTAATTTTATCTTTTACAAGCAGTGTTTTTCCTTAATTAAATCTGCTGGAGCTTTGCGCTCCTCCTTAGCCATCCTGCGGATAATCCTCTCCGCCTTCTTAAATATCCACTTGTGCCTGTTCATTTGCTCCTCCACAACTTCTGCCCTCATCCGCTGGCCACAGACAAAGCAATACGTGTGCTCCTCACACGTATGCCCACAGACGCAACTGGGCACGGTAGCGCTACGAAACAGCAGGTTCTAAATTCATTAAAAAAAATAAATTCCACTGTTTAACAACTGCAAATCGTTAGACTAGATAAAACCTTCAATGCAACCTGTAAAACTTTCCCCGCAACCTTTTCTACCAACGCATGACCTGCACCAACAATAACACACAAAAAAGGACGTTATACTGTTTTGTCTACTACCAGAGTGCGAAATATGTTCGTTACAAGTTAAAGTTGTATAACTTTAAAATACTACCTCAGAAACAGAAAAATTCTTAAAAATTAAAAACATTTCTATTTAACGACAAATCTGTGGGATAAAACTCAATTAATCTATATTTACAATAAAGAAAATATGTTCGTTTTACTGAAAATTTGTCTAAAACGAATTTTTGAAATTTATTATATTTAGTTTTTATGTATCGCATGCACTGTATATATTATGTATATTGTATATATTATATATATTATGCATTGTATGTATCTTAAAACTTCAACTTTAAAACTATTATTTGTTAAAAATAATAAATACGCATCACTTTCCAATCTTCGTAATTGTTTCCCAGCGTAAATCGACTTCCAAAACCGCACCTTTTTCTCTTAAAACTAGTCCTTAACTGCAGTAGCATTTAAAAAGTGTGCCAATATATACGATATATATATACGCAGCACACTAAACTTCACGGCAAATCACTTCCCGGAAAAAAAAAAATGATTATAAAAGTTAACAACCACTCACCCAAGGACAGCAAAATGTAGAAAGGCTGAGTGCGTGGTCCCGTTACCGGCTGCGCCAAAAATGTTGCGTCCTTAGTCCTCAAACCTTCAATCAAACAAGGATTTCCTTCCAAAATAAAACTCCTTTTGTTTTATTCTCTTTACTTTTATTATATGTAGTAACACCTTTTCGTTTTACTCTTTACTTTAATTAACCCACTATGTTAGGAATATACTTTTCACAATTCACTTCGATTCAACTGTTAACTTTCACTCGCTTAGAACTAAGAACTCAGAACTGCTTTTCTTTGCCAGAAGGGCTCGTTTATAAAACAATTTTTGGAGTGGACTTTGGTCTGGTCGCCCTAATTTTTGCAATTATTTTTGCAACTATCTCAAGAATTATTTTTGATAATAATTCTTGAGAAACTGCAAACTATCTCAACAATTTTTCAGAGTGTTTTTTTAATATTTTCTGTAACCATTACGCAATGGTCACAGAAAACATTTCAACCTCATTTCTTTTACTTTTGCCATTGTCTCTGGCTTATTGTTTGTTTTTGTCGCATGTCTCGGCTAACGCGGCACCCGTATAAGGTGACTGTCTTGAATACTTCCAGGCTTCACCATGATAGCTGATGATGGTGGAGCCTGAAAGCATGCAAGCATTTTTCCGCGTCGGTACATTGTTACCGATAGTAGTCGATGACATGCAACCAAAGACAACGTTAGGCGTTGTTACAGGGCGACTCCGACCTACAACACCATGAAACCAGAGACAATACCGTAACAACTTTAGGCGTTGTTACAGGGCGACTCCGACCTACAACAATTGGTACTTCTACACTAAGGATAAGGTTTTGTCCTGAGCTATCGTCACTGTGTGTCATTGTAGACATAGAATTGATTTCTAATTTTGGTGGAATTCTCGATAGAGCATCAGCTACAATGTTAGGCTGAACCCACACCGGATCAGACAAAACGTTTTTGATTTATAAGGCAAGAAAATATTTTTTATTCCAACCAAGCGAAACAGAAGTTAACAAAACAAAACATTTTGTTTTCTTGTCTTCATTGGTGTGCGTTGAGATAAAACAAAAAATGCAAAAATCACGTTAGCTATATACTACGGAGTATATACTATGGATATATTTTTAAATATAGTTTCTCATTTATTAATTAACTATTAAATGTACTAAATAATTATTTAATACTTAATGTATTAAATAAATATTAAATTACATACATAAATAGTTATATGTATGTACCCTACAAAAAATTGGGCTAGCCACAACACTAGTACAATGGCTATCCGCTGAATGGACAGCACTAGCCACACTTTGTCCACTTCCAATATAAAAAACTGTCCATTTTAACACGATTTTAACGATTTATGGCTATCCATATGGCTGACCAGTTGTGACTATCCATATGGCTAACCAGTTGTAGCTATACATATGGCTGTCCAGATGTGGCTATATATATGGGTAACCAGTTGTGGCTATCTATATGGCTAACCAGTTGTGGCTATATATATGGTTGACCAGTTTTTCTATCCATATGGATATGTTTTTTGCAGTATATCTGTGGTCACAAACAATAATCGCCTAATAAACTGTTTATTTGTTTGTTCAAGTACAATATTAATTTTAAAATTTTATAAGTATTAATTTTATTAATTTTATTTTAAAATTCTATACATCTATCTATCTATCTTCAGTAGACTTCCTTTTTAATGCAACAGCCCGAAAGTGTCTCCTCTTCACGAGCCGTAAAAATTATCGTAGAGCCAATTCGACATTTGGCTTTGCTTCCGATATTACAGCTGAAATGAAAATATAGTTAATAATATATAGTTAACAATTATCGATTAATTGGAATATTATTAATACAATGAATAATTTAAACTAATTATTAATTACTTAGTTAAACTTATAGATATGTGCATACCTCTCAAGGTGTCGAAAAAGTTTTGAAATTCTTTAAGGCAAATTTTGCCATGAACTCCCTCCAGATAAGGGGCAACGCAAAGCTCCCTACTCAATATATACTCTATATTTTTATTAAGATCCTCAGCGATAAAGAATTTCAAGGCAGCCATCTGGAAAATTAATATCTGCTATTATATTGTATGAAGCAAACAACAGTGTCATATGCGTCTTTATTTTCTTCGCAAATCTTTAAATTTATTTGCGTTAAATGTTCTTCACTAGTTAAGGGAAATAGGGACACGACGGAAGCCTTTTCTGTCACTCTGCCAACTAGCTTTTGGGTTAGCACTCCTTGCTTGACAATCATTGGACTTATTTTGTCAATCTTATCGCTTAAGTTCGAAACGACATCTGCAACTTCAAAATTTTTTTAACTATTATCATTATAAATATTATTTTTAACTGATAATGTAATATATAAAATTATAATTTAGAAGAAAATTATTATTGGGTTTTTACTACCGACTATTTTACTACCAAACTATTTTACTTTTTTGAAAAATACTCACTTTGTTTTATAATTTTGTTTTAATTTATTAAAAAATTTGTAGATTTGAAATTTTTAATGCGAGATTTATGTTCTTGGCTGTTTTTAGTTTAGTCACAATTTTTCACGACTTATATGAAACTTCGTTTCTGTTTTAATTTATTTATAATTCAATTTTAACGATAATAAACAAAATGCTGTTTGCTATGTGGTCATGGCAACAAAAATTAGAAACGTTTTTCATAGAAATCATTTTCATTTCAAAGGTGGCCAAATCATGCATTACATTGGACCACCCATATGGCTAGTACCATGTAGTCCCAAATTTTCCCAAAATTTTTTGTAGGGTAAATATATAAATGTATGTATATTAATGTATAACTATTAAATGTATAATAAAGAAACCAAAACAAAGTAACCTTTACAATTCATTTCGTTAGCTATTTCTTTCCAAAAGTTTTAAAATTTTTTTCTTTTGATTCTTTTTGATTTTTTGTTAAAAATCACATTAAGTTTAAGTTTGTTCAAAATTACCACATCACATTGCATACTAATAGTACGTTCAGGCTTCTATTTTAATTCGAACTTAGGTCCTAAATTCCTTTCGCTAATTCCATCGTTTAGGCTCAAAAGTTAATTCTAAGAAGGCGAATTTAGTGTCTTTAAGCGAATTGGACTTTGACGTTCTGAGTAAATAAAATTTGTGTATATTAAAATGTCTTCGCGTATACAAAAAATATTCTTCATTGTGCAGATATATATATCTATGATAGATAAAACGACAAAATATGAAGAACTTGAAAGTTTCCTTGTGAGGCATGAAAGAATACATCATTTCTTTCAGAGGATATTAATATTCTATGCAAGTTTTCATGCTTACATGTCGATGGTGATGCAAGCATTTTCGCAATCAAACAGGAAAGTATGGAGACTAGTCAGTAACACAGTTTTCCATTTATGTTTCCAAATTGATATATTCAATTACTACGATTACACTCAAAGGAGTGGTCAAGTTCATACTGTGAAATACTGTGAATGTCAACAGAACAACGAAAAGTTTTTCAAAAACAATTTTCGTATGAGCAGAAAATCCTTCAGTGTATTGTGCGCCAATTTACGGCATATGGAGATAACAAGCAACTAGCGGAGCAATGCAATAAGCTTGGAAAAGCGTGTGGCCATTGCACTATACGCCTTGGGGTCATCTGCTGAGTGCCGCAACATTGCAAAAACCATAACAGAATGCATAAACGGGTTTTCCGCACTAGAACTAATTTGCTGCACTTGTTGCGCTAAAGCTAAACTACTACTTCGAGATGGGTGCCACATAGAAATCTACCCAAATAGCCAGGATGCGGTTGATTATTTTAACTAAAAAGGATGGTATTCAAAAGTTTTGCTGGCTTTGGTTGATTCAAGATTTTAGATCGAAGCCGTTTTTGGATAAATAACAAATGTTTTTTTCGCAGGTACCGGTTCCTATATATAAATGTCGGCAGCCCGGGTAGACGCAATGACTCTCAAATTTATGAGAGATCATTACTTAAATGAGAGTTAGAGGACAATCCTCTACTAGAACATTTAGCATTACCAACTGAACGCCACGATATTCCTGTTTTTATTGTTGTTGACTCTGCGTTTGGCATGTCGAGGCACTTGATGAAACCATACCCCTTCAGTACTGCTAACACACTGCAAAAGAATTTCAACCATCAGCTTTCCATCTAAAAGCCAGGTATTGCGTACAAATTGCATAGGTCACGTTCACCGCAGATTCCGTCAGATTGGAAAAGGCATCGATAGCCACATGATGAATACGAACGCTGTTATAATGGCTTGCTGTGCGCTGCACAACTTTTTAATATCTGAAAAAGACGAATTACCTCAAGTATGGTTGCTTGGGCAGAACTTTGCTAGGCGAGAGTCTCCAACCGGTGTCGATCTCTTTGACGGCGCAACTGGCGACGGAGTTCTCGACAAAACTGACAACCTGTACCTGTTGGATGGTAACGATATATTTGAACAAATGTTGGAGTAGCATTCTAATATGTTTTTTAAGGGCCTTCAATCGGCATCCAACAAAACCCATACCCACATATATTTATTTTATAAATAAAAGACAGCCAAAATTTTTATTGTCATTCATTAAACAGAATTATTTATTTTTTATTATTTTTTTAGTTACGATTTAGGAAGTTAATTACCGTCTCCGACAGTTTCTTGAAATCGTTTCGGCTTTCTTTTAAAACCGCCAACTTATCCTTCTCAGTGGTTTCAATATTTTGGCAAGTGGTCGTGTAAACCTTCACAACCTTACTAAAATTCGAGTTCAGGTGTTCGAATTCTTTGGCGAGAAGGTTTTCTTTTCCTTTTCTCAGTCGCGATTCTGCCGAAGACGAAACTGGCGATGCAATTGGTGAAGGTCTTTGCTCAGGAACTGGGGACTGGCATACGAGCGACTCGCTGACAAATAGAGGCTCTGTTTTTCGAAAAAGATCATTAAAAATGAGGGTCAAACAGCAAAATAAATTATTGTGCTTGATTACCTGCAATGCTCTCAAACACACTATCCATGTTGTTGCACCGCAAACCACCAATGATCCGGTGAACCTTTTGGTAATTCGTCCACGTCGCTGGGGATCCGCCCGATACTCCTACGTCTGCCTTGCATTTCCTAGAAAAATTGCTTCATTACATTGGAAGAAATATATCAACGTATTTTACTCAACTATATTTTGCAGTGAAATTGGAAATTTTTCCTTTTACTTCGGCTGCCGTCAGGGGGCAGCCCTTCGCCGAAAACTCCTGGGCCATTTCGTGGCATAAACGTGGATATTTTTCTCACGCCACGCAAGTCTGTATTGTGTTCCTTCCAGGCATTGAGAAAAATGTCTTCAGCTTTCGGGCACCAACTACTATCTTTTTTTTGTCGCTATTTTCTGCAAATACATAAATGAAATGAAATTATGAAATACATAAATATACAACAAAATATACACAAATATACATAAATATAAACATACAACGACTGAACTGGCTGACTTCTATACATTTTATGTGACACACGGCGATAAAGAGCGCAATTTCATACGGACCACTGGAAAACCTAATGGAATTCGCTTCAAACACAAGGTTGCTGTTACTTTTTCTCTTTAGAATTTGCGTTAATTCCATATTTAAAACGAATTAAGCTAAATTTAAGGCAAAAATACAGTAGAATCTCAGAAAGATGAACGAATAAAAAACTTGGCTAGTTCATATTTTCGAAATGTTCATCTTTTTGAGTAGTAAAATGTTAGTTCAAGATTTTCATATATTGCACATATGTACATATGTACAAACAATATACATATACATATATACATATATATGAAGAAAAAACAATTCAGGGAAACAAAATTTCAATTAATTAAAGAAATATACATATGTATACAGATACATAGTTCACATATGTAATATACACGAAATTTAGTCAGTTTTTATACCCTACACCCGAAGGGATGAGGGTATATTCACTTTGTTCTTCCGTTTGTAACGCATTCAAGGAGGCGTGGCAGGTATAGAAAAGTATATATATTCTGGCTCATATCACCTCCTGATTCAATTTAGCCATGTCCGTCCGTCTGTCTGTCTGTCCGTCCCTCCGTCCGTCTGTGGAAATCACGATTCCAGGAGAACGAATAGAGGTATCGTCATGAAATTTGGCACCAATATTCTCTGTTATCCTACGCTGTTTGGTATTGGTAAAATGGGAAAAATCGGACCAGTGCCACGCCTACTTTTTATAGAAAATATGCACTCATCCGTGCTTTTAGCTCAATTTCTTGGCTTGTAGACCGAATTTTCAGCTAAAATTTTATTTCCGAGTCCACCATATTAGACTAAAATATATTCTCAAAAATGGGCGTGACACGCCCACTTATATACTATACCATATAATGAGGTGTTTGGTAGGAAAAGCGGTGTTGCAGATGAGTTAATAGATCAAAATTTTCTCCCTGTAAATTTTAAAAAAGTAGGTGTCACCCGCTCACTTTTTATCACTTCGTTAGATGCGGGTGTGGGGTATATGAGCTTCGGCCAGGCCGAAGATAACGCTCTTACTTGTTTTTTTTTTAAATTATGAATTTTTGTTTGCTGCCCAGCAGCAAGTTGCTTGTATATGGCCTTCTCTCCTAAATTCCGCAGACTTAAAATTGTAGAGACCTCCGCTTCACTTTGCTCTGCAAATTTTAGGCATGTATTGATGGCTGAAATCGCTTCTGCTGGTTGTACTACATCGGCATCAGCTTTTTCGGTTGCACTTCTCTCTGGAGATGCAAGGTCCTCTATACAATACACACTGTGGTAAAAAGTAGCGGTTAAGTACCGTTTTCAAATTGAATGTTTATGTATGTACATTCAGAATATAGCGTTCATGTTTTTGAATACCAAAAATTCTGCCCGTTCATCTTTTAGAGTACTGCAAGGTTAAAAATGTTCCGTTCATCATTCTGGGTAGTTCAACTTATAGAACCGTTCATCTTTTGGAGATTCTACTGTATTGTATGGATAAATTCGGAATTTAGCGACGAGTTAGTGTCTTAATTCTTTTTACTCCTTAATCCGGAATTAAAGAGGAGCCTGAACCGGTTATAAGATTATACCCTAAAAAAAGGAGCTAGCCACAACACTAGTACAATGGCAATGCACTAAATGGACAGCACTAGCCACTTCCAATAAAAAAACGGTCATTTTTTACACAGGTCTGTCCTACGAGCGAGACAATTGACCATATACTGCATTACATTGGGCTATCCATATGGATAGCACGTTTATTTAAAAAATTTCAGTTTATTCAAAATTTTACGGTACAAGAAGAATTAAATTCTTTTTTAGTACACTAAAATATACACTTCACATAAAATCAATTGTTTTTGTCTATGCGATATTTATTTAGGAACGGATTAATTTAGAAAATTTTCAAATTTAAAAGACTGTATTAAAATGATTTAAATGATTTATTAAAGTGCTGTCCTGATTGCCTGCAGCCACAAGTAAAACAAGAAGGAGGAAGCCGAAAAACGGAAGCTCGGTATTTTTTTACCACGATTTGACTACACTTTTTGCTTCTCTCCAAGAGGGCCAAGCTTTTCAATATTTTGGAGGTTGGCACTCTTGGCTGGTTTTAGTCTGAGCTTTAACATTGCCGCCACCCTTGCTGTACTCGTGCAGCAAAGAAAAGGATATTGTTTGGTATACAATGTAATACAAGAATAGATCAGTTCTTGTGATAAATTATATAATTCAAAAATTCTTTGTTACAATTCATTCTTATAAGCTATTATACAATACAAATTATATATGATAATAAATTCAAAAAATCTTCAAATTATGCGTAGGGTGTATATTGTATGCCAGTAGGAGCGTTCTTTAGATTGTATTACATTGAAAGCAATGATGTATCAAGGTTTTTGTAACGAGGAACATCATTAAGGATGTAGTGTCTTAAAGGACACATGGGCCAGAAAGGACCCAGCCGAAAATTGTATTTTGCGCTAGAGGTAAGCCGGGAGTCTTTATCATTTCGGGTCGCATTATGGAATGATAGATATCAGCTCCTAATATAATGGAGACTGCTGACGATGTATAAAAGGTTGGATCAGCCAACTGTAAGTTGGTGAACTTTCCCTTGATGATTTCGTCGGCATGTTGTGTTGGCGTTTTCAAATTGGTCAACGAAACGACTTTTGCGGTGCTGTTTAGACGCACGGTTGGGTCATATCTCGAACACAAGCGAAGGGTACAAAATTCTTGTTGCCCTAAATAGTACGAATGAATTTTCAGGCTATTTAGTAGGCCTCTGCAAACTTTGCTTGATTCAGAGCATGAGTCAAACAGTACACGAGCTAAGTGAAAGCGATTATCGACCATGACTTTAATGACACCGGTTGGAATTAGAGTTACAAACTGATTTACTTGGAATGAGATGTGAGGTTGATTGTTTTTGGGTTTTCTGATAGTAACTGCATCCGGTCTGGAATGCAGGAGACTGTGATGCTTCCCATCACAGTGCACACAGGATTTTTGGCTCTTGCAATCTCTCTGTATGTGGCTGGATGCTAGGCATCGGGAGCAATGGCGAAATAACAGTATAGTACGAAGTCGCTTTTCGTAGCTCATAGAAAGAAATCTTTTACAGAAGCGTAGAGGATGATTTTTTGAACAAACTCTACACAACGGCCTTTGAAAGTTACTAGCACGTGATGATTGTGAAGATATTTCCATGATGAACCTGAAAACGAAGGAAATTTGTTGAGGGTAGCAATTAATTAGGAAGGATGACTAATTTGACAAGAGGGCGCGTAATAGTACCTTTCTGAGTACGTAAATCCGCGACTCTTACACGACCGTCTTGTCCCTTGTAAACTTTCATGACTCTACCGAGGCGCCATTCAGTCGGTGGAAGGTTTTCCTGCTTGACAATAACTAAATCATTCAGTTCTATATCTCTTTGTGGATTTTTCCACTTGTATCGCTTGTGGAGTTCCTTCAAGTATTCCTCCTTCCACCGCATGGACAGCTGTTGACTTAGAACTTTAAGCTTTTGCCATCGGTTCACAAGTGACAAAGACGATTCAGCAATGTTAGGCTCGACAGGGGCCAAAATTGGTCCTCCAATTAGGAAATGGCCTGGAGTAAGAGCCGTACTATCTGTTGGATTAGTGGACAAGGGGCTGAGTGGCCGTGAATTGAGACATGCTTCTATTCGACAGATCAAAGTTGAAATTTCTTCGAAGGTATATCTATGAGAGCCTGCTATTTTTCGAAAATGTTGTTTGAAACTTTTTACCCCTGCTTCCCATAAGCCGCCCATATGTGGTGCGCCCGCAGGAATAAAATTCCAAGAAATATTTTGATGACTATATTGATCCTTGACTTTTTCTTTGATTGAGTTGAGAAAGGTTGTAAAGTCTTTTTTAAGAGCTTTTGATGCGCCTACGAAGTTAGTTCCGTTATCAGAATATACTCTTTGTGGACAACCTCTTCTAGACACGAAACGATGGAATGCTGCAACAAAGGTAGTGGTCGAAAGGTCACTAGTAGCCTCTAAATGTATGGCTTTAACCGAGAAACATATAAAGATGCAGACATATCCTTTGGTAATTAAGCATGCTCTACCTGTATAATTTTTTATTTCGAACGGACCACAAAAATCTACTCCCGTAACGTTGAATGGCCTAGATAGGGTGCTGCGCTCAATAGGCAATGCAGCCATTATTTGTTGATGTTGTTTCTTTCTATACACAATACAGGTTTTACAATTGTATATAACAGTCTTTACAAGATTTTTAGCCTTCACAATCCAATACTTTTGTCTCAGTGTACGAAGCATTAATTGGTTACCTCCATGAAGGGTAATAGAATGAATAAATTGAACAATTAATTTTGACAATGCGCAATTATAAGGTAATATGATTGGGTATTTTTCTTCAAACGTCAAATCAGGTGCATTTACTAATCGACCGTTGACTCTCATAATACCATTGTTATCTAAATATGGGTTCAAGTTTAGAATGCTACTTTTGTTTGAAATCGGAAGTTTAAATGAAAGTTTTTTATACTCTTCTGAGAAGTTTTCCTTCTGACATAGCCAAATGACACGAATTTTAGTATCCGCAATTTCTTGGGATGAAAGTGCTTTAGAATTGTAGATACATTCTTTTTTCTTTTTGAAAGTCGAATGAAAGAACCGCAAAATGTACGATAATACTCGAAGTGCCCTTGTAAGCGAGGAGAACCTTGATAAAATATCCTCTGGACGATGGAGAAGGGCCGCATGTGCGCCACATGATTTTGATTCTGGAACTACGTCAGGAAAATTGAGTGGGGAACACGGCCACTGAGTTTTGGAATGCTGAAGCCATTCTGGACCGTGCCACCACAGTTCATTTTGATTTAATTCCTGTGGATATACTCCGCGACTTCCCAAATCAGCGGGATTATCATGGGAATCAACGTGATACCAGTTTTGACTTCCTATTTTCTCTTGAATTTTTGAGACACGATTAGCTACAAATGTAGTCCATGTGCAGGGTGGTTTTTGTAGCCAAGCAAGGACAATCTTTGAATCTGTCCAACAATAGGTTTCATGGACCTTAATATGAAGTTCTGGTAATAGAGAATCAAGCATTTCGGATATTAAAACCGCACCACAAAGTTCTAAACGAGGGAGAGAAACTGTTTTTACTGGAGATACTTTTGTTTTGGCCAGAAGTAAAGTTGTAGATATCCTGAAATTATTTTCAACACGAATATAGATTACACCAGCGTAAGCCTTTTCTGATGCGTCAGAAAAAGCATGGATTTGTACAAAATCATTGTTACAGAAATTAACCCATCGAGCAATTCGGATAGTATTAATAAGATGGTAATTTTCCACAAAATTTCTCCACTTTAAAAGCGTATTTGGAACGAGAATGTCATCCCATTGAGTTTTATCCAACCAGACTTGCTGCATAATGATTTTTGCGAGAACAATTATTGGAGCTAACCAACCAGCAGGATCGAAAAGTTTAGCGATAGCGGACAAAACCTCTCGTTTCGTAAACAATGGTTTATTATAGATAGGCTCGGCACTAAAATAGAACTGGTCTGTGCGAGCATTCCACCGGATTCCTAGAGCTTTAAGGTTACTAGATTCCTCAAACTTTAAAAACTCTTTATCCAAAAGATGAGTCTCGGGTATTTCTCTAAGAATTTCTTTTCTATTTGCTGTCCATTTCTTGAGAGTAAACCCAGCGGATCCCAGAGCTTCTATTAGCTCATTGCGGGCTTGAATAGCAGAAGAAATATCGTGAAATCCAGCTAACACATCATCCACATACATGCAGGTTTTCAATATATTTGCAGCTAGAGGATGAGAATTTGAGACTTCGTTTGCAAGTTTCAAAAGTGTTCGAATTGCAAGGTATGGAGCGCAATTCACTCCGAAGGTTACAGTTTTAAGCTGATAATCGCTAAGTTCTGTGTCTAATGAATCTCGATAGACAATTCGTTGAAAAGGTCTATGGGAGGGTTCAATGAGAATTTGTCGATACATTTTCTCGAGGTCACTGCTAAATACTATTTGATATAACCTCCATCGAATAATAAGGAAGGTAAGATCTAGTTGCAGTGATGGACCTATGTGCAGAACATCGTTCAAACTAACACCGTTTGATGTAGCATTTGATGCGTTAAAAACTACACGAAGTTTGGTAGATTGACTCTCAGGTCTCATAACAGGAAGGTGTGGAAGATAACAGTGAGAAGCAGCAACGTTTTCATTTGTTGGTGCATGTACTTTTTCCATATGATCAAGAATACTATATTCTTGGATGACATCCGCATATGCTTTCTTTAATTCAGGATTTTTTAGAAGGGATGCTTCATTTCGATAGAACTGTCTGCATGCTATAAAACGTGATGATCCTAATTTAGTTTCGGATGGAAATGCTTCTTTGAAAGGAAGCGAGACTATGTACCTGCCTTGTTCGTTTCGACGAGTGGTAGTGGAATATAAGGTTTCGCAGTACTTGTCAGCTTGTGTGCTAAATTTTTTCTTAGGCATTTCTTCAAGCTCCCAGAAGCGTTGAAGTTGCTGATCGAATTGAGTTTCATCAAAGAATGAAACAGCAGTTGTGAAACAAGACACATGTTTGATGGGAAGTGATCCTGTAAGGATCCATCCAAACACGGTTTCTTGCGCAATAAGTGCGCCGAGGAAGTTACGCAGAACACCATCAAGCATAATAAAAGAGTACAGATCTCCTCCTATGAGAAGATCGACAGGAGCACTTTTCGAGAAGTTAGTGTCTGCTAACGATATGTTAGGCAATCGGTGATTTGTTGACAAGTTAAAGGAAGACGTTGGTAAGCAATCAGTAATGTGAGGAAGCACTAGCGCTGTAGCCTCTACTTGAAAGTTTGAATTGATCGGTGATCTTAAAACAAATGAACAGAGCTGCGTAGGTTTAGCAGAAACTTGTTGGGATAAGCCTGAAATGGTAGCTTGACATGGCTTGGTAGGTAATTTTAAAAGGTTTCTTATTCGTTCAGAAATGAACGAGGCTTGGGAAGCTGGATCAATGAGTGCACGTGCCGAAAAGCTTTCGCCTAAGTGACAGATACGCACCATTGCTGTTCCCAACAGTATGGTTTGACGGTCCGAAGAGACGTTCAAGTTCATATCCGATGAATTAGCAGAAGATTGCATGTTGATATGAAAAACTTGTGAAGAATTTGGCTCCGTAGGAGCGGTTGAAGGTTCAGCATCGCTAGGAGTAGTTTCCCTATGCAATAATGTATGATGTCGACTATTGCATTTTAAACAATTAAAAGTGCTTTTACACTCCTTAACCAAGTGACTTTTCGTTAAGCAGTTAACGCAGCATTTCAACTTTTTAACGGTCGCGAAACGATCGGGAATTGAGAGATTAAGGAACTTTTGACAACTTCTCAACGGATGTTGTTGCTTAGGACATAAGGTGCAAAAATTTATAGTGGAGACTTTAGTATGATACGAGTTAAGTTTTTTAAAATTTGAGGTCGAGTGTTGATTGTAAGGTTTTCTTGACTGAGAGCTTGTGCTTTTACCTTTTATATCTCCTATCGACTCTAGAGCGTGAAAACGTTCAGTGAGAAAAGCATCTAAGTTTTTCCAACTGGGCAAAGCAGATTTATCTGGAAGACTCTGTTCCCATAAATGTAGAGTAGATTCAGGCAATCTTTGCGAACAAAAGAAAATGAGCAAAGGATCCCATTTTGATGTATCAATATCATATACTTGCAAAGCCGACAGACAATTGTTCATTCCCCGTTGCAATTCTTTCAAAGAAGTTGCATTTTCAACCCGAACGAAAGGTAAATCGAAAAGTAATTTCAATTGACTGTTAACTAGTATGCGTTTGTTTTCATACGCTTCTTTAAGATTATTCCATGCTAAATCAAATCCTTCGTTAGTTAGAGGAGATTTGCTAACTATTTCGCGAGCATCACCACTAGTCTTTTTAAGAAGATGATACAATTTTTCAACATTACTCAATCGAGAATTCCTAATGTATATTGCAGAAAATAGATCGCGGAAAGTAGGCCATGATAAATAATCGCCGTTAAATACCTCAGTATCACAGGGTGGCACATGAAAATTACTAGTACTCATTGAATCACTAGAGCCATGTCCAGAATGTGACGAGACTTGTGCAGGAACTCTAAACAAACACAATATGCTTGTTTGGTAGTTTTCCACGTTTCTTGCAATTCCTCTTTCAAAATCTGTAGCGAATTGTGTGTATGCTCTTTTGACAACGCCTCATTAAAGTTAGCGTCGAATTCAATCACAAGATCTGTAGCGCGGATAAATTTATCTAACGCTGACATAATAATTTTTATTATTTATTTGAAGCAATTATTAATTATTAATTATTAAATAATTAGTGTTTGAAAATTATTGCAAAAGCAGAAGGGTTAATGAGACGTTGTTTTCGCGAGCGCAGCGCAACGAGAAAAAAAGAAGAAGCAGAAACTTGACCTTGATCTTGAATTTAGTTTACTTTGAACAAGTATGTAAAAGAACACCAAACGTAAATCTGACCTTGATCTTGAAATTTTGTATGTATATAAAGCGCGAAGCAAACGAAGAGAGGTGTTGTCTTGATCTCGCAAACGAGTTTCTGTGCCGCTAATCTAACAAGTAGATTCGAGTCTCGATGTAATTTGTATATTAATTATATATGTAGCTTCGCAGAGCAACGGAGAAATCAAACCCCGGTAGGAAATTACGCGATATCGAGTCGTGATTAAACAAACTGATGTTAAGGTGTTATTAAGAACACGTTGAAAGTGAATTTTATTGCCACTTATTATAATAATTATTTTTATTATTATTTTATTATTTTCATTATTATTATTTATTATTTTATTATTACGAAAAAAAAAAAAAAAAAAACGCTCCTTCTACATATTTATACATATATACACTTACGCACCTTTTTTTTCGGCGATTAACTTCGGTGAACCGCCCCAATCAAGTCGCGGCTTCAAGCCAAAGATGAAAGGTTGATTTCGATGAAATGAAATGTTGATTGAATTGGTGATTTCGAGGAAATTCTGAAATGAATGAAACGATGAAATTTCGATGCTTTGTTGAGTTAAGAATCCAAAAAAATCCGTCTTTTATTCGGCGAATCCGGCTCGAAGGACCAATGTTTTTGTCTATGCGATATTTATTTAGGAACGGATTAATTTAGAAAATTTTCAAATTTAAAAGACTGTATTAAAATGATTTAAATGATTTATTAAAGTGCTGTCCTGATTGCCTGCAGCCACAAGTAAAACAAGAAGGAGGAAGCCGAAAAACGGAAGCTCGGTATTTTTTTACCACGATTTGACTACACTTTTTGCTTCTCTCCAAGAGGGCCAAGCTTTTCAATATTTTGGAGGTTGGCACTCTTGGCTGGTTTTAGTCTGAGCTTTAACATCAATAAATATATGTATACTTAAATTAGTAGTTATAATAAGTAGTAGTAATAAGTAGTTGTAATAATTTAGTAGTAGTTAGTAGTTATTTGTTAGTAGTTATAATAATTAAATTATATACATATAATCATATTTTAAATTTAGGAAACAGAAATAAAAGCATAGAGGAATTGAAAGGCAGAAGTTACATACAAAGACAGGATAGGAAAAATGAAGTAGAAGAAGCTAGTTATGGCTCACACATGAAAAATGTTTTATGATCATATGCTTAAATCTGTCTTTAGAAGTTACAAGCTTTATATGACTTGGTAGAGAATTCCACAGCTTGACAGCATTGACAAAGAACGACCATGAGGAATTCAGAAATTTAAATGACGGAATAATTAACAAAGGCACGTTATGGCCATCATTTAAACATTTAAATGATGGATTAAACATTTTTTAATTACAACCAATATTTTAATTTCTCTTCTGTACGAGTATATCTTTCTATTTCAGATAATTTTATTTTAGTATATATTAAGTAATTATTAATAATAAAGTATTATTTTATAATAACATATATGTACATTGTACATATTTATAATTATTACATACGTATGTACATATGTAATAATGTAAGCAAATATGTATATTATTTTTATTTGCTATAAAAACTTTTTTATTGTACTCGTATGTACGAGGGTACTCGAGGGTATGTACGATAAGTACTTAGCCTACAAAATAAAAACGAAAATTTTGGAAAAGTGGCGATTTATTCCTCTACATAGTCTCCTTTCAGCTCGATACACTTGACCCAGCGATACTCCAACTTCTTTAACCTGTCTGAAAAATTTGGCCGTGGTGACGGCGGAGGTGTGAGCCGGTGCGTTGTCATGGTGGAAGAGCACTTTTTTGTCCACTGTTTCGACTGTTCCTTGGTGTCTGGTGTGTATTAGTGGATCCTTGTTTTATCGACGGTCACGAAACGACGCAGAATTTCTTCGGATTGCGCCTAAACAGCATCAAACACTGCTCTGAAGTGGTCTCACGGTTGCGCTTGTTGTCCGGAGTAGGCAAACGCGGTACCCATCGCGCCGACAGCTTTCTCATGCCCAATATTTCATGCAGGATATAACCCACGCGATCTTTTGAGATGCCTACTGTCTCAGCTATCTCGCGCAGCTTCAATCGGCAGTCTGCCAATACGAGATCGTGTTTTTTTTTCACGTTATCCTCCGTGGTAGCCGTTTTCGGGGCGTGGCTCATCAAAAACCGACGTGTGACCACGTTAAAACTCGTTAAACCAATTTTTAACGTTCGCCGTCGAAGGAGAAGAGTCGCCGCACAGTGGTCCAGAATAGAAATTCATCGGCCAAAAATCTGTAACTTTTGAACGGATAGGAATTTTTTAATGCGGTTTTTTGCAATCGACAGAGAAATGTTGAAATATCTTTGCACTGGAACCGAGATCTATGTAGATGTCTCAGGGTCAGAGCCGTAGGGCTCCAAAGTCGAAAAATATTTTAATTTTTTTAAATTTTGGCAAGAAAACGTATTCAGAAGTAAATTCTTGAAACTTTTTTGTACTTATCTATAAATTGAGGATATATTCGTAATGGCTGTAAAGTTTCAAGTGCATCCGTTGAGTTTTTCATAACTTTTTGGCCCCCTGAAAAGGGGTCTATTTTTGGATGATTTGAAACTAAATATCTCCGCCATTTTTAAAAATTTCGATTTCTGTTTTTTTTTATTATATTATATGGGGTAAGAGTTTAAAAAAAATGGGGAAAAAAATTTATATATATTTTGAAAAAAAATTTTTTTTAAAAAAAAAACCACGGAAAATTAAAAAAATTATAGCCCAACAGTCGACAACAAAAAAAAATTACATTTTTCTGATAGCCTTTGAGATAACCTTTAATCGTATACCCGGTTTTGTACCCGGCAGACCACGGCCCTAGGCGCTGGAGCCCTCTAAATGGTCTACATTTTTTCTTTTAAAAAAACAACGAAAAATTAAAAAAATTATGGTCGACAACAAAAAAAATTAGATTTTTCTAATAGCCTTTGAGATAGCCTTTCATCCTATACCCAGTTTTATACCTGGCAAACCACGGCCTTAGGCGCTGGAGCCCTCCAAATGTAGAATTTTCAAAAAAAGGGTACTTCAGACACTAAATGCATAAGTATTTCTTTTTTTAACCCTAATTTTTTTTCTTTATATACTCCTGAATATTACCTGTTTAAAAGTACCTGCTTCAAGGCCATAAACGAAAATAATAAAATACCTGCGAGGTCAATGTTTCGGCGAGGAAGCTGACGTTTTACGCCTTGTTGTAAATTCCTATAAAAAGGGGATTGCTGACTGTTACCGTTATTATTATAGTTATTATTATAGTATTGGGGTCTTTCTTGGTGATAATTTCTATAAGTGTTTTGATTAAAATTTTGTGTTGGTTTAGCAACTTCATTTTCTAATGTGCCGAACTCCATCGGTTCTGGTTTTGTTACTGAGCGGAATTGAAAATTATTATGTTGAATTCTTGGTGGTCTTTAATTATTGTTACCCAATCGCAAATGGTTCTGACCCTTAGGAGCATTATTACAAGCGTTGTAATTACTGCTAAAACCTTTGTTAAATTGAAGAGCGAATTGCTCCTAGTGCAAAATGCGATGCGTCTGTGGTTACTATAAAAGGTTTATCAAAATTTGGATATTGTAGGATTGGGCTTCGGTCCAAACGGACCAAAGAAAGACACAGCTTTTTCTTTAGAAGTGAATTTAATGGTCTGGCAATTAGTGCAACACTTTCTATGAATCGTTTATAATAATTGCAAAATGCTACATAACTCCTTACTTCGTCTGCAGTTTTTGGGACTAGGTAATTTTTTATAACCTTTTTTATAACCTTTATTCCATCATGGGTGTTTCTTTCAGAAATGTTGTGAGTATCAATCCAAACGAATTTTGTTCTACTTTTTTTTTTCGTAATTGTTTATTGATACGTTGAAATTCACAAAAGTTCAGTGATATGTAATTTCTTTAGTTCGTCACTACACGCGAAGCACGCCGAGTCTCACAAAAGGAACAAAAAATTTACTTTTAATCACGTCGAAATCTAAAAAAGAGGAAACTATTCACGAGCAAATCTCAGTCACGTTAGAAGGCCAAAAATCCAACAGAAATAAAGAACAGAAGCCGGAAGTTAACACTTCAGCACAGAACTCCAACTATAGTCAGAGTCAGCTGTTATGCAACAAAAGCAGAGAACAGACGTGTCACGAGTAGTGAAACCAGTGCCACAAGGCGTTTGGTGTGAACGTGCCGCCCGACTTGCAGCACTGCAAAAAATATTGAGTAAAAGAAAACACGAGATTAATATTATTTATGTTCGCTGCCTGATATCAACCACCCGAAAAGGGTGTTGATGGCAACTGGATGACCAGGCTGGCTGGGGAATATAAATAAAGAAATCTTATTTTTATAATAAAGATTACGTCTTATTTTTGAGACTTTATTGTTTGACTTCAGGATTAAAAGTGATCTTAATATAGAATAAATTTCTTAATACTAGCCTAGCCTGTCCAACAAAGTGCTGAGTTGCGCATTATCGACAGAGCTTTGGCGCATTTTGTTTACAGTAACTGGACACTACCCAGCGATGCTCGCATATTGCTGTCTAAGCATTATGCTCGCGCTGTTGCTGTGTGACCGTGTTAACTCCTCCCTCACTTAGATGAAGGGCGTCCTCGGGCTTCTTTAAACTTTCAATGACGGTTTGAATAGTGTTCTGCTGATGGGTCCTTCTTTTTTTCTGGTATACTTTATAAAGAATGAAGCCCACGGCAAAGATTATGATTATAGCGAAAACGGATATTAATGGGATTGTTATAAACCCTTTCCTTATTGCATCAATATGGCGTAGGTTTTCGGTACTCAACCTCTTGAGGTACGGTAAACTTAATATTTCTTGGTGCTCCGTAATATTTAGAATTGTGGATGCCGCCGAGGCCGGAGACTTTTTAACCACGTTTTTGTGATTTCGGTATAATGATCCGTTGATCTTGACCTCGTCGTTAAAGGTGAGTAAGTATGTTCCGGAAACAGTTTTTTCAGCCTCATCGCCAATTTCTATTGTGACAGTTTCGTTGTTGATAATGATAGCACCGTCGTCAATTACTGTAAGTGGGTCTAAATGACTGGGCCGAGTGCTGCAGTGGGCAGTTTTGCCAGCATGGAGTTGTTGAGCACACGTTGGCCCGGACAATTCCCTACAAAATGTTGTCGTCAATGTTGCGCTGCAGTTTCCGATTGCTAACGCGCGATTTCCACAGTCTGCAATGTTGTTACCTCCAGCAAAATAAAGAATCGTGTAGTTATGTTGGTCAGGATATAACGTTAATTTTTTACAGACTAAACTTGGCTTAGGATACTTAATAATAAAATACAAGAAATTATTGTTCAACAAAGCTCTGACATAAGAAACCTCCATTAGGTCCGCTACAGTTATATTTGTAGAGCGCTCATTGATTATGCTTTTTACGTCACTGGAGTCCAAAATTTGAGGATTTATTATTCCAACCTTTGTGAGTGCAATTGACAAAATTAAGCTTTCAAGTTCCGAAATTAGGATTCTATCTCTTGCAAGCAGAGTTTCGTACAAATGATTGCAATCGACTTGCTTGGACTTTGCATTTTTAAGAATGAGATTTACTGTATAAGATAGTTTGTTTATTTGCTCTTGTGTTTTTGTATTTATGAGTATTTGCCTATTTTCTGAATCAATGAGCTCCTGCTGTTTGAATTTAAGATTCTCAAAGTCGTCAAAGTCAGGGGTTCCTGCGATTATTTTAAGAGCAGTGCCCAGAAGGTTGATGCTTCTCGTGTGTCGGTGGTGAACGTTCATTACAGCTAAAAGTGTTCTTATACGTCCAATATCTGAGTCCAATACCCTCCTCATATGCGACTGCGACGAGGAAAAATGTTTCGTAAGTCTTTCTGTTTCATCGGCCATTTCCGAGTACATTGTGAGGTTCGATGAATGTTTTAGGTATTCGAATTCCTGCCAGATTGTCACATCTCCGTCAGTAACAGGAATATAGTTCGAGTTGGAATAGTCAGTTAATTTGGCCGTCGATGCCGCAACGAGAAGAAGCACAGTCAAAATCCTAAGATGCCAAAAAAAGATAAATAATATCGGTTAGGGAGTAAGCTAAGCAAACTATACTATCTCAAATTGTCCTTATGGACCACCCTCCCTTTAATAAGAACTGTGGTTCCTAAGTCTGCTTCTATTTTTTCCTCCACATATAAAGGGGTCAATTTGTTACCTAATCTTCTGTTTCTCTTAACCAGTACGCGTTCTCCCACGTCAAATACTCTATTTTGTCTGGAGGGATTATTCCTCTCGAGCTGTATCCGCTGGGTTTCTGAGATCTTTCTGGATATCTCTTTTCTAACTTCAGGCGGTATGGCGTGAAGTATATCTATGGGTCTTCTGTCAGTCACAGAGTGAATAGTTTTGTTATATTCTACCGTAGCTAGTAATATAAGATCTACTGTATCGTCGATTTTTTTTTCCAATTTGAGGCACCTAGCAATCTCCAGGAGAGTACTATGGAGGCGCTCGACCTGCCCGTTCGAAGTACTATGAAGCGGAGGTGCGTTTACAGTATCGACATCGAACTGGTTTTTTAACAACGACGAAATCGTTTCAGAGTTTAGTGACGCTTCGTTATCGCAGTAAATGGTCCTGGTTCTCGGAAATAAGTTCATTAATTGAATAATTGGAGCTTTTACATCTATAATTGTCCGGGCTGATATAGGTTGAACCACAGCAAATTTTGAAAATTTGTCTACGCAAGTGAGAAAGTATTTTTTATTCGTTGAGAAAATGTCAATATGTAGCATTTCGCCTGCATAGGATGGCGTTGGGGTTACACCAAGTTCCTGTTTACGCGGGTGCCTGACGTACTTGGCTTGGGTACAAATTTTACAATTGGAAACAACTTCGTTTGCTAGTTGGGTCATTTTTGGGAATGTACGGTAGCAGGGAGTTATGTCTAAAAAATTAATTTGGTCATATTCGACAAGCTCATCATTGATGTCCGCAAATTCCTGATTTGCCTTCGCTTGATAGTCGTGACCCAAATCATCAGGCATAACCTCCTCCTGAGCTAAATGGTTAATTCTCTGTTGTTTCGGTCCCGTTAGTCTTGCGGTACCGCTATTCGGTCTTTTCGTTGCCTGTTCCTGACCCTGGCAATTTTGGTATTGAGGCCGCCACTGATTGCCATTAATCTGTCTTTGATTGTTTTGATACTGAGTGGGTGCCCTAAAACGTGACGAAGAATCAACGTCCATCGGTTCTGATTCCTGATTTCGCTGATTTTCATTAGGGGGTTCCTGTCTTCTATTAAAATAAGGATTTTTCCTTTGTGAAGCGCCGTTATTATTTCCAGCTGTACCTCTATCTTTAGTTTGCTGTTTTTGCTCATTTTTTTGAGCCCTATCCTCTAAACTCCTAGCGTAATTGCTAGCAAAGTTGTAACGCTCGTGATTTGATTCGACCTCTTGGGCTAAGGCCAGAGCAGAGGGAAGATCTTTTGGTCTTGCTGAAAAAAGTACATCACTTAGTGATTTCCTGGTACCCGATATGAACACGCGCAATGCGTCCATTCTGTATTTCTCGTTGAGTGGTGCAGCGACGGCACTATCGAATGTCATCAGTGTTTTATTCGTAAGTAGAGTTAGTTTCTTTTCTACTTCATCATAGTATTGTAGGAGTGTTAAATTTCCCTGCCGGAGAGTAGATAACTCCTGTTCTACTAAATATATCGGCCGCTTATCAGCGTATGTGAAGTCGAGTCTATTTATTATAGCTTTTAAATTTAATGGAGTACCAAAGGAAGCTAAAATCATGTCAGCCGGGCCTCTTACTTTATTTCGTATGATACCAAGAGCTTGATAGTGAACAGAGCTACCCTGATATTTTTCATAAATTTTGTACGCGGTACTTGCCGCTTTCCTCCACGAGACGTACGTCTCATGTTTTCCTTCAAAATCTGGTAGAGACTTTACGATATCTAAAGTTTCCCTACACACAACGCCTTCTCTAATGTCTGCTTCGCTAAACGTTTCGATTTCCGGTGTGCTAAGCGTCGTCTTGCTGAAACTTTTCCTAATATTTTCTAATTTTTGCTCAAAAATTCCTTCCTGTGCTGCGAGCGCGCTGTTAACAGCGCTTTCAATTATGGTTTTTAGCTGGTCTGGAGTTACTGCCATGTTTAAATTTACTTCTTGTTCTCTTTCGAAACTTTCTACGCACAAACTTCCAAAATTCTTAAGCAAACCGTCTAACTCGCTATCACTCATTTACGGTATTTACGAAACAATGATAGATTTTACCACTTTTTTTTTAAAAAAGTCGAGAAAAAAAAAAATTTGTTCGCACAATATTTCAATTCACTCAAAAAGGCCCACTCAAAAAGGCACAACAAATTTTATGCAGGCGATTATCTTTGAATCGTTGAGCACTCTACTTACATTCTTTACAGAAAGATTTAAATATTTCTATTAGTGTTGATTGTAGTTGTTCTTTGTGGTGGTTGTCCTTTGTGGTAGTTGTCCTTTGTGGTGGTTGTCCTTTGGTGGTGGTTATCCTTTGTAGTTGGGCGCCAATAAAGAAATCTTATTTTTGTAATAAAGATTACGTCTTATTTTTGAGACTTTATTGTTTGACTTCAGGATTAAAAGTGATCTTAATATAGAATAAATTTCTTAATACTAGCCTAGCCTGTCCAACAAAGTGCTGAGTTGCGCATTATCGACAGAGCTTTGGCGCATTTTGTTTACAGTAACTGGACACTACCCAGCGATGCTCGCATATTGCTGTCTAAGCATTATGCTCGCGCTGTTGCTGTGTGACCGTGTTAACTTATACCCGGACGAAGTATTTGCGGAAATACGTCCGCTTCTAGCACCACCTCGACAGCAGATCTTATGTGGAAGTCGGGATCCGCTAAGCGAAGATTTGGAAATAGTTCCAATATCTTGCAGTTCAGGTGTTCGCTGGGGCTGACTGGTGGAGTGATCGCGGCGATCCTAGCGCTGAACTCGATTAACTCGTTAGAATGTTTGCTAGTCCGTAGTTTCAAGGAGACCACTTCTCCTCCATGGACACGAATTTTGTTGAGGTTCGACTTACGCGCGTAGGCTGGGGGAAATGGCCGACATTGGAGCGCACGCGTTATCCAGGATACGTGCATGCCGGGTTCGTACCTACACCAGGAAGCAACCCCAGATCGTGGGTAGGATGGCGATACTTCGCTTTATGAAGAACTCTTCTGACTCTGCGGTCATCAGCGGAATCCCATTGCGGACAACTTCAGTGCTCTTCGGTCGAACTTCTGATTGTACACGGGGTACGCCAGCACGTGTCGAATGGGGTTTGGTGGTACCAGTATGTAGCAAAGTATTATGCCGTTCTTTGCAGATGTGGCATGATCCAGTGCAAATGCCGTCTTTCGCCGAATGGGATCTTGCTAGGCAATTGAGGCAGAATCCATAGCGTTGGACGAGTTTGCACCGGTCATCCGTCGACAGTCGCCGAAAACGGACGCATTTTCGGAGACCATGGTCGCTTCCACAACAAGGACACGGTCGTTGCAAGTTGGAGTCCGATCTTCCAGCACGAGTTCGTGGATTTCTGAAGCCCGCTGACGAGGTGCGCAGATTACCGCTGAGTTGGTGCCATGAATCTCGTGGGGGCGCGCGCCGTAAGCGACTGGGTGGATGTCGTGATTTCCCGGGGGAAGAGCGCCCTGGACTGGGTCGGTGTCGGGCTTTTTCCGGCGGTGCACGCCCAGAGCAGCTGGGTCGTTGTTTGGAATCATCGGGCGGCGAGCGCCCAGGGCGGATGGGTGATGGGTTACGCTCAGCGCGATTGGGTGTTGAGGTACGCGCTGAGCGGCTGGGTCGGGTACTCAGGCGTTGTAGATGTTGCCGCAAGTCGCTGTTGCCTGTTTGCTGCGGAACTTCTTTGTCACGCTCAGACGCATGGGAGCGGGACCGTTCAACACCCTGTGAAATGTCCTTGACGTTGCTCTTTCCTGCACTAGTGGCCGCCCTCTCAACTTGAAAACGCAGATAGCAACTCTGAGACTCGGTCGAAGTCTCGCGTTGAAATAAAGCGTTTATTTCGCGCGAGGATGACCGTCTGAGGCCAGCTGCCAGTAAGTCCTCAGTAATTTCGCGTAGCGTCGAGTACTGGCGCGGCTTCCTCTTCGGGAGAGTCAAGGCGGTCACTGCGGAGGAACGTTTAGGGGGTGTCCGAGCATTGCCGTAAGTGCGGAATAGCAACTGTCGCCTCTGTTCTTCTTCGTCCTCTGAGCGGACACTTCAAAGTGACATCCTACAAAGAAAATGACAGCAGGTTAATACATATAGTCAGGAAGGCAGAAGCACAAGCTTCGTTATCGGACGAGTAATATAACCGCGCTCAGTTCTGAGATTGGCCACTCGCACTCTGTTGTCGTTGCCTGAGTTGTCGTTGCCCAGACGCCATCTGTTTGGAGGTAAGTTACCTTCTCGAACAATGACTAGATTATCGACCTTGAGATCTAGTTGTTGGGTTTACCATTTGTTGCGTTTGTAGAGCTCCTTTAAGTACTCTGTTTTCCATCGTTCACAGAAATGTTGATTCAGAGCTTTAACACGTAGCCATCTGTGGATCATTAACATTGGACTACCAGTACTTTCTGGCTCGGCTGGAGTGAGTAACGGTCCACCGATCAAGAAGTGCCCAGGCGTTAGGGCTTGGAGATCCGATGGATTGTTGGAAATTGGGCTGAGTGGCCTCGAGTTGAGGCATGCTTCAATTTTACAAAGTAGCGTCGTGAATTCTTCAAACGTATATTTGAAGTTTGCAGCTATTTTTCGAAAATGAGTTTTGAAGCTTTTCACTCCAGCTTCCCATAGTCCTCCCATGTGCGGCGCACCTGCTGGAATAAAATGCCAATAGGCTGTTTGATGAGAAAACTTATTAGTAACAGATTGACTGGAGGATACTGTTGTGTATATTTCTGAAAAGGACACTATTTGGTGACCCCAGAAACGTACACAATTTGGTTTGACAATAAAGGTCGTACTACGTACTGGAAACGGTAGTAATACTGCTACGTATTGTAAACGATAACAATACTGCTATGTAGAATGTATAGTGTCGTATTGTTGTGAGACCACGTATAATGAATTCTTACTATATACATATATAAAACTCAAGCGCCTTCCCAGGAGATAAAAAGGTCGCCCTAACTTTTGTGTCCGGCGTGGAACGCCGTTGGACAGACAAGGTGCCTTGCTTAGAGCTGGCACTCTTTAAAGGGAATTTTGCCGTTACTAGGCAAAAGAATTAGACGAGCCGATTAGTTTGGCTGCTGATAAAATTCTGTCTTTATTCTGGATCGCTCGGGTTTTTATATCCGAGCTGATCCCGTTATTTTCCTTAGAGTAAATATAATGACAATATTTATCTTATATAGTTGTAGTGCTCTTACATATCCTTAACATAGTGCTTGTTCTTATTATTCTACTTCCACTCAATAATTTTATGTTTACTCATTACATGTTATGTCTTTATTGAGTTTTTATTGAACCTTTCCCCAATCGTATTTTATCGCTTATCGATTTGGGCGGTTCAGCTTTGTAATTATATTCGTACTGTTTCCTCGTGCTACCGAACATATCGGTCACAGGGTAAACGTACTAAAAGTGCATACTCAGCTTTAAATATTATAAACGTTTTAGAGTGTCCAGGGGCGGACTGCGGGTGCTGTGTATTGTGTAGTGTTTGTGATTTTAATAACTATATTTATGAGTTCAGTTATCTGATTCACAACATCCCTCCATCCTTAATGTAAGAAAAAATTAAGATCGTGAAGCGATATTAATTTTTTCTTTTTTGTAGCTTCTAATGGATTAATTTGAATTCAAGGAATTATCTGAATTATGTAACTCTTATGGATAGTCTTATGATATACTAATTTTAGTCTGCGGTTGTGTTGATGGTCGTGGAATTGGTTTTGATGAGTTGTTGCTTTCTTTCGTTGTTGTTTGAGAGTTCCGCTCTTGGGTCCGTGGAGTATGTAGATCAGTTGTTTGTTTTGTCCATCTTTTATTTTCGGGTGCTAGGCTTTTTATGTTCGATGAAGATTTGTTTAATTTCGATTACCGACAATTTCGAATTTGTTTAATTTCCAAATTCAGGCGTAAATTAACTACCAGACGCTTCCTAATGTTGTTATTAGGTGCCGGTGTAGTTGTGCCATTCCATTGTCCAGAATAATGGAAATGTTGCTTTAGTATATATGAGTTAGTCTTTACCTGAAATCACAGCTGATGACTTACATCGTCGTCGGTTTGGTCTTTTGATACCGTGTTGTTGTGCATTTGTTGTTTTGGTATCATGTTGCACTTGTTGTTTTTTTTTTTTTTTTTTTTTTTTTTTTTTTTTTTTAAATTGTCGGTGTTTTCTCGACCGTTGTCTTGACCCTGACGTTAAACTGATTTTTATTTTGTGTCTTACCCCATTTCTTCTAAGCGAAGTTATATTGTGAATTCTTTGTATGTTTTTTTTTTTTTTATAACCCGAGGTTGTCTCATAAGCTTTTCAGTGTCGTTTTTGACTCGTTCGCTGGTAGTTGTAGTTGTTATGATGTTCCTGTTGTTGTTCTTTCTGTTGTTTGTATCGTCTTAATTCTAATTATAATAATCATATGGAATTTGGTAGTGTTACATTATTTTCCGACTAAATTCTGTATTTCATTTTTTTAAAATTAGGGAAAATTAGGGAAAATTAAGGGAAAGTTAAGATCCTAAACTATTACTTAGAGTTAGATGCTATTGTTGATACATTCTATAGCTTAGATGGAAATTATCTTGATTGTTTACCATTTACTATTATTTATTTATTTTCTATGATGGGGCTTACTGTCTAGTATTGTTCTTGTATTTTATGCTTATGTTTATATTATGCTAATGATTTAGTGTTTTATCTTGTGTTTTGGTTATATATTACTTCTATGTGTATTATTCTATTGAACATGCATATGTATGTATAATGTATATAGTATATATAATGTAAGTAGGTGTGTGTACATATTTTTTGTTTAACCATTGTGATCTCATTGAATAGTTTTTACTGTTGCTAATTTTTGCCTTTAATGTAATATTTTTTTTTCTTTTTTTTTTTTTTTTTTTTTTTTTTGTGTGACCCGAAAGGTGGTATCGTGTTATTTAAAAACTTTTAAGAATATAGAACGGTTTTTGAGTTGTTCTCTTGCTTGCGAACGGTCGCATCATATTGCATACCTGTTCCGCGTAATGCTGTGCTTATGCGCTCAGTTTACCTTTTTATGTTCGCTTGCGAACAGTGTCGTCGCGTCCTATTGCATACATTTCCCGCGTATTGTTTTTTAAGTATTGCTGTCCATCCTATGTCCCAAAAAAGAAGAAAAATACTCTTTTAAATTCATACTCTTTTAAAATAAGAAAACCTTAAAAAAAAAAAAATATAAAATGTGACTCTTTTGTGACTTCTTCTGATTTTGACTTTAAATTTGAATTTAATTGCAGTGAGGTTATCCATAGAGCAACATGTCGGTAAGTACTTTGTTCTAAATATTATTATTGAACTTATTACTATTGAGAGTTATTATTAATTATTAATGTAATAATTATTATTAGTTTTATTAAAAATTATTTTTCTCTTTTTCTTTAATTTTTAGTTCTTTCCACCGATCAACGCTTTTTCTCAATCTGTGTACATGGACGGTAATCGGGAAGTTGGACCGACAATCGAAGTACTTAAAGACTTGGCCACGTCGATGGACAACGAGCCTACCTTCTGGAAGCTTATTTTGATGGCCAATCTTCTAAGGGCAATTGATACTACGTTGGTAAGGCTCAATCGTTCGAGCCCGTCCTTATCGCCATGGTTGTCGGAGCTTCTTCGGACTATCCAGGATAATTTTTAACACTAGATTTAGCGACGAATTGTTATAGATTGGAAAATTAAATAGACTTTATTTAATGTGTACATGATGTATGAATCGATAACTAATGAAGTGTTTCAATAATAGTGAACATGGTTATTTTCTATACATGTTTTATTTGTGTATTATTTATATTCTGATTTGTGCTCCGCTTTCTATTCTTGGGAGTGGTTGGGGTGCATGTGTTATTTGTTGTGGTTTCACTTTGTGGAAATAATGTTTCGTAGATTTGTATACCACATATATTAAGATTATTGTTGATACCCCCAGGGCAGTATATCCTACGGTGAACTGATGGTAGTCGGAGGCCTTTAATTCGTTTGGTAAGTCCAAGATGTTTCGCTTGGCTAATTCTTCTTGTAAATCGGTTAGGTTTTTTAGCTGTGTACTGTATTCTTTAGATTCCATTTTTTTGAGTAATGGCTGTAGTGGCGTTTGTCCAGTGATTATTGGAAGGATGGTTGAATCCGGTGCTTGTAAAGAGATTGAACTTGTGAAGAGTTGTTGTCCGTGGATTATCAGTGTCTCGTCTTTTAATATGCATTGTGGTTGTATAGTCAGCATTCCGGAACCCTGTAGGTTTAAATTGTAAATGTTTTTGGGGCAAACCGCTGTCATTTTGGTAGGTTGCACCATGCCAAAAATCCACTGGTTCTTATGACTTAGTTGCATCCATGCGCTTTTTACTCCCAAACGGTTAAGGTTACATCGTGGTTCGGTTTCGTTATTCATTAGATCAATTTCGCATCCGTTATGTTCCGCCCCTTTAGAATAAATTGTCTATGTTGTGGCATAAGTAGGTGCTCGCCGCTGTGATCTCGCAACCCGTGAGTATTTCCTGGGCGATGGGAAAGTATTTGTCTCGATGCGCATTAATTGCCAGTAGTTTAGTTGATGGTGTAATTGAAGCTAGAGTGTCGTTGATAGAAACTGGTATTGGAACTATGTTGACCAGATTGAATTTTTCTGGAGTAATTAGTGGGATTTTTATGTTGAACATGAGATAGTTTTCGTTTATTGCACCGGTCACTTTCATTAGACGGTAGAGTGACAGAATATCGTCTTGTGCTGCTGGTAGTTGGAGTTCGGTAGGTAAATGATTTTTAATCTTGACTATTTTCTTTTTAAATTGCTGGGGTGTTAGCAGTAAAGGGTTTATTGATTCCTGATGGGCATCTGTTATTACGCTTAGTAATGCGACCTGTATTCTGAGCAACTTGGATGCCAGTAAAGAAAGCTGTATAGCTAGAGTGTTAATAAACTGACTCACTTGCTGGTTTGTCACTATTTCAGTAATCTTCGTAGTTTGATTAATGACCTCATTCAATTGGTCGTTGATGTCTCTGAAGTGTTTTTTAGCTTCTCCCTGATCTTGTTTTAGAATGTTTATCGTAGAGTCGATGACTGATTTCTGGTTCTTGATAAGGTGTAGCATGTAATCTTCATTATCCTTTACTTTTGAAATTGTTTTTGACATTTCGGTAGCGTAGTTAGAGTCTAATATACCGAACAGAGAGTTGGCGATGTTGCCCACAAAGTCGACTGCCCTTCTCTTGTGGCGGCGTGTAGTTAGTAAAATGTTATCGGCCAGTAATTCTGCCTTCAAGGACTGGAACTGAATGTTTAGAGTTTTGCAATTCTCTTTCTTATTCATCTGTTCACACAGTGTTCTTAATGTGGTTACGCCATTGATGAACGTTGTTAATTCCGACCGTATGGCTTCTAAATTGTAGTATGCTATTATTTCCCATTCTGACGTGATGGGCTTCACATAGCCTATATGCTCGAAATGTATCCCAGGATTGTTGTCGAATACCCGTATTTGAGTTGGGTTTCCCAGTATTATTGGCAGTAGTTGAAACGTTGCCAAAACTGCGACGTTGTATGATGCACCACGTTTGCACTTTGGACGTATTTGCTTTGATTTAAACATTCTTCTAGTTATATGGAAAGTAGTGTACCTTAAGTAGTTGGGAAAAAGTAAAATATTTCAATTTACTTAATGAGCTTAATGATATTATTGCTTGTAGAGTTTAAGTAGGTTGTTGTGGAAGAGCTTAGGCTTATTTTTGATTAGTACTGAGGTGTTGACTGAGTTTCTGATTTCTGTTACCTCGTAGGGTCCTAGCCATATTGGAGAAAATTTATTTTTCCTCGTTTGATTTTTTAGTAAAACCTTATCTCCTATTCTAAAAATGACTGGATTTACTTTACTGTCATATTGCTTCTTTGCTATCTCCTTTGCCCTCTCTTGATTTTTCCTAGCTAATTCATGCGCCCTTTGAATTTGAAATTTTTTTACCCTAGCAGGATTGTCTGCGTTATACAGTGGGCTGCATTTACGCATTAGATTTGTTGGCATTTATTATGGTTGTGAACATGCATCGCTGCAGATAACCATTGATCCAAATTTGATCCGTCTTCTTTTGCAAAACTTCGTAAGTATTCTGTTAACGGTCTGTGACTACGTTCTAAAGAACCATTTGCTTGTGGGTGATAGGGTTTAATATGTAATTTTTTAATCCCTAACATTTTACAAGTTTCAGAAAAAATTTTTGAAACAAAATTTGTTCCATTGTCTGTCACCAGAACTTTTGGAATACCATGACGAGTTATTATTTCATCGTAAAAGGCCCTAGCTATTGTGTTGGCTTCTGCATCTGGAATTGCTACGCAAGCCATGAATTTTGAAAAATCGTCTTGAAAAGTCAATATGTTTTTGTTTCCTGACGTTGTTTCTGGGAGTGGACCAACTATGTCCATATAAACTTTATCGAAAGGTTTTTGTGGTGTGTCTGTTAACACCATAGGCATTTTAGTTAATTTTGAACTTTTATTCGTTTGGCATTTTAGGCAATTTTTAACGTAATCTTTTATTTGTTTCTGCATGCCTGGCCATCTGTATTGTTTTCTAATTCTTAAAAATGTTTTTACTGCACCTTGATGTCCTCCTAACGAGGAATTATGAAAATCTTTTAAAATTGTTTGAATTTCTTTTGGATTATTCAAAACTATTAGGTCTTTCTTATAGCTGGGATTTTCATCCTCGGCATTGTTGTCCGATTTTTCTTTATCATTGTCTGTTGCATTCCTAGATTTCGTGCCTTCTATTTCCTTTAATTTTGTTTTTGCACGTGTCTGAACTGCCGCAATATCATCACGATTTTGTGGAATTCTACTGAGTGCGTCAGCGTTTAAGTTTGTTTTCCCTGGTTTATATATAATTTCAAAGTCGTATTCTGATAATTTATGCCTGAATCTAGCTAAACGAGATGTCTGATCTTTTAAATTTGCTATGCCCCTTAATGGCTGATGGTCTGTAAAAATTTTGAAAGGTCTACCTAATAAGTATGCTCTAAAATTTTTAATTGCCCAAACTATTGCGTCCGGCGTGGAACGCCGTTGGACAGACAAGGTGCCTTGCTTAGAGCTGGCACTCTTTAAAGGGAATTTTGCCGTTACTAGGCAAAAGAATTAGACGAGCCGATTAGTTTGGCTGCTGATAAAATTCTGTCTTTATTCTGGATCGCTCGGGTTTTTATATCCGAGCTAGTTGTAGTGCTCTTACATATTCTTAACATAGTGCTTGTTCTTATTATTCTACTTCCACTCAATAATTTTATGTTTACTCTTTACATGTTATGTCTTTATTGAGTTTTTATTGAACCTTTCCCCAATCGTATTTTATCGCTTATCGATTTGGGCGGTTCAGCTTTGTAATTATATTCGTACTGTTTCCTCGTGCTACCGAACATATCGGTCACAGGGTAAACGTACTAAAAGTGCATACTCAGCTTTAAATATTATAAACGTTTTAGAGTGTCCAGGGGCGGACTGCGGGTGCTGTGTATTGTGTAGTGTTTGTGTTTGTGATTTTAATAACTATATTTATGAGTTCAGTTATCTGACTCACAACAATACCAAGAACCGTTTATATTCCTGTTTAAGCTCTCGAGAAGCTCCTACCAAATTTGTACCATTGTCCGAGTAGATATTAGAGGGGAAACCTCGTCTCGCCACTAGTCGCGAAAATGCAGCCAAGAATGTGGAGGTTGACAGGTCAGTTGTGGGTTCCAAATGTATGGCCTTTGTCGCGAAGCAAACAAATAGACATATGTACATATCTTTTCGATATTCGGCAAGCACGACCTGAAAAACTTTTGAAATCAAAGGGGCCGCAGAAGTCGACACCGGTTGTTGGTCGAGTTAGGGTTGTTCGTTCTGCAGGTAAAGACGCCATCAACTGAGTTTGATGTTTTTTTCCGGTTTACCATGCAAAGTTTACATTGATGGATTGTCGTCTTTATAATATTCTTGACGCGGGGAATCCAATATTGAGTGCGTAACAGGCGAAGCACTAGGTGGTTATCTCCGTGTATGGAGAGCTCATGAGTGAAACGAACAAGAAGTTTGGTGTAGTGACCGTGATACTGTAAGATAATCGGATGTCTTTCAATTAATGGCAAATCTGGGCATGAAGATAACCGCCAGCCAACACGCAACGTGCCATCTGAATGTATAAAGGGGTTTATTGAGAGAAGCGAGCTTTTTGCTTCAATTCCTTTCTTGAGTTCAAGACCATGGTAATCATTTGGGAAATGATTTTTCTGAGCGAGAATTTCCAGACGAGGTAGTAAAAACCGCAATACATAAGACAAGACTCTTAGCGCTCGTGAAAAAGACAAAAATCTCTCGAGAGGGTCCTCATATTGTGAGAAATACGAGAAGAAGCTTTTGACGGATTTTTGTTCAAGAGTCGTCTCTATAGAGTCTAAAGCTTCATATCTTGGCCATTGGTTTCTAGGGTTTTTCAGCCATTGAGGGCCTGACCACCACAGCGAATTGTCGACAAGTTCTTGAGGATGACCTCTGCTGGCTATATCTGCAGGATTGTCAATGGAATTGACATGAAACCATTGGGTGCTGTTGACTTTCGCTGTTATTTTTGCAACTCGATTAGCAACAAATGTTGCCCAGTTGCATGGGGGCTTCTTTAGCCAAGCCAAGACTATACTAGAATCCGTCCAGCAAAGCAAATCGTAATTTTCAATATGAAGATTTGGCACAAGAGACTCAACCATATCTGCCTAAAGTGTGGGTCCGCAGAGCTCAAGACGAGGCAAAGAGACTGTCTTGATAGGAGCGACTCGGGTCTTTGAGTACAATAAAAACACCTTCACGTGACCATCGAACTCCACCCTTACATAGATTGATCCTGCATAAGCCTTTTGTGACCCATCACAAAATGCATGAAATTGAATATTGCACCCAGGAGAGTAATTGATCCAACGAGGTATTCGGATCTTTACTATATACGAATAGTTTTCGAGAAAATAGATCCAGCGTTTGAGTATTTGTGGGGATGGAGATTCATCCCAATCTATTTTCTCTTACCATATATCTTGCATTAACATTTTCGCTGTTACTACGATGGGCGCTAACAAACCTGCTGGGTCGAAGAGCTTAGCGATAGTTGAGAGAATTTCTCGCTTCGAGTAGATGGGTTTTGTTTCAACGGGTTCGACATGAAAATAGAAAGTGTCACTTTTTGCATTCCAGCGAATTCCTAACATTTTAGCTGCGCTAGAGTCTTCAAGCTTTAGAAAGTCTTCGCACAACAAATGATGTTTTGGTAAATCAGCCAAAATGGGTTTGTGATTGGCTGTCCACTTTCGTAGGCTAAATCCGGCGGATTCAAGGGCAGCGATAAGTTCATCACGACATGCGATAGCTGAAGAAACATCATGAGCTCTTACAAGAGCAGCGTCAACATACATAGAATGTTGCAAGATATGTGATGCTCGAGGATATTGAACTTTTACATCACTTGCTAGTTGAAGAAGTGTTCGAAGAGCTAGGAACGGGGCACACTTGACACCAAATGTGACTGTTTTCAATTCATAGTCACAAATTGCATTACTTTTAGGATCTCTGGAGGGAATTTATTACCGCATGATGGGACAGGTAATAATGGCTCGGACTGTATTCCTGCCGAGGCTGGGTGGACTTTTCCATATGGCCTAACTCAAGATACTCATTAATGACGGAGTCATATTGCTGTTTGAGTTGAAGAGTTTTGGATAGTCTTTCTTCCAATTTTAGAAATTTCTTCATTGCAATCTGACGTGAGAATCCTAAAGATGTGCCGTCAGGGAAACTGATTTAAATTGAATGCTAACAGTATAACGACCACTTTCGTCCCTGCTAGTAGTTTTTTCCAAAAATTCTTCACAAAATTTTTCTGAGGGGGATACAAACTGCTTCTTGGGAAGCTCCTCCACATCCCAAAAACGTTCGAACTGTCGTTCGATTGAAATAGGAAACTCGCACAGTTGGCACAGAGGGGGTTGAGACTGGAATTGGACCTGTGAGTATCCATCCAAATACAGTTTGTTGAGCGATTAATGAATTGAGTACATTTGGGTATGTGTTTCCAAGCATGATGGATGGGTATAAATCTGCGCCGATGAGGACGTCGATTTGATCGCTTTAATAGAAATTGACGTAGGCTAGTTGAATATTGGGCAGATCTTCACGGTTAAACTTGTCGAGTGAGAAGTTGGGGAGATTACCTGTAAGGTGGGACAGCACCAATGCTATAGCATGCACTCGAAAGTTAGGGTCATGCGGTGAACAAAGCATGAATTCCCACGATTTAGTTACTTTTGCGGCAACTGTCTTGTTAAGACCGGAAACTTGTGCACTCACAAGTTGCAAAGGTAACATGAGACGATTTTGAATGCGCTTAGATATAAAAGATAACTCTGATCCTGGGTCGATTAGAGCGCGGGCGATATATTCCATATCGTGATGGCAAATCTTTACCATGGCTGTCCCTAATAGCATCCGTTTTGGGCTGGTAGTAAAACACACTTGATGCTCAGCTTGAAGGGAACTAGTGGACTGTATTGGGTTAGAAAGAGTTTGAGCAAACGTGTTGGGTTGCTCTGGGCGCGAGATTCTAAGATTCGAGTTAGAACTCGAGGAGGGAGCCGAAGGCTTCTCGCGATGCAAAAGAGTATGGTGTCTGCTTTTGCATGTCTAACAATTGAACTTACTTGTACAGTTTTTGACGGTGTGTGATGCTGCCAGGCAGTTGAAACAAATGCTATTCTTTTAAACCAATTCAATCCTTTTATTGACTGGCATTTTTTGGAAACGTTGGCAAAGTCGTAAACTATGCTTTTGTTGAGGGCATAAAACACAATTTAAATGGGACACGTTAAGCTGGAACGTGTTAACGCGTTTCGAGGATGTGCGCTGACTTTGAGCAGAGTTCGGTGCTTGTTTAAAGTGAGTGGGGGGCGTGGCTTTAAAATCTTGCACGGTTTCCAGGGTTCGGAAACGACTCGTGAGAAAAGAGTCTAACTCTGCCCATTTGGACAGCGCAAATTTTTCTTTAATCGAGTGTTCCCACAAGGAAAGTGTTGTATCTGGGAGCTTTGTGGAACATAGGAACACAATTATTGCATCCCAGCTTGAAGTATCAACTCCTTGTAGTGTAAGACAACGCGTCTTTAATTTCGCGTTGGAGATTTTTAATCTCACTTCGTGATAGCGGGTAAATTAAATAAGATTTTGAGTTGGGAGTTTCCAAGCACGCGTTTATTTTCGTAGCGATCACAAAGATTTTTCCTCGCTTGAGCAAAGCCCTCGTTCGTGAGTGAAGATTTTTGGACAATTTCTTTCGCTTCGCCTTTTGTTTTCTTATTTAGTAAGTTGCGACCACGCGGTTCGATTTGAACAAAAATCAGTTTGCGTGTGTATGTAAGACGAGCGACGCACGAGTTTTTATATACTGAAGTATATAAATTAAACAGTATGTGCAGTATAAATTGCGACCACGCGGTTCGCAAATTTAATGGAAATGTATAATTTTTCCAAACGTCTTTCACACACGATAAAATGCGGAATTGCACTTTAACTGCATTTGATCAAACCAAAAAGTAAAACGCGGCACTGGAAAAATCGCGAAAGTGAAACGAACACGAATTTTTATTTCCGTAAAGATGCCGGCATATATGTATGTATATACATATGTAACGCGAACACGCCGAGTATTAAATAAAAAGCAAAATACAATTTGTTTAACAGGAACGTACTCACTTTAATCGCCTTAATCCGGCTCCGTAGCACCAAAATGTTTCTTTCAGAAATGTTGTAAGTAGCAATCCAAACGAACTTTGTTCTACGTTTTTTTTTTTTCGTAATTGTTTATTGATACGTTGAAATTCACAAAAGTTCAATGATATGTAATTCTTTAGTTCGTCACTACACGCGAAGCACGCCGAGTCTCACAAAAGGAACAAAAAATTTACTTTTAATCACGTCGAAATCTAAAAAAGAGGAAACTATTCACGAGCAAATCTCAGTCACGTTAGAAGGCCAAAAATCCAACAGAAATAAAGAACAGAAGCCGGAAGTTAACACTTCAGCACAGAACTCCAACTAACGTCAGAGTCAGCTGTTATACAACAAAAGCAGAGAACAGATGTGTCCCGAGTAGTGAAACCAGTGCCACAAGGCGTTTGGTGTGAACAATGGGTTATTAGATGTCCTAGGAATACTACATCTGATTGCAAAAATTTACATTTAATAGGATTTAATTTCAGGTTGCATTTCTGTAGTCTGTCAAATACTTTAATCAAAATCTTATTGTGGTGTTGTAGGCTGCAACCGAAAACAATTATATCGTCTACGTATAGAAATGCTTCGGTGCCTAAACAACTCAATGCTATTGTGAGCATTCTTTGGAAGCTATTCGATGAGATTTTCAGACCGAAAGGTAGTCTCTTAAAATGGTAATGGCCATCTGAGGTTGAAAATGTTGTCAGAGGTCTTGATTTTTTGTTCAACGGAATTTGGTGAAAGGAACTCGTCATGTCTAACGTTGAGAAAAACTTAGCTCTGCCTAGTTTGTTGAGTTAATACTGGTGCATCGTCAGTTGTAGTTAAGTGGTTAGTGGATAGGGGTTCGTTTTCTAAGTGGAAATTGTTGTGATATTTTTAGTATTTTGACTAGTGATTTTCTTGATTTTTCATCTAAATTGTATATTTTAATTTCTTCAAGGACTTTATTTAGTCGTCATTGCTTATTGCTGACTTTGCGAAATATATATTGTAGTTATCCAGCAGTTCTGTTTTTGGAATTAGTTTGTTGAAGAGTTTTTCGTGGTCATTAACATTTAGTATTCTGACATGGCAATTGCCATTGCATGGGACTATTTAATTTGCAATAAAAACTCCTTTTTTAATCTCTTCTTGGCAGATTACTGTGTCCTTTTTTATCCACTTTTGTCCACTTATTTTACACAATCGCGACTATGAAATTGGGTGGCGGAATTGTGTCCGTTGACGAGCCGTTCTGCTTATTCAGAGTAAATTGGGTCCAAAGAAATTGGAAGTTGGATTTGCTTATTCAAGTATTTATGAGCAGATTATGCTCGATTATTGTTGGGTGTTGCGTTTCCAAATTAATTGCTGTTTTTGGGTGGAAATTCGCTTGCTGCCTGCCTGAACCGTATTCGCACGTCCAGCCTCGTCCACCAGCCAAAAAGAAAAAGATAGACCGAGAACCGAGAAATATGCTCATTTTCGTTTTCTTCAAACAACAGCTGTTGTTTGGGCCTCCGAACTAAGAGGTGAGTTGGTGGGAACTCACCTGTAACGGTTATTATTTGAGTTATGGAAAGTATGGGGGGAACGGTTGGACAAATTTTTGTTTCTCTGAAAATACAGGGCTGCTGAAAAAAAATGCAACAAACTGAAACGCTATATTATTTTTATTTTGGTATTAATTTTATTGAAGAAAAGTCCAAATTGTTGTATCGACGTTCAAATTTCAGAACAAATTCACTTTTGTTCGACAATGTCTCCTTTTGCCCTAACAATAGCCTTGAGTCGGTCGAAAAACGCTTTGCACGCTGCACGAATGTGAGCCTCCGGAATGCGCTGCCATTCCCGGCGAAGTGCTCTTTTGAGCACGTCAACACTTTGGTATTTTTTTGTGCATACCTTAGCCTTCAAAATGCCCCAGATTGAAAAATCCAATGGGTTTGCATCCGGAGAATTTGCCAGCCATTGTGTTGATGAAATGAAGTGCGGAACGTTGTTTTTTAACCATTCTTGGTTGACGCGCGCTTTATGAGATGGAGCAGAGTCCTGTTGGAACGTCCACGGTCTGCGGCCGAAATGTTTGCGTGCCCATGGCTTCAATACTCCTTCTAAGACCTTTTCGCGATAAGTTGTTGCGTTAATTTTGACGCCACGTTCTAAAAATAGGAGCGGAGAGCGGCCATCGGCAGTAACGGCGGCCCAAACCATCACCATTGGTGGTGCTTGCTTTCTTGTGGCCATCCGGAGGTGTAAATTTTCGTATGACCTCTTTGGCAAGTAAACTCGGTCATTTTGTTTATTGACATGTTGCTGAATTGAGAATGGGGACTAATCAGAGAAGACGATATTCGGCAACAGACCACTTGCGTGCAATCGAAGCAATCCCTTTGCTCTGTCCAATCTGTTTTTTTTTTGTTGAGGAGTAAGATCTTGCGCCTTTTGGAACTTTAAAGGCTTTAATCCCAGCTCAATTTTTAGAATGTGCTGCATGCGTTCTCTTGATATGTTCAGCTCAGCAGCCATTTTTTTACCACTGCGACAGGGATTTCGTTGAATTCGAGCCTTCACTTTTCGAATCATTTCTTTTGATGTTGCTGTTCGTTTACGACCACTTCCTTTGCGTCTTGCAATGCTTCCAGTATTGTTGTAACGAGAAATGATGCGCGACACAAAAGATTTATTCACATTCAAATGGCCTAGTGCTCGAACAATTTGAACTTGTGGCTTTCCAGCCAAATAAAGCGCAATAACACTGCTGCGTTTGAATTCCATCTTAGAAAATTTTTATTTTGTTATCACTTACGCGCAAATGCCTTAACACACTAATAAACAAAACAATGAACTGTCATTGGTATAATTTTGAGCACGTGGTCATTTTTCCTCTAGCAGAGATATCAGTGTGAAGTTTGTTGCATTTTTTTTCAGCAGCCCTGTACATTACTTGTCCGTTTGTGTCTGTTTTCTCTAGCTCAAGCGTGATTGATTGCTTCGGTCAAGGTTTTAGGTTTTAGGTTTTGCAGCCACCAGAAAGAATCCTATCTTTAAACGAGTTATCGTGGAATTCTTTTGTGTCAGAGACGAAAGTATTGTATGAATTTGTTGTACAGTTAATGTGGATTTGTACCTGTTCATTAAACTGCCTTTAAATATCTTGAAGTCTTCAAATTTTGTTGCATATCCTAGCGCTGTTCTTACGGCTGCTTCTAGTTTTACGTTAACTATAAAATTAATTAATGTTTTTCTTTGTTCTCGTTTCGTATTGTTGTATAAGGTCTCTGTAATAGTCAAGAATGAATTTAACTTTTTGTAATGCCCTCCAAAAGTAGGACTATTTTCATAATTGTTTCTATATTAAAATCTGCCATTGTGCTCGTGTTTCTATATTATTTTTCAGATTTAACAAAATTTGATCTAATTCCTGTTTAATGTCCTCCATCAAATAGACAACAATCTTATTTTGAAATTTTTTAAATTGTAGAATTTGGATGTAGAATTTAAATTGTAGAATGGATGTCGCCTGACTGTTGTTCACCGCTGCGTCAGCTACCTTAGACTGGGCCTTCCCCCATTGTGCGCCTTTGGGTACTTCTTCACCGTCTTCTCAAGTTGCTCCCTTTGTTGCCACAACCTGACGCTGATCTCCTACGAATGTGGGTTTTTGGTATCTGCCAGGATAGTCTTGATGTACGTCAGACGATTCCTGTCTTTGTATATCCTTCCTCCACGCTTACGTTTTGGCTTCGGTTGTCCCGTTTTTGGAACGTACATACGTCAGCTTATTTTCCAAGGATTCAATCTGTCTGCGTCTATACTCTTCTATGGTGAGTCTCTTCGGGCCTTTACAGACTTGGGCCTTAGGAACGGTGGCAGGTAATTGATATTGGCGTTCCACAATAGCTCGGTGAGCAGGAACCACGGCAGATTTTTCTACACTTTTCGGTGGGCAGGATCGCCATGTACTATGTCAGGATTTCGGGTGACAACAACAACAACTTGTTTCTTAGTGTAAGGCAAGGCGGTATGCGCCATAGACTTGAAAAAGTACTTTTGCCAAAAAGATATATAGGCTTACCAAGCCAATTTAGTGTTTAAGGCTCACTTAGCCAATAGAGGAAAGCTTGAGCTAACTTCTAGACAGTTCTGATTTCTTTATTCATTGCTGCTCTTATTTATACTTAATTTAATAACTTAAGAAGACTAAGCATTACATGGGTATAAGCATTCTTGCTGTGTTAACATGATTGTACGTTATTGTTTCACTGTGTAACTACCGTGTGTGTTTTCGCTTGCGTTAGCGATTCATTAGTATGTCATAGGCTGTTATACATTTTTAGTATGTCATAACTAGTTAAGGCTCAGTTTTATAGACTCCGTTTGCGTGCGTATCCGTCAGAAATCTATTACAACTATAACAATTGTTGTTGTAAGCGCACGGACTCTATAAAACTTATCCCATATGTTTACATATATTTCAACTTTTCTTGCGTGAGATTTCTGACGGATACGCACGCAAACGGAGTCTATAAAACTGAGCCTTTAACTAGGTTATTTGTTTTATGTTGTTGCAGTGGAATGTAGTTACAGTGGGATACACAGAGGTATACAAAACAATCGATTCCTTGGAGCCCAGTCAGTATGTGGTTCATTATAAGCTGGAATGTGGCCTTAGCGCCAGTTAATCCAAACGGCATTCTGTTGAATTCGAAATGGTCCATGGCTGAGCTGAAAGCTGTCTTCACCCTGTCCGCTTCGTCTATCAGCACCTGATGATAACCGCTGGCCAAGTCCAAAGTCGAAAAAACCTGCTACAACCTAACTGGTCTAAAATCTCATCTATTCTTGGTCTCGGAAAAACCTGTTTAATCGTTGCCTATTAGTGAGTTCCATGGTGATGTGCTTGGGGATATGATCCCGTTCCCGAGAAATTTGTTCACCTGCCTATTAATTTCTTCCCTTTGTGTATGTCGCAGACGATACTGTTTGATTTATTGGCGGCTGATCCGTCTTTGTTGGAATTCTGTGTTTCACTACGGACGTGCATGTCAGTGCGTCACCCTCTAACAGGAAAATGTCATTGTATTCCGCGCATAAATTCACTATTGATTTTCTTTCTTCATCATTTAAATTCTTGTCTAAGTCCAATTCGCTCATCCGAATATCCTCTGTTCGGCGGCTGATACTCATTGAAATCGCTGAACTTCGGAACGAAGTTGTCATTGAGAGTGAAATCCTCTTTCGTTGAATTCAGGATTAGCACTACCACCTTGTCGTTTGTTACTTTTACCAACGACTCCAATAGGTAGACTCTGGGTAACCTAGTATTCAACTTTATTTGGACGAAACACTTTGATCGGGCCTTTACCGAGTTCCACGCCACAAGTGAACCTTCGCACTTTACTTTAACGAATGGTAACTTTAAAACACACCCGCCGTGCCTATCGAACAGTGTAATATCCTTTCCGATCGAATCTCTTATAGACTTATTTCATAAGTTGTCTGATAAGAAATAAGTTGACTTATTTCATACCATCTCCTGGGAAACCTTGTACAGTTGGCATCAGGTGCAACTTTAAACTTAGTTTTGGCCAGACCCCATTGGTAATTTTTACCTTTCCTTTTGTGTATACGCTACCCCCAAAGTTTCCATTTAATATTTTTCCTTCGCGACGCACAGTGGTTCAGAATAGAAATTCATCGGCCAAAAATCTGTAACTTTTGAACGGATAGGAATTTTTTAATGCGGTTTTTTGCAATCGACAGAGAAATGTCTTTGTCTTGAAATATCTTTGCACTGGCACCGAGATCTATGTAGATGTCTCAGGATCAGAGCCGTAGGGCTCCAAAGTCAAAAAATATTTTAATTTTTTAAAACTTTGGCAAAAAAACGTATTCAAAGGTAAATTGTTAAAACTTTTTTCCAATTATCTATAAATTGAGGATATATTCGTAATGGCTGTGAAGTTTTAAGTGCATCCGTTGAGTTTTTCATAACTTTTTGGCCCCCTGAAAAGGGGTCTATTTTGGGATGCTTTGAAACTAAATATCTCCGCCACTTTTAAAAATTCCGATTTCCCGTTTTTTTTGTTATATTATATGGGACAAGAGTTTAAAAAAAATGGGGGAAAAAATCTGTATATATTTTGAAAAACAATTTAAAAAAAAAAAACCACGGAAAATTAAAAAAATTATAGCCCAACAGTCGACAACAAAAGAAAATTACATTTTTCTGATAGCCTTTGAGATAACCTTTAATCGTATACCCGGTTTTGTACCCGGCAGACCACGACCCTAGGCGCTGGAGCCATCTAAATGGTCTACTTTTTTTCTTTTAAAAAAGCAACGAAAAAAAGGTCAAAGTTGCGGTTAATTACAATTTTCTTCAAAAATTCCAATTCTTTATATGTATTTTTTTGATATAAATATTAAACATTTGAAAGATTTTTGGCATTATCAAACCAAGCGTCTTTCAGCCATGGAGTCATACAGCTACAAAGAGTTATCAGATGTATATTTTAAAAACAGAAGAGCACAAGATGTAGTTGAATATATTAAAATTAATGTAATATTTGATTCATGTAGCAAAAAAATTCAGGAACAAATTTTAGCACAAATAGACTCGTTTGTGTCCATTTTGTCTAGACACTACAAGTCTTCCTATTTCAACAAAAAGAAAGTGTATGCTAGTTTAAAGGAGTGGATGGAAGGCGAACTCTTCATCATTTATCAGGCAGATAGAAACGAGGGACGTGGAAGGCCCAAAGACGGAAACTAAAAGATCTTAATGAAAGTTTGGAATATGAAGACGCTAAACGCAGTTTAGTACACACGTTGCATTCAGAGCGGAAATATCGGAAAGCCGAAATCATCGAAAAAGTTCTTAATGCGAGCCCTTTAAGGACAAAAAGAATTCTAAAAAGCATACCTACACCAGACCAAGAAAGGACGTTTACACCTGAAGAGGCTTTAGCATTATGCCTGGATTTAAAATTAACAAAGCATCAGTATGTTTTACTCCGACAACGCGCAATGGAAAAGATGTCAAATTTGTACCCCAATTACAATGAAGTACTAATGGCAAAAAAAGAGTGCTACCCCGAAAACATAACTATAGAATCGACATCTGCCCAAGTCCAACTCCAAAGCCTTCTGGATCACACAACGGAGAGAATAATTAAAACACTTCAAGAACCGAAATCAAAAGAAATTGGAGATTGTGAATTAACACTTTTTTGTAAATGGGGTTGCGACGGATCTTCAGGCCAGAAACGATATAAACAGCCGCTAGATGGGAATTCTTCAGACGCAGACTTGTTTATGTCATCAATAGTACCTTTGCGATTAAGCAAGCTAGATTCAGAACCATCGACCAGCACAGCAAAAACTAATGATGCTTGGATAAACCTTACTCCAAATTCCACAAAATTCTGCAGACCCATTAAATTCGAATTTAAAAAAGAAACCAAAGAGCTTATCGTTGAGGAAGCCAAAGCAATAAGGGCTAAAATCGAAACTCTTCAGCCAATACAATTTAATATTTGCCAGCAAATAATTCGAGTGCATTATAAATTGCTGCTTACAATGATCGATGGCAAAGTTGGTCAGGCATTGACGGACACAAAGGCTTCATCCAGTGGCATAATATGCAAGCAAACTTCAAGCAGATTGAGCCACCTACCATTAACATCATCGTCGTCATTATTATCATATTATCGTCATTATCATTATCAATGCCTTGGAGACATTGAGGCATATGAATTTGGACTATCCCCGCTACATGCAATGATTAGATTCATGGAACACATACTCAAGATAAGCTACGACTTGGATTTTGGATCTTCAGGAACTGTACGGAATGACAAGTTAAACCAAGGAAAAAGGAGCTTAAAGAAAAAATACGTTCAAGATGAATTCAAAAAAATTGGTTTAATTATAGACCAAAAAACTCAAGGTGCAGGCAATACAAATGATGGAAAGCCAATAGGAGATTTATCGAAAGAAGCTCAAGAAAAAAGAAATAAAGATTATAGATTCTTTAGGGAACATAACACTAGAAAATGTAGTAGAGAAGCAACCAATCAAGACCTTTTTGGAATTTTATTAGCCACATCGGATCCATATATTTCCAGCCTCCGGTATGTGTGGGCTACAAAAAACCCAGATATAAGTGCAGAAGCCAAATGTTTACTATTAAATATTAATGAAAATTTGGAAAGAGAAAAATATTTACAATCTGTTTTTACAAAAATTGTATAATACTCGTATATAAAGAAATATATAAAAATTGTAATTAACCGCAACTTTGACCTCGCAGGTATTTTATTATTTTCGTTGTTGGCCTTGAAGCAGGTACCTTTTAACAAGTAATATTCAGGAGTATATAAAAAAAAAAATGGGGGTTAAAAAAAAAATACCTATGCATTTAGTGTCTGAAGTAACCTTTTTTGGAAAATTCTACATTTGGAGGGCTCCAGCGCCTAAGGCCGTGGTTTGCCAGGTACAAAACTGGATATAGGATGAAAGGCTATCTCAAAGGCTATTAGAAAAATCTATTTTTTTTTGTTGTCGACCATAATTTTTTTAATTTTTCGTTGTTTTTTTAAAAGAAAAAATGTAGACCATTTAGATGGCTCCAGCGCCTAGGGCCGTGGTCTGCCGTGTACAAAACCGGGTATACGATTAAAGGTTATCTCAAAGACTATCAGAAAAATGTAATTTTCTTTTGTTGTCGACTGTTGGGCTTTTTACATGTTTTTTCAAAATATATACAAAGTTTTTTTAATATAATATAATAAAAAAAACGGGAAATCGAAATTTTTAAAAGTGGCGGAGATATTTAGTTTCAAAGCATCCAAAAATAGACCGCTTTTCAGGGAGCCAAAAAGTTATGAAAAACTCAACGGATGCACTTGAAACTTCACAGCCATTACGAATATATCCTCAATTTATAGATAATTGGAAAAAAGTTTCAACAATTTACCTTTGAATACGTTTTTTTGCCAAAGTTTTAAAAAATTAAAATATTTTTTGACTTTGGAGCCCTACGGCTCTGATCCTAAAACATCTACATAGATCGCGGTTGCCAGTGCAAAGATATTTCAACATTTCTCTGTCGATTGCAACCGCATTCAAAAATTCCTATCCGTTCAAAAGTTACAGATTTTTGGCCGATGAATTTCTATTCTGGACCACTGTGCGACGATCTAGTTCGATACCTGATTTCAACTAGTTTTCCTTAACCAGGCTTGTGTCTACTCCCGTGTCCACCAGTAGGGTGAGTTTACCGTGTGTGGCCTCCGCACAAGGGAGTTCAACGAACACATCGTCCTTCGGCTTCTTATCGTAGCAGCACTCGGTGACGTTATTAACCTTTAAATTAATTGTACTTTGTTTTTCCTCGGCGGCTTACGGATCGAACAGCTCCTTACCACCCTCATGGGTTTCTTTCGAATTTTCCTTCTTGGATGTTTCCTTATATCATTATTTACAGTTGTGGAGATTCTGCTTTCAATGATCCCTACGATTAACTTGTTCCCTACTCCTCTCAACAGTTTTATTTCGCACTGACGTTGGGGTGAGTTAATTCCCAGTTGACGTATAGTTCCTCGTAGTGCGTCTGTCTGGCCTACTTATACTAAAATTTTAGGGTTCCCAGGCTATTGGCCTTGGGACCTTTCACACAAAAACAGAAAACAACAGAAAAAACGTCAATGCCGCGAAAAACGCAGACCATGCAATTAAAGCTTAGCGCTAATTGTCAATAAGCGAGCTACAAAATGTACAAAAGAAATGTATAACCGAGCAACCCATCAATCGACACTATGTTACTGGGTCATAAAAATACCGTATTTCTTTTGTTTCCGCAAAACGCTTTTTAGTTTCATTCCGTCATTCGTAATGTAAAAACTGAAGCTTTTAAACCGTTCTGCCTTCCTCATAGGAATTACCCTGGAAGCCTTCAAAAGCGCCTCGTCCGCCACCTTACTTAACTCCCTTACGATCCTCTCCGATCTTTCAGGAATCCTGACGTGATTGTCCAGGTGTTCCTCCAATCCACCTTTTCTCACTCTCTGCGCACATACGAAACAATACATTGCTGCAAAAAGAGATTGATGAAATCCATTGGTACGGTATAATTAAATTAATATTAAATTGCTTTCCAAGCTTTAATTCGCTTAAACGGTAGACGACTGTCCGCCGCTGCACACGATGACGTGATCGTCTCTAGGCAACAAACAGTATTGACCTGTAACTGTAACGACGTGTAAAAACTATATGTCTTCTCGAATTACACGGCTCGCGCCCTCGTGATAGCAAAACCTTTTTCCTTCCCCTGCTCCTTCTAAGCACTCTGAAATAATGACGGTTTCGCAAATCTGCTGAACGTGCAATCTTTACTGACCGCAAATCTGCTGAACGTGCAATCTTTTCTGACCGCGCAAACACCTGCCAAACGCAAGTACGGCAAAAAACAAAGCTACGCCAAAAATAATTGAGCGTTTTTAAAGCAAAGCTACGCCAAAAATAAATCCAATAAAAGAACGTGATACAATTTTCCTTAATTAACACCTATTACATTAGACAAGATATTGAGCGGCGATCTAACCTTATCGGCACGCTCCGACATTCAGAGATGTCTAAAAATTGTGAAGGCTGCTGTGAAATGATTTTTGGTGGAGCATACGCCTCGATGGATGTCTGAAATCACTTGTTAATGATTGGAATTTCATATGAACGCGATGCTGTGCGCTCTGTCGTTGACCGCCAATGCCCGAAATTGCTAAACATTTTGACCTTACTGGAAGACCTAATTCGGAAACTAAATCCTTGGTTATGATATTAATCTGTGAGCCTGAATCCAAAAGTGCTCTTCATTTGAGACTGTGTCCATTAGAGGCAACTGCTTGGATGGCAGCAGTTCTGAGTAAAACATAGTCCCCCCTTTGAGCCCTAATTGATAACGACAGCGCAATAGGCAATGCTGGTCTTTCATTCTGAATCGTTGAATTAGAAGACGAATTTTGTGCGGCTCCTCTGTGTGATGAGGTCGGAGATACATTTAGATTGTCTTGATGCAATATCGTGTTATGTTTTCTCTGACATTTAATACAACCTCTACTAGAGCATTCTGACACTTTGTGTCCACTCCTTAAATAGTTACTGCACAACTTATGTTGTTTAAGTAACTCATACCTTTGTTTTAATGACTTTCCTTTAAACGCTAAGCATGCAAATAAAGGGTGTGTGAACTTGCACGCAATGCATTGATTTGAAACTGTTGCGGTGGTTACGGTCAATACGTTACGTCGTACGTATTGATTGATTGGATGATTCAATCCTTTGTGACGAGCCTTTTTGGCCTGGGTAAGCCGTCGATGTCCAAAGTCCGAACACAGAAATTTTTATCTTTTTTTCTTGCTTTGGATTCGTCACGAATAACCGGTTTTCTTGCAAGAAATGGAACGCGACACGTACACGCAACCGTCAGCCTAAACAAGCATTCGGAATTGGTGTATTTTACTCCTACGGAGTCGAAATCAATGGCACTAGAAATCACAATTATTTGGGTTTCAAACTAGAAGTCGGTCGCGACGAGTACACGCAACCGTCAGCCTAAGCAAGCACTCGGTATTGGTGTATTTGACTCCTACTGAGTCGAAATCAATAGCACTAGAAATCACAGTTATCAGGGTTTTAAACGAGAGCTTGGTCGCGACGAGTACACGAAACCGTCAGCCTAAGCAAGCACTTGATATTAATGTATTTTACTCCTACTGAGTCGAAATCAATCACTAGTAATAATCAATCACTAATAATAATCACTAGAATCACAATTATTAGGGTTTTAAACGAGAAGTCGGTCGCGACGCGTAGACACAACCGTCTGCCTAAACATGCACTCGGTATTGGTGTATTTAACTCCTACCGAGTCGAAATCAATAGCACTAGAACTCACGCGATGCATACACGCAACCGTCAGCCTAAACATGCACTCGGAATTGGTGTATTTAAAGTTTCAAAAAGTAAAATGGTCCTAGGCCAACGCCACTTCCCTAATTTCTATTGCCACGAAATTTAACAAAACAAAGAAAAATTTTATTCATGAAATTTTTATTTATAAATTCACAAAGATTGTGTATTTCAGTTGGTTTTAAAAAAAAATTGTATGTAATGAAATTCTTAAAAATGGGTAAATTAGTTTTAACCTTACTTGCTGTAGCTTGATTTTCGCAGTCGTTGATGCTAGCTCGTTCTCGTGATTTTTGCTCATGAAAATCTGCTGCGTAGTTTTTATCGCTATTTTATTTTACAAAAAGACACTTTTCCACGTGAGCGCGAAAAGAAATGGTATAGCGCGGCACGTCTATCCTCGACGACGTTTCCGGTTGCAAGAGAACGACAATCGTCGTCTCTTCTGCTTTATTGTCCGACAATGGCGTTTTTTCCGTTTTCCTTGCACTTTTTGCTTCTTCAATGAAATCCAGGGTTACATCCGAGGATTGGCTTTTGAAGGCGCAGGTTGCATCTTTTCGTACTAGTTTGTAGTTTGTAAGGACTAGTGCCGTACTAGGACTAGTCTGGTACTATTCCAGAGCAGTGTGTGTTGCTCGATCTAACCTTTTAATTAGAATATGAACAATGATGGCAGGCATCTGTAGGTAGCCCTTACGCCTTCAATCCGAGAAGGCATTCCTTTGTCGTGTCGTGAAGTGATTTTAATGCGGCTGTTGATTCGTTTGTTATATTTTGTTGTGCCAGTTGCTTATTAAGCAACGATGTTACTAGCACCCTTATTGTTGTATCGATCTATCAAGATGTTCCAAGCTACGTCATAATTTTCTCCACTTTAACCAAGACCAAATGCTCTAAAACGTAATTACCTTTATATAATTCTGGCACTTGAACCAAAATTATCCGATTAAAATATCCTTCTGCTCTTCACAAAATTTTATTGCTACTGATTTATTTAATGATTATCTCCTAATATATGTATATTTAGTGCACTTAGCTTTTATTTGTTTTAATGGATTACAAGTAAAAAGAAAGATTACAAGTAAGATTTACTTCTCTCGTGGTACCAGCGTTAAAAAGAAGAAAGGAAGTAAAAATCAGGGAGTCAAAATTAGAGATGATACTTTTTTCAGAAAAAACTAGAGATGGCACTTGTGTCAGAAAGAACTATGTGGCTGATACCGCCACATAGGCCCCCCAGAAGGCTTGTCGTACCTTTATTTTGCAGACGGTGTGAAAATGGCTGATCCGCTGGAAGTTGTGGCGGTAGGATGGTCTTTTTCCTTAGTTTGGAGAGGTGTCGAGATACGCTGGCTTATCTTTTGAAATTTTTATTTGTTTGTTTCGAACTTTCAGTTTGTTATAATATCTTTCGTGGCGCCCAGTAGTTCGAAAGAACCTCATATGGCAGAACTATCGTGGCTTTTACGGAATCATTTCGTATGAATGCATGTGTTGATGTTTTGTGTGCTGATTGAGAAATATGGCAATGGGTATCGATCAGGCACGGTAGCCGCATTTAGTGCCCTATAGTCTCCGCATGGCCGCCATGATCCATCCGCTTTTCGCACCATGTGGAGTGGGCCTGCCCAATTTGACTTGGACGGACGGCAAATGCCAGCGCTAAGAAGTAAGTCGAATTTTTTCTTCGATGCTTCTAATTTTTGTGGTGGTAAACGACGAGCACGAGCTGAGCACGGTGAGCCAGTGGTCTCTATATAGTGAATGGCTTCTGAATTTGTCGAAACTCATGCTAGGGCAAGTTGTGTGATATTTGGATGAGCTGCTATGAGGTCTCCGAATGGTGTGTTTGGATTATAAATCTGAGGTGATGGTTTGTGGCTCGTTACGGCAATTAGTTTGTGTTGCACATTCGTTTTTGAGTCGACTAGTCGAGATCGTCGTAAATCAACCATTATGTCGTGATGGCGTAAAAAATCGGCTCCGATAATTGGTGATGCGATATCAGCTACTAGAAAAGTCCACAGGAAAAGGCGCTGAAATCCAAGGACTTTAAAAACCTTTTAAATTAATTGGACACAAAAGAAGCACCATTATCCGACATGATACATTTTGGCACCTGAAATCGAGCATACAATTCTCTTAAAACTAAAATAACTGCGCGGCTAGTTGTGTTTGTGCCCATATCAATGCATTCAACCCATTTACTGCTGCTGTCCACTACGACTAAACACCATCGATTTAAAAACGGTCCAAAAAATCTAGATGTAATCTTGACCATACTTCCTCTGATTTCGGCCAAGGAATTAACTTTTGCTGAGGTGGATTTGGTCGTGTCATCAAACTTGAGTCACACTCCTTAACAATTTTTTCTAAATCTTTGCCTTGATTTGGCCACCAACAACATTCACAAGCCATAGCTTTCATTTTAATTTTGCCCATATGTGATGCATGTAATTAACAACTTTGACTTCTTAATTTTTGAGGTATAATCACCCTATAACCCCAAAACTATTTGCTTCAAGCGACAATTCGTTTCTTTTTAAAAAAAATGGAAGCAATTCGGTTTCTGAACACTTAGCAGGCCAGCTAGCTTCAACGTTCTTACACACTTTTTGCAACTGTTCATATTTTTCCGTCTCAGAACAAATGGTTTCAAAATTTTTAAAAAATGCATCATTTTGAATTTCTTTTACGTAATTTACGTATAAATCCGATGAAAAATCATCCACTTTGAAATCGAATTTCCCTGGATATCTTGAAAAATAATCCGCTACATTATTTGTTGATTTAATGTGGGTAATATCAAATTGATAACCCGACAAGATTAACGCTATACGCTGCAATCTGTTGGATGTCATGACCGGAATTCCCATTTTAGGGTTAAAGATGTGATGCAAAGGTTTGTTGTCAGTAACTAAGGTAAACTGACGCCCGTACAAATACTGGTGGAACCTTTAAACACCAAACAAAATTGCAACGGCTTCACGATCTAATTGCGAATATCTCTTTTCTGTATCGGTCAACGTTCTAGAAGCGAACACAACTGGCCTTTCTTCGCCCTTCTCATTAGTCTGTGACAACACAGCACCTACTCCGACTGGACTGGCATCTACAGTCACTTTTGTTTTAAAATTAGCATTAAAATGCTCTAAACAATTTTTAGATACTAGATTTTTTTTATTGTTCTACGGCCATCGAACACTCGGAGTCAATTTAAATTCTGTATCGGTTCTGAGTAATCTATGCAATGGATGCAGCAATGTGGACACGTTTTGCAAAAATCGCCTATAAAAATTAACAACTCCTAAAAACGCATGCAGCTCCTTGACATTTCCTGGATTGAGAATTGCAGCAATGTCATCAATTTTCGGGATTCATATGCAAACCCTGTTTGTCAATAACGTGACCCAAATATTCTAGTTTTTTACAAAAAAAATTCACATTTTACTGGTGATAATTTAAAACCTACATCGTTTAAAATGTTTAACACTCGTTCAAGACGCTCGATATGTAGTTTACGATTGGGAGCGCTAATTAAAATGTCATCTAAAAATACCACAACACCATCCAACCCTGACAAAAGCGGATCCATGATTTTCTAAAAAATCGCGGGAGCTGAAGCTAAGCCATATACTCGTATAAGCCTGGTATATTGAAAAAGACCTTTCGAAGTAGAAATAGTTGTATATTTACGAGATTCCTCATCTAATTTTATTTGTTGATATGCCGTACTTAAATCCAGTTTTGTAAATTCCTCCCCGCCATACAATTTAGAAGAAATTTCTTCAATCCGTGGTAAAGGATACGTGTGTATCATTAAGTATGGATTTAACGTTACCTTAAAATCTCCGCAAATCCTAACGCTACCGTTTTTTTTAATATTGGCACTATTGGTGTGCCCCACTCGCTATAGTCAACCGGTTTTAAAATTTTAATTTTTACCAACTCCTCTAATCCTGATTCCACTTTATTTTTAATTGCTAGAGGCAAAATTGCTAGAGTCTTTGTCTAAAAAATTTTGGAACGGCGTCCTCTTTTACCGTCAACGTGGCCTTACTCCTTTTAAACAGTCCCAAACCACCATAAAACAATTTGTTCAATATTTTAACTATAGGAATACTTTTCATCATCTGAAGTTCAGAGGCATAATTTATATTACAAATGTCAATCTCAATTGCCTTTAAAAAGTTTCGACCCAAAAGTGGTGGACCACCATGTTCACTCACAATCATTAAAATTAGTTTCTTTTTTTTACCGTATTGAATAAACACATTACAAGCTCCGATAGGAATTATGTTTGTACCATTATACGCTTTCAGTAGCATATCTATTTTACTTAGACTATAATTGCTAAAAGTGGACTTGTATGTATTTTCCGAAATTACAGTATTCTCTGAACCCGTATCCAACTCCATATTAAATGGTTTACCATTGATTTTAACTTTAATTTTAATAGGTCCATCTTTTGGACTTGTAAAAGAAAATAGGCTTAAATCCCCCTCAACATTATCTAAAAAATTAACATTTTTTGCCTTACTAATTTTTTTTAAATGACCTCTTCTCTGATATTGATTACACTTGTAATTTTTAAACTCACACTGCTCGCTTTTATGACTTTTTTAATCGCAGACTTCACATTGTTGACAATTCCTCTTTTGATGTTGCTGAGCCATTTTGTTTTTTGATTCCCTTCTGCCTCTATCGCCATTTGCTTTTTTGATGAAATTAACCGGCTCTTCTTTTACCGCCACTGTATCATATTGCTTTTTTGCGTACTCTACATTGTTGGCAATTTGTATCACCTTGTCGAAAGTACACGCCACCGACTCCAAAAAAATTTTGTCCCGGGCCGGACCTTTCTTCAGCCCCATTACAAATTTATCACGAATTGCTGTGGATAAACACGTACCAAACTCGCAGTTCACTGCTAATGATCGAACACGCACGGCCCATTCATTAATTGTCTCCGTAGCTAATTTCGAAGCGTTGTAAAATATGTACCTTTCTGCAAAACCAGATGTCGGCGGCTTAAAATGTTTTTTCATCGCCTCTGCACACAGCTTATAAGTTGTTGTTACATCTTCTATTTTCATCGAACTCATTAAATTTTGTAGCAGCATATATGACGTTTCACCTAATGACCTAATGTCAGTAAAATTGCCTGCTTTTTAACGATATTACCTATATCATTCGCCACTAGAAATTGTTCCATTTGATTTTCAAAAATCGACCAATTGTTTTGCGTATGATCAAAACTTGGAACTTTACCAATTATTTGTGAAATTTGTATATCTTGTTGAACCATCTCTGCTTTTGTTGCTTAATAACATTTACTTTTATTCAATTTTTACTGAAAATAAAATTAGTTTTAATATTGTTTTGTCCTCGTCGCTACTGTAATAACCTAGCGGTAAATAAACACGATTTATTATAATTCAAGTGGTTTATTAATTTAATTTTCTTAAGCTGCGACTTGCAATAACCTTGTGGTACCAAAGAGGAATGAACAACAGGTTTTTTAGATTAGGAACAGACAGCAACAGGTTTTCAGTTCAGGTTTTCAATTGCTGTTGTTGTTGTTCAGCAATGGATACATACAATATTCCAATACAATTAATGGCCACTGAAGACTGTCATTGTTGTTGTGTAGTTGATGACGTGCGCTGGAAAGCACACGGTGGGCGACATTTTGTTGCCCTATTGCCGAATGTGCGATGAAACCAGCAGTCATTGAACTGATTTATAGAAGCGTCGCGCCGGCGCTGTATTGGGGGGATTTGTCGGTTTTTTGGTCGTTGTCTCTGGTGACATTGCAAGGGGCGTTGATATCTCCAAATTCTGGCGACTTCAGGATCGTCGGGGATGACCAGTTGTTCGTACGATGCATTTGCATTCATCTGCCGCAGTTCAATGCTGCTCATAATTGTATCGGCGATTCGAATTTTTTCAGTGCAACATCCATTGCTTATTATGATGGCTGTTTGTACAGATGGTAGCCGTGACGCCCAGAGATCAAGAAGTACCTCTTCGCTTAAGATAGTGCGTGTCGCTTTAAGCATTTCATAAAAAAGCTGACTTGGTTTTTTATCTCCTAGTGGCATGTTGTGCAGAACTCTAAGGAGTCGTTGTTTGTGGCTCTCGGCAAAATGTGCGATTAGTTTTGTTCGGATGTACTCGAACTTTTCAACCCTCGGGACTGCGTCAATTATTGGACGAAGTTCAGTGAAGTTGTTGGGCGGTATTCGCGAGCATACCGTGTCAAATCGGCGTTCGTCTGCATTGATGCCAGTTGCACGGAAATAAAAATTTAATAAATTAAACCAGTTGCCGACGTCTTCGCTCCAAAATTGTGGGATTTGTAGTCGGGCATAAGCACTCGCCGCTATTTACAAATCTGTTATATTTGGATTGGATGGGCTTTGCGCTTTGGTATAATTGTCTTTTGTGTCCATTACGAAGACAACGTCGGGGTCACCACTTTAGTGCACTTAGCTTTTATTTGTTTTAATGGATTACAAGTAAAAATAAAGATTACAAGTAAGATTCACTTCTCTCGTGGTACCAGAGTTAAAAAGAAGAAAGGAAGTAAAAATCAGGGAGTCAGAATTAGAGATGATACTTTTGTCAGAAAAAACTAGAGATGGCTCTTCTGTCAGAAAGAACCAGGGCTGATACCGCCACATATGTATATAACAATTTCAAAACTAACACTAATAAGTTTTACAACAAATTTTAACACTAAAACTAATAATTGTATTGACAAATAAAATATTTACTACTGGCAAATTGTATGGGAAAATATGATGTTGAGTCTAGCACAGTCTAGCACATATGAACCACAAATACGCAGCGCTGCATGGGAATAAGAAAGGCAAACAAGTAAATGCACTGCTCTCTGGGAACAGCTCATAATCATTTATATGTAACAGAATATCAAAGCAATCTGTGCTGGCAATGAAATAAGATTTGGCCGCATATTTGCACGTACTGTGCTGGACAGAACATTAATGAAATAATAACAAATAACAAGATTAGGCAAACAAATAAAGTGTGTTGAACTTAACAGTATACATTATGTACATATGTACATTATGTACATATGTACACATTGCATGTATGTATACCTTTCTTTATTGCAGACGGCAACAGGCTTCGAAAACAATTAGAAAATACAATAACAAATAACATAACAGGAAGGAAACAATTCTCAGACAATGTCCCCATGGAGGGAAAAAGTGTTGAGAACAACAATGTCGTAGCGACGCAGGCAGCAAACCGCCCTATAAGCGTCTGCCTTACCGTCGTAGCAGCGCAGGCGTACATCTCAAAATCACTTTCGAGATAGAGAAAAAGGTTCGAGCATTGACTGCAGAGATCTCTTTATTTATCCAATCGAATGAGACTGAACGACAATTAGCATACAATTTATGAAAATTCTTGTTGAGTTTGCCAAAAAAAAACAAATTTCAATTTTGTGTAAATCGACTTTATTGGTTAGTTTCGGACTAAGAACTAATTTAACAACTTTTATAACTTGAATTAAACCTAAGCTGCTGCTGTTCTGCTACCGAGTTAAATGCTGACGTTGCTGTTCTGCTACAGTGTTGAGTGCTAATGTTGCTGTTTTCGCGGAAGTTTGGAGGACACGTTATCAGCGTTTTGGTCGAGCTCGAAATTAAATATTGAATTTCATATTTGACAGGAATTCTGCTAACTATAATTGGATTTAATTTGTTATTCGTATTATACTAAACAGGAATGCTGTTAAAACCTCCCTTCTTAAAAATCAATTGCCCTCAATTGATGAGAAATATGGTAAGTTGCTGAAGTTGCGAAAGCTTTGACTTGGTTTTCCAGTAATTTCTATGTGTTTTTCTGTTTGTTGATTCCCTGGGGTTGTTATTTGCAAAATTATATTACTGCTTTTTAGGCAGGATAATATGAGTGCAAAAAGGATTAGGATTAGAGAAGCAATAGCGTTAATAGATATATGATTGACGATTGTACTCTTCTAATCAAATGTTATCAAATACAACTCGTGTACTGATTCGGGTTAAAGTAGATTAATTTTTCTCTTTTCCTCTGGTGTGAATTGCATTTTAGTTTGCATTGTTTCGACAATGCCTACAGCATTTCAATGTTGTAAAAAGTTTCATTATTTATACTTATTTTTAAAGACTAAATTTTATAATATATGTTTTTAATAATGGTATTATTCCTGATTATAATATTATTCCTGATTGTATTACTTCAGTGGGTTTGATATGATGTGCATTGCTATATAACAGGTGCTTTAATAAGTCCGTAGAATAAGTAAGAAAAAAACAAAATTTTGACAAAACTCGATTTTATTATTCAACATAACATAGTTGCCTTCGAGGGCGATACAACAAGTATAGCGATTTTCCAACTTTTCGATACCACTTTTATAGAACGATTTCTCTTTCTCGTTAAAATAGGCCTCAGCAGAGGCCCAGCAGAGTTCGGATAATGTTTATCAAGCCATTGTTTGGTTTAAACTGTATTTTTTTCATCAAAAAGCAATGCTTTATTAAAAATCGAAATTCACCTTTTTCCATTTCTTTTTTCAAAAACAAAAGTTGCACACAAAATGCTATAACTCACGAATCAATAGTCAGATTGCTTACAAATTTATACACGTATCGTTTTAAGATTAGTACTAAATAAAAATATATAATATGGAAAAAATTCTAGTAACGTCACCTTTTTGCCATCTTACGGACTTATTGAATTAACTGTTACGCAAAATGGATTCCTTTCACTATTTAAAAGTTTTGTAATACACTCAGAAGAAAAATAACGTAAAATCAAATTAAACCACTTCATTTCAAATAGAAATCGGAATGATTTTCAGGCAATAGAGAATATTTAAAGCATATTTTGTAGAACAGCGTAGTAATATTGAATATATTTCGCGTAGAATATATTTTAACTAATGAATTAATACGTGGAAACTTTGATTTCAACAGAAATAAACTTAAATTCAATCAAGAAATGCATTGAATCTAATGTTCTTTAAATTCAAATTGAAGGCATTTCAATATTGATTTAAATAAATTAAATTTTAAATCAAATCTTTAGCGTACTAGATTTTTCTGAGTACAGGGCGCGAGTGTAAGTAAAATACTTTTTAAAAGAAATAATTTTAAAAGTCTTCCTGTTGGTGAAATTTTATTGTGTACATCTTATTTAATTTGTTACAAACTGTGTGTTTAGATTAAAACGCAGCTAAAAATTCGATTATAAATTTTAATGTGCGACTCACACGATTGACAATTTTAGAAAAAGGAAGGAAGTCAAAAGGAACGTGCAAAACGTAAAAAAAAATGAAATTCACAATAGTTAAAAAGTAACTCAGGAAGTGAGTTGCCACCTTCTAAAACTTCTTAACATTCCGGCCACCTCGTCCACTCTTGCGACGAAATGAGCTTTGTATGTTGTTAAAGCTTCCTGCCGGCCACCGCAACCACTTTTTTAATCTTCGACTGGTAACACTGCTAACTTTGCCACCGCTCGTTTGATGACAGATGTTTGTGTTCGTATAGTGGCGACTTTCACTTGCCCGTCTTCTCCTGGGTGAACCTCGGTTCCAACTTGATTCCAACTCGATTTTCCAACTTTTCGATACCACTTTTATAAAACGATTTCTCTTTCTCGTTAAAATAGGCCTCAGCAGAGGCCTAGCAGAGTTCGGATAATGTTTATCAAACCATTGTTTGGTTTAAACTGTATTTTTTTTCATCAAAAAGCAATGCTTTATTAAAAATCGAAATTCACTTTTTTCCATTTCTTTTTTCAAAAACAAAAGTTGCACACAAAATGCTATAACTCACGAATCAATAGTCAGATTGCTTACAAATTTATACACGTATCGTTTTAAGATTAGTACTAAATAAAAATATATAATATGGAAAAAATTCTAGTAACGTCACCTTTTTGCCATCTTACGGACTTATTGAATGAACTGTTACGCAAAATGGATTCCTTTCACTATTTAAAAGTTTTGTAATACACTCAGAAGAAAAATAACGTAAAATCAAATAAAACCACTTCATTTCAAATAGAAATCGGAATGATTTTCAGGCAATAGAGAATATTTAAAGCATATTTTGTAGAACAGCGTAGTAATATTGAATATATTTCGCGTAGAATATATTTCAACTAATGAATTAAAACGTGGAAACTTTGATTTCAACAGAAATAAACTTAAATTCAATCAAGAAATGCATTGAATCTAATGTTCTTCAAATTCAAATTGAAGGCATTTCAACATTGATTTAAATAAATTAAATTTTAAATCAAATCTTTAGCGTACTAGATTTTTCTGAGTACAGGGTGCGAGTGTAAGCAAAATACTTTTTAAAAGAAATAATTTCAAAAGTCTTCCTGTTGGTGAAATTTTATTGTGTACATCTTATTTAATTTGTTACAAACTGTGTGTTTAGATTAAAACGCAGCTAAAAATTCGGTTATAAATTTTAATGTGCGACTCACACGATTGACAATTTTAGAAAAAGGAAGGAAGTCAAAAGGAACGTGCAAAACGTAAAAAAATTCACAATAGTTAAAAAGTAACTCACTTGCCCTTCTTCTCCTGGGTGAACCTCGGTTACTCTGCCCAGTGCCCATTGGTTAGCCGGCGCCCGTTCATCCAGCAATAGTACCAGTGCTCCAGTTTTTACATTATTGGTTACTCGTTGCCATTTTCGTCTTATTTGCAACTCTCGCAAGTATTCACAACTCCATCTTTTCCAAAAATCCTGATGCATCTGTTGAAGTTGCTTCCATCTCTTGAGGCGGCCTGTGCTTATGTCCAGCAGACATGGCTCAGGCCATTTAAAAAATGGCCTGGTGTGAGGGTTGTTAGGTCATTAGGGTCATCTGTGAATGGCGATAGCGGCCTTGAATTTAACACCGCTTAAACTTGTTTGAGGATTGAGATGATGCTTGAGATGATGCTTCATGCTTTTGATGCCTGCCTCCCATATACCTCCGAAGCCCGGTGCTCCCGGTGGGGTGAAATGCCAAGTGACGTCATGGCAAGCTTCTATCTTTGCTGCGTCATGCATGTGCTGTGGATAAACGGCGTAATCTTCTCTGAGAATTTTATTCGCTCCCACGAAAGTAGTGGCGTTATCGCTGTAGATGTCTGACGAATACCCTCGCTGAGCGAAAAACCGTCGTAGTGCTGCCAAAAATGCGTCGGTTGTGAGGTCACTGACCAACTCGAGGTGAACGGCTCGTGTGCTGAAACACACAAAAAGTGCGACGTATCCTTTATGTGCATGTTGTCCTCGCCCCTTTGCAGTGCGTGTCCAGTTAGGACCTCCATAGTCCACCCAGAAATGAGCAAAAGCGTTTGCCGCCGTCACACGGTAAGTTGGTAGATTTTCCATGATTTGATTTGAGCTATCGACTAATGAATTTTTTCACTGCCGATCGCCTATCAATCAGCCAGTATCGCCTCCGAATAAAATTAAGCGTTGCTTGGACACCGCCATGTAAAGTATGTTCGTGGGCTTGAGCGATTAGCAGTACACACAAAGGATTGTTCTTTGGCAAAATTATAGGGACAAGCTCGGCGAACGGCAGAGACGCATTCATAAGTCGCCCTTTGAGCCGTACTACTCCATTCTCATCTATAATTGGATTTAATTTGGGCAACTTACTCTTTACACTAATCGTTTTGCTGCAACTAAGACAATAAGTTAGTTGTTTAGCAAACTCATTAGCAAACTGAATTTTTTGCATATGCCTGATTCAAAAATTCAGCGCCTTCTCTCTCTCTTTTGAAGTGATGTATAATGTTGGTTTATGCAGAGTCTTCCGCTTTGCTGCAATGAATCTCTGACACCACGATTTTACTGCTAACAGCTTGTTTATGCTGGAAAATCTCCGGGGAAGCTCCTCTGCCAGTGTTGGTTTTGGCTCTTCATTAGTCATTGATGTAAGTGCCACTACTGGTTCCACACAGCCGTTAATAGGCACTATGGTGCATTGATTAGTCCATTGATCTTCTGTTTCGTATAGCCACGGTGGACCTTCTCACCATAGTTTTGAATCTGTTAGTTCTGATGGAAAAATTCCTCGGGAGGCGATGTCCGCAGGATTCACGTCGGTAGACACGTACTTCCAACCATCGACACATGTCAAGTCTTGAATTTTTGACACGCGATTGCTAACATATTGCTTGTGTGTACCCGGCTTTGATCGAATCCAGCTGAGCGTTGTTTTTGAACCTGACCAGTAATAAATTCGTCCCATCGGTAATTTACATGTTTTGTCGATTTTGGCTGCCAATTTTGCCGCCAGCAGCGCAGCATTCAGCTCCAGGCATGGGTCAGTTATTTTTTTCAGTTGTGCCACCCGTGTCTTTGCCATAAGCATTGACACTTTCACGGTACCTTGCGACCTTTGACTTCGCAAGTATGCTACTGCGGCGTAAGCTTCAGTGGATTCATCCGCGAATACATGCAGTTGATACGTATCTGGATCTGGCCCCAGTCCAACCCATCGCGCAATTCTTATGTGTTCGATCTGATTCAATTCGCTTCTGAATATCAAATTCTCAATAGTTAAAAAGTAGCTCACGAAGTAAGTTGCCACCTTCTAATAACTCCTTAACACTGTGTATCTGAAAAAGATATACGAATTCTTCTTGGTTATATAAACTTATTTCTTTCATAGGTTTTACCGTTATTTATTTAATATAAATGTAAGGGAGAGCTTGTGAAATAACTTATATTTTTAATAAAAGTATTATTAAAATTACTCCCAACTTCATACGATTGAAAATGTGTACAAAAGGCTTAAATTTGTATTGGACTGCAAACAACAAACACGTCTTTATCCTTGTACAGAAAAATATGTGAATAGCCAACGAATATTTCAGCCAGAAAAATGAAAAAATGTTTTCGATTTATTAATTCACAGGAGAATTTATTTTCCTTTTTTATTTGCAAAAAGATTATTCTTAGAACTAGTTATTCGGAATGAATGAAGCGAAGAAAGAATAGTACAAGATGAAAAAACTGAACAACGTGTCAAGATGCCGGAAATTCTAATAATAGAAGATGGTCGCCGCTGGGTTGCATTCTGAAAAAGACAATAATTAGAAACAGCTGTTTATGATAAAGGGCGCAACACAAGCGTTTAGCATGAACATTCCGCCCGCCTTGCAAGGTTTGCAATCGTAATATTAGAAAGGGAGAAAAAAAAATGTTACTTGTTGCGCTGTTATTCCACCAACTACAGTAGTTGGTTGCCCGACAGCATCCAACCGAACCACTGTTCATTGCAAGAGGTTGGATGTTGGGGTAAGCATTGCGCAGGCGCGCATCCAGAGTTCTAGCCGGGGCACTGCCGGGACGATTGCGGACACCACCGCGGAGAACTCGATGGCCTTGTTGTAATCGTGGTGCGCGCGAAGAGCCAGCATCACGATTAGATCCTGTCCTACGGTGACCGGCTGGAGACTCCACTTGCGGACGAGCTGCGGAGAAATGAAAGAAATTTCGGAGCACGCGTTGACCAGGGCTCGAGCGTGCCTAATTCGGCCCTGGATAAGAATACGTGCTTGTAGGGTCGGCAATAGGGCCATGGTCCGTTGGAGGGTGACCGTCTCTGCTCTCGGTGGAAGGGGTGCGATTGCATCGGGTGTGTAGGCCGCGTTGGTTCTAATCGAGGAAAGACGAGTCGCCCAACGGTATCATTGTGGGCGTGTAGGAGCGTATGGTGTCTTTCTCCACAGATGTGGCACACCGCTGCACTAGCGTAGTTGGCATATTCGTGCGACTGGGCTAGGCCGTTCGTGCATAAACCGAGACGCGAGACGATTCTGCAGTGCTCAACGACCGGTTGGGTTCGATAACGGGTACACTAGCGAAGAGTGTGACGCTCTTTGCACAGAGGGCAACGGTTGTAATCGCTTCGTCGATTATGAGGGTGACGGTCAGCTACTCGTTGAGGTACACGCACATTGCGTCTAGGCAACGGATGCCTAGCCCGATTGCCGTAATGAGGGTGGCGCACTTCGCGACTGGGTGGGCAGGCTCTGGCCCTATTACCACGATGAGGGCGGCGCACGTCGCGACTGGGTTGCGGGGGTGTATGACCACACTGGCGATGGCTGAGTTGCGCTCATCGCGACTGGGCTCCTCGGCCATGGACATTACTATCGAGGACTCATGAGAACCAAAAAGTTCCGGAGTGATGGACCGAAAGGATGAAGGGCGCTCATCGCGACTGGGGCGTGTGGCGCTGCTTCGCCGGCTTGAATTCTCAGTCGACATCATCCGTTGAGGAGTCGGTGGGAAGGCACCAAAAGTCCAGTAAGGATGGACATACTGCAAAAGAAAACTGAACAGTTAGTAATTGATGGAGATATGGGTTAGAGTATTAGTTTATTGATGGGCCGAGTGATGAAGCCACGCTGAGTCCGGATTTCGGCAACTCGAACACGGTTATCTTTCCCAAAATAGACTTTAGAGGTACGACGTAGTCGCCATGCGTTGGGAGGTAGATTGTGTTCATGGATAATCACTAGATCATCAATTTTTAGATCAGTTTGAGGAGTTTTCCATTTCGTGCGCTTGTAGAGTTCTTTAAGATTCTCGGCTCTCCAACGCAGACAGAAGCGCTGATGTAGGGCTTTTATACGTAGCCAGTGATTGACCATCGTCATTTGGCTGTCAGAAACATCGGGTTCGGCTGGAGGTAATAAGGGTCCTCCTACCAAAAAATGTCCTGGGGTTAAAACTTGCAAGTCAGTTGGATTGTCAGATATCGCGCTGAGAGGTCTTGAGTTGAGACATGCTTCTATCCTGTAAAGAAGAGTAGTTAGTTCCTCGAAAGTAAACTTGAAACCGCGTTGTTTCACATGGATTTGTCGATTCATATTTCGGCCACTGGTCTTTGTTGAGTTGTAACCACTGAGGACCTGTCCACCACAAGGGGTTATCTACGAGGTCTTGCGGGTATAAACCTCGGCTGGCTATATCACCTGGGTTTTTTTGAAAACCTACATGGAACCACTGAGTGTGGCTAACCTTTTCGGTAATTTTTGAAACATGGTTTGCAACAAACGTGGTCCAAACACAAGGGGGCTTTTTGAGCCATTCCAACACTATGGTGGAGTCAGTCCAACAGAATAGTTGGTAATCTTGCAGATGGAGATTGGGTAGAAGAGAGTCTGATAGTTTTAACAGGCGCGACTCGCATTTTTGCGTACAGAAGAGAGACAAATATCTGTTTTTCGAATTCAACTCGTATGTAAATGAAGCCAGCATATGCCTTTTTCGAAGCATCGCAAAATGCGTGAAACTCAATTTTACATGCGGGAGCAAATTTAATCCAGCGGGGAAGTCGGATGGCTTCAATGCGGTGGTAATTTTGTAGAAAATTTAACCACTTATTGACAATTTGACTAGGCAAGGGCTCGTCCCAATCTTTCTAACCATATCTCCTACATTAGGATTTTGGCCGTCACTATAATGGGTGCTAACCAACATGCGGGGTCAAAGAGTTTCGCTATAAGGGATCCCTAGCATTTTTGCCGTGCTCGCATCATCTAGTTTTAAAAAATCTTCGTGAAGTAAGTGGCTTTTGGGTAGGCCAGCTAAAATGCCTTCATAGTTGGCAGTCCATTTTCGTAAAGAGAGAGCTGCGGATTCTAATACGGTTGAGAGTTCAGTTCGAATTTGAAGTGCTTTCGAATTCGAATTTGAAGGTCATGCACACTTACTAGAGCATCATCGACATACATACAATATTTTAGCACTTGTGATGCCCGAGGATAAACGAGTTCAACATCTTTAGCCAGCTGTAAGAGTGTTCTAATGGCTAAAAATGGGGCATAGTTCACACCGAATGCGACTGTCTTTAATTTGTAATCGCTAATCTCATTGCTAATAAGGTCACGGAAAAGAATTCGCTGAAATTGTGTGTGTTGCGGGTCAACCAGTATTTGGCGATACCTTTTTTAATATCTCCATTTAAAACATATTTATAGAATCTCCATGGTAGAATTAAAAAAGTAAGATCATTTTGGATAATGGGGCCTGGATAAAGCACGTCATTAAGGCTAAGGCCGTTTGAAGTCGGACAAGAGGCATTGAACACGACTCGCACTTTCGTGGTCATGCTCTCAGGAAGGGTTGTTTTTTGCATATGTCCTAGTTCGAGATACTCTTTGATCACCGCATCATATTGTTCTTTCAGTATAGGGGTTTTGCTTAATCGTTCCTCAGACTTCAGAAACTGTTTTAACGCCGTTTGTCGAGAAAACCCTAAAGGTGTTTCGTTGGGAAAACTGTTCTTGAATGGTAGACTTACAACGTAACGACCATTATCATCCCTGTGAATTGTTTCTACATAATTTACAACGAAACTTGTGAAAGCGAGTTGTTTCTACATAATTCACAAAACTTTTCAGCGGGGGATAGATACTGCTTCTTTGGAAGTTCCTCCACCTCCCAAAAACGTTCGAACTGTTGTTCGATGGAGACCTCGTTAAAAAAAGATACTCTTACAGACGAAACTGTCGGATTGACAGCAATCGGACCCGTGTATATCCACCCAAAGACTGTTTCTTGGGAAATCAATGAGCCGAGGACGTTGTGTCGTATATTCCCTAGCATAATTGAGAGATACAAGTCCGCACCTATGAGCACGTCCACTTGTTCACTTTTGTAGAAGTTTATGTCAGCAAGCTTAGGATCTGGGAGATCGTGGAGTAAAGCTGTTTCGAGCGAAAACGCGGGAAGATTTCCAGTTAAGTGCGAGAGGACTAGCGCAGTAACATGAATTTGAAAGTGAGCATCATGTGGTGATCCAAGAATGAAATCGCAAGATTTCTTGACCCTAGCAGCAACCGTCTGGTTAAGGCCTGAAACTTGGGCACTCACGGTTCGTGATGGTAATTTTAGAAGTTTCTGAATCCTCTCAGAGATAAAAGAAATTTCCGATCCGGAGTCAATCATAGCGCGCTCGATAAAGGACATTTCGTTATGGCAAATCGTTACCATGGCCGTTCCTAGTAACATACGTTTAGGGCTGGCAGCAAAACAAACTTGATGTTTCACTGTTTTTTGAAAACTAGTGGACTGTACAGGTTCAGAGACGGATTGAACAGGTGGGTTATACTGTTCTAGGCGCGAGAATTGAAAGTTTGAGTTTGCACTCGAGGAGGGAGCCGAAGGCTTCTCGCGATGCAAAAGAGAGTGATGTCTGCTTTTGCATATATTGCAATTGTACTTGCTTGTACACTTTTTGCTTGTGTGAGATTTCGCCAAACAGTTGTAACATAATTTGTTTTTCTGCACAATATCTATTCTTTTAGAGACCGGCATGGCCAAGAAACGGTGACAAGACCTTAGACTGTGCTGTTGTTGAGGACATAGCACACAAGTCGTGAGGGAAACATTAAGTTGAAATGTATTAACGCGCTTGGAAGAAAGAACACGGTTATTGGGATTCGGGGCCGCTCGTTGGCTAGGCGTAACATTGCATTTGAGGTCTTGCACTGTTTCTAGAGTTTGGAATCGACTTATTAGAAAAGAATCTAAATCAAGCCATTTCGGGATTTCAAATTTTTCTTGGAGAGACTGCTCCCATAACGAGAGTGTTGTTTCTGGGAGTTTAGTTGAGACCAAAAACACGATTATCGCATTCCAATTTGAGGTGTTAATTCCCTGCAACTTAAGGGTAGAGAGAATGTTGTTAATCTCACGTTGGAGATTTTTAATTTCACATCCAGATTGTTTGGAAATATTTGTTAAGTTAAAGAGTGTCTTTAATTGTGAGTTGATGGGAACGCTCTTGTTTTCATATCGGTCGGTAAGATTCTTCCAAGCCTGGGCAAAGCCTTCGTTTGTGAGAGGAGACTTTTGGACAATTTCCTTAGCTTCCCCTTTGGTCTTTTTGTTTAAGTGGAACAGCTTTTCCACTGGAGATATTCGCGGATTAGAGATGTAGATGGCCGTGAAGAGGTCGCGAAATGAGGGCCAGGACAGGTAGTCACCTTCGAAAATTTCTGTATCACAGGGTGGCAGTGAAATATTATAACCGATGGATGGCTGCTCCGCACGAGCACCTTGTGATTCAGGGACGTTAATGGGCTGCCTAAGAGGTTGACTTAATTGCCGTGTTTTCGCAGCACATCGCACAAACTCTGAATAGCATTGACGGTATTTTGCTTTTATCACTCCTATCCGCTCGCTTGAGTCTGCCGATGTCTCCTCATTCAAAAGGGACTCATAAGCGCCTTTTATGAGAGTCCATTGCGATCTCAATTCCTTTTGTTGGATTTCTAGCGTGAATACTGTGTGGTCTTTCCGTGGGATACTATCGAATTCAGCTTCAAATACTAATCCATCGGCAATACGTATAAAAGTGTTCAATTGCAGCATTTTCTTACCTGATGGGGTCTTGGGTGTAGTATTTTTTGGAGGCGATTTTCTAGGCATTTAAACGCGACAAAAAATTTTCGACCGAGTGGGTCCGCGAAGATTTGTTGGCACGCTTTCCGGCCGAAATCAAAAAAAAAATAGAGAAGTTTCACACTAGTAGCTAGTAGCTAGTGTAGAAATCGAAAAAAAAAATTAGAATAAATGTCACACGACTAGGGGTTTGTTTTATTCACAGATTTTCAGTAATCAAACTTCGTACTAGCAAATTTGTAATTCTTCTTTGAGAACAAAGAGAACAAAAGAGAACAAATTTCGCACGAATAGGGTCTGCGCTAACTAGTTTGGAACTAGTTCAGGCAGAAATTAAAAAAGAGAACAAATTCCTCATGAATAGGGTCTGCGCTAACTAGTTTGGAACTAGTTCAGGCAGAAATCAAAAAAGAAAAAAAATTCCGCACGAATAGGGTCTGTGCTAACTAGTTTGGAACAAGTTCAGGCAGAAATAAAAAAAGAGATCAAATTTCGCACGAATAGGGTCTGCGCTAACTAGTTTGGAACTAGTTCCGGCCGAAATAAAAAAAAAGTAAAATTTTACACTAGTAGCTAGTGTAGAAATCAAAAAAAAAAAAAATAAGAATAAATGTCACACGACTAGGGGTCTACGCTAACTAGTTTGGAACTAGTTCAAGCAGAAATAAAAAAAAGATAATAAATTCTGCACGATTCGGGTCTGCGCTTACTAGTTTGGAACTAGTTCAGGCAGAAATCAAAAAAGAGAACAGATTTCGCACGAATAGACGCGCTGACTAGTGGGGAACTAGTTCAGGCAAAAATCACAACGAGAATAAATTCCACACAAACAGGTTCTGCGCTAACTAGTTTGGAACCAGTTCAGGCAAAAATTATTAAATTTCGCACGACAAGTGTACGCGCTAAATAGTGGGGAACTAGTTTAGGCAGAAATCGCAAAGGAAGAACAAATTTCGCACGAATAGGGTCTGCGCTAACTAGTTTGGAACTAGTTAAACCAGAAATCGAAAAAAAAAGAAAATAAAATCCGCACGAATATGGGTCTGCGACCAAAGAGTTACCCACTGCTAAAGTGAACGTCAGACAGAGAAAAAACGTTGTCTACTTACGCGGCGTATAGACTTACGCGTCGCAGTGCGTTGTGAAAACCCACAAAATTTCCCACGTGTGTTAGTGTTTTGTGAGTGTGTGAGTACAGTTCCACAATTTTCGGAGATGCCAAAGATTTGAGATTATCAGTTATCGTATAACCACTGAAACTCCAAAGGAAAAAATTTGCAAGAAAAATGGCTTATTTTTTTACAAATATAGCATCTTGCTATCCATACACACACGCGGTTGATTTGTTTACCTTAGTAGCGATTCGCGCTCTATTTGACCACCAAATCGCAGCGCGATAATTACGCCCCGTATCGCGCAGCATATATCGCGTTCTGTCTGACGTCGGCTTAAGTGGCGTCGGGAACGTCATCTACCCGCCGCCAATAAATACAAACAAAAAACTCACCTTGAACTTAACAAGATTAATGGTGAAACTTTAGAATAAAAAGAAGAAATTTGATGAGTTTGATGAAATTTGATGATTGCACATTAGCCGCTTTGTGCTGGATTGCAGTGCCGGCAGTATCCGGCTCGAAGGAGCAGAAAATGAATAGCCAAAGATTGTTTCAGCCAGAAAAATGTAAAAAATGTTTTCGATGTATTAATTCACAGGAGGATTTATTTTCCTTTTTTATTTGCAAAAAATTATTTTTAGAACTAGTTATTCGGAATGAATGAAGCGAAGAAAGAATAGTACAAGATACAAAAACTGAACAACGTGTCAAGATGCCGAAAATTCTAATAATAGAAGATGGTCGCCGCTGGGTTGCAATCTGAAAAAGACAATAATTAGAAACAGCTGTTTTTGTTAAAGGTCGCAACACAAGCGGCGTTTGGCTAGTAACCGATTTGGTTACTTTGGCATTTTCAAGTTTGAAGTCATGTGAGTTTTCTATTTTTGAAAATGTTTTTTAAGGTTCATATTTGAAAACAAATTTTTGTCAAAATATGCCGGGAACCCATCTTCATATGTTAAAAGGAAATTAGAAAATTTTATTGACGACTTTAATGCGATTGAATATGATGGATTTACTCTGGAAGTAAGCTTTTGCTTCTTTATGTTTTGCTTTAAAGCGCATTACCCAAAAATATTTTAAAGGTCCACAAGTTTTTATAGCTTGACGATAATGTACCAAAAAAATATGCTTTGGTTTGGGAGTAGATCCATATAGCTTGACAAAAAGAGAATGGTGATCCAAAATTAATTGTTTTAAGTAAATTAAATCGTAATCAGAATAATTATATCGGAATAGAAAGTCAATTATTTGTATGAGCTGGGTTAATAAAATCCAGTGTTCATTGTTTGGATCGACTAAATCTTCTGACATAAGTGAAAAGAAGGTTACAAAACATAATACTTCAGTAGCTGTTATCTTCAAATTTCCTAATTTTAGCTTAGTCAGCTCTAAAGAAAGTGATGATCTCATCTCTCCATAGGGAAAAAGTTGCTTTCTGCTTTAATGGATTCTAATGTAACTAATCCTCCGTTAATGAAAGCCAGTAATATATTACATGTATCAGATTTACATACACCTTTTAGAATGTCGTGCATTAAATCAAAATAAAAATTTTCTGTAACATGAAAAGTTCGCAATTGATGAAAGACGCAGTTAGTCTTAATACCGGTCTCGCAATAGTTGCCTTGAACCAAATCACTGCGGTAATTTGTTTTATCTCTTAAGCTATTACTTATTTCTACGTTATCGGTTTTTGTTTGATCCCGACTCCTGGTACAAGCTCGAAACCTAAAATACTATTTAAACTTAAATTATCACCCATAATTCTAATACAAAATGCACTTTGATGTTGTAACCTTTTGATGGAGATATTACAATACCATTCTCTAACTCTGCAGTTCAGTTAACAAGTGGTTGAAAATAATCTGGTTGTCTTATGTTTTAACAATTTTAGAGCACACAAAAGCAGGGAAAATAAAATCCAATCTTGATAACAAATGTTGCGGAAAAGTCGGAAATGTATAATAACAGGCACAAATTGATGACACATAGCTTCCAAGTGCATTATTAATTTGGAAGTCATCGAAATGCAATATACATATATCGTATGACTAAAGCATCAGAAGGGAAATTGCGTATTTTATTTTTAAAAATATCACAATTTGCAAAATTAGTTCTCATTGTATTTTAAAAATTTTTTTTTGGTTTTTAATAACAATATCTAAAATATTCGGTAACTCAAATAAAGTTTTGAATTGAAAAAGAAGCGGTAGTCAATATATATTAAAAGGTTTCGAACCCAAAACAGGAATTCCTTTAACAATCTTAGGGCATATGTTATTTTCTATAACATAAGTTTGAGGACTTTTAAACTATTTAAATTTCCTCTAGTGTTTTAAATTAACGATATTCAGAGTTGATTTGTTTATATAGATTTGATCTAAAGGTTTGCAATTAATCTAATTCAGTTTTAATTTCATTTGGATATGTTACTGTGTGCTTAAATGCATAAAAAAATTCGGATACCAAATTTGAAATAGAGTTTTGTAGTTCCACGACTTGTTTTCTAGGCATGTATGGTTGTGCATATAACTTCAGCATTAATTTTATAGAATCTTTTTTGAGTTTATATAGATTATTGGTACAATTTTCAATTTCTTTCCTTTCATAATTACACGTCCCTAAACATTCAATTGAATCATTTACCACAATATTAATATTATCGTTAACAATTTGCGGAAGTGAAACATTATTTATGATTTCTTGTTTTTGAAAGTGAACTCTTTTTAAATGAGATTAAATTAACTGTAGTATAAAATAACTGACTGCAGTTTCCTCTCTTGCACTGTAGCGTGTTATTATGTGAAATCAAATGATCACATTTCAAATGTCTGATGAGAATATCCATAGAATGACATATTATGAAACATTTAAAACAAGCATACATGTTTTTTCCTTGAACTCTGGGTTGTTGAACAATGAGGTATAAAACGTGTTTTCAATTTGAATAATTTTGCTTTAATAGAAATAATATAAAATGAATTATATGAAAAGAAAGCCGCACAATTAGTTGTCTAAGCAAAGTTTAACTTTATGTTGTTCACATTGTATCTTTGTACGATAATTGTTTGCCAATAATTTTTTAATGTATTTGATAACTGATGTCTGTTGTCTTTTGATGGGTGGATGGTAATTTCAAGAAAGCCAAAGAGAAAAACGTTTTTGATATTCGCAAAATGAATGGGCTGCGGGATGCTGTTGTCGAGTGGTTATTACTACGATTGCGTGGTGGAGGTCGATTTAAGACTGGTTTCTTGTGCAAGTGCGCGCCGCCATGGACCCAAAAGAGAGCGAAAGCTTGCAGTCGGGCGAGCGGATTTTGGCGTAAAAAATACATTTTTATACAATTTTTAAACTTAATTAAATTATAATTAAATAATTTTTTGGCGCTAAATGAAGCTCGGAAAAAATTAAGCATTTCATTGCTAATCCTTTGTTAACTGATTAAGATCATTTATTAAATTGACTATTGTAATGCTATTCGTTGCTTTTGGTTCTGTTGCCAAGAAGCGTTTTTCTTGGATTGTTTTTCAAACGATGAGTCAGTTGCAGCACTTGAACTACAACTAACTATTAAAAATGATGTTTTTCAAACGATGAGTCAGTTGCAGCACTTGAACTACAACTGGCTATTGGAAATGATGAAAATGACGAGAATAAGCACAGTATGAGGAGTTAGTTGCAGCACTTGGACTACAACTAACTATTGATGAACTGTGTGTAGATTAACACCGAATTGATTGAGTGTAGTTGCAATAAACCGTGATGAACACCGAATATTAATGAACTATGTGTAGATTAACACCGAACTAAAAAATGACTTGATTCTTGTCGTCTGAATGTCAACTAACTGTTCTTTATTTTATTTCGATATATTTAAAGCATTATACAATATGTTAGTTCAATGTGAACAATATGAAATTGAAATGGCATTATAAAATGGAACAGCAAAACAGTACAAGCCGCACAATTAGTTGTCTAAGCAAAGTTTAACTTTATGTTGTTCACATTGTATCTTTGTACGATAATTGTTTGCCAATAATTTTTTAATGTATTTGATAACTGATGTCTGTTGTCTTTTGATGGGTGGATGGTAATTTCAAGAAAGCCAAAGAGAAAAACGTTTTTGATATTCGCAAAATGAATGGGCTGCGGGATGCTGTTGTCGAGTGGTTATTACTACGATTGCGTGGTGGAGGTCGATTTAAGACTGGTTTCTTGTGCAAGTGCGCGCCGCCATGGACCCAAAAGAGAGCGAAAGCTTGCAGTCGGGCGAGCGGATTTTGGCGTAAAAAATACATTTTTATACAATTTTTAAACTTAATTAAATTATAATTAAATAATTTTTTGGCGCTAAATGAAGCTCGGAAAAAATAAAGCATTTCATTGCTAATCCTTTGTTAACTGATTAAGATCATTTATTAAATTGACTATTGTAATGCTATTCGTTGCTTTTGGTTCTGTTGCCAAGAAGCGTTTTTCTTGGATTGTTTTTCAAACGATGAGTCAGTTGCAGCACTTGAACTACAACTAACTATTAAAAATGATGTTTTTCAAACGATGAGTCAGTTGCAGCACTTGAACTACAACTGGCTATTGGAAATGATGAAAATGACGAGAATAAGAACAGTATGGGGAGTTAGTTGCAGCACTTGGACTACAACTAACTATTGATGAACTGTGTGTAGATTAACACCGAATGTATTGAGTGTAGTTGCAATAAACCGTGATGAACACCGAATATTAATGAACTATGTGTAGATTAACACCGAACTAAAAAATGACTTGATTCTTGTCGTCTGAATGTCAACTAACTGTTCTTTATTTTATTTCGATATATTTAAAGCATTATACAATATGTTAGTTCAATGTGAACAATATGAAATTGAAATGGCATTATAAAATGGAACAGCAAAACAGTACAATAAAATTGAAATAGTGAGCTAGCTTATGTTTACCGTTTACTAGTCGCAGTCGCGGCAGTTCAACATACGCTTGTAATTGGAGATTGTTAGTCATGGCCAGCAAGTGAATAACACTGCAGGTGAATGACTTGTAGAACAAAAACAGTGTCCCTGTAGGAACGGTTGGGCATCAGTGCTGTGGATGTTTTGGTTCTGACCATCCTCCCGCCCGTTGAACGAAGTTAGTCGATGGCGACTTCGAATGACGGATTTCGACGAGGAAGTGGATTGGGTTTGATTGGCGTTGATGTCTTCTGTGTTTTCTTCCATTTCCAACATATTGTACTTAGTATTACTATGCTAATGAAAAGTGCCAAATATCCGACGGCGAATTGATGTTGGTCAGTTTTTGTAAGACGATGGAGTGGATCATCATTATTTTGAATTTTTAGCTGTTCTTGCAGTTTGCCTATATCTTCAATCTTTGACATGAAGTGGCTCACATTTATTTTGACATGGTTGAGTTCTGTGATAGTTTCGATCGGTATAACTTCGTTCAAGCTTATATATGACATGGTTAAATTATTGTTGATCTGCTGAAGGCTATGGGTCGTCATCTGTTTAGTCTTAATTATGCAATTTGGTTGTAATTTTATGTTACCGGCCCCTGTCAATGTGACTTGGAGTGCTTCCGAATCACAGACTGCATTCACTCGCATTGGTGTTTTGATTGCGAAGATCCATTCATTTGTTCTTACCATTGCTTGCCAAAAAAGTTCGCTAGTGACGTCAACCAATTTGCAATTTGCGCTCGTTTCATTGTTGAATAAATCCACTTCGCAGGTGCACACTCCAGATCCTTGGTTGTATACCGTTTTTATGTCAGTGCACAAATATGTGTTTTGTCTTATCACAGTGCATGATTGAATTAACGTTTCATTGCTTGGAAAATATGTATCTCGATGTGGTGATATAGCCAAATACTGTGTCGACAATCTTGGAATTTTTATTGTGTTGTTAATCAAACGTGGTATTGGTATTAGATTGAACAGATTGAATTTTCGGTCATCGCTCAATGGAAGTTGTATGTTGAATATTAGATGGTCCTCGGAATATCCTGATGTTATCTTCAAGAGTTTATATAAGGTTATTAAATTTTCTTGATCGATAGGTAGCTGTAGTGTGCTTGGTAGATGATTTTTAATTTTAGCTATTTCCTTTATGAGTTGAGCTGGTGATAGTAGTAGCGGATGAATTCTTCCGTGATTAGTATCAGTTAGTATGTCAAGAATAGCTGATTGAGTTTGTTCTACATGTGTTTTTATCATTGACAGCTGGATAGCCAAAGTATTAAGGGCTTGGTAGCGTACCTGATTGGTAATGTAGTCTTGTGCCTTATTACTAAAATTTGCTAGTAGTTGTAGTTGGTTATCTATTTCTTTGAATTTTGATGCTATTGCCTTGTGGTCTTGCTTTATCAAGTTCAGCGTTGAATCGACTATTGAGGTTTGATTGTTGATGAGCGTTAATAGATGGGATTCATTTTCATTTATACGGGTTATTGTTGTTGACATTTGCTCTGCGTATTTTGAGTCTAATACTCCGAATAATGTATTAGCAATATTCCCAATTAAGTCTATAGCTCCTCTCTTTTTGCGACTGTGCATCATAATTCTGTTGCTTGATTTGAGACGGTCAATGTCTTGCTCAAACTGACTTGTTAATATATCGCAGCTTATGTGATTATCCATTTGTTTACAGAGTTTATGCATTGAAGACGTCCCTTTTACAAATGCATTTACACTAGTTTGAAGAGGGACCAGGTAAAAAAAGGCAACGATATTCCATTCGGCGGTTATTAATTTCACGATCCCAAGGCCTTCAAAATGGATTCCTGAAGTTGTGTTGTACCTAGTTATTGTGATAGGATCTGCTAATATGAGTGGTAACAAGAGGATTACACAGCAAAGGGTAGCAATGATATTACTAGATGTGGTTTTGCGCCTTTTGGGTTCTGATGTTTCCTTGTTGGATTCTTCAGCGTCTGTGTTAGCTTCTGTTGGAATTTGTGGAATTTCAATGTTTACAGGTAAAGGTGCAAGTCGATGAATTGGGCGTTTCCATTCGCCTGTTGAAGTTTTTATTTTAGCTACTCTAACGAAACTGTCGTCTCCTTCGTAAGCTTGGATAACCCTGCCTAAAGGCCATTTTAACGGTGGCAAATTATCTTTCTTGATTAACACCATTGAACCGATTTTAATGTTAGGTGAATGTTGAGTCCACTTGGCCCTCTGTTGTAGTTGATTTAAGTATTCAACGGACCAACGTTTCCAGAACTCGAGTTTGAGATGTGTCACCAATTTCCATCTTGTTGGTAAACTTGTGCTGATGGGTTTGGCTGATGAATCTATCTGGGCGGTTAGTGGTTCCCCAATCAAAAAATGTCCTGGTGTTAGTGCCGTTAAATCATTCGGATCTGCGGACATTTCAGTTATTGGCCTTGAATTGAGTATCGCTTCAATTTCAACAGCAACAGTTTCAAGCTCTTCGTATGTTAGATTTGCGGTTGATACGCTTCTTGTTAGCAGATATTTTGCTGACTTTACTGCGGATTCCCACAATCCTCCGAAATGTGGTGATCGAGGAGGAATGAAGTTGAATTTGATCCCCTTACTGCTGCAGGCATTAATTATGGCTTCTTGGGCCTCTGCAGAATACAGTTGTTGACGTAGTTCGTTGCTTGCTCCCACGAAGTTTGTTGCATTGTCGCAGAATAAGTTTTGACAATGACCTCGGCGGCCAATGAACCGTTTCAGGGCACCAATGAATGCTGCCGTTGTTAGGTCTGACACTAGCTCCAAATGAACTGCCTTGGTTGCAAAACAGCAGAATATGGCAATGTATGCCTTATGTGGTCGTTTCCCACGTATTTTGTAATGTACTTCGAAAGGTCCACAGTAATCAACTCCACTATTAATTAATGGTCGCGCTGGCTGTACTCGTTCTTCAGGTAGGTTCCCCATCATTTGAGTTAGTAATTTGGGTTTACTTCGGCTACATTTCACACAGTGTTGCACAATTGATCTGGTCATTAATTTTCCCTTGACTGGCCAAAATCTCTGTCTTACGTGAGCAAGTAGCAATTGGGGTCCACAATGAAGATGCGTGGTGTGAATCATTTGTAGTAATAGTTTGACTACGGGGTCATTATACGGGAGAAGCATTGGGTGCTTCGCATCATAACTAAGCGTTGAAGATGTCAACCGACCACCGACTCGAATAATTTCTTCGTCATCTAGAAATGGATTCAGGGATATCATGGAACTTGATTTGTGAACTTGTTCACCCTTTGTCAATGACTTTATTTCTTCAAGAAATTCCGATCGTTGTACTGTTCGAATAATGAACTTCATGGAGTCGTCTAATTCTTGTGGTGTAAGTTGGATTTGGTTTGACGTTGGAACCTTTTTGAGGCGCTTCACAAAGATGTTTTGGTTCTGACCAGGTTCTTTAAAGAAATTGTTCTTTTGAAAACAAAACAGATCTTTCCCTTACAACAAAATTCGAGGACTAACTGAGCTCTCCAGCCGCTTCTTTCCGTGATGCATGGACACGACTTTTTATATTGAACTCTGAGCCGGTAAGGGCCGAATATATATTTCTGAGCTCCAAATAGAGCCGAATAAAAATAAAGAGATGTTCTTTTCTTTAGTCCAGAATAGTCTCTGCCTTTATTGATTTCTATCCCCTATTTATATGAATTAGTGGTCGCCCGTGGTCGAAAATTCTACCCATAAAAAATTCCATTTTGAATTAATTCTTTTCATTCAATTCCAATGAAACGTATGTACATATGTATATTACATTACATTTAAAAAATCAAATTGGAATAATATATGTTTCCTTTTTAAAACTTTTTAAAAAAGGTAATCAGATTAAAAAATTTTTTATATAAAACGTTTTTAAAACGATACGAATTTATGAAAGTTCATATTCGTTGTTACTAAAAGCCTTACTAAAAGCGCTGAAAAGTGTTAACCACAATATTATCAAAATTTTAGGAAAACTACTACGCACTTTTTCAAAAGATTATGAAGATATAATTTTAATAATTTCACTTTTTCATCTTTTAAATGAAATAATACAAAGTTTTAATCAAAAAACTCATAATATTGTTCAATTATATGCAATCTACATATCTCGTTCATCACATTTCTTGAACACCAAATCAAATATGCTTCGTTCAACATCTTGACTTTTTCTCTAATATTCAAGCGCTTTCGTTATGTTCGGCGTCTTCCATTTTGAAAGTTTATTGTTGTGAAATTATTTGTGAATTTAGGAGTGAGAGATTTTAATTTAACTAAACTTGAATCTAATAAATTTTATTTCTAGTTATTTATTTTGTTTAATTTTATTTTATTTTATTTTATTTTACAAATTTGAGTACAATAAGAATAAAAATTCTTTTTTTGTACATTTAAATACAGCGGTAATAAGTTATAATTAAATTTATAAGTTATTTAATTTAATTTTTTTTTTTTTATTTGCTTAACTTCTAAGCAACGATACTTATTACTATTTAAAGAAAAACAAAAGATGAAAAAGAGAGGTAAAGGTAGAAAGAGATTATAAGAATAGAATAGATAAGAACGAGAGACTAGTTGCAATTCGAAAAATGTTCCAGGACCAAGTGCTTAAACCTGCCTTTAGAGGATGTAAGTTTTAAATCTGTGGGTAGAGAATTCCACAATTTGACGGCATTGACAAAGAAGGACCCTGAGGAATTTAATGATTTAAATGCTGGAGTAATTAAAAGAAGGTTTCTCTGTGTTTGTCCGAACTGTATATTATCATATAGGTATTTTGGAGTCTTAATATATATTACGTTGTTCATAAAAATACAGTTTCTGATTTTATAATAGCATTCAAGATCACAACCCAATATACTGCATTGATAATCTGATAAATGATCGAACTTGCAAAAACCTTAGACATATTTAGTTGCGTAATTAAAGGCAATTGATAACTTTAACAATGACCGAGAATCGAGTTTACTGTAGACGACCGAAAAATAATTTATGACTGGTAGAATAAGTTGAATAACAAGCTTACTTCTAAAAGAGGTAGGAGTGAATTCTGCAACAAATTTTAGATTTCTTAGAACTGAATAAATCTTACGCACAGCAATGTTGACATGATCAGTACAGGACAAGGAGGAATTTAAGGAAAAACCAAGATTCACCACACTAGTGACGAAGTTCAGCCTGTTTGTGTTAATAAAGACTCCCGGAAGATCATAGTGGTTAACACTTTTTCTGTGTATAGGCAGAGCATACGATTTTGCAGCGTTCAACCAAAGGCCATTACGCATCGTCCAATCGTATACGCCAGTGTTTCCCATACTTTCTTGACCGCGGCCCGGTACGAGATTTTAAATTTTTTCGCGACCCACCTTATAAAAAAAACATTTATTTACAAAACAAATTTTATTTGATTTAATAAAAATTTTATTTAATAAAAATTAAAATTCAAGTTATTGGTTTGTTTATTTCATAAACAAAAATTGCAAAGTAATTACATAACAAAAACTTTATCTTCAAAAACATTACCTTCATTTAAAACTTAAAGTAAATAAAGTAAATTTTGTTTTACATATTTTGACCCTTGTAATGCAAAGGATGATGTTGATTTTCATCACACAGTAATTTCAAAGTAGGACTTAATGATGATAATTTTATTCTCAAATAAGGTTCGACATCCAATCTGTTTCGATACTTTTTTTTTAAGTACACCAAGGTGTCGCATGAAATTTCAATTAAATTATCAACTTCTTGTTCACTATGATTAAGCATTCCTTCCTTTTCAATATCGACAGAAAAAGGATCTTTAATCTACATATTAATTAATCTTCTGCATCGTAGTTTGAATGGGTTTCAATAAATTGATGTAATGTTTCAAAAGAGTTAAAATTTCTTTTTGAAAGTCTAAATATTAAATTTAGAGCAAAATGTTACAGATTTTTTGTGTTTTTACAGTTTTTGCCACGACCCAGCTGAATTTCTCTGCGACCCAGTGCCGGGTCGCGACCCACACTTTGGGAAACGTTGTATACTCTATTCAAGTCATCATTCAAGCGCTCTAAAAGGTCGTCTTTTTTATTGCTCGGACCCGATAAATAAATTTGTACATCGTCGGCGTATGCATGAATAGAAGCATGGCTGCACACTTCGAAGATGTCATTCACAAACATAGAGAACAGAAGCGGTCCAAGAACAGAGCCTTGCGGTACGCCACACTTAACTTCTCTAAGCTGTGAAAAACCACTACTGACTTCAACCTTTTGCAATCTATTGGTCAAATAACAATTTATTAATCGTATTGCACAATTATCGTATTGCACCAAACAAGTGTTTTAGTTTACAGCAGAGTAGTTCGTGATTGACGACATCAAAGGCTTTAGAAAACCCTATTAAGCAAAGGATTGTCAGAAAATTCTTGTCATAAGAGGGTCTTAAATCTTCAAGTATTTTTAGAATGGCCGTAGTGCAACTATGACCCTTTCTAAATCCAGATTGAAGTGGGTTTAGCAAGTTATTAATGAAATCTGACATTTGCTCTGCCATTAAATTTTCGAGGACTTTAGACAACGGAGAAAGTATGCTAATAGGTCAGTAATCAGCTGGCTCGATAGCACTAGACTTTTTAGCCAAGGGAAGAACAATGGCCTTTTTCCACAGACTGGGGAAGGTGGAGGTTGTAAAACAATGATTGACAATATGTGTAAAGGGACCAACAATATACGGAAAAATTAGTTTAAGAAATTTTAAATTTATTTGATCCACACTGACGGCTGCAGAGGTTATTTTATTAAGACATTTGGTTACTTGGTACTTACTAACCACAGAAAATTGAAATTTATCTGTGACCGGAAGAGGGATCCTTGCGATTTCTTCAACTGTACTCGACAGAGTTGTATTGTCAAAATTTGATTGATGAGAGAGAAAGAAGTTGTTTAGGATATTGGGATCAATAGAGCATGGTTTATTCTCAGAAGCGCGAATACCGAGTTCGGTTAGATTCCTCCAAAGAACCTTAGAAGGCAAGGATGTTCTCAATTTCTTTGAGTAGTGAGAGACTTTTACTTGTTTTATCAAGCGTACTGAGTCATTTCTGGCCCTACGATAGTTTTTCCAATTCTACGCAAGCTACGCAACTGATTTCGTTTACGAAGAGCAGTGAGTACCTGAGCATTAAACCGAGGACACGAAGAGCTCATTTCAGTAACTAATTTTAAGGGTACATGTTTAAAAAATAAGTCATTGACAAAGTTCACAAATAGCGACAATTTATCATCAACAGAGGAAGAAAACAAGATATCACTCCACGGCATTATCATATGTCGGAGAATAGGGCCTGAAAATTAACAGATTTCAAATCACGATAATAAAAAGAGTTTTGCGTATTACGATTCAAGTGAATATTGACAGTACAAATAATTAAATCATGATCCGAAACAAAGTATAACTTATCAAACAGGACTACACGTGAACTATCAGAGACTATAAAGTAGTCTAAAAGACTAGGAATATCATTGGAAGAAAACCGAGTCGGCATGCAATCGTTTACAATAGATAATCCGAGGGACTTGATATTATCGCGAAACACTCTAGAGGTGTTGTCATCGTTTAGGACGTTTATGTTGAAATCGCCACAAATTATAAAATATGAAAAGTCATTAATAACATTTAAAAGATCAGAGAAATAATTGTCTAAAATGTAGCATCTAGAAGGGTAATACACACATGAAACCAAAACATTTGTTACAGTGTCAGAAACACAAACATTGATATATTGTACACTACAGTCAGAAGTAGACTCACTGACCAGTTTCACATTTAAATTTTTTTAGTGTAGATAGCAACCCCGTCTTTAAGTTTTCATTAGTATCTTGAGGGATGACAGTAATAAAACCATCAGAAGAGACAGCAACATTCTCATGTTTAATAAAAGCAGTCTTAAGTTCAGCAATCTCAGCTCTAAGCTCAGCCACTTCAGAATTTCTTGCCTCAACACTTGATATGCGCTTCAATGCTCCCTTTAGTGTCATTGATATTAGCTACCTCTGCAGTTAACTCACCAAATCTGTCCATTATGTGCTCTTCAGTTTTCTTTATAGAAAGAGTGATCTGATCTACAAGGCTGTCACGCAATTCAGCAAGCTTTGAGTCCAAGATTCTCATAAGTGATGACTCATTATCTCGAAGAGCACTACTAGCGGGTGTAACAGGACTTGCAGCAACATTATGCGGGGTGACGATGGAAAGAGAGTTGCTTCTTGTCTCTCTTTTAGCAGACCCAGCAAAATTGTTGCCGACGAATTTCTTATTATTGGCAGACATATTACAGTTTTGATTTATTATTTTTATGATCACAAGACACGCCAAAAAAGGAAAAAATACTCCGCCACCACAGCCGCACCAGGTCGCAAGCACCAACAATTTGCAATACAGAACAAAAATTTATTAGCAACCACGAAAAAAAAGAAAATCAATACCAGCCGAGCAAAAACACGTCTAGTATGCACTCAGACTCATTGCAGCCTAATGAATTCTTAGGTGACGTGAGGTGAGGTGATAGGGATTATACGGAACTACATAACGATTATCTAAATCATAATTTCTGACATGAGCACTAATTCCATTATCACTTCTTTTGTATAAGGGATAGCCGTTGACTGCCTCTCGTGTAAATGGATTAAACGCCTTTGGAAAGTCTTTTGTGAATTTTCCATCGCGCATACAAACTGCATTTGGGTTCATTGAACCGCATGGGCCATGCATCATATGAGTTGTAACAAAGTCATACAATTGTGGATGCACACACAGCCCTATCTATATCAGTAGCTCCAACAATTTTGTCTTCACCATTTAAAGTCAATAAAATATGGGCATGAGGTAATCCTCTCTTCTGAAATTCAACTGTATAAATTATTGCTTCAAATTTACCAAATATTCTTTTAGAAACTATCCTATCAATCAATTCTTTTAATTTTAATTTAAATACACGCACAACTATATCGGGCCTAAAAAACTTTTTTCTTCAACATCAATATTATTCTGAATTTGTACCCAATTCGAATTGCATGTCATTGTAATAAAAAGTTTTCCAAAATGTTGAACAATGCACATTGCATCCAAATAATTTTGATGCATATTCCGTGGAGAACCACTAAATGTAGATGGTAAAATCACCTTTCTACCAACAGAAGTACGATCATTATCGCCATTATTAAAAAAATCAGTTAAATTATTGTACAAATCAGATCTCAAACTTCGTTGATTGTCCTTTATGAATTTCAATCTAGTACTTTCAATTCATACATACATATCTACAATCCATTGCAAGAATAATTTCTAAGATTTGTGCTGTAACGATCATAAATCGTTACAAATTATTTCTTAATTATTAACCGCTTCAAACTCATAGAGTTTCATAGCCTAGTGGCTAGAGTAGTCTACTCACGACCAAAACAGTCCAGGTTCGAACCTCGGTACGAACAACATTAAAAACACATTACGATTAATTTTTTATAATAATAAATATATTCCGTCGCCATATAATTGGTAAAAATTATAAAAATACTAACTTTGAAGGGAATTGAAATCGTACCATCGATTTCTCACAGTGCAAATAAAAACATAAATTAGCACACAAACAGGTACATATAGACGAACATACACATCAACAAACAAATAAAGAGACGATTACAAACAGATGCACTTTTCCCTTTTTGCTTTCATTTTTGCATGAAGTGCATATAATTCCCGACCAGTTTAACAAGCTTAATACTCTTAAGACACGTTTTTGCGCTCATCCAATAACCTGAGCTCAAGACAAAAACTGTCATATACAGGTGAGATGGGTTTATAGCCCTCCACATGTAAATACAGAAGTTTCTTTGATACAGGTTCAAACCCGTCTCCGTTTACGAACCAGTTCGCTGGGGAGTTTTGTGGTCTTGTGACCAGCTCTTTTTGATTTACGAACCAGTTCGCTGGGGAGTTTTGTGGTCTTGTGACCACCTCTTTTTGACTTACGAACCAGTTCGCTGGGGAGTTTTGTGGTCTTGTGACCAAACTATTTTTGGCTGTTACGAACCAGTTCGCTGGGGAGTTTTGTGGTCTTGTGACCAAACTCTTTTTGACTTACGAACCAGTTCGCTGGGGAGTTTTGTGGTCTTGTGACCAGCTCTTTTTTGTAGTATTCCCATCTCACCTGTATATGACAGTTTTTGTCTTGAGCTCAGGTTATTGGATGAGCGCAAAAACGTGTTTTAAGAGTATTAAGCTTGTTAAACTGGTCGGGAATTATATGCACTTCATGCAAAAATGAAAGCAAAAAGGGAAAAGTGCATCTGTTTGTAATCATCTCTTTATTTGTTTGTTGATGTGTATGTTCGTCTATATGTACCTGTTTGTGTGCTAATTTATGTTTTTATTTGCACTGTGAGAAATCGATGGTACGATTTCAATTCCCTTCAAAGTTAGTATTTTTATAATTTTTACCAATTATATGGCGACGGAATATATTTATTATTATAAAAAATTAATCGTAATGTGTTTTTAATATTGTTCGTACCGAGGTTCGAACCTGGACTGTTTTGGTCGTGAGTAGACTACTCTAGCCACTAGGCTATGAAACTCTATGAGTTTGAAGCGGTTAATAATTAAGAAATAATTTATAACGATTTATGATCGTTACAGTGCAATAAACTGAATCCATTTCTCACTGCAATCCTATAACATGTATATTGTAACATTGTTATTGTTGATCGGAATACAGTAGCTGCAGATGTATTTTCCACATTGTGAGTCATACCTATACTCCACCCCTTATCACCATTAGGAAATAAAAGAGGGTAAGCAAGTGGATCCAGTGAGTCAATTGATATATATTTCAAATTTTGACCTGCTGAATTTCTACTAAAGGAAATCATTTGTCTATCAAAGGGTGGTTCACCATTCCTTGAAGTGAAAATAACTGCAACATCTGTAGTGCATCATTATATCAGAAATCTCAAATCAGAATCGCGAGTTACTTTAATTTCTATATGAATTTCTTTGTATTGATTACCAGGTTGTTTTGTAAATTCATACATTGAAACTGTTAATCTTAAAAAACGTGTTTCTTGTTTTGTTCTGAGGCTGAAGCCGTGATTTATTTTATTCAATATTTTAGTGTGTTCAATGCAAAATGTGATACATATATTTATGTATATGTGGATTATTATAACTTTCACTTTTCTCTAGCAAATATTGTCATTTTACAAAATTGAATGCGATGACTTTTCAAAAGATAAGAATGAATGAGCTATTTTTCATAAAATCAAAGATACCTCTTGATTGGCACCTCTTGTTGGGGCCGTCCTAGTTGGCGGGCGGGCATTCTGCCTCTCCTGCGGCCTTGATCGGCCTTGCCGCTTGAGTGCCAATCGGATCTCAGCGCTTCGACACTTAGCAACAGTAGTCATGGAAAGGTGAATTGATTCGGCTCTGTGCGCAGCGTTAGAAGAGAGGGCCGCCCTTGGATGCGGCTGGCGAGCGTCGCGTACTTCAATCGTCGACGAGAAGCGGCGGCGAGCGGACTCGGCTTGACGTATTGGTTCGGCACAAGGCAAGTCGCTTTGTGCTGGGGCCACGATTTCGGGCGGCTGGCCGATGTGGTGACAGATCGTTCGCGAAAGTGATGCTTCACGGTGCGCAGAAGCTTGGCCTGACCCCCTGCTTCGCAGAGGTGGCATGACTGCCGGTGGGGACAGGCGAGCGTAACGGAGTCGTGTTGGCGTTGGTGAGCGCGTGCGCGCTTGTGCCGCTATAATGGCTGTACCTCGGCTTGAGGCCACCTCGGGTGATGGACGGATGCCACGGCCACGCCGGTTCAAAAACGGAATACCCCGTTGAGATGCGGTAAACGATTTTGCCTCAGAAGTCTGGAGCGGACGGGATTTGTGCTCATTGCACGGTGAACAAGGCGACACCGTTCTGGTTGGCCAGCGAGCTAAGTGGCTATGTCGTATCTCGTGCAGAATCTCTGCTACACTCTCGCGGCTTGGGCTGAATTCCTCAGAGTTGTCAAGCTCCAGAATATCTTCTTGGACTTCTTCTAGGGCCGGCAGTGCAGGAGCGTGGCACTGTAGGGAGGCGGCGGTCTCGACTGCGCCAGGGAGAGCCAGCATGCGTCCTTGGCGGTATCGGGCGCCTTGTCGGCGAATCAGCTTCATTGTGTTATATTTGCGGAGAAAGAAAGCGTTAGATGGACTCTGTCATAAATGATTTAAAGATACTAATTTGTGGCGAGTGATATCGCCTTTTTCAGTGCGGATGTCGACGACTCGAACGCGCTGGTCATTGCCCTTGTAGACCTTGGTAATGCGGCCCAGACGCCAAGAAGTAGAGGGGAGATTTTCGTCTCGAATGACAGCCAGGTCGTTGATCTGGAAGCCGAGCTGTGGCACTTTCCACTTAGTGCGACGAGCTAATTCTCGCAGATATTCGGATTTCCACCGATGACAGAAATGTTGGGCTAGGGCCTGAACTCGTCTCCATCGATTGAGGATCAAAAGAGGGTTAGTAAGATTTTCGGTCTCAGGTGATGCTAGAAGGTGGCCACCTACTAGAAAGTGGCCTGGGGTAATGGCTTCCATGACGTCAGGGTTCTCGGATTGTGCATGAAAGGGGCGTGAATTGAGGCACCCTTCTATTTTGCTCAAAAGTGTTGAAAATTCTTCAAAGGTGAATTTTGTCGATGGGGCCACCTTTCTTAGGTGGGTTTTGAGACTTTTAACGCCTGCCTCTCAGAGTCCTCCCATATGGGGAGCCCCTGGAGGAATGAAATGCCACTCGACATTTTGATGAGAATATTTCGTCTCGATGGTGTCGCGAGTGCGAGTCACGAAATGTTGAAACTCCAGTTTGAGTTCCTTTGAAGCGCCGACGAAATTTGTGCCGTTGTCGGAATATATGTGGGCCGGACATCCTCGGCGAGCTGCGAAACGGGTGAAGGCTGCTAAAAACGCTGCTGTCGACAAATCACTACTTGCCTCAAGGTGGATGGCTTTGGTCGAAAAACAGACAAAAATACACGCATACCCTTTTGTAATGAGGCAAGCACGGCCGGTGTAGTTTTTAATGTCGAAAGGGCCCGCAAAATCAACACCCGTATTCGTAAAGGGGCGGGAAAATGTGATGCGCTCTTTCGGCAATGCAGCCATCAATTGCGTGCTCTGCTTCTTTTTATTCAAGACGCATGGCTTACAGCGGTGAATTGTAGTTTTAATTAAGTTTTTCACTCTCGAGATCCAGTATTGTGTCCGGATTAAGCGGAGTGTCAACTGATGGCCACCGTGCAGTGATATCTCGTGAATTAAAAGAACGATCAATTTGGACAAGTGGCAGCTGTATGGCAATAGGATTGGATGGCGCTCATTGAACGGCAAATTAGGGCATGAAGACAGCCGCCTGCCTAGACGCATTGTTTTGTCTCCATGAATGAATGGATTTAAAGACAACAAACAGCTCTTTGGGCTGACTATTTTGTTGTTTTCGAGCGCGTAATATTCATCAGCAAAATGTGTCTTCTGGCAGATTATTGTAAGACGACATTTGGTGTCTCCAATCTCTTTAGTTGAGAGGCGTAAATTGGCATAAGGCGAATTTCGTCGATGACGAGTGTTGAAGATAAAACGGTACACATATGACTGTACGCGTAGGGCTCTCGGTAGAGAGGAAAACCTTTCAATTAGGTCTTCGTCTTGGTTAAAGTATATGTGATGAGCTTTAACTGCTTTTTCTTCAAGCGTGGTGACAAAGTCAGAAACAGATTTCCTTTCGGGCCAACGATCTCGGTCGTGGATAAGCCATGGCGGTCCATACCACCAAAGCTGGCTATGAGCTAATTCTTGGGGCGAAACTCCTCGACTAGCCAAATCGGCAGAATTATCTTGTGATTCGACATGGAACCACTGAGTGTGAGAGACTTTTTCTATAATCTTTGCGACGCGGTTGGCTACAAAGGTAGCCCAGACGCAAGGGGGCTTTTTAAGCCATGCTAATACTATTGTGGAATCTGTCCAGCAAATGAGATTATACGAATTAATATGCATGCTGGGCAAGAAAGCCTCAAGCATATCGGCAGCAAGAGTGGCACCACACAATTCTAATCGGGGCAGTGATAGCGTTTTAATGGGCGCTACTCGCGTTTTTGCGTACAGCAACGACACATGAACCTTTTGTTCTATTTTCACACGGGCGTAAATAACACCTGCGTATGCCTTCTGAGATGCATCGCAAAACGCATGAAATTCGATTTCGCACTCTGGTGAGTAACCAATCCAACGTGGTATGCGAATCGAGCCAATATGGTGATAATTTTCGAGGTAATTCAACCATGATTGCTGCGTTGATGAGGGCAAATGGTCATGCCAATCGATTTGATCGAGCCACACTTGCTGGATAAGCATTTTTGCCACTACAATAATAGGGGCCAGCCAGCCTGCTGGGTCAAACAATTTGGCGATTAGAGACAAGACTTCTCTTTTTGTATTTTGCGCCATTATTTCCATTGTTTGCGTATTAAAGTAAAAAGCATCATTCGTGGCGTTCCAACGAATGCCGAGCATTTTGGCGGTGCTGCTATCCTCAAGTTTTAGAAAATCGCTATTAAGTAAATGGAATTCAGGTAACTCGCGTAAAATCTCTTTGTGATTGGCTGCCCATTTGCGTAGTGAGAACCCGGCTGATTCAAGGGCTTTTATTAATTCGTTGCGCATGTCATTTGCGTTTGAGAGGTCATGTGATCCTGCTAATACGTCATCGACGGACATCGAATGTTGCAGAATATGGGCCGCAAGTGGAAGGTCGTGCTGTACGTTTTCTGACAGTTGCAGTAACGTGCGAATCGATAAAAAGGGGGCGCAATTGACGCCAAACGTAACTGTTTGCAATTCGTAATCTTTCAGTGTAGCGTCTGTTGGGTCTCGAAAGAGAATTCTTTGATAGGGGGTATGTTTCGAATCAACTAGAATTTGGCGGTACATTTTTTGAATGTCGCCGCTGAACACATACCGGAAGAAACGCCATCTAAGTATCAGAAAGGTCAAGTCTGCTTGTAACACAGGGCCAGGATATAACACATCGTTCAAGCTCAGCCCACTGGTTGTGGGTCATGATGCGTTGAAAACCACTCTCACTTTTGTTAAAATACTGTCAGGCTTGATGACAGCGTGATGTGGCAAGTAGTAGTGATTCGGGCCTGGAGGGTTACGTTGTGGCAGCACCGCTTTCATGTGGCCTAAATCAAGGTATTCTTGAACTACTTCGTCATATTGCCGTTTCAAATTTTCATTTTTGCTTAAGCGTGTCTCAGACAAATATTCAAATATTGTTGCATGGCAATTTGACGTGAAGTTCCCAGACTATATGCGTCTGGAAAACCACTTTTAAATGGCAATGTGACGATGTAACGGCCGTCAGCGTTTCTACGAGTGGTTTTTACGAAATTTTCTTCGCAAAACTTTTCTGAGGGGGATAGTAATCGAGTTTTGGGAAGTTCCTCCACCTCCCAAAAACGTTCGAACTGTTGTTCGATAGTGACTTCATTGAAGAAGGACACTTTTATGTTGGGGCTATCAACGTATGATATGGGGGCTGGGCCTGTGACGATCCAGCCAAATACAGTTTGCTGGGCTAGAAGAGAATCTAGTACGTTGCGGCGGATCCCGGCAAGCAAAATTGCAGGGTAAAGGGTCGGCTAATTTAAGATCTCGTGGTAGATTGCGAAGCAGCGCGCTATCTAATGAGTGAGCAGGTAATTTTCCTGTAATTTGTGCGAGGACCAGTGCAGTTGCGTGAATCTGAAAATAAGGATCTAGAGGCGATTTTAGTTTGAAATTACATGACTTCGAAACTTTCGCTGATGTGGTTTCGTTTAAACCAGAAACCGTTGCTCGCACCGCCTGCAATGGAATAATTAATAGTTTTTGAACGCGTTCAGAGATAAACGATATCTCTGAGCCTGAATCGATGAGGGCACGAGCGGTATAGCATGTACCGTCGTGATATATAGTTACCAAAGCTGTGCCTAATAAAACTTTTTTGGGCGCGGTTGCGAAGCATACCTGGTGAGTTTCTGGTTAACACTGCTGAGTTTGTTGAGTGGACTGTATATTTGATTGTGGAGTAGTGGACTGCATATATTGTTGCTGTTGAGTCGCCTGCGCTGACGTTGTGGGCCTCAGAGAGGAAATGGAGCAATCGTTGTCAGTTTGTCGCGATTGGCTCGGAAACGGAGTTGGAGCGGGCTTCTTATAAGAAGAAAATTGTTGGTTAGGTGAAGCAGTGGTTTGAGCGCGATGGTTTTTTTGGTGACCGGAGAATTGTTGTTGCGTATACGATACATTCGTCGGTTGAAAGTTATTTTGAGCCTTGTCGCGATGCAGAAGCGTGTGATGCCTTGCGTTACATTTTGCGCAATTGAAATTACTGGGGCAGTCTTTAGCAGCATGCGAGTGTGCTAAGCAGTTTATGCACAAATGGTGTTTTCGCACTTCTACTAACTGCTTTCCGGAGGGCAATTTCAAAAATTGTGGGCAAGATCGAATACCATGTTGCTGTGAGCATGAAGGACAGATGGGCCCCGCGACGTTCAATTAAAAAGTATTAACGCGCTTGGCGGTTGTAGATGGTTGCACCGAACTGTGTGCCTGTTTACCTTTGGCAACGCCCGCACTTCTTATGTCGTGCACCGTTTCAAGCGTTTGAAAGCGGAGGGTTAAGAACGCGTCGAGAGGTGTCCATTTAGGTATTTCAGATTTATTTTCTAATGATTGTTGCCACAGTGCCAAAGTAGCTTCCGGAAGCCGACTAGAGCAAAGGAAAACAATAATTGCGTCCCATTTGGAGGTATCGACACCCTGGAGCGCCAGCGCGGCGAGGATATTATTAATTTCGCGCTGCAAATTTTTAATATTGCTTCCGATTTCTTTCAGAATTGTTGCCAGACCGAAAAGGCTTTTTAGTAACGTATTAACCAGAACGCGCTTGTTCTCGTACCTATCCGAGAGGTTTTGCCATGCTTGATCAAAACCTCCATTGGTAAGGGGTGACTTTTGCACTATTTCTTTAGCCTCACCTAACGTTTTTTGGTTGAGGTGAAATAATTTTTCGACCGGCGAAACTCGCGAATTTGTAATGTAAAGGGCCGTGAACATGTCACGGAACGAGGGCCATGAAAGGTAGTCGCCTTTGAACATTTCCGTGTCCCATGGAGGTAAACTAATATTGTACCCGCTCGGCGATGACTCGGCGTCATTTGAACGCGACTGCGAAATTGTGGGGCCTGGTACGGCAACTGGAGTCAAAGAGTGTGTCAATTGATTGATGAGCCCAAGACAACGGGTGTAAACACGGTAGGAATGACTACGCTTTGCTTTCACTGCATCCAAACTGGATGCCAGCTCACTCCTAGTTCGGCTTTTTTCTACGAACTTATCGTACGTGGCGTTAAGTAAATGCCACTGAGATTGGAGCTCATCCCTGTGGACTACAAGGGTATGTATGTTATGCATATCGACTGGAATTTCCGTGAAATCCACGCTAAATTCGGTTAAGCCATCGGCCAGTCGAATAAACGAATCGAGTAACGCCATTACAATGGTGAGTTCGGGGCACAAAAATCGATAAGGGCACTATGTTCTGAGCAGGCGCTTGAGTGTGCGCGAGCAGCAAAAATTCGCAGCGAAAAAATAATAAAAATATCTGTTCGACGACAAATATTTTTGGGCACTATCGAAGAGAATGACGCGTGCGTACGCGCGAGCAGTAAAATTCCGCAGCGAAGAAAAAAAAAATAATATTTGTCCGACGACAATAGGCACTATCGCAGTGAATGACGCGTGCGTACGCGCGAGCAGCAAAATTCCGCAGCGAAGAAAAAAATAATATTTGTCCGACGACAAATATTATTGGGCACTATCGAAGTGATTAACGCGTGCGTATGCGCGAGCAGCAAAATGACGCAGCGAAGAAAAAAATAATATTTGTCCGACGACAAATATTATTGGGCACTATCGAAGTGATTGACGCGTGCGTATGTGCGAGCAGCAAAATGACGCGCTCAATGAGGCTCGTCTTAATTTGGGCTCGCTTGCTAAAGAGCGAGATGGCGAGTCGTGTTATTAAACCGGTTGTTGTTTAACGCGAGCACTGCGAACACACACACCTTTTTGGGCTCTGTTGAACTGATAAAAAAAAAGAGTCGTGTTATTAAACCGGTTGTTGTTTAACGCGAGCACTGCGAACACACACACTTTTTTGGGCACTGTTGAAGTTATTAAAAAAAAAAACACGTTCTAATATGATGATTAGAGAACTGTTACTTTGGTACAGTCTCGAGTTCCTCCAACGTAAAGAAATCCTCTCGGGCCTTCTATTCTTCAAGGCCGAGAAATACTTCTTCCAGTCCTCTGTCCCCTGCGATGAATTAGCTATCCTTTGTTCCAGGAACTCCAGAAGTTCGTCTGGAATCGCATCCGCTTTTTCCCACGCAGTAATGTCACCCAAGTTTCCAACCTTTTCCTTAATTAGAACTATAGCTTCCTTATTCGTTACTGTCGCGGCTAGATTTCCCCAAACCTTATCTAGAAACCTATCCGCTTGACCCGAAAACTCCCTATATCTTGTTCCTTATATTCTTCCGTAAAAGATCTCACTCATCAGGGCCACTGTGGGAAGGGGTACAGTAAGTAGGTTGTTCTTTGACACAATAAAACCGCCGTTGAAGTTTTTTATATTATTTTATTCTTCATTTTTTTATGCACAAAACAACAATAACAACAACAAAAATCCTATGGAGTAGAATTACTTCCCAAGCCAAAGCTCGCTGGCAGTCGGCCAGCTGCCACTTCGCTATGTATGTGATAGAGAAAAACAAAAACGAATTGAAAAAAAAAACGTGTAACAATAACCTACTCAAAATTCTCCGCTAGTGCCCGAACAACCTATTTCGTCGAAAGCAAACCTACTTGAAGAACGACAGCGCTACGAATCCGCTTATATAGCGCTTTCGCGTATACTAATCGAACGCAGGCACAACGTACTGAAAAAGATTTTCAAACAATCGACACCACAATTTTCTTAACTCAACTTTTAATTTGCCATAACCATAACACAATTATTCCCTCGTAACATTTGCTTCAATTTTGTGCTCCTCCTTCGTCATCCTACGGATAATCCTGTCCGCTATTCTGAAAATCTATTTGTGCTTGTTCAAATGTACATAAACTCCTCCTACCCTCATGTGCTGGCCGCAAACAAAGCAATATATGTGCTCTTCACATGTATGCCCACAGACGCCACTTGGTTCGGTAGTGCGATGATACATTGGATCTCAAATCTAACCTATATTATAAAATTGCCACTGTTTAATATTTATAAAAATATTAACAAATTTGTAAATCATTAAACGAGCTAAAATCGTGTATACATATATATTTTTAGCCTATCTGAGGTCGAAAACGGCTCTAAAGTTTTCTTTGATATTCTCTTATTAGGCAGATCGAGAGATTACAAATCTATCTGCCGAGGTGTTCTGCTTTAAAAAATTAAAAACAACATGTAATCCGTAAAACTTTTCCTGCAATTCGTTTAAACAAAATTCTACAAACGAATGACCTGCATCAACAATAACAAAAAATACTCCATGAGAATGTATGGATATATTCTTCGTATCTAGAATTTTTTTTTGACTTCGAAGCAGCGTTAATTGACGCGGATTTAATTGATTGTTTTGCTTTAAAAAATTAAAAACAACGTGTAATCCGTAAAACTTTTCCTGCAATTCGTTTAAACAAAATTCTACAAACGAATGACCTGCATTAACAATAACAACAAATACTCCATGAGAATGGTATGGATATATTCTTCGTATCTAGAATTTTTTTTTTACTTCGAAGCAGCGTTAATTGACGCGGATCTAATTGATGTATTCAGCGCTAGCGATTCAAAAAAAAGACGGACAAATTATAAAGCAAGATTTAACCCGACTACCCTAAGGGACGAAGAATATAAAAACAAATACAAATTTTGAAACAAAATATGCTTTCAAATGCTTAAAGAAATTCAAAAAACTTTCAAATTTTGATTTTCATACCAAAAAAAAAGTAATAGAGAAAGTTTCTTTTTTTGTAAAAGTTTTAGTTGATTTCTGCACCTGTTTAACGTTGTGTAAATCCTTAAGCAGTGCGTAACTAAACAATTGTTTAAGGACTGTTTAACGAAATCTAATAAATAAGGCTGGAAATATATATATAAATATGTATATGCCCATCTACTATACATCATTTTTATTCACGTATATTAATAACTTGTTTTATTATTCCACCTATAATGCCTATAAAAAAAACCTCTTCACTTCCTAAACCCCCGACAAAATCACTTACCCAAGGTGATTAACAAAATCAAATACTGTGATTAAGTAGTGTGGTACTGTTCCCTTGAATCCGAACCAAAATCCCAATCCTTAGAAAACAAAAACCGGCTGCGCCAAAAATATTGGGGTCCCGACATGTCGACAAATGTTCTGCTGCGTTCTTTGTCCCGAAAAGGTCCTCGAAGCTCGCAAAGAAAACTCACTTCACTCTTATGCTTTTTTCACACTTTATTTTCTTTCCTCGATTTGTTTACTTCACTTCTACAAGAATACACTTGGCCACTTTTAAAGTTCGACTGTCTACTCTGAGCCAGAAGGGCCCGTTTATAAAGTTTCTTTGGAGTGGACTTTGGTCTGGTCGCCCTAATTTTTGCAATTATTTTTGCAACCATGTCAAGAATTATTTTCGATAATAATTCTAGAGAAAATTGCAAACTATCTCAAGAATTATTATTTTTGAGAATATTTTTTTAATATTTTACGTAACCATTGCGCAATGGTTACAGAAAACATTTAAACCTCGTGTTGTTTTCTTTTACTATTGTCTTTGGCTTATTGTTTGTTTTTGTCACATATCCCGGCTAACGCGGCACTCGTATAAGGTGACTGTCTGGAATACTTTCAGGCTTCACCATGATAGCTGTTAATGGCGGAGACTGAAAGCATGCAAGCATTATTCCGCGTTGGTGCTTTGTTACCGATAGTACCTAACGCCATGAAACCAGAGACAATACCGTAACAACTTTAGGCGTTGTTACAGGGCGACTCCGACCTACAACAATTGGTACTTCTACACTAAGGATAAGGTTTTGTCCTGAGCTATCGTCACTGTGTGTCATTGTAGACATAGAATTGATATCTAATTTTGGTGGAATTCTCGATAGAGCATCAGCTACAATGTTAGGCTGAACCCACACCGGATCAGACAAAACGTTTTTGATTTATAAGGCAAGAAAACATTTTTTATTCCAACCAAGCGAAACAGAAGTTAACAAAACAAAACATTTTGTTTTCTTGTCTTCATTGGTGTGCGTTGAGATAAAACAAAAAATGCAAAAATCACGTTAGCTATATACTACGGAGTATATACTATGGATATATTTTTAAATATAGTTTCTCATTTATTAATTAACTATTAAATGTACTAAATAATTATTTAATACTTAATGTATTAAATAAATATTAAATTACATACATAAATAGTTATATGTATGTACCCTACAAAAAATTGGGCTAGCCACAACACTAGTACAATGGCTATCCGCTGAATGGACAGCACTAGGCACACTTTGTCCACTTCCAATATAAAAAACTGTCCATTTTAACACGATTTTAACGATTTATGGCTATCCATATGGCTGACCAGTTGTGACTATCCATATGGCTAACCAGTTGTAGCTATACATATGGCTGTCCAGATGTGGCTATATATATGGGTAACCAGTTGTGGCTATCTATATGGCTAACCAGTTGTGGCTATATATATGGTTGACCAGTTTTTCTATCCATATGGATATGTTTTTTGCAGTATATCTGTGGTCACAAACAATAATCGCCTAACAAACTGTTTATTTGTTTGTTCAAGTACAATATTAATTTTAAAATTTTATAAGTATTAATTTTATTAATTTTATTTTAAAATTCTATACATCTATCTATCTATCTTCAGTAGACTTCTTTTTTAATGCAACAGCCCGAAAGTGTCTCCTCTTCACGAGCCGTAAAAATTATCGTAGAGCCAATTCGACATTTGGCTTTGCTTCCGATATTACAGCTGAAAGGAAAATATAGTTAATAATATATAGTTAATAATTATCGAGTAATTGGAATATTATTAATACAATGAATAATTTAAACTAATTATTGATTACTTAGTTAAACTTATAGATATGTGCATACCTCTCAAGGTGTCGAAAAAGTTTTGAAATCCTTTAAGGCAAATTTTGTCATGAACTCCCTCCAGATAAGGGGCAACGCAAAGCTCCCTACTCAATATATACTCTATATTTTTATTAAGATCCTCAGCGATAAAGAATTTCAAGGCAGCCATCTGGAAAATTAATATCTGCTATTATATTGTATAAAGCAAACAACAGTGTCATATGCGTCTTTATTTTCTTCGCAAATCTTTAAATTTATTTGCGTTAAATGTTCTTCACTAGTTAAGGGAAATAGGGACACGACGGAAGCCTTTTATGTCTCTCTGCCAACTAGCTTTTGGGTTAGCATTCCTTGCTTGACAATCATTGGACTTATTTTGTCAATCTTATCGCTTAAGTTCGAAACGACATCTGCAACTTCAAAATTTTTTTAACTATTATCATTATAAATATTATTTTTAACTGATAATGTAATATATAAAATTATAATTTAGAAGAAAATTATTATTGGGTTTTTACTACCGACTATTTTACTACCAAACTATTTTACTTTTTTGAAAAATACTCACTTTTTGTTTTATAATTTTGTTTTAATTTATTAAAAATTTTGTAGATTTGAAATTTTTAATGCGAGATTTATGTTCTTGACTGTTTTTAGTTTAGTCACAATTTTTCACGACTTATATGAAACTTCGTTTCTGTTTTAATTTATTTATAATTCAATTTTAACGATAATAAACAAAATGCTGTTTGCTATGTGGTCATGGCAACAAAAATTAGAAACGTTTTTCATAGAAATCATTTTCATTTCAAAGGTGGCCAAATCATGCATTACATTGGACCACCCATATGGCTAGTACCATGTAGTCAATTGACCCAAAATTTTTTGTAGGGTAAATATATAAATGTATGTATATTAATGTATAACTATTAAATGTATAATAAAGAAACCAAAACAAAGTAACCTTTACAATTCATTTCGTTAGCTATTTCTTTCCAAAAGTTTTAAAATTTTTTTCTTTTGATTCTTTTTGATTTTTTGTTAAAAATCACATTAAGTTCAAGGGGTGACTTTTGCACTATTTCTTTAGCCTCACCTAATGTTTTTTGGTTGAGGTGAAATAATTTTTCGACCGGCGAAACTCGCGAATTTTTAATGTAAAGGGCCGTGAACATGTCACGGAACGAGGGCCATGAAAGGTAGTCGCCTTTGAACATTGCCGTGTCCCATGGAGGTAAACTAATATTGTACCCGCTCGGCGATGACTCGGCGTCATTTGAACGCGACTGCGAAATTGTGGGGCCTGGTACGGCAACTGGAGTCAAAGAGTGTGTCAATTGATTGATGAGCCCAAGACAACGGGTGTAAACACGGTAGGAATGACTACGCTTTGCTTTCACTGCATCCAAACTGGATGCCAGCTCACTCCTAGTTCGGCTTTTTTCTACGAACTTATCGTACGTGGCGTTAAGTAAATGCCACTGAGATTTGAGCTCATCCCTGTGGACTACAAGGGTATGTATGTTATGCATATCGACTGGAATTTCCGTGAAATCCACGCTAAATTCGGTTAAGCCATCGGCCAGTCGAATAAACGAATCGAGTAACGCCATTACAATGGTGAGTTCGGGGCACAAAAATCGATAAGGGCACTATGTTCTGAGCAGGCGCTTGAGTGTGCGCGAGCAGCAAAAATTCGCAGCGAAAAAATAATAAAAATATTTGTCCGACGACAAATATTTTTGGGCACTATATTGTGAGTAGGCGTTTGAGCGTGCGCGAGCAGCAAAATTTCGCAGCGAAAAAACAATAATATTTGTCCGACGACAAATATTGTGGGCACTATTTAAGTGAACAAGCACGTGTGTGTAAGCGTGAGCAGCAAAATTTCGCAGCGAAAAAATAATAATATTTGTCCGACGACAAATATTGTGGGCAATATTTAAGTGATTTATGCGTGCGTACGCGCGAGCAGCAAAATTACGCAGCGAAAAAATAATATTAGTCTGACGACAAATATTTTTGGGCACTAACGAAGTGATTTATGCGTGCAAAATTACGCGCTCACTGGGGCTCGTCTTAAGTTGGGCTCACTTGCCAAAGGGCGAGAGCGCGAGTCGTGTTATAAAAACCGGTTGCTGTTTACCGCGAGCACTGCGAACACACACACTTTCTACGGGCACTTGTCGTGATAAAAAAACACGTTTGTTTCGAGAACTGCTATTTTTGGTACAGTCTCGACTATAACGTTATATACTTACTATAACGTTATATAAGTATATATATACCTTTTTCTGGAGCGCTATCCGGCTCGTTAGGACCAATGTTAATCTCAAAAAACGTGTTTCTTGTTTTGTTCTGAGGCTGAAGCCGTGATTTATTTTATTCAATATTTTAGTGTGTTCAATGCAAAATGTGATACATATATTTATGTATATGCGGATTATTATAACTTTCACTTTTCTCTAGCAAATATTGTCATTTTACAAAATTGAATGCGATGAATTTTCAAAAGATAAGAATGAATGAGCTATTTTTCATAAAATCAAAGATAAGTACTGATGATGAGGAAAGCCGGACTGCCGTGGTCGATGTCAAACGATAGATAGTCGCGGTGGTCCTAACAAGACTGGAGATCGTGAACTGGGTCGTGCCGCCACGGACCCGAACGAGAGCGAAAGCTTGCAGTCGGGCGAGCGGAGATTTGGCGTAAACAGAAACAAAAGATTTAACATATGGATTAATTGCATTTAATTGATGCGCAATTTGTCTCATTAATTGTGGACAACAATCAGAATTTGCATTTTTTTTAATTACGATAATTTGTAGAAGTTTCAACGTCATAAAAATATAATATAATATAATATAAAAATATAATAATATATAACCTGATGTTAAAGGCCCAGATCGATGATAAAAAACATCATGAATTTTAAAATTATATACACTACGTGCAACAGATTCATCAATTTTCGCATGAGCGCTAACCATAGAAAAAGCTAAATTATATTTTCGTATATTATTGAAATATTGTCTGGCTCTTCTTTTAATATTAAATTCAACAGAATTAAAATCTGTAAACAATTCTTTAAAAAATTCATTTTGTGTTAATGGTTCTAAATGTACTTTGCCCTTAAGGGTGTAAAAATATGCCTATTACGATTAGTTATCTCTGATTCAAAATGCTTTGCATTACAACTGGTACATATTAAGTTCATTTCTCCACATGTAAAGATATTGAAATTCCCAGGTACAATTGACAAAGCAGCTTTAAAATGAGGAAGCAAATCTACGGCAATAATTTCATGAGTAATATTATTGTTCCCATAACCATTAGTTAGTTAGTTAAAGCTAGCTGGCACTAGGTACCCTACAAAGACCTTACGGTCCTTAGTGTTACTAGCCTGCGTTTGGTGCATTGAGTTCTTACGAGGTCGCTAGGTTGTTTGTAATGTCCTTTTTTATCTGCCGCAAAAAACTTCGCTTAGGCCAGACTGCTGCGCACGACTTTAGTGAAGCGCAGAAGGTCATCAAGTGGTGCCTCCGCTGCTTGCTTTAGGTCGTGGCACCAGTAAAGGCCCAGGTATTTGACTCGACTATCACCTAAGGCTGGACACTAACATAGCAAGTGTTCTACAGTCTCTCTTTCCCCAGGTTGTCTACACTTCCTGCAGGATTCGCTGGCATCCTATAGGAGTAAGCTGCAGTATAGAAGTGTCCAATAACTATCCCCACAAGAAGTCTACAGCTAGCCCTGGTGAGTAACAGTAGGTAATTCGTTCGTCTTCCGTCGTAGTGGCTTCACATGATTTTTGAAGCTTTACAGGTATGAGTAGATTTCCAACGCTTTTCCGCTTTTTTTATCATTTCGGAGTCACAGTTATACTTAAGAGTTTTTAGAGGTATAGGAGCTGCCACTATGTTCTCAGTTTGTAGTGTTACTCCTGTCTTTGCTAGTTCGTCGGCCTTTTCATTCCCCATGATCCCCGTGTGTCCAGGAACCCAATAGATATGTAGGATTTTGTCTTTCATTAGCTGTTCAAGTGCGGCTTTACTCTCCCAAACCATCAAAGAATAGATCCAGTCTGCGCAGAGAGCTTTGATTGCCCTCTGGCTATCAACGTATAAGTTTATTCTTGAGTATTGTGCCGTGCGTGTGTCGGCCAGAATAGCTGCCATTTTAATGGCAAATATTTCAGCTTGAAAGATCCTGCAGTGGTCCGGCAGCCTGAAAGCCTCTTTGAGATCCAGCTCTGCACAGTACACCGCAGCACCTACCCCTTCCTTTAGTTTAGAGCCGTCAGTAAAAATATTAAAAGTCTTGCCCCTGAGCCTGATGCATCTTAGCCATCCCTTTTCTTTAAATGTTACCCTTGGCTTAACGTCAATGTTGAGTCTGGGTGTCACGTAGTCTATAGGTTGCATGGACCTATCTATTTCCTTTAATTTACAATGGCCGTAAGATAGATACCCCAACTGCCCCATAGCTTTCAGCCTTAGGGCAGCTTTTTTATCCTGGTTTCTAATCCACAGGTCTACAGGTGGAAGGTAGAGCAAGACCTTAAACGAGGCAAATGGTGTACTTCTCAGGGCGCCCGTGATGCATAATCCAGCTAGCCTCTGTACCCTATCCAGCTTATCAGCATAGGTCTTTTTTGTCGTGGCAGGCCATCACACCAAAGCGCCATGGAGTAATATCGGCCGGACCACTGCTGTGTAGACCCAGTACATTAGAGAGGGAGAGAGGCCCCATGGCTTGCCCACCATGTTCTTGCATGCATAGAGGGCCACTGACGCCTTCTTCACTCTCTCTTTACTATTTGCCTTCCACGTTAGTTTGTTGTCCAGTAGTATCCTAGGTATTTGGTGCTGCTTTTTGCCGTCAGTCTTTGTCGTCACAACATTGGAGGATTCCAGGTTGGAGTCTTGTACTTTCTGGTAAAGAGAACAAGTTCCGTTTTACCTGGATTAACACTGAGACCTACTTTGGTTGCCCATGCGTGAATCTCCCTTAATGTGCGTTCCATTATTGAGATAATCGTATCTAGAAATTTCCCAGTGATAATAACGGCTATGTCATCAGCGTAGGCCGTTAGCTTTGCTGGTCCATTCTCCAGGTTTTTCAGTAGCGTGTTCACCACGAGGTTCCACAGGAGGGGGGATAGGACGCCACCTTGTGGTGTTCCTCGGTTGACTTTCCTCTTAGTGGTGAAACCCATTCCGCTGAGATCACCCTGTGTCTTAGCCACCTCTCTATCCACCTACAGATAGCTGGGTGTACTTCTAATTGACGGATGCTTTCTATTATCGCTCCAGGTGATACTTTATTGAAGGCATCCTCAATATCAAGCAAAACTCCCATCGCGAACTCCTGTTGTTCTAGGGCTTTCTCAATGCCTGTGACGACCATGTGTAGTGCCGTCTCCACTGACTTTCCCTTTGTATACTCGTGCTGCCTTGGAGACAAAAGTAGGGGGTTGAGTTTTCCTCTTATATGAGCATCTAACACCCTTTCAAGCCTTTCCATTAGGAAGGACGTAAGGCTAATGGGCCTGTAGTCTTTTAGGTATATATGGCTGTTTCTGCCTGATTTCGGAATGAACACAACCCTAGATACCCTCCAAGAGCTTGGTACATAGCCCAGCCTTAGACATCCTTCGTAGATATGTGTAAGCCACAAGCTAACGTCCTCTATTCCGTGTTGCAACATCGCAGGGAATACTCCGTCTGGCCCTGGTGATTTGTATGGGTCAAGGGATTTGATCGCCCATCTCACTCCATTATTGGAGATGACATCGCAATCATATGGCCCGTCTATGAGTTCCACCGTGTTTAAAGGAGCGTCTTCTGTGCAGCTTAGAAAGTGAGAATTTATCAGTGATTCTAAGGTTTCCTTGCTGTCTTCCGTCCACTCTCCGTCGCCTATGCATAAAGTGCGTAGTGTTGTCGGGGTGCGCGCCATAAGCTTCCTCAACCTTGCCACTTCGGTTGTTTTCCCGATGTTAGAGCAGCAATTCCTCCAAGAGGTTTTCTTTGCCTTTTTAATATCCTTTTTGTACAATCCAAGTAAATCCTTGTATTCGCCCCATAACAAGCAATTTTATAAGAGGATATTAGAGACCCTACTAGATTATCTACGGAGTTCTCAAGGTCCCCAGCGCTTGCAATTGGCGCCGATTGACCTATTTTCTTACTGAGTACGCTTTCATACTTTTCCCAGTCTGTATTCCTAGGATTTCTGTATGCTTTGTTGGTGTCAGTATTGTAATAAGTCAGGATTCTTCGTGTAGGGCAAGGCGGTATGCGCCATAGACTTGTAATAGTAAAAGTACTTTTGCCAAAATGGTATAAAGGCTTACCAAGCCAATTTAGTGTTTTAAGGCTCACTAAGCCAAAAGAGAAAAGCTTGAATTTAACTTTCAGACAATTCTGATTTCTTTATTAATTGCTGCTCTTATTTATATTAAAATTAATAGCTTAAGAAGACTAAGCATTACATTGGTATAAGCATTCTTGCTGAATTAACAATAACTCAGTTAACAACAATGATTGATACGTTATTGTTTCAATGTGTAATGTGTAACTACCGCGTGTGTTTTCGCTTGCGTTAGCGATTCATTAGTGTGTCATAAGTTGACGTACATTTAGTGTCAAATAGTAAATTAGGTTATTTGTTTTAAATATGTTGTTGCAGTGGATTGTAGTTACAGTGGGATGCACTACATCCTCACCCTTTAAAAGAAAAAAAAAATTTTATAAAAGAAAATTTTTTTTTTTTTTGTTTACTATAGTTATAATGTGTTTATTTTTTTTAAATTATTATTGTGTATTTCTGAAGATCTTCCCTTAATATCTATAATTGAATTTACACTATTAGTTTCTATTATTTTGTAAGGTCCATGATATGGTTTTTCAGATTTCTTTCGAGTTTCTCTTTTTACTAAAACCAAATCTCCTACGTTAAATTCTACAGTGTTGGTATTTTTATCGTAATCTATTTTACGTTTTGCTTTTACTTTATTTATTATATTTCTAGCTCTATGAAGAGATTCTTTTAATCTAGTTTTAAGTTCGTTAACATAATCTTCCCTGTTGTAAACTGGAGTGGTATTTTCTAATATGTCGTTAGGTAAATAAGGTAACTTTCCAAATATAAGTTCGTATGGAGTGTATTGTGTGTCAATGTGAGGGGTAGTGTTGTAAGCAAAAGTGTAGAATGGTATCCATTTATCCCATTCGTAATCTTCTGCAAACGTTAACAAAAATTCATTCAACACTCTGTGGTTTCTTTCGATAGTACCGATTGTCTGGTGGTGGTATGTTGTGGTATGTTGTGGAAAATATTTGTTTAGTTTTTAATAATGCGCATAGCCTTTCCATTAATATATTATTAAACTCAGTTCCTCTGTCTGACTTTAAAATTTTGAAACATCCGTATTTTAAAATAAATTGCTCTACTAATGCTTTTGCTATTGTGTTAGCATCTTTAGTCTCAATAGGTTGAGCTACGATAAATTTTGTAAGTTCGCGTTGCATTGTAAGGATGTATCTGTATCCATTCGATATTCTTAGTGGTCCTACTGTGTCAATTTGTATTGTTTCAAAGCTAGTGCTCGGTGTGTCAGTTATAATCATTTTTTCTTTAGTATGTCTCACCTGTTTACTCTTACAGCATAATTCACATAGATTTATATATTTTTTTACCATTTTCCGCATATTTTTCCACAAATATCTCTGTTTTAATTTTAAAATAGTTTTTCTGATTCCTAGATGACCTCCGTGCGGGGAGTTGTGATACTCTTCAATCAGTTTATATTTTGCTATATCATCGTATATTATTTTCGGAGCTTTATATATCATTATCTTTAGTGGTAAGCTTTTATTCTTGGTTTGTTGCGCCAAGTTATATTTTATTTTAAAATCTTCTTTCTTGATAAACTTAAATATGTCATCTGTTTCTTCAAGCGCTAACACGTGTATATTTTCTTTATGCATTTTGGATAACAGCTTCTCTAATATCAAATCTAGATTTGTTAGACCTTCACTGCATCGAGCAATAATATTTTCGTTGTTAATTTCAATCGAGGGTTTACTACCTCTGCTTTCAATAAATTTTAATCTTTTTATACCTTTTATATCAGTTATTGATACACAATCCCATATATATATGCTATCTTGTTGTAGTGAAGTGCTAATATTATTATCATTTGGTGTATTGCTTTTCTTGTTATGCATGCTTCGAGTAGTTGCAAACACCTTTTTTGTATCAATTGTAGGGATCAACGTTTTTAGAATATCTGAGTCAAGTTTAATGCGTGATAGAGCATCAGAGCATTTTCCCTTGTTTGTACACGATTTCGAAGTCATAGTCCGATAGGTCTAATCGTATTCTTGTTAATTTTGATGAAGGGTTTTTATGACTAAATAATGAAATAAGTAGTCGATGGTCCGTGACCACAATTAACTTTTTACCATACAAATACGGTTTAAAAAAATTTATCGCCCAGTGGATTGCAAGCAGTTCTTTTTCTATTATTGGCTTGTTGATATCGTGTTTTTGTAGTGTTTTACTGGCGTATGAAATTGGCAAATCATGACCAATCTCACCTTGCGATAGGATTGCTCCTAGTGCAAAATGCGATGCATCTGTGGTTACTATAAAAGGTTTATCAAAATTAGGATATTGCAGGATTGGTGGTTTAATCAATTTTTCTTTGAGTGTAGCAAAAGCTGTTTGACATTCTTCTGTCCAAACGAAAGCTGTGTCTTTCTTTAGAAGTGAATTTAATGGCCTGGCAATTAGTGCAAAATTTTCTATGAATCGTCTATAATAATTGCAAAATGCTACATATCTTCTTACTTCGTCTGGAGTTTTTGGGAGTGGGTAATTTTTTATAACCTCGTACTTAGCTGGATCAGTCTTTATTCCATCACGGGTTATTAGATGTCCAAGGAAAACTACCTCTGATTGCAAAAATTTACATTTACTAGGATTTAACTTAAGGTTGTATTTCTGTAGTCTGTCAAATACTTTAATCAAATTCTTATTGTGGTGTTGTAGGCTGCAACCGAAAACAATTATATCGTCTACGTATAGAAATGCTTCGGTGCCTAAACCACTCAATGCTATTGTGAGCATTCTTTGAAAGCTATTCGATGAGATTTTCAGACCGAAAGGTAGTCTCTTAAAATGGTAATGGCCATCTGAAGTTGAAAACGCTGTCAGAGGTCTTGATTTTTCGTTCAACGGAATCTGGTGAAAGGAACTCGTCATGTCTAACGTTGAGAAAAATTTAGCTCTGCCTAATTTGTCGAGTACGTCTTCTATTCTAGTTAATGGGAATTTGTCATTTAATAGTTTGTCGTTTAATTTTCTGTAGTCAACTACTAAGCGCCATTTTTTGCAACCTTCACTTTTCTTTGGTACCAACAAAAGAGGTGAGTTGTATGGGCTTGTGGAGTGTTCGATTATGTCGTTTTTCATTAATTCTGTTACTTGATTATTTATTTCTTGGCATTGTGTATGTGGAAGTCTGTAGTTTTTTATGTATACTGGTGCATCGTCAGTTGTAGTTAAATTTTGGGTGTATAAATTATTTGTAGATAGGGGTTCGTTTTCTAAGTGGAAATTGTTGTGATATTTTTTTAGTATTTCGACTAGTGACTTTCTTGAGTATTCATCTAAATTGTTTATTTTTATTTGTTCAAGAACTTTATTTAGTCGTGTGTCGTCATTGCGTACTGCTGACTCTGCGAAATGTACATTGTGATTATCCAGCGGTTCTGTTTTTGGAACTAGGTTGTTGAAGCGTATTTCATGGTCATTAACATTTAGTATTCTGACATGACAATTGCCATTGCTTGGAACAATTGAATTTGCAATAAAAACTCCTTTTTGAATCTCTACTTTGCAAATTACTGTGTCCTTTTTTACATTAAGTTTTATTGGACATATTACCTCTGATCTAGGTGGGATTACCGTTTGGCCTAAAGAAATAGGGATTATCACGTCTGTATATGGAAGTATTACCGTGAGTGTGTAGCATTCATAGTCAATTTTGCAAAAATATTTGGATAGAAAATCTCTACCTATGATGCCGTCTGTAGCTATTGGAAAATTGAAGTTTACTACATGGAATGATTCTAATATTGTTCTGTCTCCTAAGATTATTTCCAGCCTTGTGGTACCCATTGATGTTATTTGTTCGTTGGTTATACCACTTATTTTACATCTGTATCTATCTGAAAAATGTTCGTCTTCCAATGAGTTTTGGTTCTTGTAAAGTTAAATATTTGCTCCTGTGTCAATTAAAAATGTAAGAGGGTGTTTGTGGTTTTTGCAGTTAAGTGTAATATAATTGCCTGTTATTCTTGTAATGCAGTATATTTTTAATTGTTGCCCTCCGGAAGGTCTGTTAGATCTTCCGGGCATATTACGTTTCCCTGGTCGCTGATTATATTAACGCGACATTGTTCGTAATTTCAGTTATTGTAGGAACAGTTATGAGTTCGAATATTTGAATTGTGATTATTATTTCTATTATTGTGGTAGTTCCTCTGGTTTTGCCAATGTGGACTTATGAAATTGTTTTCTTGTGTTCGAGGCTGGTTCCTCGATTGATTGGTAAAATTTCTTCTGTTCTGACTATTTAAGTTTCTGTTATTATTCGAGTTTTGGTAAGTACTTCTGTATTGACTAGTGAAGTTTCTGTTATTATTCGAGTTTTGGTAAGTACGGGGGGGACGGTTGGAAAAATTTTGGTTTCTCTGAAAATACATTACTTGTCCATGTGCGTCTGTTTTCTCTAGCTCAAGCGCGAGATTGATTGCTTCGGTCAAGGTTTTAGGTTGTGCTGCGAATATCGTGTTTTTCAGGTGGTCGTTAACACCGTTCTTGAATACAGATAATGCGTAATTTTCATTCATTTTCGCTATTACGGATTTTTCAGCTGCTGTGGAATTGTTCGGAAGCTCTGCGACTTGTAAATTGTTCAACTCAGCCACCAGAGTAAGAATCCTATCTTTAAAGATAGTTACCGTAGAATTCTTTTGTGTCAGAGACGAAAGTGTTGTTTGAATTTGTTGTATAGTTAATGTGGATTTGTATCTGCTCGTTAAACTGTCTTTAAACGTCTTGAAGTCTTCAAATTCTGTTGCATATCCTAGCGCTGTTCTTACGGCTGCTTCTAGTTTTACGTTAACTATAAAATTGATTAATGTTTTTCTTTGTTCTAGCTTCGTGTTGTTGTATAAGGTCTCTGTAATAGTCAAGAATGAATTTAACTCTTTGTAACGCCCTGCAAAAGTAGGCACTACTTTCATAATTGTTTCCATATTAAAATCCGACATTGTGCTCGTGTTTCTATTTCTCTTCTCTTCGTTCATCTGTTCTATTAAAATTGTTTTAGTTATAGTATATATATTTTTAAACTCTGTTTTTATAGCTAAGTTCTCATCCTGATCTGTATCCTCAGATAGTAGATTAAATCTTGTTTTTAATCCTTCTATTTGTGTCAACTTACTCTCAAGTGTCTTTTCTGTGTATGGTCTATTCGGGTTTTTCTTCAAATTTAACAAAAGCTGATCTAATTCCTTTTTAATGTCCTCCATCAAATAGACGACAATATTAATATGAAATTTTTATTTAATTTATACGTAAAATGTTTACAACATTTAGATTCAATTCTCAATTTTCTTTATACCTGTGTTACCGTGTTCTTGTGTTTTTTTACATAGGCCTTTATGTACTGATCTACATTGTATATCAAGAATAGGACTATAAGTATAACTAAGATGGTGATAACAAATTCTGGTAACGTCGGTTGGAGGACGATGTATGTCGCCTGACTGTTGTTGACCGCTGCGTCAGCTACCTTAGACTGGGCCTTCCCCATTGTTCTTCTTTGGGTACTTCTTTACTGTCTTTTCAAGTTCCTCCCTTTGTTGCCACAACCTGGCGCTGATCTCCCACGAAGGCGGGTTCTTGGTATCTGCCAGAATAGCCTTAATGTACGCCAGCCGCTTTCTGTCCTTGTATATCCTTCCTCCACGCTTACGTTTCGGCTTTAGCTGTCCCGTTTTTGTAACGTACGTCAGCTTTCTTTCCAAGGATTCAACCTGTCTGCGCCTATACTCCTCTATAGTAATTCTCTTTGGGCCTTCACAGATTTGGGCCTCAGGAACGGCGGCAGGTAACTGATATTGGCGTACCACGGCAGATTTTTCTATACTTGTTCGGTGGGCAGGATCCACGGCAGATTTTTCTATACTTGTTCGGTGGGCAGAATCCACGGCAGATTTTTCTATACTTGTTCGGTGGGCAGGATCGCCATGTACTAAGTCAGGATTCTTCGTGTAGGGCAAGGCGGTATGCGCCATAGACTTGTAATAGTAAAAGTACTTTTGCCAAAATGGTATAAAGGCTTACCAAGCCAATTTAGTGTTTTAAGGCTCACTAAGCCAGAAGAGAAAAGCTTGAATTTAACTTTCAGACAATTCTGATTTCTTTATTAATTGGTGCTCTTATTTATATTAAAATTAATAGCTTAAGACGACTAAGCATTACATTGGTATAAGCATTCTTGCTGAATTAACAATAACTCAGTTAACAACAATGATTGATACGTTATTGTTTAAATGTGTAACTACCGCGTGTGTTTTCGCTTGCGTTAGCGATTCATTAGTGTGTCATAAGTTGACGTACATTTAGTGTCAAATAGTAAATTAGGTTATTTGTTTTAAATATGTTGTTGCAGTGGAATGTAGTTACAGTGGGATACACTACAGTATTGTTGAATCGAATAGTAAAAGAGATGTAGTTGTGATCTGAGAAGGAAGGTTGCCTAAGCACCTTCCAATCGTCAATCACGTTTATATATATAGATAAAAGAGAGTAATATCTAGCACATTCTCGGAGAGTGGACCTTTGTAGGTGGGTTCCCTTTCGCTATTGGCTATCGATAAGTTATAATTAAGGATAAAGGAAAGACTCACCTCTGTCGTTGACGTCCTCGCATCCCCAGACAGGGTGATGAGCGTTGGCGTCGGTGTCTACCACCAGTCGTTGCCCCTTGGCCCTCATTCCTTCGACCAGAATCTTGAGCTTTTCAGGGGGTGCATCCTTGTTGTGAGCCATGTAGCAGGACGCGAAAAGTAAGGTATTCGCGCCGTCCTCTACCTCCACAGCCGTCAAGCCGTCGACACTGTAACGAGAGATAAGGTTTGAGTTAATAACCCGCCTAATAATAATCGCGGTCCTAACTTTACTTACCCTTGTTGGCGCGAACAGTATGTAATTTTGTGACCCAAGTCCAGAAATCCTGTCATCCGAAGATATCCATTTTTCCTGAATTAGGGCCACGTCGTAGCCGCCCCCCTCTAATGTGAGGAGGAGCTCGGCTGAGGCGGTCTTACTGTGATGGAGATTTATCTGTAGGACCCTCAGAACTAGGCTCTTTGGTGACCTCAGCGGGGCCGGCTACTTTGTCCCCGCTTTATCCACTGCTGCCGACTTCTCCCCTAACTAAAGGTTTGAGGCTGCATCGGCCAGATCTTTCTCCACTTCACCAGTGTCTAGCGTGTTGGTGTTTTCGTAGCCCGGGTTTCGCTTCTTCAGACGTAGGAATACACTCCCTACGCCCCAAAACATTTTCCCGAACCGCGGGTATAATATGTCTTCCGCCTGCTTTATTTGCAGAATGTAGTTCTGTTGGTGTTTTCGTAGCCCGGGTGTCGCTTCTTCAGACGTAGGAATACACTTCCTACGCCCCAAAACATTATCCCGAACCGCGGGTATAATATGTCTTCCGCCTGCTTTGTTATTTGCAGAATGTAGTTCTGTTGGTGTTTTCGTAGCCCGGGTGTCGCTTCTTCAGACGTAGGAATACACTTCCTACGCCTCAAAACATTTTCCCGAACCGCGGGTATAATATGTCTTTCGCCTGCTTTGTTATTTGCAGAATGTAGTTCTGTCCCTCATCAGGAGTGGAGGGCTTTGTTACGTGCAGAATCTGCCACTCGCTGGTTGGCACATCGGGATTCTGCCTCTGCAAAAGACGAAGATCTACTTCCGGCTTCATAATGAGCGGAATGAGGACCTTCGCCTTCGGGATAGAGGGGATGTTTGCTCTATCCACGACTTCGAAATTCGCTCCCTCCCATAGGCCATGGAGTTTCGAAACCGCTCCCTTTAGCCATTGGATAGTCATCTCGTCGTTACACTTGACCAGCTTCACACCATTGAACCAACCCGCCCCGTCAAAAGACGGCATTGGTTGGTCGACCTCGGCGTCCATTTTGCTGATCATAGCTTCCAGCAGTTTAACTTCCACCATCCTCCATTGCCCCGTCGTCATTTGCCCGTAGGGGTTGGATTGAGGACCGCTACTGTCAGATGACGTTTTGCGACCTCATTGGCCTTCCTATTAACGGGCAACGCTTCGAGCACAGCTTTGAATGTGGAAGCCTTAGATGTGGAAAGGGCTTGGTCCTGATGCTTCAGCTTCTTGTTGGCTGACTTAGCCTCATCATTGGACCTTTGCCTCTTCATTGTCATTTGTTTAGAGACGCCCTCCTCTATAGAATTGGGAAACGTCTGACTTTTCGGAAAGTATTTCTCCTTGCCTGCAAAGTGTGCTCGCCCTCTTGCCACAGTATCATAACCTTTCGTTCTCCGCCTTGGAGAGACCAGTCTTGGGGCCTAGACGGCTGACAATGCGAATTGCCGCCTTGTACTCAGAAAGGGCTTTCAGATTCTCCCTATTCGATATTCTCTTGATCTTGACCTTGCTATCCGGTGCAGAAACCACAGAGGATCCCGGAGACATCGGAGCTCCTTTCTTTGTTAGCTCGATGGTAACGCTGTCGAGGTCTGAGTCTGAATCGACTGCAGCACCTGACCGCGCTACCCTTTTATCTAACGCTTCAACAGTAGCTTTAGAACTGGCATGCCCTGTTGTAGACGACATGCCAGCCGTTTTCAGTTGGTGGCCGCTGGCGACACGCAGAGGAGACCTATCGTCTCAACCGTGCCCGCTGGTGGTAGCAGCCACAGCTTCCACCGACGTTTGAGTAGATATCCCTACCCGAGTTGCTTCCTTTATAGCAGCGGTCGGGGAACTTTTTTAATCATTACCCCAAAATATTTTTGTGTAAGTTGATATTACCCCATGGCGAAGAGCAAAAAAAAAAACGAAATCGCCTCTTTTTAGCATCTTTCATATTATAGCCCCCATGATAATTTTGAAAAGAAAACAATAACTAAAAATTTAATTTAAACATCATTTATTCAATTTATCAATGCAGTACCTAGTAATACATAACGGTAATAATAGTAATATAAGTAATATACAGTTGAGGAAAAAAAATTCGCCCCCACAGAAAATATAAGTAAATGATAATCTCTTGTTATTTTGTAATTCATATGATATTTTTCTTGTATTATTAGACGAAAAAACTAGTTTAAATTTTATATATAGCCCCCATAAAAAATATTTTTTAATTTAAATGATTTTTTTCGGGAGAAAAAAATTCGCTTCTCTGACGAAAATGGTAGCCCTGATATTTTTTATCATTTACTTATATTCCTTCACGTTTTGGAGAAATGATGTTGTTTCATGTTCGATACAATTGCTTCAAAATTGAGACTTTTTGATGTAAGAGCGATTTGAATACAGTCTTCGGCGTTTAATTGATTTTTGTTCTTCGTTTTGTGCCTTGTTCGCACAAATATGTTGTTCCAAATGGCAACAATTTTTTAACCGCCTCTTCTATGATACCAGAAGAACCCAACCTGAAGGTTTTTTTGGTATCATAGCAATTTCACATTTAAAAGGATCTACAATCCAACTGAGAGTACGTGTATCAAGATTTGGAAAGTAATCTGAAAACCGCTCTCTGAGTTTGATAAGATGTCTTACAATTGTATCCTTGATGTCAGCAAAAGTAATATTTTCGCAATCTTCCAAAAACAAAACGAACCTTGAAGAGAAGCTCTCTTGTTCTGTTCTACTTTCTGTCTCCAATATTGCAGCTGTAATCCAAACGCTGACACTATTTCTCTCGCTGAAGTGATATTAATATTTTTTCCTTGCAATTCTTTGTTGAATATATTTATACTCTCAAAAATGTCCGCTAAATATGCGAGATATGCAACCCAGGAAGTGTTTTTAAACTTATCTGCGAGAATATTTTTTTGATCAACCATAAAAATTTCGACTTAAGTTTTGAGAGTCCATACTCGATTTAGTACATTTCCGCGAGAGAGCCACCTTACTTCTTTATAATAAAGTAGGTCCGTATATTGAGCTTCACCGTCCTGACATAATTCACGAAATAGCCGCGTGTTTAGTGCATGTCCCTTGATAAAATTTACAATTTTGATGACATCATGCAAGTTACGGTTTTAAACCTTCAGTTATGGATTTATACTTTCCGAAAATAAAACAATGTTACTTTTAATACAAGAAAAACTTTTGAACTTTATTTGGCAGAGAGATCTTTAGAACTTTATTTAACAGAGATATCTTCAGAATTAAACTTAGTTACGTTTTCGATCCTTTCATTGCCATCCAATTCTTCCTCTTCTTAGGAATGTAGAGATAAGACAATTTCTGTTCCCACAGAAATGCATGGAACGAAATTTGAAACAATATTTCCGCTCACACGGAATGTTGCTGTGTCAGCACAAATAGATATTTAGAGAAAGAAGAAGAAGAAGAATTTGATGGCAGTTAGTACATATACATACATATACTGTAATTGGGTATGTTGGATATAACTCCTCCATCCCTTGTTTGAAGACTCTCCTGAGTCGATAGATTTACAATTTCAGTTTACAATAATTTTTTTTTTGTTAATCATTACTTAATCAAATTAGATAATCAAGATTTTTTATTCAGTGCTATATTTCTGTATAATTTTTTCAATGTTTAATTGTTCATTTTTTTTCCTTTTTCACAATTGTCCTGCATTTTGTTCACTACTTTTACTTTAAGTCTCTTTTGTTTTGTAACGAGCTTCCAGGCCGGGGTAGGCTCAGCCTTCGGTCCGGATCCGTTTCAGAAATTTCTATTTCAGGGACAGTCGAAATACAGTCACGAGGCGATTTTTATTTATTTTGTTTGATTTCTTTATTTAAAGAGTTTTGTTCTTACATATGCTTCGATTTATTGATCCTATTTATAGCTCGCGCACCCCTGGGTGTGTAGTTTCTTGTCTTGGTCGTAGTTCGTCGCTAGCCCTAGCCTCTAAAGAGATCAACGAGGACCGTCTGTATATTCGATTGGGAACTATAATTCGTCCTTCGCCAATGACTCTACTATTCCTAGTCTTTTTTGATAAAATATAATAAAATCTTCTATTTGCGTAAAGTGTGTGTGCAGCTTATGCAATAGACGACCATGAAGGCGCGTCTTTTACTTGTGCAGCTTGTGGCGATTATCGAAACGCGCTCACAAGTTGAACTTTAAAGTCGACAGACCACTATATGCAATGTAATCAGTCCGGCGTTTTCACTTAGTTACAAAAAAAATATATAAGCTAATAAAATATTTTATCTGCGTGAAGTGTGCGTACGACTTTACAACAGACGACCATGAGGGCGCGTCTCTTGTTTGTGCAGCCTGTGGCGATTATGAAAAACGCGCTCACAAGTTGAACTTTAAAGTCGACTCAACACTATACGCGACACAATTATTCCTCCGTGCCCTCCGCGATCAAAAATGCAAAACTTTTCTGATGATTAAAGCGTTCCTTTTGAAACCTATTCCTGTTACCTGCCTAAGTTCTTCGTTCCGCGTCGTTATCCGTGTCCGTTCGCTTCGACGTTCGTTCTCCCAGTCCCGAAGCAGTTCTCTCTGTCTGCTTTCGTACCGATTGTCTTTTCCTATTCACCTCTGTGGTCAGCTGTTCTTCCTTCACACTTATGGCCGAAACCCATAACGGCATTGCAGCGCGCCAGAGAGAACAAAAAGAGCAGATTACGTGTATTTCTTATGGAAAAATGGAGAGGAGCTATTTTGCTTTCTTGCTCGAGAGGCACAAACAGCACGGCAGAGCTTTGGCAGAGCTTCGGGCAGAATACTACAAAATATTCCGACTTTTCTCTCTGAACCAATTAAAGAATGTTGCTTTTTGCGTCAAATAAAGAAAGAACGAAGCAGTGTTGCGTTTTTTGTCTTGAACTTATTTTTAATTACAAAATAAATGTAAAATAAATATTGTTGTAAAATATTGCAAGGTTAATATGCGCTTTTAACTAAGAATGTCTTCTTTGCTTTTACTGTTATATAGAATTATAAAATAAATTAATTTGGTATAAGTAAACAATAGGTTCCCAGCTCCGATTTTTTTTTTAAATTTTTCGGGTATAACCCTCATCGCCTCTAGTCCAAAGGTAATGAAAGTTTTTACCACTCTCGTGTAGTTTAGAAGTTATAGGCCTTGGATAGCCAAAAAATAAAGTGCTATATCTTCAAAACGATTTGAGATATCAACGTAAAATTAGCGCCGTTTAAAAGTATATTTCAGGGCAGTTCTTTTATCTAATAAGAACTTTTTTGATTACTGCTACTATTATGGAGATAATTTAACTTTTAAAAAAATTTTTAATTCGTTTTACAAAATAACTTTTTTCTTCCTTAAATGACAATTAAGGTATAAAATAGAATCACAATTTTTATAGCCCATAATATTACCTTTCAAACGGTATATAATATGTTTAGGTATGTTTTGTATTTTTGAGCAAATGTGATAGTGCGTTCTATAACAAAAAAGCACGTTTTAGGGTTATAATAAAAATTCATTTAAAAAAAAGGTACCTATTACTAACTTGTTCCAAAACCCTTTTTAATTTTAGTTCACAAAAAGCAGATAAAAGAGGATTTATAATTATTTAATAAAAAACTAATAAATTTCAGTTTAATGATTTAATGATTTAACGGATAACGGATAACTAGATATAAACTAGTATAAGCATGCTTTTTACTTGAAAGAATTGATATATTGCAAGTTTTTATTTTAAACATCTAGTTTTCAACTTCTACCCCACTCACGTCCTTATAATAATTTTTCGCCCTTTTTTCGCCCGTAAAGCCACAAAAATTTAATTAATTATTCAACCGTGGTTCTCTGTTTTGAGTAGAAACAAAGAAAAAGCTCTCTTGCAACAGTCGCTCTTATGAAGAGCGTAAATGAGGGTAACTTGGGTCGCGTCACGGATCCAGCCATTGGGTTAGCAGCTTTAGCATTCTTATGTCAACTACTCCTACAGGGTGTACTGGAGATGCTATTTACATTGAATCTATTTTCATTGTGTAATATCGTTACAGGTAAGGATTAGATTTATAAATTTGTAGTACAGGTAAGTATAAGGTTTGTATTAAATTCATTATAATTTGTATTATAGCTAAGTATAAAGTTTGTGAAAAAATCAAAACTGTGTTCGTTGTTTTGCTTATCGTTTTGCCGTGATTTATTTCAATAATAGCTCAATATATTAAGTTCAAGAAAATAATGCGATTTACAATGTCACTGTTAATGAATTCACTTAAATTTGGGTGTCAGAAATTATTATAAAAAAGAAGAACTGCTTGCGGCTACTCGCGGTGGAGGTCGAAGAAAGACTGGTTTCGTGAGCTGGGTCGCGCCGACACGGACCCGAACGAGAGCGAAAGCTTGCAGTCAGGCGAGCGGAGCTTTGGCGTAAACATTCCGCCCGCCTTGCAGGACTGCAATCTTGTCTCCCTCGACCGGGCCCTCAGCAGGTAGATTGGCGGCGCGAAGATGGAGCGGCGCTTAAGGACGATGCAGCATGGAATGATGCGCTGCGCCACACCAACAACAGCGACGGGTGCTGTTGCACCGGGACAGGAGGTGGGAGCATGCCAGACAGTTGCTGCACACATGGATCCGCTCCACCATCGCTCTTCGATGCGCCGCTGTCGGAATTTCGCGCAGTGCCGCAGCGCATGCTGACCCCTACACAAAGGGCAGCAACCGATGCTGGGGGGCCGCCTCAGCTGTTGCCTTGGCGCAGGTCGGCGGTGCGACTCCCACGAGTCGTGCAGACCGAGCGGGCTGGGCTTTCGTAGACGGCAGTGAGTCGGAGCGGTGCTTCCTCGAGTTGGGGCCATCCTTGGTGGCGATCGGCGGATATCGCGGCTTTTTGGCGCTGAGGAGCGCGTGCGCGCTAGTGCCGCCAATATGGCTGCAGCTCGTGCTTGGGCAACGGTCGGTGGATTGTTAGCTGATTCAGCTCTGGGCGCAGCGTCTAAAAAGGGAGCCGCCCTTGATTGCGGCTGGCGAGCGTCGCGTACGTCGTTTGTAGACGGAGAGCGGCGGCGAGCGGTTTCGGCTTAGTGTGATGGGGCGGCACGAGGCACGTTGTTTTGCGCTGGGACCACGTATTCGGGCGGCTGGCTGATGTGATGATCGATTATCTGTGAAGGAGCCACGTCCCGGGTGGTAGATGCTCGGCTTAACCCCATGCTTCGCCGTGGTGGCGTGACTGCCGGTGGCGACAAGCGGATGCCTCGGCCACGTTGCAGCGAGGAGAGGGCGCATTGCTGTTTTTGCGCGTCGCTTTTGGACAGCGGCGTTTGCGGTGGTGACATACGGATGCCGCGGCCGCGTAACAGCGAGGAAAGGGCGCATCTCTGAGCCGTTTTTATTTGTGGCACTTCGGGCTGTTTCGGAGCTTCCACGGCTAGTGCGTCTCGGGCCTCGAGTTTATGCTTCGGCGTTGAAGGGGGCGTCAAAGTGGGTGAAATTCGCGTTGGCCAACGTGCCAGGTGTGCATGGCGGATCTCATGCAGAATTTCGTTGAGACTTTCGCGGCTCGAGCGGAGGTCCTCTTCAATGCCGAGCTCCAGAACGTCTTCCTGGACTTCTTCTAGGGCCGGCAGTGCCGGAGTGTGACACTGTAGGCAGGCGGCGGTCTCGACTGCACCAGGGGGGGCTAGCATGCGTCCTTGTCGGAATCGGGCGCCTTGGCGGCGAATCAGCTTCATTGTCTTATATCTGCAGAGAAAGAAAGCATTAGATCGACTCTGTCATAAATGATTTAAAGATACGAGTTTATGAATCGGACGAGTAATAGTGTTCTTTTCAGTGCGTATGTCGACGACTCGAACGCGCTGGTCATTGCCCTTGTAGACCTTGGTAATGCGGCCCAGACGCCAAGAAGTAGAGGGGAGATTTTCGTCTCGAATGACCACCAGGTCGTTGATCTGGAAGTCGAGCTGTGGCACTTTCCACTTAGTGCGACGAGCTAATTCTCGCAGATATTCGGATTTCCACCGATGACAGAGATGTTGAGCTAGGGCCTGAACTCGTCTCCATCGATTGAGGATCGAAAGAGAGTTATCAAGATTTTCAGGCTCAGGTGATGCTAGGAGAGGGCCACCTACTAGAAAGTGGCCTGGTGTGATAGCTTCCATGATGTCAGGGTTCTCGGACTGTGCATGAAGCGGGCGTGAATTCAGGCACGCTTCTATTTTGCTCAAAAGTGTTGAAAATTCTTCAAAGGTGAATTTAGTAGATGGGGCCACCTTTCTTAGGTGGGTTTTGAGACTTTTAACGCCTGCCTCCCAGAGTCCTCCCATATGGGGAACCCCTGGAGGAATGAAATGCCACTCGACATTCTGATGAGAGTATTTCGTCTCGATGATGTCGCGAGTGCGAGTGAAGAAGTGTTGAAACTCCAGTTTGAGTTCCTTTGAAGCGCCGACGAAATTGGTGCCGTTGTCGGAATACATGTGGGCCGGACATCCTCGGCGAGCTGCAAAACGGGTGAAGGCTGCCAAAAACGCTGCTGACGACAAATCACTACTTGCCTCAAGGTGGATGGCTTTGGTTGCAAAACATACAAAAATACACGCATACCCTTTTGTGATTAAACAAGCACGGCCGGTGTAATTTTTGATGTCGAAAGGACCCGCAAAATCAACACCAGTATTCGTAAAGGGGCGGGAAAATGTGGTGCGCTCTTTTGGCAATGCAGCCATCAATTGCGTGCTCTGCTTCTTTTTATTCAAGACGCATGGCTTACAGCGGTGAATTGTAGTTTTAATTAAGTTTTTCACTCTCGGGATCCAGTATTGTGTCCGGATTAAGCGGAGTGTCAACTGATGGCCACCGTGCAGCGATATCTCGGGAATAAAAAGAACGAGCAATTTGGACAAGTGGCAGTTGTAAGGCAAGAGGATTGGATGGCGCTCATTGAACGGCAAATTAGGGCATGAAGACAGCCGTCCGCCTAGACGCATTGTTTTGTCTCCATGTATGAATGGATTTAAAGATAACAAACAGCTCTTTGGGCTGACTCTTTTGTTGTTTTCGAGCGCGTAATATTCGTCAGCGAAATGTGTCTTTTGGCAGACAATTGTAAGACGACATTTGGTGTCTTCAATCTCTTTGGTTGAGAGGCGTAAAGTAGCATAAGGAGAATTTCGTCGAAGACGAGTGTTGTAAATAAAACGGTACACGTATGAGTGTACGCGTAGGGCTCTCGGTAGAGAGGAAAACCTTTCAGTTAGGTCTTCGTCTTGGTTAAAGTATATATGGTGAGCTTTGATTGCTTTCTCTTCTAGCGTTGTGACAAAGTCAGAAACAGTCTTCCTTTCGGGCCAACGATCTCGGTCGTGGATAAGCCATGGTGGTCCATTCCACCAAAGATGGCTGTGAGCTAGTTCTTGGGGCGAAACTCCTCGACTAGCCAAATCAGCAGGATTATCTTGTGATTCGACATGGAACCACTGAGTGTGAGAGACTTTTTCTATAATCTTTGAGACGCGGTTAGCTACAAAGGTAGCCCAGACGCAAGGGGGCTTTTTAAGCCATGCTAATACTATTGTGGAATCTGTCCAGCAAATGAGATTATACGAATTAATATGCATGCTGGGCAAGAAAGCCTCAAGCATATCGGCAGCAAGAGTGGCACCACACAATTCTAATCGGGGCAGTGATAGCGTTTTAATGGGCGCTACTCGCGTTTTTGCGTACAGCAACGACACATGAACCTTTTGTTATATTTTCACACGGGTGTAAATAGCACCTGCGTATGCCTTCTGAGATGCATCGCAAAACGCATGAAATTCGATTTCGCACTCTGGTGAGTAACCAATCCAACGTGGTATGCGAATCGAGCCAATATGGTTATAATTTTCGAGAAAATTCAACCATGATTGCTGCGTTGACGGGGGCAAATGATCATCCCAATCGATTTTATCAAGCCACACTTGCTGGATAAGCATTTTTGCCACTACAATAATAGGGGCCAGCCAGCCTGCTGGGTCAAACAATTTGGCGATTAGAGACAAGACTTCTCTTTTTGTATATTGCGCCATTATTTCTATTGTTTGCGTATTAAAGTAGAAAGCATCATTCGTGGCGTTCCAACGAATGCCGAGCATTTTGGCTGTGCTGCTATCTTCAAGTTTTAGAAAATTGCTATTAAGTAAATGGGATTCAGGTAACTCGCGTAAAATCTCTTTGTGATTGGCTGCCCATTTGCGTAGTGAGAACCCGGCTGATTCAAGGGCTTTTATTAATTCGTTGCGCATGTCATTTGCGCTTGAGAGGTCATGTGATCCTGCTAATACGTCATCGACGTACATCGAATGTTGCAGAATATGGGCCGCAAGCGGAAGGTCGTGCTGTACGTCTTCTGCCAGTTGCAGTAACGCCAAACGTGACTGTTTGCAATTCGTAATTTTTCAGTGTAGCGTCTGTTGGGTCTCGAAAGAGAATTCTTTGATAGGGGGTATGTTTTGAATCAACTAGAATTTGGCGGTACATTTTTTGAATGTCGCCGCTGAAAACATACCGGAAGAAATGCCATCTAAGTATCAGAAAAGTCAGGTCTGCTTGTAAAACAGGGCCAGGATATAACACATCGTTCAAGCTCAGCCCGCTGGTTGTGGGGCATGATGCGTTGAAAACCACTCTCACTTTTGTTGAAATACTGTCAGGCTTGATGACAGCGTGATGTGGCAAGTAGTAGTGATTAGGGCCTGGAGGGTTACGTTGTGGCAGCACCGCTTTCATGTGGCCTAAATCAAGGTATTCATGAATTACTTCGTCAGATTGCCGTTTCAAATTTTCATTTTTGCTCAAGCGTGTCTCAGACCGCAAATATTGTTGCATGGCAATTTTACGTGAAGTTCCCAGACTATATGTGTCTGGAAAACCACTTTTAAATGGCAATGTGACGATGTAACGGCCGTCAGCGTTTCTACGAGTGGTTTTTACGAAATTTTCTTCGCAAAACTTTTCTGAGGGGGATAGTAATCGAGTTTTGGGAAGTTCCTCCACCTCCCAAAAACGTTCGAACTGTTGTTCGATAGTGACTTCATTGAAGAAGGCCACTTTTATATTGGGGCTATCAATATATGATATGGGGGCTGGGCCTGTTACGATCCAGCCAAATACCGTTTGCTGGGCTAGAAGAGAATCTAGTACGTTGCGGCGGATCCCTGCAAGCAATATTGCAGGGTAAAGGTCCGCGCCAATGAGGACGTCCACTTGTTGACTTTTAGCGAAGTGTACGTCGGCTAATTTGAGATCTCGTGGTAGATTGCGAAGCAGCGCGCTATCTAATGAGTGGGCAGGTAATTTTCCTGTAATTTGTGCGAGGACCAGTGCAGTTGCGTGAATCTGAAAATAAGGATCTAGAGGCGATTTTAGTTTGAAATTACATGACTTCGAAACTTTCGCTGATGTGGTTTCGTTTAAACCAGAAACCGTTGCTCGCACCGCCTGCAATAGAATAATTAATAGTTTTTGAACGCGTTCAGAGATAAACGATATCTCTGAGCCTGAATCGATAAGGGCACGAGCGGTATAGCATGTACCGTCGTGATATATAGTTACCAAAGCTGTGCCTAATAAAACTTGTTTGGGCGCGGTTGCGAAGCATACCTGGTGAGTTTCTGGTTGACACTGCTGATTTTGTTGAGTGGACTGTATATTTGATTGTGGAGTAGTGGACTGCATATATTGTTGCTGTTGAGTCGCCTGCGCTGACGTTGTGGGCCTCGGAGAGGAAATGGAAAAATCGTTGTCAGTTTTTCGCGATTGGCTCGGAAACGGAGTTGGAACGGGCTTATAAGAAGAAAATTGTTGGTTAGGTGAAGCAGTGGTTTGAGCGCGATGGTTTTTCTGGTGACCGGAAAATTGTTGTTGCGTATACGATACATTAGTCGGTTGAAAGTTATTTTGAGCCTGGTCGCGATGCAGAAGCGTGTGATGCCTTGCGTTACATTTTGCGCAATTGAAATTACTGGGGCAGTCTTTAGCAGCATGCGAGTGTGCTAAGCAGTTTATGCACAAATGGTGTTTTCGCACTTCTGCTAACCGCCTTTCTGAGGGCAATTTCAAAAATTGTGGGCAAGAACGTATACCGTGTTGCTGTGAGCACAAAGGACAGATGGGCCGCGCGACGTTCAATTGAAAAGTATTGACGCGCTTGGCAGTTGTAGATGGTTGCACCGAATTGTGTGCCTTTGGCAACGCCCGCACTTCTTATGTCGTGCACCGTTTCAAGCGTTTGAAAGCGGTGGGTTAAGAACGCGTCGAGAGCTGTCCATTTAGGTATTTATTTTCTAATGATTGATTTATCATTATTTATTTTCTAATGATTGTTCCCACAGTGCCAAAGTAGCTTCCGGAAGCCGACTAGAAAAAAGAAAAACGATGATCGCGTCCCACTTGGAGGTGTCGATACCTTGGAGTGCCAGCGCGGCGAGGATATTATTAATTTCGCGCTGCAAATTTTTAATTTCGTGTCCAGTTTCTTTTTGAATTGGGGCCAGACCGAAAAGGCTTTTTAATAACGTATTAACCAGAACGCGCTTGTTCTCGTACCGATCCGAGAGGTTTTGCCATGCTTGATCAAAACCTTCATTGGTAAGGGGTGACTTTTGCACTATTTCTTTAGCCTCACCTAATGTTTTTTGGTTGAGGTGAAATAATTTCTCAACCGGCGAAACTCGCGAATTTTTAATGTAAAGGGCCGTGAACATGTCACGGAACGAGGGCCATGAAAGGTAGTCGCCTTTGAACATTTCCGTGTCCCATGGAGGTAAACTAATATTGTACCCGCTCGGCGATGACTCGGCGTCATTTGAACGCGACTGCTAAATTGTGGGGCCTGGTACGGCAACTGGAGTCAAAGAGTGGGTCAATTGATTGATGAGCCCAAGACAACGGGTGTAAACACGGTAGGAATGACTACGCTTTGCTTTCACTGCATCCAAACTGGATGCCAGCTCACTCCTAATTCGGCTTTTTTCTACGAATTTATCGTACGTGGCTTTCAATTAATGCCACTGAGATTGGAGCTCATCCCTGTGGACTGCAAGCGTATGTATGTTGTGAGTATCGACTGGAATTTCCGTGAAATCAACGCTAAATTCGGCTAAGCCGTCGGCCAGTCGAATAAACGAATCGAGTAACGCCATTACAATGGTGAGTTCGGGGCACAAAAATCGATAAGGGCACTATATTGTGAGCAGGCGCTTGAGTGTGCGCGAGCAGCAAAGTGGCGCAGCGAAAAAAAGAAATAATAATATTTGTCCGACGACAAATATTTTGAGCACTATTGAAGTGAACAAACACGTGTGTGTTTGCGCGAGCAGTAAATTACGCAGCGAAAAAAAAATAATATTTGTCCGACGACAAATATTGTGGGCACTACTGAAGTGAACACGCACGTGTGTATACGCGCGAGCAACAAAATTTCGCAGCGAAAATATAATAATATTTGTCCGACGACAAATATTGTGGGCACTACTGAAGTGAACACGCACGTGTGTATACGCGCGAGCAACAAAATTTCGCAGCGAAAATATAATAATATTTGTCCGACGACAAATATTGTGGGCACTATTGAAGTGATCAAACACGTGTGTGTTTGCGCGAGCAGCAAATTACGCAGCGAGAAAAAAAATTAATATTTGTCCGACGACAAATATTTTCGGGCACTAACGAAGTGAACGAAGCGTGTACGTGCGAGCAGCAAGAGTTTCGCAGCGAAATAATAATATTTGTCCGACGACAAATATTATGGGCACTATCGTAGTGAACGACGCGTGTACGCGCGAGCAGCAAGAGTTTCACAGCGAAAAAATAATAAAAATATTTGTCTGACGACAAATATTTTCGGGCACTAACGAAGTGAACGAAGCGTGCGTACGCGCGAGCAGCAAAATAACGCGCTCAATGGGGCTCGTCTTAATTTGGGCTCGCTTGTTAAAGAGCGAGAACGCGAGTCGTGTTATAAAAACCGGTTGTTGTTTACCGCGAGACTACGAACACACACACTTTCTCAGGGCACTTGTCGTGATATGCAAGAAAAACACGTTTGATTCGAGAACTGTTAGTTTGGTACAGTCTCGAATTTTTGTCTCGATTATATAATATAAGTATATAATATAAGTATATATACACCTGGAGCGATATCTGGCTCGTTAGGACCAATGAAAAAATCAAAACTGTGTTCGTTGTTTTGCTTATCGTTTTGCCGTGATTTATTTCAATAACAGCTCAATATATTAAGTTCAAGAAAATAATGCGATTTACAATGTCACTGTTAATGAATTCACTTAAATTTGGGTGTCAGAAATTATTATAAAAAAGAAGCACTGCTTGCGGCTACTCGCGGTGGAGGTCGAAGAAAGACTGGTTTCGTGAGCTGGGTCGCGCCGCCACGAACCCGAACGAGAGCGAAAGCTTGCAGTCGGGCGAGCGGAGCTTTGGCGTAAACAGTTTGTATTAAATTCATTTGTATTTGGTATTACAGGTAAGTATTAAAATCTTTAGACTTCATTATAAATTTATAAAATAAAATTTGGAAAGCAAAATAAATTCGTGTTGGTATGCGTTAGTGTCTGTGTTTTTCTTGCGTTGTCATTTTGTGTGGGCAAAATGGCTAGTATTTTGTCCATCACACTTTCTCCCTACTCCGCCGAAGTGTGCACGCGGCCGGTCCTTGAGATCTTGATTCGGTACCATCTCCCTTGTACAAACCGTCGGACGTTCAGACGTCCTCCCGGGTACCACTTGGTCCTTACGTTTTGCGTTACTTCTTCTAGGGTTGGTTCGTGTTGGGTGGCGGTGGTTGGCCCTCCGGATGTTTCGGTTCTATCGTCGAGGGTTTCGCCAAGGTCTTCTTAAAAGTTGGTGTCGAGTGACAATACGTCTTCACCGATGTCTTGTAAAAGGTGGTTAGCCATTAAATCGTCAAATATGGGTGAGAGGTTTCCATGCTCGATGGGAGACGCTGCACCTACTTCCCTTTCTTCTAGGACTGGATTGGGTATCAGGACATCATTTCGGGGAATGTCGCCTGGGGCCATTATGGCTCTTGGTAGAGTCCGAGGCCAGGTTCCATCGGTAAGAACTGTTTCTGTCCATATGGTAGGATCCAAAATGGTCTGAGTGAGGGTAATCCTACAAATCTTTTGAATGAACCCATTGCCACGTATCTCCTCATTCTCCACTTCCGTATCAACCCACTCGGTTTGCGGTTCCTCCTCCTCGTCACTTGCATTCTCTCCTTCGTCCTGGTCGCAGCGGCTCTCACGTACATCCTCGGGGTTGGACTCGCCGACCATATTTCCAACCACAAATTCTTCCGTAATCGAACTGTCGTGTGAGGATACAGGTCGGTGGTATGCCTCCACATCTTCCTCTCTTAGCACTTCGAACTCGGACTGAAGTTCCTCTGTGGGGCTGTTGGGGTCAATACCTTGCTTGGTGCTGGTCTTTCGCTGTCCTCATGAACCTTCTCCAGGGCCGGTACCTCTTCAGTGTTAACGTTATTATCGTCACCTTTTGGATTTTTCTCGTCCATGCGCCGTAACCGGATCCTAGGATATTTTTGTGAAGGGTGGTCCACTACTTCTTCTCAACCCTCGCTTAACCGTCGCGTTCGAGGTATCTTCCGTTGCTCCTCCAACCAACTCGCGTGAAATTGTTTTGCAGTCCGCTCGAATTTGTCCATCACTATTGGTCAGTGTCCACTGTTCGACTGAAGTACGATAGTGTTTACGGTAGCTTCGTGGCTGTGGTCGATCGTATGGAAAGTGAACCCAGTGGGCTGGTAAGTATGGAGAAGGGGTTGGTCGCGAATTCTATTTTTTTTTGTAAGTATGGAATTTCTGAAGTCATTTAGGTTTTCCCAGAAAGTCGTATCCAGAGACATGGCGTCCTCTTCTGATCTGGGGTCTTTATGGCGGAGAAATGGTGCTTTCGGAGTGTTCTTCTTTGTACTTCTTTCGTTGATGTGTCTTTGGCCGTAATTTTCCAATGATCGTGGCCTCGTTCGCAACAACTTATCGGACTCTTCCTGAGCCTGGTTAAACTTTTTGAGTTCTGACAGGTGAGCTTTCCGGGACCGTTTATCTCAAGGTTTCTTAACTTGTACTATCACCGGAGAAATGAACTTTTCTACTACGAAGGGCCCATCATAGCGTGGAGCGAGTTTTGCAGCAAATTTTTTCAATGCGTTTGAAAGAGGGTGTTGTTTCACCATCACCAACTGGCCAATTGTGGGTTTCCAGTCTCTGTGGCGTAGGTTGTAGTGTTTTGCCTGTGTCTGAGCGGCTTGTTCCATATTTTTCCGAGCTATTTCGAAGGCCTCCTGGAGACGTTCTGCGTGTTTGTCTGGTGATGTTTCGTCGAACCCGGTGCCCGTGGTGTGATTGTCAAAGACTGCATTCGGTAAGCGTGGCTCCCGACCTTGTACTAAAAAGGCTGGGCTATATCCAGTCGACTCTGATACGGCAGTATTATATGCGAGGGTTAATTCTGGAAGTAGTTCGTCCCATGTATTCTGTTTTCCTTCCGCGAACTGTGCAATCATAGTTTTTATAGTGCGATTTGTGCGTTCGGTGGGATTTTCCTGTGGTGTGTATGGTGCAGTATATTGCTGGCGAACTCCGAGGCTTCGTAAAAATTGTTTAAAGTTTTTGCTTGTGAACTGTGCACCGTTATCCGAAATAAAAACTTTTGGTGTTCCAAAACGTGCTAGGATTCTTTCGCGAAATCCTTTGATCAAGTTATCGCTGGTGGCCTTCCTGTAGGGCACCATCTCCATCCATTTTGAGAACTTGTCTACTAATACTAAGAGGGTAGTATTCCCGTGTTTAGACCTGGGCAGTGGGCCTACAAAATCCGCACTCACTGTCGTCCATGGTGATTCGGCTTACCTAGTTAGCATTCGGCCGGCAGGGCGCTGTTGGCTGACCTTGAATCGCTGACAGCTCTTACAGCCTTTAACGTATTGTTTTACTTGACGAGGCATACCTGGCCAGTAATAGTGGTTCTTCATCCTTGCCATAGTCTTTCTCACACCCAAATGGCCGGCACAAGCGTCATCGTGATCAAGACTCTGGTTCGTAGTGCTTCTGGTACGCACAACTTCCATGGGGTATGATTTCCGTTACCCAGCTGATCGCTTAGGTGTCGATAGAGCCTACCGTTTATGATGACGAAATCAGGGTGCTCACCTGGATTTTGCTCGACTTCTCTGAGTTTCTCGTCATACCAGGACTTTGGGCTCTTTGAGGTTTGTCTGACTGTCTCACACGACGCTTCAACGGGTTGTCGGGAGAGTGCGTCCGCAACTATGTTCTGCTTACCCTTCCTATATTGTACTTCATACTTGTACTGCTGCAATTCCAACGCCCATCGGGCGATGCGACCAGACGGACTTTCTATAGAGTTGAGCCATTTTAAGGCTAGATGATCTGTGACAATCGTAAATGTGTATCCTTCCAAATAAGCGCGCATTTTACGGATGGCCCATACTATGGCCAAGCATTCCTTTTCTGTAGCCTAGTAATTTTTCTCTGCTCCATTAAGATGTCGACTGGCGTAGGCGATGACCCTCTCTTGTCCGTCAATGGTTTGTGTAAGCACTGCTCCGAGTCCATAGTTGCATGCGTCTGTTTGGAGACAGAATCGTTCGTTGAAATCTGGGCATGCTAAGACTGGGGCCTCAGTTAGACGTTTCTTTAGTTCAGCGAAAGCGTTTTCCTGCTCTGCTTCCCACTTGAAGTGCTTTCCTTTCTTGAGTAATATCGTCAGAGGGTGTACTACGTCGGAGAAATTTGGTACAAATCTTCTGTACCAGGAGGCTATACCTAAGCATCGTCGTAATTCACGTATATTTTGAGGGGGGCGTAGTTCCTTGATAGCGGCCACTTTTACCGGATCTGTATGGATACCTTTGTCGCTGACCACATGACCTAAGTATTTTATCTCTTTCTGGAAGAAGTTACTTTTCTCAGTGTTTATGCGGAGCTTTGCTTCTCGTAGACGACGTAGAACTTCTTCGAGATTTCTCATGTGTTCTTCTAATGTTTTCCCCGTGACAATTATATCGTCTAGGTATGCGAATGCATATGGCTCCAGGTCAGGTCCAATTACCGTATCCAATGCCCGTTGGAAAGTTGCGGGTGCAGAGTGGAGGCCAAACGGCATGACGCGCCATTGATATAAGCCACGGCCGGGAACTGTAAACGCTGTATAGATTTTGCTGGTCTCTTTCATTGGTATCTGCCAGTACCCGTTTTTCAAGTCGATGCTACTAATGTACTTCGCGTCTCGGAGTCTATCCAGGATGTGGTGGATTCTTGGCAGTGGGTATGCATCGGGCACGGATCGTGCATTTAATTGTCGATAATCGACACACAACCGCCACTGACCTGTTTTTTTCTTAACCAAGACTATTGGTGCACTGTACGGGCTCCGTGATGGTTCTATACAGCCTTTATTAAGAAGTTCGTTGATTTCTGTGTCGATGACCTTTTGCATCGCTGGATTCCTTGGGAAGTAACGTTGCTTGATCGGTCGGTCCTCTTTCATTGTTATGCGATGGTATGCGATCTTACTCACGCCTGTTATCCCTTCACATTTGTCGAGTTCCCGTTTGAGGAAAGCGGCTATTAACTCCTGTTCTCCATGAATTTCTTTAGTTGCCGTGCAGACATTTTCCTGATGGGATCCTATATTCGGGTTCTTTTGCATTTTCACCGTAAATCCTCCGCATTTCATTGTTGTTCCCATGAGTGCGAGGAAATCAAATCCCAGTATTAGGTCATCGACGACCTCTGGAAGTATTAACAGGGTAATTTCATGGCATTCGTTACCCAGTGTTATTCTGGTAGTAATGGTCTCGAGGACTCTTTGGGTGTTTCCGTTGGCTAGGCATATTCCGACGTCGATGTTTTTCGTATTTTCAGTTGTTCTAAACTTATTGGCGAAGTGTCTACTAATAAAACTCCGTGTTGCACCAGTATCCAGTGTTGCGTCCATCAGTGCATCACCTAGGGCCACTGTAGCAACGATACGTTGCCCTTCGACGCGGATATTCATTTCAGGTTTCGAGGTTAGTTGGTGTTGGCTCGGTTGTCCCCTCGATTCGGACGACGGCCGTTTGCGTTTCCCGATCTCTGACGGCAACATTCTATCGTTCGGACTTCTTTCTTTCCACATTCCCAGCAAAAGATTATCTGGTCGTTTCGGCAGTCTCTAACATAATGATCCCGTCCGCCACAGCGTAGACATGCAGAGCGTGGATCTCGTACGTAGCACTCGTTCTCACTTACGATTTGTCGGTAGTCTTCTACGACCCTCTGTTGTCTTTGTTGAGCTTGGGAGTCCGCATGTAGGTTTTCCAGATCGCCTACGAGAATAGTGAGTTCGTCCAGCGTATTAAATTCACATCTCTTTATATAAAATTGTACGCTGTGGTCGCTATTGCGATAAATCCGCTCTAATTTTTGGGTTTCGCTCAAGTTGGAATGCCGCGTTAGGTTCTGTAGTTCGATTACATAATCTTTAAATCTTTCGTTAGGCTGTTGCCGTCGTAGTCGAATCTGGTCTTCGAGTCGTTCGAAAAATCTTGAGGGCAAGAAAAATTCAAGGAAATCGTGCTTGAAACCAGTCCACGTTGTCCACCTCTTGTTGTTGTTACGAAACCACTGGAGAGCTTTGTCGAGTAGGAATTCAGTCATTACCCTTGGTAACAAGTTGATGTCTAGTTTGTATACTGCGAAAAGTTCCTCTATACGCTCGACAAAGGCAAGTGGATCCTGCGATCCATTAAAACTTATTGACCATTTCTTTATTCGATCTATGATTTTCGCATAGGTTTCCGTTGAATTCGCAAGAGTCTCATTATAATTGGGCTGCCACATTATGGGTGCTTCTGGCTTGGTTGGATTTGCACTAGCCGCATGTGTCGCTACTCTTAGGCCTTGTGACGTGGACGCTATAGGAAAATCGAGGTCGCTCATGGGTTGTGGCGCTCATGGATTGATAAATCTACGGGTTTGGAGATGGCCCGCGTTTGTGTAGCGTCTCTAAGTGGTTTAAGCGTTCTACCAGTTCCGGTGCTAGTTCTGTTTCCTGTAGCAAGGTCGCGAAGCGCTTTCTAAGTTCTTCGACAGTTCCCTCTGCCTCAAATTTAAACTCTTTGGAATACTCTACCAGATCATCCTTGCGGAGAGAGTAGATCCATGATGTTCTCACGGTTTTAGACATTTTTCGTGTTCTTCAACTTTCCGCCTCTCGTATATGTATAAAATTTTGTTTTAATTAGACCGCGATATGATTTTATTTTTGGTTAATTTTTGCTTTTAACAAATGTTTGTTGCCTCTCGCCGTGTCCCTGCTCGGACGCCACTGTAACGAGCTTCAAGGCCGGGGTAGGCTCAGCCTTCGCTCCGGATCCGTTTCAGAAATTTATATTTCAGGGACAGGCGAAATACAGTCACGAGGCGGTTTTTATTTATTTTGTTTGATTTCTTTATTTAAAGAGTTTTGTTCTTACATATGCTTCGATTTATTGATCCTATTTATAGCTCGCGCACCCCTGGGTGTGTAGTTTCTTGTCTTGGTCGTAGTTCGTCGCTAGCCCTAGCCTCTAAAGAGATCAACGAGGACCGTCTGTATATTCGATTGGGAACTATAATTCGTCCTTCGCCAATGGCTCTAATATTCCTAGTCTTTTTTGATAAAATATAATAAAATCTTCTATTTGCGTAAAGTGTGTGTGCAGCTTATGCAATAGACGACCATGAAGGCGCGTCTTTTACTTGTGCAGCTTGTGGCGATTATCGAAACGCGCTCACAAGTTGAACTTTAAAGTCGACAGACCACTATATGCAATGTAATCAGTCCGGCGTTTTCACTTAGTTACAATAAAAATATATAAGCTAATAAAATATTTTATCTGCGTGAAGTGTGCGTACGACTTTACAACAGACGACCATGAGGGCGCGTCTCTTGTTTGTGCAGCCTGTGGCGATTATGAAAAACGCGCTCACAAGTTGAACTTTAAAGTCGACTCAACACTATACGCGACACAATTATTCCTCCGTGCCCTCCGCGATCAAAAATGCAAAACTTTTCTGATGATTAAAGCGTTCCTTTTGAAACCTATTCCTGTTACCTGCCTAAGTTCTTCGTTCCGCGTCGTTATCCGTGTCCGTTTGCTTCGACGTTCGTTCTCCCAGTCCCGAAGCAGTTCTCTCTGTCTGCTTTCGTACCGATTGTCTTTTCCTATTCACCTCTGTGGTCAGCTGTTCTTCCTTCACACTTAGCACTCTTATGTCAACTACTCCTACAGGGTGTACTGGAGATGCTATTTACATTGAATCTATTTTCATTGTGTAATATCGTTACAGGTAAGGATTAGATTTATAAATTTGTAGTACAGGTAAGTATAAGGTTTGTATTAAATTCACTATAATTTGTATTATAGCTAAGTATAAAGTTTGTATTAAATTCATTTGTATTTGGTATTACAGGTAAGTATTAAAATCTTTAGACTTCATTATAAATTTATAAAATAAAATTTGGAAAGCGAAATAAATTCGTGTTGGTATGCGTGAGTGTCTGTGTTTTTCTTGCGTTGTTATTTTGTGTGGGCAAAATGGCTAGTGTTTTGTCCATCACAGTTTAATACAAATATTTATTATTACAATTACTATAACTAATACTATTATTAAAGTTATGGAACCTAGGCCATAATTTACTACTTTGTGGTATTTTAGTTCTTTTATAGCTTCTAGGTTGTTTACTTGGTTGAATATAATTTCGTTAAAAGATGGTTTTTCTTCAAGTACAATCTCATTTTTTCTATGGGTACTATGAATCCTTCCCGATATTCATAAATTTTGTTTGAAAATTTCTCTTTTCCAATCTGAATTGTGCAATTATTATATGTTATAAGATAATTCCCATTTAGTTTTATATTCCTATTGTCACAAGTGCTATTTAAATTCAAATTCATGAAATTCTTCAAAATAATTGTATTATCTTCAATTTGAATTAATTCCTGATTATTATTTTTACTTATGGAGCATTTTGTTTTGTAAATACAATTATTGCTTTGTCTAAGTTTAAATACTGATCTGTCTCTTTCAAATGTATATGGTTTGTTTGAAATGTAAACAATGAATTCAATTTCGGTCTCAATTTCCTTAAAATTTTTGTTTGGAATTGGTATTATTAATTCCTTATGAACATTAATTGATTCTGTCGGCACTTTAATGACAAAAATTATACTATCTTCTTTGTAAATAGCTAATCCTAATTTCATATTTAATAATTTTTTAAAATCAATATTGTTTTCCGCGATTTCTTCGCCTGTTAATATATTGGGTTGAAGTATTCCTGTTCTTGCAGCAGCCACATTCTGCTGAATGTGATCAATTTTCTCTTCCAATATGTTAAGCTTAATCATATGCTCAAAAAATATACTATCTTCATATATGTCGTGGCTATTTTTATCTATTTTATTTAATCGCTCTAACACAAGTTTTTTGTCGTTTTCAATGATTATTTTTAGGTGGTATAGTGTTTTATTAAGGTTTTCATTTATTTTTATCTGTTGATTAATGTTAGATATTATGTTATGATTGTTTTCATCCACTACTCCGAAATGTGCTTCTATATTTTGTCTATCTTCATCATCTAACGTACCATACACCCATTTCATAACCGTACCTAATCCATTAATAAGTCCTCTTTTTTTTCTATGTGGAATAATTGTATGTAATCTATTCTTTAAACTAATTATTTCGCTTTTTAGTAGATATTGATAATTTTCCTTTTTTATGGTTTCTAAAAATGTTTCGAAGCTTTCTACAATATCTAGAATTTCTTTGGGATTTATGTAATGTAAAATGAATTCATATTTGCTTATTATCTGCTCTTGGCCGATATTTACCAGTGCATACCCTTGGTCCGATGAGATTTCCTCAATTACAAGCATTTGACTACACATGGGGATGGTCGCCAGCAGCATTAGATATATTAGTACCATCTGCAAATTTTAAAAGTTTTTTAATATTACTTTCATGAACGCCTTTTAAGGGATATTTCCTAAATTTTGGTTTTTCTTTGTGTCTAAGATTTACGTAATTTTTGATAAAACCTATCTGTCGGGTTTCTTTATAATTTTCTCTATTCTGGTTTAATTTGCAATAGTTCTCTCTTTAATACTTTGTATTCTGTGTTTTATTATATTTTTATCAATTTTATTATTCTGTACGTTTAATGGTGCTGTTTGAATAGTGGAATGGTAGTTATTATTATAGAAATGAATTGCTTTCTGTACTTGCTGTTTAATTAGTAATAGCTTTTCCAAATTCAATGTTCGTATTATTTCAGTTAGCGTATTGTTCAGCCTTTCTATATCTGAATTTCCAGTGTGGCTATTTGGCTTAGCAAAATGAATTTGGATCCCCTCTTCATTACAAAACTGTTTTATATTTATTGTATTTAATTCATTATCGCATATTAATTTTTTCATTTTCCCCTTATAGATATAAATTGCCTAATTTTCTCTATTAGCGTTGAACTATTTCGGTCTTCTAGATAGAAACAGACACTATGTTTAGAAAACTTATCTATAAAGTTTATAAAGGTGTGTTTCGAATTTACGTATGTATCTATGTGAATTATTTCATTTATATCTGATGGTGTTTCTGTTATTTCAAATTTCTTTTTAATTGGGTTCCGGTCGTACTTTACTGCTGTACATACTTCACAATTATTTATTATTTTATGTATGAATGTTTTCAATTGGGGATGGTATATTTTTAATTTAATGTTTTCGTATGTGGATATGATACCAGAGTGCCCCGTTTCATATTTGTGAAAAAGAGATGTCTGTTTTGACAACTCATATTCGTCTACGATATCCTTTGCGAACCGAGAGCATCTCACAAATTTTATTTGCGTCCTATCTGAGATTGTTCTAATTAATATATCTTGAAGTTTGTTATAAGTGTGATCATCAAGCTCTGTATATAGCCCAATTTTTCCCTTAGTAATATGCCTTCTTACTATATCTTCGACGTTTCCGTTATTGAGATCGTGTTTGTCAATAAAAATTCGCTTGTTTCTAAAAATCATAATACTTTCGATTTCTTTTTGTTCTCTTAAAATTATTTGTGTTTTAAAGCGGTTTACTACTGTGTCTAGTATTACAAAATATCATTAATATCTTCTTCTTGAGAATGTATATGTACAAGGAGCGTTTTCCCTGTATTCCTCAAGACTTGAGGGTCCTTAGTTCTTGGTTCAGTTGCAGTACTTGAACTACAACTGATCCCTAAATGTTGGTTAGTAGCAGGATTGCAGTACTTTAACTACAACCTACTCCTGAAGATGTTCACTGTGCTAGGCACTTAAACCTTAGCACGAGAAGCGAAAGAAAAGAGTCGAGTTGAATCCTAATAGTCACACAAAACTGAACTTTATTGAACAATAATTACAATTTATATAATAAAATTAATGCTAACATAAACATAAAATAAACAAAGTAATAATTATGAATTGTGTCGTGCGACCCGGAAACTGTGTCATAGCAGACGCTTGTTCCTGACCGACATATAATCCGACACTATTAGAGCAGCGCGAGCCAAGCCATCCGTGCTTTGCTAGCGTGACCGTGATTTGATGACGCTACGCAAACGGTCAGAACAGAGCCAACGGAGTTGACATTTGATCGAGACCGTTGGTTGTTGTTCTGTTGTTGTTATTCTGTTGTTATGTGAACGAACGTTCTGCCCGTATGTATGTTTATACATATTCTGCCCCGCCTTGAACGACGTTCAAGAGACTGTGACTACGAAGTCGGCTGATGAATTCGGTTGACGCGGAGCTGGTTGCGGAGTAGTGCCTCTCGATTTCCTAGGTGTCGCGTTAAACAGTTCACCCATATTGTTCTAATAATCAGAGCGATGATCAAGGTTAGAGCTAAGTATGACACGGACGAGTAATGATACTGTATTTTCTGAATTTTGTTGTGCAGGTCAAGAGTGCTGTGAAAAATGCTCGAGTTTTGAAGGTCACTTAAGCTCTTCAATTGAGTGTGGTACGACTCGTTCAGCGTATTGAAAGTTGGAAAAACGCTCGTTGGTGACACTTCGGTGAGGTTGGCTAACCGAGTATAAGATGTGCGGATGGTGCTGGAATAATTCTGATGACCACGGATAATAATTGACTTATCCTTGACGATACACTGTGGTTGCACCCTTAGAATCCCAGATCCCTTTAGCACTACTTGCTGCATTTCCTCTCCGCAAATCATAGTTACTCGTACAGGACCTATCAGAGCGTACATCCATTGATTCCTGTTGTTTATTGGAGTCCAAGTTGAATTGTTGCCCACGTTTACTACATCACAATTCAGGGGTGCATCGTTATTAAACAACATCATCTCACATGAGCAAGCTTCTGCACCTATGTTGTGGTTCAAGTAGACATTGCCGCATAGATATTCGTCTTCCTTTAACAGGACGCATGCATCCAGCTGCGCTATACTCATCGGGAAGTAGCGATCTTTGTGTGAATTGATGGCTAGAATGTCGTTGCACGGTTTGATGAAAACCATGCTGTCATGGACTATATTGGGCACGGGAACTATCTTGTACAGTTCGAATTGGTCCTGCTCGCATAGCGGGAGATATATGGTGGAAACTACATGATTTCTTGACAGCCCTACCTTTACAGTCATTAACTTGTAGAGCTGCAGGTAATTACCTCGTTCAACTGGCACTTGTAGTGATGCTGTAAGTTTATCCTGGATATTAAACAGCTCGTTTTGAAGTTGGGTAGGAGACAATAACATCGGGCTGATCTTGCCGTGATGGGAGTCAGTAAGAATATCCAAAATTGATGACTGAACCTGTTGCAGTGATGTCGCTGTCATCATTAATTGCATAGCTATTGAGGTAAACATTTGAATCGTTTCGGTCTGGTATTGCTCGATCCCATTTCCACGTATTGCTTCCTGAACTTCTTTAAACTGTACGTCAAGACTATCAAATTTCCTTTTAATCGCCGTCTGATCTTGCTTAAATATGTTGATTGTCGAATCGATCACTGAAGTCTGGTTTTAACTAGATGTGCGAGAACCTCCTCATTGTCATTTATCTGAGAAATCGTCTTAGACATTTGTTCTGCGTACTCCGAATCCAGAACTCCGAACAGGGAGTTGGCGATATTTCCTATTACGTTGACAGCCCCTCTTCGCGTACGGCTGACCTTTAACAGAGTATTGTCCAACCTTAATCCTGACTCGATGTGTTCCAGACTGCTTAACACATTGCTGCAAGCACCCTTCGCTTGGATATCTTGGCACAACTTATGTAGGGTTGATATCCCATTTGAAAGAAGCCGGAGGTCTGTCCAATATGACTCCAGATCGTAGTAAACCAAGATTCTCCATTCAGTCCTGGAAATCTTTGTCCGACCAATCCCTTCAAAGTGTATGCCGATGGTAGAGGTAAACTCCAAATTCTCGATTTCGGTTGCGGTTACAACTGGGAGCAACAGCATCAGGACTACGATCCCAGTGAGGATACTATGAGACGTTGTTTTCTTCCTCTTCCGCGGAACTTCTTCCGTTGTATCCTCTTCTTCAGCTGAAGGCTGGCAGTTAACCGTGGATGCTTCTTCGTTGATCGGGAGAGGTGCCAGCCGATGAACCGGACGTTTCCACTCCCCAGACGCCATTCGCACATCGACAACTCTTACGGCTCCATCATCGCCGTTGTAGATCCTTGTCACCCGTCCTAAAGGCCATTGCATGACCGGAACGTTATCTTCTTTGACGATCACCATATCTCCAGGCCGTATATTCTTGGACTGCTCCTTCCACTTGCGCCGGTGTTGGAGCTCATTCAGGTATTCTTGGGACCACCTTTTCCAGAACTCTTGCTTCAAATGCGAGACCAACTTCCACCGTGTCAACAAATTTCTTCTCGGTGACATAGCATCTGCGTCAATCTGTGACGTTATCGGTTGCCCTATGAGGAAATGCCCAGGAGTTAACGCTGTCAGATCGTTAGGGTTCTCTGACATAGGAGTCAAAGGTCTAGAGTTCAGAACACCCTCTATCTCGACTACAACTGTCTCCAGCTCTTCGTACGTAAGTGAAGCGGTTGACACACTTCGCAATAACAGATGCTTCGCTGACTTCACTGCAGCCTCCCATAAACCACCGAAATGGGGTGCCCTTGGAGGTATAAAATTGAACTTGATACTCCTGTTGCTGCACTCATTCGTTATCCTCCCATGCCCATCTGTTGAGTAGATCGTGGATGCGAGCTCTGCCAACTGATTCTTTGCACCAACGAAATTCGTGGCGTTATCACAATAGATGTTCTGGCAATGGCCTCTGCGACTGATGAAACGTCTTAGAGCTCCAAGGAATGCCTCTGTTGTCAGATCTGAGACTAATTCAAGATGAACAGCCTTTGTGGCGAAGCAGCAGAAAACAGCTATATAAGCCTTATGTGGCTTCTTCCCCCGCACCTTATAATGGACCCACAAGGGACCACAATAGTCTATCCCAGTGTTGACAAATGGCCGCGCTGGAGTCACTCGAGTAACTGGCAAGTTTCCCATTACTTGCTGGAGCAATTGAGGTCTTGCCTTGGTGCATCTCACGCAGCGCTGAACTGTTGCTCTAGCCATTGATTTACCCTTGATTGGCCAGAAACGTTGCCTCATTTGTGCTAGAAGCGCCTGAGGTCCGCAATGCTTGTTTTCTCTGTGAATTTTCTCAAAAAGGAGCTTCACTAAAGGATCGTTGTATGAAAGCAATATTTGGTGTTTGGCATCGAACGGCAACTGTGAAGCCTTCAATCTCCCACCAACCCTCAAAATGTTCTGGTTGTCTAGAAATGGTGACAGATGAGAAAGCGAATTGCTCTTGCTTAGGGCTTTGTGTTTTCTTAGCTGCAAGATTTCGTCGTTGAAATCAGCTCTTTGTATCACTCCAATGATCGTAACAAGAGCACCATCAATTTCCTTCGGTGTTAACGAGATATGCGGTTCTCGAGCACTTTTGCTACATCTAGCATGACTTATGAAACGGCGGATATATCCTACGATCCTCTGGAGTTTCCCGAACGAGTTGGAATGATTAATTGTGTAGATCAATGAAGTATTGTCAATCGTGAGAAATGCTGAAGGGGAGCTCCGCTTCCTTTCGGAATCATCATGAATTGCTGGCAAAATTTTCGAAGGCCATACACTTTCTTTACCGTGTAGAAAGAAAGGACCATAAAACCACAAGTTGCACGCCACCAGCCTGTTTGGTGATAAACCTCTTGACAGCACATCTGCAGGGTTGTCGCTGGAAGCAACATGACGCCACTGCTCGGGTAACGTCAACTCTTGTATGGTAGCCACTCTATTGGCTACAAAAGTTTGAAAAGACGCCGAAGATGTGTTTATCCATGACAGTACTATTGATGAGTCAGACCAAAAGAATGTCGGTGAATCCTGTATCCTTAAATCCTTCCTCACTCTGGTTGCCAACTGAGCACTTAGGACCGCTGCACATAACTCCAGCCTTGGCAGTGTCTGACGTTTCAGGGGGGCAACCCGAGACTTAGCGCATAACAGCCTCACCAGTACTCTGCCGTCGTTGAAACACGCCCGAATGTATACTGCCGCACCGAATGCCTTTTCGGATGCGTCAGCGAAAGCGTGTAGCTGAATCGACTTTGGCCTGTCTCCAGAGAACATGTGTCGCGATACCTTAAGATTGGTTATTTGAGGCAACTCGTCCAGGAATTTGGTCCACTTGGTGTGGTATGCTGCAGGCAGTGATTCATCCCAAGACAATCTCAATTGCCACAGTTCTTGTATGAAAATCTTGGCAGTCACAACAACCGGTGCCAAGATCCCCAAGGGGTCGAACAACCTAGCTAGATCCGAGCTGACTGAACGCTTTGTGATCCTTTTACTGATGCCAACGTTTACTTTGACGCAAAGATTGTCAGTCTTCGGAAGCCACGTTAAACCAAGCGTTTTGACAGATTGATTGTCGCCGTCTAATAAATCAAGGTTGACTTCTTGGTTGCTCTCTGGAATACCTTGAAGCAACTGTGGGTGATTTGCACACCATTTGTGCAGAACCAAGCCAGCTGAGTTTAGAATCTCTGTAAGTTGCCTCTGCGTCTCTAAGGCTCCTGCTAAACTGTCGGATCCACTCAGGCCGTCATCAACGTAAAAATTGTCCAGAAGAGCCTGTGATCCAAGAGGATACTTGATACCGTTTTCCTTCGCTAAAGTTTGAAGGCACTTTGTTGCGAGGTATGGTGCTGATCTGGTTCCGTAGGTAACAGTATTGAGTTCGTAGTACTCAATCGGTGAAGTAGGCTCCTTTCTCCAAACGATGATCTGGTACCTGCGGTCATCTGGATGCACGAAAATCTGTCTGTACATCTTCTCAACGTCTGTGGTGAAGACGAAGCGTGGCATTCTGAAACGCAAGAGTACAGAAAAAAGCTCACTCTGAACTACTGGCCCAGTGTACTGTAGGTCATTCAGAGAGTACCCTGATGCTGTCTTGGCCGAAGCATCAAACACAACGCGTAACTTAGTGGTGCTACTCCCAGGTCTGAGCACACAATGATGAGGAATGAAATAATTCGGTGACAACACCGACTCGATATCTATTTTCGTCATATGCCCAAGCGCCTCGTATTCCTTCATAAAAGCAACGTATTGTTGTCTAGTTTCCCTGTCGTTCGATAGCCGACGCTCGAGGGCAAGGAACCGATTCAAAACGACGTTCCTGGACTCTCCCAATGTAATGCAAAATTTTCGAAGGCCATACACTTTCTTTACCGTGTAGAAAGAAAGGACCATAAAACCACAAGTTGCACGCCACCAGCCTGTTTGGTGATAAACCTCTTGACAGCACATCTGCAGGGTTGTCGCTGGAAGCAACATGACGCCACTGCTCGGGTAACGTCAACTCTTGTATGGTAGCCACTCTATTGGCTACAAAAGTTTGAAAAGACGCCGAAGATGTGTTTATCCATGACAGTACTATTGATGAGTCAGACCAAAAGAATGTCGGTGAATCCTGTATCCTTAAATCCTTCCTCACTCTGGTTGCCAACTGAGCACTTAGGACCGCTGCACATAACTCCAGCCTTGGCAGTGTCTGACGTTTCAGGGGGGCAACCCGAGACTTAGCGCATAACAGCCTCACCAGTACTCTGCCGTCGTTGAAACACGCCCGAATGTATACTGCCGCACCGAATGCCTTTTCGGATGCGTCAGCGAAAGCGTGTAGCTGAATCGACTTTGGCCTGTCTCCAGAGAACATGTGTCGCGATACCTTAAGATTGGTTATTTGAGGCAACTCGTCCAGGAATTTGGTCCACTTGGTGTGGTATGCTGCAGGCAGTGATTCATCCCAAGACAATCTCAATTGCCACAGTTCTTGTATGAAAATCTTGGCAGTCACAACAACCGGTGCCAAGATCCCCAAGGGGTCGAACAACCTAGCTAGATCCGAGCTGACTGAACGCTTTGTGATCCTTTTACTGATGCCAACGTTTACTTTGACGCAAAGATTGTCAGTCTTCGGAAGCCACGTAAAACCAAGCGTTTTGACAGATTGATTGTCGCCGTCTAATAAATCAAGGTTGACTTCTTGGTTGCTCTCTGGAATACCTTGAAGCAACTGTGGGTGATTTGCACACCATTTGTGCAGAACCAAGCCAGCTGAGTTTAGAATCTCTGTAAGTTGCCTCTGCGTCTCTAAGGCTCCTGCTAAACTGTCGGATCCACTCAGGCCGTCATCAACGTAAAAATTGTCCAGAAGAGCCTGTGATCCAAGAGGATACTTGATACCGTTTTCCTTCGCTAAAGTTTGAAGGCACTTTGTTGCGAGGTATGGTGCTGATCTGGTTCCGTAGGTAACAGTATTGAGTTCGTAGTACTCAATCGGTGAAGTAGGCTCCTTTCTCCAAACGATGATCTGGTACCTGCGGTCATCTGGATGCACGAAAATCTGTCTGTACATCTTCTCAACGTCTGTGGTGAAGACGAAGCGTGGCATTCTGAAACGCAAGAGTACAGAAAAAGCTCACTCTGAACTACTGGCCCAGTGTACTGTAGGTCATTCAGAGAGTACCCTGATGCTGTCTTGGCCGAAGCATCAAACACAACGCGTAACTTAGTGGTGCTACTCCCAGGTCTGGGCACACAATGATGAGGAATGAAATAATTCGGTGACAACACCGACTCGATATCTATTTTCGTCATATGCCCAAGCGCCTCGTATTCCTTCATAAAAGCAACGTATTGTTGTCTAGTTTCCCTGTCGTTCGATAGCCGACGCTCGAGGGCAAGGAACCGATTCAAAACGACCTTCCTGGACTCTCCCAATGTTTCCGGGTTGTCAGCAAATGGCAGTTTCACCATGAATCGGCCGTCATTGCGTCTGACAGTATTTTGTGCAAAATGTGATTCGCACCGTTGTTCTGCTCGAGAGAGAATTTGATTGGATGATTCCACCTCATCTAGTTTCCATAGGCGCTCAATTGCTGCGTCCATGCGAACGTCATCGTCAGTGCACATTCCACACGTTGCTGATTCTAATTCCTCGTTGGCTATCTTCCCTGAACGCACCCATCCTAACGTGGTGTTCTGCAAGATCGGAAGACCTTCTCCTAGTTGAATTTGTCCGATAGACAGCAACTGATGGTAAATTTCAGCTCCGAGTAAAGCATCGATCCTGTCAGGGCGATTGAAACCTGGATCAGCCAATTCGATGTTTCCTGGAATTGGCCATTTTGCAACGTCGAACTGTTGAGAAGGCTGTGCCGAGATGATCTGTGGTAACACAAACGCTTCTAGTATTGCAGTAAAACCGTTTACTCTTGAATGTAGGCTGACGTTGATGCGATGCTGGGATTTTTTACCACTGCTGCCGATCCCCTGAATATACAGAGATACAGCCTTTGGAGTGACTCCCAGTCTCTTCATTAATCGATCGGTAATAAGGTTAACTTGGGAGCCGGAGTCAAGAATAGCTCTGCATTCTACACTCTGTCCGCTGCTTGATGTCAACTTAACTACGGCAGTACTAAGAAGCACGTACGGGCGAACGCTTTTAGTTCTAGAAGTTGCAATTGTCATAGCTGTCGAGTCGTTTGCTGACCTCGAAGCAGAATTCTCTGTTGCCTTAACGGAGTTCTCTGCTGCCCTCGTCTTGGATTCGTCTCCAGTATGAAGTAGAGTGTTGTGCCTTTTGTTGCATTTAACACAACTTCTCGATGCACAATGTCCTGCCATGTGCCCAAATTTCAAACAATTCATACAAAGCTTGTTGCTGAGTACAAACTTCAAGCGTTCTTGTACTGACATCTGCAAAAATCTTTTGCATGAGAACATTGGATGCGATCCTGATCTACAGCATTTGCATGTTAATGCTGTAGCACTACTTTGTTCCTTGGGTTTCGTTGCCACAAAAGAACTGACTTTTGATGAACCTCCTTGCTTCGATACGTTGTTACGGCCAACTGCTTCATAATAACGAAAACGGCTCTCTAGAAAGTCAAGGAATGATTTAACTGAAGGGACGAGTCTTGGATTTGACAATGACTGTTCGAATAGCATTAGACTTTGTCTATCCAGTTTCTTCAGAAGGACATGAAGTAGTATCGGATCCCACGAAGTTGTGTCTATTCTGATGTTCTCCAGTGCCAACAGCGACTCCTTTGTGACGTCATGGAGCTGCTTGATGCTGTTTGCTGACGGTGAATCAACGTGCGACTGTTCAACCAGCTTCCTATGATGTGTTCAACGAGAATGCGCTCGTTATCGAATCTGTCTTTCAGGATGTTCCATGCAGTTTGGTAGTTGTCTTCAGTCATCGACAAATGACTGATAATCCGCTCAGCTTCGCCAGTCAAGTTGCTCTTCAGGTACCAGAACTTTTGTACGCTTGGCAAAGGTTTCTTGCCGATCACCTCGTTGAATAAATCCATGAACTGGTGCCAATGAAGATAGTTTCCGTCGAATGCTGGGATCGATATCTTTGGCAGATTCGTGTCATTGGATGCTGCACTGTCGGTTCGTCGCTTGACCAAACGTGTTGAAATTTCCACCAATTTCTCCTGGACAGTGCCTTCTAGTTCGATATAGCTTTCGAGCCCATAACCTAAAACTGATGGATCCTGGCATTCTTCAAATATCTGATGATGAAGCTGCTCAATTTGATCCCATAACCGGGTCAAGTTCTGTTGTTTAACTTCCCAGTACGCTGGTTGAGTGCAAGTTACATCTGTCAGCAGTTGACGTTGCAATGATTGTTTCAATGCATTCTGCTTCCGTACCAGGCCTGAAATATCTTTACATATTCCTCTTCGCGGGACTTGATTACCCACTTGAGGCTCCTGAATCATCTCCCTTGCCTTCGTCGGGATCTGTTTGAGCACTTGAGGCTCCTGAACCGCCTCTGACGTTTTTAGATCGTTATATTTTCCTTCGAACTCGGCCATGTACTTCTTGGCCAGCTCAGCTATCTGGCCGTAGTAATCTTCCGAGAAGTACTGGTGATCCATTGGGTCCTTGCAATGGGCCCTCAGCACAGAGTCCTCCTCGTCAAACACGGAAACTAGGCTCCTTAGTTTGTCGAGCCTGTCTTGGTAATATGCCGCCGAAGTCTTTCTTGATGATGAGTCCTTCTTGTAATTCAGAATGATCCTCTGAACTTCTCCGCCGATTTCCCGTTGTCGTTGGAATATCTCCTGGATGTTCGCCATACTGCCGAAGAATTTAACGGTTCGCTTCTGATTATTGTGAACTGCTTAACGTGATCCAACACTTGAATCGGATCACGTCGGGGTCACCAAAATATACAAGGAGCGTTTTCCCTGTATTCCTCAAGACTTCTTGAGGGTCCTTAGTTCTTGGTTCAGTTGCAGTACTTGAACTACAACTGATCCCTAAATGTTGGTTAGTAGCAGGTTTGCAGTACTTTAACTACAACCTACTCCTGAAGATGTTCACTGTGCTAGGCACTTAAACCTTAGCACGAGAAGCGAAAGAAAAGAGTCGAGTTGAATCCTAATAGTCACACAAAACTGAACTTTATTGAACAATAATTACAATTTATATAATAAAATTAATGCTAACATAAACATAAAATAAACAAAGTAATAATTATGAATTGTGTCGTGCGACCCGGAAACTGTGTCATAGCAGACGCTTGTTCCTGACCGACATATAATCCGACACTATTAGAGCAGCGCGAGCCAAGCCATCCGTGCTTTGCTAGCGTGACCGTGATTTGATGACGCTACGCAAACGGTCAGAACAGAGCCAACGGAGTTGACATTTGATCGAGACCGTTGGTTGTTGTTCTGTTGTTGTTATTCTGTTGTTATGTGAACGAACGTTCTGCCCGTATGTATGTTTGTACAGTATAGTCTGGACTTCAAGGGAAGGTGATTTGTCTCGCTGCTCTCCAGGGTTTAAATTTTTAATTTCTAACATGTCATTTAAAGTGATTCCCAAATCATCGGAATCTAACATATTTATTTCGAAAGTTTCGCAATTAATTCGACTTAGGAAATGCCTTTAATATAATCGATTTTTGCATCGTATTCACCTAATTGTACTAACCATCTTTGCAACCTGGGGTTTATATCTTTACCAGAATTCTTTGATTGCAACCACTTCAGTGGTTGATGATCTGTGTGAAGATCAAATTCCCTTCCAAAGATATAGGGTCTGAAATATTTTACGCCCCATACTATTGCTAACAATTCTTTTTCTATTGTAGAATAGTTCTTTTCATGGTCATTTAATGTTCGCGATGCAAATGAAATTGGGTGACCCTCTTGCGTTAATACTGCACCAATTGCAAAGTTGCTAGCATCAGTAATTAATTTAAAACGTTTGTTTAAGTTCGGGTATCGCAAGATTCGGGTATCGCAAGGATTTGTAATGATATCCTTAAGTTTTTCAAATGCAGCGATGTAATTGGGGTCGTTAGTATTGACTTTTGTATTCTTCTTTAAATATCTGACAATGGGATAAGCTACTTTAGAGTAGTCCTTAATAAATTTCCTGTAGAAACCAGTGATTCCTAAGAAAGATTTTATTTGCTTTTGATTAGTAGGGAGTCTTAGATTTTGGATAATTTCAATTTTTGCGGCATTTGGTTTAACACCTTCTGGTGTAAGAATATGTCCTAAATATTCTGTTTCTTTCTTAAGAAAGCTGCATTTGTCTACTTGAATTTTAAGCTTTCCTTCTTTTAATCTTTGAAATATCTTTCTTAAGTTGTCTATATGTTCCGACAGTGATGTGCTAAAAATTAGAATGTCATCTAAATAGACTACACAGATTCTATTTATGTAATCTCGTAGTACGAAATTCATCAAACGTTGAAACGATGACGGGGCATTTTTAAGCCCAAACGGCATACGAATAAATTCGTAGTGTCCAAATGGTGTGGAAAAAGCGGTTTTTTCTCTATCGCTTTCTTTCATTAGGATTTGATGAAATCCTTTTGCGAGGTCTATGGATGAAAAATATTGTGCCTTGCCTAATTTGTCTAAAATTCCATTTATGTTAGGAATAGGAAATTTGTCACTTACAGTAACTTCATTAAGTTTTCTGTAGTCAATAACTACTTGCCACTTTTGTGCACCAGATTTATCCATCTTCTTTGGTACAACCCATAAGGGGCTATTATAAGGAGAGTTACTTTCTTTAATAATATTTTGTCCTAACATATCTACTATCTGCTTTCGAATTTCCTTTTCATGAATCTGAGGGTACCTATAAATTTTTGAGTAAATTGGTCGATCAATTGTTGTTACGATTTCATGTTTAATTTCATGGGTAAAAGAAAGTTTATTCCCTTCTTTAAAAAATAACTCGTTAAATTCTTTCAGTAATACTTTTAATGCAGCGTTTTCTTCATGATTTAAATGATTAAGGTCTAAATTATCCCCTTCACTGTGTGCCAGCGTACAGATTTCTTGTTTATTGTAGGGATTAAATGTTTCGAAGTGTATAGTGGTTTCAAAAACTGTAATAAATTTATTGTCTATATCGATCTTCGCTTGAAGAGCGGTAAGAAAATTTTGGCCTATTATAGCTTCATAATTTTGTCTGTTAAAATTAACTACCTTCCACGAGAAGGTACCCGAGACACGAAATTCTCTAGGTATGGGGGTGATTATTTTATACTTTACTTCATTGATTTCATTCAGTGTTCTGTACCACAGTGATGTAGGAAGTTTTTGTTGCGGAAAATCGTATTGTAGGATATTTGGTTTAATTATACTAGTGTCAGATCCAGTGTCTATAAGGCATCTTATTACTTTAGTGCCTAGAGTTATTATTATTTGGTTATTATTATTATGGATAATTTGCATGTTGAGGCTCTATTAAAAAATTTACATCTTGTTGCACATTACTAATGTCCATTGGTTCTGGATTTTGGTTATAATTATTCGGTTGACGGAACTGATTACTATTACTATATAAATTTCTGCTCTGACCTGAGCCTGATTGATTTTGAAATTTGTTTGAATTAAAATTGCGTGTTTGAGTTGAATTTCTTGTATTGTTGAAATTTGTGTTTTGGTAGTTTTTCGAAATATTATGGTATTGATTTCAAGATTGATTTGATTTATTGGTATTTGAATTTCAAAATTGATTTGAATTTTGAGTTAAGTAATGATCATTATTATTCTGCTCCTGAATTTTTTTAAATTGGCTGTTCTCAAAGTGTTTGGGCGAATTTACATTATTGTTACTATATAATCGATTTCTATTCGTATTAGATTTATGATTAAAATCAATTGCACGTCTATCAGTGAGTAATTTTAATTTAGTGTATTTTACAATTATATCGTTCATATTTTCATTTTCGCCGATATGGGCTCTTATTGGCCCATCTATTTTCTCTAGCATTATATCGACTAAATCCCTGTCTACATTCTCAGGTTTATATATGCTTGGTCTCATAGGATCTGATAAAAATATTTCGTTTATTTCGTATTTAGATTTTTCAAATATTACAAAAAGTTCACTTAAATTATTTACCCTGACTGATCTGCAGTAGTTAAAAATTTCTGCGTAAGTTTTCCTTGGGCGGCATTCTTGTAATATTCTTTCCTTTACGTCGTCCCATGTAGCATCCTCGTCGAGCTCTCTTATTTTGTGCCCAGCATTGCCCAATACTTTCTCATTGATTATTATTTGCAAGCAGTATTTTTGGAGTCTAGCATCTCGTTGGCAAAGAGCGATACAAGATTCCACAGCTCTTATAAAAGCTCCGGAATTATGTTGGTTATCTAAGGGTTTTAACCTCCGGAATTGCTCCATCACATCCTTTGGCGTCATGCCAAAATGGTTCAAGGCTTCTTGCTGTGCCTGTTGTTGTTGTTGTTGTTCAACTTCATCTTGTTGATGTGCTTGATGTAGTTGGTGTTGTAATAATATTTGCGCTTCTTGTTGACGCAATGTTGCCTCTAGTTGAGCTATTCTTTGCTGGAGCTCTTCCATCTTGTTTCCGGCTAGTGGTCGGTAAAGATCGAATAGTTTCCCACGTCGCATAAATCGAGTAATGTTATTTCTTCAGAAGTATTCACCACAATTTTACAAATTTTTAATTAAAAAATTTTCTTCAAAAATATTGTCCACGATTTTATTAATTAAATAATAACTAATCATATATACTAATTAAAACATTTTTAGCACGTCTTCCGAAATATTTGTTTATTAATTAATTTTTTAGACCGTTTTTTTAAATATTTCTTTAGAAATATTTTCCACAATTTTCTTCATTAATTAATTTTTTAGAACGCTTTTCGAAATATTTCTTTAGAAATATTTTCCACAACTTTATTAATTTCTATTAGATCGTTTTCCGAAATATTTGTTTATTAGTTAATTTTTTGAACGTTTTTCGATATATTTCTTTAGAAATATTTTCCACAATTGTCTTTATTAATTAATTTTTTTAGAACGTTTTTCGAAATATTTCTTTAGAAATATTTTCCACAATTTATTTATTAATTAATTTTTTAGAACGTTTTTCGAAATATTTCTTTAGAAATATTTTCCACAATTTATTTATTAATTAATTTTTTAGAACGTTTTTCGAAATATTTCTTCTGAAATATTTTCCACGATTGTCTTTATTAATTAATTTTTTTAGAACGTTTTTCGAAATATTTCTTTAGAAATATTTTCCACAATTTATTTATTAATTAATTTTTTTAGAACGTTTTTCGAAATATTTCTTTAGAAATATTTTCCACGACTGCGCCAGTTACGGTTTTAAACCTTCAGTTATGGTTTTATACTTTCCGAAAATAAAACAATGTTACTCTTAATACAAGAAAAACTTTTGAACTTTATTTGGCAGAGAGATCTTTAGAACTTTATTTAACAGAGATATCTTCAGAACTGAACTTAGTTACGTTTTCGATCCTTTCATTGCCATCCAATTCTTCCTCTTCTTAGGAATGTAGAGATAAGACAATTTCTGTTCCCACAGAAATGCATGGAACGAAATTTGAAAAAATATTTCCGCTCACACGGAATGTTGCTGTGTCAGCACAAATAGATATTTAGAGAAAGAAGAAGAAGAAGAAGAATTTGATGGCAGTTAGTACATATACATACATATACTGTAATTGGGTATGTTGGATATAACTTGCATGGCGGCTTCCAGTGTAGGTTCTAAATATTTGACCATAAGGGCCTGGCGATGGATCATACAGTGAGTAACTTCAATATTTGGGTTATTTTTTTTACGAAAGCCGAAAAACCATTAATATGACCCAGCATAGCTGGAGCTCCATCCAAAGATACAGAAATACAGTTTTTCCATTTTAAACTTTGCGCATTGAAGTATTCATTTACTTTATTGTGGACATCAATTTCACGAGATCTCAACTCGAGAGGAGAACAAAACAGCAATTACTCTTCAAAATTATCTGCACCTTTGTAGCGAACATATACCACTGTGAATTGCTACTAAAATCAGTTGTCTGATCAAGCTGAATAGCAAAATATTTAGCGTGTTTTAATGCGAAAATAACCTGTTCCTTCACATTTTCTGCTAATATAGAAATTCGTTCTTTCACAATTCTCGGAGACAAGGGCACTGAATTCAGTTTCTTCGCTTCTTTTTGACTGGTTTAACCAAATCTTCACCAATAGTGTATGGTTTCTTATTTCGAGCAATCAACCAGGCTACTTCAAAGCTAGCCCTTGATGCTGAACGCTGATCAAATGTACCAAACAAGTGGCTATTTAATCTTTGTCTTTTAACAGATATTTCTAAATTTGCAAAGTATTCTCGCGGTTTGGAAGACAGGTGTGAATGCAAATTATCTAAATGTTTCTTCAATTGACTTTTTTTGAAAGATTCTGAAGTCAGTACCTTCATACATACAACACACTGTGGTTTCATTATACCATTGTCTTCTATTTGTGTAAAACCGTAATTAAGGAATTCGTCTTGGTATGTTCTTTTTCTATTTGCTGCCATCTGAAGGGAGACAGAAACTAATAGTTGTAAAATACTTGAATTAAATTTTCAAATTGCGGCTTACCTTGACCGATATATCGCTGATTAATGATAAAATGGTGGTCTTGTCAGCAACTAACTAGTAAAAACTCGCTCTCTGACTCGTCAATGTATTTGTATCTTGACGGCATGGCACGGACTGAGCAGGTAGGCGGGGGTGTGCTTTACTGCGCGAAGATATAACTCGAGAACACTCTAGTGGTGGGGAGTGAGATGGCGTGGCCTGCATATGTCGCTAAATTGTTTAAGTTGAAAAAAATACTAACAGGTTTATAAAATAGCAAATTAAAAATACAGTAGAGTCGCGGTAGCGTGAACACCGGCTAATGTGAACATCCGGCTAGTGTGAACTCGAATTTCCTAACATTAAGCTCCTTATAACGTGAACTTCTGTGACTCGATAGCGTGAATAAATTTCTTTATCACTTTCATTAATGAAAAGAATAACTGCAATTCTGTTTCACACACTAAATGTATATTTCCCAACATTCCCAACGTATCGAGCAACGTTATTGTATTCCTAGTTTCTTCAATTTCAGTTTGCGTAAGAATGTCAAACAAAAGACCTGTGTATCTTACTTTGAGTGAAAAGGCTACAATTTTAGATCAAGTTGATACATATAGATCATGATATGGTATGTTGATATAGATATATGATATTGATATATATACTTTAGGTTCAGTAACAGACTAACGAGAATGGGTCAACGAAAACCCAGAACCTGACAATGTAAATGTATCGTAAAATGAATTTAGTGAGCCTGAAATTACGAAACATTTAAATTAGTTCGAAAACGGCAATTTCATCTCCTAACACTGTTATACAGTGGGCTAAGGCTTTGTATCGAATACTAAAAAATGGATTAATGAATTGATTGTATCGAACACACAAAAATGGTTTAATAAATGACACTTTTTTGTAAACAAGAATGAAGTCGTTCGAAAAACTCTATTAAACTATTTTGGAACATTATTATGTACTGAAAATGACCCGGTAACGTCAACAAATTCGATACTGTGAACAGGCCTGGTTTTTTTGAGTTCACGTTACTGCGACTCTACTGTATATACTTTTTACTCACAAAAGTTTCATTTTTACCCCAAAAATTTCATTTTTACCCCATTTGGGGTAGTTTAGTTTGCATTTTATACCTTCTGCCAGGTTTATAAAACCGCCGCCCCTCTGGGATCAGACGCGGATCAGGGAGCCGCCCATTGTGGGACAGACGCTTCTGGATTTTTGAGGGAAGAGTGACGATCAGCTGCACCTAACCTGGTGAACAGACGCTGACACGCCAGTGGCTGAAAGCCGCACCTAACATGGTAAAAAACAGACGCTGTCAGCAGAAAGGAAAACGCCCTCCTCCTTTATCCGGGCTTGGGACCGGCAGGTTTCGCGTTAAGCTCAACCAGGCGGAGTTAATAACCATAACCCATAACCCATAACCATTAGTTTCACTTAAAATTACGTTAACACTATTATCAGTTTCATTTACATTACGTTCATTAGAAACATTGGCCCTATTCTGTCCCCTACGTAGAAGATAGTTTCTTCTTTCTCTAATCCTCTCACTCCGTTGCGTTAATCTTAATCGCCGTGGCATTTTTTATTAATTTAAAATTACGTTAACACTATTATCAGTTTCATTTACATTACGTTCATTAGAAACATTGGCCCTATTCTGTTCCCTACGTAGAAGATAGTTTCTTCTTTCTCACTCCGTTGTGTTAATCTTAATCGCCGTGGCATTTTTTATTAATTTTATTGTAATCTATGCAAAATGAAACATAAAATTAATAATTAAAGAGTAATAGCATTAACTTCGGCCTGGCTGAAGCTCATATACCCTACACCCGCATTTGTTGAAGTGATGATAAAAAGTGGGCAGGTGATGCCCACTTTCATAGTAAATTTTTATTTATTAACTTATTTACAACACCGTTTTCCCAACAAACACCTTATATGATGGGGTATACCAGTAGGCGTGTCACGCCCATTTCTTGTGAGATGACTTTCACTAATACGTTACATACGGCAATAAAATTTTAGCTTTCAATTCGGACTACAGCTTTTAAATATGAAGCATTAATATCGGCGTGGCACTGGTCCGATTCCTATTTTCAATACCAAACAGCCTAGGATGGCAGAGAATACTCGTGCCGAATTTCATGATGATGCTTCTACTCGTTCTCCTATAATCGTAGTTTTTGTTACCAGTCCACGCCAATTTTTGGAGTATATTTTAATCTGAGACGGTGGGCTCGGGAATAAAATTTCAGCTTCAAATTCGTTCTACAAACTGAGAAATTGAGCTATAAACACGGATGAATTTATATTAGCTATAAAAAGTAGGCGCACTAGACCGATTTTCAATACCAACCAGCCTAGGATGACAGATAATATTCGTGCTAAATTTTATGACGACACCTTTATCCGTTCTCCTGTAAACCTGATTTTCTGACCTGATTATATTTGACGGACAGACAGACATACAAAAGGACGAACGAACAGTGCTAAATCGACTCAGGAGGTGATTCTGAGCGGAATATATATACTTCTATATCCGTCACGCCTTCTTTAATGCGTTACAAACGGAAGAACAAAGTGAATATATATCTTCGGGTGTAGGGCATAAAAACATGAATTAAAGTTTTTAACCTTTCTATAAGATGAGCCTTATTCTAATTAAGTAATACAAAAATAGGAAATGTTTCCGATGTTGCTGTTGTTGTTGCAGATGTGATGATGACGTCACTTAAAAAGCGCTTTGAATCACTAATTTTCACTAATTACTGTACGCAATGAGCAAAATATACATACATATGTGTGTAGGTTTATACTTGTACATATATGTACACATGTACACAATAAGTGAATTATTTGAAAAGATGTTATTTTTCGTTGTATGAATAAAGGAAACTTTTTCAGATTGAGTTTTTATTGTAGAAAAGCTGACAAATTTCTATAAACTACCTATTCTATACGATACGCTACCGCCTGTATTTTGTTGTTGTTTCTATCAAGAAAACCTGTTTGAGTAAGCGATGTAGTCAGAGAGTAAGCGATGTAGCGATGAGAGTAAGCACCATTCTCACAGCGGCTTTTCTAACGCACCAAGAAAACGGTAAGAAAAAATTTTGGGGTTCAGATGCCCCTTCTATATAATTGTATATTCTTTGGTCATACATAACTAAAAAATATATGTTTTTATTCAAAACACCCCCGTGTGACAGCTTTTGTTGGTCCCACCTACCACGTGCAAAATCCGCGTCGTGATATTTCGTATAAATTTCAACAAATTTTTCTCAGCAAGTGTAATATCAAATTGCATCGAACAATTTTTTTTTTGTCAAAACACCCCCGTATGACCGCTTTTGGTGGTCCCACCCACCTCCCACCACCTGCAAAATTCGTTTCGTGATCTTTCCTATCCACTGCAACAACACCAAAATGCATGGTACATTTATTCAGAGAGCCCTCACACATACATACGCTGACTTCGTTCTAAGCGTTAAGCGTATAGCGAACAATTTTTTTTGGTCAAAACACCCCCGTATGACCGCTTTTAGTGGTCCCACCCACCTTCCACCACCTGCAAAATTCGTTTCGTGATCTTTCCTATCCACTGCAACAACACCAAAATGCATGGTACATTTATTCAGAGAGCCCTCACACATACATACGCTGACTTCGTTCTAAGCGTACAGCTGAAATCGCATCAGTGTTGAAAAAGTTGAATAATACCTGATAACTCCCGATCCAGGTAAAATTTCGTCTCCATTTTTTTTTATGCAGTAGAGGAGAAAAGTAGCTAAAAATCGGTGTACGTTTCATTGAAATTGTATAAACAGATCACTCTCAGGAGGGAGGGAAATATTTTTCTGTGCCGTATTTATATATAGATTTACAATCGTAGACTTAGTACATAATCTTACACAAAAAAATATATTTTATAAATATGTATTTGATTACTAAGGGAATTTATCCCTTAGTCAACTGTTTACCATGAATTAATGAACGTGTGAACTATTTATCGTCTTGTACAAGAAATGCAACACGATCGTTATTGGCGTCAGTTCAAGTGCCATGCATTCGGCAATGCGCTGAACCAATTGTTTTTTCGCACAAGTGCAACATGATCTGTGTTTAACGCCAGGCAGTCGCTGTTGTTTATTTTGGTCATTCTTTTATTTTTTTGATTGCTATGGTAATATATATATTTGGAGTTTTATTCAGTACCAAATATAATCTACAGCTAATTTAAAGTTAATCAAATTGAAAAATGTTAAAGTTACTAGAAAAATAGTTCCGGTCTTCTTTGCAGACGTCCGCCGGTGTCAAGTGTCAGATCAGAAAGGGAAGGTAGAGTTAACGCGCAGAACGAGTAAAATGTTAACTTCTATTTTCAGATGACGAAAATGATCAGTGCTGCCAGAGTTGCAAAGTTGTCCGCTACAGTACTCCCCTCCTAGAGAAGTCCGGCTGTCAATGACGATCGGATATCCTGACACGGCGCTTCGTCTTGATCGCAGCGGGTTCTTGGAAAACCGACGATTTCGACAATTTAGAGCCGACCAATGACTCTTCTCGATCGTTGATGCCGTAGGCCGGTTTTAATCTGTCGATAGAAATGTTTCGCTCCTTTCCATTGACGTTGACTGCGTAGAATTTTTCTTAACGCCTCAACACTTTGAATGGTCCGTCATACGGGGCGGACAAAGATGGACGAATTGAATCGTTGCGTACGAATACATGGGTGCTCTTCCCAAGGTCCTCATGAACGAATATTTGCCTGGTTGAGTGCCACGCCGTGTTATGAGCTCGCAATGTCCGCATTGATTCGCGCAGCTTCGACACGAATTCAGATTCCGACACGCTGCTTTGATTTTCCACCAAGAACTCGGAAGGTATGCGTAAGGTGGTACCATAAACAAGTTCGGCTGGTGATGCTTCAATATCCTCCTTGTGAGTGGTTCGCAGTCCTAGAAGAATTGTCGGAAGATGTTCGGTCCAGCGATCAGTGTTGTGACAGAGTAGGGCTGCTTTAAAAGTCCTATGCCACCTCTCGATTAAACCATTCGATTGAGGGTGATACGGTGTTGTGCGAAGATGAGTTACGCCAAGAGTGCGCATTAACTCACCGAAGAGTGCTCCTTCGAACTGTCGACCCTGATCCGATGTTATCTGCCTAGGTACTCCGAATCTTGAAATCCAACCTTTGACTAACGCTTCTGCTGTTGCCGTTGCTGACATGTCAGGAATTGGAATGGCCTCAGGCCATCTAGTAAATCTGTCGATTATAGTGAGGCAGTACCGAAAATCTGCGCTGGGGGGAAACGGGCCGACAATGTCGATGTTGATGTGAAAAGACCTTTCGTCTATCTCCGGATAACGTGTTAAAGGTGATTTCATGTGTCGAGAAACCTTCGCCCTTTGGCACTGAAGGCAATTTCTGACAAAAAATATGCTGTCTCGACGAATATTAGGCCAAAAGAAACGCTGGGTCATCAATTTTGTTGTCGCTCGTGCACCCGGATGCGACAAGTTATGCGTTGCTCGAAGAAATGTCTCCCTAAACCGCTTAGTTACGTACGGTCGAATTCTGTTGGTTGAAAATTCACAGTACAACTGCTTACTGCTCCCTGGAACAGTAAAAAGTTTTAGCTTAATGTTTTCATTGGTATTACCTTGTTCAGGATCTCGGGATCTTCTTTCTGATCGTCAGCCAAGTCATCGAAGTTCGCTGAGGGAACCGCCTCCAGCACCGCGATTCTGGAAAGCAGATCTGCAGTGACGTTATCTTTTCCTTCCACGAACCGAATGTCTGTCGTAATCTGGCCAACATAATCGAGTTGGCGTGCCTGGCGATTGGTCGCTTTCTCCAAACTTTGATGAAATGCGAAGGTAATGGGCTTATGATCGGTATAAATATGGCACGATCGTCCTTCAAGCATAAATTTGAAATGGCGTACTGCTAGGTAGATGGCTGTCAGCTCAGGATCATATGTGCTTTATCGAAGTTGCGCTTTATCAAATTTTCTTGAGAAAAAACTAATTGGCTCAATTCGGTCGCCGATTAGTTGGTGAAGCACAGCGCCTGCAGCAACGTCGGACGCGTCAACCCACAGTGACAGCTCAGCGTTATTGGCCGGATGAGCGAGCATTGTGGCATCTACGAGCTGCTGCTTGCACCTCTCGAAAGCTGCAATTGACGCCTCACACCTTTTACTGGAGATTTGTCATTCCTTATGTTGCCTTGGACCAGCGAATACAGCGGTATTTGGGTGTGCACTGCGTGCGGGATGAAACGCCTGTAGAAGTTAATCATGGCCAGAAAAATCTTTAACTCCTTGACCGTAGCAGGCTTTTTAAAATCTTTGATGGCCTGTGCTCGCTCCGGTAAGGGTCGAATGCCGTTCGGTGTCACTAAGTGCCCCAGGAACTTAAGCTCGGTACGACCAAATTCACATTTTCCCAAGTTTACAACGAGATTATATTTCGCCAACCTTTCGAAAACTTGGCGAAGATGTATCCTGTGCTCCTCTGGTGACGCTGACGCAATACACAAATCGTCCATGTACGGAAACACGAACTCCAGGCCCCGTACGACAAACGCTGGAAAGTCTGCGCCGCGTTCCGCAAGCCGAATGTCATAAAGCTGAATTCGAAGAGTCCGAAAGGCGTTGTAATCGCTGTCTTGGGGATGTCATCTGGGTGGACAGGCACTTGGTGGAAGGCTTTTTGTAGGTCGACCTTCGAGAAAATTTTCTTTCCATGTAAAATTGTAGTGAAATCCTGTAAATACGGTAGCGGGTACCTATCGGGTACCGTGATGGCATTGAGAGCGCGATAGTCGCCGCAGGGGCGCCATGAGCCGTCCGCTTTCTGCACCATATGGAGCGGACTGGCCCAGCTGCTCCTCGAAGGCTTACAGATGCCAAGTCTCATGAGGTGTTCGAATTCTGCACGCGCAGCTGCAAGTTTTTCAGGCGACAAACGTCGCGGTCGCGCAAACACTGGGTGCCCGTTGGTTTGAATTCGGTGAACGACTGAAGTTTGAACAGGAGCACCAAGCTGTGAAGGCCTAGTTATAGCCGGAAATTCGCTCAACAAGTCGACGTAAGGTGTTGTTGCGCTGAACGTCCTAACAGATACGCTTTCGATACGTGCGAGCCTACCTGCAGATTCCAAAGTCGTCGTCTTATCAATGAGACGTTTGCGCTTTAGGTCAATTAATAACCCGTAATGACTTATGAAGTCGGCACCAATTATGCTGGATGTCACGTCAGCAATGACAAACGTCCACACAAATTCTCGGCGAAGACCTAAATCAACTTTAAGAAGTGTCGCTCCATAAACCGGTATCGGCGTACCGTTTGCAGCAAAGAGCTGCATCGCTGTCGGCTTAACTTGGGCGGCGTTTGCGCTTCTCGGAATGACCGACACGTCAGCGCCTGTGTCGACAAGAAATTGGCGGTTTGTTGTGGTGTCTGCTACCTGAAGGCGAAAAATGGTTGCTGCTCCAAGACTTTCGCCATGGTCTTGGGCAAGAGCGGAAATGTGGCGTCATTTTTGGTCATCGCCAACCAACCCTCGGGAGCATGGCGACCTGCACTTGCGCGCGTTTGAGCCATACACGCGATGATACCAACAGATATCCTCAGAGGAGGTTCGCTCTATACGAGTTGTAGATCTAGCTGCGTAAGCTCATCGAGTCAACAATCGCGTCTGCAATGGCTGTTTTTTCAGCCAAATCACCTTTTGATGCAATGACTGCGGCCTGCGCGTGTGGGGGTAGCCGCGAAGCCCACAAATCGAGCAACACCAGCTCACTCAGTGACTCACCTGCTAGCCTTTTCATTTCATTCAACAACTGGCTGGGTTTGTAGTCACCCAAAGGCATGTCCGACAAAACGCGCTGCAAGCGTCGCTGCTGACTGTCAGCAAAATGACTAACTAACTTGGTTTTAATGAAGTCGTACTTGCCCTGTTGTGGCACAGCATCGATAACCGTTCTTAGTTCGGTAAGCTTGCCGGGAGGCACCTGCGCCATGACCAGGTTGAATTTTCTAGTGTCGCTGGTCACGCCGGTGGCGGCAAACCAAAATTCCAGCGACATAAAGTACGATTCAATATTCGATGCCGTCATGCTGGGCGGATTAATTCTTGGTGGCGCTATTGTACTAATCGATGCACCATCTTCAAAAGCCGAAACATGGTCAGAGACTTCGTGTGTGCTCACTGGCGGATCAGCCATAACCTCGAAAGTGCGTTGTTTCGTTAACGTGGGTTATGCGACGAATTCTAGGAACAGAGCAATCACGTCGGGGTCACCACTTTGGAGTTTTATTCAGTACCAAATATAATCTACAGCTAATTTAAAGTTAATCAAATTGAAAAATGTTAAAGTTACTAGAAAAATAGTTTCGGTCTTCTTTGCAGACGTCCGCCGGTGTCAAGTGTCAGATCAGAAAGGGAAGGTAGAGTTAACGCGCAGAACGAGCAAAATGTTAACTTCTATTTTCAGATGACGAAAATTATCAGTGCTGCCAGAGTTGCAAAGTTGTCCGCTACATATATTATTGGTTACTTATTCTTATTGTACATACACTACATTTTGGTTATTTTTTATTTTATTGATTATTCTTATTGTACATACACTACACTATATTCGAGGATTTTTTTTAAATCGTAAGGAGTGCTTATAAAATAAAACAATTTCTAAATAAAATTCCAGACAGTTTGACAAGCTCGCGGATACTTCAGGCAAAAGACTTGAAATATTTTGAAGCATATATCTAAGGCTTCAATTAGCGTCGAAAATTTATAGAGTTTCATCAAAATTTATGTAAAAAGATACTGCGTTATCTTCGGAAGGACCCTCCGCTATTATAAAAGGCTGAATTGTGAGTCCCACGCTATAGTACTTATTAATAATGTCATCAATTTTTCGCATGTAATCGTTAATACAATTTAGGTGCAATATGAAGCTTTCCTTAGCATCTAGTAAGGTTATTTTTTTCTTATTATTGCTCTGTCCTTGAATCTGTTAGCGGCTGAATTTAATAACGCTGCTATTATGTAGTCTTCTGATTCTGTTTAAAAGCAATATTATAATAATGTTTATATCGTCTTAAGAAAAACAAACCTATTTTTAATCCAGAGCTGCAAAGATTTAATAGCTTTTTGCAGCTGTCGTTGTAGATGTTTGTTTCGTAGAAAAATTTAATGGACGTTAAAAATTGTTTCTATTAGCTGAAAAGCAGATGGCTTTTGCCAGGGAACAACAAATTGAAATCAATACAAATCTGTAAATACGAATTTTTTAAATAGCACATATATTTCATATATAAAAATTACATATCAAATTAGCTGCTCTAAGATCTGCGTATTTTGGCCAAGCTTGTAGAACTTGTAAAGCTGGGAGGTTTTTATATCACGCTGCCGAAGTTTAAATGATTTTTCCCATTTTTCACAGACGACATTCCAATCAGGACAATCTCTGTATAATTTTGCCTTTAAAGCCAGCAAAACAAAGTTCTTCAAAGTTCTTCTAGTTCACTATCGACGGAATCAGAAACCTCGGATGTTTCTGACTGATCATTGGATTGTAGCACTTTGACGCGTTTAGCTCTGCTGTTAGTGTATTTGCAATATAGTTTTCCACTAGGATTATTTTTTTCCCTGTCGTGGAAATAATATTGACGAAGCAATCTGAATTAAATGGTAGAAAACGAGGGCAAAGTTCTTACCTTTATCTCAGTTTCATTTGGAAAAATTGAAATAATTTGATCCAGTAATTTAGATGTTTAATTCAGTAATTCAGATGTTTTAATAGTTATATTGTTGCAATTCGCCTCCTCCACTATAAATGACTTCTTCTTTCTGATTGCTCTCTAAGCGTGAATAGTCTTCGTAGGCTTTTAATATATTTCTGCCTCTTGAACTTTCCTTTAGGATCGAAGTTAAGCTCTAGAAATAAATTATTTGGCATCCACATGCGATATAGAAAAGTTTTTTATATTAAATACCAATTTAGTAACAGCGAAAGCGGACGGAGAATTATTTGTTGAACACGGTTCTTGTGCAGGAACACACCTTTTGAGCCAGGAATACTCGTATCCTATGGAGTTGAGGGACAATGTTTCGTCATCAATGTTATACTATAATTTATAAAAAGTGGCAAATAATAAAATATAAATAATATATATCTAGTTAAATATAAAAATTAATAAATATATATTTCTTAATGCTTACTTCGGATTTTCTCCCAGCGAACAGTTTTTCTCGAAACTCAGCTCTTAATGCAATGTTTTCAATTGCGTCTCTAATGTAATCTTTCGACAAATATTTAAAGAATTTAAAAGTAATATTTCGAGCTACATAGAAAAAGATAATTTGCAATTCGATTACGCAACTGCGACATCAGAAAGATTACATGCATTTTAAAACTATAAACAGCGAGCCTAACTCAAATTTCTCCAACAAATTTTTTAACTTTACATCGTCTTCACAATTAGATTCTTCGTTTTGTAAAACAATAAAGGTTCCCGATTCTAGTTCATTAACGTCGCAAAAAGTATTCACATACTCCATTACTTCCAATATAAAAATTTTTCACAGCACATTTGTTCACATTGCACTATGGATTCGGAGACCTGGAAAGATGGCCGAAACTCCGATTTAAGAGAATTTTGATTTGAACAGCACAATTACGTGCTAATATAAGGTTTTGAGGTCGCTGATTAAAATTATGGCATTAATTGTTTTTATTGGTTTAAGTCATTCGTCTCATACTGTCTTCTCATTTTTTAAATTTTAAAAGTGGTCAAGTCATTTGTAGTCTTAAAAACCACATTTCCTTACAAGCTACACAAAAAATTTTACAATCACCAAAAAAGCTATCTCAGGAGTAAATATTGCCTCAGACATTTTGAGGTATAGTATAAATAAATTTTTTAATATAATACAATGCAAGCCTTTAAACGCGAAACGTGTGACTTAGAATATTTTCATAATTATGGGCACATATCTGAAAATGGGCAAGTTTGGGCAGGTTAGGATTGTAGTATATTCCATATACTTTAAATTGGCGTGTAATAAATACGTTTTTGAAGTTGAGTTTTCTGGAGTAATCAAACGGTATCAATCAACATTACTAAAAATTACGTAATTCACGATTAAAACAACAATTATTTGATTTTATTTTGTTCTTTTTTTTCTAAGGCTGTTCCTTATTTTTCAACCTCCGCTTTTTTTTGATCTTACCCTTTTAAATTATAACATGTAATGAAAAAATGATAAGTACCAATTTTTTAGGGCAAAGTTTAAATATTTAACCACGGCATAAGTGTACCGTAACTGTAATTACACTCACTGCCATTGACAACAGCAAGTGTTTCTACTTTAGCTCTTGCTGAGAGTTCAAAAAAATAATAAACATTTTGTTGAATCACAATGCGTCGAGATTTTGGAGCTCGTCGTTAGTTCGTGCTAAAATGTTGGTGGTAACATCTAGTATAGATGTATTGTTTCTGAGAAGATTCAGCAGGTGATCTTCGTTGTTGTGGATGTCTTGAATAACATTTAACATTGTTTTAGCATAGTCCGAGTCGAGGACGCCGAAGAGTGAATTCGCTAAGTTACCAATAATGCTTAATGGAGCGTCACGAACTAAACCGTCATCACCAAAGATAGGACGAATTATTTGACCCAGCTTCCATTTTAATGATGGTAGATTATCCTCATGAATGATAACCAACATGCCTGGTTTGATGTTTGAAGATGACTGCTTCCATTTATAGCGATATTCCAACTCGGCGAGATATTCTTTGGTCCAACGATGCCAAAAATCTTTTTTCAAAGATGAGGCAGCTTTCCAACGTTGATGCAGGTTTCCTTTGAAATCTGTGGCCCAATGGTCGATAGTGTTAGTAAAAGGTTCCCCAATCAAAAAATGTCCAGGGGTCAGAGCTTTAAATTCGTTTGGATCATCCGACATTGGAGTTATCGGTCGGGAATTCAGAATGGCTTCAATCTCTACGAACACTGTTTTCATTTCCTCGTAAGTTAGGGACGCTGCATTGACGCTTTTGTAGAAGAGATGCTTGGCTGACTTAACAGCTGCTCCCCATAACCCACCAAAATGAGGAGAACGAGGTGGGATGAAGTGAAATTCAATCTTTTTTTCGAGACAAAAGTGTTTAATTTTTTCTTGAGCTTCTTTGCTGTGAACAATTTCCGATAACGCTTGTAGTTGGTTTCTTGCGCCCACAAAATTCGTGGCATTGTCACAGTGAAGATGGCGGCAATTTCCTCGTCTGCTTACGAAGCGCTTAAGTGTACCGATGACTGAGTCCGTCGTAAGATAACTTACTATCTCAATATGTACTGCTTTAGTAGCAAAGCAGCAAAATATAGCAACGTAACATTTTCTTGGTTGCTTGCCGCGTATCTTAAAGTGTATTTGAAAAGGTCCGCAGAAGTCTACTCCCGAGTTTACAAATGGTCGTGCTGGTTGCACCCGCTGAGCGGGCAGTGATCCGATATGTTGACTTAGGAGTTTTGGTTTGGATCTGACGCAGTGGATACAGTTTTGTAGAATGGATCTGGCAATAGTTTTACCTTTCATGGGCCAATATCTTTGGATTGGTGATGAACAGCAATCCTTGAGGACCAATGTGGGAATTAGCATGATGAATATCGGTCATTAGCATTCTGGTTACTATGTGACCATAGGGTAATAAGATTGGATGTTTTGATTCGTATGGAAGCTCGCTATTCTCGAGTCTTCCAGCATCTCGTAGTAGATGTGATTCATCTAAGAAAGGGCTGAGACTGCTAATACTGCTAGTGTTTGTTACTGAACCATGCCGGTGTAACTGGTTGATTTCAATGTTGAACTCGTAGTATTGGATTTCTCGTAGAATGGTGGATGTGACTCTTTCTGTTTCAGCTACTTCAAGACTCTTGGTAGCGTGGCTTGAAGACTTGCGGCATTTGTTAATGAATCTCAAGACATAGGCACTGATTCTAACGAGGAGCCTAAATGAATTTCGATGGTTAACTGAATCGATAAAGTTTGTGGGAGTGAATGACCAAGTAGGCGTTATTTTTGTCCGTCTTTCGCCTTCAATCACCGGATAAGTCATTGGGTGAGAGAGTTTTTCCGGCCAGTCAGATGAAGATTTGTGAAGAAATAAGGGCCCGTAAAACCATAACATATTTGACTTAAAATCTTGTGGGTTAAATCCTCTGGGGACAAGATCTGCTGGATTAGATTTCGTTGGAACATGGCGCCACTGATCTTGGATTGTGATTTCTTGAATTGCAGCAGCACGATTAGCCACGAACGTTTGATACGAAGCAGACTGTGCGGCAATCCAGGCAAAGGTGACTTCGGAATCATACCACAGGAAACATGGATGCGTCCATGTAGGATCGCTTCTTACTCGTTCGAGTAGTTTTGCATCTAGATGAGCTGCACATAGTTCTAATCGCGGTAAGTTCGTTGTTTTGGTTGGAGCAACGCGACTTCGTGCACACAGCCACCGAACTATAATTGTGCCATCGTTAAGTTGAGCTCTTCCGTATACGACGGCACCATAGGCTTTCTCCGAGGCATCACAAAAAATGTGTAACTGTTGTGTCTTTACATGCCTTCCGGAGAATAATTGTCTCGGTATTTTAACTTTGTTTAACTCTTTAAGGTCGGCTCGGAAGTGGTTCCAATATGTATGAAGTTCGTGCGGTCCCGCTAAATCCCAATCTAGATTTAATTTCCACAATCGTTGTAAGAAGATTTTGGCCTTCCGACAATCTCTGTTTGGAGAGCTCGATCTTGTAATGGAATGTTATTCCACAGTGATGGATGATTGACACACCATTTCTTTAATTTAAAACCTGCGCTTTCAAGAATATTGATGACTTGTTCTTGAATTGCTACAGCTTCAGCTATTGAATCTGCCCCGGACATGACGTCATTTACATAGGTATCCTTTTGAATGACTTCAGCTCCTTGTGGTTTTGTTAATTGCTGTTGTAGTGCCAAGTTGTGCCAGCATTTAATTGCGAGATATGGAGCGGATGTAATTTCATATGTTACAGTGTTAAGTGCAAAACATTTGACTTGATCATGATTACTTTCTCTCCACCAAAGTAGTTGAAACGGTCGATCCAATTCGTCTATTATAATTTGGCGGTACATCTTTTCTATATCCGCAGTGAAGACATATCGTGGTATCCTAAATCTTAATAGTACCGAGAAGAGTTCTTGCTGCAACTTTGGGCCGGTTAGAAGGATATCGTTCAAAGAATAGTTTGATGATGTTGTCATGGAAGCATCAAATACCACCCGAAGCTTGGTTCATGTACTTTCGGTTTTCAGAACGCAATGATGTGGTATAAAATAGTGTGGACTTGAAAAGACGGTGCTTAAATCAAACTCTTCCATATGACCTAAGTTTTTATACTCCCTCATGAATTCTATGTAAGAGGTGTGCAACTCTAGGTTCTTTTGCAATCTACGCTTAAGAGCATAGAATTGTTGTAGTGAGACAGTCTTAGAATCACCTAAAATTATTGGTTTTTGGGCGAATGGAAGTCGAACGGAAAATCGCCCTTGAGAAACACGTCGAACTGTTTGATCGAAGGTCATTTCACATTTTTTTCTCTGCCGTTGTTAACGGTGCTGTTTTCTTGTCGACTTGCTCTAGCTGCCAAAACCTTGTGACTTGCTCATGTAGTTGTTCATTGTCGCTGGTGCCGATGCCTCAAAAGGTTGAAGATGTTGAGATTGGATTAGTGTCCCGGACAACACCCCAAAGAACCCAGCCAAACGTAGTGTTTTGAAGAGTCGGTAACTGCTTGCCAAGTTTAACTTGTCCTATCATTAACAACTCATAAAATATTTCGTTGCCTATCAGTAGATCGACAAGACCTGGTTTGTAGAATTCAGGATCTGCCAATGGCAAGTTCGCAGGTATGGACCAATTGCTCACGTCGAGGTTTTGACGGGCTTAATTTTTTAAATTCATTGCAAAAATATATAGTAGATGTGCTCGTTGTTTACACAGCTTACAATTTTGGATTTTGATTTTGTTGTCAACGGCGGCGGTAAAAACCTTGTGGATTCCTGATTTGTCCCTTTGCTCACACGGCTTTTATTGAATGGAATCGCGAGTGCGGATAACTTTGGAACTTCTTTTGGTTGAGCTAATGATTGTTCGAACAATGAATGCGTGGTTCGGTCCATCTTCCGAATAAGTATATGTATAAGCAGGGGTCCCCAATCTTGGGTTGATATGCACAAATTGCCTAAACATTGTATACACTCCTTGGTTGTATCGTGCATATTTTTGATGAAGTTCGCCGACACAGTTTCATGCGAACTGGATGGTTTATCGAGAAGCTTGTGTATCAAGGTAGATACTAGTTGACGTTGATTGTACCAAATTTTTTGACATTTTGGTATTTGTTGCTTATGAACTATCTCAGTGAAGAGGTCATGGAATTGGCGCCATTTGAGATAGTCGCCGTCAATACTTGTTAATTCAATTTCTTGAAGTTGAAGTGAGGTTAGTGTGTTGATGCCAAATGTTTTTGGTGTAGTTTCAGGAACAGTTGCAGTCGATTGTGACAACAGCGCGCGTTGTTGCAGCACCTGCTTCTTAATTTCTATATATGTCTCCATGTCGTATCCTAATGACGGAGGATTGTCACACATTTCCCACAGAGCGAAGTTTGCATCCTCGATAAGGACCTATAGCTTCTCCATTGCGACACAAAGTTGGTCTGGAGCGACGTCTTTTGTTCTGCTATTGAGTAATCGCTGTAACGAGACAATCATTGCCCGTTGTTTGCGGATTACGGCATGAACTCGGGATTGTATTTCTTCTCCGACTTCCTTGTTGTCTTGCGTAACTGCACTGGTTGCAATTTTTGACGAGCTTTCCTTGGTGGATTTGCTCATGGCTCCTTGAATGGAGTGGTGTGACTTTAATTTTTCAATTTCTTCATTGAATATTTTTGAATATGAGTCTACCAAAGCCATTATTTTATTGTAGTAATCTGATGTAAAATATTCGTGGTCCATTGGAGGATCCTTAATAATCCGAATCTTATTATCAGTTTCTTCAAATTCTTCCCATGTGGTCTGTAAGCGCTGTAGACGATCGTTGTAATACGTAACAGTATTCTTACGTTCGGCAGGGTCCTTCTTGAAATTTCGGATGAGTTGCTGAATTATGCCTGCAGTGGCAATTTGAGCTGCTGCCAAATTATTGAACAGTTCCATAATGATCCTTTCTGTGATCACGTCGGGGTCACCAAATGTTGAATCACAATGCTTTTATTGTGATTGTTGTCTGTTGTAGTATAGCGGGTGTAAAACCAGCTATACCAAAGTACTTTAAAGTCTTTTGAAGCTGTCTTATTGTTCTGAAGAATATCTAGTGCAAAACCAGATAAACCCAAAATAACAAGTTACTTCCAAGAGTTCTAATTTGCAATTAATTTTATTAGTATAATTTCATGGTTTTATATGCACTGATGACGGCTGTTCCGTTGTCTCATCCCTTTGTTTGGCGCGTATAAAAAATGCTGTGGCCTGTGTGAATGGCTTCTGTGGGAACACTGCGTAAATGTGATCGCTCAAATTTAATGTGATGGAATGCCAAGGTGAGACAACAGAACGGTAGTCCAGCTGCAAATACAGTAACAATTTACTTAGAACTATAGAGTATGAACATGAAGCTTAGGAATGTATGTAGATTACAGAAATGCATTATGCCGTACAGTATGCTGTATATATGGTAGAGAAAAATATGTAGGTTTTGTACGAACACATTTCATTTTGCAAGTACTAGAAGATTATCGGCGGTGTTATCCCGATGCGACTAAAATCAACCTTAATAAAAGTCGGCATGTATTGACATATATCCAGGGCGTTCCGTATAAGATGTATCACAAGTTTAGGACGTGTAGGTTGAGTCGAGACAAGAAAAAAGTCATATTAGGGGGAGGGGCAATTTTCCCCAATTCAGGCGCAGGAAGGGTTTTTCTAAAAACGCGACTTCAAACCATAAAAAAATTTTAAAAAATAACGGGAACACTTATATTATTCCTGTTTCCGGTTTTTAAAAACCAAATATCCAACCTTAAAATAATTTTTAAAATTAGACTTCTAGGTTAAATAGTTTTTGAGAAAATTAATGTCAAAATTTTCAAAACAAATTTCGGAAAAAAATTTTTGTTCGCAATTTTTTACAAAAAATTACATGAATAAGTATACTTTTTTTCTGATTCCGTAGTTTTCTGATAAATTCTACAAAAAATGTTTTAAACAGAACGCTTGAGTTATCGGAATTTTTATCACGTAAGCTAATGCTGTTATATTATACAAAGCAATTGTTTCCGAAAATTCTAATGCTTCTTCGATTGATGCAAAAGGCATCCTTTCCTTTTCCAAAGTATTATTCGCGATCTCAATTTCTTTCGCACTTAATAGTATTATTTGTGCAGAAGGCCGTAATAATTTTCCTGTTCAAGAGCAAAAGAGAGTTATGTTTTTGTTGCACTTCGTGCAACTTCGTGAAAAACAATCTTTGGCAGTATGCCCACCTTTCAAACAATTGACACAGTGCTTGACCTTTTGAATGTTGGCCAGACGCGATCTTGGTGTAATTTGCAAGAACCGGTCTCACATGAACAAGGGATGTTGATTGTTGCAAATGATCCATGATTTGGAGCCTATTGTGACGCCCAATGATCTGTATAAATCCGATCGTTTAACTGATTCGCTTTTCGAAATGTTTGCTTCCAATGATTCCAGAGCTTGGAAACGCCGTTCTAAGAACTGTATGAATTCCTTACATGTTGGCGTCTGTCTGGGGTTTTTTATGGATTGTTCTCACAATACATTCGTAGTTCTGCTAATTCGATTGACCAGAATGTGTAGTAATGGTGGATCCCAATTTTTGGTTTCTTCTCCTAAGCTCTTCAGGCTGAGCAGGCATTCCACTGTTGTATCATGTAATAGTTTAACGGATGCCACAGTTTCTTAATTGGTTGCTGGCTGCGTAATCAATTTTGTGGTTACTACATCTATTAGTAAGCGAGGATTTTCGTAGCGCTCGTTAATTATTTTCCAAGTGCTTCATAATTCGCTTCTGTGCTGGTGAAGTGTTGGATTAATCCAGCTGCTTCCCCAGTTAATGCCAGTTTGAGGTACCACATTTTTTGGCATATAGGTATCGTCTGATTATGCACCAATTCAGTGAATAAGTCACGGATTTGTCGCCAGTAAAAATACTGATCGGAAAACTTTGGCAATTCAATTTTCGGAAGCGAAATTGTGGAGTTTCTGCTTGCTTCGATGTTTGATGATGCCGAACTCGATGAGCCCCCTGCTCTCAATTGGAGTTGCTGGAGTTTGTTGCTGATGTCGTCTTCTATATTTCCAGTGATTTCCAGATTTTTTCTTGTAGATCTTGAACACTCTTCAAATGCCTTTCAAGGGTAGGAATTTTGCTAAAGTAGTACTGGGATGGATGGACACTCGGGTCGTCGAGCAATTTTTTTAGTGTACTTGACAACATGTCTATGATGTTCTGTAGCTTTGACAATAAAAGGGTCGAGTGGCGTTTTGAATCTGGTTGAGATGGTCCAGTTTCCCGCCTGTCTGCTGCAGCCTTTGTTTTCAAGAGCTGGAGCCAAGTCATCATTTGATCCCTGGCATCATTATACTTCTTGCCTAATGAGGCATGTACATTTTCCTTGATGTAAGAATGTTCTTCTGTAATTGCTGCATGTTGTCGAATTAACCTATCCCACTTATCGAAAGCCTTCCACAGATCGTCTAGTTCATTTATTTTTCGCTCAACGAATTCTACTGATCTTTTATGGAAAACCTTGGCGTTTTTCTTATAGAAGGTTATGATCCACTGCATGGCAACCGCTATGTCATCCTGCTTCTGCAGACAATCTTCTAGTTTGCTCATTGTTTCAAGGTTCGTATGTTTAATTTAGGATATAATAATGATCACGATACAATAATGATCACGTACTTCAAGTTTGCATGTGTTCTATATAATAATGCCTCGCACATTGCCATTGTATACTTAGAATATTCTAAGGTGTATTCATGCAGCCTTTATCCTTTATGATGGATTTATTAATATATTATATTCCTTACATCAGATATTGAAATACAATCCCACATATAGAGTTGATCAGGCTCATGTGTATTGATTGATTTCGCAACTTGATGATTCAGAGTTCCCTCATTTTCTTTTGATTTACTTCTCGTTACTACATTTACTGTAGAAGGTATCATTTCCTTCAGCGAATCTGAATTAATTTCTATTCTTGATAAGGCATCAGCGTTACAGTTCATCTTGCCTTGTTTAAAAACTATATTAAAATTGTAGTTTATAAGATCTAATTTTATTCTAGTTAGTTTTGATGATGGATTCTTATGAGTAAACAATGATACTAATGGGCGGTGGTCTGTTACAACTGTAAATTTTCTACCAAACAAGTATGGTCTGAAATAATTTATCGCCCAATGTATGGCCAGAAGTTCTTTTTCTATTATTGGTTTGTTAATTTCGTACTTAACAAGAGAACGGGTAGCAAAGGAGATTGGTAAATCTGAACCAATGTCTCCCTGAGACAATACGGCACCGAGGGTGAAGTTCGAGGCGTCTGTAGTGAATATAAATTCTCTATCGAAATCTGGATATTGTAGTACGGGTGCACATGTAATTTTGTTTTTAAGGTACTGGAATGCAACTTGGCAGTCGTTACTCCAAATAAATTTATTTTTCTTTTTTAACAATTCGTTTAACGGTTTCGCTATTGCGGCAAAATTCTGAATGAACCGTCTGTAGTAGTAGCAGAAAGCCACGAATCTTCTTACGTCATCGGAGTTTTTCGGAATTGGGTATTCTTTTACTACTTTGCATTTCTCTGGGTCAGTGGTGATGCCATTGGCAGTGATTAAGTGACCTAAATAAATTACTTCCGACTTAAGAAATTGGCATTTTGAAGGGTTTAATTTTAAATTGTATAATCTAAGTCTTTCAAAAGTTTCTTCTAAATTTCTATTTTGATGTTTCAAACAACATCCAAATACAATTATGTCGTCCACATAAAGAAATGCTTTAGAGTCTAAACCTGATAATGCAATGGGTAACATCCTTTGGAAACTATTCGAAGATATTTTTAAACCAAATGGCAGCTTCTTAAACTGATAGTGTCCATTACCCGTTGAAAATGCTGTTAGTGGTCGTGACGATTTGTCAAGTTCTATCTGATGGAAAGAACTAGTCATATCCAGCGTTGTAAAGTATTTCGCTCGTCCAAGCCTGTCCAAAGCGTCGTCCAAACGTGTTAATGGAAACTTGTCATATATCAATTTATTATTTAGCTGTCTATAGTCAACTACTAACCTCCACTTTTTTGTATCATTCTCACTTTTCTTAGGCACAATAATGGAGAGTTATATGGGCTTGTTGAGGGTTCAATTAATTTCTGCTCTATAAGCTTATTTACCTCAGTATTGACTATACCAGTTTGTGTTTGCGGTAACCTATAATTTTTAAAATAAACAGGTGTCTTGTCGGTTACATTAAGATGTTGTTTATAGAAGTTGTTGGCAGTTAATGGTTCTTCATCTAAATGAAATATATCTTGATATTTTTTACAAATGTCTTCTACCGCGCCCTTCGCCTGGATATCATTTCTGTCGATTTATAACTTTTCTTTGAGTTCAATCCACCGTACTTCACTATTATTCTCGTTATTTATTTATTTATTTATGTAAATTGTACAAGTAAGAGTAAGGTCTTATAAATTATGTACAACTTATGTATAACTTATTACTCAAATTTAGAGCGAAAAATATTAAGAATTAAGAAAATTAGATATGTTATCTAAAAAAAAAATAACCTATATTTCAGAGCTAAGACTAAATAATTTGGTTCTAAAAGTGGCAGTGCTATTTATTCGTTTTAATTCAGTGGGCAAAGAATTCCATAAACGTACCGCATGTATGAAAAAGTGGCGAGAAGTGGAAAGATATTTATGCCGTGGAAGTATTAACTGCTCCGACCTGTTTGTTCTAGCAAATCTAATGAAATCAAACAAGAAACTCGGTTCATTTGTCTTTATTACTTTGTGTAAGAGTAGCAAGGTACGGTAATTCAAAGAAGTAGTAAGGGAGCAACCCAAAATTTTATTGGAGTAAGGCGAGATGTTACTTTGCCTATCAACGCAATAAATATACCTGGCGCAGCTATTAAATGCAACTTGCAGCTTTCTACTAGATACGTTATCCAACTTAGAGAAGAGCTCACAGCCATACAATATTATGGGTAAAACAAAAGATTTAATAAGTGTAAGCTTAACCTCACAAGGCAAGTATCTGCTAGTAGGCGAAAGTCCACGCAGAGCACCATATACTTTCGAAACCATGTGATTGACATGCAGGCCCGACGTAAGATCACTACTGAAATACACGCCAAGATTTTTAAAACTATCAACAAAGTCTATTTGTGAGTTATTGAGCAAAAGAGGTAGATTTTCAATACGATTCCTGGATCTGTTAACAATCATATCTTTGGATTTCAAAGGATTTAACTTTAACCTATTAACTACCGACCATTCAAAAATTTTTGCCAACTCTGCATTCATATCACGTGTAGCTGAGATGTACGACTTGCGCGGAAAAATTTTGTAGATTCGAAGGTCATCAGCATATATGTGATACATACAAGCATCAAGGCTATTCCCAATGTCATTTATAAAAATTGCAAATAATAAAGGTCCAAGAATCGAGCCTTGGGGAACACAAGAAGTGATCTTCAACAATGAGGAATTTCTATTTCCGAGACTGACAAACTGAAAACGGTCAGCAAGGTACGACGATAGTAGTTTACACAAAGTATTGTCAAATCCAAATTGATACTTTAGTTTATGTAATAGTAAACCATGATTTATACTATCAAAAGCTTTTGAAAAATCAAGGAAAACGATCAATCCCATCATACCAGCATCCAAACCGAGCCGTAAGTCCTCAACAACTTTTATAAGAGCTTTAGTACAACTATGATTGGCCCGGAAACCCGATTGAAACCTCGTTATTAAATTCATATTACCTAGATAGGTCTTCATCTGATCACTTACTAAGACTTCAAAAGCTTTACTCAAAAAAGGAAGAATTGAAATTGGACGAAATTCATTAGAGGATACATATATGTATAGGGCTAGGGCTAGGGCTAGAGTCCGCCCTAGGTATAGGGCGGACTCTAGCTATTTTCCAACTCGAGGGAAATTTTGACGTAGTGATAATTGTATTAAATATATGCGTAATGTGTTGTAGAACCACGGGCAATAAAATTTTAATAAACTGAGGATGAATTTTATCATAACCTATAGCCATTGATTTGATTTTAAGAATCACTTCACCCACGGTTGTAGCATCAACACCAGAAAGCGCAAAAGAGGAGTCAACTGGTTCACTAAGATTTTAAAGATTTTCCTCTCTTGAAACATTTTGTTCAGGCTGGATAAACTGTTTATTTAGCTCATCCAGATTTAAATTATCATGAACCACTGACTCATCCTTTGCAAGCCCAGCCTGACGCACCGCCTTCCAAAAAGTGGCACTCGATTTATCCAAGGTGAATTTACTAGCATAATATGCTTTCTTATTTCTACGAATCTTAGCTGTAACTTCATTACGCACACGTTTAAAATCCCGATAGATTTGCTGACACCTATATCTTTTCCACCTAGCATACAGGATTGAACGTTTTTTAATAAGGCGCATAATCTCCTGCGTCAGCCATGGGTATTTAACTTGTTTTACCTTAACGGTTTTGAAAACAATAAAGCGATCATATAACAAACTAATTATCTCACAAAAATATTCAACTTGAAAATCCACATCGTTAGTGCCATACAAAGGCGTCCAATCAACACAGCAACATTCAGCAAATAAAGAATTGAGATTGATCTTAGAAAAATCCGGAACATCCACGACACCATCACTTATTAAAGACCGCAACTCATCAATTTTATTTATAATGCTTTGCGCATTTAAGTGACAGATGTTGAAACCATTTTTAGATTTACATAAAATATTAAGTAAAGTATTGGATACGTCCACAGAAGCACCCAAAGAGTAACCTAGGCTACTCAGTACTGATGATTAAAAAGAAAGAAGAAAAAAAAACTCAAGACTGCCACTAATAGAACCAAATTAACAAGTAAGTTGAATAAGTAGAATATGATCTTAAAGGAAGATAATAAAGTAGATAAAACAAAAGTCACAAAAAATAAATTCATAATACTTTAATTATCTGCTATTTGTGCTCTGCCAACCGTAGCCCTCAAACTTTCCACATCACGCACAGTGGTCCAAGAATCCTTTTCAAGTAACTTTGCGACGACCAGCCCATTCCGAGTAGATACTGCATGGATCTGCTTACGTTGTTTTAAACGAACAGTGTGTTGTAAAATCAGACGATTAGCTAGAGTTAAGCTTTCATTGAGAAAAATAGCATTGTTAGAATCCATGCCCACATCCCTAAGGCAAAGTTGACGACTCTCCTGCATCCGAAAACAAGCAACAGAGTGAAGCACAGCATTTCTTTCAGGAGTTGAACTGAATTTGATGATTATTGGAGGATCAACCGCACTCTTCTTTTGAGTAGTGCGAAACATTGAAGAGATCTTCGGTACAGTACACTTTACTGTGATACACAACTCTTCAAAAATAGTATTTAAATTTTCATTTTCCATCTTTGGTACTCCCGCAAGGATAGCATCCGCGGCGATGGCACGTCTTTCAGCCGCATCACATCGCATCATCAATTTATTTATTTCCGACTTAGTGTAATCTTCGGACTTGCACAGCCTCTGCTCCGAACTTCTATGTAGATCCTCCACCATAGCAACACGTTGCTGTAAATCGGATAATGATTTGTCAAAATCACACATACGTGCAACAAAATGGGTTTCAATCTGAGCTAGTTGCTCAGTCACTTCACTGCGAAGACTGCCAAATTCAGCCGAGAAATTTTTCATCAGCCGATCAGCTTGCTTGTTTAAATGCTCTTTAAGATCATGAGTAGTGAGAGACTTATCAGCGTTCACAACGCTCTCAGGCGGCGCAGGTGACGTCTCTTCATTAAGCCCGGCTTAATCCAAGCAACTGGTGAGAGCAGCGTCGGCTTTTTTTCCTCGAGAACCGCTAGATTGTTTTTTCATGGCGACACATATAATATATATCGAAATATATATATGTTATACTGTATATGGTATGTATAAAGCCGAGATTAATCAGCAGCAGCAATTAATTAACCAAGCGCAAAAATTTTACAATCGAATTAATCTTTATATTAAAAGTTATAATTGATTGAAATATTACTGTATATTCTGTCCGAAAATTAATACACAGAAGCACAAGTGAAAAAGAAAAAACGTGAGCTACGGTGAGCAGACCAATGCACGTCCGATCACTCTGATAGAACTAACATGACTTTTAATGTTACTCCATTTAAAGATTGAAAAATTTCTTAAAGGTTTAACTTCTAGGTGCAAATCATTTAACACTCACTCTTTTTCGGAAACATTAAGAATCCTGATGTGCTTGGTTCCTTTTGCGGGTATTATGGAGTTTGCTATAAAAATGTTATTCGATATATTTTTGTTGCACACAATACTGTCCTCGTGTATATCTATTTTTATTTGCTGTATTATCTCACTTCGGGGGGGAATTTTAATAGTACCCATTCGTGTCTTCATTGGTAGTACAAAATCCCTTCTGTTATTATGTATTTGTAGAGTATAAGTCTCGTAGTCTATTTTTGCAATATATTTCTGGAAGAAATCTCTTCCTAATATGCCATCTAAAGCGATTGTAAAATCATTACTAACCACCTGAAACTCATGGCTTAAGAATTCATCATCAACTTTAAAATTAATTTTCGTAGTACCTAAGGTTTTTAAACATTTATCCGAAATACCAGTTAAATTACACGAATTATACTCATTTACATATATAATTGTTTTTTACTACATTCTCCTTACAAATAGAGATATCAGCACCCGTATCCACAAGAAGAGACAGGTGTGAATCATTGTATTTTAATGTTACATAGTTAGTTTCTCCTAAGTTATAAATGGAAAAATTGTACGATTTGTCTTCCGTATTCTTGAAACAATTTTCCTCATAACCATCGTTATGCCCCGAGGACCTTAATTTAAATTTTCTACGTAGGTGTCGGGGACATTCTCGTTTCCCTGATCTGAAGCAACATACATCCTCCTATCGCTATTGTTTCTATATCTATTGTTTCCACTGTTATTTATATTCCCACTGGACTGTCTGGGATTATTGTTACTGAAATTACGCCTATTACAATTGTCATTATTATGACCATTACTACTACCCGCTTGGTTTTGGTAATTCCTGACATTACTGTTGAGATTGCCTCTCCCTTGATTCGGGGAAAAAATGTTTCTGTTACTACGCCATTGATTCCTATTATTCTGTTGGAAATTCTGCGACTGATTTCTATTGTTCATTTGGAAATTTCGCGTTTGACTCCTATTGTTATGTTGGAAATTCCTCACCTGATTCCTATATCCCTGTGAATTATGCAAAATCATATTAATGGAGCTTGGAGTATTACGATCATGCTTTTCTAATTCTAAGGCCAAATTCGTAGCTTCGGTAAAAGTCTTAGGTCGCGATGCAAAGATTGTAGCCTTAAATTCTTCCCTTAAACCGTTTTTAAAGACGGTAAGTGCGTATTCGTCGCTTTACGTTCCGCCTGGCTAACGCTACTCCCTAATTGCTCTATTTGCAAATTGTTCAATTCGCTTACCAGACCTAATACTTTTTCATTAAAACTAGCTACAGTAGAACCTTTCTGTATGCACGACGCTAAGGAAGTGTGAATTTGGGGTATCGTTAAAACGTTCTTGTACCTTGATTGTAATAGCTCTTTTAACTCAACAAATGTCCTAGGTTCTAATTCTGTATCTAAAGCTGTTACTTTACTCTCTTACTTTACTGCTCAGCTTCACATTTACTATGATATCGATTAGGGATGGCTTCGCCTCACTGGATAAACCATTATACATTATCTCAATAATTTTTAAAAACTGTACCAATTCTTTATACTGTCCTGTAAACTCAGGTACAATTTGAAACTTCTGAAACTTCTCTTCTTCTCTTTCACTATTTTTTCCACTCTACTCAAAAGCCCATTAAATTTTAATTTATAATCTAATCTTTCTTCAGTTTCGACACCGCTAGCTTCTAAAATTGAACTGAATTTTTCTCTGTAGTCTTTTAACCTAAATGTTAACTCCAACAAATACTTCTCTGTATATTTCCTATTGGGTGTCTTCTTTAAATTAATCTCGATAGCCGATAAATCTGTTAAAATGCTCTCCATTACTTATACCACTATTCTTTTATTTAATCCTTTCGCAATCTGTTCCCTTATGTATTTTTTTACATAATAGACTACCAGTACTACTAATGCGCACAACAGAATTGTCAAAAGTACAGCACTTGTTAAATTATTGGCCGTATAAATTTTAGCTACCTCACTTTGATTGACAACAATATTCGCCGTAGCCTTAGATTGCGGACTACCCATTTTATTTAGTTATATTTTAATTTTTTTTTTTGTGTATAAGCCAAAAATTTACAATTACAAAAATTTATTACTTTTTAACTTCCTCAATTTGAACTTAATGTCTAGCTACTGCTGTTTTGACGTTGTTAAGTTTAACTCTCGGTATAACACTGCCAGCTGCTTCCTCTTCTGGAACTTCTTCCCTGCGCGTTTCTTCTTCGGTTTCTGTTCCACCGGTTTGGGTTCCACGGGTTGCGACTTCCTTTTTTGCTGTCTGCTCCTGTATTCTTCTATAGTTATGGGTTTAGGACCTGCTGTCGATGGTAGCGGCCTGTATTCTGGAACTGGATCTGTCGTCTGGCAAACTGGTCAAGGTTTATATTCCTCCAATTGTCGGTTTTCCAAATATCTTTCCCACCGACTTACAATTTCGTCGATTTCTTCGGACATTAAAATTCACAGTTCTCCAAAAATATTCAGAATTTTATTTCGTTTCTACGACCGTTCTGGCACGATGTGTCCTTTTTTTTTATGACCGGTGCGGCAGGATATGTCCTGTTTTTATTTAGTAAAGAATGCTCTCGGTGTAACAGGATCGGTGTAACAGGATCGTTGTAGCAGGATCGGTGTATCAGGATCGGTGCAGAATCGCCATAAGGTGTATTCATGCAGCCTTTATCCTTTATGATGGATTTATTAAATTTCTAAACTGTCCCTATAGCCCCTTTTATTATTTTAAACAGCTGATAGGGTAATCAGCTAGTTAATTTGGCGTTCAAAAGAACTGCCGAAAAATTGTCCTATTTTGGAAATAAAACACCAACGTTTTGTTTTTGATTTCTGATCGAACTCTAACTCTATTTTTGAAAATACACTGTTTTTATAACGATCGAAATTGAGCTTTCTCTAAAGCTCTTCTAAAGTTCTTTACACCAACAATACAACCTAAGCTTTACACTAATAAGCTTAGAACTTACAAAGCTAAGCTCTGAGCTTACCAAAGCTTACTAAAGCTATACTTAAAGCCGAAAGAACAAAGCATGCAGCGAACATACACACGCACGGCGTTCAGCTTGTGCCGGCGCTCACACACAGAGTTCACTTCCTCTGTTGTCAGCATTTTTGTTTCAGAACGAGAGAATCACGGTCACAATGCAAACATTCAGAATGTTTACACTATGACCCGATTCTTGATCGAAGACATTCGATCGCTGACATAGTGACACATTGCAATACATTTTTAGAGGACAAAAATGTGTGTCACTTTTAAAAACAATGCATAGTCACTACAATTCGTATAGGATAAAGATTTATTTTAATTCATTATCGTTTTAAAAGTAACAATATGTATGTGTGTGTATATACATATATATGTATATCAAATGGTATTATAAATTATTATTATTATTAAAAATATTTCACAAAATTAGTTGAGTAAATAATATAAAGTTTTCTTGTTCTTCTCAACAAGAAAATATATGTATATTCTTATATATACTTATATATATTCTTTCAGTTATACCTGAAAGTTATACCTATCGAATTTGCAATGTATACACCTTTAGTAATATCTCTAATTAGAATTACACTATCTTCGCTTACGTCTATGTTTATTGGATAAATAAATTCTGACCTACGTGATAACTTAATTCTTGAGTTTTTGTTAATCTGTATTGGTATTACAGGTATACGTTTCGTAATCAATTTTACAAAAATGTTTTTCTAGAAAATCTCTCCCTATAATACCCGTCTGTGGGTAAAATTTTCATCGACAATATGGAAATCATGAACAATCCTTTCATTTGCAAGAACTAAACATAGTTTGGATGTGCCAAGAGAGAAAATTTCTTCTTTTGTTATGTCGGTTACCTTGCATTTTTCATGTGTTAACATATGTTCTAAAGTAACGGTATTTTCTTTAACAATTGATGTCAGCGCCTGTGTCAATTAATAAGGTTAGAATCGTGTTATTGATTTGTACTTCTATATAATTTGTTAACTGATTTGTAATGTAAATTTTCATTTTCTTTGCCCTTTGGTGGTCTAGTCTTCGGCCACCTGGGGTGACACGTTTCCCTGGTCATTAAGTAGGTTTATCCGTCTTGTATTTCGTGGGTTTTGGTTTCGTCTATTGAAATTTGTCCGATTTTGTTGTTCTCTAAAATAGAAGTTATTTCTGTCTGCATTGTTAGTGTTTTGTCTGTTATAGTTTGAAGTGCTATTATTTCTCTGGTTGTTGTAGTTGTTGGTGTTGTTCCTGGTGTTATTATAAGTCGGGATGTTATATGATCTGTGGTTGTTGTTGTTGTAGTTGTAACCGTTTTGGTTTTGTGGTCTGTAGTCATTATTGTAGTTTCTGTTATATCGTTGATTATATGTTGTTTGTCTAGTATTTCTGTTTCGTGAATTGTGCATAACGTGTGGTGTATTTTGGGTTTGTGTTTGTTCCAGTTCAAGTGCTAAATTTAAAGCGTCTGTAAAAGTCTTTGGTTGGGCTGCAAATATTGTTTGTTTATATTGTTCGTTAACTCCGTTCTTGAAAATAGTAAGTGCGTAAGTGTCGTTAATTCTCGTTATAGTAGAGTTTTGTTCTGGTGTCACGTTGGTTCCTATTTTTTTTATTTGGAGGTTATTTAACTCTGCTATTGTCGAAAGTATTTTGTCTTTGCAATTTTTAATATTTCCACGTTGAGTTATGGATGTTAATTCGGTATGCAGTTGTGGAATGGTCTTGTTAGTTTTATAGCGTCCTTCCAGTGCTGTCTTTAAGTCTGTCAATGTTTTGGGTGTTTGTATCGAGTTTAGGGCTGTTTTTACATTGGTACTGAGTTTTATATGATAAGCGAATTCTATTAACTCTTCGCGTGCGCTATTCTGCAGCGGCTTATTAAGTATCTCCAATTCTTTGTAATTACCGATAAAGATTTGAATTGTTTTCATAGCGGTTTCCACATTAAAAGTTGCCATGTTTATGTCTCTGCTTTGTGAATAAGTTGATTGCTCAGAGTCTGTTGATTCTGTCTCTGTCTCAGATTTCTGTCTGGTTAGTGAAAATAATAAGGTCTTTGCCTTCTCATATAATGTAATAAATTTTGTTATTAGTTCTTGTATACCTTGTTTTGGTTCTAAGTCTCTTGATATTACTTTAAATTCTGTTTTTAATTCTTCTAATTCTTTTAATTTTGTATAAATGGTTTCTTGTGTATAAGGTCTACTACCTGTTTTCTTTATATTAGTTACTATCTTTCTTATATATTCTATTATATCCTCTAGTCTTTCCATTGGTTTGGGTTTTCAAAATAATTTTGTTGTTTTCATTATTTATTTATTTTATTTTAAACATTATTGAGCGTTTTTAGATTTATGCGCTTATTAATATAATTTTTTATTTAATTATGTAATTTGTTGATTATATACAGAAATACTACTATGCTTATTGCTACTATAAATGTTACTTCTAAAATATTATATGTCATTCCATTACTGTTGTTATTGTTGATATTGATGACCTCGTCCTTAGATTGTGTTTTTCCCATTCTTGCGCTGTTGTAGTCTCTTCTCAATGTTGTCAGTTTTTCCCATATGTCGCAAGAAACGTTCCAAGGTATCGGGTTTGACTCGTCGTTCACTATATTTTTAAGGTGTTTCAGGAGTTTTCTGTCCTTCACCAGTTGTCTCCGCGTGTCTTCTTTTTTCGTATAGTAGGTTCTTGTACGAGACAGGCTTCTGATTCCTTATTTTTCTGCTGGCGTTGCCGGTACTGTTCTATAGTGAGCCTTTGTGTTCCTTGTGTAGACACTGGTTGTGGATTATAGACAGGAGTTTCTATATCGGCTGCTCCCCTAGAGACGTATTCCTCAATTAAGTCCATTTATAATGCGGTTCGCCTTCTTGATTATTTCCGCGTGTACCTTGTTTATATGGTGTTCTATCAGTTGTATTTTTATTTTAGAATCACAGATGAAACAGTAGGCATGCATCCTTCGTAGTCAGACAGGATCAAAGAAGACTTAGGTATGAAGACTTAGGAGACAACGACAGAGGGAGGTCGACCTCAGTAGAGATTTTGTCCGGCGTGGACGCCACTGGACAGACCTAATGCCTTGCTTAGAGCTGGCACTAGTTTTGCCTATTTGCCTTGCTGTTAGCTGGCAGAGTTCAGAAATTAAAAAGCCGATAAGAAGATTTTGGCTGAAAGCTCAGAACTGGCTTTATTTTGAAAATTCTCGGGTTTTTATATTTTCGAGAACTCCATTCTTTCACTTAGAGTAAATATAGTGACATATTTTAATATATATATTTTTACTATTCTATCTTATTATTTACTTAATGTAAATCATGGTCCCTTCCTTCACTTTACACTTTCACTCAATATGTTTACATTAATTATTGAGTGCATATCGAGCACTTGTCAAATTACAATTTTTACATAAAATCTGGGCGGTTCGTTTGTTTAAAACGAAACTGCAGTTGCAGCGCAGTCGCTACGGTAAGCAGTCGCTAAGCCATATATCGGTCCCGGGGTAGTTGCTCTTCAAAATGCATGCTCAGCATTACGTTTTGTTGTAGCGTTAAAAGTGCAGGAGCGGATTGCGGGTACGTGAGTACACAACACTATTTTCCCATTCAAGAAAGCAGACTCTACATCCATGTGATTAATAATTAAGTTATACTGAACACAATAAACTAATAACACTTTTAATGTCTGTATTTTTGCCACTGGAGAATACAAATCCGTTAACGTTTTTCTTTGTTGAAAACCCCTTACTACTAGCCTAGGGTTGAAACTATTATCATTCTTTTTAGTTAAAATCCATCAATAATTTTTTTATCTTCTGGTCTTTTAACAAGTTCCCAAGTAACATTTTTATTTAAACATTCAATTTCGTGATGCATTGACTTTCTCCACTCATTGCTCTCGCTACTGTTTATAGCTTCATTCTAATTTTCTGGGTTTTCTGCACTAACATAATTTACATAAATACAACTTACATTCGCTTGAGAAGCATATCTGTCTGGATGTTTTCTTTTCCTAGTAGACCTCCTTAATTCCGGTGTTTTATCCTCATTATCCTCATCATCATCTAAACTTTCATAATTTTCATCACTATTTTCTGACTTAATACCTTTGTGGCTGTTATATATTTATGCGAAAGCACTTTATATAAAACACTTTAATTTTAATTTTTATTTGGAATCGAGTAATCTTTTGTTTTAAAAAATTGGATTTTGAAATTTGAAAATAATATTTGGAGAGTCGTAAGAATTTGTGAAATGAAACATGTATTGTTAATTGTGTTATTCAAAGTTTGTTTTAATATATAATATATAAACTACAACATTGGTGACCCCGAGTTAGAAACACAACTCTTAAGCGGATAAATTAAATATCGCGATGAGCAATCCGGACGAACACGTCGACGAGGAAGAATTTCATTCACTTCCTTCAACGCATGCCGCTGAAATTGCAAGAGTTTCCGTTAGAGTTCCTCCTATTTGGCGACAAAATCCAAAATTATGGTTCCGGCAGTTAGAAAGCCAGTTTATAACTTCAGGCATCACATCAGACTTAACCAAATACCACACATTGGTTGGATCGATTGAAAGCAACGTGCTCAACGCGGTCAGCCACATAGTCGAAGAACAACCAACCTTGAAAAATGCAATACTAGAAGTATATATGGACTCCGAAGAAAAGCGACTCAAACAGTTACTGGAAAATGTAAGCGCAGGTGATAAAAACCATCCGTACTGTTGCGTGAAATGAAGGAACTTTCATCAGGTAAAGTATCTGATGATATATTGAAATCGCTTTGGCTCCAACGGTTGTCTGCCACTACGAAAGCAATTCTTACTGTCAGTGAAGATCGACTCGACAAACTCGCCACTATGGCAGACAAAATTTACGACCAACATGACTCAAATTTTATTAACGCCGTCACAAAACCATCTTGCGCACCATCACCAACACGATTGGACATTTTGGGCAAACAAATAGATGAAATTTTGATAAAGATAAACGCACTTTCAAGCAACGATATGAACAGACGCTCCAGAAGCAAGAACCGTGAGAACAACTATAAATCTCGCAGTTCCTCAAAATCCGAGAAATCATTTTGTTGGTACCATTACAAATTTGGTTCAAATGCAACCAAGTGCCGACAACCATGCAGTTTTAAGAAATCGGAAAACCAGTAACCAACTTGTCTATGGTGACGGACGAAGGTGGCCATCATATAAGTCGCCTGTTTTTTCGAGATGAAAATTCGAAGTTCAGGTTCCTTATCGATACAGGAGCAGACATTTCTGTTTTTCCAGCCACAATTCAACAAAAACGGACGACAGACCATTCATTAGTTCTTTATGCTGCTAATAATACTGAAATTCGAACGTATGGAAGAAAACTATTAGACGTCAACTTAAATCTACGAAGAAAATTTGCTTGGGAATTCGTTATCGCTGATGTCACGCAGCCAATTATCGGTTCAGATTTCCTCACACATTATGGATTACTTGTTGATATAAAAAACAATCGCCTTTTAGACCAGACTACACAACTCAAATCGACAAGGTCGATTTCAAAGGATAGTTGCCCAACACTTAGTTGTATCGGTAATCATACACTTATGTTTCCACTTCTCTCTGAATTTTCAGAAATCACGAAACCGAACTTCAAACTTCCAAAAACTAAGCATTCGGTTATTCGGAATTCGGATCCACGGTCCGAGCGAAACCTCGAAGGCTAGCACCCGAAAAATTGAAAATCGCGAAGCAAGAATTCGAGTATATGATACAAATGGGCATTTGTCGTCCTTCAAAGAGTTGTTGGTCAAGCCCTCTGCATATGGTGCCCAAATCCAATAATGAGTGGCGCCCGTGTGGAGATTACCGTTCTTTAAATAGAGTAACTGTACCCGACTGCTATCCAGTTCCGCATATCCATGATTTTGGATATATGTTACACGGAAAGAAAGTATTTTCAAAAATAGATTTAGTTAAAGCGTACTTTCAAATACCTGTAGCAGATCATGATATACCAAAGACGGCCATCATTAACCCTTTTGGTCTCTTTGAGTTTACACGGATGACTTTTGGCCTTTGCAATGCAGCCCAAACATTCCAACGTTTTATCAACGAAGTGATACAAGGATTAGATTTCTGCTACGCTTATATTGATGATATCCTGGTCGCTTCCGGAAACGAACTAAAACATGAGCAGCACTTACGTAAGCTTTTCCAGCGTCTCAAAGACTACGGCATAACTATAAATGTTGCAAAAAGCGAGTTCGGGAAGAAAGAGCTAACATTTTTGGGCTATCTTGTAACGCAAGAAGGACTTAAACCGAATCCGGAACGAGTTCATGTAGCAGATCATGATATACCAAAGACGGCCATCATTAACCCTTTTGGTCTCTTTGAGTTTACACGGATGACTTTTGGCCTTTGCAATGCAGCCCAAACATTCCAACGTTTTATCAACGAAGTGATACAAGGATTAGATTTCTGCTACGCTTATATTGATGATATCCTGGTCGCTTCCGGAAACGAACTAAAACATGAGCAGCACTTACGTAAGCTTTTCCAGCGTCTCAAAGACTACGGCATAACTATAAATGTTGCAAAAAGCGAGTTCGGGAAGAAAGAGCTAACATTTTTGGGCTATCTTGTAACGCAAGAAGGACTTAAACCGAATCCGGAACGAGTTCAAGCTTTAATCGACTATAAATTACCAAAAACAGTGAAAGATTTAAGTCGTTTTCTTGGAACGATAAATTTTTATAGGCGTTTCATTCCGAAAGCAGCTGAAGCACAAGCAGTACTTCATGAACTTAAAAAAGGACAAGTAAAAAACGACAAGCGAGTCATTAACTGGACACAGAATTTACGTTTAGCATTCGAAAAATGCAAAAATCAGTTAGCAAACACTGCACTACTTTCATATCCAGTTGAAGGCGCAGAAACCTCACTCTGGGTTGATGCTTCAGATATTGGCATAGGTGGAGTTTTGCAGCAATTCATAAAAGGTGTTTGGCAGCCGCTAGGATTTTTCTCTAAAAAGCTTACAGAAACACAGCAGCGGTACAGTCCGTATGATCGTGAATTACTGGCAGCGTTTTCCGCCTTGAAATATTTTCAATATTTTTTAGAAGGTAGACAATTCTGGATTTATACGGATCATAAGCCGCTTACGTTCGCTTTCCATCAACGGTCAGAGAAATCATCGCCAAGACAACTTCGCCATTTAGATTATATCGGACAGCATACCGTTGATATAAGATATGTACCTGGAAAAATCAACGTCACTGCAGATGCACTTTCACGATTAGATTTAATATCAATGCCTTATCCATTTGATTATGCAGCATTAGCGGAAGATCAAAAATCTGACGAAGAACTCCTAAGATTTTTACAGTCAACATCACACAATCTTATACTTAAAAAGCTGAAAATTCCTAACACTAACGTGGACGTTGTGTGTGACGTTTCCGGCAAAACAATTCGACCATTTATAACAACATACTTCCGCCTACAAGTCTTCGATATGATTCACAAGTTATCACATCCAGGCTCAAATTCAACGGCAAAAATAATAAGTGATAGATTTGTTTGGCCATCAATGCAAAAAGATGTGAAATCATGGTGTAAATCCTGCATAACTTTCCAAACAACAAAAATAAATCGACATGTAAAAAGTCCAATAGCGTCGTATCCTGTTCCTGAAGAACGTTTCAAGATGGTCAGTATAGACATCGTTGGACCACTTCCATCATAGGAAGGATACAAATATTGCCTCACTTGTATTGATCGGTTTACTCGTTGGGCTGAAGCCATAGCAATCATAGATATCACTGCTGAATCCGTCGCAAAAGGATTTCTTTTTGGTTGGATTTCAAGGTTTGGGGTGCCAAGACAAATCGTAACTGATCAAGGTCGTCAATTTGAATCCTCGTTATTTCGCGAATTTGCTAAATTGATTGGAGCTAAGGTTACTCATACGACCCCGTATCATCCACAGTGTAATGGCCAAATTGAACGTTGGCACCGCACAATTAAAACTGCAATTAAATGTCATACAAACACACGTTGGGTGGAAGTGTTACCTTTAATATTGCTGAGTCTTCGAACAGCAATTAATTCAGATGAAAAAGTATCCGCCGCAGAAATGACTTATGAGATGCAATTGGCTCTTCCAGGGGAATTTTTTGCTGCATCTAACCTTCAAACCTCTAGTAATGAATGGGTAAAACAGTTCAAATTGGATATGCAAAATCTTCAAGCTAAGCAAGTGAAGCGACACGGATCTGGAAAGACATTCATTCCAAATGATCTTTCAAGCAGTTCACATGTTTTCGTTCGCACAGATTCTGTTCTTACGCCACTTCAACGACCCTATACAGGCCCCTATAAAGTTTTGTATAAAACAGAGAAAACTTTTACAATTGAAGATAAAGGAAAAGAAAAGGTAATTTCAGTAGACCGACTAAAACCAGCATATATTTTACCAGAAATATATATTCCACGGCAAATTACATCCGACAGCATACCTTCAGAGGCGATGAAATTACGATCCGGTCGAACTGTACGTTTCGTTCATTAAGTTACACTGGAGGGGGAATAATGTGGCTGTTATATATTTATGCGAAAGCACTTTATATAAAAAACTTTAATTTTAATTTTTATTTGGAATCGAGTAATCTTTTGTTTTGAAAATTTGATTTTGAAATTTGAAAATAATATTTGGAGAGTCGTAAGAATTTGTGAAATGAAACATGTATTGTTAATTGTGTTATTCAAAGTTTGTTTTAATATATAATATATAAACTACAACACCTTCATCTACAAGAATTTCATTACTTTCATCCTCTCCACTAAAACCTATTAACTCTTCGCTTTCTTCTACAATATCGACATGGATAGCAATGGTGACTCTGTTATTAACTAACACTCTATATCCTACATTTTCATAGCCTACTAATATTCCCACATCTGCTTTTCTATCCCATTTACTTGTTCTCTTACTTTCTGGGACAAAAACTTTACTCCCAAACAACTTCAAATTAATATAATTAGGTTTTTTTTCAATAAAGATTTCATAAGGTATTTTTCTTTTCAGAGTACTCGCTAATGTTCTATTCTTTAAATAGGCTACAGTTTTTACTACCTCAGGCCAATATCTTTTGTTTAACTTTGAATCTGACAATAAACATCTAGCAGTGTCCATAATCAATCTATTATATCGTTCGGCTGTTCCATTTAATTCATGTACATAAGGTGGAGAAAGTTCAATAAATAAGGAATTTTCTTTCGCAAGCTGATACATGTCATTATTTAAAAAGTCTTTTCCATTATCACACCTGAGTTTCTTTACTCTTTTTCCGGTTATATTTTTAACCAAATTAATATATTTTACAAAACAAGAATGAACTTCATCTTTAGACTTAATCGGATAAACAGTTACAGTTTTACTGTAATCATCAATAATAGTCAAAAAATATTTTTCTCCATTGAGTCCTACTATATTGTGTGGACCATTCAAATCAACATGAATAACTTGTAATAAATCCTAAGCCCTATTCCTATTGTTTTCAAACCCTATATCGTGCATTTTATTTTGTATACATGTACCACATTTTAAATAATCATTTTCAATTTTGTCAGGTATACCATCAATTAATTTTTCTTTCTAAAATGTCTAAATATTTGAAGTTTATATGATAAAGAAATCTATGCAATCTTTCTTTAACTGTCATTTTAATAACCATTTCTCTGAATTATAAATGGATTTTGTTTTAACGAAACTCTTTATTTTATACACATTCTTTTTTTTCTCAGCTACTGCAATCAATTCTCCCCTTGGATTGAATATTCTTGATATTTTCCCACTTGAAACAATCCTATTATTACTAGTTACCTTTCCATAACTTATTAAATTTCTGTCTATTTCTTTTACAAAGAATACATCCTCAGTTGTTACCTCACTCTTCCTGTCGCCTAAAAAGAAGTCACAAATTACTCGTCCTACTTTTGTCGCTTTCAGAATTTTCCCATCTCCTATTTTTACACTTAGGGGGCTCTGTAATAAAGAAGAGTTATCATAATACTTATCATTGTTAATTATACGGTCAGTACATCCACTGTCTAAAATCCACTCTATCTTGCTTTCGCAATTATTTACTTCGACTTTGTTACCTTCAATCTTACTATCAATCTCTACATAAAACGAATTACAATCATCGTAGCTTTCATTGTTGTTGTTGTTGCTGACGCTGTTGTTGCTGCTGTAGTTTGGACGTCGCGGGCCTCTTTGTTGAGCTCCTCGCTGCCCAGTGCCGCGACCGCGCTGCCATGTGACTCTATACGAACGATGTCTCTGCTGTGCTTCGTAAAAATTTCCGCCTTCTTGCTGTTGACCTCCTCTTATCGAGCTTGCAAGATTCATGTTTCTACACTTGTTCACGTAATACCCTTGTTTACCGCATTTGTAACATCTTCCGTCTCTCTTCCTCTCTCTCATGAAGGCGTTAGCACTATTATTTCCTTTTCTATCGTTGTCTTTGTTTTGCTGCTCAAACATTTTTATTTTATTTTCAACAAATTCAACTGTCTGATCTTCTGATTTCATCACGTCTATCAGATCACCAATATGGCTTAAAGAACTTGGCAATGTTCTCCACAAATAATTTAATTTCTCTTTTTCAGTAATTGTCGCACCAGCATTTCTCAATTTAATAATTAGTTTTTCAAATGCACTGAAAAAACTCGCTACTTTCAGGATAGTCAGACAACTTCATTCTTTCTAATTTATTTCGCACACAAATTTGCAAAGCCGTTGATTCCCTCAGGTACATCCTATCGAACCGTTGAATAATTGCTCGTGGTGTAATAAACTCCAAAATAAATAAACAAATAAACTCCATTTGCCGATCCGATATGGCAGTATATATATAATTTATTGCCTTGATTTCTAATCTTTTCCACGTGGCATCTTCATCGATTTCTCTTTCTTCAATAATGACTTTTTCACAGTCCTTCATCTTTAAAAATGTTAGCATTCTATTTTCCACATGGCATAACCTTGTCCATAAAATACAGGTAAATGGATTTTAGCTTCATCTGCAATTTTTTGTGCTCTTTAAATTGCTCTATCGTTTTATTTAATTTTTCAAAAAATATTACTTTTTTCGCAGCTCTCAAATAAAACTTTAACAATTTCTTGTGTAGTTTGTCTTCTTTTTCAGGTGATTCACTTGTTGTCAACGGATTTAATTTCTTCCCACGTGCACTAGTTTCATTTGCAATGTAACCTTGCTCTGCAACCATGTCAAGATTTGTGTTAGTTTATTATATTTGCTGTACGTCTGCTCTACACAACATCTTTACAACGAGTGAATCAAATAAAAGAACCGACAATATATGCAGCGTTGCATGTGCGCATTTTGTTTGGTGTTGCCACCATAGAAGGAAAAACATTTTAAATTTAGTACATATTTTTACCATTTTTAACCATTGTGTTTCCGATTGCACGTGACAATTGATCGATATTATTCAATCCGTATTTTGGTAGCATAGGCCCTTCATCGATCAAAAACACATCAACTTCGGTCACTTCGGCTGCTTCATGGGAACCAGGTTTGATGTATGAAATTGATTATTATGTCAAGAGCACCTTAAGTCCAAAAGTTTTTTGAGCTGTACTTCCTTTAGAAAGTAGAATGGAGGCGGGTAAATGCCATGCATTTTACTTTGTGATTTTGTCCATTAATGATATGGTATAAAGTCTTGTAGGTAAACGGTGTTTTTCCTGTGCCACCGGGTCCATCAATAAAGAAACATTTTGTTCCAGGGCTTGCATGATTTACAGCTTTTAGTATAGTGTCAATTATTTCTCTTTGTCGCCCTCTAAGGAGTTGATACATACATACGTATTCCAATAGCACTTGAATCATCGTTTATTATTTCTTGATACAGCTCGTACTTATAGCCTTCAATATCGTCCATGCTAAATTGTTGTATCGAATAGCGGAAATTTCTTCCTTCAGTTGCGTAGTAATTAGATTTGTAGGTGATGATTCGGTAAGCGCGTTTAATCGCCTCCTCAACCAAACTCTGTTTTTTCTGTTCCATTGATAAAATTTTCGGCTAAGTCTGTCTTGAACATTTACCACAGGCGCTTTGGATTTTCAGGAGATCAAAAAATCAGAATTTGTGTCAAAAGTGTTTTCATTGATCTCATTAGGCATCTTTGACATGGTAGATTCTCGCAGGGATTTAATTCATTGTTGATCGTCATAAGCGAGTCCCGTGCCAAACAAACTGCTTATACATATGTCGCATATTTAATGCCATCAACTACTAAAAGCTCTTGCATTCGTAAAGTTCAGGCTGGGGAATGAAATTGACGTTATGTATTAGACCAATAACTGACGTACGGCGAGACCTTTGCACCCATTTACTTGAGTTTCCAACCCATTTGAAGTGTTCGGGAATTTGCCAATAATAATAATAAATTATTATTTCTAGACATCTATTCAATACGTTATTTCAATACATAAGTCTCCTTTAATTCTCAACTATTTTGATAGATGCACAATCATACCCTTTATAGATATATTTGCAGAGATATTTCACAGCGCGAATACTCCCCACGTATTTAACGTTGATATGGCATCTGTACTTTTTTAAAAGGTAAGCATTGTATGGAGCAACATGACTTTTTCCTCTAGTAATTCTAAAACCAGTTTTCGATAAACAGCTCTCTCATGACAGAATTGTAAACTATGCTGATGTAATTCGGGACTGCAGCGACGATGATACTTTGATGTTTTTTTGTCCGTCAAAGATGTAACTTCTTGAGAAGTTTTGGATTAGTTGAAGCGAAATTTCATACGACCGTTTTTGGTAGACATGGCGCGTTTTGGTTCAAATTTCCACACGGGTTATGATCATCCATTTCAGTACCAGTTTTCGCAATTCAGAATCGTCGTTGCTAGGGATTTCAGATCAAATAAGGTCATCAAGTTCTTCTGTGGTTATAATTTGATTCTCGTGAGCCATGAGCAGCAATAAATGCATATGTGGAAGACCACGTTTCTGGAATTCTACTCTGTAAACGTAAGCGGCAAGTTTTCCGAAGATTTGATTTTTTGCCAATTCTTCAATTATATTGTCGAACTTAATTTGACAAACTCGAGCGACGAGATCCGACGAGGTGTTAAAGGGTCATTTCATTTTCCAAAGTAATTCTCGCTGCCTTTTTAATTTCTGTGCCATTCAGGATTGGAGGTAAACAATAGCAATCGCATCTTCAAATTGCCCGACGTAATATTCCGTTGAACCAATGAATGAATGAACAACAGAATTTTGTTTTTGCGTTAATTCGTTGATCAAACGGTTAACTCTAACGTATTGGTCAGCAAGAATTTTTTTGTGGATCAAGTCCAACGATTCATTGAATGTGATCGCGCTCTACTCGAATGTATATACATATCGACGAGATGTTGTTGGAAAAGACGTCCACCAAAATGCAAGGCGTTGAAGTTTATTTTACGCAAATCAGTTCCCGGTATATTTGCAAATTCAAAACGTGTAAGATGATTGCGGTTAGCGTAAGGTGTTCGTAGCTGTATATCCACGCAAAAGCCAAACGCTCTACTTGGGTAAAGCACAGGATATGTAAAAGGTTCCACACGTTTATCCACATTTTTGAAAGTGACGATTTTTTTACCACGTTTATGAACCACCATTTCATTATCCGAAAATCTTTGATCATCGTTGAGTGTTATAATATGCTATGATGGACTAATTACTTTATTGCTTATTCTTGCCCTATAGTCCTTTGTTTATTTTAAAGAGCTGACAGGGTATCATATAATTTTTAAGGCGTTCTAAAGAACTGCCGAAAGACAAAACCCTTCTGTTTTCTAATGATCTCTGTACGATATCTGATCTTTATTTTATAAATACATGGTTTTTATAACGTTTAAAAATGAGCTTTTTCTAAAGAATTTCTAAAGTTTTTCTACTAATAATTCACTACTAAGCTTAGAACTTATAAAGCTCAGCTTAGAGCTTACCAACTAAAGCTACACGTAAAGCTAAGAGTACAAAGCATGTAGCGAACATACACACACACACGGCGTTGAGTTTGTGCCGTCGCTTACCCACAGAGTTCACTTCCTCTGTTGTCTTTTAAATTCTTTATGAAAATCCTATTTCTTACTATACAAAATTTACAATTGAATAGACTTAAAGTAACAATTCTTGTACGCACTTTTAGTGCTTAACATAAGAGTATGGCGTTTAGAAATATTTACATAATCACTTAGGTTTATAGTTATAGTATTTACATATAGTGTTTCTATGTAGCAGTAGATAACACGAAATTAGAAGGGTGGCCATTTATGACTAAATATGTACATATATTATTCATTAATTAATTGTGCAGTATTATATACAAAGCTGTTTGATAGATTCATAGAGTTGTATCTTCTGTGGTAGAGTACGGTTTTCCCGTCTCTAATAATGTAATTATTTTTGTAAAGATATTTAAAATGTAATACTGAAAAGAAATTTACATTTTGTATTGAATTTACGTTATTTGCCTTGGCGAATAAGTTTTGTATTAATTTATTGGGTGAAAATGTCCATTTGTTTACGTATCTTAATGTGTTGTTTATAGCAAATTGGTCTATTATGTAAGCATTCGGTTTTTGGTAAGGTTTGTTGTTTGATACGCATTTATACTCTTCTTGGGAGTTTACAAAAACTTGTTTTTTCATGCTATGCTCGTGCATGCTTTTCATTCATGCTCGACTAAGTTTTTTTATTCTTTATTTTACGCACTAAACTACATTTACTTATTTCGTATATGATTATTGTTTCTGTTAATTCACGGTTGCGTACGATAAAGATGGATTTGTTCTCAGATGTCGTGAGTAATGTGTGAAATGAAAAAGTTAAAAGAAAAAGACACGAAGCGAGCGAAGATGCCGGAAGCCAATTATGAAAAGCAGATGGTCGCCGCTGGGTTGCATTCTGAAAAAATACAAGTATTAAAACAGCTGTTCCCACTAAAGGGCGCTTCACAGGCGGCGTTTGGCATGAAAACTAAGCATGGAACGTTCAAATTATCTTAATTTTTCCATTAGACTAGATGAAATATTCAGCCAGGCTGGAAAGCCATACGTAATTATTGGACTATTGACTTGTTTGTATAGCAAGAGCTTGATTTTGTAATTTAAAACTTTTCCTTTGGCTAGTACTTGTGCATATTCTTTGTATATAGCTTTAGCTTTGGTTAAAATGTAGTTTACATGTGTCCTGTGCATAAATCTCTTGTCAAAAATAATACCGAGGTATTTAAGATTTTCACAGTATTTAATCTTTTTATAGTTTATTGTGAGGTCTGGGATGAAATTGCGAGATTTCTTAAAGACTTTGGTGCTAAGTCCCTGTATGGTGGTGCAAGAGGTGGAATTTGTCTATGTTTAGTCTAATTTTCCATTTTTCAAAATAATCATGTAGTGGGTTTAGATATGAGTTCAGTTGATTGTTTGCTTTTTTTATAGATCTGTTGTAGTTACAAGTGAGTTCTGAAGTTTGCTGAGTTGTTGTTGCTTAGTGGTGTAATGTTCAGTGTCGTGGAGAATTGTATCAAGTTGTTTTGGTGTCATGATGTCTACTAAGTTTCCAAGACTGGTATATGATAAATGCAGGTTGCTGGAATACGTCTGATATGCTTGCACGGTTTTGGATTAATCTTTGATGATACATTGAGGTTGCAGAGTTAAGATTTTAGATCCCCTTTGTGGTTGATTGTGCCGTAGAGAGGAATCTGATCGAAATAAAATTGCGCGGCTACCGCCAAATAAAAGACAGTCTTGCAATTAAACGGGGTGCAATTACGTAGAAACGCTGTCTTGCAGTTGCGCAGTTTATTTCCTAAAATATAAGTAATTAGGAGCTTACATACAATTAAACGAAACTCACATTTGTTTGTTCCCCCGGCTCTGACGAAGACACAATGAAATTTTCTTCGCCGGTGGCAAATGACAGAAGGCTAACACACAAAACCCATACATAAAATACAAATACAAAATACATAGAATACAAAGCGTTGCCACCTTTACTCAACATTCCCGCCCCCGTGAAACAACCCGGCAGGGAGGTTCACCACCAGATCCAACCGTCGGATGAACCACATCCAGGACTGCCAACTTGGACAACGGCCTCTTTAGCACTCCAGCGCTAGTGGCGACTTCAGCTGACCGAGCCACTCCATCGGCTCCGACGTTAAGCTTCAGGATACGACCGCGTCTCCGCTGGGACCTCGGAAGGATGTGTTGTGTCCTTCGTCCGATTCGTCCTTCGTCCGATTAAAACACACAACGAGACACCTTTTGTTTTATTCCCACGAAACACCTTTAGTTTTTATTTATTAACCTACTATAGTAACTGATAGTTGTTGGGCACTAGCGTATTTTTTCACAATTCACTTTGTAACTTTCTCTCACCCAGAGTGAAGAACTAAGAACTGCCTTTCTTTGCCAGAAGGGCTCGTTTGTAAAACAATTTTTGGAGTGGACTTTGGTCTGGTCGCCCTAATTTTTGCAATTATTTTTGCAACTATCTCAAGAATCATTTTTGATAATAATTCTTGAGAAACTGCAAACTATCTCAACAATTTTTCAGAGTGTTTTTTTTAATATTTTCTGTAACCATTACGCAATGGTCACAGAAAACATTTCAACCTCATTTCTTTTACTTTTGTCATTGTCTTTGACTTATTGTTTGTTTTTGTCGCATGTCTCGGCTAACGCGGCACCCGTATAAGGTGACTGTCTTGAATACTTCCAGGCTTCACCATGATAGCTGATGATGGTGGAGCCTGAAAGCATGCAAGCATTTTTCCGCGTCGGTACATTGTTACCGATAGTAGCCGATGACATGCAACCAAAGACAACGTTAGGCGTTGTTACAGGGCGACTCCGACCTACAACATCCCTCCACCCTTAGGGCAAGAAAAAATTATTATCGAGAAGCGATAGTAATTTTTTCTTTTACAATTACAATTTACAATCTATTAGTTTGGGTGGTCTTAATAGTAATTTTTACAATTAGTGGCAGATATTAATTTTAGTGGAATTTCAATTTTTCGTTACAATTATTTAATGGTTACAATTATTTAATGGTTACAATTATAACATTGCTGCTGATATCTGTTGTTCTCGCAGTTGGCTCTTTTGTAGTTCCTTCGCTTTGCTGGTATGATTTTGCTGGATATAGCTGTCTGATTACGATGTTGTCTCTACGTTAGTTGTATGTTGTACGCGAACGTTAGTTGTATGGGACAGTTGAGGAGGTCCCCCGGTTATTGTTCTTGTTAGGACTTTCAGGATTTGTTCTTCTGGTTGTTGTTTGCTGGTGGGTCTGGTTGGCGACGTTCAGCAGAGTTTGGTTTTCTTATTACTCAGGTTTAAACTGTTTATACATCTGGCTAGTTTGGCAGTAATGCGGCATAGTGGTGGTGGCACTGTTTTCTTGGCGACCACCTGAATCGTCGTACCCCGAACTTTATTGCCAGAGTGAACTCCTGGTTCATTGTTGCTACAAATCAGCGATTAGTTATAGCCGAACACTCGCTATATGCTGCACCCTTATTCGTCCGTACATTTCACTCGGGCTTTCTACCGATAACCGTTCCCATCCTTCCGAACGAGTAGGACGTTGTGACGGAATTGATGCTGGCCAGTTGATACTGCTTTTGTCACCGTCATATAAAATTCTTCTTCGTTTTGATACTATGTTTTTAACTTATACTTATGTGATGTGTATAGCGGACATTCTTGAGACAGTTACAATTTACAATAAAACTTATGCGAGTAAAAACAATAAAAGCTTAGTATTCTCCTTGCTTACAGAAATAGCTACGTAAAAGGATAATTGGTACGAATAAAAAATTTTAAACTTTAATTATTATGATTTGCGTTTATTTTAATTTCTTACTTATGTTTCTGTTTGCCTATATATTGTAGTACTTAGTGAATAGGATTAAAATTAGTTTATAGTAATCTTAATAGTACAGCTTGGATATTTAATCGAATAATTAATTGTAAACTAATTTTAATGTGTTACAAGTTTTCTTTGTATTGTATTAAATATGCATTCGTATATAAGCTTATATTCTCTCAGCTCTATATACCTATATGTATATATGTATGTATGTGTATTAATTATTGTTAATATATGTACTATGGTGTAAACATGAAGGAAGGACGGACGTTGATGACAACATGGCTTTTACGCTACATTGGTCAACGTCGGCCCTTACTTTAAGCCGTTGTCAGCATAACTTATATTTGCTTCTAAAAATGTAAGTTAGCCGTTTTAAAAGAAAAATTACGGCAATGGTTTAAGGCTGCGCGGACTGCCCTTTCAGCAGTATTACACTGACCTAAATTCTGAACGATCTACATTCATCCTACGTCCTTCGTCCGATTGAAACACACAACGAGACACCTTTTGTTTTATTCCCACGAAACACCTTTAGTTTTTATTTATCAACCTACTATAGTAACTGATAGTTGTTGGGCACTAGCGTATTTTTTCACAATTCACTTTGTAACTTTCTCTCACCCAGAGTGAAGAACTAAGAACTGCCTTTCTTTGCCAGAAGGGCTCGTTTATAAAACAATTTTTGGAGTGGACTTTGGTCTGGTCGCCCTAATTTTTGCAATTATTTTTGCAACTATCTCAAGAATCATTTTTGATAATAATTCTTGAGAAACTGCAAACTATCTCAACAATTTTTCAGAGTGTTTTTTTTTAATATTTTCTGTAACCATTACGCAATGGTCACAGAAAACATTTCAACCTCATTTCTTTTACTTTTGCCATTGTCTTTGGCTTATTGTTTGTTTTTGTCGCATGTCTCGGCTAACGCGGCACCCGTATAAGGTGACTGTCTTGAATACTTCCAGGCTTCACCATAATAGCTGATGATGGTGGAGCCTGAAAGCATGCAAGCATTTTTCCGCGTCGGTACATTGTTACCGATAGTAGCCGATGACATGCAACCAAAGACAACGTTAGGCGTTGTTACAGGGCGACTCCGACGTGTTAAATCAGGAAGATACTCCTTGATCCACCTATGCCATATGCAGTTCTTCAAATTCTGTAAAATCTTCCATTGCTTCCGCATAAACTCCAAACGTGGTTCTGGCGGGGCTGGCGTCTGGGTGGAGTTGGCGCAGCCCAGCAAAAAATGATTAGGCGTTAACGGTTCTGGTTCTTCCGGCGTAACAAGAAGGTGAGTTAAAGGCCTAGAGTTGACGATATTCTCCACCTCGATGAGAAGACTGTGGAATGTGTCCACCCGGGGCGCGCGCTCCTTCAACGTCACGTACAGCGACCTCTTCACCGACTGGACCAGCCTCTCCCAAGCGCCGCCCGCACTTGCATCTGACGGTGTATTAAACTTCCACCTCACACCTAATGGCGCTAGACTAGCAGTCATCTTATTATGATCTATAAAATCTCTATTGCCCTTCAGCTCTTTCGGAATCCCAACGAAATTAGTCCCGTTGTCGCTGCGGAGAGTCACAGGAACACCTCTTCTATTCATGAAGTTTCGTATGCAAAGGATACAGGCATCGCTACTCAAGTCCGTCGCCACTTCCAGATGTATTGCCCGGACTGTTAGGCAGGTGAATAAGGCCACCCAACGCTTCTCCTTCCGCCGGCGAATCGTAACAAGGACAGGCCCAAAAAAATCCACACCTGCATACGAAAATGGTCTTACGAACGGTGTTACCCTATCCAGCGGCAGAACGCCAATTTGTGGCTGCCTCGGCGTCGCTCTTCTCAATTTACAAAGACAGCAGTTCGACTGGACGCTGTTCACAAGCCGTCTTAACGATGGGATCCAATACCGCAGTCTAATCTCGCACATTACGGTAGAAGTATTCCGGTGACGGAACCTCCTATGATACGATTCAACAAGTAACCTGGAGAATTGATGACCCGGTGGCAATATTATCGGTTGCCGAGTTTCCTTCGGCAAGTAGACGGCTCCTTCAATCCTACCATTTACCCTCAGCAAACCATCCGGTGCCAAAAAAGGGTTGAGGCTCACCAGGACGCTATCCTTGCTGATCAACCTCCCATGTAGCAAGTCCACTATCTCTAGCGTTATCTATCTCTTCTCTTCTTCCTCAGCGGAAAGTTCCTCACTAGATATAACCTGTCGTCTCACGACTGCCCTCAGATTGCTAATATACCTGAATACCCAGGTCATCGTCCGCTTCAGGCGGCTATAATTGGAAAATCTGTTTATTTTAGGTGCAACAAGGCATACCTGTCGAGCGACCATCAACCGATATCTTGGTCGCAACTCTGTACTGCTCTCGTCCCTTCCCTTGCCTATCATATCCTCGCTGGGCCACTCAGCTTCCTCCACTTTCAAAAAATCGGGACCTTGAATCCAACGACCCTTGGAGTCACATCGCACTCGATCTTTCGCTCTCGTTGCTTCATCCGCTGGATTCTGTGTGCCTGGACACCACCTCCATTCTCCAACGTCGCTGTGTTCCAATATCTCGGCCACCCGGTTCGCTACGTATGGCTTATAGCTTCGATGATCCGAGCGTATCCAACGGATTACTGTGTACGAGTCCGTCCAAAAGAATCGACTCGTTGTACTTCTCGAATGGTACTTCATAATAGTTTGACTCAAACGCAAGCCCATCACTGCCGCTTGCAGTTCCAGTTTCGGCGTAGAATGAAAACGAAGTGGCGCGCAGCTGCTTTTAGCGCACACAAATGCGACACGGCTTCGCCCAACTCTGGTTGTTCTCCAATATGCCACAGCAGCCATAGCTTCCTCGCTGGCATCAACGAACACGTGCAATTCCAGTTCCGCATCCTCAAATTCTATAAAATAGTTGCGTGGTATCCTAAATTCCCTTAACCTGGGCAACCCTCTTAGCCATGGTTTCCACCGGTCGTATAGGCTATCGGGTATGGCATCATCCCAAGCTATTCCGCTTTTCCATGTGGCCTGCATCAATATCTTCGCGGTGATCATATAGTTCACCAACAAACCAAACGGATCAAAAATAGACATGTGCACGCCCAACATTTCCCTTTTGGTCGGCTTCCTCGCGAGCTTCAAGACGTCTCCATCAATCCTATCAAACTTCATTGCAAATACGAATACGTCTTCTTTCGGCATCCATTGCATCCCGAGTATTCTTTCCACCGCTCCGTTGACATCTACATACATACTATTCGGGCACGCCGCCTCAGAGATTGCCTCTTCCAATTTTCGGGAATTAGATGAAAAGTTACGGATCTCAAAACCACCCGCCGCATGTATCTTAATCACATCCTTTACTACAGTGATAGCTTTCTCTTCTGTTTGAAAGCTGTCCACATAGTCATCCACATAATGACGTTCTATAATTCCTTCGACTGCTCTTGGGTATGACTCCTTAAATCTTTCGGCGTTGCAGTTCTTCACATACTGCGCGATACACGGTGAGCATGTGGCCCCAAAAATCATTCTTTGCATGACATATGTTGCGATTGATTCAGACTCGTCGCCGTTTCTCCATATAAAACGCTGACTTTCTTGGTCCTCTTTTTTAATTAAAACTTGTAAAAACATTTCTTTTATGTCACCATGGACCGCGATTGGAGCCTGTCTAAACTTAAAAAGGATCGCTATTAAGGGCTTATTTATGTCGGGTCCTGACAGCAGCGCTTTATTCAATGACGTATTCTGAACTTCTGCCGCGGCATCGAATACTATACGTATGTCAGACTTATTTGGATTTTTCACCCCGAAATGTGGCAAATAGAACGTCTTACGTAGATCCGTCAGCTGTGAAGCTTCTTCACTGTTCAGCTTTCTGGCATAACTTTTTCTTAAATAATGATTAATCTTGTCGCGGTAACCTTGTTCGAAGTCTTTACTTCTGGCCATTTTCTTCTCAACTGACTCTAACCTTCTCAAGGCCATCGCATAACTTTCTGGGAAGGACGGCGCGTCCACCTTCCAAAGAAGGCCTGCCTCATACCGCTCACCTATTCGTCTTGTGGTCGCCCGCAACAGTGACAAAGCCCGTTCGTCGTCTTTTGACAACATCGGCTGTTCTAATACCTTTATACCGAATGACTCGTTACTAAAATAATCACGCATCATCTCGCGCATCTCTTCCAATGCCGGGCGTGTATCACTAACATGGAGCGCTCGCTGCTCTTCTCTATTCGCTATGTTTCGGTAGACAGGGCCGTATACTACCCACCCTAATCTGGTTCGTACGGCGGCGGGGCCTTCTCCTTTTGGCAACCTCGGTGTTTCAATAGGCACAGTTAGATGGGAATGAGCTAAGCTGATGACCAGCTTAGGTTTGGCGTTCACATACTCTCGCCATGGCAACCCCGTAAGGTGCTCATTATTACAATCAAATAGTAACTCACCATGTTTTAGGCTTTGTGTTGGCAACGAAAGCGTAGCTGACGTGTAAACTTCTGAGATCTCATAAACTGCAGCGTTCTTTTCCATCCCGCTGATTTTGAAGGCAACCCGTTCAGATTCTTGACAACTGCACTGTTCGTTCAGCCACTGCAACTGTAGCATGTCCTTTTCGCCTCGTACGCCGAGTTGATTCGCTATCTCATAATCGATTATTGAAACGTTCGCTCCATCGTCTATAAAGGCATAAGTCGCGATGGTCTTCCCATTTCCCATAAGTTTCACCGGCAAGACTTGAAACAGCACTTTACTGTGTGGCTGGAAATCGGTGTGACAATTCCAACGGCGTTAAGAACTACTCGGTAATGATTCTGATGATAATGCTGCGTTGTTTTCTAAATCGGCGGACTGCGGACGAATGGCAGCGTCCGTGACGACCTTCTTTTGCGCAGTTGCATGTAAAAGAGGATGATGTTTCTTTTGGCAACCATCCGTATCGCAACGCTTTCGTGCATGGCAGCTTCCTACCCGATGTCCCGCTTTCAAACAGGAAAAACAAACTCTAATTTTCTTTACGGTATCCCATCGAACCTCCAAAGATGATTGTAAGAAGACTTTACAAACGTCAATGATTCGCGGAGGCGCATAATGTTGTGCAGTGGAGAATATTCGAACTCAGCTGTAGTCGACACGAAAGCTTCAAAGAACGTCGGCTATTGTTCTGGGCATCCAGAAAATGGCGGTAGCGGATATATTTTTCGCTGCCCGCCATGCGTGTATCGCGCGCTATTTTCACTTAAGAAAAATGGCGAATGTTCGTAATACCGTTGGCTCGGCTGCGATGGTTGGCTATGGTTTTGCTGTTGCGGCGGTGGCTGCTCTATTGGTTGCAACGGCTGTTGCGGCGGTGGCTGCCCTATTGATTGCAACGGCTGTTGCGGCGGTGGCTGCCCTATTGATTGCAACGGCTGTTGCGGCGGTGGCTGCTCTATTGATTGCAACGGCTGTTGCGGCGGTGGCTTAGACGGCTGTTGTAAATTGGACTGTAAGGTGCTTAATGTTATCTGCAGCTGTTTGTTGTTGGCCACGAGCATCGACTGCATCGCGTGCATCTGTCGGCTCAATTCGCCCTTCACGGTCGCCAACTTGCGGTCGAACTCCCGCTCGATTGCCCTAACCTCACTTAGATCTACCACACTGGTCGGCAGATCCGGCAGATCGGTAATCACATTAGAAGATCCTTGTGGAACGGCTTCTGCTGGTGATGGTAACGCTTCTGGCGCGCTTGGTGGCGGACCTGTTGGCGAAGCATCCATCGTCGCGAATCGCGCTGGCGGTTTCCCTTTGTTCGCTCTACCGCTTTTCCTACACTCACCACGTTTCATGCACCAATGACCCGAATTACAAAATGGCCGAATTTACAAATGGCGACAAAAAAATGAAATAAAAGTTTGTGGTGGATTGTGCCGTAGAGAGGAATCTGATCGAAATAAAATTGCGCGGCTACCGCCAAATAAAAGACAGTCTTGCGATTAAACGGGGTGCAATTACGTAGAAACGCTGTCTTGCAGTTGCGCAGTTTATTTCCTAAAATATAAGTAATTAGGAGCTTACATACAATTAAACGAAACTCACATTTGTTTGTTTCCCCGGCTCTGACGAAGACACAATGAAATTTTCTTCGCCGGTGGCAAATGACAGAAGGCTAACACACAAAACCCATACATAAAATACAAATACAAAATACATAAAATACAAAGCGTTGCCACCTTTACTCAACACCCTTAAAGTGAGTTGTTGAATCTGTTTGTCACATACGGCCAGAATTCGCTTGGGGTTTTTGAAAGTGTACATCCATTGATTTTTATGCGACATTTGGGTCCAGGTTGAATTTTTTCTTACTATCTCTATGTCGCAATCAGAGCGGTTATCGTTGTTCAATAACTTTATTTCACATGAGCACATTTTGGATCCTTTATTGTATTTTGACTGCATATCGGTGCATAAATACGAATCTGGTTTTGTGACAATGCATGCGTGTAGATCGCTTGTACTCATGGTAAAATACTGGTCTCGATGAGCGTTCACTGCTATGACATCATTACAACGTTTAATGGCAACAAGACTTTGGTTTACCATTGTAGGTACGGAAAACAGTCTATATAAATCAAAAGGTTCCTGGTCGCACAAGGGTATTGAAATCGTAAATATGACGTGGCTTGCTGTTAAACCTGTTTTTGCTGACATTAATTTATATAATTGTGTATAATCATCATGCTCGACAGGAAGTTGCAGAGACGGAGGTAGATGATTTCTAATTTTTATTAGTTCCTCTTGGAGCTGCCTTGGTGTGAGCAAACTCGGGCTGATTTTTCCATGATGGGTGTCCGTAAGTACATCTATGATAGAATCTTGAATGCGTTGCAGGTCTGCTGATACTATAATGAGCTGCATGGCTAATGAAATGAAATTCTGAAGAACCTTGGATTGATAATCCTTGTCTACAACTTTTTCCCACATTCTGGTAACTTGAAGATCTATGTTGTCAAATTTTCTTTTATTTGCTGTCTGGTTTTACTTAAATATATTTATAGTTGCATCGAGGATCGACATCTGGTTTCTAAGCAACTTTTGGAGATGGCCTTCATTTTGTTTCAGTGTCGCGATTGAGCGGTATTGAGCATCTGTTTTTCGTATTCTGAGTCTAGCACTCCAAATAACCAATTTTCGACGTTTCCCACGATGTTCAGTACACCTCTTTTGGTCCTGTTGGTTGTTACAGGTCGACGATCCTTGTAGTTTATTGCATACCTTTTGTTTCGTTTAACTGCTAAATAGCTGTTGTCTACTCCGAGTATCTTTTCAACGTTGTGTAGTGTATTTATAACTTCCTTGCAAATATCTTTCTGCGTTATTTCTTTACATAGGTGTCGCAAAGTTAGAGTCCTATTTGAGAAGTATTGCATTTCTTCCCAATATAGCTTGAGGTCATAATATACAATTAGGTTCCACTCAGTTCTAACAGTTTTTATTGATCCAATTCCTTCAAAGTGCATCCCGATTTTAGCGTTGAACCCATTGTTTTCAACACCTATTCCCCAGACCAAGGGCATCAGTAACATGGTAATCAGAAGTGATGTGGCTAGGTTGATTGATGATGACCTTCGCCTTTTTCGTGGTACTTCTGCAATATCATCATTGGATTGATTGACCGGCTGATGACTGGACTTGTCGTTAACAGGGGTGTCTAATTGGTTGTCTATGATAGGTAGTGGAGCAAGACGGTGTATTGGGCACTTGATAATTCCTGTTGTTGTTTTCACTTCAACTACTCGAACTAATTCGTCATCTCCCTTATGGATTTTAGTAATTCTTCCCAGTGGCCAGTGGCGTACTGGAGTGTTGTCCCCCTTGATGATTACTACGGCTCCTGGTTCAATGTTCCTGGATTGTTCTCTCCATTTATGTCTTTGTTGGAGTTCGTTGAGATAATCGCGTGACCACCTTTGCCAGAAATTATGTTTGACCTGTGATACCGCCTTCCCTCGGGTTACTAGAGTTTCCTTTGCCATAACAGCTCTTGCGTCAACTTGTTTTGTCAGTGGTTCTCCTATTAAGAAATGTCCAGGAGTAAGTGCTGCTAGATCATTTGGGTCGTTAGACATTGGACTGATGGGTCGGTAGTTCAGAATGTCCTCAACTTCCACCATGACTGTCTCTAACTCTTCGAATGTCAATGATGCCGCTGCAACACTTCTTAAGAGGAGATGTTTTGCAGATTTGACTGCCGCTTCCCAGAGCCCTCCAAAGTGGGGGGCTCTAGGCGGTATAAAATGGAACTGAATCCCCTTTTCGCTACAAGTTTTCACAATTTTTTCTCGAGAGCTGGATGAGTGAATTGATGTTGTCAGTTCGGCAAGCTGGTTTTTGGCTCCAACAAAATTTGTTGCGTTATCGCTGTATAGATTTTGACAACAACCCCTTCGTCCAATGAACCTTTTAAGCGCTCCAATAATTGCATCTGTTGTTAAATCGCTAACAAGTTCGAGATGAACTGCCTTTGTGGCGAAGCAACAGAATATAGCGAGGTATGCCTTCGTTGGTCGTTTAGTTTGTAATGTATCCAAAATGGTCCACAATAATCGACTTCTGCATTTATGAATGATCGCGCCGGCGTTACTCTTGTTGCTGGTAAGTTTCCCAATAATTGTTGCAACAACTGTGGCCAAACCTTAAAACTTGGGACACAGTGGTGAACTATTGACCTGGCCATGCTGGTCGCCTTGACTGGCCAAAACCGCTGTTTTACGTGTGCCACTAATGTTGTCGGACCACAATGCATGTGATCCTCATGTATCATTTGCATTAACAACTTTGTTAAAGGATCATTATAAGGATTATCTGGTGCTTGTTTTGATATGGTAAGTTAGATGCATTTAGCCTTCCTCCTACTCTCATGATGCCGCCTTTATCCAAGAATGGTGTGAGGCTATGGAGTGGACTGTTTGTATCCATTGCTGGGCAAGTGTAAGAGTTTGAATTTTGGCAATTCTATTTGCTACAAACACTTCGTATGATGAGGAGTCCGAATTTATCCATGCAAGAACGACCTCAGAATCGGTCCAATAATATGTCAATCCGCTTCCGTACTTCAGATCTTGTTGAACTCGAGCAGTTAACTGAGCTCCTAGTAGTGCCGCACATAATTCTAGCCGCGCAATTGTCTGACGTTGGCGATTGATGGGTGCAACACGCGATTTTGCACATAACAGTCTCACAAGTATCCTTCCATCCTTTGTTACTGAACGAAGGTATACAACAGCACCATACGCCTTTTCTGACGCATCGATGAATACATGTAGTTGCCAAGATGTTGGTATTGCATGGTTATAGATATGACGAGGAATTTCCAATCATATAATTCCTTGAGTTGATCTCGAAAGGGTTCCCATGTGGTATTCAAGTCGGCAGGTAGTGCTTCATCCCATGATATCTTCAGATCCCATAGTTGTTGTAGTAACATTTTAGCGATGATGACAACTGGAGCCATAATCCCCAGTGGATCAAATATTCGTGCCACATCTGAACTGACACTCTTTTTGGTAATTCGGCTGCTGCTGCTGGAAGGGTGTCCGGTTTTAATGCAAAATGAGTCAGATTTTGGCAGCCATGCTAATCCTAGCGTCTTAATGCAATCATGTGAATCAGCATCAAAATCCAAGTTTATTTCCATGTGGTCTGATGGAATTCCATGAAGCAATTGAGGGTGATTAGCACACCATTTCCTTAGCTCGAATCCGGCCGATTTTAATATTGTTGTGAGTTCTCTTTGAATGGAGATGGCCGAAGCTAGGTTGTTACTTCCAGTTAAAACCGGACCAGTGGATGACTGTCTCCACATAGAAATTATTTTTCAGAGCTTCGGCTCCTAAAGGATGTATTGAACAATTTTCTTCAGCTAGCTGCAATAAACATTTAATAGCTAGGTACGGAGCTGCTCTAGTCCCATAGAATACCGTATTCAGTTGGTAGTATTTCAACTCCGTTTCAGGACTGTGTCTCCATATGATCGATTGATACATTCGATCAGATGGATTGATGAGGATCTGTCTGTACATCTTTTGTATGTCTGTAGTGAATACGTATCGCGGCAGCCGAAATCTTAACAATACGGTGAAAAGATCATTTTGGATGATGGGTCCCTTGTGCATGATGTCATTCAAAGATTTGCCTGATGACGTTTTTGCTGAGGCGTCAAATGCCACGCGAAGTTTGGTAGTGGTAGCTGTCTGCTTTTATGACGCAATGATGTGGAATAAAGTAGCTCGTATTGTTCAATTCCCGGCTGGGAATTTCAGTCATATGCCCTAGCTGCTCGTATTCCTTCATGAATTCGACGTAAGAAACTTTAAGTTCATGGTTTTTATTCAAACGTCTTTCAAGTGCCATGAATCTATTGAAAGCCAACTGCCTTGAGTCTCCTAATGATGCTGGATTCTCAATAAACGGCGATCTTACCATGAATCTTCCTTTAGGCATCCTCAAAGTGTTATGTAAGAAATGTGATTCACAGCGTTTTTCTGCCGCTGTAAATTTTGATTCGTTGCCTTCAAATTCTTCTAATTTCCAAAATTTCTCAATTAAAGAATTAGTGGTTTCTTCATCTTTGCTAAATATACAGCAAGTAACTGTATTATGCTGTAGTCCATCCACCTTTCCAGACACTATCCAACCTGTATTACCCTGTAATCTAGGTAGCTTGCTGCCTAGGTTGATTTGTCCGATTGACAAAACTTGAGAGAAAAACTCTGCTCACAGTAACATATCTATTCTGCCAGGTTGGTTAAATGTGGGATCGGCCAGCTAAATATTCTTTGGAATACCCCAAGAGGAAACGTCAAGGAAAACTGATGGTTGATTGTTGACTATCTTCGGCAACACCAACGCTTCTAATCGTGTTGAGAATCCATTATTTTTTGACCTCATCTCCACATTGATTCTATGTCTGCAATCTTTCCGTTGAGAACCAATTCCCTCGACTGCAATTGACGTATGTTTTGGTTGGAGCCCTAACTGCTTCACCAATCTCTCTGTAACGAGATTGACCTGAGAGCCAGAGTCCAGTACTGCTCTACATTCTACCTCAAGACCACTCTTCGTTATCAATCGAAGGCGAACAGTGCTGAGTATTACATATTTTCGATTAGAGTCACTAATTGCCGCCGTTAAGCTTACTGGCTTTGATGTAATATGACAGCTGCTTTGGATAATGATGAACCTTTATCCTTGAAATCGTCAATGTGCAAAAGGGTGTTGTGGGATTTGTTGCACTTAGTGCACCTGCGTGATGAACAATTTTTTGCAAAATGTCCTTGTTTGAGACAATTTAAACATAATTTGTTGCCCCTCGTAACTTGGAGACGATCTGTTAGTTTTAATTTTAAGAATGAGTCGCACGCAAAGAGTGGATGTGTTCCAATTTTGCATATTTTGCATTTTATTACGCCTCCTTGAGTTGTAGATAACGCTGATGTGCATGGTGGTAATTGCCCATGCTTCTCTTTATGATCGATTGCCTCTAGTGATTGAAATTGCGTCTCAAGAAAAGCCAAAAAATCCTTTATGGTTGGCAGTTGCTTTGGATTCTTCAACGATCGCTCATACATCACATGAGTTGATTTGTCAAGCTTCTTCAGTAACAGATGTAGAAGAAGTGGATCCCACGATGATGTTGGTATTCACAGACCTTCTAACGACATCAGGCACTCATGTGTAGTGTCATGGTAGTTTTTGATGGATGTTACTGATGTCGCATTGAAAGTTTGCTCCAACAGTCTTTGGAGTAGAGTGGAGCACAATTCTTGTACGTTGTTGTACCTCTCCTTTAGCATATTCCATGCAATGTCCATAAGGGCTAAATGCCTTATTAATTTTTCTGCTTCCCCAGTCAGATTTGTCTTTAGGTACCACATCTTGTGTACCCTTGATAGTGGTTGATCATGCACTAACTGCGTGAACAAATCGAAAAATTGACGCCATTTAAGGTAGTCACCATTGAATTGTGGAATGATGACTCTTGGTAACCTTAGTGGCTCATCGTTCAAAACGGTTGCTGGTACCGTTGTTGTTGGTGTTGTTCTGGATGCTAGTTTCCTGCGTGTGATGGAAACCTTTTTTTTCGAACGCTAAATATTCGTCGAAGTCGTATCCCAGATCGGACGGTTGATCATAATTTTCCCATATGTTGTAGTTGATGCTTTCAATCTCCTGCCATAACTTGTTTATCTGCTGGAGATTCATCTCTGAAAACTGCATCATTTCGTCTGGACACTTCACGATACCATCGAGTAGACGATTCATTGAATTTATTAGCGCACGTTGTCGTCGTAGACTTTTCGTAAACGATTGATGCGTGTTTCATAATAACTTGGATCCAGCTTCCTGTTTGCAAAATCCTTTTTGTAATTCCTAACGATGTTAAGAATTAGCTCTCCTGTTGTTTTTTGAGCTGCAACTAGTTCTTCAAAATCTTCCATTTTGATGATTGGTGATGAAACTAATGAGTTCTCTCAAGGTGAAGTCTTAACTGGTGAAGTCTCGTAAAATGAATTGGTGAACTCTCTCACAGTGACGTGATGCCCACCCGGGGGCGCCAAATGTACAAATCTTCGTTTGGATTTTATTTAGTTTGATTTTAGTCCTAACACATAAGTCAGGACTAAGTTATTTTTTAATAAAAACAATTCAGCACTTTAACTGATTGTTATGTAAATGTTTGTTGCTTGCAGTTGGCACATAAACCACTGCAAGCCCGATAAATGAAGACACTTTGTTTTGATGATGAAAAGACGATCGAATGACGATTGATTTTATTAATCACTTTCGCTCCCTTTTATAATTCTATCTTTGGTAGAACAAGAAATTTATATTTGGTAGTATGTATTTGTGTGAATATTTATAATATCTATAATATTTATAATAATTGTTGTAAATATTTTTCGTATCCCGTGAACTGCGTCAGCAGAATGATCGACGTGTGCCTTCAGCTAGCGTCATAGAATTCTGCTTTGACCAGCCGTGAACCAACTACGGTTAGTGCAGTTTATGAAATACGATACTATTTAAAGTGTTTTTTTTTAATTACAAAAGGCAAATAAAATTAACGTGAAAATAGTAAAACAAAGCTGAGTTTACTTGAGTTCATGAGCATAGACAAAAATATGTTATATATATAAACGAAAACTGAGTTTATTTGAGTTCATGAGTATAGACAAAAATAAATATATGTATAAACATATACATATATGTTATATATGTATATAAAAAATATGATATGATTTCATGAAATCATACAGTTAGTTCGTAGCAGGTAGCAGACTTCGGTTTTCTAATTGGTTAGCAGGTAGGAAACTGGGTTTTTCCAATTGGTTTATTGGTACAGTTGTTTTTTTATTTTTTATTATTTATTTTCCTTTTAATTGTAAGGTCGTTATTATCGTTGTTTTTTGTGTCTTCTCTCTATCGGACAGGTAAAAGTCAGTAATTTTTTGTTTCTGCGAATTTTGAGTTTGCTCCGTCATTTCGGCGTTTGCAGGTTCTTCTTGTGTTTTATTTTGTTTTTTGTAGATTAGTTTAAGGGGCTCAAAGATTACGTCCGAGGAAGTGTTTGTTTGCTCATTTATTATATGTATTATACATACATATGTTATGTATTTATGTATACTAGTTGTCGCCCGTGGTCGAAAATTCGACCTTTTGAAAACTACAACAAAAAACAAAACCTTTTTAAAACTTTTTAAAAAAGCTAATCAGATCAAAAAATTTTTTATATAAAACGTTTTTAAAACGATACGAATTAATGAAAGTTCATATTCGTTGTTACTAAAAGCCTTACTAAAAGCGCTGAAAAGTGTCAACGACAATATATTCAAAATTTTAGGAAAACTACTACGCACTTTTTCAAAAGATTATGAAGATATAATTTTAATAATTTCACTTTTTCATCTTTTAAAGGAAATAATACAAAGTTTTAATCAAAAACTCATAATATTGATCAATTATATGCAATCTACATATCTCGTTCATCACATTACTTGCACACCAAATCAAATATTCTTCGTTCAATATCTTGACTTTTTCTCTAATATTCAAACGCTTTTTGGATTTCGTTATGTTCGGCGTCTTCCATTTTGAAAGTTGATTGTTGTGAAATTATTTGTGAATTTAGGAGTGAGAGATTTTAATTTAACTAAACTTGAATCTAATAAAGTCTATTTCTAGTTAGTCGTTAATAGTTCTCGATATACAATATTTTTAGTAAAAACTTTTTCGTCGTTAGCCATATGACCATTATTGTTGGTATCTACAATATAAAATCGTAAACCTGCACAACTTCTAACACGGCTTGCAGCAACATATAGCTGCCCATGTGTGAAAACAGGTTCTCTTAACAATATTCCAACTCTATGAAACGTCTGTCCCTGTGATTTATTTATTGTCATCGCAAAAGCAGGAATAATTGGAAACTGAGTTCTTTGAAATTAAAATGGAAACATTGTACCAGAAAAGTTCAAATGTATACGTGGTATGAGAATTCTTTTATTTTTTGCAATTCAATTTAAAACTAACAAATCTATTGTATTATTGTGAAGATGTTTAACACGCATTCGGGTACCGTTAACTAAACCGTCTTTCGTACATAAATTTCTAACCAGTAAAACTATAACATTTACTTTTAAAATCAATTTATGTGGCGGAAATCCACTAACACTCAATGAATTTAAAAATTCGAATGGATAATTATTTATTTCGTTGTCATCATCGGAAATAATTTTATCAAAGCTGTGGTAAATTCTGTGTTCACCTTCGATTAAATTTATTACTTCATTATTTATTTGTGCACAATCTTCATTTTTGGTGGATAATATAACCGAATTCAGCATAATATCAGAAAGAATATTTTCAGAAACATTTCCGTAAATTTCAGATATTATATTTTCCACATTACCAATGATGTTTTGTGGTATTTGTATCATATCATCACCGAAATTAAGGAATACTGTTTCTTCACCATTACCAATTTTCTTAAGAAATTCAATGAATTCAATTTCTTCTGGAAGCGCTCTCATATTTTGCGTAAGTGTTAACTTATGAATGAATCGGAAGTGATCCCAACTCGTGATGCAATTTTCAATCAAAACTGAACAATTACCGTGTGGAATTACGGGCAATATTTGCCGAAAATCTCCACACATAAGAATAGTCTTATTACCAAAAAGCTTAGTCTTATCGTCACCGTCTGCTAAATCTTTCAATAAGCGATCAATAACCTTTAAAGCTCCCAAAGGACACATAGATATTTCATCTATAATGATTAATGATGCTGCTTTTATATGGTTTGCATGACTACTTCGTGCGGAAATATTGGCAACTGAAGTATCTAAAATTGGAATTGGTAATTTAAAGACATTGTGCAATGTTTTTCCTCCAATTAACAAAGTTGATGCTATCCCACTAAATGCGGTAGCAATGCAACGAATATTGAGTGATTGTATTTTGTGAATAATTGCGGTTTGTGTAAATGTTTTACCGCAACCAGCGAAAGCTGTTAAGCAAAACACATTACATCCAGTATTATGTTCTAATACTTCCTGAATAACTTTATCAATTATATATTTTTGCTCTTGATTTGCTTGTAAATAAAATTGATTAAACATTTCCTCTTTGTGCCTAAAATCAATATGATCAACAGAATTACCTAAAATTGCATTCGGAGTCGGTAAACCAATTGCTTCACATGTCATATTGTGAGTTATCAAAATTTCTTCAATTTCTATTAAATCTCTATTGTATGCGATGTCTGCACCATAATCAATTAAGAAGTCTTCGCATAAAGAGTTTTTAAATTCCTGCCACAATTGCAATGCATTTGGTGGAAAATTCAACGCACAAATAAAACCAAACATATTGCGCAATTGTTTTGGACTTTGAAATTCTTTGGCTTCGTTTAAACACTCACGCCATTCATTATCATTGGATGCTATACCGCGGGCATGACACGCTGCAAGAAATGAATCATAAGCAATTCCATTATAAGTTTTAAGGTCAACGAATGATTTTGCACCAGTCAAATGCAAGAGCAAAAATCTCAAATGAAACAATTCAATATTTTTTGGCGAAACTGAATACATTCGAGAAATAATTTTATTTCTACTACGTAATCTTCTTTGCCACTTTTTCTCTTTGTCTATCCATGTATAATGCAATGGTATTTCTGTATATTTAAATTCATGTGCAGCTATATCTTTTTGATTCAATAGGAAATAAGCTAATAATTTTGTTCGTCTAACATTAGCTACAGCTTGATGGATATTTGGTAGCATTTCCTCTTGGTTGTATCCGGTATTAAAATAAACTAACTGTCTATCAGGTAAATGAATGTCAAGTCTAATGATTGTGTGGGATTGGTAATGCATTGGCAATTCAAAAATACGCCATATGGCTTCAGTTGAGCCAACGTATCGGCAATTTAAAAAATTTTTAACTTCAATGTGAACTTCAGAATTGCCATCTTGACGAACTTCAATTGTAGCACTATCGTAACCTTTATAGACGTATTTATATATGTATGTACTTAACACTTTTTACTGTGGTACATACTTCAACATTGATGTGACAGTTAAAATTGGCTAACAGATAGTGATTATACGGAACTACATAACGATTATCTAAATCATAATTTCTGACATGAGCACTAATTCCATTATCACTTCTATTGTATAAGGGATAACCATTGACTGCCTCTCGTGTAAATGGATTAAACGCCTTTGGAAAGTCTTTTGTGCATTTTCCATCGCGCATACAAACTGCATTTGGGTTCATTGAACCGCATGGGCCATGCATCATATGAGTTGTAACAAAGTCATACAATTGTGTACAATTGTGGATGCAAATTTCTATCGGGTATTTCAGCACACACAGCCCTATCTATATCAGCTCCAACAATTTTGTCTTCACCACTTAAAGTCAATAAAATGTGGGCATGAGGTAATCCTCTCTTTTGAAATTCAACTGTATAAATTATTGCTTCAACTTTACCAAATATTCTTTTAGAAACTATTCTATCAATAAATTCTTTTAACTTTAATTTAAATACACGCACAACTATATCGGGCCTAAAAAAACTTTTTTCTCCAACATCAATATTATTCTGAATTTCTACCCAATTCGGATTGCATGTCATTGTAATAAAAAGTGATGGTTTTCCAAAATGTTGAACAATGCACATTGCATCCAAATAATTTTGATGCATATTCCGTGGAGAACCACTAAATGTAGATGGTAAAATCACCTTTCTACCAACAGAAGTACTATCATTATCGCCATTATTTAAAAAATCAGTTAAATTATTGTACAAATCAGATCTCAAATTTCGTTGATTGTCTTTAATGAATTTCAATCTACTACTTTCAATTCGTACATACATATCTACAATCCATTGCAAGAATAATTTCTGAGATTTGTGCAATAAACTGAATCCATTTCTCAGTGCAATCCTATAACATGTATATTGTAACATTGTTATTGTCGATCGGGATACAGTAGCTGTAGATGTATTTTCCACATTGTGAGTCATACCTATACTCCACCCCTTATCACCATTAGGAAATAAAAGAGGGTAAGCAAGTGGATCCAGTGAGTCACTTAAAATGGATATATATTTCAAATTTTGACCTGCTGAATTTTTACTAAAGGAAATCATTTGTCTATCAAAGGGTGGTTCACCATTCCTTGAAGTGAAAATAACTGCAACATCTGTAGTAATAGCATCATTATATCGTCTCAAATCAGAATCTCGAGATACTTTAATTTCCATATGAATTTCTTTGTATTGATTACCAGGTTGTTTTGTAAATTCATACATTGAAACAAAAGATTTAACAAACGGATTAATTGCATTTAATTGATGCGCAATTTGTCTCATTAATTGTGGACAACAACCAGAATTTGCATTATTTTGAATACGATAATTTGTAGAAGCTTCAACGTCATAAAAATATAATTGTGCATATACAGGCAACTCACTATAACCTGCTGTTAAAGGCCCAGATCGATGATAAAAAACATCATGAATTTTAAAATGATATACACCACGTGCAACAGATTCATCAATTTTCGCATGAGCGCTAACCATAGCAAAAGCTGAATTATATTTCCGTATATTATTGAAATATTGTCTGGCTCTACTTTTAATATTAAATTCAACAGAATTTAAATCTGTAAACAATTCTTTAAAAAATTCATTTTGTGTTAATGGTTCCAAATGTACTTTGCCCTTATGGCAATAGGATGTGAAAATATGCATATGACGATTAGTTATCTCTGATTTAAAATGCTTTGCATTACAACTGGTACATATTAAATTCATTTCTCCACATGTAAAGATATTGAAATTCCCTGGTACAATTAACAAAGCAGCTTTAAAATGAGGAAGCAAATCTACGGCAATAATTTCATCAGTAGTATTATTGTTCCCATAATCATTAGTTTCATTAAAAATTACGTTAACATTATTATCAGTTTCATTTACATTACGTTCGTTGGAAACATTGGCCCTATTCTGTCCCCTACGTAGAAGATAGTTTCTTCTTTCTCTAATCCTCTCACTCCGTCGTGTTAATCTGAATCTCCGTGGCATTTTTTATTAATTTTATTGTAATCTATGCAAAATGAAACACAAAATTAATAATTAAAAAGTAATAGCATTAACTTTGGCCTGGCTAAAGCTCATATACCCTACACCCGCATTTGTTGAAGTGATAAAAAGTGGGCGGGTGATGTTTTTTTTATTACCAGTCCACGCCAATTTTTTTAGTATATTTTAATCTGAGACGGTGGACTCGGGAATAAAATTTCAGCTTCAAATTCGCTCTACAAACTGAGAAATTGAGTTATAAGCACGGATGAATTCATATTAGCTATAAAAAGTAGGCGCACTGAACCGATTTTCAATACCAACCAGCCTAGGATGACAGATAATATTCGTGCCAAATTTGACGGACAAACAGACAAACGGACGGACAGGGCTAAATCGACTCAGGAGGTGATTCTGAGCCGGAATATACTATATACTTCTATACCCGTCACGCCTCCTTTAATGCGTTAAAAACGGAAGAACAAAGTGAATATATCCCTTCGGGTGTAGGGTATAAAAACATGAATTAGACTTTTTAACCTCTCTATAAGATGAGCCTTATTCTAAATAAGTAATAAAAAAATAGGAATACCTTGTTGTAAATGCCAATGAAATTGTACTGCCTTTCTTTCTTAGAAATATGTTTCCGATGTTGCTGTTGTTGTTGTAGATGTGATGATGACGTCAGTTAAAAACCGCTTTGAATCACTAATTGGTTTAATTCATCAACTAAAACTTCAACAGAAAAGCTGACAATTTTCTATCAAATGAATTTTCGATAAAAAAAATAAAATGACATTTAATGCGATACGCTACCGTATTTTTTCACGCACCAAGAAAACGATAAGAAAAATTTTTGGGTTCAGATGCACCTTCTATATAATTGTATATTCTTTGGTCATACATAACTGAAAAAGAACCTGGGACCCCGAGCAGTTGCTCGGAACTTTTTTTCCAAACGTTGCCAAGTTTTATGAGTTAGGTTTAATAGGGCGAAAAATTTTAGAAATAAGAGTTTTGATTTTTTGCAGTGTGAATAGTAAAAAAAGGCCGTTCTATCGGTTTTAAGCGAAGGGAAAACACTTTGCCTGAATACTTTCAAAATTTTCTCATTTTTATAAACATTTTTGCCTTGAAACGTTGACACTGTTCATAAATTTCTTAAAGTTTTACAAAACAAAGCAAAAATATTTGAAACATATTTGAAATGTATTGTCAAATAATATTTGAAAAATTATTGGTTGACATTTTATTTCAGAACAGAACAAAATTTAAAAACAAAAACAAAGCTATGTCAATAAATGTCAATAAATTATTCACACACTTGTTGATCAACCACTTTAATTGAGAAAAGAAGGAGTTGAATAACTCCCGATCCAGGTAAAATTTCGTCTCCATTTTTTGTGCATTTTTTTGTGCAGTAGAGGAGAAAAGTAGCTAAAAATCAGTATACGTTTCATTGAAATTGGATAAACTCTCAGGAGGGAGGGAATCATTTTTCTGTGCCGTATTTATATATAGATTGTTGATGGTGTGTCTTGGACATGGTGGAGTAGTGTAGAGTCCTTAGGTCTTTAAACTTTCTCCCAAATGTTGAGTCCTTAGGTCTCCAAACTTTCTCCCAAATGTTGAGTCCTTTAATCTCCAAACTTTCTCCAAAATAAAACGCCTTCTTTTCTTTTGTTCTCTTCTACTTTTATTATGTCACTACGTTCGGAATTAATACACTTTTCACAATTCCATTCCACTGTTCACTTTCACTTACTGAGAACTGACTTTTCTTGGCCAGAAGGGCCCGTTTATAAAGCAATTTTTGGATTGGACTTTGGTCTAGTCGCACTAATTTTTACAATTATTTTGCAACCATCTCAAGAATTATTTTTAATAATAATTCTTGAAAAAGTGCAAACTATCTCAGGAATTATTTCTTTATTATTTTTTGTAACCATTACGCAATGGTCACAGAAAATATTTCGACCTTATTTCACTTTTCTTTCTTGTGGCTTTTGGCTTGTTGTTTGTTTTTGCTCTATGTCTTGGCCAACGCGGCACTCGTATAAGGTGAGAGTCTTGAATACTTCAAGGCTTCACCATGTTAGTTGATAATGGTGGAGCCTGAAAGTATGCAAGTTTTATTCCGCGCTCGGACTTTGTTACCGGTAGTAGCCAACGACACCAAACCAAAAACCACACCATAACAACGTAAGGCGTTGTTACAGTCAGGGCGACTCTGACCTACAACATCCCTCCACCCTTATGGGAAGAAAAAATTGTTATCGAGAAGCGATAGTAATTTTTTCTTTTACAATATTTGTTCGGTTTGATTTGTTTTGCTTATTTCATGCTAAATTATGTGTTACTTATTTCTTATTAAATTACATTTTCTTATTAAATTACATTTTAATTCCCTATTTCAAATTACTTTACATAACTCATATAACATTCCATAATTTGTCGGTATGACTCTTATTTTTCTGTTACAGCTGTTTCGCAGTTGGCTCCTTTGTAGTTCCTTTGCTGACTTCGATGTTGTTTCGGGAAACGTTAGTTATATGGGACAGTTGAGGAAGTCCTCCGGTTGTTGCTGTTAGGACTTTCAGGATTTGTTTTTTTTTTTTTTATATATATTGCTAGTTTGTTTAGCGACATTCAGCAGAGTGTGATTTTCCTTTACTCAGGTTTGAATAGTTCAAATATCTGCCTAGTTTGGCAGTAATGCGACATAGTGGTGGTGATACTGTTTTTTTGGTGACCACCTGAGTCGTTGTACCCCGAACTGTATTGCCAGAGTGAACTCCTGCTTTATTGTTGCTACAAGTGCAGTGGTTTGTTAGCCAATCACTTGCTATATGTTGCACCTTTAATCGTCCGTGCATCTCACTCGGGTTCTCTACCGATAACTGATGCCATTCTCCCGAACGTCTGTCCTCTTGCGATGTCGTTGTGATATTGTGATTATGATGGAGTTGATGCTGATATTGTGATATTGTGATTATGATGGAATTGATGCGGGCCATTTGATACTGCTAGTTTTGCGTTTTTGTTGTCCCTATGTTGTATTTTTTTTTTTTCGCTGTTTTATTTCTAGTTTATTATTATTCATTAGGTGTTTTTCTATTTATTGTTATATGTATTTCTTTTTATTATACTTATCATTACATTAACTAATTTTACACATTGTTAATTTTTTCGCAAATTTTATACTTTTGCTCTATGCTATATATTTATATACTGTACTTTTAAACACATTCATGTGTAAATTAATTTATGTTGGTTGGTTTGAAATAAAAAAATACTTTTTTATTTTTTGCTTTATTTTTATTAAAACAGTAAGATCGCGTCGGGTCTTGCGAGTGGCTAACGTAAGACTAACTCTATCAAGCAGCGAAGAGCATAACGACAACCCGCCGTCGCGTTATGCTTACTTGCAGAAATCCTGTCACGTCGCGGTAGACAGGAAAAACGGTTTTTGGTTTCAATAGAACTTTTTGAAAAATAACTTCGTGCAAGCGCTAACGTCAGCGTTAAATATTTCGCGCGTGTGAGCCTGCACGAAGTGTGAGAAAGTGAATTTAATTTGATGATTCTGCATTTCGTCACTTTTATTATAAATTTTAAGTTTCTATATTAAGATATGAAAGCCATACCTTAACTCCTCCCCCCGTAAGATCAATCGTCCCGATTGTTAAAAGGCTGGAAGATCATTAGTGCTACAGTATCTTTGATTCGGTTTTTGTGACGATGATTTTTCATCACTGATAACCTTTGACTCAGTTTCCTCATTGATTACTGTTATTACTTTAAGGTCTGAAGTGGGTTTATTTCTAAATTTAAACTTTATCAAGCAGACTGCAGCAATTAGCAAAGCGGACAGAACTAAATTAGTGGAAACCATTAATTTTTCTTTAGTTGTTATGGAATTAATTTCGTTGATATTGTGCGTTTGCAGATCCTTTATCATTTCGAGAGATAGGACCTCTTCAACTAATGATTTGTTAGACGTTGTCTGCAGCCTAGGGATTGGACTGTCTTCAAAATTAAATTGGTAGTGTTGGTTAGTACGTTAATTATTTCAATAGCGTCCTTGTTAATGACTCTCTGTCGTTCGATGTTCATCAGTAGTCCGTTTATTTTATTTATAACGATTTTATGGTCTTCATGGTCCGGTGTACCGGCTATCCATTTCCAAGCAGTTCCTAGAATGTCGATTGAACGTTTTGCCATTGGCTTCATTCTTTAAAACTGATTGGTTATTTGGTTGACATCATGGAGCTGTACTAATACTGTCATATACTAAATACTAAATGTAAATATCAATATTATACTAATATTAATATTTTTTGATTTATTTCATCCCTCAAATTATCAATGGTTTGTTCATATTTAGTTAACTCTAAAATATGGATCAACCTAAAGTTTCCATTCTGTAGTCTTGCTTGTCCAAGATGAATTAAGATTAGTTGCGAATTAGAGTAGTCCAATATCTGGACTTCTGATTGGCAAATTTTGAAGATTGCAAGAAGTATTATTAAAATGTTCGTCATAATCTGTAAAGAGTTAAAAGGGTTTAAGTTATAATGTTATCCTTATGAATTATTCTGTCACGAAATTCAATCTCTACTTTATTACCTAGATCTTCTTTAACTTTTTGTTTCCTAAAGCGTGGCAAAAGTTTATTTCTTTGCCCTATAAGTTTTTCATAGATAATCTTTCTTGGTTGATAAGATTTTATAAGGACAGGGTTATTTCTATGAAGCATTTTTTCTTGAGCCTTTTGCAACGTTTCTAGTAAATCATGTGCTTTTTTATTAAAAAAGATATCTGACGGTTTGTTTCGTGTAACTGAATGAATCGTCTGGTTGTATTGTTGGACTGCTCTGTAGAAAGTTTCTGTGTCATCTAACAGATGGAATTCCTCTTTTATACATCTAGCTATCTCTATTATTGTGGAATGGACCCTTCCGACTTGACCATTCGTTGCACTATGCCGTGGAGTACAATAATATAATTCGATGCCTAGTCGTTGCATAAGTGCTTTAAATTGTGCAGTTGAAAAACCTGGTTCATTATCAAGTGTAATTTTCTTTGCATCTGGAAAACATTGTAATATATCCAACACCTTTTCGCCCAAGTTAATTTTGTTCTCTATAGATTTAATCACTAAAAATTTATAATATGCGTCAATGCAGGTTATGAATTTTAAACTTTCCGCGTAGAAAAGATCTATATTTCGATACTCCCCCTCCTTGTTTGGAATCGGAGCCTCTCCGATTGGGACTTTTTGTGGATGCCTATTATATTTATTTTTGTTGCAAATCGCGCAGTGTCTGATGTATTCTTTGAAGTGATTTATCATTTTCGGCCAATAGTGTTGTTTATAAATCTGTTTGTGATTTTCTTTACAGTTTCGATGGGCTCGAGAGTGAGTTTGTTGTATTATGGCTTGCTGGTCATCTTCATTCGTTATGTCCATAGGAAAAATTCTGGTGTAAACGAATTTATTTGTGAAAACACCTCTGACTGTTTCCTTAAAATCGTGAAGATCTTCTGGTGTGCAATGTATTGCAGTAACTAAATTGGGTTGAATGAATTCTAATAAAATTGTCTTGAGATTCTCTCTTGTGTCGTATTCTATAATATGTCTGGTCCTACCGAAATTTACTGTCCTTTCATGAACTGTAAAACTTGCTTTACTCAAAAGGATTTGTTGCGTAAACTCATTTAAGGGTTTGGAAATGTCTCTAATAGTAAAGTTATCACTGCTTTTCGTGGAATGTAGGGTGCTATGAAATGAATCTTCGTCTGAAATGTGGTTTAAGTATTGTCGCGAGAGAGCATCTGCTACCACATTAGTAGCGCCCGGCTTGTAAACCATTTACGGTGAAAATTCTTCTATAAACGAACGCCACCTTTTGATTTTTGCGTTTGGATTCCGTGTAGAAATGGCGGATGTCAGTGGTTGATGGTCCGTGTGAATTTCGAGATTTGAAGTGCCATAAAGATAATTTCTCAAATTTCTTAGTGCGAAGTTTATGTTTTTGATATAAATATTATAGGTTTTCCTTCTTGGCTAAGAACAGCAGCGACTGCAGCATTTGATGCATCAGTAGTAAGTACGAACTTTATATTGAAATCAGGCTGACTTAATTTGATTTGCTCAATATTGGGAGACTTTATTGGGAGACTTTTCAATTATTCCCCGACAAATATCTTGTCAGTGGTTTAGCCTTATTTGCATAATTTTTAATGAATTTGCGGTAATATCCTACTACTCCGAAAAAACTTCTTAGTTGCCTTAGAGTTTTGGGCAAAGGATAATTTCTTATAGTTTCTATTTTTTTTGGGTCAGTTTTGATTACCTTGTGAGCCACCACGTAGCCCAAACATTCTACTTCTTTTGCGTAAAATTTAGATTTTTCTAGTGAGATTTATATATTTGCTTCCTTAAGCGTATTAATTATTGTCTTTAAATGGTTGAAATGGCCCTCCAAAGTTTCCGAATAGACAATTATGTCGTCTATACAGACGTGGCATATTTTTCCAACATATTCGCGCAATATATTATCCATAGCCCTTTGAAAAATACTAGGACTACTTTTGAGGCCGAAAGGTAATCCGTTATTCACGGAAAAGGCTGTTTTTTCAATGTCATCGTCCTTCATAAGGATCTGGTGGAAGCCAGATTCGAGATCGATTGTAGAGGAGTATTTTGCTGTTCCGAGATTCGATAAAATCACGTTACAGTCGGGAATAGGGAATTTATCAGAAATTGTATGCTCATTTAATTTTTTATAATCGACGACCATGCGCAATTTCTGCGTGCGATCATTATTTGTTCCTTTCTTTGGTACAACCCATATCGGGGAATTGTACGGGCCTTTGCTTGGGCGGATTATGCCGTCCTCTAATAATCTATTTATTTCTTTGTTAACAAAGCTATTTGCAGAAAGTGGGTATGGGTATTGCTTGCTCCATACTGGTGCTTTAGCAACTGTTCGAATTTCCTCTTTAATATCCGTTCTAAACGGTAAATTTAAGTTAATATTTGAATGTAGTTCTTCTATATTTTTTATGATCTTTCGTCTCAAAATCTCTAAAACTTTCTCACTTTTATCGTTAAAATCAACAATGTCTTCTTGGTCAGTTATATTCAAGACTTTTTCCTCGATACTCTTCTTTTTATAAGCTTTACTTTCAGAGTCAAAGCTTATAAATGTTTCACGGTGTTCACCACACGTTAATGTTCCTTCTTTGAAGTTTATTATTATTGTCGCTTTTTTCATAAAATTATAGCCCATAAGGATGTCTGGTTCCAAGTGTTGTAGGTCAGAGTCGCCCTGACTGTAACAACGCCTCACGTTGTTATGGTGTGATTTTTGGCTTGGTGTCGTTGGCTACTATCGGTAACAAAGACCGAGCGCGGAGTAAAACTTGCATACTTTCAGGCTCCACCATTATCAACTAACATGGTGAAGCCTGGAAGTATTCAAGACTCTCACCTTATACGAGTGCCGCGTTAGCCAAGACATAGAGCAAAAACAAATAGCAGGCCAAAAGCCACAAGAAAGAAAGGCGAAATAAGGTCGAGATATTTTCTGTGACCATTGCGTAATGGTTACAGAAAATATCAAAGAATTAATTCCTGAGATCGTTTGCACTTTCTCAAGAATTATTGTCAAAAATAATTCTTGAGATAGTTGCAAAAATAATTGTAAAAATTAGGGCGACCTGACCAAAGTCCACACGAAGAAACACTTTATAAACGAGCCCTTCTGGCAAAGAAAAGTGAATGTAACATGGAATGTAACAAGCCATTTTTTCACTCATAATACTGGTGTCAGTACTAAAGTTTTGCTGGAACAAAGTAATATGCAGGAGACGAAGGCAAGCAAGACCAGAAACCATAGTACTGCCCACCATTTCCGCTCCAATCATCACAACGTCCGTGCCGATGTCACCCAACACCAAACCGCCACCGAATGAAGACTTGGCGGAACCATCCATGGCTGAACGCTCCGGCATGGGTAAAGCAAAGAAAAGGGTAACCATATACGAACCACCGCTCAAGAATGGTGCATCGTACATTTAAAAGTTAATCCATTTCCATTCAATAACTTCCATAATCCATTTTAAAAGAGTAGAACAAATCATTAGAATTCTGTGTTATATTAATTCATTTTTATTCAACAAGACAATAAATTTTTTTTTAAAGAAGGCAGAAAATTACAAAGTTATTTCCGCTACTGAAGATGTGAGTTCACCCGCTCTACCGTCACTTGGCCAGTCCTTGAGATTCTTATAACATACGGTATCCAACCAGCAGGAGAATGGACCGCTCCGGTCCACACCTCTGGGTCAAGGGGTCGTTTCCGTTACCGTGTAGTGGACGATCCTCTGCAAGTATCCGGGAGCACGGATTTCTTCGTGCCCCACGCACACGTCGAACCACGTGCTTTGCGGAGCGCTTCGGTGCTCCCCGTCGCTGGCGTTTCCCTCATCTTCCCCGGAGGCGTCACCTCCGTCACCAATGTCCACGGCTTCCAACTCGTTCCTCGGGCCCACTGACGTTTCCGGCTCTTCACTACTGGCTGCCACGGAGATTACACTCTCGTCTTCCGAGTCGGAAATAACTACTACTTCATCCAGGGTACACATGATAAAAGTAAAATATAAACTTTGCTCGCAACAACCCGACAAGTTCAGGTAAGTGTCAAAACTCACTATGAGTCTACTATCCGCGAAAACGCGATTTATAAACGGCAGAATCCATGGCAAAGACCAAAAGAAAAAGGTTCATTAGCGACAACTGAAATTTTGAATATAGAGTTACGCAAGACGGCAACTGCAATAAAAAAAGTCCTGGTTTTCCATATATAAAAAAAAGGGGTTTTCTCTTTCTCGACATTTTGTGTTTTTAAAATAAAGTCCGTACGTAGAATAAAAAGTTAATTTTTACCTTTCCTAAAAAAAGAGGGTGTTGCACAATGCAGTAGAATCGCGTTACTGTGAATACTCGTAAATAAAAACTACGCATTAACGTGAACCGGAAAAAGTATACCTTTATTATTCTATAATGCAAACAATTTAAATAACCCCGCTGACGTGAACAGTAAAACTTTCGAGTTCACATTTACGACAATCCACTGTATTACCGCAATAGCCACACTTAAGAAATTAAACAAAAACAATACTAAAAGGGAAAGAAAACAAATCAACATCAAATATAGGTACTGTAATATTGCTGACAAAACTTTTCGCGCAGCGATCAGCCTTTATCGAATTCATAAACGGCTAATTCATAACAAACATAAAATACGCTGACAACAAGTAAGCAAGTAAAGGAAGGCCGGCATTGTCCAAAATAGCTTAAAGTTATATTGCAATCAATGTCTGTTCTTCCAACAAATTTACAATATTTATGTATACATACATTTGTGTATATATATATATATACAATGTACAAAAAGAGTAAACTATGCCTAAATGTAATAATTTTTGGTGCCTACAATCTTAAACATTTCTCAAACATATAAATTTCCTCAAAAATAGAAAAAACTAACAATAAGTAATATTATAATTAATAGCATGGTTTAATAAGAATAAGTAATGTGATAATTAATCATTTGGCAATAGTCATAAACTAGATGTAACGATTAGCATATAAGGATGACAAAACGCAAAGCTAGCAGTATCAAATGGCCAGCATCAATTCCGTCATAATCAAGATATCACAATATCAGCATCAATTCCGTCATAATCAAGATATCACAATATCATCATCAAAATATCACAATATCAGCATAAACTCCATCATAATCACGATATCACAACGACATCGCGAGGGGACAGACGTTCGGGAGAATGGGAACAGTCATTGGAGGAGAACCTCAGTATAATATACAGACAATTATGGCGCAACCATTAGTCATAATGTGCAACGCTATAAGGGTGCTCAGCCAATCTTGCGCCTGCAACCAAGATAAAGCAAGAGTTCATCCTGGCACTACAGTTCGGGGTACGACGACCCAGGTAGTCACCAAAAACCGGTGCCACCCCCACTATCGCATTACTGCCGAACTAGCCAGACATTTGAACTACTCACAACCAAGTAAGGTGAAAATTGTATTCTGAGGAACGCTGAGAACAAAACACCAGGATGAAAGCAATCCAAGTAACACTCCTGGGGGAACACCCCACAATTGACACACATAACGTTTCCCAAAAACAATAATAAGACCGAAAAACTGGTACAACCAATCCAGCAAGACCATACCAGCAAGGCAAAGGAACCGCAAAGGAGCGAAACAGCTGAAACAGCTGAAATAGTAAATAAGAGCCATACCGACAAATTAATGTTAAATAAATTATGAAATAAGTGATATGTAATAAGTAATACATTTTAAGCAATAGAGTAAGCAAGATAAAAAAAATGTCAAACAAAAATGTTCTGTTAGCAAAAGCACCCAAACAAAACGAAAAATGTTAAAGAAAAAATTATTATCGTGAAGCGATACGATAATAATTTTTTCTTCCCCTAAGGGTGGAGGGATGTTGTAGGTCAGAGTCGCCCTGACTGTAACAACGCCTCACGTTGTTATGGTGTTGTTTTTGGTTTGGTGTCGTTGGCTACTATCGGTAACAAAGACCGAGCGCGGAGTAAAACTTGCATACTTTCAGGCTCCACCATTATCAACTAACATGGTGAAGCCTGGAAGTATTCAAGACTCTCACCTTATACGAGTGCCGCGTTAGCCAAGACATAGAGCAAAAACAAACAGCAGGCCAAAAGCCACAAGAAAGAAAGGCGAAATAAGGTCGAGATATTTTCTCAGAAAAACCATTGCGTAATGATTACAGAAAATGTCAAAGAATTAATTCCTGAGATCCTTTGCACTTTCTCAAGAATTATTGTCAAAAATAATTCTTGAGATAGTTGCAAAAATAATTGTAAAAATTAGGGCGACCTGACCAAAGTCCACACGAAGAAACACTTTATAAACGAGCCCTTCTGGCAAAGAAAAGTGAGTTCTTAGTTCTGAGTTCTAAGTGAGTGAAAGTTAACAGTTGAATCGAAGTGAATTGTAAAAAGTATATTAATTCCTAACATAGTGGGTTAAAGAGTAAAACGAAAAGGTGTTTCTATACATAATAAAAGTAAAAGAGAATAAAAAAAAAGTTGTTTTATTTTGGAAGGAAATCCTTGTTTGGGAGCAGTTGCAGTTGGATTTGGAGAAGGTTTGAGAACGAAGGACACAACACAAGTTTGGAATTTCATAAATTCTTTGTTTTAATCCAAAAATAGTTGCTTCATAAAAGTGCTTTATGATGGTAAAACCGTTAATAGTTTTTACCCTCTTCTTAATAACTAACTCTTTTCTGTTCGTGAGAACGCCAGACCTGCAGTAACAGCTGGTCGCTCCGCTATCAATTTAAATTCCACATCTTTTTCCTGTTGAGGCTTTCCTAATGATGTAGGGCAGTCCGATTCTTGTCCTAAAAAAGCACTTTCATTTAAATTATTTGTTCTTTGTGCCTAATTCTGAGGTTGGTAGCTGACTTGACTACAATCAGGAGGCTGACGTTTTACGCCTTGTTGTAAATTCCTATAAAAAGGGGTTTGGTGACTGTTACCGTTATTATTATAGTATTGGGGTCTTTCTTGGTGATAATTTCTATGAGCGTTTCCATTCGAATTTTGTGTTGGTTTAACAACTACATCTCTTAATGTGTCGAGCTCCATCGGTTCTGGTTTTGGTACTGAGCGGAATTGAAAATTATTGTGTTGAATTTTTTGTGGTCTTTGATTATTTTGAATTTTGATTATTTTGAATGGTTCTGACCCCTTGGAGCATTATTATTAGCATTATAAGTACTGCTAAAAGCTTTATTAAATTGAAGAGCGAAATGTGCTCGGACGTTATTTGACTCTAATTCTTGAGCCTTGGCTAAAGCGTTTGGTAAGTCACCTGGTGAAAGTGAAAAAAGTATATTGGCTAAAGGAGGATTTAAACCTGTAATAAAGACTCTTAGAGCGTGCTGTCGGTTTTTCCTATTGAGTTCCTTTGTAAGCTCAGACTTGTTCACTTCATTGTAATAGTATAGAATTGTGAGTGAACCTTGTCTCATGATACTTAATTCCTGCTCTATGATATGCAGTGGGCGTTTATCTGCGTAAGCGAAGTCCAAGCGACTAAAGATAGCTTCGAAATTTAAGACGGTACCATGGTTAGTTAATATGTCGTTCGCGTCCTCTGTTATTTTGTTTCTTAGAATTGTCAAAGCGGCGTAATATCTGCGGCTGCCCTTTACGTATAATTTAATCGAATTGTTAGCAGCTTCGCGCCAGCTAACGTATGAATTTTTGCCTTTAATTTTATTTAATTTTTTCTCCTTTGGCTTTAAGGATACTTTTTTTTTTTTCTGATGAACCATCGAGTTCTTACTTTTTTATTTTTCAGAACGTTATCACGATGATCATCCCACGGTTGAGCCCCCAATTAATTTATGTTGGTTGGTTTGAAATAAAAAAAATACTTTTTTATTTTTTGCTTTATTTTTATTAAAACAGTAAGATCGCGTCGGGTCTTGCGAGTGGGTAACTTTAGACTAACTCTATCAAGCAGCGAAGAGCATCACGACAACCCGCTGTCGCGTTATGCTTACTTGCAGAAATCCTGTCACGTCGCGGTAGACAGGAAAAACGGTTTTTTGTTTCAATAGAACTCTTTGAAAAATAACTTCGTGCAAGCGCTAACGTCAGCGTTAAATATTTCGCGTGTGAGCCTGCACGAAGTGTGAGAAAGTGAATCTGATGATTCTGCATTTCGTCATTTTTATTATAAATTTTAAGTTTCTGTATTAAGATATGAAAGCCATATCTTAACTTGTATTTGTGAGCTAGGTGTATGTGTGTTAACAAACTGAAGTATGCAGTTCTAGTAATTTCTATATTCTGATGAGATGTATTTTTTTGAAGATTCATTATTCTTATACATATGTATATCATTGTTTCGTGATGTTTGGAGTGAATTTTTCCGTTGTAGGTACATTTTATGGGTTTTGATTATAAATATTGACTGATTTGTATTAAATTGTTATAATTGTTATATATATATATATATACATATATATATATTTTAAGAATACGGCAAAAGTTTAAGGCTGTGCAGACTGCCCCATCTGCAGTATTACACTGACCTACATTCTGATTCATTTTTTTTTTATTTTCGTTTATCTTTAAGACATATTTTATGCTGCTAAGCGTGGTTATTGCGGAAGTATTAAGTAATATTTGTCTTGACTGATTGGGGGTGGGCAGGGTGAGTTTTCCGTGTGTGGCCTCCGCGCAGGGGAGTTCAACGAACACATCGTCCTCCGGCTTCCCATCGTAGCAGCACTCGGTGACGTTATTGACCTTTATATTGATTATACTTTGCCCTTCCACCACATCTTGCGAATCGAACAGCTCCTTAACACCTTCCTCATGGGTTTCTTCTGCATTTTCCTTCCTGGATGTTTTCCTCATACCATTGCTAACTATTGTGGAGATTCTGCTCTCAACAACTCCTACAATTGACTTACTCTCTACTTCTCTCAACGTTTTCTTTTCGCACTGACTTTGGGATGAACTAACTGTCCCAGTTGACGTATAGTTTCCCCCAGTGCGTCTGTCTGGCCTGCTTATACTAAGGTTTTAGGGTTCCCAGGTTATTGGCCTTGCCTGGGCCCATGGCAGTTTCCCTGGACTGCCTCCCAGTTTTTCTTAGCGTCGCAGTTCCTTAAAAAGTGGCCTGGCCTGTTGCACCAGTGGCAAACCAATGTTGATTTATTCTGTGCCGGCGTAGCGGGTCTGGCGCCTGACTTCCCAGGACCCGTTGACTGGTAGTTGCTGCCTCTGCCTGGCTGCGTCCTGTTTTCCCACTGTGTTCTCTGACCAGCAGGTTGCGGACTCCCCCCCTGCGACATTCGGGCACTTGATCCTTGCACACCACAGTACCGGCCGGCCTCATGCCCATACACTAAGCATTTTTCACAGAATGGAGAATTTTTCCTCGTCAAGCAATCCTCCCTCGTATGGCCCCGTCTATTGCAAAAACCACAAACTACATTCAACACGGCTTGATTTGAATAGTTTCCGTTGTCCCGCTTTACATAGTCTCTGTTCACTATGGGCCTTCGCGGCTGACCACCTTGATGCTGCCTCGGCCAAGCTTGCCTCTGCTGTGGGCTAAATTGAGATCCCGCGACCTGTGCCCCATTTCACCAAGTTACAAATTTGTGAATTGTAGGTTTTTTTCCCAGTTTTTTAAAAAAACTTATGAATTTCGTTTTACGAAAATTTTACAATCACAAAATTGTAATTGAAATTCACAAGTACAAAAATGTAAAAAAATGATTTTTTTCGCTGCGGAGGTCAACCGAAGGTGCTCCCGAGAATAACGGCACAGAGCGGGTTACCGTTTTCGATATTTCCTCTATACCCATTCTGACCGCGGGTGTACGTCTCGGTTGAAAAATGGGAGAGTCCCTGTTTACCTCCACAGTTGCTTTCGATGCTTCCTTGTGGTACAGGGTCGAATCATTCGCCAACGCGATTTTCTGCTTCAACAGCCGGTTCTCCTCCTTCAGCTGATGGATCCTCTGTTTGGCTTGCTCCAAACTGGTGAAATCCTCCTTACACCTCTGGTGCACGACCTCCTTGTTATACCACCACTTTGTCTTCTTAGAATGTTGTGCTATGTTACAACACTCGCAAGGACTCTCCTCCCAAATTAGAACACCCTCTTGTTTAGCGCGGAACACTTTTTGTTTATCACTTTGTTTTACAGGAGTTAACAATTTTTTGACTTTTCACAATTGGACTAACACAACTTGGACTAACTGCTTGCTTTCACTGCCCACTTTTTTCTACCGCTCTGAGCCAGAAGGGCCCGTTTATAAAACAATTTTTGGAGTGGACTTTGGTCTGGTCGCCCTAATTTTTGCAATTATTTTTGCAACTATCTCAAGAATTATTTTTGATAATAATTCTTGAGAAACTGCAAACTATCTCAATAATTTTTCAGAGTGTTTTTTTTTTAATATTTTCTGTAACCATTACGCAATGGTCACAGAAAACATTTCAACCTCATTTCTTTTACTTTTGCCATTGTCTTTGGCTTATTGTTTGTTTTTGTCGCATGTCTCGGCTAACGCGGCACCCGTATAAGGTGACTGTCTTGAATACTTCCAGGCTTCACCATGATAGCTGATGATGGTGGAGCCTGAAAGCATGCAAGCATTTTTCCGCTTCGGTACATTGTTACCGACAGTAGCCGATGATATGCAACCAAAGACAATGCTATAACAACGTTAGGCGTTGTTACAGGGCGACTCCGACCTACAACATCCCTCCACCCTTAGGGCAAGAAAAAATTATTATCGAGAAGCGATAGTAATTTTTTCTTTTACAATTACAAGTTACAATCTATCAGTTTGCGTGGTCTTAATAGAAATTTTACAATTAGTGGCAGATAATAATTCTAGTGTAACGGTTACAATTATAATACTGCTGCTGATATCTGCTGTTCTCGCAGTTGGCTCTTCTGTAGTTCCTTCGCTTTGCTGGTATGGCTTTGCTAGACAGTTATATGGGACAGTTGAGGAGGTCCCCCGTTGTTGTTGTTAGGACTTTCAGGATTTATTTTTTTTTAAATATATATTGCTGTTGTTTGCTGGTGGGTTTGGTTGTCGACGTTCAGCAGAGTTTGATTCTCCTATTACTCAGGCTTGAACATACATCTAGCTAGTTTGGCAGTAATGCGGTATAGTGGTGGTGGCACTGTTTTCTTGGTGACCACCCGAATCGTCGTACCCCGAACTTTATTGCCAGAGTGAACTCCTGGTTTATTGTTGCTACAAATCAGCGATTAGTTAGCCGAACACTCGCTATATGCTGCACCTTTATTCGTCCGTACATCTCACTCGGGTTTTCTACCGATAACTGTTCCCATCCTTCCTAACGACTGTCCTCTCGCGATGACCAGTTGATACTGCTAGCTCTGCTTTTTGTCATCCTTATATGCTAATTGTTATATCTAGTTTTTAACATAGTTTATGTCATATAAAATTCTTCTTCGTTTGGATACTATGTTTAACTATTGTTAATGTTTAATTATTGTTAATATCTGTACTATGGTGTAAACATTAAGGAAGGACGGACGTTGATGACAACATGGCTTTTTACGCTACATTGGTCAACGTCGGCCCTTACTTTAAGCCGTCGTCAGCATAACTTATATTTGCTTCTAAAAATGTAAGTTAGCCGTTTTAAAATGAAAAATTACGGCAACGGTTTAAGGCTGTGCGGACTGCCCTTTCAGCAGTATTACACTGACCTAAATTCTGATTAAAATTTGCAATACTTTTCTGCCTTGATTGCAGAAAATATTTTGTTTAAAATGAAAAAAAAAAAAAAACTAAAAAAAAAAAAACCCTCGAGGGAAGAAACCTGCGTAACGTTATTGAATAGCATATCGGGAGTATGTAATAAAGTTCAATTTGACGGGTATAAATAGCCGTCCCGCGGGTAACCCGAACTCACAGTTTCTTGTTAATAACGAATCGCTGCGGAACTTCAAAATTAAAACGAAATGTTCGAGGACCGTCTACGCAGACTAATGATATTTCATCCGGAGATGGCCCACCGCTACCGGTTGCTGCTGCACCAAGCTCAGATGCTAAGACAACGATACCGTCTCCGGCCGAGACGACTGGCCGAGCGCCTGAGGGAGCTCTACCGTATCGCGGAGCGGATACTCCGGATGAAAAAGTAAGGAGAAACCCGGATGAAAAGTCTGCAAAATATTGTAAATCAAAATTTTGTAATGCAAAAATCTGTAAAATCTTAAATTTTTAGGAACACTGTGAATAAAATAAAAAAAAAAAGAATTAGAATGTTCTACGATCGAATTTCATAATTAAAAACGGGAAGGAACGTTCACCTCCACTCTTAAGCTTTCGCGACGAGGAAAACGCCAAAGTTAGATGTACGAACCTCCATTTCTGAATGGCGGTTCGTAAATCGACATGTTTCCCCTCGCGTTGCCCGACCGTCTACCCTCTTCGGGCCGCTCCCCTTCTGCCGAGCCATTTGTATGCGGAGTGGGAGGCGGTAGATTATTCGGTACCAGTGGTACACTTGTTGTGACTATCGGTGCTGAGATAGACGGAACCAGGAATGCCCCGGGCTTAAGTTCCCTGCGGCTCCTGCAAACTGATGTTCTCCTCCAGCAAATCCTCAACGCCACGGCTAGCATTACTAACGAGATTGTCGAACTGACGCCAATTAGTCCCGTGGTCTGCAACTTCCTCTGGTTGACGGTTAACTTGGCCATCGCCTCCTATTGCTCCAGCTCCTTCTTCAAGACTTCTATGCGCTTGCCTCCTGCTGCTATAGCGTCCTTTACGCTGAGCTTCTCTGTTAGGGTGATGGGCTCCAACCGATGCCCCGTGAAATTGGCTGTGAATGACGTAGTCCAGTTCTGCCGAAGCATGTTCACCAAAAATTTTGTGGTTCGGCGTCTTATGGACTTCCTCGAGTGTGGTGTTGACGTTGTCTTCAAAATGTAGGATGATATCGCTGCCGGAAATCTCGCATTTCTCCCTGAGCACTCGCATTTCTCCCATTCGACCGAAACGTGATAGCACTAGGGGTGTGCTAACCTCGCCGCAATGAAGGTCAAAATTCGTGCTTTGTCGGAGTTTGTACAGCCAAGGGTTCGGTGCTAGTAATTTTACTATTAATCCGGCACTGGCCGGCGCAGCTACCTGCTTACAGTGTTCCTCGTCCAGGTTATTGTGGTGCAGTAAAGCTATTTCGCATACATTGCTGTTCCCCGTTAGGGTCTTTCCCGTTCTTCTGCATACCCAGATTTGCTCCTGTTTGTTTGTCATCGTTTTGTCGTTTATGTGCCTGCATTGTTCTAATTCAGCCTGGGAGAGTCCCATGAACCTCTATCTCTTCTTCGATTCGGCCAAGTAGTCATAGGTGGCTTGCGTTGTGACGTCCCATTTCCCGTCCGGAAATATTGAAATTGGAAAAGGCTTCAGGAGAGTGAACCTTTCGTCGTCCGGTAGTGGAACTTTTATTACAATAATCAATCCGTTGCCTCCACGGAACGCCTTAACCCTTGCTATTTGGTGGAGGTCGAAACTGTCTTCTAGAAACCATGCTGCCTTTCCCGTTAGATCCAGGACTCGAGCCGACTCCTTGAGTTCCTCTTCGGAGAGGATGGCTGGATGTAGTGTCCCCTTGAACAGGTCGTCGATTACTGCCATCTCTAAGATCTGCTGGCCCTGTACCTCGATAAGGCTTGCTTTGAGCGCTGATTGCACCTGGACCATGCGTAGGGCTAGCTCGATGTTCTTCAGTTCCTGTATCTCCAACACGTTGATTTTATCCTGTTGTTCCACTGCTGACTTTAACTCTTCCTTCATGTCGTTGATCCTCTCTACTGCCATTGTTATGGGTTTCGCTAACTCCTCGTAGTTTGTCCGCATCACCGTTATCTGCTTTTCCATCAAGTTGTAATGACTGTTCTGCTTGGCATCTAACTCTTGTAGGTGCTGATAAATTTGATTGGCGTCCGTCTGGTCCATAGTCCCGAAGGCCCAGTTTAATGCCTCCCCTACGAAATCCAGTGCCCTCCTAGCTCTACGTTTCTTCGTGATGGCGCTGATGGTCTGCGCGTTACCGCGCAGTCTTGTTAGCACAGTGCGCATAGTGCCATCAATCGATTCACAAATATATTTGAAATTAGTCATAAGTAATTCTCTGTTGATACGGTTGCACGTATTCCTGATCTCCGCCGCATGCCTTTCTAGACGATCCACTAACCCAATATAGGCGTACGGTTGGAATTTCGTAAAAATCGTCCATTCACTTCCATGGAAGATCGCGTCTCCCAGCCTTTCGAAGTAAATCGGTGTTGGGGGAACGGGTTCGATCTCCACGGGTGCAGTACCCACGCCACCTACAAAGAGTAAGATTACGGCGGCCCTCATGTTTCTGCTCCTGAAAAGCAATCGTGGTTATCGGAATTTGGGATTTATGAATGGGGGGGGGGGGGTGTTTTCACAGTTCTTGCCGCGGGTTTCCGGCTGTTTTTACATGCGTACCCACGCTGCCCACATATCTTGTCTCACACTACGTCTTACACTACGCCTTTTTTTTTCCCCCTAAGGGACTAGCCCTAAAACGTCGACCCCCTCGTCCGTCGTTTTTGCTAAGGAGGAGGAGGAGGTGACTGCGCTCCAACGAACCATTCGCCTGGGGGTGATATGGAGTAATATGCAATTTTTTAATTCCTAACATCCTCCAGACATCGGAGAACACTTTCGAAACGAAATTCGTCCCATTGTCCGTTACCAGGACCCTCGGGATTCCATGCCGGGTTATTACCTCATCGAAAAATACTTTCGCTATGGTGCTGGCCTCCGCATCCGGTATTGCCGCGCATGCCATGTACTTGGAGAAATCGTCTTGGAAAGTCAGAATGTACTTATTTCCGGATGTGGTCCCTGGCAGTATACCTACCATATCCATATAGACTTTGTCGAACGGCCTCCGAGGGGTGTCCGTCAACACCATCGGCATTTTTGTCAACCTGCTGCTCTTATTGGCTGCTGCTCTTATCGGGCAACTGCGCACGAAGTCCTTTATCTGCCTTTGCATTCCTGGCCACCTATAATGCTTCCTAACCCTCAAGTAAGTTTTTACCGCGCCTTGGTGGCCACCCAACGGCGAATTGTGGAAGTCATTCATCACGGTTTTAACTTCACTCGGATCCTCTAGTAATATTGCCGTGCTCGCCGTGCGGCCGTCCCCTTGTTCCTCCCCTGCTTTGCTCTCAGGTTCCGTCTGAGTTACCTGTTGTTTAAGTTGCCCCTCCTGTTTGGCTCTTGAACGGGTTTGGACAGCTGAAACTCTCTTTGGTTTTTCCTGTTTTACCCTACTGAGCGCGTCCGCGTTCAAATTTTTCTTCCCTGGTTTGTAAAGTACTTCGAAGTCGTACTCTGATAATTTGTGCCGGAACCTGGCTAGTCTAGAGGTCTGATCTTTCAGATTAGCTATACCCTTCAACAGCTGTTGGTCAGTCACTACCTTGAAGTGCCGACCAAGCAGGTAGGCCCTGAAATTTTTCGTCGCCCAGACGATGGCGAGGAATTCCCTCTCTATCGTCGAGTAACGCTTCTCGGCGTCATTGAGAGCTCTGCTAGCAAAAGCTATTGGCTGGTCCTCCCCTATCCTTCCTTGCGAGAGGACGGCCCCCAGGGCTTCACTGCTGGCATCCGTCGTTAGGGTAAATTCCCTGGCGAAGTCCGGGTATGCTAGGACGGGAGGGGTCGCGATCGCCTCCTTGAGCGCCTCGAAAGATCTTTGGCAGCCCTCCGTCCAATTGAAAACTGCTTCTTACACCTCGGAGGCGAGATGCTCTTAACGCATTCCACCTTCTGCGGATCAGGGAGAGCCCCCTGCTCCGAGCACTTATGCCCCAAGTACACAACCTCACGCCTAAAGAACTGACATTTGCTGATATTCACCTTCAGATTGCTTTCCCTTAGCGCCTGAAAAACCTTCATTAACCTGGAACCGTGCTCCTCCAGGTTACTCCTGTACACTACTATGTCGTCCAGGTAGACGAAGCAATCTATTCCCTTTAACCCTGTCAAAATATGATTCATTATCCTCTGAAAAGTAGCCGGGGCCCCTGTCAGCCCGAATGGCATTCTATTGAACTCGAAATGCCCCAAACCCGAACTGAATGCTGACTTCTCCCTATCCCTCTCATTTATCATGACCTGGTGGTAACCACTAGCTAAGTCTAGGGTAGAAAAATACCTGCTGCTACTGAGCTGGTCTAAAATTTCGTCTATCCTCGGAATAGGGAATACCTGCTTAATCGTGCTTAAAAGCTTCGTTAAGCTTTCGGTAGTCTATTACCAATCGCCATTTCTTCTTCCCGTCCTTCCCGCTTTTCTTTGGGACTAGGAGGAGAGGAGAATTCCAAGGTGAAGTGCTAGGAGAGATGATCCCATCCCTTAACAGCTGATCCACCTGCCTATTTATTTCCCCTCTGTGTGTCTGCGGCAGCCCGTACTGCTTCTGGTTAATTGGGGGCTGGTCAGCCCGCGTTGGTATTTCATGTCCAAAACTGGGGTACACGTCAATTTATCTCCTTCTAATAGGAAAATATCATTGTACGATTTGCAAATTCGCGAAATTGACTCCCTTTCCTTATCATGCAATGTAGGATCCAAGTCTAATTCTTTCATTAATTTGTCTAACCTCTCGCTCATATCGGAGCGTCTAATGCTGTTGATTGTGGGTTTGCGCGCAGGGACCTTGTACCTGTCAAAACCGCTGAATTTCGGGACGAAGCTGCTCTGGAGGGCGTAGTCCGCTTCTGTTGAGTTTAATATGGGGATCCGAACCGTGCCATCCTTCACGTGTACTAAGGTTTCCCCCAAATAAACCCCCGCTGAAATTTCCTTCTTATGAACAACCACTGTTGGGAGTCTAGTTTTTAGCCGGATGGGAACTATGCAGACCGATCTGGCTTTGACCACCCGCACTCTCTCCTTGTCATGTACGCTTGAGGCGCCTAATTCCACGAGTGGCAGCTTGACCGCCGCCCTCCCCTCGGTGAGAAATGTTATATTTTTCCCCACCGAATTAATTATAGACCTATTCCAGAGATTGTCCCTACCGAGTAGGCCATCACCCAGCAGACCCTGGTCGATCGATGCCACATGCAGCTCCCAACTGAGCTGGTCCCAGTCTTCATGCTGAACCTGGACCCTTCCACTAGTGGAAGCGCATCCACCGAATGCCCCACTGAGGGCCCTACTCACACTCTTGTCAATGAACGTCCCTGCTCTCAAGGAAATCCCCTTGACCAGACTGGTGTCGGCACCAGTGTCCACAAGGAGAACGAGCTTCCCATTGGTAGCCTCCCTACAAGGAATCTCAATGAAAACATCATCCTCTGCTGCTCTCACACCGGCCCGTCTCCGAAAATTCATACTTATCGCATTCCAGGGTATCAGATTCCTAACGTCTCCCTTCACCAGTCCGAATTGTCCTTTACTCCTGACCCAGTTGTATACTATTTTACGTTCTCGCGCCCATTCCGAAACTATAAATCGCTTAACTAACCGCAGGTATAGAAAAATTTTCCCCCTAGTCCCTGTATGCCTGTAAGTGTAGCAACTGAAAACCGTCCAAGAAGCTGCAAAAACAACAATACGATCCGTGTGACCTCCCTGCGTTGGTGGTCGAGTTTTTCCCCTAACCCTTCTTTTGGTAACCCTTCTTTTTGGTCTCTGATGCGACCTTGCTCTCTTCCCCCAGTTCCCTACTCTGACGCCTTCCATTTCCTTCACCAATAACTCCCTGCTACTGCCCAGAGGGTGACTAACTATCCCGTCAGACGTAGAATCATCCCTGCCGGGTTTACTTGGCCTTAAATTTTCTCGAATTTCGGGCTCCCAGACTAGCGGCCTTGTCTGGGCCCCCGGAAGTTTCCCTGTAGCATCTCCCAGTTCCTCTTAGCCTCGCATTTGGCTACAAAATGACCCGGTCTGTTGCACCAGTGGCATGCCATAGCGGCTTTCCCCTTCGAGCTACCTCCCGCGTTGGGCCGGTCCATCGTGTTGAAATTCCTCTGCATTGGCGGCCGCTGAGGAACTGTGTGACCAGCTCCAGCGGCGTTGCCGCGCCATTGGCCGTCCCTGTCTTCCGTCGCATGGGGCCCTTCCCCCTGGAAATGTCTCCTGGCTTCGCCCTGCTTCACGCATTTCCAGTTGACTTCGTGTCCGTACACCAAACATTTCTCTCAGAATGGCGTGTTCTTCCTCGTGAGGCACTCCTCCCTGGTGTGCCCCTTCTTGTGGCAGAAACTACACGTAATGTTCAGGCTGGCATCCCTCGGGTTCGGCTCCCTTCCCATTAGGGGTTTTTTGGGGCGTGAATGCCTGATGTGCTGGCAGGGATTGACCATTTTTGTTCCCAACTGAAAAAAACCGATCGACGGAAGGCTTCCCAACCACTGCAATCACCTGATTCGCCTGTCTGAGCCCTGCCTGGTAGACCCCGTCGGCCATCTCCACCGCCTGCTCCACTAAACCCTCTAAAGTCTTTGCCTTCGAACCCATCATGTACAACCTGAGCGTTGCGTCCTCCAGACCGAACTTGAACGCCTTCATAACCGAGCTCTCCATTTCCAACCGGAGTGCGGTATCCGACTGACCCCTGTAAATGTTAGTAATCAAGTCCTCTGCCTGCGACTTGAGGTACGTCAACCTCTCTGCGAATTGATGGATGCTCTCCCCGGGAACTTGCCGCATGCCCTAAATCTCTGCCAATACCGAGTCCAATGACCGGTATTGCAGGTAGCTCTTCTTAATCACGGAGCAAAACTCCTCCGTACTGTTGAACTTCTTCCCGCGCAAGAAATTATAGGCGTTGCCATGCAGCCTCTGCTTGACGCAGGACAGGAAGTCCTGCAAATCCGAAGAGCTGACATTCCTACTCGCCAAATCAATTCCCTCTATGAATTTGTAAACCTCCCCGCGGAGGTCACTCGATGGGGCTCCGGAAAACAACGGTACGATCCTGTTGACCGTCTTCGCGAGTTCCTCTATACCCATCCTTCTGAACAACGAGAAATTCTCACGGTCGGCTTTCGAAACTTGGCCCTCCGTCTCCTGCGCTGAACAAGCTATCCTCTGTTCCAGGAACTCCAGAAGCTCGTCCAGAACCGCATCCGCTTTTTCCCACGCAGTAATGTCTCCCAAGCTCACAACTTTCTCTTTAATTAAGACTATTGCCTCCTTGTTCGTTACTGTCGCTGCTAGATTTCCCCAGACCTTATCTACAAACCTATCTGCCTGTCCCGAAAACTCCCTGTAACTCGATTCTAAGCTCCTATATCTCGCTTCCCAGCTAGTGTCTTCCTCCATAAAAGATGGTGATTTCACGCACCAGCCCCACTGTGAGAAAGGGTAAAAAAAAAAAAAAAAAAAAAAAAAACAAAACCAAGCTGCACAAAATAATACAACAGAACGTTTAACTCTACTCAGTGAGTAGGTCGTTCGTTGACACAATAAAGAAAAACGCCGTTGAAGTTTTTTTTTCCCACTGCTTATATTACTTTATTAAAAAAAACACGGATTAGAATTACTTCCCAACGCTCGCTGGCAGTCGGCCGGCTGCCACTTCGCTTCAAATAAAGAAAAACAAAGACTGCAAAATAAACTGCAAAAACAAACAAAAAAACCAATGTGTAACACTAACCCACTCAAATCACCGCTTGTGCCCGGCACAACCTACTCGAAACAAAAAACTACGAAACAAAGCTGCTAGGAGAACGGCAGCGCTACAAGTCCGCTGACGTAGCACTTTTCGCACACGCCAGTCGAACGCAGTTCAAAAAAAAAATTTTTCAAACAATCGACTGTTAATTGAATCAACAACTTTATTAATTTTATTTTTTTTTACAAGCAGTGTTATTTCTTAATTAAATCTGCTGGAGCTTTGCGCTCCTCCTTAGCCATCCTGCGGATAATCCTCTCCGCCTTTCTAAATATCCACTTGTGCCTGTTCAAATGCTCCTCCACAACTTCTGCCCTCATCCGCTGGCCGCAGACAAAGCAATACGTGTGCTCCTCACACGTATGCCCACAGACGCAACTGGGCACGGTAGCGCTATGAAACATTAGGTTCTAAATTCAACCTACATTAAAAAAAAAAATTCCACTGTTTAATATCTGCAAATCGTTAGACTAGATAAAACCTTCAATACAACGTGTAACCTGTGAAACTTTTCCCGCAAACTTTTCAAGCCTTCTACAAACGCACGACCTGCATCAACAATAACACACAACACTCAAACCATGGAAAAAAAAAACTATCTTTAAAAACCTGTTGTAGATTTCAATATATGAACTTACTTCACAGATCCACCGTTAAAAAGTATTGGGACACCTTAAACGTAAAATATATTTTAAAATATTTTCCTCTAAAATATCTCCCAACATTCCAAATATATACAATTTAAAAGATCTCAAAAATCCGTATAATTTAAAAATAAACATCGGGGAAGCTTAAATGCTAAAAATATATTTTTGAACATACTTTTTAATACTTCCCAAAAATATTCTCCAACATCCCGAGAATATTAAATAAAATAAAATACAAAATATGTTAAATATTTTTACAATTAAAGACTAAACATCGGGGAAGCTCAAATGCTTAAACCTAAACCAAGGGCTCAACACAAATCGTAACCGTAACCCGTTTGTATTGCGTTCACCGGAAAAAACTTGAATTGACCATGTTATTAATAAATACTCCCATCCAATTAACGAAAAACAACGGCAACACACTAAACTTCACGGCAAATGACTTCCCGGAAAAAGGTGATTATTAGAGTTAACAACCACTTACCCAAGGATAGTAAAATGCGGAAAGGCTGAGTGTGTGGTTCCGTTACCGGCTGCGCCAAAATGTTACCCAAACCTCGGAGACTACTAGCAAAATACCGAATACCAAAATGCTATCTGCCCTCGTCCTGGTCGCCGGGTTGAGTGCTGTTGACCTTTTGTCCTGCGCGGGTCCCTCCGAGCACAATTAGTTAACGCTGGGTCTCCGTCTTCCTTTTATTTTCCTTTATTGTCTTTTTAAAACACTTCACAACTTAGTTTACCAGCAAATTGTAAGTTTTCCTTTCATTTCCCTTTATTGTCTCTTTAAAATACTTCACAACACAGTTTACCAACAAATTGTAAGTTTTTCTTTATTTTCCTTTGTTGTCTCTTTAAAATACTTCACAACACAGTTTACCAACAAATTTTACCAACAGCCTTCAATCTAAGACTCTTGTCTGCTTCCAATATTTTTTGACTGCCACACTGAGCCAGAAGGGCCCGTTTATAAAACAATTTTTGGAGTGGACTTTGGTCTGGTCGCCCTAATTTTTGCAATTATTTTTGCAACTATCTCAAGAATTATTTTTGATAATAATTCTTGAGAAACTGCAAACTATCTCAATAATTTTTCAGAGTGTTTTTTTAATATTTTCTGTAACCATTACGCAATGGTCACAGAAAACATTTCAACCTCATTTCTTTTACTTTTGCCATTGTCTTTGGCTTATTGTTTGTTTTTGTCGCATGTCTCGGCTAACGCGGCACCCGTATAAGGTGACTGTCTTGAATACTTCCAGGCTTCACCATGATAGCTGATGATGGTGGAGCCTGAAAGCATGCAAGCATTTTTCCGCTTCGCCGACAACCTTGCCTATGACCAACACACGACCAAAACATACACAGACGTATATATTTACCCAACACAAGCAGCAAACACTTGTTCTTTGTCAAAAGCGACGAAACGAAAGGGCAAGAAATCCACATGAAATGCATTCTACTCGGGCCATGAACGAAGAAATAAGTCGTTCAAATCGCCTTCTTTTTGCTTATCATGTGCTTCGTGTGTATGTTGCACCATATAAATTGTTAATAAGCAATGTGTCTGAAGAGTGAAAAGAAGAGAGAGGGGAAGCAATTCACATGATGGCAAAAGTGGCGAGCTCGGGCCATGATACAAATAAAAATATTTGATACTCGTCGAGTGTGTGCCTATACTCAAAGAATTCACCTATGAATACATGTTGCTAATACCCCTTTGCCTACGGACCAACCGCATCTGTTGCGAAAAATTGAAAATTTTTAGTGATGCGCCTTCTATACAATATATGTATATTCTTTGGTTAATGCTTATGAAGCATGTTAACTCCCCCCTTCTTAAGCATCAGCGTCCCGCTGATTAAAATTTAGCTTTATGGGTTCTACAAAAAAGTTTCTGTGTGGAATGTCAATAATTTGTTTATTCTTTTCTTTGCACCTTAGGTAAAAAATTATTATGCCAAATATTATTATTAGAATTATTGTAAGGTTGGAATTTACTGAAATGCTTTTAAAGATAACAAAGGATAGCCGTCTTGTATTATTTAAGTGTAATTCATATAGGTATTGCAGATCTAGTCTGACGGCTTTTTCCGTAAGATTACTACGTAGATATGGGGGTAGGATTTGATAGCTTTTAGTGTCGAAATTTGCGTGTCCCATTATCTAACGCTATAGTGTCATTGTAAAAATTTATTAAAAATGTACATTTAATTTTTTACTCCCGTTTGTACTTTTAATTTCTCCTAAATAATTTGTAACAAAAAGTGTACCTTCAGTAATGAGGTTTATTCCTGTACTCGTATTCTCATGCCGCATCTAATCCGTATAAAATTCGAAAAATACAATTATCGTGTTCTAATTTTTGTAATTGATTAATATTACATATTGTTACATATTGTATGTTATCGCAATTGCCCTTTATTCCATATTTATCAGCTGAAGAAGTTAAAAAATTTTTATAGTTTAAATGTATTCTTTTGTTATTTTTTACTGTCGCTCTAATTATGACATTATTGAAAATAGTCTCACTAGTTTGAGGAAGAGAAAGAACATAGAGAAGACATGCGTTTTTTACTAACATTGCTGGTTTAGCAAATTCTATTGCTTCTAGCTAATTTTTAAATGGTAATGTTTCTATTCTTGATAGTATATTAGCTATCTCTGCCTTATCTAATAATGCTGTATTTACTATATCCCTTTTGGCCAGTTGGGCTGCTAAAACTATTTGTGATATCTCTTCTTTAACAATGCCTAATTTATTAAATATCATTTGTTCGTATTTGTCCACGTCGTCTTGTCTTATTTTGTTAGATATTCTGTTAAGATTGTTAATAAGTAAATTTGTTTTGTTAATAAGTGCCTTATTTATAAAAAGTTGTTTATTGTTATTTTCTGTTAAGTCCTTATTCTGTTTGAGAATATTGTCCCAGTCAGTAGCGTCTGGATTGCCTGCGATCCATTTCCATGCGGAACCGATCCAATTAATTGATATTTTTTGTCTTGTCTCTTGGTGGTGTAATTGGGTAAGAAGGTCATTTATTTTACTGAGCTGGTGCTGTAATTGTGGAGCTCGGCTGCTGTCTCTGTCAATTGTATCGTACACAGTTAAATTCAATTTGTCAAATATCCTTTCATAGTCAGAAAGATTTATAACGTGTATAATCTTATAAGTTCCCGTAACAATTTTTGCATCTCCTTGTTTTATAGCCACAATTGGGCTGTCATATTCGTAAATGTTAATCGTTGCGTCTGCGCAATAAAGCGTAAGTCTGTGATCAAAATTAATTATTTTTTTAAATGAGACTTATGCAACTTCTTGCCGCCTAACGTGGTTATCGTAACTCTATTATCTTCAGAAACTATTTCCTTATTAAATCTAGGTTTATGCTTGCCTTTAATCTGTTTGTTTTTTACAAATACAACTTCTACTGGTGAATACCTTGTTGGTTTTGATCTTTTAATGTTGTGCCTATACAAGACATTTCTATGATTACGTCCTATTTCTTTGCTTAAATCACTATTTACTATATCTTTGAAGTTCAATAAGTTCTGATAATTAATTCTTTGTGATCTATTCAAAAATATATCAGAGGGTTTCTTTTTTGTTACTGAATGTATACTGTTATTATAACGGTCTACAGCAATATTTAATATTTCTTTAACTGTATAATCCTTATATTCTATACTAAGACATCTAAAAACTTCTATTATTGTTGAATGTACTCGTTCAACGGCACCATTCACTTCGCTCTTCTGTGTTGCCGCTAAATACACTTCTATTCCAAGGCCTTCTATATAGTTTAATATCACAGGACTTATGAAACTACTTTCATTGTTCATGACTAATATTTTCGGGGCAGAAAAATAATGTAGTAATATAATTAATTTATGTAGGTGGTGGGTTTTGTTGAAAAATTTTTTTTTTTTTTAATTTTTTGTTCAACTTGGGCTGGAGGTCTTTATGTATTTGTTAATCAAATACAGTTTATCGTTTTTACCCAACGTTTCGTGAACTTGTTTTCCACTTCATCAGGGGTTTTTTATTTTAATGATTTCTTTTGTTATTACACTAGAAAACACGCAACAATATAAATATATACAGGAAATTTACAAATTATTTGCTTAAATTTACTATTTTGTTAAAACTATTGTGAGAATTATTGATACGTTCGTTGTGTTTGCTAAGCCGATGTTGGTCTTTGTCTGATTGTGTTGTTACTTTTTTAAAGCAATACTGTAAATTTTACTGATTTTGTCGACGTCTTCTTTGTGGTTGATCGTTCTATGTAGTTTTTGTTGTATTCGTTTAAGTTTTTGATGTCTTTTTGGTGTTCTTTTATTCTGGTTTCTAATGTGCGTTTTGTCGTCCCTATATATACTTTGTTGCAATTTTCTTTTTCATTTTCTTTACATGTTATTTGATATACAACGTTGTTTTGTTTGTTTTTAGGTATTTTGTCTTTAGTGTTTGTGAATAAGTTTTTAAGTATAATGTTTGGTTTATGTGCAAAAATTATGTTATCTTTGTTTATTATTTCTTTTAGTTTATCTGTTGTTGTTAAGTTAGGTATGTAAGCTATGCTGAAGTATTTTTTTGTTGTTGTATTGTTGTTAGCCTCTTGTGATCTTTCTTTATTGTAATCCTTATTTTGTTTGCAGCTTCTTAATATGTGGTTAATAGTACTGTCAGGATAATTGTTAGATTTTAAGATGGATTTAATGTTTTTCATGTTTTCTTTTTCGAACTGGGGATCACTTATTTTAAATATTTTGTTTATAAGGTTTTTAGCTGTGTTGAGTTTTTGGTGTAAAAGGTGCGTTGATAAGAAATTAATTAATCTTCCTGATTCTATAGGTTTTTTGTACCAATTCATTAATATGTTGTTGTTTTTTCTATGCATAATAGTATCTAAAAATGGTATTTTTTTGTTGTTGTATTGTTGTAAGCCTCTTGTGATCTTTCTTTATTGTAATCCTTATTTTGTTTGCAGCTTCTTAATATGTGGTTAATAGTACTGTCAGGATAATTGTTAGATTTTAAGATGGATTTAATGTTTTTCATGTTTTCTTTTTCGAACTGGGGATCACTTATTTTAAATATTTTGTTTATAAGGTTTTTAGCTGTGTTGAGTTTTTGGTGTAAAAGGTGCGTTGATAAGAAATTAATTAATCTTCCTGATTCTATAGGTTTTTTGTACCAATTCATTAATATGTTGTTGTTTTTTCTATGCATAATAGTATCTAAAAATGGTATTTTTTTGTTGTTGTATTGTTGTAAGCCTCTTGTGATCTTTCTTTATTGTAATCCTTATTTTGTTTGCAGCTTCTTAATATGTGGTTAATAGTACTGTCAGGATAATTGTTAGATTTTAAGATGGATTTAATGTTTTTCATGTTTTCTTTTTCGAACTGGGGATCACTTATTTTAAATATTTTGTTTATAAGGTTTTTAGCTGTGTTGAGTTTTTGGTGTAAAAGGTGCGTTGATAAGAAATTAATTAATCTTCCTGATTCTATAGGTTTTTTGTACCAATTCATTAATATGTTGTTGTTTTTTCTATGCATAATAGTATCTAAAAATGGTAAAATGTTGTTAACCTCCTCTTCATATGTGAATTGTATTCTATTGTGATATTGGTTTAGTGTTTTAAAATTTTGTTTTTGTTTTCTTTTTTAATGATAGCAAAAATGTCGTCAACGTATTTTACGAAGTATTTTATTGTTATGTTCTCTTTTTTTAGTTCTTCTATTGTGAAATCGAATATATCATCCATTGTTATGTCGGCTATTGTCGGCGATAGAGGGTTACCCATTGGCATTCCAAAGACTTGGTTGTATATGGTATTGTTAAAAGTGAAGTAATTATTGTCTTTTAGGCAGAATTGTATAATTTTTAGAAATTGTGGTTTTTGTATTTTAGTGTGTGTGATATCATGTGCCATTTATTCATAATTATTTTAATTGCTGAGTGTATTGGAATGTTAGTAAAAAGTGATGTGGCATCAAAGGAAATCATAATTAATTTAATTAATTTATCTCTAACGTGAAGGACGGACGGTTCTATTTTTAATACGAAAAAATTTCGTAAGTTTAGAAAACTTGTCAATACAACTTAAAAATTTTTCACCTTTAATTTCTATTATGTCTATATGTAAAATTTCGGTTGGGTATTGTGGGATTGGTGTTGCTTGAAGTTCAGGCTTCTGAGGATGTCTATCGTACTTATTGTGGTGACAAACGTCACAAGTTTTAGTGTATTGCTTAATTAATTTTGTCATTTGTGAAAAATAATAATTTTCTAAGATTTGGTCCTTATTTTCTTTAAAATTCCTATGGGCTCTTGCTCGTTTTTAATTATAGTAAATTTTGCTTCTTCATTTGTTATATCTGCTACTACTCTTTGTGTTATTCTAATGCGAAATTTGGAGAAATTATTTTTATAAACTTCTTGTAACAATGATATATGCTTCTCCGTAAGTTTAATTCCGTTTACTATATTGGGTAATTTACTTGATTCAATTTGCTCGGTCCTGATAAAATGTCTATTATAACCGGGGTGTGGTGTCTCATGAACACACATTTCTTTTCCTTCATCTAATATTATCTGGTTTTTAAACACATTAATGGGTGCTTCACAATGAGATATAAATTCTGTACCATCTTTCTCTCCACTGTGCTGTGAAATATCATCAGTCAAGGTTAAAGGATTTGTTTGTGTTTGTAATCTTGAAAGAGCGTCTGCAACGACGTTTGCTTTCCCTGGCTTATATATTAATTTATAATTATATTCTTCTATTCGAGCTTTCCACCGTTTTAATTTTGCATTATTATTTGCATTGCTTAAGGAAAATGTGAGTGGCTGGTGATCGGTGAGGATTTTTATCTCCTTTGCGCCGTACAAATAAGTCCTGAGTTTATCAAGAGACCATATGATAGCCAACATTCCCTTTTCAATTGCGGAGTAATTCTCTTTAGTTTTACTTAGCGACCTAGATCTGTAAGTTACAGGTCTATCTTTGCCTATTTCGCCTTGTGACAGCACTGCTCCAATTGCCAAGTTGGATGCGTCTGTAGTAAGAACGAATGGTTTCTCAAAATTCGGAAATACTAAAACATGTGCTTGAGGTTTTTAAATGATTCCATAGCTTCCTTATCAAGCGTAATTGTAACTTTTTGTGACTGGTTAGCTTTGATTTGCGCATTTTTGCCTCTAGTCAGATTTGTAAGAGGCTTCGCTATTTTTGCGAAATCCTTAATAAATTTACGATAATAAGAAACTAGTCCTAAAAAGCTCTTAAGTTCCTTAAGGTTACGTGGGGTTACAATATTTTGTATGGCCGATACCTTCTTAGGGTCGGGACAAATGCCATTATTCGTGACAATGTAGCCAAGAAATTCTACATTTTCTTTAAGAAATGTTGATTTCTCTAAGTTTACTTTAAGGTTTGCTGAATTTAAAAGAGAAAAAACTCTTTCGATATTAAGAAGATGTTCCTCCCTTGTTTTTCCAAAGATTATAACGTCGTCTATGTAGACATAGCAACAAATTCCTATAAAGGAATGTAAAACATCGTTTATCATGCGCTGAAATATTGCTGGCGCATTCTTTAGGCCAAACGGTAGCCTTGTAAATTCGTATTTCCCGTTTGCCGTGGAAAATGCAGTTTTTTATTGTCACTACTTTTCATATTTATTTGATGAAATCCTGAAGTTAGATCAATTGTTGTGAAAAACTTATTTTCACCTAGACTGGCTAGTGTGTTTGTAATGTCTGGAATGGGATACGCGTCTGGTATTGTTACCGCATTCAGTCGTTTAAAGTCAATTACAATTCTATACTTTTTCTGACCCATTTTGTTTGCTTTCTTGGGGACCACCCACAGAGGCGAATTATACGGGCTTTTTGATGGTCTGATAATTCCATTTTTAAGCATTTCTTTTATTTGTGATTCTACTTCGGATCTTAGGTTTGCTGGATAGGGATACGATTTCGTGTATATAGGTTCTTGAGTATTAGTTTTTATTTCTGCGCGTACGTTAGTCTCTACTGTTCCACTGTCACTAACAGGACCAAATAAGTTTGCATACATATTATGACGAATTTACAATCGAAGGTTCACGATAACACTAGAAAACACATCGTGAGTAATCGTAAATAGTAAAAGCATGCAAACAATGAACGCGAGATAGAAAGAGATAGATAGTTCGAGAATCTTCGACAGCATGCATGCAATAAACGCGATATCTATCGCGAGATAGAAAGAGATAGATAGTTCGAGAATCTTTCACCAAGTGTCAGCTCGCATATAAATAGGCCGCAAGTCGTCGCAGCGGACACAGTTCGAATTTGATTATTGAACAAGAAACATCGTGCCTTCTAACAAGCAAACTGACCAGTGTTGTAATGATAAGTGTAGAAAGTAATAAGAGTAGAAAATAATAAGTGTAAACAATAAGTGTAAATAATAAATCTGTAAAACTAGAAACAAATAAACTTTTGTGTTTTATTGGATTTGCAATCCAGAGATCGGACCTAGAGTAAAAAACGTCAAATAAAAAATTTTCGTAACAATACTAATTACTTTTCCAACGTCATCGTCAAAGTCTTGAATGGTTTCTATATTATGTACCTGCTTAGATATTTTCGCTTTTAATGTGAGCTTAATATTTGGGTAAATGTGCAAAGTACTGTTTTCCCTATCGATTTTTGCTTTTAATTCTCTAAGCGTGTCATCGCCTATTATACCGTCAAAGGATTTTAATCCTGGAAGAACAAAAAAATATAAAATTTCATTTCTTCCGACACTTTTAAAGAAAGGTCCACTAGCACGGGTACACAATTTTGGGATAATTTTTCTGAGATATAGTTTTTGTTCGAGCCAGTGTCAATTTAAAAATTTAAAATTCCCCCTTCGCTGTAAAAAGTTCTAGGTATGGTACGCTCGAGAGCGGCTTCTCTCATAAAATTTAATTCTGAACTATTCTCTACATTTGGAGTTATAGTGTTAAAAACGCGTTGCTGTTTCCTTGGAAGATTTGAACTGTCGCTTGATTTCCTTAGCATTGTAATATTATTAGTAGTTGGTCTGTTCGCATAGTTGATTCGTCGAGAATGAATGGAAGGGTCTACTTCCATAGGTACAGGTGGTTTTGGCTGTTCTGGTCTTTGTGGTGGCATACTAGCCTGTACCCGCCTAAACTGGTTATTGTGGGCTCTATTAAAAATTTGATTACGCTCATAGGCGTTTACATGTCTTTGAGGTCGATTTGAATCGTAACGATTTTTTGAGGAAAATATTTGGTTCACAGGTGCAGAAATTGCATTGCGATATTCCCTGTGAATTTAGAAGTTCCTATAATAAAGGTTTTGAAATTCTAAGCATGAAGTGTATGCTTCAGGCAAGGTTGCCGATTTTTGGATAATTAATATCCTTGATAAATCTTCTTTTAAACCTCTAACAAATACGTCGAAAGCCCTGTCCCTATAATTAGCTGTCAGGACGTTCATTGTCTCTACTGTATAGTCTTCAGTTTTTAACTTGTTTATTAAAAGCGATAGTTGGTGATTTACCTTCGCATAAAACTCGTTAACTGTTGTGTTTCTTTGGGTCAATGAATTGAGTTCGTATTCAAGCGTACGTATGTCTCGTTTGACCGCGTAATGTAAAGATAGGCATTTTTTAATCGTTTGCCAATCATTGTCAAAGATATTATAATATATTAGTGCAGCATCAGCTGGACCGCGTATTTTCTGTCGAATATGCTGCAAAATGGCTCTAAAAAGTGGTTTTTGTTTCACTATTTCATAATCTTTAAGGATGGATTCCACTAGAGTTGAGCGATATAGTGATTTTTGTGGAGCAGTTCCAACCAGTGACAGTGACAGCTCTGTCACAGATACAAAAACCTGTGACTCGTGACAAAAACGTTATGCTTTGCTATAACGCTTTTTTGTGTTTCGAAGCAAATATCAAAGCATAACGTTGGATAAATGTTCCGTTCGCTTATCTGAAATAAGGCTGTAAATAAACTAAGGTTTTAAGGAGTCTGTTATAATAAAAGAGAACCTTCTTTTAAATTTATTGCAACATTTTTTAAAAAATTATCTTTTTTTAAACATTTAAACGTTTAAAAATATACAGTTTTCCAGAGGTTTTTTAAATTATAAATATTATAAATTAATATTTATAAATATTTAAAATTGGAATTTAAAAATACAAGCATTTTAAGCTTATTATCGCCTAGACTGCTTCGACGATCTGTCAGTATCTGCCCAGCTTTAGAGAATAACCTCTCGCATGGGACTGACGTCGCCAAAGCACAAAGCTTTTTCTGTGCCACAATTGACAATGCCGGAAATTTATACCTACTATTCCGCCTCCATTCTAATTGATTGGATGTACGCGAAATTATTTCCTCTTCCAAATACCGCTGAACCTCCAAAATTGCTTTTGAGTTACTGGTCCCATGAGGCTTGAAACTTGAAACGATGCAGTCGAAAGAATTCCATAAACAAAGTTCGTTGGATGTTAAAGATGCCACTGGTTGACGTATTTCACGCTGCGCTGGAAAACTTTTTTCCATTAAACCTGCTACTGCATTTATGCAAATTTTTTTAGCGTTTTCTGCAGCTAGTGGGTCAGCAAATGCAATATTTTTGAATCTTGGATAAAAAAATGTCGCAAACTGCAGGGACTGGCTCCGCTCAATATTTCCAAATCGTTCACATAAATTTTCGTTAAATTTTTCCAGCATAAGTTTGACGCAGATGGGAAGGGTTTTTTTTAATAAATTTTTGTAAACATTTATTAATCCATTCGTTATTGGAATAACTAAGGATGCTGTGCAATAATTCTCCGAACTGATTGCGACTGTAGCATCCTCAAATGGTTTTAAAATCATACATAAATTATTTACAACTTGCCAGTCTGCTGTCGTAAGGCTTGGAAGGTCGCTTTCAATTAAAGCCATAGTGCTTTTGATAGCGTCTTGAAGAATTAAAAACCTCTGTAACATATGTAATGTAGAGTTCCACCTTGTCTCTACATCTTGCAGAAGCTTTAAAGCTTCACCACTTGAATTTTGTTGTCTGATAAGAATCGCATTTGAAGTCGAACTTCTTTTAAAATGTGAAACAATTTTCTTCACTTTTTCTACGACTACCATGACTTCACTCTGCCTTAAACCATCCTTCACTATAAGATTTATAGTATGCGCCAAGCACCCAAAATGCTTCCACTTTAAATTATTAATAATTGCGCTTTTTATATTTGCTGCGTTATCAGACACAGCTAGCATAATTTTATCCTCAATACCCCAGTCATTAACTACCCGCTTTAATTCGGTTGCTAAGAAGATGGAGGTATGAGATTGGTTTGCTGGGCAACATTCTAATAAGATTGAATGTAAATTAAAATCAGCGCTTAAGAAATGTGCAGTAACGGCTAAAAAACTTGTGTCGTTTCTCGATGTCCAGCAATCTGTTGTAACGCAAAATGTCAGTCCTTGTGAAAGAACTTTTTTGGTTTTTACTCGACACTCCTCATAGAGCGCCGGTATTCTAGTTTTAGACAATGTATGCCTGCTGGGTAGGTCGTATAAAGGATTCAGCGCGTGCACTAGTGCCTTAAAACCAATATCTTCTACAATCCGAAATGGTTGATAATCGCAATAAAAAAGTTTTAAAATTTCCCTGTCTATCTTCTCTTTAGATTGCTTGGAAAGCTTTTGTAATCCGAGCAATGATGGAATGTTTTGCTGGACATATGTGTTTCTATTCTGGGAAATATCAACGTCGTTGCTTGCAAGCTAGAGTTTCCCGCTGCCGAGCCTTAAATAAATAATTTTTTAATTAACATAATTCCCATGCCTTATTGAGATTCCTGCTCTAATTTTAAACGCTAAATCACTAACTAGGCGCAGAACCATTTAACGGGCAGAATATAGTTTGTTGTTAAAAGATTTATTACTTACGCATTCCGATTCCATTGAGGACTCATCAGTGTTGGGATCAAGAACAATATTAACAGAAGATGCAGTTTGCTGCGGACGAGCATTCTGGAAATCAAATTAACTTGAATCTAAGTCTCTCTTTCCTACTTCTTACTCTACTCACATTATTTATTTTAGTCGTTCTAGGCAAAGCTACTGTTGGATGCCTCCTCTGCATATGTTTTGTTAAATTTGTTGTGCTTGTTTTATATGAACACATAGCTTTGCAAATATTGCACTTAGCAAAATTTTCATTTTCTGATTTGAAAAATTCCCAAATTTCACTACGCTTTTTTGCTTTTGAACTCATTATTTGATAAAATAAGAAATATATGCACAATAGCGAACGAACGAAATAACGAACGGTTAAATTGAACATTATTCAAATCAACGAATCAATACCGAGAATTTTTAAAATTAAGTCGAAAGCTTTATATTAGTCGCTAGGGCAGACCCATCAACCAACGAATTTTCAGCAGAGCGAAAGAGCTAAGGAAATACATATATAGTAATTTTGTGGAAATATAGATTAATTTATATAAACTTTTTTAGCTCAGACATAACTGAATACAATAGTTATATTTCATTTATATACATATATGTATATATATATCAATATATCCGTTTTCATGTTTGTTATTTTACATTAATAAAACGTTACATATGAGCTTATATTAACATATAATCTATTACTCTGCTTAAAATTAGATGAGCTTTCATTTTAATATTTATGCTCATGGCCAAGCCGATCTCCATGTGACAGTCTTTTTTATAATTCTAAAAAATAGACAATTTTTTAGGAAGCATTCTGACAATTTTACATGAACTAATATTTAATAAAAGCCTCTATTAAAAATCTTTACAATTAAATAATAATAGTACATCGTAACCCTATTTTAAATTTTTACATTCTGCTCCAATAATCTAAATATTCAAACAGTTCAAAAATGAACTGTGACTGAAATATCTTCTCCAGAGGCAACCTGTGACAACTCGTCATTTATTTAGTAGAAAATCCTCGTTAGAAAAGAACTGTGACGGAAATATCTGCTCCAGAGGCAACCTGTGACAACTCGTCATTTATTTAGTAGAAAATACTCGTTCGAACAAAACTGTGACTGAAATATCTGCTCCAAAAGGCAAACTGTGACAACCCGTCATTTATTTAGTAGAAAATACTCGTTCAAGCAGAACTGTGACTGAAATATCTGCTCCAAAAGGCAAACTGTGACAACTCGTCATTTATTTAGTAGAAAATACTCGTTCAAACAGAACTGTGACTGAAATATCTGTTCCAAAAGGCAAACTGTGACAACTCGTCATTTATTTAGTAGAAAATACTCGTTCAAACAGAACTGTGACTGAAATATCTGCTCCAGCGGCAAACTGTGACGGCGTGTCACAGTTTAAAAGCAATCGTCGTCGCAACTGTTACTCGTGATTTTTATGTATCTGTGACAAAGTCACAGTTCATGAAATATCGCCCAGCTCTAGATTCCACGTTATGAACCCATGATATGTACTCTACGGGGTTGCCGTCAAACATGCGCAATTCCCTAACACAATCTGGTAGCCTCTTTAAATTGTTTGGATGCTTTTCTGTTAAAGGAGTAACAAGAGGTACTTGTTGGCCTGGAGACTGTCTATCCCTATCTTCCAAAGCATTTAGTCGGGTTGTAACTGACTTAATTTGTTGTGGCATTTACCGCACCCGTTAATTGGATAATCGCGTCTTGAATCGCTACCATCTTGTTATTTTTATTACTCGAGAATACCCTGAAGGGTATTGAATATTCTATTTAATAGGATATTCAATAATTTTTCAATAAAGTTATTGAATAATTTATGAATTTATTGGATAATTTATTTATTGGATAATTCAATTTTAATAAAGATTTAATATAATGGGTTTTTTTTATAATTTGGCAATTTAACATAGTATATGTACTGGTTTTTGTTGCGTAAAACTAAACAATATATTTTTATTTAGTTCCTAAATAATAAAATCTTACAGTAGCAACTGGATGTAGTGTATCTGCATCCTGGACGCTTCCTGATTCCCTTTTAGAGCGTTGATGCTTCCTACTTGTGGTACGGTGTCGTCACAAGGTTGAGTAAGGTTTGGCAAGGTTTAGGTTGATGGCTGCTCCGTGTGTTTTTCCTCTTTTAATCGTTGTTCTGATGTTGAACGGTATGATATTGTTTTTTTCACTCCGCTGTTCCTATGGTAAGCGGTTAATGGGTTGAATTTAAAGCTTTTCGAGCTTTTTTGTTAAACAGTTTTAGGCTATGCCTTAACTTTTAAGTCACTTCTTTTGCGCGGCTTTTGTTTAACTTCTTGTTTAATTTTTCTTTTGTTCGGCTTTTGCTTAACTTTTGTTTAATTTTTCTTTTCCTCGGCTTTTGCTTAACTTTTGTTTAACTTTTCTTTTGCTCGGCTTTTGCTTCATTTTTGTTTAACTTTTCTTTTGCTCGGCTTTTGCTTAATTTGCTCGGGCGCTAGTTATTATTCTTGACTTGTAGAATCCATGCTAAAAAAACACAAGTTTTTATTTTACCGGCACAACTCATCAACTTCCTGTCCAAACGCAGACTGCCGAATTATTTTATTTAAATTTACAAAGAGAAATTTAATTTAAATTTACTTAATGCTATTTACAATGTTTGTGTCTTAAATTATGCTTACTCTACATATTAAATTCTTAATAATTAAAGTTTGTGGTTACCCGTACCTGGTGCATTCTCGAGTAACCTGAGAACATTCTTCGTATCTACATATGTTTCGTAGGTACGAAGACACGTAAAAGTCGCGATAAGAGCTTATGCTTATGAAGCATGTTAACTTGTATATAAAATATACTTTGCAAATGAATAACAAAAAAAGCATATTACTTTTCAGGCTTTACCCATGAAATTTTATGAGTGTTATTAGTAATATTCTTGTAATCTTGGATGAATAAAATGAAATAAAAAAGTATTGAATAAGTATGTATATGTATTTTATTAACTATGAAAATATGGACTATGGACTATGGAAAACAATAAGATTTTCTTATAGAATATGTAGAATATGTATTTATAGAATACTAGCTAGCCCGGCAAACGTTGTTCTGCTACAATAATTATTTTATTCCAAGATTTGTTTTGAAATGTATTTCAATTACGGTGGGAATTTTTATAATGAGTATGAAATGAAATTCGTTGTTATTTTAAATACAAATTTTATTTTTGATTTAATAAATTCAGTTTTATTTTATATACAATTGTATTATACATTTATATGTATAATGTGTATTGTATTGTATGTATATTGTATTATACATTTTATAATACAATGTTCTTCTGATCTTAGTAAATAATAATTTATTGTAAAGCCAACGTGTGAACAATATTTTTTGTTTCTCCATTTTCGGCGAATACAAACAAATCGTTGGGCTTACCAACTCTAGAGCAGGCTACATATAATTGTCCATGAGCGAAGCATGAATTTTCCAAATCCAACCCGCAGACTTGCATCGACTGACCTTAAGATTTGTTGATTGTCTTTGCATATGCTAGACGAATTGGGAATTGCAAGCGTTTAAATGCTATTGGAGAATCTTTTGGAATCATCGGGATTCCTGGCAATAAAACATGCTCTCCTTTAAACTTGCCATTGATAATTGTCGATTCAATAATGTTACCCAATCTTCTCCTTCATCTTCTTCCACCACAGTATCAAATGACTTGAAAGAAAATGACGGAGATTTCAACATGTTTTGAATGTAGATATTTATGGTATCGACATCAATATTTTTTACTGCTAAAATTGCCCTTTCGCTCAGCAATCAGTCATGATTGTTGATATTATCTCGAATTTTTTGAAACACATTTTCAATTAATGCGTCTCTAGATGGCACAATGATGCAAAAATGATCTGGTAACTTTATTGTCTGCTTCATTGAATTTACATTAATGTTGATTTCTCCAATATCAAACAATTGCTTTGAGAATAGCGCTGCAGATGGATCATTTTAAAGGATGCGCATATTTGTTGTTAACGTTCTAATGAATTTTTATGTGCCATTATGTGTATGTTACAAGTATTCCAGATTATAATTTGGCATGTTTTAAGCACATCCATACCTGAATGCGATTTAATATTGCATACTGCAATTTTATTTGTCTGTATATTTAACGGCAATTTAAGTGCGGATTGCGCCACCAATAAAGTAGCAGCAATACCTGATGAAGCAATCTCGCCTTGATAACGTATTTTGGCCAAGATGAGGGAAATCAAAAATGTTTTGCCAGTGCCACCTGGAGCATTCAAAAAGAAGAATCCGCCTTCTTTTGCAGTGACTGCAAGCATTACTGAATCACAAATTAGTTTTGGTTCTGCCAATAATTGTGGTTCATATGTTTGAATGTACTCATTCAAATCATCAATAATCTATGATTGTTCTCGTTGTAAATATCGATTAAATAAATCACTTGCCCGACGATTGGGTGATGGTAATCCCAATGTAATGATTGATTCATTTGATATAATCAGGCATAAGTCTTCCAATTTTATTAATGCTTCATTATACATTTGTTACTTTCCGACCGGGAATGTGTTTTCAATTGCTAACAAGTTGCCAAGGTGTTATTTGGCTTCGGCACTCCCGGCCTTTTGGGTTCAACGTCCAAACCCGGTGGGACGGCAACTGGTGTTGTCTTCGGGAGGGATCCGAAATCTCCAAAGACAAAATCTCCACCATATACAAAATCTCCATGGTACAAAAACTCAAAATACAAAATCTCCAGGGACAAAATCTCCAAAACCAAAATCTCCAAACTAAAAAAATCTCAAAAATTTTTTTTTTATACGGGTATATCTGTATGTTACGGTGGATTTGATTAATCCGGTAATTATTTATAATTACTGGTTCTTATGCATAGTCACTGCTCGGTTCCTTTCCTTACACAGGAAGGCCCTGAATGCAAAAAGACTTTACATTTCCGAGAGGATTCTGTTGATTAAGGGTTATAATCCTTGACCCGGCCGAAGGCCGTCACGCAGGAAGGCCCTGAATGCAAAAAGACTTCACATTTCCGAGAGGATTCTGTTGATTATGGGTTATAATCCTTGCCTCGGCCGAAGGCCGTCACGCAGGAAGGCCCTGAATGCAAAAAGACTTTACAACACCGCGAGGATTCTGTTGATTAAGGGTTATAATCCTTGCTTCGGCCGAAGGCCGGAAAGTAGGAAAGCCCTGAATGCAAAAAGACTTTAGAACACGGCGAGGATTCTGTTGATTCCTCGGATTGAAAATACTTGCCACGGCCTAATGCCGTCACGCAGGAAGGTGACGAGTATTATTGTTTTTTGGTTGGAGATTTCGTCCTTAGAGATTTTGTCTTGGAGATTTTGTCTTTGGAGATTTTGGGTTTGGAGATTTTGTCATGGAGATTTTGACTTGGAGATTTCGTACCCAACTCGTTGTCTTCACGGAATTATGCAATAATGTAGTTGGTTAATACCAGTTTACCGGGTACGCTGTGACACCGGTGTCACCCACTGATCGAAGTGTACTCTGCTATCGAATTTAATTGACATTGTCATTGGCATTGAAATAAAGAACAACTTATTAAGAATCCCAACGGGATTGGACTCTTTATTTTTACTTTAATCTGTTGACATCATCTAAGGTGGTGGATCGCTCCTCCTGCCTCAGCTCTCTCTGTTTTTATAAAAGAAAATATTTTACGTTAATTTGACAAATTAGTGGTTATTTTGTATGAAAATAACTAAACAAGGACAATAAGTATACAATTCTATATTAAGTCTAGATACGAAAGCTACAACGCTTCTCGCCGTTGCAATGCCTCTTTTTGTTCGGTTTTTGTGCGCCTGTGTGGACCACGATGTTTTCCTCTGAGTTTCTATCTTTTTTGGATTTTTCTTAGTGCCGGATGCTTGCTCTGTTCCTGGTCGTTGTCGTTTTTTTCCGGAAACTCGCCGCCATCCGTTTCTTCGCCCTCTTCATTTTTTATTCTATTTCAGCCCCCTGAACAGCTGATTGTTCATCATTGCTCGCAGCAAGTGGTGGCTAGGCCTTGCCACCTAAGCGTAACACATTGCTGGTGTATAATCTAAAAATGTATTTCCATGTACGTTCCATGTAGTTCCATTGTACGTTGTGCATTTAGAATATCCTCACTCATGTCGTCTTGAAATTTCTCCCATAGTTTTATTTGGAAAGCATGTTGTCAATATAATTGCAAAAAAATCACGAATTTCATGAGGAGCAGAACCAAGAACAGCATCGGTAAGAGTCGAATCTCAATGTGAATCTCTTTCTAATAATTATAATGCGCGATATGCATCATGATTTGTGGCATATATTTGACCATTGACTGTTTTTAAATATTCAAATGATGTTGCTCCTGGAACATTAATTACATATGTTAATAGTAATCGTAAGTAGAAGCATTCACGTTGTTTTGGATGCACAGTATATAGCCTGCCTAATGTATTCGTAGAAAAAATGGATATTCGGTGAGGGCTTTACCTGCTTAACGGGGTTCCCAAGTTTTTAGACGTATCCCATATAAAATAACAGGTAAGTCTGAATAAAGTATGGTTTTTCCGAACCGTCCAAAATCATTTTGTTTTGGCATAATTTGAAAAATACCGTTATTTTTGGTGGTGTTTCTGCTCGACTAACTGCATTTTCTTCTGTGAAGTAAACACGCTGCTCATTTTTAACATGGATAGCTAAATGAGTGACAGCTAGATTTCTTTCGTGAATAGAAAAGGATTCGCCAGACTGCTTCATTACTGCTTACATATGTACCTGCCCATTTGGTAACGCGCAGCTTCGTAATTTTTATTAACATTTTGGTCCACCAATTAGAACGCCCTAAAGCCGGAGCAATCAATTAAAACATACTTTTTTAATTTTCACTTTGACTTTATTTAACTTCACTTCAAGCCACAACCAAATACTTTTACCGCAACTTGAAAAAATTAACTCCTTTACTTTTGAAAAACAAACTGCGTAGCTTCGACCGAAAAGATGAGCTTATAAACTCTTTTCGTTGTCTCTGTTCGCTACTGTTGCTCTAGTTCTTGCAATATTTTTTGCAACTATCTCAAGTTTTAATTTTTGTGAATTATTACATATTTTTTGTAATTAAAAATGCAACGATCTCGAAATAACCTTTCCATGTTATTTCGCAATAGTTGAGGTGACGAAAGTCGCGACCCATTTTTTAGAACAGCGCGAGTTACAATTTCGAATTTCGTTGCATGCATTTCTGTGGCAATAGAAATTGTCTTATCTTTACATTCTTAAGAAATTGAATTTGGTGGCAGTTAGTACATACATATATACTGTAATTGGGTATGTTGGACATATGTATGTAACTCCTCCATCCCTTGTTTGGAGACTCTCCTGAGTCGACAGATTTACAATTTCACACATTTATAAATTGGGTTACAATAATTTTTTAATCACAACTTAATTAAATTAGATAATCAAGGTTTCTTATTCGGCGCTACAGGACTTTTTCACAATTGTCCTGTATTTTGTTCACTACTTTTACTTTAAGTCTCTTTTATTTAATACAAATATTTATTATTACAATTACTATAATTAATACTGTTATTAAAGTTAGGAATCCTAGACCATAATTTACTAATTTGTGGTATTTTTGTTCTTTAATAGCTTCTATGTTGTTTTCTTGATTGAATATAATTTCTTTGAAAAATGGGTTTTGTTGTGCAACAACGAAATGTCCCGTGCTCCAAAAATGTCGTGTGCTCCTCAGCGAGATCGTCCAGTTTCCATTAATTACGCTCCATTAATTAGTTTCCAGCAAGCCATTAAATAAACACGCACTCTCTTTCCTTCAACTAATTTCACTTTATTGAGTTTTTCTCGAATGACACAACTTTAAGTAATTTTACTCTATTGAACTTTACTTCGACAAACAACACAACTCTAAGTAAGCAACTCTTTCGCCTTCTAGAAAATAACTCACTTTTCTTAACCAGGAGGGCCTGTTTATAAAGTGTTTCTTCGTATGGACTTTGGTCTGGTCGCCCTAATTTTTACAATTTTTTTTGCAACTATCTCAAGAATTATTATCAGAAAATAATTGCAAACTATCTCAATAATTTTTAAAAGTGTTTTTTAATATTTTCTGTAACCATTACGCAATGGTCACAGAAAACATTTCAACCTCATTTCTTTTACTTTTGCTATTGTCTTTGGCTTATTATTTGTTTTTGTCGCATGTCTCGGCTAACGCGGCACCCGTATGAGGTGACTGTCTTGAATACTTCCAGGCTTCACCATGATAGCTGATAATGGTGGAGCCTGAAAGCATGCAAGCATTTTCCCACGTCGGTACATTGTTACCGATAGTAGCCGATGACATGAAACCAAAGACAATGCTGTAACAGGGCGACTCCGACCTACAACAGTTTTCTTCAAATACAATCTCATTTTTTTCTATGGGTACTATGAATCTTTCCCGGTATTTATAAATTTTATTTGAAAATTTCTCTTTTCCAATCTGAATTGTGCAATTATTATACATATGTTATGAGATAGTTCCCATTTAGTTTTCTATTTCTATTGTGCTATTTAAATTCAAGTTTCTGAAATTCTTCAAGATTATGGTATTATCTTCAATTTGAATTAATTCATGATTATTATTTTTACTTATGGAGCATTTTGTTTTGTATATACAATGTAACGAAGTTCCCACTTCGGGTCTATAGTATTCTCAGCGTCTCATCAGCGTATCCTCAAGTCTATAAGTATTCTCAGCGGGCTATCCAGGGGTCGTCACAAAATTTATTTGCTTAGACGCTCTAAGCTGTGTTTAAAGTCGGCTTTATTATATTTTGCGTTTAAATCTAAATTTACAAATATTGGTGGTGTCATTAATCGAAGAGAGAGATAGAGAGCTTTCGATGTTGCTCTTATTGATGAGCCAATTTGCAGCTACTTTGGGTCTTGATTGTTGGCGTCAGTGCGTTGTTTGACGAGCGTTTTATTTTGACAATAGCTAGTTGTTCTGCCGCGTTGGCTAAACTAAACGGTACGGCGTGTTGACTATCGACCGCTTGACTTTGACGATGCTGAGTGCGCTGCCGAGCTGGTTGCTGCGAAGCTGGCGCAATAACTAAACGATGGCGGCATGTTCACTGACGACCGCTTGACGACGTTGAGCGCACTGCCGAACTGACTGCTACGACGTTGGCGCGATGACGGAACGATAGCGGCGTGTTAACTAATGGACGCTGACGATACTGACTTAGCTGTCGAGCTGACTGCTGCGACGCTGGCGCACTTGCGGAACGATGATGAGTCTTCGGCGCTCGTAGGGTAAAACCTCCAAGGTCCTGTTTCTATGCCTTTGCAGAGTCCCTGAGTCTAACAAATTCCCCAAGTCGACCACTTCAAAATTTGGCTTGAATGGAAACTAGCTGAGATGCCCGATCGATAGAAACCTAAAGCAGAAAACCTATGCTTTATATATCTATTTAAAATATTACCCGTCATCTACAGTCTCATTACTACCTTTTGGTCGTCTTCCAATTCTCCTTTTGTATGTCCGCTTCGTCTTTGACTTATCCGTCTTGTCTTCTAGTAGGTCTACTTCGTTCAAGTGCTGGGCTCTTCTTCAAGCCTGTTCTTTACAAGTTGTGAGAACACTCGCAACCTCCGTGCAGCCGTTTTCACCTTTCGTGAATATGTATTAGCGTTTGCTTAAATATTTGGCTCCTCTCTCCGTGGTGAACTTTGTTGATGAATGCTTGCGCTCTCTCTCTCTCTCTCTTTCTCTAAATATGTTCACAATAGTAAATATTAAATTATTGATTAAGCTATTCACAAGACCAAATAAAATATACAAAGCATTTAATTCATTTAAGTAAATTAAGTATTTTCTTCATTTAAACATATAAACATTCATAATAACAGAACTCAAAATATTTCAAGGAAAAATTAAGTGAAAATGTAATAAAGCTTCGTCTAATTGTGTGTCTCACTTTTCAGTTGAAATGTGGGCGTCACAACAATTATTGCTTTGTCTGAGTTCAAATACTGATCTGTCTCTTTCAAATGTATATGGTTTGTTTGAAATGTATACAATGAATTCAATTTTGGTCTCAATTTCTTAAAAGTTTTTGTTTGGAATTGGTGTTATTAATTCCTTATGAACATTAACTGATTCTGTCGGCACTTTAATGACAAAAATTATACAATCTTCTTTATAAATAGCTAAGCCTAATTTTATATTTATTAATTTTTTAAAATCAGTGTTGTATTCCGCGATTTCTTCGCCTGTTAATATATTGCGTTGAAGTATTCCTGTTCTTGCAGCAGCCACATTCTGCTGAATGTGATCAATTTTCTCTCTCAATATGTTAAGCTTAATCATATGCTCAAAAAATATACTATCTTCATATATGTCTTGGCTAGTTTTATCTATTTTATTTAATCGCTCTAACACAAGTTTTCTGTCATTTTCAATGATTGTTTTTAGGTGGTATAGTGTTTTATTAAAGTTTTCAATTATTTTTACCTGCTGATTAATGTTAGATATTATTTATGTTATGATTGCTTTCATTCACTACTCCCAAATGTGCTTCTATATTTTGTCTATCTTCATCATCTAACGTACCATACATCCATTTCATAACCGTACCTAATCCATTAATAAGTCCTTTTTTTGTCATGTTTTTTTGTTTTTTTTTTGTTATGTGGAATAATTGTATGTAATCTACTCTTTAAACAAATTATTTCGCTTTTAAGTAGATATTGATAATTTTTCTTTTTTATGGTTTCTAAAAATGTTTCGAAGCTTTCTACAATATGTAGAATTTCTTTGAGATTTATGTAATGTAAAATGAATTCGTACGTGCTTATTATCCCCTCTTGGCCGATATTTACCAGTGCATACCCTTGGTCCGAAGAGATTTCCTCAATTACTAGCATTTGACTACACATGGGGATGGTCGCCAGCAGCATTAGTTATATTAGTACCATCTGCAAATTTTAAAGGTTTTTTAATATTACTTTCATGAACGCTTTTTAAGGAACATTTCCTACATTTTGGTTTTTCTTTGTGTCTAAGACTTACGTAATTTTTTATAAAACCTATCTGCCGGGTTTCTTTACAATTTTCTTTATTCTGGTTTAATTTGCTCATAGTTCTCTCTTTAAAACTTTGTGTATTCTGTGCTTTATTATATTTTTATCAATTTTTTTATTCTGTACGTTTAATGGTGCTGTTTGAATAGTGGAGTGGTAGTTATTATTATAGGAATGAATTGCTTTTTGTACTTGTTGTTTAATTGGTAATAGCTTTTCCAAATTCAATGTTCGTTTTTTTCCCGGTTTTCCCGAATTCCCGGTGTGGCTATGTGGCTTAGCAAAATTAATTTGGATCCCCTCTTCATTACAAAACTGTTTTATATTTATCGCTTATCGTTTTACAAATGCAGCGATGTAATTGGGGTCGTTAGTATTGACTTTTGTATTTTTCTTTAAATATCTGACAATCTCTTTATCTACTTTAGAGTAGTCCTTAATAAATTTCCTGTAGAAACCAGTGACTCCTAAGAAGGATTTTATTTGCTTTTGGTTAGGAGGGAGCCTTAGATTTTGGATAATTTCAATTTTTGCGGCATTTGGTTTAACACCTTCTGGCGTAAGAATGTGTCCTAAATATTCTGTTTCGTTCTTAAGAAAGCTGCATTTTTCTACTTTAATTTTAAGCTTTGCTTCTTTTAATCTTTGAAATATTCTTCTTAAGTTGTCTATATGTTCCGACAGTGATGTGTTAAAAATCAGAATGTCGTATAAATAGAGGACACAGATTCTATTTATGTAATCTCGTAGTACGAAATTCATTCGTTTTGCGAGGTCTATGCACGAAAAATATTGTGCCTTGTCTAGTTTGTCTAAAATTCAATCTATGTTAGGTATAGGAAATTTGTCACTTACAGTAACTTCGTTAAGTTTTCTGTAGTCAGTAACTACTCGCCACTTTTGCGCACCAGATTTAGTCATCTTTTTTGGTACAACCCATAAGGGGCTATTATAAGGAAAGTTACTTTCTTTAATAATATTTTGTCCTAACATATCTACTATCTGCTTTCGAATTTCCTTTTCATGAATCTGCGGGTACCTGTAAATTTTTTAGTAAATTGGTCGGTCAGTTGTTGTTACGATTTCATGTTTAATTTCATGGGTAAAAAAAGTTTATCCGCTTCTTTAAAAAATAACTCGTTAAATTCTTTCAGTAATACTTTTAATGCAGCGTTTTCTTCATGATTTAAATGATTAAGGTCTAAATTGTCCCCTTCACTGTGTTCCAGCGCACAGGTTCCTTGTTTATTGTAGGGATTAAATGTTTCGAAGTATATAGTGGTTTCAAAAACTGTAATAAATTATTCTCTATATCGATCTTCGCTTGAAAAGCGGTAAGAAAATTTTGGCCTAATATAGTATTATAGGACTGCCACTTTGGTACTTTAATCGTACTTGTAGGTGAATTCGAAATGTAAACGAAAACTCTTCCCTGAGGAGGGGTCGCCCTATGATTTTGCAGCCCGGCGTGGAACGCCGTTGGGCTCAGACAAAGGTGCCGTATTAGGCACTCTTCTAAAAAAAAATATTGTTTGCCGTTGTAAGGCAAAAGAATCTTTAAAGCCTGATAACTTTGGCTGTTGTCAAAATTCTGATTTTATTCTGGATCGCTCGGGTTTTTATATCCGAGCTGATCCCATTCTTTGTCTTAGAGTAAGTGTAAAGCAATTTTACATATGTATATACATATATTTGTATTATTCTTACTAAAGCATTTTCTTACCATTTCACTTCCACTCAAAATTTTCTTTAAATTATTTTCAAAAGTTTACATTAATTTTGAGCACTTTTTAATTATTTCTCCAATTTCAAGATTGGCTTTAAAAATTGGGCGGACCGAAAATTTAAAGTAAATGCTCTGCTGCAGCGCAGTAGCTAGCGTACACGAAAGTATTGATTTTGGGTTAAGCGTGCTTGAAAATGCAAGTGCAGCAAAATATGTAATGACTATGTTAATAGGAAATGTATACAGGGGCGGATTGTGTGTATGAGGGTACACTACACCCTCACCCTTAAGAGGAAAATTATATTGTTAAATAGAATTTTTCAAAGTAAAATGGAAAGAAAGCTTTTCTAAATTACATATTTGTAGGTATATCCTAAGGTTATGTCATAATTTATTGATATTAATTGCTCAGGTGAAAGTTTGGTATGTATATATTTTGTTTACATTTTTAAGTTTGTTTTTAAATCTATACTTAAAATTAAGGTTAAGATTAAATTACTTACTTAAAATTACTTAAAATTAAAATTAAAATTACTTAAAATTAAAATTAAGATTAAATATCTAATGCATTATATGGTTTTAATAAATTGTTGTGTAACTCTTTATGTATGCCGTTTATATCTATAATCGAATTAACACCTTTTCTTTCTATAATTTTATATGGTCCTTTATATGGACTATTATATTTTTTTCTATTTTCTACTTTTACTAAAACTAAATCTCCAATCTTTAAGTTAAGTGGATTCATGTATTTATTTGTTTGTTTTTCATTTCGTCTCTTTTTTTCGTTTTTAATATTCTTTTTTGCTATGTCAATTGAAGTTCGTAATCTGATCTTAAGTTCATTGGCATAGTCGTCAATGTTGTTATTTGTTGTTGTATTCATAATAGTGTCAGTTGGTAAGTGTGGTAATTTACCGAAAATTAATTCGTGCGGTGAGTAATTTGTTGTTATATGTGGGGTAGTGTTATATGCAAACATGTAATATGGTAACCAAGTATCCCATTGATAATTATTTGCAAAATTTAATAGGAATTCGTTTAACACTCTGTGATTTCTTTCTACGGAGCCTAATGTTTGATGATGGTACGGAGTGGAAAATACTTGTTTTATTTTTAGGATGTCACATATATTTTTTAAAAGTTCATTAGTAAATTCTGTCCCTTTGTCTGATTTTAATATTTTGAAATGTCCGAATTTTAGAATTAATTGTTCTACAATGGTTTTGGCAATAGTCTGAGCGTCGTTAGTGGGAATAACATGTGCTATTATGTATTTTGTTAAATCGCATTGCATAGTTAAAATGTATCTGAAACCATTTGATATTTTTAGGAGGCCTACTGTATCTATTGATACTACCTCGAAACTACTGTTTGGTATGTCTGTGATTGTCTGTTTCTCTAATGTATGCTTAGTAATTTTATTTCGTGCGCATAAGTCACAATTATTTACAAATTTTTTAACCATTTTTTTCATATTTTTCCAAATATATTTTTGTTTAAGTGTTGTTAATGTCTTGCGAATACCTAAGTGTCCTTTATTATGGAATTCGTCAATAAGTTTGTATCTTATCAAATCATCGTTTATTTGTCTTGGGGCATTATAAATTAATATTTTCAAATGGGGACCATAATTATTAATTATATTTGCGTACGTCTTTTTAAATTTTTCTTTTTCGCATATTTTAAATATTTCATTATTACTTTCTAGCGCTAAATATTCTCTTTTTTCTTTCTTCATTTTGGATATTAGCTTCCGCAGAGTCGAATCTAGTTTCGCTGCATCATCGCTACGTGCACGTTGTTGTTATTTTCAATCGTTATTTTACAATTAGTTATATTTTTGTCGACATTGAATTTTAATTTTTTAATATTTCTGACGTCAGTTATCGATGTGCAATCCCATATGTGAAGTTGATCAGGCTTCTGATGAGGTTTGCTTTTCCCTTTGTTATTCTCTTTCTTACTCATTCCCCTTGTTATAATAAGTGTTTTTTTGTTGTGTTGTCGATTTCAGTTGGTATCATATTTTTCAGTATGTCTGAATTGATATGTATTCTTGATAATGCGTCTGCATTTGTGTTTAGTTTTCCTTTTTTATAAATAATTTCGAAATCATAGTCGCATAAATCCATTCTTATTCTTGTCATTTTTGAAGATGGATTTTTGTGTGTAAATGGAGATATTAATGGGCGATGATCTGTTATGACCGTGAATTTTCTTCCAAATAAATATGGTCTAAAGAAATTTATACTCCAATGTATTGCTAAGAGTTCTTTTTTTATAACAGGTTTGTTTAAATCGTGCTTTTGTAAGGCTTTACTGGAATATGAAATCGGTAAGTCGTTTCCTATTTCTCCTTGTGATAGAACTGCACCTAGTGCGTAGTTTGACGCGTCTGTTGTTAAAATAAAGGGTTTATCGAAATTGGGATACTGTAATATGGGAGGATTCATTAATTTGGATTTTAACTGTTCAAAAGAATTCTGGCAGTCAACGGTCCATTAAAATTTAATGTTCTTTTTTAAGAGTTTGTTTAAGTCTTTAGCTAAATCTGCAAAGTTAGGTATGAAACGAAATTTTCAATCCGAAAGGAAGTCTTTTGAATTGAAAATGACCGTTAGTTGTAGAAAATGCGGTTAGTGGTCGAGAGTTTTTGTCTAAACTTATTTGATGAAAAGAGCTGGTCATATCAAGAGTAGAAAACCATTTAGCTCTTCCTAGTTTATCGATAATGTCTTCTAGACGTGTTAAGGGAAATTTATCATTTACTATTTTGTCATTTAGTTTGCGATAATCTACTACTACTCTTCATTTCTTTTTGTCTTCAGTATTTTTTTTAGGAACTAAGAAAAGTGGGGCATTGTAGGGACTGGTTGATGGTTCTATTATGTCGTCGTGTAGCATTTTGTTTACTTGGCCGTTTATTATGTTTGTGTGCGCTTGTGGTAATCTATAATTTTTTATGTAAACTGGTGTTTTGTCCGAAAGGGAAATCTGTTGTGTGTAAAAATTGTTTATTGTTAAGGGATCGTTTTCTAAATGGAAAATATTTTGATATTTTTTTAGGATGATTAATAATTAGTTCTTTGCTTCTTTGTCAGGGCAGTCAATTTAGAGTTTATTTACTATGTTTTCGAAACGATCTTTGTCTTGCGGTGTGTTGTTGTAGCAGATGTCGTAATCTTTAAGTGGTTCTGTTGTTAAGGTTAAGTTTTTTATGGCGGCTTAAGTGGTTCTTGTGTTTAGAATTTTAATATGAGTCATTCCTGTTTTGGGTGCAAGAGAGTTACTTAAGAAAATACCTGGTTCTATTTCTTTACTTAATATGAGTTTTTCTTCCGTGAGATTAAGTTTAATTGGCTGAATTATTTCTGTTCGGGGGGGAGTTTTAATTTGAAATATTTTTGCATGCATCGGCACGGTTATAGTGTTTTCATCTGTATATATTGATCATGTAAATGTTTCGTAGTCTATTTTGCATAAAAATTTTCTTAGGAAATCTCTTCCTATTATTCCATCAGTTTCTATTGGAAATTCTTTGTCTACTAGTTGAAAATTATGTGTAAGGGTTTCTTCTCCAATGTTAAGTTTAAGTTTATTGTGCCTAAAGAATAAATTTTTTCTATTGTGATGCCAGTAGGTAAGTCCACATTTTTGGTCAGTGTAGTATTCTTGGTTGTTTAATTGTGTACAAATTTTGCATAATGATATGTCAGCGCCCGTGTCTACTAGGAATGTTAATTTGTTGTTCTTAAATTCAAGAGTTATATAATTTGTTATATTATCCGATATTGTGTACACTTTTAAATCTGGCTGTCTAGAACGCTTGGGCGTTCTAAGCCTATTTCGTTTTCCGATTCTTGTACAATATTTACGTTTCTGTTATTTGTGTTTCTGTTCTGATATGTATGATTTTTGTTGCGGCTGTTGTTATTGTTGGGAAAATTGTTGTAATTGGAATTTCTGTTGGTACGATTGTTATTGTTGTTATTGTTGTATCTTGTTGTGTTGGGTTGGTAGTTTGTATTATTGTTTCGATTTCGATTATTTTGGTGATTGTTGTTGTTATATCTCTGGTAGTTAATGTTGTTGTTATTATTATTTTGTCGTTGATTGTAGTTGTTGTTGTATCTGCGATTATAAGTCTGTGGTCTGTTTTGGTAATTGTAATTTGAGTTTCTGTTATGTACATATGCTATTTGAGCACGATTTTGATTTTTTGACTGCTCCAATTCAAGTGCCAGGGTTACTGCGTCAGAGAATGTATTCGGCTGAGAGGCGAATATTGTTTGTTTGAAATCTTCATTGATTCCATTTTTGAAAATTGTAAGTGCGTAAGTGTCGTTTATTTTGTGGTATAGTCTTGTTGGTTTTATATCGTGTTTCTAATGCTGTTTTCAGTTCTATGAATGTTTTTGGTGTCTGAATAGAATTTAGTGCAGTTTTGACATTCGAGCTTAGCTTTATGTGATAAGCGAACTCTATTAAATCTTGCTTTGCTATCGGTGTTACTGTTTTGTCAATGATTTCTAAAATTTTGATGAATGATTCTAATTCTTTGTAGTTTCCAGAAAAAATTGGAATGATTTTACTAGCAGTTTCCATATTAAAAGTCGCCATGTTTGCGCAGTCTGAAATCGAATCTGTTTCGGATTCTGTGTCAGTGCTTTGTTCTATGTTTGTCTCTGCTGTCAATAAGTTTTTTGCCAAAGTGTATTTTTCTTCAAATTGTTTTATTAGTTTGTCGTCAGTGTCGAAGTTAAGTTCTCCTATTAAGAATAGTACTTTTAATTTTATGTTTTCTAATTCTTTTAATTTAATTGTAATTGTTTCTTTTGTATATTGTCTTCTACTTGATTTTTTCATATTTGTAATTGTTTTTTCAATTTGTGATATAGCGTTTTCTAATTCTTCCATTAAAGAGATTACTTATTTTATACCATTTTATTTATTTGAAGTGTTTGCGTAAATTCTATATATTATTAATGCTTCTTAAACCTATACGCTTATTAATATAATTTTTAAGATACATGTGAACTTTACTTAATATATAAAAAGTTATTACAATCGCTATTATGCATATAATAAATACTAATATGGTAAACGTTGACAATCCATACGCGCTGTTGTTGTTATTGATGTTGATTAATTCATCCTTTGATTGGGTCTTTCCCATTTTTTCTGGACTGGATCTTTCTCTCTAATTCATCAATTTCAGTCCAAAGGCGGCAGGATGTGGTCCACGGGATGAGGTTCACTTCATCAAGCACGATTGCTTTTAAATAGGCTAGACGTTTCCTCTGTTTCACTAACTGACCACCGCGTCTTTTCGGGGATTACGGTGTTTCAGGAATCACAGTGGCTGCTGCGGTTTTCTTCTGTGCAGCCCTTTTGTTGTATTCTTCTACAGACAGCGGAGCAGGACCTTGTTTTATTTTTTTGCTCGGTATGTATAGTGGTGGTTGATTAGTTCTTGATGATTCTGGTACGTATTCTTCCATTCCAGATTTTCTGTTGTCCTTTTTTCTTGCGCACTATTGTCTCGGATCTTTTTAACACAGGTTTTAAGATGTATCTTCAGGTTTTAAGGTGTATGCAGGATCGCCATATTATAGGACTGCCACTTTTGTACTTTAATCGTACTTGTAGGTGAATTCGAAATGTAAACGAAAACTCTTCCCTGAGGAGGGGTCGCCCTATGATTTTGTAGCCCGGCGTTGAACGCCGTTGGGCTCAGACAAAGGTGCCGTATTAGGCACTCTTCTTAAAAAAATATTGTTTGCCGTTGTAAGGCAAAAGAATCTTTAAAGCCTGATAACTTTGGCTGTTGTCAAAATTCTGATTTTATTCTGGATCGCTCGGGTTTTTATATCCGAGCTGATCCCATTCTTTGTCTTAGAGTAAGTGTAAAGTAATTTTACATATATATATTTGTATTATTCTTACTAAAGCATTTTCTTACCATTTCACTTCCACTCAAAATTTTCTTTAAATTATTTTCAAAAGTTTACATTAATTTTGAGCACTTTTTAATTATTTCTCCAATTTCAAGATTTGCTTTAAAAATTGGGCGAAAATGTAAAGTAAATGCTCTGCTGCAGCGCAGTAGCTAGCGTACACGAAAGTATTGATTTTCGGTTAAGCGTGCTTGAAAATGCAAGTGCAGCAAAATATGTAATGACTGTGTTAATAGGAAATGTGTACAGGGGCGGATTGTGTGTATGAGGGTACACTATAACAGCTTTATAATTTTGACTGTTAAAATTAATTACCTTCCATGAGAAGGTACCCGAGACACGTGTACTATGTCAGGATTCCGGGTGATAACGACAAGAAATTGTTTCTTAGTATAAGGCAAGGCTATATGCGCCATAGACTTGAAAAAGTACTTTTGCCAAAAAGATATACAGTAGCGAGCATAAATGGACGAATGTTTACTACTTTGATACTTAACGGTACTTTGATACTTAAAGTCCGTAGGATAAGTAAGAAAAAAACAAAATTTTGACAAAACTCGATTTTATTATTCAACATAGTTACCTTCGAGGGCGATACAACGGGTATAGCGACTTTCCAACTTTTCGATACCACTTTCATAGTACGATTTCTCTTTCTCGTCAAAATAGGCCTCAGTTTCAGCGATTACTTCATCATTGGACTTAAATTTCTTTCCAGCAAGCATTCTCTTGAGATCTGAAAACAGGAAAAAGTCGCTGGGGGCTAAATCTGGAGAATATGGTGGATGGGTAAGCAATTCGAAGCTAAATTCAATTTTTCCATCGTTTTCATCGATCTGTGACACGGTGCATGACTTGGTGAAACAAATTTTTTTTTTTCCTTTTGCAAGTGTGGCTATTTCTTAGCGATTTCAGCCTTCAATCGATCCAAAAGTGCACAGTAATAGTCGCTGTTGATGGTGGTTCCTTTTTGGAGTTTCATATTATTCCGTTCGCATCCCAAAATACAGACGCCACCACTTTACCGGCCACGAATGCTGTCCACTCAGCTGACTGTCTTTTGGATTCTGGTGTGTAATTGTAAAGCCATGTTTAATCCATTGTCACATATCGACGATAGAATTCCATTTTGATTGATTCGCTGTTGTTTTTGGTCAACTGTGAGCTCACGCGGCACCCACTTTCACAGAGCTTTCGCATACTCAAATGTTCGTGTAAAATAGTAAAAACCCTACCATCTGATATCTTTACAATGTCAGCTAGTTCGTGCACCTTTAATTTGCGATCGTTCATAACCAATTTGTGGATTTTTTTGATGTTTTCTGAGGAAATGAGGAATAAAAGCCTCATTTGGGCGTCAACTGCGCTCTGCATCATTTGTGCTGGTACGACCACATTTAAATTTAGCAATCCACTTCTCTACCATTTGTCTCGATGGAGAAAGTTCAGATAATGTTTATCAAGCCATTGTTTGGCTTCCACTGTATGTTTTTTCATCAAAAAGCAATGCTTTATTAAAACTCGAAATTCACTTATTTCCATTTTTTTTTTTCAAAAACAAAAGTTGCTTCACACAAAATGCTATAACTCACGAATCAATAGTCAGATTGCTGTCAAATTTATACACGTATCGTTTGAAGCGTTGTCGTTTTCCTATATTAAGTTTTATTAAATTAGTCGTTTTGATGTGTTGTACAAGCAAGTTCAGAATATCAGAACTAATTTACGCGTCACCTTGGTTGCAAACTCCTTACTTCTTTTTTCATGTCATTCGTGTTTTCTGTGTTGGATGCCCTGTTCTTGGTATTGAGACATAGATGGCGTATGTATCACCTTAGAGCCCGTACAGTACCCTCCCCGAGCGATGACGCTATTGATAAGTCGCGAATTTAACCCTTTTAACGCCTGCATAGGTCTTGGGTGGTGGTTGTGTATTTGCTGATGCTGGAAAACCTGTTGGTTGTAGATCAAGGTTTTGGGTGTCTGCTTGTTCGATGAAAGCTGGTTTTAGGCGCTCCGTGCTTACGGTTTTAGCTGTACCATTAACCCTGATTTTGAATACGTTGTCAGAAATACGTTCCACCACTTCATGGGGGCCTGTGTAAGGTTGGTCGCAAGGTTTTTTAACAGCGTCGACCCTTAGAAATACGCGCGAGCGTGTTGCTAAGGTTGCGAACGAACTTGCCGCATCTGCTCTCGAAGCTTCTCCACGAAATACCTGGGTTCCTGTGTTACCTCTTCGCTTATGAAGAACTCGCCTGGTATTCTTAACGTCGTTCCGTAAACTATCTCGGCTGATGAAACACCGATGTCTTCTTTGAGGCTTACTCGCAGTCCTAGCATTACTGCTGGAAGTGTATCGATCCAGTTTGGTGAATTGTGGCACATGATGGCTGCTTTCAGCGATCGATGCCATCGCTCCACCATACCGTTTGCTGCAGGATGATATGCTGTAGTTCTTATTCGTTGGCAGCCGATGAGTTTGGCGAGTGCGTCGAATAACTGTGATTCAAACTGGGAACCTCTGTCTGACGTTATAGAGTCCGGGGCCCCAAAACGTGCGATCCAGTTGGTGTAGAGGGCATTGATCACCGTATCGGCTGTAGCATCCTGTATTGGGGCAGCCTCTGGCCACCGAGAGAAACGATCTATCATAGTTAATACGTACCGGTATCCCTTGCAGGTTGTCATGACAATAATATCGATGTGAATATGTCGGAACCGGTTGCTGGGGATTGCGATGTGCTTAGGTACGTTTTTAACGTGCCGTCCTACTTTGCATTTTTGGCAGTCGAGACAGGAGCGAGCCCAGCTTATAATATCACGATTCATGTGAGGCCAAACGTAGCTTTTGCTAATGGATCGGCGGGTTGCGCGGCCCCCTGGATGGGATGCACGTTATCGAAAACTCGTCTTCGTAATGATTTCGGTATATACGGTCTAATAATAGAGCTCGAGGTATCACAATATATTGCTGGTTCTTTGTCGTTCTCTTGCCAGCTACGTAAGCTTAACGACGACTTGTTTGGATTAGTGATTAGCTCTTGTAATTCACTGTCAGATTGTTGAGCTGCAGCCAATTCTTCGTTGGTAAATATGACGGGAACGTTGATGGCTTCGATTCGCGAAAATGCGTCAGCTACCATGTTCTCATCAACCGCGATGTGAGCAATTTTTGTGGTGTATTGGCTAATTCCTTCTAGTTGGCGAGCCACACGCTCGTTCGCGTGCTTGTGTTTGTGATTAAAAGCGTAAATTAATGGCTTGTGGTCGGTAAGAATTATAAGTTCACGACCTTCAATTAGATGTCTAAAGTGTCGAATTGCTCGGTGAATAGCAAGAAGTTCTCTGTCATATACTTTGTGTCGTTTCTCGCAATCGCTTAATTTTTTTAAAAAAAAAACCTAAAGGTTGTATTCCTGTTTTGGACCGCTGTTCAAGTGCTGCTCCAATCGCTGTGTCAGATGCGTCGCAGCGTAAAAGAAGTGGTAGCTCTGCTTCAGGATGCGCGAGGATAACGGAGCTTTTTAGAGCAACTTTGCAGTTTTCAAAGGCTTCGTCTGCTGCTTTACTCCATTCTACTGGCCTTTTGTCGTTCTTTTTGGCTCCTATTGTTAGTTCGATTAGTGGCGCTTGAATTCTAGCTGCGCTTGCAATTCCAGATCGATAAAAATTCCAAATGCCTAGGAACCTCCTTAGCTTGTCGATAGTTTGTGGTTTTGGATAGTCCTTAATTGCTTGAACGCGCTCCATTGGTGGCCTGATGCCACTTTTATTGACGGTATAGCCCAAGTATCTAACCTCGTGCTGGCCGAAAATGCATTTAGATCCGTTTAGCACTAATCCGAATTTGATAAGTCGCTCCAGGACGCATTGCACATGCTTTTCGTGCTCGTCTTCATCATTGGACGCTATCAAGATATCATCAATATAGCAATGACAATAATCCATACCTTTTAGTACTGTGTCCATGAATCGCTGCATGGTCTGGGCCGCATTGCATAATCCAAAGGTCATCTTGTTGAATTCAAATAAGCCGAACGGCGTTATCACGGCTGTCTTTGGTTGATCTTCGGGAGCCACTGGAATTTGGTGGAAAGCGCGTTTCAAGTCAAGCGTTGTGAATATATTGCACCCTGACAAATTTTGAGTAAAATCGTGGAGGTGAGGTATAGGATACCTGTCAGGTATCGTAATCGCATTTAAACGACGGTAGTCGCCACACGCCATCGCTCTTTCTTACCATATGCAATGGTGAGGCCCACTGGCTGTTCGACGGTTGACAGATACCTTGTTGTACCATCAATCGGAATTCTTCGCGTACGGCCTTAAGTTTGTCACCTGCAAGTCGACGAGCTCGCTCTGCGACGGGATGGCCTTTCGTAATAATGAAGTGCTGAACACTGTGTTCAGCAATATTCCGATTCGCCTCTCGCATAATTGACGGGAATGCGTTCAGAATACGAGTGTACGTATTATTTTTGCCGGTCGAATACAGTGTCGGCGCTTGCGACTTGGTTATGGCTAATTGCGTGCGGAGCAGCGTTTTGCCATCTTCTAGTCGCTTCTGCTTAAGGTTGACAATCAGCCCGTAATGGTGAATGAAATCAGCGCCCAATATTGGTTGCGACACTTCTGCAATCGCAAACTCCCATGGAAACTCACGCCGTAGTCCCAGATTGAGAGTCAGATTCTTCGTGCCGAATGTTCTAATTGCAGAACCATTAGCTGCAAATAGGTTGCCTGTAGGCTTAGCGTTTGAAAATTGTGATGATTTTGGCAAGACAGACACGTCTGCTCCGGTATCTAACAGGAGCCATATACCTGTCTGCCGATCTCGGACCTTGAGGCGCTTTGATACAGTGGATGTGCCGGTGGCTGCCTCAATGGTCACCGGCGTTTTTAGTTTAAAGGAGTTCGCGCATCGCATGGCGCTCGGCATTTTCGTGCATTCGCACCAAAACGCTTATGGTAGAAGCATAAATTTTTATTGTCGACTCGCTCTGCAGTCGGAGTGGATCTGCAGTCGGATCGAGTTACTCGAGAGCGACTGCTACTACGGCTTCGCTGGTTTGTGAGACTTTTTACTTGTTCAGACAGATTTTCTATAGCTCTTAGTAACTGAGTTGTTTCGCTTGTCGCTTCACTGTTCAGACGTTTCTTATTCACAGCGTTTATGCTTTCGCCTTCTCGCGATAAACTGGCCATTTGTGGACGAATGGGTTCCACTACTCGATCGGCTTGTTCGGCCAATTTACTGAGGTCAGTACGTTCGCTAATTGCAAGAACGCCTCTAACACTTTCGGGAATTTGCTTTAGAAAAAGACTGCGAAGTACGTTTTCGTTGCACTGACCAGCCGAGAGCACCCGTAAGCGTTGTAGCAGCAAGGAAGGCTTCTCGTCGCCCAATGGCTGGCCTCTTAACAAACGTCGCAGCTTAGTTTCTCGTGACTCAGAAAGAGCGCCAATTATTCGTCGCTTCAAGGCTTCGTATTTTCCTTGGGCAGGTGGATTATCCACAATGTCACCTACAATTTCCAGGAGATCTGGATCGAGATGTGTTACAATGTGCCTATACCGCGAATTATCAGAGGTTATGTTGTGAAGATCGAAATTCATTTCTGCTACAGTGAAGTATCTGATGGGATTTTCACGCCAAAACGGAGTGGGCAGCTTCAATGTGGATACAGCATTAACTCCTAAATTCTCTTGTCTAGTATCGGCGTTCGTTGTGGATGGAGCGCCTTCGCCGGCGCCTCCAGCGTCTGATGTTGACATGGTTATGTTTCGCAATGTAATCTGATTGAGAACAAACTCGTCGTTGTTGCTCAGATCACGTCAGGGTCACCACTTATAGGGAATAATAAGACCGAAGCGTTGTCGTTTTCCTATATTAAGTTTTATTAAATTAGTCGTTTTGATGTGTTGTACAAGCAAATTCAGAATATCAGAATTAATTTACGCGTCACCTTGGTTGCAAACTCCTTACTTCTTTTTTCATATCATTCGTGTTTTCTGTGTTGTATGCCCTGTTCTTGGTATTGAGGCATAGATGGCGTATGTATCACCTTAGAGCCCCTACATGGAAAAAAATAGTAACGTCATCTATTTGTCTTCCTACGGACTTATTGAATGAACGTTACATGTCCATAAAATTTTTAATAATCAATCGATTCCAAAAAAGTTTTTTAATTTAGATTCTTTGTTTATTTCTCTACAAAATAATAGCAATAAAATAATAAAAGAACAAAAAGTTAACTAATTTTTAACGCAACTGAAATAAAGTGATTCGTCCATTTTTGCACGTACATACATATGTAGTAAACTCATTCATTTACTTTATTTTTAGTATTTTATCCATAAGCCTTTGTTCTTAAGTACACTTCGAACACGAATCTTCAGCATACTTTCCACCAATTTTTTATTAGTTTGTGATGGAATACAATTCCATTGTTGCTGTACTCTATCCTATGTGGTGCATATAAAAGCAAGGCTTATTGTTTTTAATTTCAAACCAAATTATTTCAATTATATTATTTGAAAAATTACACAAATTGTTCACGCCGTAAGATAATTTATATTATACAAAATATGTATGTGGTAAATATTTAAACCATCCACGTCCACGGCTAGTCGGCGACTGTCTGTAGTGCCTAAACGGTGAAACTGCCCCACATTCGGCCATTCCTACATATCTTCGGCCTCCGAAGATTCTGATGTCCATTTCTTCATTTTGTCGGCGCTTACATCTGTTAAATTTGGACCCTCATGCTGTCCTATTTTTTCCACTTTGTATCTGTCGAAGCCTTTTACTGCTATCACCTTGTAAGGGCCATGGTATTTCGCTCTGATCTTAAGACCGACTCCAAATTGCGATCGTTCTTTTGCTACCATATCACCAACCGAGTATTTTGTTGCTTTCTTTCTTTTTGTATTAAAATTTCGTCTATTTTCTTCCTGCATCTTTCCGATTTGTAGTTTCGCTACTCTTCTTTGCTCATCTCTGTCTTCCTGGAATAGTTTTCGAAATTCCTCCTCTATTATTTCTAAAATTTTTATATCTTGATCTGCTTTCATTTTGGTTCCTACTAGGAGTTTAAATGGAGTAGTACCAATAGCTCGTTGAAACGTCGAGTTGAGGATACGTTGAAGAGGTTTTACGTGAACATACCATTTCTCGTGATCATCCAGGGATAATTTGGTTAGCGCGGTTAATACTGTTGAGTGTAAGCGCTCAACTTGACCATTCCCTCGAGGAACGCCAGTCGTCGTGAAGTGTAACTTGATATCATGAGATTCGCAAAAATTGCGAAATTGATTTGAGGTGAAAGCACCGCCCTTATCCGCTATAATTCTCCGCGGGTAGCCAAAGGTATCTGCCACGATCTCGAGCTTCTGAACCACTTCGTCTGTCGTTAAAGTTTTATTGGGAAAAAGCCAACAAAATTTCGTGAAACCATCGATGACAGCAAATAAATACTTATAGTTTTTCCTGGTGTTATGCATCGGCCCAACATGGTCTACGTGAAACGTGTCCAAGGGTACTTCACCCTTGGGTATTGGGTGCAATAAAGATTCGGGTTTGCCACTCTTCCGTTCACCCAGGATGCATCTGATACAAGAGGATGCATCTTTTCGTTAAATTATCAATATAAAATTCCTTTTCTATAATATCTTTCATTTTTTTCAGGTGGAAATGTCCTTTATCATGGACGTCCTGAAGTATGGTGAACTTCATCACGTCCGGAACGACAAAAAGTATTTTATCGTCTACTTTTTTACAAAGTATGTTGTGTTGTAAGACATAGTCCTTGTACGGTCCACTCTCTAGCAGCTTTATTATTGCATTCAGTTTTTCATCCGCTCTCTGTGCCTGCTCGAGCCTCTTTAGAAATCCGCTATCTGATCCGACTAACAATACAGCTGGATTTCTACTAAGAGCATCTACATGAGTCAGTCTACTTCCTTTGCGATGCTCAACTTCATAATCGAATTCTTCCAGCAACATTGCCCACCTTGCTACTCGCGTCGCTAAATCTTTTTTCCTTGATTTAAATTTAATTTTTTTCCTGCATTCAAAAGCCTTGCAGTCTGTAACTATTTTAACTTTTTGCCCTAACAAGTAGATGCGAAATTTTTTAACGGCTTCCACTATTGCCAATGCCTCCAATTCATAACTGGTATAGTTCTGTTCAGCCTTGGTAGTATTTTTGCTCCAATAATAAATTGGATGTAAACTTTCGTCATCATCACCTCGTTGAAGTAGAACTGCTGCTAGTCCGAATTTCGAAGCGTCAGTGTGAAGTTCAGTTACGGCTCCATACTTAAATATATGTAAAACTGGATTAGTGGTTAACTCACCCTTCAGCAATTCGAACGCCTTTCGCTGATTTTCTCCGAATTCAAAAGGAATTTCTTTTTTTAGTAAATCAGTCAATGGCCTTAAGAGAGCTTCAATGGCTTCGCCTTAAGAGAGAATCCGAATATAAACTTTCTGAAGTAACTAGCCAAAGCCTAAAAAGCTTTGCAACCGCTTCGTAGAAGTAGCAAACGGGCCAATATGAGTTTTGCAAAGTGCCTTTTGGACTGTGTAATTCTCCATCCATTTTCCAAAAGTATGTGAATTTTGTATTCAGAGATCTTATAAGACAAGGAATCGTCATCGTTTATATTGATGACATCGTTATTCCCTCAGCAACAATTGAAGAAGGGTTAGACAGGTTAAGAAAAACGCTTCGTGTAGCAGTTATTAATGGTCTCAAACTAAAGTGAACGGTGTGAACAATTTATGAACATCCGAGGCGAGTATTTTCGAGGCGAATTCGTTTATTAGTGCATTTCGCAAAGTCTGATATGACAATGGTTTCGCTTCACATTCTATATACATTTTGGCAGCACCGCTCAACAATAGTTTACAAAATATGAAGCGCTTCATGTTGTTCCAATTGAATGTCAATCCATATGTCTCGAATTCGCACAACCATTTTTTTACACAGACAGTATTATCACCGGAATACTTTCTTAAACTGTGTTCTATGTCAGAAAAGTTCATTCTGAGACTGTTTTCCTCAGCCGAATTAATACGCGTAGACGTTCCTACCGCTTCCGAATCAAAACCACCAACCGCACTTCCACTTTCTCCATGTTTTTTCCGGTTGCCCATCTTAGTACAGTCCACGTTTACCAAATCACTTCTTCTTTTAGTCCACGTATTGTCTATTACATTTATCCCGGACGAGCCCCCAAATTGTGGTGCATATAAAAGCAAAGCTTATTGTTTTTAATTTCAAACCAAATTATTTCAATTATATTATTTGAAAAATTACACAAATTGTTCACGCCGTAAGATAATTTATATTATGCAAAATATGTATGTGGTAAATATTTAAACCATCCACGTCCGCGGCTAGTCGGCGACTGACTGTACTGCCTAAACGGTGAAACTGCCCCACATCTCTTCTACATTCTTAGGAGCTCGCTGATACTCTGCTAGCCCTCTCTTAAGTATAGCCGTACATTTTCAATGGGGTTTAGATCCGGGCTTTGTGCCGGCCACTTCAAATAATAAAATTTTTGTTTCTTGTTGAAAAAGCCACTTTTTCACGGATTTGGTGGTGTGTTTAGGGTCACCATCTTGCTGGAAATATATCCCCTGTTCAGGGTAGGCACATAATTCGACGAAACCTGGCAAATTTCCTTGCAGAATTTTCAAATACTGTTGGGCATTCATGATGCCATTTATTCTAACCAAAGGCCACAAATGGCACCAAGTAAAGCAGCCCCAAACCATTACGCTACCGCCGCCGTGTTTTACAGTTTGTGTTGAAATAAGTAATTTCACACTGAATTTCGTTACGAAACTGATTTTTATTAAATGATTTCTCTTCTTATATAGTCTTAAGCTAGTCGTAATATAAATATCTAAACTATGGGAGATTCTAATTAAACATGTTCTCTTGCAGTGGAAAACGCAGTGTGGGATATTTTCTTAAAAATACTACATTACGATACGTTATCTTAAAAATAGAAATTAAATTTTTGTCTACTTTATATGTTCTCCTCCTCCTATTTATCTTATAAATGTGGACTGTATTTATTTATAACCTATGCATGAGAGATACTTATTCCTACATTTGTGTTCATATTTGAACATTCTGCCGAGGGAGAGGAGGAGAAAAATCTATTTTGATCTTATTCCTATCCTTGCAACTCTTGAGCTTAATGAATATAACTAGAATTATTATTAAAATTATGAAGATTAATACTATTAGGGATGTGTGTCCGCTTAGAGTGTGAAACTTTAGTGCCGTCAGGTCTATATGCGCCTCCTTCAACTGTTCCAGGTGTTGTCTCAGCTCGAGTATATTCCAGCTATTATCGATCATCGTCGCTTCTGGTGGCCTTATCTGGCTCTCGTCGAGTGTGCTGATGTTTTTTACCCAGGAGATTGGTTTCTTGCTCTCATACAATTGAGATTCGTATTGCTTGTAAGAGTTAAGAGAGGTCCCATTGAAGATGGCTGTGCAGTCTGCCTTAAATTCTAAAGTTCCCTTTAGAGGAAGTTTTCGCCAGTATTGTTTGTTGAAACGGCAGTCGACATACAAAGGATTATTGGAGTATAACTTGAAAACCCAGTGATTTCTTGTTGAGAGTTCTCACCAGAAATCGCGTTGTTGTATTTCTCTATAGGAGCATATGTTGCGTCTGATTCCTTTAAAGGCTGAAATTTCACATTGATCGTCAGATGCTGATCGCTGCAGTTTGTTCATGTCACATAAGTAGTGGCTATTCGAGTCCCTTTGGCATGTGTTGAGCTCCGATAGGGTCATCAACGTGTAAGAGACCGATTGAGAATCGTAAATTATATAGTCGGCGTCTACATGTGCTATTACTATTTTTTTGTTCAATTCAATTGGCAGCGGAATAATCCTAAAAATGTCTGCAGATTTGCTGCTTAGTAATGGGATTTTCGCTTGTATTACCAATCGGTGGTCCACTATGATTCCTTTAGCTGATAATAGTCTATAAACTTCTTTAAACTCCTCTCCGGATTGAGTTTCAGGTGTTGTGAGTCAGATAACTGAACTCATAAATATAGTTATTAAAATCACAAACACAAACACTACACAATACACAGCACCCGCAGTCCGCCCCTGGACACTCTAAAACGTTTATAATATTTAAAGCTGAGTATGCACTCTTAGTACGTTTACCCTGTGACCGATATGTTCGGTAGCACGAGGAAACAGTACGAATATAATTACAAAGCTGAACGGCCCAAATCGATAAGCGATAAAATACGATTGGGGAAAGGTTCAATAAAAACTCAATAAAGACATAACATGTAATGAGTAAACATAAAATTATTGAGTGGAAGTAGAATAATAAGAACAAGCACTATGTTAAGAATATGTAAGAGCACTACAACTATATAAGATAAATATTGTCATTATATTTACTCAAAGAAAATAACGGGATCAGCTCGGATATAAAAACCCGAGCAGTCCAGAATAAAGCGAGAATTTTATCAGCAGCCAAAGTAATCGGCTCGTCTAATTCTTTTGCCTAGTAACGGCAAAATTCCCTTTAAAGAGTGCCAGCTCTAAGCAAGGCACCTTGTCTGTCCAACGGCGTTCCACGCCGGACACAAAAGTTAGGGCGACCTTTTTATCTCCTGGGAAGGCGCTTGAGTTTTATATATGTATATAGTAAGGATTCAGTATACGTGGTCTCACAACAATACGACACTATACATTCTACATAGCAGTATTGCTACCGTTGTTAAATACGTGGCAGTATTGTTATCGTTTACAATACGTAGCAGTATTACTACCGTTTCCAGTACGTAGTACGACTGTTATTGTCAAACCAAATTGTGTACGTTTCTGGGGTCACCAAATAGTGTCCTTTTCAGAAATATACACAACAATATTGGCGCAGCCGGTCTTTACGACACCAAGACAAAGTTGTCCTTTTTTAAAAAAAAAAAATTTCTATTCAAAAAATTTTTTCATTTCACATCATTAATTATTGTAAAATTTTTAATTCTTTCGGGATTCGGTTTTTATCGAAAATTTAATCAAACAAAACAATCGTTTAATCATTAATGGCAGACAAACCCGATTACGAACAACAATTCTTACAGTTGTATTCAGAACAGCATAGTTTAAAGATACAGTTGGGCGAATTATTAGAGAAAATTTGGGCAAGCCTTAGTGCGGCAGTCAACAATAAAGAGCATTTGAGTTTAATTCGGGCGAAGTTAGACTCTTTAGGTCACATTAGTAGAATAGAAAAGGCTGACGCCACTCTAGACGAATTACTGAACTTTTTGGACCATAGACAGCAGAACTTAGCGAAGGAAGTTGAAGAGTGGAAACTCGAATTTTCTAGCCTTAAAAAGAAATACGACCAAACTCTAGTAGCTAGACAGGTAGAATCAAATTTAATTTAGGAACTAGAGACAGAAAATAAAGCACTTAGGAACGTTAACGAAAATTTCACAGAAGAAGAAATTCAGAACCTACCCACACTGACACAAGCGAAATTAGAAATCGAAAACCTGAGAGAAGAGAATAGAATTTTAAAACAGAAAAAACTTCAAAGACGTAGATCTCTCTCTCTACCTTCGCCTGGCAATAGTGCTAACATAAGCCAGATAAAAACAGATATTAAAAAATCTGAACAGAAAATAACAATCACAAAGATGGGTATAGAACAAATCGCAAAAACTGTGAATAAATTAGTGCCACTGTTTTCTGGTTCACAATCACCAGACATAAAAAGCGAAATTTATAAATTTATTGAAGGATGTGAATTAGCTAGCAAGGGTTTTAATGCAGATGAGACACAGGATTTAATATCCTGCGTTAAACAGCGCCTACACGGCGATGCGTTCAATTTGGTCCGACTAAGAAAATTCGACAGATTAGAAGAGCTCTACTTACTGATTAAGAGTACTTATTTGGAGACAATAACATTGGCGTCCGTGCAACAGAAAATACAGAGTTGTAGACAACTACCTAAAGAAAATGCCCGTTCATTTGCCAGACGTCTCACTTCGTTGAAATTGCAAGCTGAGGAGTTAATGGATATGAAATATCCGACAGGAAACAATTCATCCTTACATGATGAATTACAGCTATCAACAATGTTAGCGTTTAAGACGGGATTGACAGACACTACGTTACGAATTCATTTGCTAAATGTACACGCGAAAACGTTAGACGAACTAATTGACGCCACAATAAAAGTTCTGGAGGTAATAGAGCTAGGAAATACATCGAACTGTCCTTCACAACAAGACATTGTAAAAATTAATTCTGTAAGCTATCGACCACAACAAAAAATAAGTAACGATGTACGATCCAAAACATGGAAAGACAATGCGCAAACGAATATGATAGGGCCGACTTGTTCCTTTTGTAAAAAGTCAGGGCATACCCGCGACGAATGTAGGACAAGAAAAAACACTCCATACTGTGAACATTGTACGAAATATGGACATGAGACGAACTGGAGGTGTAAGAAGAAGAATTCTCGTAACAAGAATAATGAAAGTCGATACCCAGCCAAGAACGACTGGACAAACTCAAATTCGTTTAACGGCGGCAATCGCCAAAATACAAAACAAAATAATGATAATTATAATAACACTAAGTGGGAAAGAAATAAGACACCACAATGCCTTTGGTGTAATAGACCAGGGCATAATGCATTTAATTGTAATGCAAAAAGAAATTGGGAAGCTTTTCAGGGAAACCAACAGGGGCCCAGACTAGGCCACTGATCTGGGAACCCGAAAAACATTGTAACTTTAGGCCAGACAAATCGGAAATTGTAAATCAAACGTCCAAGAAGACTGTTAATACGCTTCCAATTAATTGCCAAGAAAATAAAAATTCAAATAGAAACAATAACTATCAAGAAAACAATAGTAAAAGAAAAAACAAAATAACCCAAAAAAATGCTGACGCGGACAAACTGTCAGTGCAAGCAAAAAATACAGCATTGGAATACAAAGAAAATAAAATCAGAACGAATAACCAAGGGTATTCAGAACCAAATAATAACATTAAAAAACCAAAAAATCAAAAAGATACAGTAGTCGACAAACTTTCTGTGCAAGTTCCAAATACTGCAATTAAAGAAAAATGTTTACTTCTAACAACATATATAATACAGTTGCTGTGCACTCTAGCACATATAACAATTAGAGAGATTAAACAAAAACTTCTTAAAATACATCTCGACCAAAATATTAGTCAAATGTTAGAGAAACTTATACAAATGATTAAAAAGGTAATAAATTATAAAAACACACGAAAACATAAATTATACAAAATGGGAAAAGTAAATAAAGGTAAAAATTTTAAGTCAAAATTCCACAGGCATGTGATGTACACAGAGAGCGATACAGTTAATGACGTGTTCATTGAAATACCTTTCAGAGGAGAAAAAATTAAAACTCATACTACTGGTCGACTCTGGTGCAGATGCAAGTCTCGTAAAGGAAGACTCATTAAACGAGTCATTGATACTAAATACTAACGAAATTAAAGATTTAAGTGGAGCTTTCGGTGGTTGCATAACCACGAAAGGCTCGTTTTCAATATTTCATAACGACTTAGATTTCCATTTTAACGTAATTCCATTTAAACAAGGAATACCAGCAGATGGCATAATAGGTAGAGACAACCTATGGAACCAATCTGTAATCAACACAATAAATAAAAAAATTATTTTTTATCAAGATGGGAAGCACAAAACATCGTTACTGATGCAATCAAAGCAAGAGTTAGAAAAAATAAATAAACAAGAAATTATACGCGCAAGAACTATAAAAACAGTTCCGATAAATATTAATACAAATATTCCAGTGGTGATTATCCACAAATAGGAAGTTTCGCCAGGAGTATATATGGCAGAAACACTTGTAAATGTTGTAGACAATAAAGTTCATGTACCCATACTGAACTCAACTGAATACGACTTTACAATGAAAGAAAATTTTTATCCTAAATTTTCGAATTTTAACAAGTATAAGAGTCCATCCACTAGTACGATAAATACGTTACAGCAGATGAGCACAAAAGAAAGATTAAAAAATTTGTTGAAAGATTTACAAATGGACCCTAATCTAAACATGGAAGAGAAAGAATCAATAGAAAGAGTATGTGTAAAATACCATGACACATTTCTACTAGAAGGTGATAAATTAACGGCGACACAAGCTCTAAAACATACAATACCCACAAAACAGGGACACCCACCTTTTAACCAAAAACAGTATAGGTTACCACACACCCATAGGGAAGAAATAAATGAGCAAGTAAACAAACTGATAAAGGACGATATAATTTCACTAAGCATCTTCCCTTGGAATTCTCCAATACTACTAGTTCCAAAGAAATCCATAGGTGATGAAGGGAAAAAATGGAGACTTGTGGTAGATTTTAGGAAACTTAATGATATCACTATAAAGCAAGTTTTCCCAATACCGCGCATAGACGAGATTCTAGACCAACTAGGACACTGTCGATATTTTTCAACTTTAGATCTTGCTAGTGGGTACCATCAAATCTTAATCGACAAAAAAGATAAAGAAAAGACAGCTTTCAGTACGAGTCTAGGTCATTTCGAATTTAAAAGAATGCCGTTCGGGTTAACCTCAGCCCCAGCGACCTTCCAACGATTAATGAACCAAATTTTAACCGGGTTGCAAGGTATTGATTGTTTCGTATACCTAGATGATATAGTCATTTATGGAAGAAACTTACAGCAGCATGAAGACAGGCTATGTAAGGTATTAGATATATTGCGGAAGCACAATTTAAAGTTAAACACGAAGAAGTGCCAATTCCTACGCAAAGAAATAGTATATCTAGGACATAAATGCTCGGAATTAGGTGCACTTCCAGACCCTCAAAAGGTGGAATGTGTTAAGAAAGTGAATCCACCAAAAAGTAAGAAAGAAGTACAGGCTTTCCTCGGGTTAGTCAACTACTACAGAAAATTCATTGCAAATACTGCAAAAATAGCTTTACCAATAAATAAATTACTTAGAAAGGATACTAAGTTTACCTGGTCTGACGATTGCCAAAAAGCTTTCGAAACATTAAAATCAGCAATAAGTTCCCCTCCGATATTAGCCTATCCCGATTTTACAAAAACTTTTAATTTAACAACTGATGCGAGCAATGAAGCTTTAGGAGCAGTTTTATCACAAGGCGAAATAGGTAAAGACAGACCTATAGCATTCGCAAGTAGGGCATTAAAACAACGCTGAGAAAAGATACTCAACAATAGAAAAAGAATTTTTAGCAATAGTTTGGGCAACTAAAAATTTTAGAGCATACTTATTAGGTAGACCTTTCAAAATTTTTACAGACCATCAGCCATTAAGGGGCATAGCAAATTTAAAAGATCAGACATCTCGTTTAGCTAGATTCAGGCATAAATTATCAGAATACGACTTTGAAATTATATATAAACCAGGGAAAACAAACTTAAACGCTGACGCACTCAGTAGAATTCCACAAAATAGTGATGATATTGCAGCAGTTCAGACACGCGCAAAAACAAAATTGAAAGAAATAGAAGACACGAAATCTAGTAATGCAACAGACAATGCTAAAAATCGGACAACAATGCCGAGGATGAAAATCCCAGCAATGAAAAAGACCTAATAGTTTTGAATAATCCTAAAGAATTTCAAACAATTTTAAAAGATTTTCATAATTCCCCGTTAGGAGGACATCAAGGTGCAGTAAAGACATTTTTAAGAATTAGAAAACAATACAGATGGCCAGGCATGCAGAAACAAATAAAAGATTACGTTAAAAATTGCCTAAAATGCCAAACGAATAAAAGTTCAAAATTAACTAAAATGCCTATGGTGTTAACAGACACACCACAAAAACCTTTCGATAAAGTTTATATGGACATAGTTGGTCCACTCCCAGAAACGACGTCAGGAAACAAAAACATATTGACTTTTCAAGACGATTTTTCAAAATTCATGGCTTGCGTAGCAATTCCAGACGCGGAAGCCAACACAATAGCTAGGGCCTTTTACGATGAAATAATAACTCGTTATGGTATTCCAAAAGTTCTGGTGACAGACAATGGAACAAATTTTGTTTCAAAAATTTTTTCTGAAACTTGTAAAATGCTAGGGATTAAAAAATTACATATTACACCCTATCATCCACAAGCAAATGGTTCTTTAGAACGTAGTCACAGACCGTTAGCAGAATACTTACGAAGTTTTGCAAAAGAAGACGGATCAAATTGGGATCAATGGTTATCTGCAGCAATGCATGTTCACAACCATACCCCACATACAACAACAAAACAGAGTCCTTTCCGCACGTTGTACGGTTTCGACTCAGAAATGCCAACAAATCTAATGCGTAAATGCAGCCCACTGTATAACGCAGACGATCCTGCTAGAGTAAAAAAATTTCAAATTCAAAGGGCGCATGAATTAGCTAGGAAAAATCAAGAGAGGGCAAAGGACATAGCAAAGAAGCAATATGACAGTAAAGTAAATCCAGTCACTTTTAAAATAGGAGATAAGGTTTTACTAAAAAATCAAACGAGGAAAAATAAATTTTCTCCAATATGGCTAGGACCCTACGAGGTAACAGAAATCAGAAACTCAGTCAACACTTCAGTACTAATCAAAAATAAGCCTAAGCTCTTCCACAACAACCTACTTAAACTCTACAAGCAATAATATCATTAAGCTCATCCGACTACCATCAGTTCACCGTAGGATATACTGCCCTGGGGGTATCAGCAATAATCTTAACATATGTGGTATACAAATCTACGAAAAGTTATTTCTACAAAGTGAAGCCACAACAGATAACACATGCACCCCAACCACTCCCAAGAATAGGAAGCAGAGCACAAATCAGAATATAACCATGTTATCAATTCATACATCATGTTCCCATCAAATAAAGTCCATTCAATTTTTCAATCTATATCAATTCACGCTATTACATTATATATAAGTGAACACCTTCATAGAAAAAAAAATTGAAGACTTTCATTGGAATACTGTATAGACGTCGCACACGAAGCGAAAGGATTAAAATTATCATATTTATGGAACAGAAAGTGGGGTCCGGTTTGATTGTGGCAAGCTATAATCATTTTGAGTAAAAACTAACCTAAGATTCAAAATAACCATGCATTCTTATTAATTTCATATTTTATCAACACTATTTATTAATTTTGTAAAACACTTCACATTCTGTGCACCATTTTACGCATTTAAAATCTTAAATTCACAATGACTGGTTTTGGTGTTAAAAATTATCCTGGACAGTCCGAAGTAGCTCCGACAACCATGGCGATAAGGACGGGCTCCTACGATTAAGCCTTACCCATGTAGTATCAATTGCCCTTAGAAGATTGGCCATCAAAACAAGCTTCCAGAAAGTAGGCTCGTTGTCCATCGACGTGGCCAATTTTTTAAGTACCTCGATTGTCGGTCCAACTTCCGGATTACCCTCCATGTAAACAGACTGAGACAAAGCGTTGATCGGTGGAAAGAACTAAAAAATTAAAGAAAAATAATTGACAATAAAACTAATAGTAATTATTACATTAATAATTAATAATAACTCTCAATAGTAATAATTTCAATAATAATAATTAGAAAAAATAGTACTTACCGACATGTTGCTCTATGGATAACCTCACTGCAATTAAATTCAAATTTAAAGTCAAAATCAGAAGAAGTCACAAAAGAGTCACATTTTATTTTTTTTTAAGGTTTTCTTATTTTAAAAGAGTATGAATTAATTTTTTTTTTTTTTTTTTTTTTGGGACATAGGATGCACAGCAATACTTAAAAAACAATACGCGGGAAATTTATGCAATAGGACGCGACGACACTGTTCGCAAGCGAACATAAAAAGGTAAAAAGTGAGCGCATAAGCACAGCATTAGGCGGAACAGATATGCAATATGATGCGACCGTTCGCAAGCAAGAGAACAACTCAAAAACCGTTCTATATTCTTAAAAGTTTTTAAATAACACGATACCACATTTCGGGTCAAGGCAAAAAATTAGCAACAGTAAAAACTATTCAATGAGATCACAATGGTTAAACAAAAAATATGTACACACACCTACTTACATTATATGTACTATATACATTATACATACATATGCATGTTCAATAGAATAATACACATAGAAGTAATATATAACCAAAACACAAGATAAAACACTAAATCATTAGCATAATATAAACATAAGCATAAAATACAAGAACAATACTAGACAGTAAGCCCCATCATAGAAAATAAATAAATAATAGTAAATGGTAAACAATCAAGATAATTTCCATCTAAGCTATAGAATGTATCAACAATAGCATCTAACTCTAAGTAATAGTTTAGGATCTTAATTTTGCCTAATTTTAAAAAAATTAAATACAGAATTTAGTCGGAAAATAATGTAACACTACCAAATTCCATATGATTATTATAATTAGAATTAAGACGATACAAACAACAGAAAGAACAACAACAGGAACATCATAACAACTACCAGCGAACGAGTCAAAAACGACACTGAAAAGCTTATGAGACAACCTCGGGTTATAAAAAAAAAAAAAAAAACATACAAAGAATCCACAATATAACTGCGCTTAGAAGAAATGGGGTAAGACACAAAATAAAAATCAGTTTAACGTCAGGGTCAAGACAACGGTCGCGAAAACACCGACAATTAAAAAAAAAAAAAAAAAAAAAAAACAAATGCACAACAACACGGTATCAAAAGACCAAACCGACGACGATGTAAGTCATCAGCTGTTGTAATTCAGCTGTTGTTCAATTTCAGCTGATGTAATTTCGAAAAGTAGCAATATTTCTTCAAAATATTAAAGCAATTTACTTAAAACACAAAGTTTTTAAAGTCTTTTGAGTTTTATTTACTTAAGTATATTGTAATAAATTATAATATAAAATTTTAAAAGAAAAGGTATTACAAATTTTCAACGAAATCTTCATCTATAGGTTTCCAAATCAATTCTTCTGCCTCTTTACTTAAAGGTGTAGAAGTTTTGGTATATTTTCTCCTTAAGGATGAAATGTAGGGATCTGCAGAAATAAGAACCATTCTGAACAAATCCTCGTTGGTACTTTCCCGTGAACACTTTCTGATATTGTGCTCCCTATAGTACCTGTAGTCCTTATTTCGTTTTTCTTGAGCTTCTTCAGATAACTCTCCAATAGGCAGTATATGGTTTTGGATTATTTGTTCGCCATGCATCAATACTTTATGGACAGTGGGGGACATTGCTCTCCATGGATACAATGCGTTATAAAGATTCGCAGTGGTTTCAGTATATTTACCAAATTTTGAAGGGTTTATTTCTCTGTTACTCGAAATAACTTGTAATATAACTTTAAACTTAAATATTAAATTTAAGTCTATTCCAATGATTCGAGAAGTAGTAACTGGATCGTCAAAAAACCTCCTAGCCGTATTGCCATCATTTGTGTTCCCAGCTCCAATCTTAGGCATGTCGATGATGAGACCTTCTTTCTTAAATTCTGCTTGAACTTTTTTCTTCTTCTCCTCTCTCAGAAGTCTATTTTCAACATTCCTTACGGTTCCTTTTTCACCAAAATCCAGATCATAAGAAATCTTCAGAATATGTTCCATAAACCTGATTTTCGTATGTAACGGAGATAAACCAAATTCAAATCCGGAAATCTCATCTTTGTTAGGAGGAGTTTCATTTAATGTTTTTCTCATTGCCCCACAGATAGTGCAAGATGACGTTGACTTTGTACCCGTAAGAACTTTCACAATCTTTCCGTCAACCATTGTCATAAATAGTCTATGCTGGACGTTTACCTCTTTTCCCAGGTACTCAAAGGTAGAATCTTCCAAGTTATCTATTTGAGTATTTAACAATGATACTTCTTGTTGGATCAGCTGTTCAGTTTCTCTTTTATAAAGAAATTTGATTGGGCGGCAATACTTTGTTGTAGATGATGACGGGTTTTTCCATAAATTTTCCGATGAGATATTTTTCGAAGATGTTGATGGCTTGTTCATGTCAATTACGGATTGAGAAGTACCACAAAGTCTTAAAGGCACGAGGGACAACATAAACATATCTGCGTCAGATACTCCTTCCTCAATAACTTGTTTGTATTGACTTTGACCAGATGATCCATCACAGCCCATCAAAGCATTACTAAATTTCCGCTGCATTGTTTTATTATATCCTCTGAAATAGTGTGCAAGATACGTTCTGAGGTGTGGTCCAATAGTGCTTGTAGCTTTACTTCTGCTGATGTTGCCGTTACAGTGCAATAATCCCAGAGGGGTAAACAGCGTTTTTTAGCGTTTTTTATCTCATCATAAGAAGGATAAATGTTAGCATTAATTTCTAATGCAGAAGACCTTATTAGCTCATATTGATGTCTAGTCATCTTCGAGTCAATGTATAGAGCCAGTGCCGTATCTGGAGCCATTTTTCCATCTGCTTTGTTAAGACTTTGCAGTTGACAGGTGTTGAGAATGCTGAAAGGACTCTTTTGAGGCGATTAGGACTTGCATGCGAAGCCTTTACCACGATATCAGCCTGAAGATGTTGCCTGGCTGCTCTTAGGTGTTGAATATAAGCTTTTGTTAGCATTGTATCGCCAACATTCAACGAAATTTCTTGTAGCCTTCTTCTTTTAGTCCGTTCTGAGCTATCTTCAAAAGGCTTTTGGGGTCTGCCTCGTTTCGATTCTGCTGCTGGATTTTCCTCAGCATCACTGTCCTCGTCATCTTGTTGAATTTGTATGACGTTATTTAGCCATTCCTGGTGTTTGCTTTTCAAATTTGACATTGAATAGCTGCAAGCCTTGTAATACTTTGCAGGGCATTATAGCTTAAAATGTTGTCTTCTATAATGTCTTTAATAATGTGTTCGAACTCTATTTTCTTCATTATACTTAAATTTAAAATATATTCGTATGTCACAATTTTTCCTTCCATGTCTTCAACCTCTGGTTACTTCAAAGTATTTGATATGAATGATTTCTATAACCAAAAAACATTCCTTTATAAGCAATTGTAATCACTGGAAAAATTCCCGCAACTATGCAGGCAGCCTTATGCCAGATTAGTTCATAAGGTACCTAAGCTTACGCGAGATTTACCTGTCGCTAAATGCTAATGAGGTTTTGAAAAACCTCAGTAAAATATTTTATTAACTTCTTCTTTTTTACGGCTGCCATAAATCGATTTAAAATTCTGAGAATTGACTAATACTTTTATTATTATACTTATACTACGAGTATAAATACTTTTATTATTACCTAAACACAAAAAAATCCAAATTTTAGGAAAACTAGCTTCCAGAGAAGGAGAAGGTATCGGAAAAAACCAAAAGAAAAGGATTAATTATCTCAAAATTGCAGGGTGGTAAAAAATTTATTCATCCCAACACTAAGTTTAGTTTACTTTATAGATTTCGAGTTAAAAAACAACGTTATATTGAAGTACATACATTATTAGTAGAAAATAAGTAGGTAAAATTTTCAAACAAAGAAAAACGGGTTCCTGTGGATCGCTGCGGGTCAAGTATATTTGGGAAAGTTTTTCTTAATACTTTGAATTTTCAGAAACTGTTACGGGTTCCACGTGCCGAGACGTGCGTCAAAAGTTATGGCTTCCGAAACTGAATATTTACAGTAAAAGTCAGTCTTTTTTCAAAAAATTATTTAAAATATTCTTGTAAGCCACGCCCACAAACTCTATGCAGGGTTTTATTTATAAATAGCCGGGATTTAACATACTTTTTATTTGAAATTGATAACTCAAACATCGGATAAGTTATACGCGTTCAAAGTCAGGCTGGACCTTTCCACCATAAATCAAGGTTGTTGAGTTTCTGAGCTGAGATTCCTCTGGACGCCACATCAGCTGGGTTCTCCTTAGTTGAAACGTGTTCCCATTGAGCTTCTGGGATAAGATTTCTTATTTCTTCGGTTCAGGATCGTACGAATTTGTTCTTATTTTTAGAGTTATTGATCCATCCCAATGTGATTGAGGAATCACTCCAAGCAAAAATTTTTGTCCTTTGTTTCAAAGTATCTTTTGTTTTATATAATAATTTGGATAGTAAATGAGCTGCACATAGTTCTAGCTTTGGTAAAGTCTTCCGATTTTTAATTGGGTTTACCTTGCTTTTCGATGTGATGAGCGAGACGTTTGTGTCAACTTTTGCATATATAACTGCTGCATATGCTTTTCCAGAGGCATCAGCAAATCCATGTAGTTCGAAATTCTTATTGCTAGCTGTTTTGATCCATCTTGGTGTAACCACCTTCTGAAGATTCTTAATGTCCTCCTTGAAGACATCCCATTCTTTCTGAAGATCTTCCAGCAGTTCAACATCCCAAGGCGATTGAAAAATCCACAGCTTTTGAATAAATAATTTTGCTACAATAGTTACTGGAGATATAAAACCAAGAGGGTCAAATATTTGTGCTAGATATGATAACACATGCCGTTTCGTTCTGCAATCGTTCGATGAAGTACTTACGCGGAATTTCAATATGTCGCGTACGGTCTCCCAATGCAAACAAAGTGATTTTACTGCTTCGTTATCCTTTATCGAAATAATTTGATTGTCATCGAGTCTTGGTATGTGTTGTAGAATTTCTGAGTGATTGGAATTCCATTTACGCAGTTTGAATCCATATTTGTTAAGATGAGCGGTAACTAAATTTTGGTATTTTAATGCATTCTTCTATGGTGTCAGCTCCGGTCATCAAATCGTCCATATAAAAATTTTTGATCATGTCGTGTATTAGTTTATCATTAGTATTATTACCGATTTCGTGTAGTGAACGTGTTGCCAAAAATGGCGCAGATGCTGTGCCATACGTCACAGTCTTCAATTTGTATTCCTTTATTGGGCTGTTGTGATTTTCTCTCCAAAGTATATACTGGTACGCTTGGTCTTCCTCTGCTACTTCTATTTGTCGAAACATCTTCTCCACATCAGCGGTTATGAAATTTTGCCAGTATCGCCATTTGAGTATTATATCAAAGATGTCTTTCTGAAGTCTTAGTCCTACCACCATTATGACATTTGGCTTCTGCCGTTGGAAGTTTTGGCAGAAGCGTCAAATACGACCCTTAATTTTGTGGTTAAACTTTCTTAACGAATTACCGGTTGATGAAGCATGTAATATTTTTCCATTCGCAACTGTGGACTTTTCTCCATGTGTCCCAATTCTAGATATTCTCTCATGAATTGTACGTAGTTGTTTTTCTATTCAACTATTTTGCCTAAATTATTAATCATTGTTGTTTCGCTATATAACTTCAGGCATCTTTCGTCTTCTGTGTTTGTGGGGGGTGATGTTGGTAATTCTTCCAGCTTCCAAAATCGTTCCAGATTTGTCAGCGCGACTGATTTTTTATTGTTGTTTACCTTTCTTTCTATGATGCCTGAAAGAATCCATCCAAATTTGGTGGCTTGTGCAAGTACTCCTTCCTTTTTCTCAATTCCTTAATCGATTATTCCGCTATACAAGTCGCTTCCTATTAATAATTCAATTCTGTCTGCCTTATTAAAGGAAGGATCTGCCAAAATATAGTTCTGCCACTGCTGGATATCATACTTAAAGTTGTTGTCAGGTTTTGATCCAGTTATGTGGGGTAAAACAAGAGCTTTTGTTTGCACCGCAAAATCACTAGTGAATCTCGGTTTTATTTCAATCGTGACTTTACTTTTTGATATGCCCACATCTGAATTAATAAGACCCTGGAGTTCAGTTCTAATCTTTATACGTGGGAGTGATAAGATTTGAGATGCCTCTTCTGTTGTTGCTGTCATCTGCAATCCTTGGTCGATTAGGGCGCGGAGCAAAATATTTTCTCCACTATAAGATTTTGCTTTTACCAAAGCGGTAGCGAGGAGAATTGTTGGTGATGGTTCATTGATTACCATGGTTGTGCTCCTGTTGGGTTTCTCCGTGGTACTTTGGAAATCCTTGTGAAGCAAGGCGTTGTGACTCTTTCCACACTGTTTGCATTTACTTGCCGGGCTAACGCATCTGGTGTTTGTTTTGTGATTTATACACAGAAAACATAATTTGTTCTTGTAAGCAAACGTGCGACAGCATATTTTTTGCGATACCATACAGACATTTGAATTCTGCTTGTTACTCTTAAATGCCGTTCCAGCGTTGTGTCTGTTATAGCTACCTGATTGCTTCCTAGCAACCGCACTTATTGTTTGATAATGTGACTCCAAAAAAGAGAGTACATCTCGAAGAGTTTGGATTTCTTTCGTTTTACGAACATTTTGTTCATATAATCGCAATCCGTCTCTGTCCACCTTACGGATTATTATTCTTGCTATGATGGGATCAGCATCATTTATATTTATTTTCATACCTTTTAGTGCGTGTATACATTCATTTGTTGAATCCAGTAATTTTTGAATACTTAATGCTGATTCACTGCTCACTGTAGGTTGGTCTAATAACTTATCTACCAATGTGGTAAATAAAATCCGGGGGTTCTCGTACCTTTGTTTCAATACCTCCAATGCTGCTTTATAATTCGTGCTGCTTAAATAAAGGTGCTGTATCAGTCTACCTGCTTCGCCTTTGACCATCGTTTTCAAGCGGTACATTTTTTCTATCTCCGAACTGTGCTCCACCTCATGTATCAATTTGTTAAAAAGATCGTAAAAGGATGACCATTCCTTCACATCTCCGTAAAATGCTGGGATTTTTACTTCTTCCAGTCTTACCGTGCTCGTCGCTGGTTTTATTTCTGGTGTGGCGATTTTCCGTGCTACGGTTTTCATTGTTGAAAAATATTTTCAAATTCTGCATCTAGTGTACTTATATCTGTTTCACCGTCTAGTTTTGCATAGGCTGCTTATATAGTTGCAAACCTTTTTACAGTATTTGCTTGACTACGGCCAGTTCTGTTGGTGATGATTTTTCCACATCGTTTAGTGTTTCTGTTAGGAGTTGCTCCATGTTTCTTATTTTTGTCAACAGTTGTTTGTGCATATTGGATGACGCATTTGCTTTACTATCTCCTATTGTTTCAATTTGTTGAGTTTGGAGTACTGGTTTATTTCATTGCGCCTTGGGTAGACGTATCGTCTAATGATAGCGGCGGGGATATACTCGTCGTTTCGTTTAGTATTTTAAGTGTTTTTTCGAATATTTGAAATATTGCATCGACGTAGTCTTTGCTGAAGTAGTCTTCATCTGTTACTCCAGCAGCCATTAGACTATGATGATTTTTTTCAAACTCCTGCCATAGCTTGGTTAGACGAGTTATCTTTTCCTCCTTTGTGACATGGCGAATACCTTTTTCTTGACCCTTGTTGTAGATGCAGATTGTGTCCTTTCCAATCTGCTTCTGCTTCTCAATTAATTATTGTCGAGTCGACATTACGTTGTATATTTCTTTTTTTTTTTTGAGCGAAACAAACCCTTTTCACTATTCACTTTCTGGTGTCAAAGCCCCAGAAACGCTTCACACTTAGTCACTTTCTGGTGTTCAAGCCCCAGAAACGCTTTTCAACAAACAATATGTTTAGTTAATTTAAATATTTTTAAACAACTTCTGAGTCTCTTACCGCTGGTGGGGGCAAACTCAAAATACTTTTATGTTATATATTTCTGAGCCTCTTACCACTGGTGGGGGAAAACTCAAAAATATTTTTTTTTATAATTCCACTCTATTGTAGAGTTTTAGAATTCAATTTTTGTTTTTAATAAATTCCTAATATTTTATTAGGTTATTCTTCTGAAACTTATCAGAATCTCTTACCACTGGTGGGGGAAAATTCTGAAAGTGGCTTCGAAGGACCAAATTTTAAAATAAGTAATTTCACACTGAATTTCGTTACGAAACTGATTATTATTAAATGATTTCTCTTCTTATATAGTCTTAAGCTAGTCGTAATATAAATATGTAAACTATGGGAGATTCTAATTAAACATGTTCTCTTGCAGTGGAAAACGCAGTGTGGGATATTTTCTTAAAAATACTACATTACGATACGTTATCTTAAAGATAGAAATTACATTTTTATCTACTTTATATGTTCTCCTATGTCTATTCATCTTATAAATGTGGACTTTATTTATTTATAATCTATGCATGAGAGATACTTATTCCTACATTTGTGTTCATATTTGAACAGTTTGCTTTACTTGGTTTTTTTTAGGGTTTCCTTGGGTCGGTGCCAAAAGTAGGACTTCCCATCTGACTGGAAGCGATTAATTTTTGTCTCGTCAAAACAGATAACTCTTTTCCAATCTCAAATTGTCCAGTTTTTTCTCCTTGCAGAATTTTAATGGAGCTTTAACATTCGCTAACATTTTTATTTATCATTGACGCAGCTAGTTTTGGTGTTGCTAAGTAAATATACCTTACAATCTTCTCCATACGACGGGCTTCTCTGTCTGTAAGCTTTGGTCGGCCTCTCTGATTCTCTGCGGGTTTAATATTTCGTCGTTTCTGGGCAACGAGAACTGTTGAATGTGCAATCTTCAAAAATTTCGCAATAGCTCTTGATGACTGACCATTTTTAGTCATGATGACTATATTATTTTCCATTTCTTCTGATATTTTTTTCATATTTAAACTATTAATTACATTTGTCTTCAATATCAATTCTCAACTAACTAATTAAAAACTGTTCCTCACCAATGAAAGCGCAATTCAAAAGAAATAAGGAAATAAAATCCGTAACGGTAAATGCAGAGGTGCACAACTAAAATAAACGCGCGCGTGCAAAAATGGACGAGTCACTTTATTTCAGTTGCGTAAAAAATTAGTTAAATTTTTTCTTTTCTTGTTATTTTATTGCTATTATTTTGTAGAGAAATAAACAAAGAATCTGAATTAAAAAACTTTATTGGAATCGATTCATTATTAAAACTTTATGTATTCAAAATTTTATGTTTCTTACAAAAAATAGGAGACTTTTGTTGAAATGAAACATACGATGATACTTTGGCTAGGAGACCTTGGAGACCTTGCAGACTGACAGCTCTATTCCGACTGGTTTACTAAAGTGTTAACTAAACTATAGTGTTGACTGACTAAACCGTTTTACTATTTATAAAGATTTTATATTCTATGCGAAATTTATAGGATATTTTCTTTATTATTTTGTAAATACAAAAAACATGTTGACAGCTCTTTGAATTCAATGGTAGTTAAATTTTAACTGTTGCTTTTAAAAATTGTAAAATTTTAAACAAACAAAAAAATTGTAAACAAACATAAAAATGTATTTTATGTATTTTTTAAATACCAAGAAAATTTAGTGTTAAAGGCTCACTTAGCCAAAATGCATCAATACTTTATGGACAGTGGGGGACATTGCTCTCCATGGATACAATGCGTTATAAAGATTCGCAGTGGTTTCCGTATATTTACCAAATTTTTAAGGGTTTATTTCTCTGTTACTCGAAATAACTTGTAATATAACTTTAAACTTAAATATTAAATTTAAGTCTATTCCAGTGATTCGAGAAGTAGTAACTGGATCGTCAAAAAAACTCCTAGCCTTATTGCCATCATTTGTGTTCCCAGCTCCAATATTAGGCATGTCGATGATGAGACCTTCTTTCTTAAATTCTGCTTGAACTTTCTTCTTCTTCTCCTCTCTCAGAAGTCTATTTTCAACATTCCTTACGGTTCCTTTTTCACCAAAATCCAGATCATAAGAAATCTTCAGAATATGTTCCATAAACCTGATTTATAAACCTGATAAACCTGATCGTATGTAACGGAGATAAACCAAATTCAAATCCGGAAATCTCATCTTTGTTAGGAGGAGTTTCATTTAATGTTTTTCTCATTGCCCCACAGATAGTGCAAGATGACGTTGACTTTGTACCCGTAAGAACTTTCACAATCTTTCCGTCAACCATTGTCATAAATAGTCTATGCTGGACGTTTACCTCCTTTCCCAGGTACTCAAAGGTAGAATCTTCCAAGTTATCTATTTGAGTATTTAACAATGATACTTCTTGTTGGATCAGCTGTTCAGTTTCTCTTTTATAAAGAAATTTGATTGGGTGGCAATACTTTGTTGTAGATGATGACGGGTTTTTCCATAAATTTTCCGATGAGATATTTTTCGAAGATGTTGATGGCTTGTTCATGTCAATTACGGATTGAGAAGTACCACAAAGTCTTAAAGGCACGAGGGACAACATAAACATATCTGCGTCAGATACTCCTTCCTCAATAACTTGTTTGTATTGACTTTGACCAGATGATCCATCACAGCCCCATTTAGAAAGCATTACTAAATTTCCGCTGCATTGTTTTATTATATCCTCTGAAATAGTGTGCAAGATACGTTCTGAGGTGTGGTCCAATAGTGCTTGTAGCTTTACTTCTGCTGATGTTGCCGTTACAGTGCAATAATCCCAGAGGGGTAAACAGCGTTTTTTAGCGTTTTTTATCTCATCATAAGAAGGATAAATGTTAGCATTAATTTCTAGTGCAGAAGACCTTATTAGCTCATATTGATGTCTAGTCATCTTCGAGTCAATGTATAGAGCCAGTGCCGTATCTGGAGCCATTTTTCCATCTGCTTTGTTAAGACTTTGCAGTTGACAGGTGTTGAGAATGCTGAAAGGACTCTTTTGAGGCGATTAGGACTTGCATGCGAAGCCTTTACCACGATATTAGCCTGAAGATGTTGCCTGGCTGCTCTTAGGTGTTGAATATAAGCTTTTGTTAGCATTGTATCGCCAACATTCAACGAAATTTCTTGTAGCCTTCTTCTTTTAGTCCGTTCTGAGCTATCTTCAAAAGGCTTTTGGGGTCTGCCTCGTTTCGATTCTGCTGCTGGATTTTCCTCAGCATCACTGTCCTCGTCATCTTGTTGAATTTGTATGACGTTATTTAGCCATTCCTGGTGTTTGCTTTTCAAATTTGACATTGAATAGCTGCAAGCCTTGTAATACTTCTTGCCGGTTTTCAAAATAGACTGTATTTGTTTTTTTAAATTTTGCAGGGCATTATAGCTTAAAATGTTGTCTTCTATAATGTCTTCAATAATGTGTTCGAACTCTATTTTCTTCATTATACTTAAATTTAAAATATATTCGTATGTCACAATTTTTCCTTCCATGTCTTCAACCTCTGGTTACTTCAAAATATTTGATATGAATGATTTCTATAACCAAAAAACATTCCTTTATAAGCAATTGTAATCACTGGAAAAATTCCCGCAACTATGCAGGCAGCCTTATGCCAGATTAGTTCATAAGGTACCTAAGCTTACGCGAGATTTACCTGTCGCTAAATGCTAATGAGGTTTTGAAAAACCTCAGTAAAATATTTTATTAACTTCTTCTTTTTTACGGCTGCCATAAATCGATTTAAAATTCTGAGAATTGACTAATACTTTTATTATTATACTTATACTACGAGTATAAATACTTTTATTATTACCTAAACACAAAAAAATCCAAATTTTAGGAAAACTAGCTTCCAGAGAAGGAGAAGGTATCGGAAAAAACCAAAAGAAAAGGATTAATTATCTCAAAATTGCAGGGTGGTAAAAAATTTATTCATCCCAACACTAAGTTTAGTTTACTTTATAGATTTCGAGTTAAAAAACAACGTTATATTGAAGTACATACATTATTAGTAGAAAATAAGTAGGTAAAATTTTCAAACAAAGAAAAACGGGTTCCTGTGGATCGCTGCGGGTCAAGTATATTTGGGAAAGTTTTTCTTAATACTTTGAATTTTCAGAAACTGTTACGGGTTCCACGTGCCGAGACGTGCGTCAAAAGTTATGGCTTCCGAAACTGAATATTTACAGTAAAAGTCAGTCTTTTTTCAAAAAATTATTTAAAATATTCTTGTAAGCCACGCCCACAAACTCTATGCAGGGTTTTATTTATAAATAGCCGGGATTTAACATACTTTTTATTTGAAATTGATAACTCAAACATCGGATAAGTTATACGCGTTCAAAGTCAGAAAAAAAACTAAAAAAACAGTTTTCGAAAATTTAGTTTTTATTTCTTGACTTTGACCGATCATCACGCAACTTGAGACTAATTTTCAGAAAATTCCTTTTGGCTCTGGAGGTGTATATCTGTTATAACTTAAATGCAAAAAGAATTTTTAAAAAATATGCGCGCGACTTTTTTGGTTTTTGGCCGCGGCCTAGACGCGATCTCCCACTGTGCATCGGAAATCTTTCTGCTTCGGAAATCCAGGCTGGACCTTTCCACCATAAATCAAGGTTGTTGAGTTTCTGAGCTGAGATTCCTCTGGACGCCACATCAGCTGGGTTCTCCTTAGTTGAAACGTGTTCCCATTGAGCTTCTGGGATAAGATTTCTTATTTCTTCGGTTCAGGATCGTACGAATTTGTTCTTATTTTTAGAGTTATTGATCCATCCCAATGTGATTGAGGAATCACTCCAAGCAAAAATGTTTGTCCTTTGTTTCAAAGTATCTTTTGTTTTATATAATAATTTGGATAGTAAATGAGCTGCACATAGTTCTAGCTTTGGTAAAGTCTTCCGATTTTTAATTGGGTTTACCTTGCTTTTCGATGTGATGAGCGAGACGTTTGTGTCAACTTTTGCATATATAACTGCTGCATATGCTTTTCCAGAGGCATCAGCAAATCCATGTAGTTCGAAATTCTTATTGCTAGCTGTTTTGATCCATCTTGGTGTAACCACCTTCTGAAGATTCTTAATGTCCTCCTTGAAGACATCCCATTCTTTCTGAAGATCTTCCAGCAGTTCAACATCCCAAGGCGATTGAAAAATCCACAGCTTTTGAATAAATAATTTTGCTACAATAGTTACTGGAGATATAAAACCAAGAGGGTCAAATATTTGTGCTAGATATGATAACACATGCCGTTTCGTTCTGCAATCGTTCGATGAAGTACTTACGCGGAATTTCAATATGTCGCGTACGGTCTCCCAATGCAAACAAAGTGATTTTACTGCTTCGTTATCCTTTATCGAAATAATTTGATTGTCATCGAGTCTTGGTATGTGTTGTAGAATTTCTGAGTGATTGGAATTCCATTTACGCAGTTTGAATCCATATTTGTTAAGATGAGCGGTAACTAAATTTTGGTATTTTAATGCATTCTTCTATGGTGTCAGCTCCGGTCATCAAATCGTCCATATAAAAATCTTTGATCATGTCGTGTATTAGTTTATCATTAGTATTATTACCGATTTCGTGTAGTGAACGTGTTGCCAAAAATGGCGCAGATGCTGTGCCATACGTCACAGTCTTCAATTTGTATTCCTTTATTGGGCTGTTGTGATTTTCTCTCCAAAGTATATACTGGTACGCTTGGTCTTCCTCTGCTACTTCTATTTGTCGAAACATCTTCTCCACATCAGCGGTTATGAAATTTTGCCAGTATCGCCATTTGAGTATTATATCAAAGATGTCTTTCTGAAGTCTTAGTCCTACCACCATTATGACATTTGGCTTCTGCCGTTGGAAGTTTTGGCAGAAGCGTCAAATACGACCCTTAATTTTGTGGTTAAACTTTCTTAACGAATTACCGGTTGATGAAGCATGTAATATTTTTCCATTCGCAACTGTGGACTTTTCTCCATGTGTCCCAATTCTAGATATTCTCTCATGAATTGTACGTAGTTGTTTTTCTATTCAACTATTTTGCCTAAATTATTAATCATTGTTGTTTCGCTATATAACTTCAGGCATCTTTCGTCTTCTGTGTTTGTGGGGGGTGATGTTGGTAATTCTTCCAGCTTCCAAAATCGTTCCAGATTTGTCAGCGCGACTGATTTTTTATTGTTGTTTACCTTTCTTTCTATGATGCCTGAAAGAATCCATCCAAATTTGGTGGCTTGTGCAAGTACTCCTTCCTTTTTCTCAATTCCTTAATCGATTATTCCGCTATACAAGTCGCTTCCTATTAATAATTCAATTCTGTCTGCCTTATTAAAGGAAGGATCTGCCAAAATATAGTTCTGCCACTGCTGGATATCATACTTAAAGTTGTTGTCAGGTTTTGATCCAGTTATGTGGGGTAAAACAAGAGCTTTTGTTTGCACCGCAAAATCACTAGTGAATCTCGGTTTTATTTCAATCGTGACTTTACTTTTTGATATGCCCACATCTGAATTAATAAGACCCTGGAGTTCAGTTCTAATCTTTATACGTGGGAGTGATAAGATTTGAGATGCCTCTTCTGTTGTTGCTGTCATCTGCAATCCTTGGTCGATTAGGGCGCGGAGCAAAATATTTTCTCCACTATAAGATTTTGCTTTTACCAAAGCGGTAGCGAGGAGAATTGTTGGTGATGGTTCATTGATTACCATGGTTGTGCTCCTGTTGGGTTTCTCCGTGGTACTTTGGAAATCCTTGTGAAGCAAGGCGTTGTGACTCTTTCCACACTGTTTGCATTTACTTGCCGGGCTAACGCATCTGGTGTTTGTTTTGTGATTTATACACAGAAAACATAATTTGTTCTTGTAAGCAAACGTGCGACAGCATATTTTTTGCGATACCATACAGACATTTGAATTCTGCTTGTTACTCTTGAATGCCGTTCCAGCGTTGTGTCTGTTATAGCTACCTGATTGCTTCCTAGCAACCGCACTTATTGTTTGATAATGTGACTCCAAAAAAGAGAGTACATCTCGAAGAGTTTGGATTTCTTTCGTTTTACGAACATTTTGTTCATATAATCGCAATCCGTCTCTGTCCACCTTACGGATTATTATTCTTGCTATGATGGGATCAGCATCATTTATATTTATTTTCATACCTTTTAGTGCGTGTATACATTCATTTGTTGAATCCAGTAATTTTTGAATACTTAATGCTGATTCACTGCTCACTGTAGGTTGGTCTAATAACTTATCTACCAATGTGGTAAATAAAATCCGGGGGTTCTCGTACCTTTGTTTCAATACCTCCAATGCTGCTTTATAATTCGTGCTGCTTAAATAAAGGTGCTGTATCAGTCTACCTGCTTCGCCTTTGACCATCGTTTTCAAGCGGTACATTTTTTCTATCTCCGAACTGTGCTCCACCTCATGTATCAATTTGTTAAAAAGATCGTAAAAGGATGACCATTCCTTCACATCTCCGTAAAATGCTGGGATTTTTACTTCTTCCAGTCTTACCGTGCTCGTCGCTGGTTTTATTTCTGGTGTGGCGATTTTCCGTGCTACGGTTTTCATTGTTGAAAAATATTTTCAAATTCTGCATCTAGTGTACTTATATCTGTTTCACCGTCTAGTTTTGCATAGGCTGCTTATATAGTTGCAAACCTTTTTACAGTATTTGCTTGACTACGGCCAGTTCTGTTGGTGATGATTTTTCCACATCGTTTAGTGTTTCTGTTAGGAGTTGCTCCATGTTTCTTATTTTTGTCAACAGTTGTTTGTGCATATTGGATGACGCATTTGCTTTACTATCTCCTATTGTTTCAATTTGTTGAGTTTGGAGTACTGGTTTTTTCATTGCGCCTTGGGTAGACGTATCGTCTAATGATAGCGGCGGGGATATACTCGTCGTTTCGTTTAGTATTTTAAGTGTTTTTTCGAATATTTGAAACATTGCATCGACGTAGTCTTTGCTGAAGTAGTCTTCATCTGTTACTCCAGCAGCCATTAGACTATGATGATTTTTTTCAAACTCCTGCCATAGCTTGGTTAGACGAGTTATCTTTTCCTCCTTTGTGACATGGCGAATACCTTTTTCTTGACCCTTGTTGTAGATGCAGATTGTGTCCTTTCCAATCTGCTTCTGCTTCTCAATTAATTATTGTCGAGTCGACATTACGTTGTATATTTCTTTTTTTTTTTTGAGCGAAACAAACCCTTTTCACTATTCACTTTCTGGTGTCAAAGCCCCAGAAACGCTTCACACTTAGTCACTTTCTGGTGTTCAAGCCCCAGAAACGCTTTTCAACAAACAATATGTTTAGTTAATTTAAATATTTTTAAACAACTTCTGAGTCTCTTACCGCTAGTGGGGGCAAACTCAAAAGACTTTTATGTTATATATTTCTGAGCCTCTTACCAATGGTGGGGGAAAACTCAAAAATATTTTTTTTTATAATTCCACTCTATTGTAGAGTTTTAGAATTCAATTTTTGTTTTTAATAAATTCCTAATATTTTATTAGGTTATTCTTCTGAAACTTATCAGAATCTCTTACCACTGGTGGGGGAAAATTCTGAAAGTGGCTTCGAAGGACCAAATTTTAAAATAAGTAATTTCACACTGAATTTCGTTACGAAACTGATTATTATTAAATGATTTCTCTTCTTATATAGTCTTAAGCTAGTCGTAATATAAATATGTAAACTATGGGAGATTCTAATTAAACATGTTCTCTTGCAGTGGAAAACGCAGTGTGGGATATTTTCTTAAAAATACTACATTACGATACGTTATCTTAAAGATAGAAATTACATTTTTATCTACTTTATATGTTCTCCTATGTCTATTCATCTTATAAATGTGGACTTTATTTATTTATAACCTATGCATGAGAGATACTTATTCCTACATTTGTGTTCATATTTGAACAGTTTGCTTTACTTGGTTTTTTTTAGGGTTTCCTTGGGTCGGTGCCAAAAGTAGGACTTCCCATCTGACTGGAAGCGATTAATTTTTGTCTCGTCAAAACAGATAACTCTTTTCCAATCTCCAATTGTCCAGTTTTTTCTCCTTGCAGAATTTTAATGGAGCTTTAACACTTTTATCCGATAATGCAGGCTTTTTCTACTTAACGGCTGATACTAGTCCAATCTTACGAAGTGCTCTGCGTGCGGTCCATTCGCTAACATTTTTATTTATCATTGACGCAGCTAGTTTTGGTGTTGCTAAGTAAATATACCTTACAATCTTCTCCATACGACGGGCTTCTCTGTCTGTAAGCTTTGGTCGGCCTCTCTGATTCTCTGCGGGTTTAATATTTCGTCGTTTCTGGGCAACGAGAACTGTTGAATGTGCAATCTTCAAAAATTTCGCAATAGCTCTTGATGACTGACCATTTTTAGTCATGATGACTATATTATTTTCCATTTCTTCTGATATTTTTTTCATATTTAAACTATTAATTACATTTGTCTTCAATATCAATTCTCAACTAACTAATTAAAAACTGTTCCTCACCAATGAAAGCGCAATTCAAAAGAAATAAGGAAATAAAATCCGTAACGGTAAATGCAGAGGTGCACAACTAAAATAAACGCGCGCGTGCAAAAATGGACGAGTCACTTTATTTCAGTTGCGTAAAAAATTAGTTAAATTTTTTCTTTTCTTGTTATTTTATTGCTATTATTTTGTAGAGAAATAAACAAAGAATCTGAATTAAAAAACTTTATTGGAATCGATTCATTATTAAAACTTTATGTATTCAAAATTTTATGTTTCTTACAAAAAATAGGAGACTTTTGTTGAAATGAAACATACGATGATACTTTGGCTAGGAGTACCTTGCAGACTGACAGCTCTATTCCGACTGGTTTACTAAAGTGTTAACTAAACTATAGTGTTGACTGACTAAACCGTTTTACTATTTATAAAGATTTTATATTCTATGCGAAATATTTTGCGAGGATATTTTCTTTATTATTTTGTAAATACAAAAAACATGTTGACAGCTCTTTGAATTCAATGGTAGTTAAATTTTAACTGTTACTTTTAAAAATTGTAAAATTTTAAACAAACAAAAAAATTGTAAACAAACATAAAAATGTATTTTATGTATTTTTTAAATACCAAGAAAATTTAGTGTTAAAGGCTCACTTAGCCAAAAGAGGAAAGCTTGAGTTAACTTTCAGACAATTCTGATTTCTTTATTCACTTCTCTTATTTATACTTAATTTAATAACTTAAGAAGACTAAGCATTACATGGATATAAGCATTGCTGCGTTAACATGATTGATACGTTATTGTTTCACTGTGTAACTACCGTGTGTATTTTCGCTTGCGTTAGCGATTCATTAGTGTGCTATAGGTTGATGTACATTTTTAGTTTGTCGTAACTAGTTAACTAGGTTATTTGTTTTATGTTGTTGCAGTGGAATGTAGTTACAGTGGGATACAATACATCCTCACCCTTTAAAAGAAAACCCTTTATTAAAACCCTTCTCACCCTTTTCTAAAAAAAAAATTTTTTTGGTTTACAATAGTTATAATGGGGCATATTTATAGTCCCAAAAAAAAGTATACTTTAGATAGAGTCTACTCTAATTTTAATGTATACTTTGAATTCTTTTCAATTTATAATCACAAATAAAGTATGCTGGAAATAAAGTATACTTTAAAGGCAAATATTTTAACATAATTCACTCTGTGACATAAAAAAATTAATTTTTCTGTCATATCGATTGAATTTAAATTTAAATATCAAATGCTAGAATGTTAAATCGGAAATGGACACGCCGTTGGATGTATGTAAGTAGTATTTAATAAATAAATTATTTGTATGTATAATTGAAACCATTATACACAGAAATTAAAAAGAGAGCGAGGACAAAATTGGTCGGAACAATAAAAACAATGTTTGCGGGAGTTTGTCGCCGAAAATGTAGATGCGATAGAAGATAAAAGGAATGATGTATCCATGATAAAGAAAAAAAAGATGCATGGTCAAAGGTAAGGCAAAACATGTTAGCGGCTGGATTTGACCGCGACATCAGCAAATTGAAGCAGCAGTGGATGCGAATTAAGGTTTCAGCACGTAAAGCTACAGCAGCAAACAAAAAGGCAATGGTTGCCACTGGCAACTGCGTTGAAATCGCGTCGCTGACCAACGAAGAACTAATGGTGCAGCAACTAATTGCCGATGATTTAGTCGAGGACACAATTTTAATTGATAGTAACACTGTTATGGAAGATTTCGCGCCAAAATCGTCGCAGCGTTATAAGACACATTCGCTAACAACAACCAAGGAAACCGAAAATTAGAATGATAACATGTATCTAAAGAAACTGAAAAATTTAGAAAAAAACAATTTAGGGAAAGTTAGTGTCATTGAAGAACGGAAAAAACAAATAGCCGAAGAACTTGCAATGGAGAGAGAAATTCATGAACTGCAAGTAAAAAAACTACAATTAGAAATTGAGCATGAAATGCAAGGAGAAGAACGGAAGCAGGAAAAGCATGCCGTGACCATGCAAATTTAAAAAAAACAACTGGAAGAAACTAACAAAAAGAAATAAAAAAAACTTGTAAATATTTTCATAAAGAATAAAATATTTGCTATTTTAACAATTTATTTGCTATCTTTGATTTGGTTAGTATTTATAAAAAATGTGAATTTATAAAAGCAGTGCGATATGCTCTTCCAGAAGAGTTTGATATTGCTAAAAAATTTTCTGATGTGGTTTATCTAACAGTCTGAATAATGGGCGAGTCTGCAACTAAATGTAAAAGAAGTAATTATTATTGGTTTCAGTAAAACTAATTATATTTCATACGTGAAATATTTCTTTCCTTTGCGATAACAACGTTTTTTGCTGTATTTAGATCAACTCGAAGTCTTTCCAGCACAGATCTGAATTTAGATTTTAATTGCCCGTTTAGGCATTCAATTTTTGATCGTGTTGCGATGAGACTTTTATTGTATCTGGACACAAAGATGTATTGTATGTTAGAATTTTATTTTGTTGCACATATGCAAACTAAAAACCTTTCTTCCTGTGGATTCGAAGGATTTCTCAATGGGGTCAAAAGGATATTTGAGGTCGGATATCCCGCTTCTCCAAGTAATATTCCATTGTGCTCTCCTTTACTAGCCTCAAGCCTACTTTTTAGCTGAGAGCTATTTCAAATTCTTGCATCATGTCGACTTTCCCGCGATCTTGCAACAATGTCAAGTATTCTATAGTCCGCATCACATACTATCTAAAATTTTCCATATACAAATTATATTAGCATTTTTATATTGTTCAATTTTAGATTACCTGAACGTTGAGGGAATAATACCCTTTTCTGTTTAAAAAATGTCCAGCCATAGAAGTGCCAACATTTTTGATGGGCATTTTATTTTAACATGGGCACAGTCAATGGTCCCAATAACTGACAGGAAGTGAGCAATACTAAAAAATTTTGATTTTACTTCTTGCAGCTGCCTGCCCACGGGATAGCGAATGAAATAAGGCAATAGCAATGCTATTCGCCGTGTATTACATTTCAGAATGACACTGACCGACAATTGCGATACTCCATGCAAAGCACCTAAAAATGCAAGATATACTATTCACAAAATTCTGATGATTTCTCTGTTAAACTCACCTGTGTCAACTTGGTGTACATTTCTACCAAGGAAATGTAAAGTGATTAAAACTTTTAATTTCGTGGAAATGGGCAGACCCCTTTTGTTTCTGGGCTGCTCCATCTCAAAAATTTTAATTTCAAGAAATTTAACAGTATTTTTATCGAAGCGGTATCGTCCATAAAAACTTGCATCATCCAATTCATATGGATCAATTCTTTGCTTATATACTTTTGGTCTTCGACGTTGAGGAAGCTCTATTTCACCTAGGAATTCAAAATCACGCAAAATTATTTCGTATCTTTCCATTTTTACACCAATAGAACGAATTATCTCTTACTATATACAAAAAGTATAATAAAAAGTCAACTTCAAAAAATTTAATAACAACTTTATCTCATTTTAAAATTAAAGTGTACTTTTTCCTATAAAGTTGATTTTAAGTCGACTATAAATAATAAAAAGTATACTTTTTTTTAAAGTATACTTTTTTATACAAAAGTACACTTTAAATTTGACTATCAATATGCGCCAATGTGTTTATTTTTTTAAATTATTATTGTGTATCTCTGAGGATCTTCCCTTAGTATCTATAATTGAATTTACACTATTATTTAATATAATTTATTTTAATATAATTCATTTAATTTTATATAATTTACACTATTTCTATTATCTTATAATGTCCATTATAGGGTTTTTCAGATTTCTTTCGGTTTCTCTTTTTACTAAAACTAAATCTCCCACGTTAAATTGTACAGTGTTGGTATTTTTATCGTATTCTATTTTACGTTTTTTTTATTCTTGTCACACAGTTATATTTATTTTAAATAACGTTTTATTAAGTAAAAAAAAGAAATAGAATTCATTAAAATGTTAACTCTTACGTCTTCGCTGTTACTCCGCTTCGTTACTTCTATCGAATGTCAGAACTGAATGTTAGCGAATGTTAGTTAGCGTCTGCTTGGTGGTGTTCACCAACCCGCCTCCCGTGACAGTTCGGCCAATCCTGATATGGAATCGTCCTCGATTTCAGGAAAGTCGTCGCTTCCAGGGTCAAGTTCCGGCGCACTAATACACCAGCGCTTGAGCTTGTCTGAGGCATAAACTGAGCAGAAAGCTCGTCCGGTTACAAAGGCTCCAGGGACGTCTTTAATAATGTAGGGTCCGCGGTATTTCGGCTCTAGCTTCCGCGACTCAACGGTAGCAGGTGACTCATGTTGAAGGACAACGAGGTCACCCTCCATATATTTTGTTAACCTTGTTCGTATTTTCGGGTTGTCGACCAGCAAACTTATATTGTCTATCCGGGCAATTCGCTGTTATGTGGTTTGTGCGTCGACAAATAGCGCACCTTTCCTTTCGCTGAGGTTCAAGGCAATTGATTGAGTAATGACCAATTCTATGGCAGTTAAAACTGCTTTTGACTGCTTGTCGTTGACTTTCCTATCATCGGATTTCCGTATTAGCATTGTTCTTGTTTTATTGGACGGAATCGTAAATGTTTTTGTTTGTGCTGGTGATTTTACATCATTATGCACGCAATATGCAACGATGTCTCGCAGTAACTCATTACAGGAAACATATTCGTTCGATATCTTCCTTTTCAAGTCATTGTCGTTGATCCCGTTATTAACGTGTCGAACAATGGCTGTTTCTGGAAGTACACCTTTTTTTTCCATTGCGAACATTTTGTAATAATATTCCTGGGGTGACTCGAATCTCTGGAAGCAATGCAACTATATCACGTACGTTAGCAAATGGGTTCGCAACATTTTGTGTATCGATTCCGATTGCTTGCATCGTTGTGTTTCCATTCCCTGGCAGAACATACCACGTATTTGGTTGTGAATTATATATATTTTGCATTGAATTTTGCGTTGGAAGTTGGGAGCCGTTAACAACTTCAGTACAATAAGAATTACATTTGTATTGTAGGACATGGACGTTGCCGCTTGCGTTGACATAGGGTCATGCTGACGTGATGCGAGAACATAACCTGTGTGCGGACCTCAAAAAATGTTGGTTGAGAGTTTATCGAATTATAAGTATTAATAGTAGTTAATAGTAGGTTGTAGAAGCGTTTCAACCTGATAACCGGTAGTGTTTTGCTGCGAAAACGCTGTAACTGGATGTAGTGTAATTGTATTCGATGGTTGGGTTACAGCAACTTGATACATCTTGGTAACTTGTTGCGGCAACTCTGCAACATAAAAACTATTAGCATCATGCGGCTGAGATACAAACCGATAATTATTTTGGCGAGACTCTGCGGCTGACGTAAAATAACGGTTGTTCGTATCGTGGTATACGTTCATCGGAGCGTCGATGTTTCTAGGCGATTGCGATTACGTGAAGGGTGTAAGCGGAGCGAGCGTTACTTGAGTAGTCGGATGATTTTGAGACAAGAGTGGCGTTTTCCGCGATACGTGCGGTACTGTACCCGTTTGCGTTTTGTTTCGTTTGTTTGGTGATGACACCTGCGATGGTTCAAAAGCATCGTCGTTTATACTTTGGAATTCTATCGCACTAAACTCATGCTCTTCGAGTCGCGTTATCAATTCTAGCCGTTTGCCAAGCGTAGGCAATCCAGCTTCTTTGCACTTGTTTTTTTAATGCTTCTAATTTTAGTTGTCGTATACCCGGCATTTTCTTTCCCTTTTTTGTATCGTTTTTTAATTTTCGTTACTTTTAGGCGTTTCTTTGTAGTGATTTACTAAATTTGTTCACTATCCCACTTCTGAAAAATTGTCACACAGTTTTATTTATTTTAAATTACGTTTTATTAAGTACAAAAAAGAAAGATAATTCATTAAAATATTAACTCGCACGTTTTCGCCGTTACTCCGCTTCGTTACTTCTATCGAATGTCAGAACTGAATGTTAGCGAATGTTAGTTAGCGTCTGCTTGGTGGTGTTCACCAACCCGCCTCCCGTGACACTCTATTTATTATATTTCTAGCTCGTTCGTTAACATAATCTTCCCTGTTGTAAACTGGAGTGGTATTTTCTAATATGTATGTATGTCGTTAGGTAAATAAGATAACTTACCAAATATAAGTTCGTATGGACTGTATTGTGTGTCAATGACCTCTCACATTGACAGTGACAGGGTTTTAAGCAAAAGTGTAGAATGGTATCCATTTGTCCCGTAATCTTCTGCAAAGGTTAACAAAAACTCATTTCACACTCTGTGGTTTCGTTCGATATTACCGATTGTCTGGTGGTAGTATGGTGTGGAAAATATTTTTTTAGTTTTTAATTATGCGCATAGCCTTTCCATTAGTATATTATTAAACTCAGTTCCTCTGTCTGACTTTAAAATTTTGAAACATTCGCATTTTAAAATAAATTGCTCTATTAATGCTTTTGCTATTATGTTATCATCTTTAGTCTCAATAGGTTATATTCTTAGTGGTCCTACTGTGCCAATTTGTATTGTTTCAAAGCTAGTGCTCGTTGTGTCAGTTATAATAATTTTTTCTTTAGTATGTCGACCTGTTTACTCTTACAGCATAATTCATATAGATTTATGTAGTCATTTTAGAATCCCACACAACATAATTCTCGCTCAATCTGCTTTGTTTTTTTTTTTTAATTTGAAGTTTAGACATTTCAAAAATACAATTTCAAGGCAATTCAATTTCAAAAAATCACAAATACAATTTCCATACAATTTCAGGCAATAACTACGTTTGTTGTTGCTTTTTTAAATGCTTTTTGTAAATTGCCTGTGTGACAAGGTATTTCATAAGCTGAAAATATACAATTGCCAGACAATCGGATATGTCAATGTAGACGACACCTAAAAATCAGTTGTTTTCATACAATTGACTTGAGTATTGGGCTATTTTTCTTCTGTAAACTTCAAATTTCTAAAAAATCTTATAAATAATCATTCTATCATTGCAAAAAAGATCAAAAAATCCCATTATCGGTTGCCATTATCGCAAAACTTCGAAATCACACATAGAATTTTCACATTTTTAAAATTTTTTTAAAAGCAGACGTAAAATACTTAAAGCTGGCATCTCTAGTCAATAGTACACGACGTTTTTGACGTATTTAAGACAATCCAGACAATTTTGAGACAATTCTGGAAATTTTCTTCTGAAATACTTGGGTCGTCAATTGCCTGACAATTTCAAGTCTCATATTGCCTGTCAATATTGCGATTATGAAATCTTCACATTATGTAGTCATTTTAGAATCCCACACAACACAATTCTCGCTCAATCTGCTTTGTTTGTTTCTTAAATTTGAAGTTTAGGCATTTCAAAAATACAATTTCAAGACAATTCAATTTCAAGAAATCACAAATACAATTTCAATACAATTTCAGGCCATAACTACGTTTGTTGTTGCTTTTTTAAATGCTTTTTGTATATTGCCTGTCTGACAAGGTATTTCATAAGCTGAAAATATACAATTGCCAGACAATCGGATATGTCAGTGTAGACGGCACCTAAAAACCAGTTGTTTTCATACAATTGACTTGAGTATTGGTCTCTTTTTCCTTTGTAAACTTCAAATTTCTAAAAAATCTAATAAATAATCATTCTGTCATTGCAAAAAATATCAAAAAATCATGGTTGCCATTATCGCAAAACTTATCGCAAAAAAATTTCACATAGAATTTTCAAATTTTTAAAAATTTCTTAAAAGCAGACGTAAAATACTTAAAGCTGGTATCTCTAGTCAGCAGTACACGACGTTTTTTGACGTATTCAGGACAATCCAGACAATTTTGAGACAATTATAGAAATTTTCTGAAATACTTGGGTCTTCAATTGCCAGACAATTTCAGGTCTCATATTGCCTGACAATATTGCGACTATGAAATCTTCACATTATATATTTTTTTACCATTTGTCGCATATTTTTCCACAAATATCTTTGTTTTAATTTTAAAATAGTTTTTCTGATTCCTAGGTGACCTCCGTGTGGGGAGTTGTGATATTCTTCAATCAGTTTATATTTTGCGATATTATCGTATATAATTTTCGGAGCTTTATATATCATTATCTTCAGTAGTGAGCTTTTATTCTTGGTTTGTTGCGCCGAGCTATATTTTATTTTAAAATCTTCTTTCTTGATTAACTGAAATACAATATGTCATCTGTTTCTTCAAGCGCTAAGACGTGTATATTTTATTTATGCATTTTTGATAACAGCTTCTCTAATATCAAATCTAGATTTGTTAGACCTTCACTGCATCGAGCAATAATATTTTCTTTATTAATTTAAATCAAGGGTTTATTACCTCTGCTGTCAATGAATTTTAATTTTTTTATACCTTTTCTACCAGTTATTGATACGCAGTCCCATATAGATATATTGGATAGGTCGCATCTGTGGTTACTATAAAAGGTTTCTCAAAATTTGAATATTGTAGGATTGATGGTTTAATTAATTTTTCTTTTTGTGTAGCAAAAGCTGTTTGACATTCTTCTGTCCAAACGAAAGCTGTGTCTTTCTTTAGAAATGAATTTAATGGTGTGAAAATTAGTGCAAAATTTTCTATGAATCGTCTATAATAATTGCAAAATGCTACATATCTCCTTACTTCGTCTACAGTTTTTGGGACTGGGTAATTTTTTATAAATTCGTACTAAGCTGGGTCAGTCTTTATTCCATCATGGGTTATTAGGTGTCCTAGGAATACTACATCTGATTGCAAAAATTTCCATTTACTAGGATTTAATTTCAGGTTGCATTTCTGTAGTCTGTCAAATAGTTTAATAAAAATCTTATTGTGGTGTTGTAGGCTGCATCCGAAAACAATTACATATATCGTCTACGTATAGAAATGCTTCGGTGCCTAAACCACTCAATACTATTATGGGCATTCTTTGGAAGCTATTCGATGAGATTTTCAGACCGAAAGGTAGTCCCTTAAAATGGTAATGGCCATCTGAGGTTGAAAATGCTGTCAGAGGTCTTGATTTTTTGCTCAACGGAATTTGGTGAAAGGAACTCGTCATGTCTAACGTTTAGAAAAATTTAGATCTGTCTAGTTTGTCGAGTATGTCTTCTATTCTAGTTAATGGAAATTTGTCATTTGATAGTTTGTCGTATAATTTTTTGTAGTCAACTACTAAGCGCCATTTTTTGCAACCTTTACTTTTATTTGGTACCAACAAAAGAGGTGAGTTGCATGGGCTTGTAAAGTGTTCAGTTATGTCGTTTTTCAATAATTCTGTCAAATGATTTTTGACAAATTGTTTTTATGATGAAACGACATCTGGCTGTTTAATTTTTCAATATCTTGGTTGTTGTCTAGTCTGGTTTGTGCTCCGAATAATTTATAGAAGGGCGCATAATGAGGGGGAAATTGGGGGCTTCAAACTTTCCACCATATAAAAAAATTATTTATGAAAATATATTGGATATTTCATGTTCTTGTCTGTTCTGGAAATTGTTCGATTCTTAACTGAAGTCCAACTAAAAATACCTTCATGCTTTTCTAGATTTTTATAGATTCAATTAATTTTAATGTAAGTAAATTTCCATGAATCTTGTTTTATTTGTCCATTGTGCAATCAGATTGACCTTCCCTTGAAATTAGAATGATGAAGAACATATTTTTAATGTCGACATATATAATCAAATTACCTCCGAACATGTCTTTTAACAACTTTTTACTACGCCCAAAATTATTTTCTTGACGTGTCAGTTAATTTAGATAAATTTTGGTTAAATTTGAATATTGCAAAATGAATGCTATTGCAAAGAAGCGTGGTGATAATTGGATGGCCGACTATAAGGTAAAAAAAGCATTTCATTCATTATTTTTTAATTTGAATAAAATGCTCTCGTTTTTAGATCCTGTTGCAAGATCTAGATAAAGACCGCGTGTCTATCATAGAAAATAAAAACACGGACACCAACATCAATAAAGAGAAGAAGCTTGCTTGGGAAGATTTGGAGGAAAGGTAAGACTCGAAATCTTTAACCTTAGGATGCATATCCAAACCCTCAAAAAGAATGCACAACTCTGTCGCATGCTCGGCTGTCTCTTGTTATGCATCATAAGGTTAAATTAAATAAAATAAGAAAAGTTTAAGAAAAAACTTAAAATCCTTTTAGTTTCAACGCCATGACAAAAGGCACATGGCGTTCGGTAAGCCAGCTTAAAACCCAATGGGCAATTATAAAAATGAATGCCAAAAAAGCCAATGCCGCCCACCGCAAGGAAATTTTTAAAACTGGTGGTGGACCAAGACCTACAACTCCTACTGAACGAAGTGATATATACTCCTGGCTTCCAAACGAGTTTATCACCGACGTCAATAATTTTGATTCCGATGCCAACATTAGTGTATGCCCAGATAGACCAGATGGCAACCTTTTTGTCACTGATGTAAGCAATAAGGATTTACAGGATAACCTTAATAAAGTAAATCATAACAGCCCTTCTTTGTTTTGGAAATTTTATTATATTTATTATATAGTTGCTAGGTGGTAGCCAGGAAGTTGTTGCAGAAATAACGGAAGATTTCCCAATCCAATCTCAATCAAATACGCCAATGGCTAAAAAGAAATTAAAACTTAAAAGCAAGGTACAATCCCAGTTTCTTTTTCTTTTCTTCAATCTTTATCCTCGTTATAGCGAGAAGAAGTTTTCGTAATATTTAATGAAGAAAATGTTATAATTATTTTTCTTTACAGCCAAATGTGGAGAGTACAACTGCAGTAACTACCACTGCTAAGGAAAGTATCACAAATATTGAAACTCTAGAAGTAAATTGCAAAAAAGAGTTGCATGTACTTCAAATTGCCAACGAAAAAAAAAGAGGACGAAATCTGGACCTTGAGTATAAACTCTTGAAGATAAAATTACAGTCCGCAAAACGTAGGAGAATATAGAATAGTAATAGAATAGAATAGAATAATAATAAAATTTATAAAATTTATTATTGTTTAATAATTTATTATTGAACGCTGTTTATTATTGAAATAATAATAATTTATTATTATTATTGAACGCTGATAATTCATGTTAAAAATTGTGTTGCCAAGAAGCGTTTTCCTTGGATTGTTTTTCAAACGATGAGTCAGTTGCAGCACTTGAACTACAATTAACTATTAAAAATGATGTTTTTCAAACGATGAGTCAATTGCAGCACTTGAACTACAACTAACTATTAAAAATGATGTTTTTCAAACGATGAGTCAGTTGCAGCACTTGAACTACAACTGGCTATTGGAAATGATGAAAATGACGAGAATAAGCACAGTATGAGGAGTTAGTTGCAGCACTTGGACTACAACTAACTATTGATGAACTGTGTGTAGATTAACACCGAATTGATTGAGTGTTGTTGCAATAAACCGTGATGAACACCGAATATTAATGAACTATGTGTAGATTAACACCGAATTGATTGAGTGTTGTTGCAATAAACCGTGATGAACTCCGAATATTGATGAACTATGTGTAGAGTAACACCGAACTAAAAAATGACTTGATTCTTGTCGTCTGAATGTCAACTAACTGATCTTTATTTTATTTCGATATATTTAAAGCATTATACAATATGTTAGTTCAATGTGAACAATATGAAATTGAAATGGCATTATAAAATGGAACAGCAAAACAGTACAATAAAATTGAAATAGTGAGCTAGCTTATGTTTACCGTTTACTAGTCGCAGTCGCGGCAGTTCAACATACGCTTGTAATTGGAGATTGTTAGTCATGGCCAGCAGGTGAATAACACTGCAGGTGAATGACTTGTAGAACAAAAACAGTGTCCCTGTAGGAACGGTTGGGCATCAGTGCTGTGGATGTTTTGGTTCTAACCATCCTCCCGCCCGTTGAACGAAGTTAGTCGATGGCGACTTCGAATGACGGATTTCGCTGAGGAAGTGGATTGGGTTTGATTGGCGTTGATGTCTTCTGTGTTTTCTTCCATTTCCAACATATTGTACTTAGTATTACTATGCTAATGAAAAGTGCCAAATATCCGACGGCGAATTGATGTTGGTCAGTTTTTGTAAGACGATGGAGTGGATCATCATTATTTTGAATTTTTAGCTGTTCTTGCAGTTTGCCTATATCTTCAATCTTTGACATGAAGTGGCTCACATTTATTTTGACATGGTTGAGTTCTGTGATAGTTTCGATCGGTATAACTTCGTTCAAGCTTATATATGACATGGTTAAATTATTGTTGATCTGCTGAAGGCTATGGGTCGTCATCTGTTTAGTCTTAATTATGCAATTTGGTTGTAATTTTATGTTACCGGCCCCTGTCAATGTGACTTGGAGTGCTTCCGAATCACAGACTGCATTCACTCGCATTGGTGTTTTGGTTGCGAAGATCCATTCATTTGTTCTTACTATTGCTTGCCAAAAAAGTTCGCTAGTGACGTCAACCAATTTGCAATTTGCGCTCGTTTCATTGTTGAATAAATCCACTTCGCAGGTGCACACTCCAGATCCTTGGTTGTATACCGTTTTTATGTCAGTGCACAAATATGTGTTTTGCCTTATCACAGTGCATGATTGAATTAACGTTTCATTGCTTGGAAAATATGTATCTCGATGTGGTGATATAGCCAAATACTGTGTCGACAATCTTGGAATTTTTATTGTGTTGTTAATCAAACGTGGTATTGGTATTAGATTGAACAGATTGAATTTTCGGTCATCGCTCAATGGAAGTTGTATGTTGAATATTAGATGGTCCTCGGAATATCCTGATGTTATCTTCAAGAGTTTATATAAGGTTATTAAATTTTCTTGATCGATAGGTAGCTGTAGTGTGCTTGGTAGATGATTTTTAATTTTAGCTATTTCCTTTATGAGTTGAGCTGGTGATAGTAGTAGCGGATGAATTCTTCCGTGATTAGTATCAGTTAGTATGTCAAGAATAGCTGATTGAGTTTGTTCTACATGTGTTTTTATCATTGACAGCTGGATAGCCAAAGTATTAAGGGCTTGGTAGCGTACCTGATTGGTAATGTAGTCTTGTGCCTTATTACTAAAATTTGCTAGTAGTTGTAGTTGGTTATCTATTTCTTTGAATTTTGATGCTATTGCCTTGTGGTCTTGCTTTATCAAGTTCAGCGTTGAATCGACTATTGAGATTTGATTGTTGATGAGCGTTAATAGATGGGATTCATTTTCATTTATACGGGTTATTGTTGTTGACATTTGCTCTGCGTATTTTGAGTCTAATACTCCGAATAATGTATTAGCAATATTCCCAATTAAGTCTATAGCTCCTCTCTTTTTGCGACTGTGCATCATAATTCTGTTGCTTGATTTGAGACGGTCAATGTCTTGCTCAAACTGACTTGTTAATATATCGCAGCTTATGTGATTATCCATTTGTTTACAGAGTTTATGCATTGAAGACGTCCCTTTTACAAATGCATTTACACTAGTTTGAAGAGGGACCAGGTCAAAAAAGGCAACGATATTCCATTCGGCGGTTATTAATTTCACGATCCCAAGGCCTTCAAAATGGATTCCTGAAGTTGTGTTGTACCTAGTTATTGTGATAGGATCTGCTAATATGAGTGGTAACAAGAGGATTACACAGCAAAGGGTAGCAATGATATTACTAGATGTGGTTTTGCGCCTTTTGGGTTCTGATGTTTCCTTGTTGGATTCTTCAGCGTCTGTGTTAGCTTCTGTTGGAATTTGTGGAATTTCAATGTTTACAGGTAAAGGTGCAAGTCGATGAATTGGGCGTTTCCATTCGCCTGTTGAAGTTTTTATTTTAGCTACTCTAACGAAACCGTCATCTCCTTCGTAAGCTTGGATAACCCTGCCTAAAAGCCATTTTAACGGTGGCAAATTATCTTCCTTGATTAACACCATTGAACCGATTTTAATGTTAGGTGAATGTTGAGTCCACTTGGCCCTCTGTTGTAGTTGATTTAAGTATTCAACGGACCAACGTTTCCAGAACTCGAGTTTGAGATGTGTCACCAATTTCCATCTTGTTGGTAAACTTGTGCTGATGGGTTTGGCTGATGAATCTATCTGGGCGGTTAGTGGTTCCCCAATCAAAAAATGTCCTGGTGTTAGTGCCGTTAAATCATTCGGATCTGCGGACATTTCAGTTATTGGCCTTGAATTGAGTATCGCTTCAATTTCAACAGCAACAGTTTCAAGCTCTTCGTATGTTAGATTTGCGGTTGATACGCTTCTTGTTAGCAGATATTTTTCTGACTTTACTGCGGATTCCCACAATCCTCCGAAATGTGGTGATCGAGGAGGAATGAAGTTGAATTTGATCCCCTTACTGCTGCAGGCATTAATTATGGCTTCTTGGGCCTCTGCAGAATACAGTTGTTGACGTAGTTCGTTGCTTGCTCCCACGAAGTTTGTTGCATTGTCGCAGAATAAGTTTTGACAATGACCTCGGCGGCCAATGAACCGTTTCAGGGCACCAATGAATGCTGCCGTTGTTAGGTCTGACACTAGCTCCAAATGAACTGCCTTGGTTGCAAAACAGCAGAATATGGCAATGTATGCCTTATGTGGTCGTTTCCCACGTATTTTGTAATGTACTTCGAAAGGTCCACAGTAATCAATTCCACTATTAATGAATGGTCGCGCTGGCTGTACTCGTTCTTCAGGTAGGTTCCCCATCATTTGAGTTAGTAATTTGGGTTTACTTCGGCTACATTTCACACAGTGTTGCACAATTGATCTGGTCATTAATTTTCCCTTGACTGGCCAAAATCTCTGTCTTACGTGAGCAAGTAGCAATTGGGGTCCACAATGAAGATGCGTGGTGTGAATCATTTGTAGTAATAGTTTGACTACGGGGTCATTATACGGGAGAAGCATTGGGTGCTTCGCATCGTAACTAAGCGTTGAAGATGTCAACCGACCACCGACTCGAATAATTTCTTCGTCATCTAGAAATGGATTCAGGGATATCATGGAACTTGATTTGTGAACTTGTTCACCCTTTGTCAATGACTTTATTTCTTCAAGAAATTCCGATCGTTGTACTGTTCGAATAATGAACTTCATGGAGTCGTCTAATTCTTGTGGTGTTAGTTGGATTTGGTTTGACGTTGGAACCTTTTTGAGGCGCTTCACAAAACGAATTATATAGGCAATAATCCGTTGGAGCGTCATAAATGAATTTTTATGGTTAATCGTATATATTAAAGCTGAGTATTCCACGTTTATCAAGAACGGTGCTGGTATTTTGCGTTTTCTGCTTCGGTATTTTGGTTAATTTTCTTCGTCGTGGTTTTCCTTTCCACATCGTCTACATCGTCTGTTATGGATAACGTTGGTGTAATTTTAGAAGGCATCGTTGCCAAGAACGATGCCGGTATTTTGCGTTTTCTGCCAGTATCGTGGTTAATTTTCTTCGTCGTGGTTTTCCTTTCCACATCGTCTACATCGTCTGTTATGGATAACGTTGGTGTAATTTTAGAAGGCCACTGTGACTCTGCTCCGTGCAAGAATAATGGACCGTAAAACCATAGGTTACACTCTATTAGTTTCTTTGGTGTCATTCCTCTTTATAATACGTCAGCTGGATTGTTATGTGAAGCAACATGCCGCCATTGCTCCGACAATGTTAGTTCTTGAATTGATGCTATTCTGTTAGCTACAAATGTTTGATATGATACAGAGGGTGAATTTATCCACGAAAGCACAATAGTTGAGTCTGTCCAGAAGAATGTTGGAACATCTGAAAATTGTAGATCATTCCTTACTCTGGTAGCGAGTTGAGCGCTTAACATTGCTGCACATAATTCTAATCTCGGTAATGTTTGGCGCTTGAGGGGAGCAACACGAGACTTTGCGCAGAGAAGTCTTACTATGACTCTGCCATCTAGACAAATTGATCGAATATATATTGCTCCGCCAAAAGCCTTTTCTGATGCATCTGAAAATGCATGGATTTGCATTGATTTTTATACACACCCGTTGCGGATGTGGCGAGAAATTTTAAAGTTGCTTATCTGAAGCAGGTCCTTGCGGAAAGATGTCCATCTTGTATGATGCTCGACTGATAATGACTCATCCCATGTAAGCTTCAAATGCCACAGCTCTTGAATAAACATTTTTGCAGTTACAACAATCGGTGATAAGATGCTAAGAGGATCGAATAGTCTCGCTAGGTCTGAAGAGACGGTTCGCTTCGTTATCCGTTTGTGAGGACAGAGATTGACCTTAATGCAAAATTTATCGTCTTTGGGTAACCATGTTAATCCCAGTGTATTAATGGCATCATGATTTTCTTGCGACAGGTCAAGATTCTTTTCCTTAGTGTCTTCTGGTATATCCTGAAGGAGCTGTGAGTGATTTGCGCTCCACTTATGCAATGAGAATCCTGCTGATTTTAGAATGCACGTAAGTTGACGTTGTGTTTCTATGGCTGTACTAAGACTGTCTGATCCTCCAAGACCATCATCGACTAAAAATTATTCTTAAGAATTTCGCATCCAAGTGGGTATTTAATGTTATTTTCCTTTATTAATTGTTGAAGGCATCTGATTGCTAAATAAGGTGCTGGCCTCGTTCCATATGTCACAGTATTTAGTTCAGAATATTGAGTCGGCTCCGTTGGATTATTTCTCCAGATGATCATTTGATATCTTCTATCTTCCTGATGGATGAAGATTTGGCGATACATTTTCTTGATGTCTGTGGTGAACACAAATCTTGGTAGTCGAAAACGTAGTAGTATTGAAAACAGATCCTCCTGAATTGTAGGACCGGTGTGTAGTACGTCATTCAGAGACACTCCTGATGAGCCTTTTGCAGATGCATCAAAGACGACGCGCAATTTCGTGGTACTGCTGTCAGGTTTGATAACGCAATGATGTGGGATAAAATAGTTTGGTGTTAGGATGGATTCTCGGCTAATTCTTGTCATATGGCCTAGAGTTTCGTACTCCTCCATGAATGCGACATATTGTTTTCTTAAGTCTTCATTTTTTGACAATCTTCGTTCAAGAGCCAGAAACCTATTGCATGCGATGGCTTCTGATGCTCCCAGAACACCTGGGCTGTCAGCAAATGGAAGTTTTACAATAAATCTTCCCTTATTACTTCTGGAAGTATTTTGAATGAACTGTTGCTCACATTGCTCATCTGCCTTGGAAAACCTTTGCTTTGTTGGTATTACTTCCTCCAGCTTCCATAGACGTTCAATCTTTTCTTCTAAGCCATCTTCATCAGTGGTGCAGATTCCACATTTCACTGAATTAATTTGTTCCGTGGAATGTGAAGTAAAGTCAATTTTGCCTGACAGTATCCAACCAAAAACTGTATTTTGCAATGTTGGGAGGTTGTCTCCTAGTGAAATTTGTCCAATCATTAACAACTGATGATAGAATTCAGCTCCCACTAACATGTCTATCGTATCGGGATAATTGAATCTTGGATCAGCTAACTTAATATTATTCGGAATTGACCATTCAGCAATGTTTAATGTTTGTGAAGGCTGTTGAGATATTATCTGTGGAAGTACAAAGGCTTCTAGCCGCGTTGAGAATTTGTTATGTCTGGACTGCATGTTGACATTGATTCGATGATCTGCTTTCTTGTTTCCCTGACCAATGCCCTGGATTAGCATGGAGGTTTTTATTGATTTGACTCCCAGTTTCTTGACCAATCTTTCAGTCACGAGGTTGATTTGCGAACCGGAATCAAGAATAGCTCTGCACTCTATTTCTCTACCATTGTTTGCTGTCAATTTTATTACTGCAGTTCCAAGCAATACGTATGACTGAAGCTTCTGACTATTTGATGCTGCTAGCGCTGCTGAGTTTAAGCTGTTTTGTGGTTTCATGGCTAGCGTAGAGGAAGGGTTTTCTGCTATCTTCTTCTTATCATCTGCTCCATTAACATGAAGAAGAGTGTTGTGTTTCTTATTGCATTTGGTACAATTTCTTGATGCACACTGTCCTGACATGTGACCAGTTTTTAAACAGTTTATGCACAATTTTTGCTTCTTCGCAAACGAGAGTCGCTCCAGTGGTTGAAGCTTCAAAAATACTTGGCAAGCAAACAATGGATGATTCCCAATTTTGCAGTACTTGCACGTAGTTGATCCTTGGCGTATGGCTGCTCCTAGCGTGCAATTTTTTGCTACTGCATGTGTTGATGAAGATTTCTCCTTGTGACTGAATGATTCCAGTGATTGAAACCGCTTTTCTAGGAACGCCAAAAACTCTGTTATTGTCGGCAGTGCTCTTGGGTTTGTCAACGACTGTTCAAAAGCCATATATGTTGTTTTGTCCATTTTCTTGACCAATATGTGCAGCAGAATTGGATCCCACGTTGTTGTCGTAATACCGATGTTAGTCAATGCCAGCAAACATTCCTGAGTGGTGTCATGTAGCGATTTGATGGAGGCCACAGAACACGTACTGCTAGATTGATCCAATAGCTTTTGAATTAATGTGGAAGTCAGGATTCTTACATTATTGTATCTATCCTTGAGCATTGTCCATGCGGTTTCATAATTTTCCTCTGATAAAGTCAGGTGATGGACGAGATTTTCTGCTTCTCCTGAGAGATTCATTTTTAAATACCACATTTTCTGAATTGTTGGTAGTGGCTGGTTGTGTACCATTTGCGTGAATAGATCATAAAATTGATTCCACTTTAAATAATCGCCGTTGAATGTCGGAATGTCCACCCTGGGTAGTTGCACTGAGCATGCCAAATTCGGTAAATTAGATTTGGCTTCAGATGCTCTCGACAGCGTATCTTTATCTGCCTTTACTGACAGATCCACCAATGTTTGATGTACTTGATCATCTAAATCATTGAATTCTGACTCATCATAGCCCTCAGAATTTGGATCTTCACAGGCTTCAAAAATGTTAAGGTTTAGAGTTTCTGCCTGATGCCACATGTGTTGTAAAGTGTCCATTTTCACCTTGTAATGCTGTCGTGGATGATCTGTTGTGTCCGTCTTTATTCTGTCGCACATTTTGCGCAAGGCTGCTAAAGATGCTGATTGCCTCCTTAACAAACCCAAGATTTTTGTAGACGAGGTATTTTTCTGGACCTCTGAACCTGCTGCTTCTTCCGCTGCCTCTCGACGTAGAGCTAGAAGCGCAGTCTCGAAATTAGCCTTATATTGAGTTGCCAAAGCCATGACTTCAATGTAGAAACTTTTTGCAAAGTAGCTGTGATCATATGGCGGTTCAGGCAACGATTTAATTGTAGCATCTGTTGCCTTAAACTGGTTCACTAATTCCTTTAAGCGTTCTATACGCTCTTCAAAGTATTTTTGGCTCTGTTTTCTGTTTGCAGAGTCTTTTTTATAATTTCTGACAATGGCGAATATTGCTTCGCCAGTTGTCTCTTGAAGTGCAAAAAGATCGTCGAATTTCGACATGGTGATCACTCAACCTGATCACGTCGGGGTCACCAAAATGTTGCCAAGAAGCGTTTTCCTTGGATTGTTTTTCAAACGATGAGTCAGTTGCAGCACTTGAACTACAACTAACTATTAAAAATGATGTTTTTCAAACGATGAGTCAATTGCAGCACTTGAACTACAACTAACTATTAAAAATGATGTTTTTCAAACGATGAGTCAGTTGCAGCACTTGAACTACAACTGGCTATTGGAAATGATGAAAATGACGAGAATAAGCACAGTATGAGGAGTTAGTTGCAGCACTTGGACTACAACTAACTATTGATGAACTGTGTGTAGATTAACACCGAATTGATTGAGTGTTGTTGCAATAAACCGTGATGAACACCGAATATAAATGAACTATGTGTAGATTAACACCGAATTGATTGAGTGTTGTTGCAATAAACCGTGATGAACTCCGAATATTGATGAACTATGTGTAGAGTAACACCGAACTAAAAAATGACTTGATTCTTGTCGTCTGAATGTCAACTAACTGATCTTTATTTTATTTCGATATATTTAAAGCATTATACAATATGTTAGTTCAATGTGAACAATATGAAATTGAAATGGCATTATAAAATGGAACAGCAAAACAGTACAATAAAATTGAAATAGTGAGCTAGCTTATGTTTACCGTTTACTAGTCGCAGTCGCGGCAGTTCAACATACGCTTGTAATTGGAGATTGTTAGTCATGGCCAGCAGGTGAATAACACTGCAGGTGAATGACTTGTAGAACAAAAACAGTGTCCCTGTAGGAACGGTTGGGCATCAGTGCTGTGGATGTTTTGGTTCTAACCAAATTGTTTGTTATAAAATTATGTAATATATGGTTTACTCTTCTACGTAAAATTGTATTCGACTCCTGAATGTTTTCTTCGAAATGAATTTGTGGCATTTCAAAGTTCTCCAATTCCGAATTCTCGTTTGAATATTCATCTGAAATAAATAAATTATACATTATACTTTGTGATAGTATACTCGTATATTATTCACCCTGATTAAATTTTCTTTTTTGAACTGAAATTGAATTCAAGACAAGGAATATCTATTATACTTTTAAGTTTGTTGCTTTAGAAACTCTTACCTAAATCTGTATCATGCACGTCTATAGCCATATTGTGTAATACAGCGAGAGCTATGATCACTGTTTTTGCATTTTTTTAAGAAGTGGGCAATCCATGTACTAGGGTCTGAAATCGCTGCTTCCATACACCAAAGCATCTCTCAATCGTGTTCCGTGTGGATATGTGCGCTTTGTTGTACCTAATTTCTCTTTCATTTTAAGGCCTTTTAAGTGGTGTAAAAAGGTATAGAAAGAGTTGGTAGCCCGAGTCTCCGAGCAATCGCCCTCTAAACTCCCCGTTTTCAAACCGTTGTTTAAGACGGCTCTCACTAAATATCCTACTATCGTGAGTACTTCCCCGCCATCTGGCTATAATATCACGTATTTTTAAGTGGGAGTCGCATACCACCTAAATAATAACATGATATTAAAAACCATTTTATTGCAACTTAAAATTTAACTGACTTGCACGTTTAGTGAATAGAATCCCTTTCTATTTATGTAATATTGCCCAACGTCGCCACCAATTTTCCTAATTTTAATGTGGGTGCAGTCTAAGCACCCAATAACTCCAGGAAATTGTTTGATTCTTGCGAAATCTCGCATATGGCACGCTTCTTCAGAAAAATTTGTGGGCATTTTGATATAGAGAGAAGCACGTTGGGCAAGAGCGCGTGCTACTTTAGCACAAATTCGGCTGATAGTTGGCTGACTGAGGCCATGAAGATCGGCCGTGTCATCTTGAATCTGTAGATATTTGTAGATTAGTTTTTAATATGTAAATAAAAAAAAAGAAATGCATAAATTATACTCCAAAAGGACTATATATTATTTAGTTATATTCCGAAAGCTACGTGGAGACATGTACATACCTCTTTTCGTCCCCAACATCTTAGAGCAACTAAAACTTTCAGCTCTGGAGATGTTCCACCACCTCTGCTATCGGATTTAATATCATCTTTAATGATATTAGTTATCCTCCGCACAGAATCTTTTCGGAAACGGTATTTGTTTCTGAATTCAAATTCGGATAAACTTTTAAATACGTTCGTCCTCCTTCTGTAAGTTTTTGGGCGACGAATTGTACGAGTATTTGGAGAATTTGCAATGGCGGCTATAAAGAATTTCAGTTACATTTATGTACTTAAGTAGTTATGTTTTATAATATATATAATGTACTTACCAATTCTATTTATTTCGCTGATAGATAAAAGGGTATCCATTGTATAATTGACCTTAACGACGACGGTTTTTTCTATTGTTTGATTTTAATAATTTTATTCACATTATCAAAATTTGACATTTTCATTTTACAAAAGGCTTAAAAAAGCATCGACTGTTTTTTGAAAATTTGTCGATTTACAAACCTCTTGCAAATACTTTTTAAGCTAAAAACTGTTTATGAATAAAGATTTTTGAATTTTTCTTAAAAACGGCTTACAAGACTTTTCTAAGTTTTTATGAATAAGACCGTTAGACTTTATTGCTGCATTTCTGAGTAAGAGCTGAACTTAACAAATTTTATAACTTAAAGCTAAACCTATTCTGCTACAGAGTTGAATGCTGACGTTGGTTTTCTGCAACGGAGTTTAATGCTGATGTTGGTGTTCCCACGGAAGTTCGGCAGGCACGTTATCAGTGTTTTGGTCGAACTCGAAAATGAATATTGAATTTCATTTCATATTATTTAACAGAAATGCTTATTAATTATATTTAAAAGGAATGCTCTTAACTCCTCCCTCCTTAAAAATCAATTGTCCTCAATTGATCAAAAGTATGGTAAGTTGTTCACATTACGAAAGCTTTGACTTGGTTTTCCGGTCGTTTCTATGTGTTTGTTTGTTTGCTGATTTTCTGGGGGCGTTGTTTGCAAAATTGTGTTGTGTTTCTCTTTCGGCAGGATAATATGAGTGCAAAAAGGATTAGGATTAGAAAAGCGATAGCGGTAATAGATATGTAATTGACGATTGTACCCTTTTGCAGGTGGCTGAGATGTTTTATGTTATCCAAATACAACTCGTGTACTATTTTGAGTGAAAGTAGATTAATTTTCTTCTTTTCCTCTGGTGTGAATTGCATTTTAGTTTGCATTGTTTCGACTGTAGGCATTTCAATGTTGTAAAAAATTTCATTATTTAAACTTATTTTTAAATGACTAAATTTTACAATATATGTTCCTAATAATGGTATTGAGGAAAGTGTTGTTTACAGTTCCGTTAAAATTATTTAGAAATATTATTCCTGGTTGTACTACTTCAGTGGGTTTGATATGAAGTGCATTGCTATATACGCAAATTGGATTCCTTTCACTATTCAAGAGTTTTGTAATGCATGTCTCGTTACTTAAATTAACAATTTGGTCTTTTCTACAAATTCAAATTGAGTTTACTTGCTTAAAATCTTTCAATATTCCAAATATATTATTATTACTTTTTAATAAATTTTTATAGGGCGTGGTTATTATAGTATTGTTTTTCTTTACGGGCTTTATTAGGATATTCATATATGTTTCTACTTGAGTTATTGGAAATTTTATTATGTAAGCTAATGCTGTTACATTATAAAGAACAGTTGTTTCTGAAAATTCTAATGCCTTTTCAATTGATGCAAAAGGCATCCTTTCGTTTTCCAAAGTATTAATCGCGATCTCAATTTCTTTCTTACTTAATAGTATAGTATATACTAATTTAAGTTTTGCCCATTGTATTGCGTACTTGATATTTATTAATTCTTCTTTAACTAAACGTAGCCTACTTTGAATACTTATAACAAAGTCGTTATTAAAATTAATGTCTGACCATTAAATTTGATAGTTTGTTAGTTATTGCGGTAAGGTTGATTTATAAGGATTTGTTTATTGTTATTGCCATTAGTTGTTTTCTATTATAGCTTAACGCATCGAAGCCATCGTGATCCGGTGTCCCGGCAAGATACTTCTAAGCAGTATCCAGAATATTTATTGATCTCTTTGTTCTTTTGTCAGTTGGCTTAATTGATTTTATAATTTCTTCGGTTTGCTCTATTTCCTTAGTCAGGATTGAGTAGAATATACCGCTGGATGGTAGATTTTTACGCACACAATTTTTTATTTCGAACATGAATTGTTCGTATATGTCAAAATTAATTAGATGTACTAGTTTAAGTGTTCCGTCTTTTATTTTTGCCTGTCCTTATTGCACAATGCCGCACTTATTGCTACAATGTGTACGTTTGAATAGTCAGTTATTTGGAAGTCCGTCGAAGCTATTATTTTTGCTAGTATCATAACGCTAAAAAGATAAAAGAAGAAAAATATTTTTTGTTTATTTGTTAACTTTTAATGTTACTTTTATGGACTACTCTATTTGATTCGGTTAAAACAGTAGTAGACCTATTTTCCTTAACTACCTCTTTTTTATATTTTTCAGAAATTTTAGAACCTAACCTGTTGTGAATCTTAACATATGTAGATTGTATCACCCTTATTGTAATCAATAATTGGATGAAGTTTCTTATTATGATCCCTAATGTCTTTAAACTGCTTTTCTTTTAACTTTTCAATGTTTTCTAACCTGGCCTTTTCGAATTGTTCAGGATCAGTGCTTGCTATTCGACCAAAGAAGACTTCAATCGGTCGCTTACCAATTGTAGTATGAATTGAATAGTTATATTCATACACTGCTTGTTGAAGAAGCTGTGAGAATGTCTGATTATTATTTTCCGATTTAATACAACGGATGATTTACAGGAGATGAACAGAGTTTACAGATTTTTCGTTGTCGATAATTATTATTTTGGGTATTCCAAACAGAAATACAAGTTTCCTAAGAGACTCCTTGTAACGTACCGGTCTAGGGTCGTGCGCTGTCACACCCTATGACAGTGCAAAAAAAAATTTTGTCTGGTTTTATTGCTCGACACCGGCCATGCTCAGGGCATAGGGGGGTTCTATTATCCAGATATTGGAAGACCTGTTACAAAAAAAAAAAAAACATATGTCGAGGCTTACTTAAGGGGGAAAAGGATTAGAAGAAGAAGAAAGAGAAAGCGAGGAAGAAGCCACACCGAATACTTAGCTTGGGGGAGGAACAGTTGGTGTTGCCCTCCCCTACGAATCCCTCCCATCCATGCTGGTGCTCTCTGCATTCTTGGTGCACCAGCCCACTTTTTACCCGAGTCTAACTTCCGGCTCGGAACCGACTCACTCACCTTTATATGTTAATTTATCTCATTATTTTGTTTTCCTTTTTTTTTTTTATCCAATTGTTTATTTCGACTGACAACAGATTTTGAGACTACCTTTTATATCGGTAATGTATTTTTAAACATTTTTTATATTTATTGGAAAACATAGGCGTTTAGAATATGAATTCATTATTCGTATATAATTAAAATGTGTGATTATTGATTAGAAGTTCTTGGTTGATGATACATTTAATACAACATACATATTTGTAATTATCAGGAGAGCTTCGTTCTAAACAAAATATCTACATACAAGTAGATCATAGTACGATAGATAAAAGTAAAAGTAAGAGCGATCAAGGTAAAAATTTGGAGTATTATAAAAATATCGTTAACGATTTGCAAGCCATTAGAGACTGATAAAATTTCGTTTTAGGACGCAGCCTAAACATTACTATTTTTAAGTCATACGAATCCGAATATAATATTATTTGTTCAATACAAAAAAAAATATGTTTTCTTATCTGAAGGCTGTATGGCAGGATCCAACGATGTTTATTGATGAATTGTTTGATGGAATTGTCCGTCTCACACTTCGGCTGATTTGTCTGCGGTTGTTGTCGGTGAAATTTTATAATTATTTCTCATTCGTTTAATTTCTAATGCAAACGAACACAAATTCCAAAGTTACACACACTTGTGGCTCGTATAACTTAACTGGATTCTTTGTATTATTCAGTAAAAAAAAACAATTTTCTTTTTTGTTTTTTGCTTGCTGTCGCAAGACTTCTTTATTGGACATAAAATTTTTTACTAACTTCTACTTCACAAATTTCTTAAGAGTAACTTTAAAAATACCTATGCTAATTCAAATTAAATGCTGACGCTAGGTCTGGTTTCAAATGAATAAAAACTGCATTTCCTGTGCAACTCAGCGGAATGTGCAGCTACGGATTTGGATCAACATTACCTGCGCGTGTAATGATGATCCAAAATATTTGTGTCGTTAACTCTTCCCCCTTTAAATTCAACTGCGTCCTCGCTGTTGACTTCTCCAGGATTTGGAGTTACTTCCCGTAACGAGTCCTTCTTCATGGCTATAGATAAGTTATATGCATGATTCCTTTTGGAAATGATTTTGTATGTAAGTAACACCATTATAGCGGCGACAATTGTGAAATTTATTATTAGACTGGCACCATATTGATATTTGACCAATTTTATTTCTTTGGTATTTGATACGTGCAATTCCTTTAACATCTCCAGCGATAAGGCTTCTTCAAAGGTATTAGCGGTGTTCTGAGATTGGGCTATAGCTGGTAATGGTCTTGCGGCTGACATCATTTTACTTTGGAATGTTCTACCTTGTACCATTATAGTAGTGTTTGTATGATGAATTAGGAAAGTTCCTTTTAACGGAATTAATTTGTCATCTACTGTGATATCTGCATTATAATTGTTGAGGAAGAGTAAGTCGGGGTTTATTTCTTCTATTGTTGGCAAATGTTGATTGTTGGTGGTAGTACATCCTGGCGGTAAACTTTTTATCAAATTGGGAATACAATTGGTCGTAGTAATATTGATAAAGTTTCTAGTTTTACAAATTGATATTTCGTTAAAATTTTTATATTTTTCCTTAATTCCTAATATTTCGTCATTACAAATAATGATAGTTTCAAATAATAACTTAATGCTAACATTTGTTTTTTGTACTGGTTTTATAAGAATTTTTTTACAATTGTTCTTCTTGGTAATTGGTAGTGATACAATGTACAGTAGAGTTGCTTGATTGGAAGCAATCTTTACTTCACCGAACTCCAGGGATTCTACAATATTTACGGATGGCATATTTTGCTCATCAAAAATTTTCTTCGTTACATTAATTTCAAAACTTAATAGTATAAATGAATTTATTACACCTGCCTTAGCCCATTGTATTGAATAATCAATTTGTGTTAATTCGTCTTTTAAAATTTTTAACTTCCTCTCTATATTCTTAGTGATTTCTCTTTTTAATATATCGGTCGATTGTATTGTGTTGAGTAATGAATTTGTTATTTTAGTGAGTTCGTTTAGTCTCTGTAAAGTCGCTCTATTTATGACTACTTGTTTATTATTATTTTCTAGTAAGTTATTCGTCTTGTCCTGTATTAACTGAAAGTCGTCGTGATCCGGTGATCCTGCTAGCCATTTCCAGGCTGTACCTAAGAAATTTAAAGATCGTTGGTTCTGTCTTGGTTTAAGTCCGTTTATTATATTGTTGATTCGTTCTACGTCATGTTTTAAGAATAAGTAACTGCTGTCCTTCGGCTGAATGTATTTTCTTATTGTGTCCTCTATGTCAGTAATCGCGTCCTTATACTGTTCGAGGTTTATTTCGTGAATTAATTTAAAACTTCCTGTTTGAATTTTTACTGTTCCCATATCTATTACTACTACTTCAGAATTTGTATAGTCCAGAATTTGTATGTCAGAAAGGCATGTCATTGGTAATATCAGTAAAGAGAATATGTGTCCTATGTCCTTAGCGTGAATCATGTTGTTCTGAAAAGATATTTTAAAATGAAAGACAAAATCATATTGATCTTTTGTTTGTTCTTAACAATTAACTATTAACTAATTCCTTATTAATCCTTTATGCACTATTCTACCTGAATTAGTTTTTACTGTGCTGTTCATATTTTCAGCTACGATTTCCTCTTTATATCTAGGCGATAGCTTATTGCCTATTCTTTTATTTGTTTTTACGTAAATTATATCTCCGATATTATATTCTCGAAATATTTCCCTATTCTTATTATGGAATCTTAAATCTTTTTCCTGCTTGTCTTTAATTCTTTTAATATTTTCACTTCTATCGTGATCTAACTGTGAGGGATTTGTAGTTACTCTTCTTCCGAAGAAAAGTTCTACTGGTTTTTGTTTCGTAGTAGAATGTATGGAATAGTTGTATCTGTAAACGGATTTCTCCAGTAAATCATGGAATGAAGTATGAATTCCTTCTGTTTTAACACATCTCATAATTTCACTTAAGGTAGAGTGGAGTGCTGGTACATGGGGGTGCTTAAAATATTTCTATATTAAATTGATCTTGAATTAAGTGTGTTATTATATTTGATCCCAAGAACTTTTCATTGTCTATAACAATTTTCTCTGGTATGCTAAAGTTAATAAGTACATCCCTTAATGGTTGAATTATATCTTGAGTAGCTCGTGAGTTGATTATTTTGGCTTGTACGAATTTTGAAAATTTATCGATAGCCGTTAGTATTAAGTGCTTGTGAGTATGAAAAATGTCTAAGTGAACTATTTGTCCTGAATATTGGGGAATGGGAGTTGGTTGTAATAAAGGTTTTACAGGATGTCGCTCATATTTCTGTTCCTTACATATTTTGCATTGTTTAGTAATTCTGTCAATTTTAGCCTGCATTTTGGGAAAATAAAATTTCTTTAAAAGTTGTGTTTTATTTTCGCGACTATTACGATGAGCGCGTTTATGTTCCTTTAATATTTCATTGTCCTGATCAGTTTCATTTGTTAGGTCAGTTACCATTGTACGAGTAAATCTTATTCTGTAATTTCTAAAATGATCTGGATAAATTTCTTGGATTTTTCCTTCATCAGTATTGAGTCCATTAATCACGGATGGATTTAAATAGCGTTTAAGAAGGTTTTTTAGTTTGTCCTGAGTAAACTCTGTTTCTGTAATGATATGTCTATGGTAAGTCGGAAATATTATTTGAAATTGGTAAGAAGATGTTTCATCTAACTTAAGGAAGAGTTGGTTCTTGAAAACATTTATTGGTTCTTCCGCGATAGGTATTAAGTGATGTGAGGAACTGTCATTACTGTGAATAGTGCCGTTTGAGGAGCTATTATCGTCATCTGGATTTGACAAGAGATTAATTTCTGGTGGTCTGGATAGAGCATCTGCCACAACGTTTGACTTTCCTGATTTATAGTGCAGCTCATAATTGTACTCTTCTAGAATTGATTTCCACCTTTTCATCTTATTATTACTGTTCTTGTTGCATATGTTAAAGGTTGGTGGTCTGTAAAAATATGAACTTTACGTGACCCGTAAAGATAATTGCGTAAATTGTTTAGAGCCCAAATTATCGCTAACATTTTTTTTTCATTCGTGGCATAACTTTCTTCGGTTTTACTTAATGTTCGAGATATGAATGAAATTGGTCTGTTATTTTGTGCAAGAACTGCACCTATTGCGTGGTTGGAAGCGTGAGTAGTAAGTTCAAATGCTTTAGAAAGATCTGGATAACTTAAGATCACTTCTTCTGTGCTCAGAGAAAGTTTTAGTTTATTGAATGAGTTAAATGCTTCTTTATTTAAAGTTATTGGTATCTTTTTTGACATGTTTTTTGGACACACGTCCATCCTCCCCTCTTAAAAGGACTGTAAGGGGTTTTGCTAATTTCGCGTAATCCTTTATAAAGCGACGGTAATACCCTCCGTCGTTTAAAGTCCTAAAAAGGATCTGAGGTCTTTTAAAGTTTTGGGTGTTAGAAAATTAACTATTGACTCTACTTTTTTTGGGTTTGTTTTTAGTCCATTTCTTGACACTATGAATCCTAGAAATTCTACTTCAGGTTTAAGGAAATCGCATTTGTCTAACTAAATTTTTAAATTTGCTTTCCAAAGGGTATCAAATATTATTTCTAAATCTCTGATGTGGCTCTTTTCATCTTTGCTGAAGATGATTATATTGTCGACATAAACATAACAACGCACGCCAATATGGTCTCTTAGAATGTCATCCAGCGCTCTTTGGAAGATAGCAGGAGCATTATTTAGTCCGAACGGTAATCGCGTAAATTCATACTTTCCGTTATTTATTGAGAAAGCTGTCTTCTCAATATCGGATTCTTTTAATAGGATTTGATGGAAGCCGCTCTTTAGATCAATAACAGAGAAAAATTTGTTTTCCCCTAGCTGTGCCAATACTTCATTTATATCTGGAATGGGGTATCTGTCGGGTATGGTTATTAAATTTAATTTCCTATAGTCGACTACTACGCGGTATTTCTTTTAACCAGAAGCGTCCAATTTTTTCGGTACTATCCATACCGGTGAATTATATGGGGATCTTGATGGTCGTATTATACCATCACGCAAATATTCGTTAATTTGTTTTTCTACTTGATTTTTAAGACAGGCTGGATAGGGATAGGATCTCGTATAAACGGGATTTTCTGTGGTTGTGTGTACTTCTCCTTTTACGGTTGTGGTATAAGTTAATTTTTCGTCTGGGTCACTGAACAAGGGTTTGTATCTTTTAGTTAAAATTTTTAAGCTTTCTTTTTGAGATTGAGTTAAATGGTCTGATCTAATGCTAATGGAATTTACTTCTTCTGAAGTCTGTTGCTTCAAATCTATTTTCAAGTTATTCCCTATTAGAATATAGTTCCTTTTAAGAAATACCCCTGCATCTAGTTGTTTTAAGGAATCATTACCAAGGATGGCATGAAATGATTTAAGATGTGGCAGAATAAAGAATTTTATTGGAATGTCTTTTTTCCCGAAAAGCTTAGCAAAGGTGTGGTGTGTGATTTTAATTTTTTCACCTACTGTTACTGCATAAAAGGGTTTTTCGTTTTTAAAGATTTTTTTTGCAAGGTGTGGTTGAACGTAATTTTTATTCGACCCGGTGTCGACTAATATTTTTATTATCTCTCCTCTGCCTACACTCTATATAGGGCAATGAAGAGTGATTCATCCTAAAAAATTAATATCCGTGGAATCTAGTTTCTCTAAATTTCCGGCTTCTGAAGCCTGATTGCGTTGGAAGTTCGACGTCAAAGAGAGAATTAAATTGAAGCATTCGTGACTTCTAACTTCTAACGTCAGAGCTTTCGTCAAATCGTACTGAAAAGTTGACTGTAGACGTTGCGAAGTTTGGTTGTGCGGAGACTCATACCTTCGCCTGTGCCGACACACACACACGCTCTGCCAATATTTGAGCGTTAACTGCGGTTGCTTAGCTGATGCTGCGGTTCGCACCGATGAAAGTGAGCGAGAGACTTCGCTTCGCTGCTTCTTTTCTTTTTCATTCTTTTGTTTTAATTCAAGGGGAAATTTTTACTGTCCTCAGTACGAAATTTTGTGGTATAGCATCGCGTTAGCGAATTTTCTGGAAACAACGGTAAAAGCTAAACAACGGCTTTGCCATCAGAGGAATGTCCCTTATTTCGTTTCCTTGGGTTCTTTTTACTTAAAAAAAAATTTACGCAGCAGTGTTGCCCAATGTATAATAACCCAGCGGGTCCGGCCTCACATCCTTTACATCCTTAATAGCTCTGGATTTAATAATTTTCGCCTGAGCGTACTTTAAAAATATATCAATTGCTGTGAGCACGAGATAATTTTCGGTTTTATATAAGTTATATAAGTTATATAAGTTAAAAAAACATATTTTAATGCGAACACTTTCGTGTCCTCTTCTGAGCTTTATTGAAAATCTACTGAAATCAATGTTACAGTTTATTACTTAATTCTACCTAAAATAACTTTCGAAAGGTGGCGAAGCATTGAACTCTGCTTCCGATGGCGTGATCCAATTCTAAGTATTTTCCTTGTTTCTTGAGCGCGTGTCGAATGTCGCTGCATTTTTGTAGACGCTGATCTTGCAAGTTATATGTGTAATATTAACACCGTTGGTGTTAACTCTTCCCCCTTTAAGTTGATTGTCCTCAATCGAAGAACTGTTATCATTAAGCTTTTATTTCCAGGAATTGTCCCTTTGGTGTGCGAACACCGTTTGTGGTGTCTTCCAACGATACTGTGTATTGTTTTCGTTTTTGTTTTATGATTAAAAAAAGTATTAGAATTACAATTGTACCAGTAAGAATAATTGATACGTCAGTGCTTAAGCTAATGATATTTGTGTGACCATTTTTTTTTAATAACAATTTGATATTATCGTCATACTTTAACTGCTTAAAATACAATGTTTCTATTAATTAGATTAGATTAATTAGATTAATTAATTAGATTAATTAGATTAGGCAAAACAAAAGTGTCATAAATTTTAATATTGACATTAGTGTAAGTTGTATTTAGGGCTATTACTTTGCAATTTTCAAACTTAATTAGAAAGGTTTCTTTCTGTTTTATTTCTAAGTTATTACAATCATGCTTTATACTTGAATTAAAGTTTTTAAGTACTAATGGAAGGATGTCGTTAACAGTAGGTTCAACAAAAAATTCCATTTTGCAAAAGGCTTCCTCGAATTTGAGAATATTTGTTACACATTCATCTCTTATTTCTTTTAAATTTTTTTCAAGATTATTCTTAACATAACTACTATATACCTTATTATTATTACTATCTGCTAATATTTCGTATTCTGTTAGGACTATTGTTTTATTGTCGGCATTGGAGTGGTTCAAAGTTAATTTTGGATAGAATGTTAGTGGAGAATTGAGGTATAAGGATGGTTATTATAATACTATTATCCTGAAAAATTACTGCAACTGGATGCTTTTGTAGCTGTCAAAATCGATAATAACTGCCTTAGTCGCCAGTCCGAGCGGTCCGAGGATCTTAGCAGCTGCGTCCTGTAGCTGCAGAAAGACTCGTGATCGCTGATGGGGGAGTTGCTCCGCGATGACATATCTGAAACGAGAGGTTTAGTAGAAAATTACATAGAGGAAGGAAGCATGACCAATTTGGAGATTGGCCGGGTGATGCTTCCTCGTTCGGTTCGGACATCAACAACGCGGACACGATTATCAGCGCCCCTATAAATGCGAGAAATGCAACCGAGGCGCCAAGTATTGGCAGGGAGATTGTCGTCGCGACTACCAAATCATCGACTTGGACATCGGGTTGGGGGTGTTTCCACTTATGGCGCTTGTGGAGCTCTTTGAGATATTCTGCTTTCCACCGTTTGCAGAACTTTGAGTTTTTGCCATCTATTGACAATTCGCAAGGGGTTGCCGAGAATTTCGGGCTCAGCCGGAGCCAAGAGTGGACTACCAACTAGGAAATGTCCAGGGGTGAGGGGTTGTAAATCCATAGGATCATCAGACATCCTATAAAGGGGTCGAGAGTTGAGGCAAGCCTCGATTTTGTTGAGAATGGTCGAGAATTCCTCAAAAGTGGATCGCATTTGATCAACTTGTTTTCTAAGATGGCTTTTAAAGCTTTTGACACCAGCTTCCCACAGGCCGCCCATATGAGGAGCACCGTCGGGAATAAAATGCCATTTGAGTTGTTGATGGTCAAAGTGCGAGATGATAAGTTCTCGACTTTGCCTGTACGAAATTAAGGCCAGTGGCTGCGAAGGGACGAGAGATAGTGGTTCGCTCAGGTGGCAGAGCTGCCATGAGTTGAGTTCTCTGCCGGTTTTTGTAGATGACACATGGTTTACATTGATGAATGGTAGTTTTGATGAAATTTTTTGCTTTGGGGATTCAGAATTGCATGCGAATCAATCGAAGCATCAATTGATTGCCGCCATGCAGGGAAATTTCATGGATGAAGCGAACTAACAGTTTTGTGATCTGCGCGTTATACGGGAGAATGGTGGGATGTCTTTCGTCAAAGGTTAATGACGGGCACGAGGCTAGACGTCCACCGACACGCAAAATTCCATCTTCAGACAAAAGGGGATTCAGAGAGAGAATTGAGCTTTTTGAGCTCAGAACCACTTTCTGTTGAAGACAGTGATATTTATTTGGAAAATGAACCTTTTGCGCCAGTGTCATGAGACGAGTTTTGACAGAGTGTATCTCATCGACTTCGACACTATGAGAAGTTCTATTAAATGCAGAACGGTGTTGAGAATGAGTTCGAAAGAAGAATCTGAAGAGATAAGAAACAACTCGGAGAGCTCTCGGTAGAGAAGAGAATCTTTCTAACAGATCTTCATATCGAGAGAAATATGAGAAGTGAGACCTTATTGGTTTGGCCTTAAGATCTGTTTCTAGATTTTTTGAAATCATCTCATTCTGTTTTGAGATGATTCGACATGAAACCATCGAGTATGAGCGACAATTTCTGTGATTTTGGCAACGCGATTTGCCACGAACGTGGTCCATGTACAAGGTGGTCGTTTCAACCATGCCAGGACGATCGTAGAATCGGTTTAGCAGAAGAATTCAAACCGAGGGAAATCTAAGTGGGGCGTCAATGCACCAATCATATGAGCCAATAAAGCTGCACCGCATAACTCAAGTCGCGGGATGGAGATGGTTTTAATGGGTTCAACCTTTGTTTTCGCGTAAAGGAGCGAAACGTGAACTTCACTTTGAGTGACAATTCGAGCATACACAGGCGTATGCCTTTTCGGACGCGTCGCAGAACACATGAATTTCGACGGTGCATTTCGGGGTGAAATGGACCCATCGAGGGACTCGGATTTGATTAATTTGATGATAGCACTTGACGAATGCTAACCACGCGTGTAAGATGTCAGCATTTACCGGTTCATCCCAACCTGTGGCGTACAACCAGATGCGTTGCATAATGGTTTTCGCGATTATGACCACTGGAGCTAACCAACCAGCTGGATCGAAGATCCTGGCTATTAGAGAGAGAATTTCCCTTTTCGTGTAACTGGTTTGGATAGCAAAGGGTTTTGCTTCAAAGTAAAAGAAATCTGATTTGGCGTTCCATCGAATGCCAAGGGTTTTGGCAGTGCTAGTGTCCTCAAATTCAAGAAACTCTTTATTCAAGAGATCTTTGGACGGTATACCATTGAGGATGCTAGGGTGGTTAGCAGTCCATTTTCTGAGCGAAAAACCAGCTGACCTTAAGGCTGACGTCAACTGACATCAAGTTTCGAGAGTGGTTTCAATGTCGTGAGCGCCAGCAAGCGCATCATCAACATACATCAGATTCTTCAGAACATGCGAGGCGAGAGGGAAATCTTGTTGCACATCATCCGCTAATCGATGAAGTGTGCGAATTGCTAAGTAGGGGGCACAATTGACACCAAAGGTGACAGTTTGCAATTGAAAGTCTTGTATTTCTTCTTCGGGTGAATTTCGGAAGATAATACTTTGGAATCTCGCATGTTGTGGCTTCACACGGATCTGACGGTACATTTTTTCAATGTCGCCATTGAACACGTACTTGAAGAAACGCCATTTCAAGAGAAGCAAGTTCAGGTCAGCTTGCAATGCAGGACCAGGGAATAGAACGTCATTCAAAATTACTCCATTACTTGTGGGGCATAAAGCGTTAAATACAACGCGGACTTTGGTGGTGGTACTTTCCGGTTTGAGCACAGCGTGATGAGGGAGATAATAGTTATCAGCTCTCGAGGCTGGACTGAACACAGGAGAAGTGGTTTCAGTCATATGACCGAGCTCAGAGTATTCTCGTATCACAGTCATACTGCTCCTTAAAACCGGACGTCTTCAACAATTTCGCTTCATTTCGAAGGAATTGCTTGATCGATATTTCTCGAGAGAATCTTATCGTAGAGCAATGAGGGAAATCTTCCTTGAAAGGAAGGGACACGATATAACGTCCATCTTCCTCTTGTTTCGTGGTTTTAGAGTAAATTTCCTCACAATACTTTTCGGACGGACTGAGAAGTTTTTTCTTCGGGACTTCTTCAAGTTCCCAGAAACGGGAAATTTGGCGATCAATAGCGATTTCATTGAACAATGACAGTCGCGTTGTGGGTTTAGGGGTTGAGGGGCTAGGCAGCGGACCAGTCAAAATCCAACCGAAAATAGTTTCTTGTGCTAGAAGTGAGCCAAGAACATTTCTTTGGATTCCATCCAGCAGAATTAAGGGATAGAGATCTGCTCCAATCAAGATATCAATTGACCGACTTTGGTGGAAATTGACATCAGCGAATAGGAGATTGGGAAGAGCGAGGAGCAAGCTCTGGTCTATAGAGCAGACCGGAAGATTGCCGGTGAGTTTAGGCAGCACAAGAGCTTCGCCCTCTATGTAAATTTTTGGGTTGCGAGGTGAACCAATAACAAACTTGCAAGCTTTACTTGCCATGGCAGTAACAGTTTGATTGATACCAGCCACGGTTGCTTGCGCAGCTGGCGTGGGAAGTTTGAGGCGTTTCTGAAGTTTTCCAGATAGAAGTGTGGCTTCAGAACCGGGATCGATAAGTGCACGAGCTACGTATGGCTCACCACTATGAAAGATATGTATGTATCATAGCTGTAGCAAGTAGCACTTCCTTTTTTTAAGTGGTGGAGTTATTCACCATCTTTCTCAAAGGGGGGAGGGAGTGGACTGTATATTAGCGATGTGAGAGTGAGTTGTTGAGTTTTCTAACTTTGCACGTGCAGAAGTAGTGGGCAGTTCGTGCGTTGAATTGGCGTTCGAAGCCGTTTCATGACGCACTGGAGAAGTGACAGGGCGCGAGGTTTGGGGGATTTGATTCGAACGGGGTGTCGAATTGGGGGCCGAGGCCACCTCGCGATGCAAAAGCGAATTGTGACGTTTGTTACACGTTGCACAATTATAGTGACTTTTGCATTCTTTGAGTTGGTGAGAATTGGCAAGGCAATTACTGCAGAAATGGTATTTTTGAATAATTGATAACCGTTTATCAATATTCATTGCTAAAAAGCGGGGGCATTTCCGGAGAGAATGCTGTTGGTCAGTGCACAGCTTGCATGTTGTCGAGACCATGTTCACTTGAAAATTGTGCACTGGCTTTGGGGGTTTTTGGACACGATTAGTGGTCTGAGAGGGTTTTCGAGAAGGTTCTGGAGAACTTCAAATGTCCTCAACAGTTTCAAGAGTTTGAAAACGTTGAGTTAAGAAAATATCCATTTCCCTCCATTTTGGGATTTCTTGTTTGTCGGTTAACAACTGTTCCCAAAGAGAGAGAGTGTTGAGAGGGAGACGAGATGAGCAGTGATGTACAATGATGGCATCCCAGCTGTCCACGTCAACATCGTATAACGAGAGCGCAGACAGGCAATTGTTAATTTCTCGCTGGAGTCGTTTTATTTCGACTCCAGACTCTTTCGAGACTGGGGAGAGATTGAAAAGAGTTCGAAGCTGGACGTTGACGAGGATTCGCTTGTTCTCAAAACGATCTTTGAGATTTTTCTAAGCCTCAGAGAATCCATCATCAGTGAGAGGAGATTTTTGTACGATCTCCTTAGCTTCACCTCTGGTTTTCTGGTTTAAATGGAACAATTTCTCGACCGGAGAGAGCCGATTGTTCCGTATGTACAGCACCGAAAACATATCGCGGAATGTTGGCCAAGACTTATAATCTCTATTGAAAATCTCAGTATCGCACGGTGGAAGACTGAGATTGTGACCAAGGAGAGGCTCGACTGTAGCGACAGGAGCTGAGACCAAAAGTTGAGAGTGGTCGCCTGCCAGCAGATGTTGACGCTCATTGATGTCTGCGGAGAAGTTGACAAACAACTTATAGCAGCGGCGATATTTCGTTTTCACCACAACAATATCTGCTGTATGATCCGTGTCTTCATTTTCGGGGTCCACAGAGGTGATGAGATATTCCAGGCACAAGGTATATGCCTTCTTGAGATCGGCCCAAACAACCTTGAGTTCCTCCAGATGAGTGTCCAGAGTATAAGTTGTATGGTCACTGTCCGGGATTGCGCGATATTCCACATCGAATTCCTTTAATGTGTCCGTGGCTTCGGTGAATCTCATAAGTGGATCCATCGTTGAGAATTTTCCGGAACGCTTGAGAAATATTAAAAAAGTGAAGAGAGAGAGAGAGGGGTCCAGTGGAAAAAGAGAGGGAGTGAGGTGTGAAAATAAAACAATATTTTCTTTAACAAATTAAATTTTATTTAACAAATTGTTAGCTTAAATAAAATATGAAAAAGAAATTAAATTCAGGAAAATACAAAAAAATTTAAATAATTTCAGTTGTTTTTATTTGTATTTAATTTGTTTTATTTATTACAAAATTTGTAAGAAAAAGAAAAAGTTTTATTTTATTTCACGTGTTATTATTTCTTAAATTTCCACTGTATGATTTATTTATTTTTATTTTTAATTAATTAAATTAATTTTAATTCACAAATTTCAGTAAATTAATTAATTAATTTAAATAAATCAATCGAATTCAATTTAATTTAATTTCATTCACTTTTTTTTTTCACTTCAAGTTTGAAGTGACTGAAAATGTTTGGTCACTTCGTACGTGGTGCCCACTGTAAAGCAAGCTCGCGAGTTTAAGTAAATGAAGTATTTACTTGTGCAATTCATGTATTGCACAGAGACGAGAGTATATATTTACCAATTGCAGCGGGATGTGCAATGGTCAATATATATTTTGCTTACTTTGCTTCGAGTTGCAAAGTAAGCAGCGAGACCTTGAAATTTGCAATAAATTTCAAGGTTGTACGGTTTCTATGTACAAGTGTTTTGCCCAAAAACACTTGCACATAAACGGCAAAACCGTGTGAGAGTGAGAGAGAGTAATATAATTAATATAATTCTTATATTATTTATTATTATTAATAATAAAAAATATAGGGAAACAAAATTCACTTTTATAACCGGAATAATATCCGGCTCGACTAGGACCAAATGTTTGTCTGTTGAGGTAAATTAAAGTTCACAATTCGCAAGTTGCGATGTTGAACTGACCTTCCTTTTGTTGTGTCGCTTAGGTGCTGTTCAGACATGGGACATATGTCGCACGAGGGACACGAATTGTTGTTGTTTCCCAGCAAAACTACAAAATGAACTGTGGACTATGAATAAATGAATCTGTCCCTTGTGCGACACACGTGTCCCCTGAAATTTCGAGGGACACGAGTAAACAGAGTTGTCGTACTGACGAAAAAAAATATTGTCTCTGTAATCAGGTATGCATTTTAGTGATATTGAGAAGAAAATGTATACAAATTGATATAATTTTATACAAAACAGCAACACCAAAGTTTTTGCATATAGCCCTAAAAGTTTCTCTAAAAATTTTCGGTGAGTAATATGAAATACAATTTTTATTCTTTTATTCATAAAGCATATATTATAGACATGTGTTTGATGTGGTCAAAAAACCTCACGGAAATACTCATTAGCCTATTGCAAAATGAAAGATCGTTATGGGATATAAAAGACCATAAGTATCACGACAGGTGCGCAAAAGAAGCGGCGTACAATAAAATTATTAAAGAGATTAAAAATTATGCTCCTGAAGCTACTTTAAACGAAATCAAAGCAAAAATACATTCGTTAAGGTCTCAATACAGGAGAGAGGTACGGGCTATATCAGCGTCAAAATTCTCTGGCGCTGGTGCAGACAATATAAGAGCGCCAAAACTTTGGTGTTTCGGTCTGTTAGAATTTTTAAGGCCACAATGCGTCCACAAACTCTATTGCCATAGTAATTAATTCATTTTGAATTTCTTGTAAACTTTCCATTTTATTTTTCGTGTTTTTAATCGAACAAATAAAAATCTGCAGCTGTTTTTAGTTATTGTAATCCAAATGTTATTGTAATACAGTCCTATTTTGGTCTAATGTCAAAACAGAACACAGTGCCATATGACGTTCGAATTGCATACATATGTCATGAATGACATGTCACAGCTCGTCAGAATAAGACTGTTAATCTCAAATAATTATTGATGCTGAAAAATTGCACACCTTCTTTTTAATAAACTAAAACTCAGTTTATTAAAAAACTCAGATAATTAGGTAACTATTTAACACGGTATAATAAAATTAAGTTTACAAAGTTTATATTCAAGAAGTAATAAAAAGCATTAAATGGTAGCAGAAAGGTATTAAATTATATCAAAAAGTATTAAAAAAATCTTGTCATAAAATCAACCATGTCACTCGACCCACAATCCAAATGAGAAACATGTTTGAACACTTCAGGGGACACGAGCGATGAATAGTTCCAAGCTGGGGACATATGTCCCGTGTCTGAACAGCGCCTTAGAAGTTTTAGTTCACTTTCTCGTTATGCAGTCAATTCCTGCAATAGTTCTCTCTTCTTTGTATTGCTTGTAATCCAAGATGATGATTTCCTGATTGGAGTTAAGGTTGTTGTTGAAATTGTTGATGAGATTGTTCATGAGCCGGGAATTCGTGAAAAAAGCCACCTGATACGAAAAGCCACTTGATGCGCACGCTGTAGTTTTTCAAAAACTGAAACTCAAGCTCAAGAAGCGTGTTAGAGATGGTACAAATATTCGTTGTCCACTCGTTGCGAAACGAGGTGTTTTGCGACGAGCGGACAGGGATCACCAGATGTGACGTGTAAACACATCTGGCGTGAACAGGCACATTGTTTTATAATTTTTTTTATTTTATTAGCCATACCTGGAAAATAATATTTTGTCAAAATTTGAGTCCTGTTTTCTTCACAATTCTTATGCGCTCTATTATGAGTTTGGCTTAAGTTTATCGTTTGAGCCATGCTCCAATTTTTTTGCATTTTTTGTTGTTATTGTTGTTTATGGAGCTGATTCAAATGAAGCAATCGGTTTTTGTCGCTCTCTTCTAGTTTACGAGTTATAGCCCTCTAAAGTTTGGAATTGATATGCCTATAACTCATAAACCAGAGAAGTTATTTCGATTATATGGGTACCGTTAGAAAGCACTCTAAAAAACCTTCAATTTCTTTCATATAACATTTTTCCGAAAACTGTATAGTTTTTATGCAAATCGAAATTTTTCATTTTTGGAACTTTTTTTTTACATTTGATAATTTTTTTCGTTTCAAAGTGTGTAATTAACCTATTAAATCTTTGGAATAACAATAAAGCTGAGACCGTAAGTTTCTTTGAGTATTTTTTTCATTTTTATCAGTCAAGTATTTGAGGAGAAAATAGCTGTTAAAAGTCAGAAGAACGTAAGTAAAAAGTACTTTTTCCATTATACTACTACAATCTAAACCTACACTTTGTATTACTTGTCTAAAAATTAAAAATTTTTAAGAAAAATCGCGCGATTGAAGGGCTTTTGGAGAGCTTTCTAATGGTACCAATATGATCGAAACATCTTTTCTGGTTTATGAGTTATAGGCATGTCAATTCCAAACTTTAGAGGGCTATAACTTTTAAAGTAGAGGAGAGCGACAAAAACTGATAGCTTTATTAGAATCAGCTCCAAAAACAACAACAACAACAAAAAATTCAAAAAAATTGGGGCATGGCACAAACGGTAAACCTGTTCCATGAGTTTTTATTATGAGTTCCTCTTGTTGTCGCTCATTTATTATATCTTCAACTTGTAGTTATGTGAACCTAACGCGATATTTACTAAAGTGTAGGGGATACAATTCTTGTATTTTCCCCGTTATAGGTTTTTCGGTTTTTATGCAATTTACTACTGACGGATTGACATATCTCTTAAGAATAAAGACTAAAGCCTGTTCAGAGTATTCTGGCTCCGTTATCGTATGACGATGATATATAGGAAATATTATCTGGAATTTGTAAGTGGAAACATCGTCCTTTCCTAAGAATATTTGATTTTTGAAGGCATTTATTGGAGCTTTTACGCTGTAAATTAGTCTGTGAGATGAGCTATCGTCGGAATTTGTGGCTTTGACATTGTATGTATCTGTGACTCACCCTCTGAAATTATTCTAGGGAGAGCATCGGCTACGACGTTAGTCTTGCCTGGCTTGTAATACAACTCATAATTATATTCCTCGAGAATGGACTTCCACCTTTTCATCTTGCTATTATTATTCTTGCTGCTAAGCGCATGTGTTAGCGGCTGGTGATCAGTTGTGATCCTTACTCTGGCGCCTATGGCGAAGTTTGAAGCATCCGTTGCTAGTTGAAATTCCTTTTTGAAATCTGGGTAGGCCAGAATAATATCCTCGGAAATAAGAGAGCTCTTAATTTTCCTGAAGGATTCCTTCGCTTCATCGTTCAGGGATATTTTAATATTTACCGACTTATTCTTGGACACTCGTCCCTCTTCCCCTCTTAAAAGAGATGTCAGGGGTTTTGCGAGTTTTGCATAATCTTTTATAAACCGTCTATAGTACCCTGATATTCCTAGGAAGCTACGCAGCTCCTTTAAATTCTGTGGTTGTGGGAAGTTTGCAATAGCCTCCATCTTTGCAGGATTGGTTCTTATACCCTCCGAGGTAATAACGAAACCTAAAAATTCTACCTCTTTTTTTTAAAAAATGACACATCCAATTGTATTTTCATATTAGCCTTCTCTAAAGTTTCGAAAATTTTTTTTATATGGTCAAAATGCTCTTCCTCGTTTTCACTGAAAATTATAATATCATCTATATAGACGTAGCAGCACTTTCCGATGTATTCACGCAATATGTCATCTAAAGCGCGCTGGAAAATGGATGGCGCATTTTTTAGACCAAATGGTAAGCGTGTGAACTCATATTTTCCATTGTTGATGGAAATGCAGTCTTCTCAATGTCAGATTTCTTTAATGGAATCTGGTGAAAACCACTTTTTAAATCAAGTACCGAGAAATAAGTACTATTACCCAATTGGGAGATAACTTCCGCTATTTCGGGAATAGGGTATCTATCTGCAGTTGTGACTGCATTAAGCTTCCTATAGTCAACTACCATGCGGTATTGCTTATTACCCGCAGAATCTGGCTTTTTCGGTACAATCCACACTGGGGAGTTGTGCGGGGATCTAGATCGCCTTATGATACCATCATTCAAAAGTTTTTCTACCTGCCGTTCCACCTCGGACTTTAAAGATGCAGGATAAGGGTAGAATCTCGAATAATCGTGGGAGTCGGTTGTTGTTCGGATTTAAGCAACTACCTTCGTTGTGTATGTCAGTTTTTCGTCAGGTTCGGAAAAAAGAGTACGACGCTTGTTTGCAATTTTAGCCATAGTGACTCTTTCTTCTGGGGATAAATTTTCTGCTTTGATGTTTATTGCGTTTACGCATTGTGAAGGAAGTTGTTTAAGATAAATCTTAAAGCCATTTCCAAGTGTAATGCAGTTTCCACTAGTATAAATAACTGCGTTTAGCTCTTTAAGGGTGTCATTCCCTAAAATGCCGTCAAATGTTTTTAATGATGGCATTAGATAAAATTTTATTTTCTCGTCTAAATTAAAAAGTTTTACATAAGTGTGTTCGGTGATTTTTACGTCACCTACTATTGATTTCGCGAAGAAGGGACTGTTATTCGCTATGCGTTTCTTTCTCAGTTCTGGCTTAACGTAATTTTTACTAGAACCCGTGTCCACTAAAAATTTTAAAATGTTCCCTCTCTCCGCTCTAACCGCTCTCTATTGGGCTTGTTAGATTTTTCTAAAGCCTTTGACACGGTTGATCATACATTGTTAACGAGTAAATTGTCCGTGGATTTTAATTTCTCAAACACCGCATGTACACTCATGTCCACTTATCTTACTGGGAGACACCAGAGTGTTGTTGTCAATAATAAGTCTTCTCGTTTTTTACCTGTTCCATATGGTGTTTCACAGGGGTCTATACTTGGACCTATACTTTTCTGTATGTATGTAAACGAAATTCCCAAACTTATTAAATTCTGTTCGATTCATATGTACGCAGATGATATACAACTAATCTTGAGTCTACCCCTTAGTCGTAAACTAGAGGCGTGCTTATTAATTAATGAGGACTTGCAAAGACTAAACGACTGGTGTAACAGAGACTTTCTACGTTTAAACCCAACGAAATCTAAGGTTATTATCATCTCGAAAAGAGTTTTTGCTGCCGCTAGTTTTCCCCCTATTAAATTGGACAACAATACCATTGATTTTGTGGATAGCGCACGGAATTTGGGAATAAAGTTTAATCAAACATTGACCTGGACTAATCACATCAATTCTGTCATTGGCAAAGCTTACGGTAAACTTCGATGCCTAAGTAACTTTAAAAATTTCTTGCCAATTAACATGAAGTTACTGTTGGCTAAATCTTTCATTATTCCTTCGATTTTCTACGGATGTGAAATTTTTTTTGAAACCAGATTGTGCTAGCATGAGAAAGCTCTCCGTGCTGTATAATAATATTGCCCGTTTTGTGTACAACCTTAAGCCTTTCGATCGCGCATCCACTTTAGCTAAACAACTCACTGGTCTCTCCTTAAGTAGTTTTTTACAATACCGCGCTCTTCTTTTACTCCACTCCATTTTTATATCTGGGTCGCCGGAATACCTTCATGATAAATTCCGTTTCTTGCCTTCACTCCGAACCAACATGCTGGTGCAAACCGCTTATTCTTGTCGAATTTCCAGACAACAGTACTTTATATGTGCCACAAGACTTTGGAACTCCCTTCCTCTTTCTTTGCGGAGAATGAGGATACCCAAGCAGTTTAGGCGTAGTCTTTTTGAATACTTAGCTACAGCCTGATATTATTATTAATTTACTTCCCCTTTCTCTTATTAAACCTCGTTTCCACTACCTCTATTTTCTTCTCTATTTCTTTTCAACTTTTTCCTTTCCCCATCTTACCACGCTTCTATCAATCCTTCTTTTAAATTTCATTTCTCTTTTTTATTTCTCTTTTAAATTTCATTTATTTAAAACTGATTAAATTACCATTATAAATTATTTAATGCTGAATTTTCTTATATTTTATATTTGTTTTTTACAAATATAAAATATATATTGGTACAATACCAATAAATAAATAAATAAATAACCTCGAAGTATGGTAGCGAAGAGCTAATTAAGCCAAAAAATGAATATCGGTTGGTTTTCCGAACTGTTCGTCTTCAGGCTCATCTTGTTCGTTTCCTACGGTTGATGCGTTAATGTGAAATGTCTTTTGTTTCCTAAATTGTCGTTGGTTGGGAATTTGATTTGGCCTTTTCCCTAAAATTTGGTTTTGTTGGGGTCTATTCATATAGTTCACGTAACGAGAATGTATACTCGGGTCTATGTCCATTGGTTCTGGACGTGGCTGAGGCTTGGGTGGCCTTGGTGGATTGTTGGCTTGTTGCTGCTCTGGTGGATTAAAGAATCGCTGCCTTGGCTGCCAAACTGTGTGGTTGTTGTTTGGATATGCGCTAATTTTTCCTAAGGGGCAACTGTGGAGGTTGCTGTTTTTTGTGTTATACGCATGGTTCGTGCGAAAATTTTGATTTTTTAATTTGAGACAAAGATGAAGGGCCTGCGGCAGACCCGCCGGTTCTTTTATTCCTAAGAGTCTAGGTAAGTCCCCACTTAATCCCCTCACAAAAGTATCTAATGCCTTGTCTCTATATGATTGCGTCAGGAGTCACAATGATTCATTACCCATTTCAAGACACTCTAACTTATTAAGTATGATTGAAAGGTGCGTGTACACCCGTTGATAGAATTCAGAAATGGTTAGGTTTCCTTGTACCAACGTGGTCATTTGATATTCTAGGGTCGATAAATCTCGCTTGTCGGCATAATGCATTGTTAAGCATTTTGTTATAGCCTGCCAATCTAGTGGTGTGTTATAAGATTCTAGTACCATGTCGGCGTTTCCTACTATCTTATTACGAATCACGCTTATTATTCCGTAATACTTTGGTGTACCTTTAAGTGGATCGTACACAGTCAGTATGCGGTCGAAAATTTTCTTCCAGGAGTTAAACTCCCCTGGTTGACCAGAAAAGTCCTTGGGACACTTCACTACGTCCGGGATTTTGTCAAGGTCGCTTAAATTATCCCTATGACTTTCCTCTATTACTTGGTCCCTAGTGGTAGCTAGGCTAGCATTTGGATTTAGAACTGCACGGACTATCTGCGGTCCTTGTCGTTTTAAAACGTCCGCAGCTATATTGGAGATAAGGGTAGTTAAATCATCGATACTCAATTGGGTAGTTTGTGGTGCAGGCGTTGCGGCATTTGCAGGGAGAACGGATGGACGGATTAAATCATTCGGGTTCGACATTTTGTATTTTACTTCAAAAAAACGTTTCTACTTCTATTACAAGAATAATGCAAATAGTTTAAATATACATATAATATATATTTTCGTTTTTTTTCTTACTTTATGTAATATAGTTTTTATAGCTGGAGGGTCCCGTAGGAATCGCAGTTTAGTCTGTATTTGATCTAATTATTAAGTTTACTTATTTCGTAACACATACATATATATATATATATATTTTTACTATAAAGGCTTACTTTACAATGTAAAAATTATAACTGTTTTCCGCTGTATTCTCGCCTTACAAAAGAAGCTGATTGTTCTCTTATCCCTGGTGTTGATTTGGTCTGCTTTTCGTTGTGTTCTGTATTGACACTTTGTTGTTTAGTTGTTTATTTTAGTTTCTAATAAAGGCGGCTAGCACATAATGCTCCCTTTTTGCTTTCGCTACTGAGGTGCCCTTTTAATTAAGTTTCCTTAATTAGATTTTTATTTACACTGCACGGTTTTTACTCGCGCCCACTTGGTATTTTTTTTCCTTTTTGAAATATTCACTTAGACTTGTTCAGTATTGAAGGACTAAAATGTTTTTGTTGTGCTAAGGATTTGTTTAAGGTCCTTAGAGATTTTGTTTAGATTGCTCGGGCGCCAGTTAACTCTTCTTCAAATAAAAGAGTTAAAAAAATATGTTTTAATGCGAACACTTTCGTGTCCGCTTCTGAACTTTATTGAAAATCTACTGAAATCAATGTTACAGTTTATTACTTAATTCTACCTGAAATAACCTTCGAAAGGTGGCGAAGCATTGAACTCTGCTTCTGATGGCGTGATCCAATTCTAGGTATTTTCTTTGTTTCTTGAGCGCGTGTCGAATGTCGCTGCATTTTTGTAGACGCTAATCTTGCAATATGTGTAATATTAACACCGTTGGTGTTAACTTATATGTATGTAGGATGTAGGATGTGTCCGGGATAAAGAGGAATTGGTGTTTCCTTGAACATAGGCTTATTAGGATGTCGGTAGTATTTGTTTATCTTGCATATGTTACACTGCTTGATTATTTTATTAATCTTGCTGTTCATTCTGGGGAAAAAGAAATTTTCCAAAATGTGAGTTTTGTTCTCTTTTCCATTACGATGTGCTCTTTAGTAAGTTTCGAGTATTATTTCCTCTTGTCGTTGTTCGTTAGTTACGTCTTCTACCTCTTTTCGTGCGAACCTAATGCGATACTTATTAAAGTGAAGGGGAAAAATTTCTTGTATTATACCCATTAATGGTTCGGGTGCGCTTATTGCGTTGATTACAGATGGATTCAGATATATTTTTAATAGTGAAATGAGCTTCTCATGTAAAAATTCTTTCTCAGTTATAAGATTACGATGGTACGTAGGGAATATTATAAGAAATTTATAGCTTTCTTCTAAGCTATAAAGAGAAAGCTTTCTTTCTTTCTTCATTTTTTAAACCAAAGGGCAATCGAGTGAACACTTTTTTACCATTGTTTATTGAGAATGCTGTCTTTTCTATATCAGTAGGTTTATGTGGAATCTGATGAAATCCACTTTTCAGATCCAACGTTGTAAAAAATTAATTGTTGCCTAGCTGTGACAGATGTCTCTGGTGCTTTACGTGGGTGCCTGCCTTAAAAAGGCTTAAACCCACGGTGTGCCATCACACTGGAGTCGGATTAAGCGCCGACCACCGCCCCAATCAGCAAAACAAATGGGAATCAAGATACACAGAGTACACATGCAGAACATATGCACTCCATATACCCATCTCCCATCCATTCAACCAACAGGTACCAATTTAAAGTCATACATAAAGGGCATGACTTGCCCTTTGGTTGAGGGTCGAGGTCTATCTAACACCTCTGCCGTTCTATGGGTCACGGCACCCGGTTGCAGTGCAACTCCACATCGAGCCAGGATCTCCCCGCGTACGTTAGTGTTTTAACCACAGCCACCACGACACTCCCACAAGGGGGCCTACTTCATGTCAGCTCGGATATAATCCGGGGGCTACTGACATCCCGTGGTACCAGAAAAAAAGCCTCTGGTCAGACCTCGTAGTCAAAACTACTACCAGTTGAGCTCCTTCATAGCTCCGGACTGGTTGCCGTTACAAAAAAAGTACGATAGGAGATTGGAACAAACGTGTAAGCAGGGCCTAGTAGAGGCAGCCCCTTTTACGCGTGATGGAGGCAGTCTAAAGTTCGCGCACATGGTCGCGAAATTCCTCACTGCAGGGAGCGAGGCCAATCCCAACCTCTTCCGCTCAATCGGGGAGCGGCACCCAAGGTCCAAGGCAAAAGCCCAATCGTACCCCCAACAAAAACCCTAAGGTCTATAATGCCGAGGTGGAGCGTTGAGACCAACTCCAGTTCTCCTCGGCACCCGTGGTACCGGAAAGCCTCCGGTCAGACTTCGTAACCAAAGTTACTACCAGTGAGTCCATGTACTCGAGGACTGGTGACCCCAGGTATCACCGGCAGTGCAGCAAATTGAGGCATACTTGGCGCAACCTAGCTACAGCCGACGAATACACAAACACGCACAGCACGCATACGACAGCAACATTCATACGACCATTTATTCCAATACACGCATTCACCACAAGAAGCAACCATAACATTCATACAGCCATTTATACCCAGACACACACGCAGTCACCTAGAACACTCTCACAAACACATCAAGAAGCACACACCATTCAGAAACGCTCAAACTCACAGAAACTTCCACACTAGACACCAAGGGCACACAATGACCACACGCATACATAAAACACGCACAAGAATACCCAGCTAAACTCTCCTAGCGCGACGTTCGACAAACACACGACAGGCGTACCTGTCAGCAAACCGCACACACTCTTCAGTGGAAAGCATTTCACTGACATTCCAACCCCCGTCAGTCCATCTGATCCCCATAGCCGCCCTGTCCCTAAAGTCAGAGTACAGTGAACATTCGCACAGCACGTGTTTCCAATCTTCAACAGGTGCACCACAGTCACAAGACTCACTAGGGCAAAGGTTCCTTTTATGCAAGAAAGCATTAAAAGACCCATGACCCGTGAGAAAGAAACCAAGGTGCATGCTGAAGCGAAAACATGGCTGGAAAACCACGAAATTTACATCACTGATGTACTCGTACGTCACTCTTCCATTCACACTACTGTCCCATCTAGATTGCCGTCTAGATGTGACGCATTCAAACAAGCGCCCTTTGCGCTCACTTACACTCATGCCCTCCACATCCAGATTCGCTAACCCGCCATTCAGCAATGGTAATCCCCTCTTTACTCTGTAGGATGCGCTACAACGTAGCACCTCCAGGTCCAGAGGGGCCACACCCAACAACACTTGCATGGCCTCGGTAGAGACCGTGCGGCAAACAGGCAGACACGCAAGCAGAAGCAGATGTTGACAAGTGAGTATCTTGCGATACCCCACAGCAGACGTGACCACCTCGCCCCATACAGACGACCCATAAGTTGCACAGGCAAGAAATAGGCCGTCATATACGATGCGGATGGCACGCCTGCTGAGGCCCCATTCACACTTCAAAAGGCGACGCACCTGTCCAGACACGCATGTCAATCGTTCTCTCATTCGAACTAGGTGAGGAATGAAATTCATTCTCTCACCCATGGATATCCCCAAGTATTTGACCTCAGTCACATACCTAAGGGTAACCCCATTCACACGGACAGATGGAGGCCGACTAAGTGATAATCTGCCTATCAGCAACATCATCACCGTCTTATCCATTGCCACATCCACACTAACACTTGCACCCCATTCACACACAATGGCCATGACCAAGGCGATCAAACGTTCCAGAGCGGCGCGCGAATCATCCTCAATCAAAATGAGCAAGTCATCAGCATACGCACAACACTTGCAAATCGCAATGAGACGCCTTAGAAGAGAATCCATCATGAGGTTCCATATAAATGGACCACAGATGGATCCCTGTGGGCAACCTCGGACCACATTCATCCAGACAGAATCACTTCTGCCTTCCACACACGCTTTTCTGCCAGAAAAATAGCTCCTCCAAAGAGGAGGCTCCTGGCAGCCCAAATCTTGCAGTCTTGCAATCACACTCGCCCAGCTCAGGTAATCAAACGCACCTTTAAAATCTACAAACAAACCCAACACATACTTACTACTAGATTCACTCACACCATTCTTAACATACATCCATGCATCCTCAACACATTTGCCTTTAGTAAAGCCAAACTGCTGAGGACACAGTTCCGCATCCACACTCTCCTGAAGTCGATTGACCATGATCCTCTCAAGCACCTTGCCGAGAACCGGAATCAGACTAATACCTCAATATGAACGAGGATTAGACCTGACTCTGTCAGGCGACTTCAGCAGCGGAATCACTCTTGCACTCTTCCATTCACTTGGGAAATATCCCTCACTCATACATCTCACATACAAGCCACCCAAGTAATCAGGAATGACTTTCCAGATAGCTTTCACCATCTCTCCGGTCAGTCCATCAAACCCAGGCGACTTCCTAGACCTGACTTGCGAGATACTACTACTAACCTCGCTTTCAACTAAGTCAGGGGGACCAGGATCCGGCCCCATAGGGGGGTCGGGCCCAGGTCCCATCTTTGGGAAAAACTCACTCATGAGTGCACTCACACAGTCTTTCCATGTTGACAACACTGTGTCACCAACATGGATACAATTCACTTCCATACTCTTACGCCCGGTACGGCAGATACGGTACAGGCGACCCCAAGGATCATCACTGTACTGCTCCGCGAACCTTTCCCCATCACTCAGTTTCACTCTCTGAATCATACGCTTATACTCATTCATACATCGCCTATAGGCGATCCCAAGCTGAACCACATTCACAGCATCGGAAAGCCTAGCTCTCTGAAATTGACTCCTGAGGCGCCTGACTGACCTGCGCTTATCAGACAACTCACGCGTCCACCATTTGACACCCTTATGGTTTACCTTACGGTTCTTCACAAGGAGCAAATCATTGACGCGCCATACAGCCTCATTCAAAAAGGTGACCTGCTCATCAATAGCCAAAGTATTGAAAACATTCAAAGGTACCGAAGTAACCTCTCTTCACACGTTCACCATACACAACCCAATTCACACCACTAGTGCGCCATCCTTTCGACATAACATTCGTTCTTGCCGCACCTAAGTAAGCGAACTCAATCTCAATAGGATTGTGATCGCTTACTGACCAATCACGCACCATCCAACTGAACTCAAACATACCCATTGCAGCCTCATTCACAAACGTCACATCAATATCACTCGAACCTCTAAGTCCTTCAAAGGTATACAGCGCGCTTGGTTCATTGAGAGCGTAGACGCCGCGAGCGGTCACCCACTCGCTAAGCACCTCACCCCGCTGTTGGTTCGGCTGAAGGCCAAAGGTACCTTCCGCAATCACACATACACCCATATCACCACATTCAACAACTATACATTCAACATTCACATCATTCACAATAACAGCAGCATTCCCTCTAACATCAGTAAATGAGCGCAAACACGGCGGAATGCCTCTTACACTCCCATGGAGAACATAAGGCTCCTGTACCAGAGCGAAGCTGCTGCCAGACTTACAAAACCATTCACCAAATTCACACATAACGTCATAAGACCGCTGGCAATTTAGCTGAATAACCTTCCCAATCATCTCAATGTCTGGCATTAAGACGGGCAATGAAGGCACCGAAATGGGGGCAATCCGCTGTCAACATGCGGTGTCCAGTCGGCTTACCCCTATATGCACAATCACGGCAACATACCGCATTGCGGCAAGACCGGCTGATATGCCCTAATTGCCCGCACTGACGACAGACAATGTCTTCCACACGACACTCAGACACTCTGTGGTCAAGACTACCACAACGGAAGCAGCCGTACATCATGCTGGCCCCACTCAAACGAAGGCGGAAGCACGCGATATAGACTCCGTCAGCAGTCGAGAGTGCAGCAGCAGCACCACTGCACTCCAAAGTGATGTTGGAAGTCTCATCACCAGCATCCGTCTTCGCAGAGCGCGAGATCAGTTTGACGCACTTCTCGAAGGCTTCCTGGGTCATACGCTCCTTGAGGTTCTTCCTGTAGAGATCAGCCATGAATAGTTCATCACTGGTTCCACAAGGAACCCCACGGACTACCACCCTGGTGCCAGGCTTCTGATTCACACTCACATCCAAGCCTAATTCGTTGAACTTAGCGTTCTTACGAATCTTCTCCCTTTCGGAGACAGACGTGGTGCGTATAATTACGCCACCATTGCGCAAAGCCTTTACCTGGTGCACTCTCACATCAAGGGTGGGCCCAACCTGCTTCACCACCCTCTCAACCACCTCCTTGGATGTCTCACCGGCTTTCCGGCTCTTGACAACCAAGGCCCACGTCTCAACTGGTTTGAGAACCGGTGCAGCAGTCGGTACAACAGGTAACCCAGAGGCAGTACTAACAGCACTGCTTGGGGTACCTACCGAAACTGGGGGAGCCACCCGTGCCACCACACTACCACTGCCGGAACCCATGCCGTCAATACGCCCCCTAAGTCGCTCATTTTCAGCAATGAGCTCCATCAGGATCTGCTCATCGCTGCCAGATGGAGCAGATCCATCCAATTCGGAATCCAATTATCTGGCGAGCAACATCCTTGACCAACACGTTATCTTCATTAAAAACGATTAAAAACAGTGGTCCTTCAGAAACCTTCGGTTTCTGGCGACCTTCCCCCTCAGGCTTACTGGCTACCTTACGGCTCACCTGTACAAGAACCTTCTTACATTTGTAGCTGCCAGCAGTCTCAGCGCCACACAAACTGCTGCAGCTGTCGGACATATCCACGTCCGACCGGTCTGAATACGACTTCTTCTTAACGACCGGGCTCGACGACTTCGGGGGCTTCATCGTCGGCACTTTAGAATGCGCAATGTATTCGTAATGCGCAATGTATTTATTCGTAGTCACTGTCTACCTCTTACTACCGCTTACCAAGTAATGCCTTGGTAATCACACGGTAATCACTTGTTCGTGCTGGGTGGGCACTTCCGTACAATTCCGCGCTGGGTCACTACTTGTAAACAAGTTCCCGTTAACTGTGGCGCAAAGAAGGCAACCACAAAGCAAAACGCAAAAACGCATGGACGCAAAAACACCGGATGGCCTTTCCCTCCCTTGCCTATGGTCGCTTCTGCGGCCTCATCTCGAAGCAACTCCCATACTCACAGATGTTGCCCCATTCCTTACCCCGTCATGCCCCACCCATTACCATGAAGAATTTACCAAATTTTTTTTGTTATACTATAGTTAATGAGGTTTACATTTATTTAATAATATTGATTTATTTTTAATGGTAACATCCATAGGATAAAATTTAATTACGTTTTTATAATTTTAATTTAAAAGCTTTATGTCGCATAGAAAATTTTACTCTGGTAAACTATTCCAAGCTTAACATTTTTAATCAAATTAAAGAAAGTTAAAATGTCGTGAGAGAAGAAAATTTACGATTATTAGGGTAATTGTAATTATTAAATTAAAGAAATTGGAAAAAAAAATGGTATTTCTCAAACGATTGCTCCAGTAATACTTGGAATATAGTAATCAAAAATAATAAGGAATTACCTCACCTTTCTCCGCGGCGATTGTGCACAATCCAGCGACGAACCGGTGCCCATGTTGGCTAAGGTACTATAAAAGAAAAGTTGAGAAATACCGTACATAAAAATAGAAAGAAGGCGACTTTGTTTTCAAGGTAATCCCGAGTTACGAGATTAATCGAATTATGGCTTATGGATTTCCGATGAGATATAAAAAGTAATTTACAAAACACACAAGAAATTAAGTTTTTGTCTTTTGAGTGAATCACTAAATGGCAATGCCTTTAAATTATTCACATAAATTAAATCCCACGATTCACAATCTAATTACAAATTATTATTGTTACTAAAAATTTAAAATTTTATGCCCGATTAGCAATTTGTGGTTCTAAACAGGCCAAATGATGTCTGCATTAAACCGCTTCCTCTGCCATGTCCATGCTCCATGTACTAGGTCCTGGGTTCTCGTAGTAGCTGCATCTCAGCGGTGCAAATATGTATGTAAGTACATATACAAAAATCCTTTACGCCAGTTTTGCAGCCCAGCGTAATTTGCGAATCAAGGTGCGTTCAATAATCCGCCGCGTTGATGCGAAGAATGCGAAGCTTCTTATCCATCGGAACCAGGGATATTTTCTAGCCGCGTCCAGCCGCGATTATTATAGGCCGCGATTTTCCGCACTTTAACAAGACTTTCAATTTATTTATAATTTTTAGTCTATATTTAGTTAAGTATGAAATATTTAGTCTATTTTTAGTTTATAAAAATAGCGAATTATTTTTATTTATAATTCAATTGAGTTGAATTGAAATTGAAAAAGTTACTCCTTTTGTTCGCTTTCGCGACGAATTAAACGAAAGAAAAACGGTTTCAGCTTTTAGCTTTGTGGCGCCAAGCAAGAAGTCACAAACCCGAACCAAGACACAATTTTCGTTGGTCATTTAGCCAAAATTCGTTTTACATTTTGTTTTTTTTTTATTTCCTCGAAATTGGTTATGTAGCACTTATAATTATTGTAGTAGTCCTTTATTCCATAACTGTTTAGGAACCGTGATGCTGCGCACTTTCTTTCTTTCGTCAAATAATATATTATTCAACACTTCACATATACATAAACATTTACTTAAAAATCATACATACAAATAATTTGTAGCTCACATTTTTTGAAGTTTGTAGTAGTTCAATTTGTAAGTTCGAACTGAGCGGTAGTCTATTTGACTTGACTAAATAAAGAAATACTTTGATTTGCTGAACTAAGCCCTAAATATCCAACATTCGTGTTATTATTCATCATTTTTGGTCCTTCGAGCCGGATCGTCCGGCAATTCAGAACGTTAGTGTTGGTTTTAGGCTTATAACGCGCACCGCGTGTCAAGTGCCGTTTAGTTTTGTGTACTTGAAAGTTCTCATCATCGCGTATCAAGTGACGTGAACTTTGTGTAACCTCCATTTGGGAATTCTAGACTTTTGAACTCCATTTGTATCGCGTGCACCGCGTACCAAGTGCCGTAATATTTTGTTAGCTTACCACGCAATCGGAGCCTTCATTCTTTTCACCGCGTACCACGTGAAAACGACATGAAAAAGCTACAACAACAACTTGGGATGGCAAAGGCCCACATAACCCGTACTTTGGAAGCAGCACAGAATCTTGGCGAATCAGACTCAGTGGAGCAATTTCAGAATAGGCTACAGAAACTGGAAGATAATTACAAGAGTTTTATAAAATACAGCGAGGAACTCTATGATTTTGAGGACGAACCGAAATTCGTGGAACCTGTAGATGACATAGTGGAGTACGAAACGAGGTATTTTGAGGCTCATGCGATTATATCGAAATGGCTAGACAGCAAACGACTAGCTGAACCAATAGGAGCAGTCATAGATGACAAGGAGGATGTCTTGCTAAGGCTAGCGGATCAACAGGCGTCGTTTTTACAAAATTTTGCTGTCGCTAACAATACATCACGAATTCAGTTACCACATATAAAAATTCCAGCTTTCACCGGCAGATATCAAGATTGGACATCATTCAAGGACCTGTTCCTTAGTGCGGTGGATAGTAAGCAAGGTCTGACATCAACTCAGAAATTCTACTATTTGACGTCGTATTTGGAGGGCGAGGCCCTCAATTTAGTGAAACATATCCCAATAAGTGAGAAAAATTATGCTGAGGCATGCGACAGACTAGTACAACGCTTCGAAAAAAAACCGTTAATTGTTCGGTCGTTTGTTCAATCGTTTATTTCCCTTCCCACATGCAATTCGTCGAGTGCTACAGCATTGCGCAAATTAACCTATGGTACAGACGAAGTAGTTCGCGGTCTTAATGCTCTCAATTCCAACAGTCGCGACCCATGGTTAATAGAAATACTTTTAAACAAGTTGGATTATGAATCCAAACATGAGTGGGCTAAAACTTGCGATACGCAAATACAACCTAAATTCTATATGTTTTTAAATTTCCTCACAAAACGTTGTGATGCCCTTGAATCGTGTATAAATCAAAATTCGCGTCATGCTAACAGTCGTCGTGCAGTCGCAAATTTTGTCAATACCGAGCAAAAATTTGTTGCTAAATGCCCGAATTGTAGCGACACTCACACTCTCTTACAGTGTCAAAAATTCAAACAGTTAAGCGAAATTTTACGAAGATCTTTCGTTAAAGAGAAAAAACTTTGATTTAATTGTTTAGGTCGCTCTCACATTGTTAACAAATGTCCCTCGCAATATCGCTGCAAGTTTGCAATGCAAAGCATCACACTCTAGTACATACAAATTATGCTTCTCCGTCGACTAATACAAACACAGTTGCATCAGAATATAATAGCGGCAACCAACAACCAAGCGCATCTAGTCCAGCAGGCGACAAAACGACAGCCTCTCCGACAGCTATGATAGCTAATGAGGTTTACATTTATTTAATAATATTGATTTATTTTTAATGGTAACATCCATAGGATAAAATTTAATTACGTTTTTATAATTTTAATTTAAAAGCTTTATGTCGCATAGAAAATTTTACTCTGGTAAACTATTCCAAGCTTAACATTTTTAATCAAATTAAAGAAAGTTAAAATGTCGTGAGAGAAGAAAATTTACGATTATTAGGGTAATTGTAATTATTAAATTAAAGAAATTGGAAAAAAAAAATGGTATTTCTCAAACGATTGCTCCAGTAATACTTGGAATATAGTAATCAAAAATAATAAGGAATTACCTCACCTTTCTCCGCGGCGATTGTGCACAATCCAGCGACGAACCGGTGCCCATGTTGGCTAAGGTACTATAAAAGAAAAGTTGAGAAATACCGTACATAAAAATAGAAAGAAGGCGACTTTGTTTTCAAGGTAATCCCGAGTTACGAGATTAATCGAATTATGGCTTATGGATTTCCGATGAGATATAAAAAGTAATTTACAAAACACACAAGAAATTAAGTTTTTGTCTTTTGAGTGAATCACTAAATGGCAATGCCTTTAAATTATTCACATAAATTAAATCCCACGATTCACAATCTAATTACAAATTATTATTGTTACTAAAAATTTAAAATTTTATGCCCGATTAGCAATTTGTGGTTCTAAACAGGCCAAATGATGTCTGCATTAAACCGCTTCCTCTGCCATGTCCATGCTCCATGTACTAGGTCCTGGGTTCTCGTAGTAGCTGCATCTCAGCGGTGCAAATATGTATGTAAGTACATATACAAAAATCCTTTACGCCAGTTTTGCAGCCCAGCGTAATTTGCGAATCAAGGTGCGTTCAATAATCCGCCGCGTTGATGCGAAGAATGCGAAGCTTCTTATCCATCGGAACCAGGGATATTTTCTAGCCGCGTCCAGCCGCGATTATTATAGGCCGCGATTTTCCGCACTTTAACAAGACTTTCAATTTATTTATAATTTTTAGTCTATATTTAGTTTAGTATGAAATATTTAGTCTATTTTTAGTTTATAAAAATAGCGAATTATTTTTATTTATAATTCAATTGAGTTGAATTGAAATTGAAAAAGTTACTCCTTTTGTTCGCTTTCGCGACGAATTAAACGAAAGAAAAACGGTTTCAGCTTTTAGCTTTGTGGCGCCAAGCAAGAAGTCACAAACCCGAACCAAGACACAATTTTCGTTGGTCATTTAGCCAAAATTCGTTTTACATTTTGTTTTTTTTTTATTTCTTTGAAATTGGTTCTGTAGCACTTATAATTATTGTAGTAGTCCTTTATTCCATAACTGTTTAGGAACCGTGATGCTGCGCACTTTCTTTCTTTCGTCAAATAATATATTATTCAACACTTCACATATACATAAACATTTACTTAAAAATCATACATACAAATAATTTGTAGCTCACATTTTTTGAAGTTTGTAGTAGTTCAATTTGTAAGTTCGAACTGAGCGGTAGTCTATTTGACTTGACTAAATAAAGAAATACTTTGATTTGCTGAACTAAGCCCTAAATATCCAACATTCGTGTTATTATTCATCATTTTTGGTCCTTCGAGCCGGATCGTCCGGCAATTCAGAACGTTAGTGTTGGTTTTAGGCTTATAACGCGCACCGCGTATCAAGTGCCGTTTAGTTTTGTGTACTTGAAAGTTCTCATCATCGCGTATCAAGTGACGTGAACTTTGTGTAACCTCCATTTGGGAATTCTAGACTTTTGAACTCCATTTGTATCGCGTGCACCGCGTACCAAGTGCCGTAATATTTTGTTAGCTTACCACGCAATCGGAGCCTTCATTCTTTTCACCGCGTACCACGTGAAAACGACATGAAAAAGCTACAACAACAACTTGGGATGGCAAAGGCCCACATAACCCGTACTTTGGAAGCAGCACAGAATCTTGGCGAATCAGACTCAGTGGAGCAATTTCAGAATAGGCTACAGAAACTGGAAGATAATTACAAGAGTTTTATAAAATACAGCGAGGAACTCTATGATTTTGAGGACGAACCGAAATTCGTGGAACCTGTAGATGACATAGTGGAGTACGAAACGAGGTATTTTGAGGCTCATGCGATTATATAGAAATGGCTAGACAGCAAACGACTAGCTGAACCAATAGGAGCAGTCATAGATGACAAGGAGGATGTCTTGCTAAGGCTAGCGGATCAACAGGCGTCGTTTTTACAAAATTTTGCTGTCGCTAACAATACATCACGAATTCAGTTACCACATATAAAAATTCCAGCTTTCACCGGCAGATATCAAGATTGGACATCATTCAAGGACCTGTTCCTTAGTGCGGTGGATAGTAAGCAAGGTCTGACATCAACTCAGAAATTCTACTATTTGACGTCGTATTTGGAGGGCGAGGCCCTCAATTTAGTGAAACATATCCCAATAAGTGAGAAAAATTATGCTGAGGCATGCGACAGACTAGTACAACGCTTCGAAAAAAAACCGTTAATTGTTCGGTCGTTTGTTCAATCGGTTATTTCCCTTCCCACATGCAATTCGTCGAGTGCTACAGCATTGCGCAAATTAACCTATTGTACAGACGAAGTAGTTCGCGGTCTTAATGCTCTCAATTCCAACAGTCGCGACCCATGGTTAATAGAAATACTTTTAAACAAGTTGGATTATGAATCCAAACATGAGTGGGCTAAAACTTGCGATACGCAAATAGAACCTAAATTCTATATGTTTTTAAATTTCCTCACAAAACGTTGTGATGCCCTTGAATCGTGTATAAATCAAAATTCGCGTCATGCTAACAGTCGTCGTGCAGTCGCAAATTTTGTCAATACCGAGCAAAAATTTGTTGCTAAATGCCCGAATTGTAGCGACACTCACACTCTCTTACAGTGTCAAAAATTCAAACAGTTAAGCGAAATTTTACGAAGATCTTTCGTTAAAGAGAAAAAACTTTGATTTAATTGTTTAGGTCGCTCTCACATTGTTAACAAATGTCCCTCGCAATATCGCTGCAAGTTTGCAATGCAAAGCATCACACTCTAGTACATACAAATTATGCTTCTCCGTCGACTAATACAAACACAGTTGCATCAGAATATAATAGCGGCAACCAACAACCAAGCGCATCTAGTCCAGCAGGCGACAAAACGACAGCCTCTCCGACAGCTATGATAGCTATCAGTAACAATGTATTTGCAACTTCGGCAAAAACACACACACTGTTGCCAACAGCACGGGCAACCGTCATCGACAAGTGGGGTAATAAAGTTTCTTGCAGATTATTGCTCGACACAGGATCGACAGTTTCTTTTGTGCCAGAAGCATTTGTGCAGCGCTGCGGTCTATCGAGGAGAAATGCTCGCATTTCTGTAAACGGACTCTCTGCCTGCAATGCTGAAGTAACACGCGGTTGCGTGAAGCTTTCTTTACATTCAAACATTTCAAATGACGCAGTTGATATCTCGGCTCTCATTTTGACGAAACTCACATCTGATATTTCAACGCAATCGATTGACATCTCCTCTCCTGTATTGAACGAAATACCTCACATCGCAAGCCTTTCTTTCTGCTTTTCGTCGTTTTGCTGCTCGAAGAGGGAAACCAAGCGATCTCTACTCCGACAACGGCACTACTTTCCATGGAGCTCGTCGTCTGTTGGACGAGTTGCAACAGTTAGCCATATCAGAAACTTACATTGATGAAGTATCAACCTCGTTAGCCATGGACGGTATACAGTGGCACTTTATCCCACCTTCCGCGCCACATTTTGGTGGACTGTGGGAATCAGGAGTGCGATCAATAAAGCTTCATTTGCGCAGAGTCATTGGTAATACCACATTGACCTTTGAAGAATACACCACATTGTTGACGCAAGTTGAGGCTATACTGAATTCTCGCCCACTGTGCGCCATCTCCGATACTGAGCTTGATCCGCTCACACCTGCCCACTTTTTGATTGGTGGGCCCTACACCAGCATCCTTGAACCGTCTGTTTTGGACACAAAAATTAACAGACTCGACCATTGGCGACATCTGCAAGCAATGGTGCAGGGTTTTTGGAAGCGCTGGCGGAGTGAGTACCTCACTACGTTGCAGCAACGCAACAAGTGGCAACAACCTCAACCCAACATAGAAGAAGGCGCCATCGTTATTTTGAAGGAACCAAATTTGCCACCTTCTAAATGGATGATCGGCAAAATAACTAGCGTCGTCAGAGGAGACGACAACCTTGTACGCGTTGTCACGGTGAAGACTTCCACAGGAGAGTATAAGCGCCCTATCGCCAAAATCTATATTGCCGAAGTCCTGAAGCGGCGGTTCAGGGAGGGCGGTATGTTTAGGAACCGTGATGCTGCGCACTTTCGTTCTTTCGTCAAATAATATATTATTCAACACTTCACATATACATAAACATTTACTTAAAAATCATACATACAAATAATTTGTAGCTCACATTTTTTGAAGTTTGTAGTAGTTCAATTTGTAAGTTCGAACTGAGCGGTAGTCTATTTGACTTGACTAAATAAAGAAATACTTTGATTTGCTGAACTAAGCCCTAAACATCCAACATTCGTGTGATTATTCATCAATAACTTTTTCTCAAAATCAAAAATTCAGACTTTCCATCCAATTCAATCTCAAAATTTCTAACAACGTATCCAAACGCAACCGCTCGCTCTAGCTTATTCCAACCAACTCCTGATTTTCTACCAAAAATCAATTTCTTTCCTCAAAATCGCAGCAAAAAAAAAAAAACGGGCGGTCAATCGCCCGTCGACTAGAAGTTATGTCAGCATTTTTTTAATAACAAAAAAAAAGTTGGCCTTGCACACGGCTTGCTGTCTCTAAAAAAAAAGTCAAAGGCTACTATTGGAGTTTTTTGGATTTTGAATTAATTGGATGAGTATTGAATAAGAAATAGATTTGCTACATGTTACAGTACGTGTCTGAAATAGTTACAGAATTTAGTTTCCTGTAATCGATTACTAACCTATATTGTTTGTTGCCTTGAGAATCAGGCTTCTTTTCTACAATCCAAACAGGGGAATTATATGGGGATCTAGAGGGTCTTATAATACCATCATTTAGTAATTTTTGTATTTGGCTTTCCACTTCACCTCTAAGTGAGGCTGGGTATGGGTAGAATTTACTATAGGTAGGTAAGTCTGTTGACGTCCTTATCTCACCAACTACTACTATTCGTATATGTGAAACGTTCGTCCGGTTCGGAAAAGAGACTTGAATGTTTCTCAACTAAATTTTTCATTGATTTCCTTTGTTGTGAAGTCAGGTTTTCGTCATGCAGGTTTATTACGTTGACTGCTTCAGACTCTTGCTGCTTAATAATTATTTTTATTTTGTTCTTGATGATCATATTATTCTCTTTAACATGTAATACCGCATCTAAATCTTTTAATATTTTTTCATGAGATAAAATTTTATGTACGTTTTTTCTTTAAAAAGCTGTATAAACGTGTGCTCCCTAATTTCTATGTCTCCTACTTTTGTTTTGGCTACAAAGATCTTGTCTTTGTCTGGTCTTTGTTCGCTATTATAATGCAGACGATTCAACTAAAATACAAAAGTTTCAGATACAAAGAGCTCATGTACTAGCTAGACAACATCAAGAAAAAGCAAAAGAAATATCAAAGAAACAATACGATAACAAATTAAACCCAGTATCTTTTAAAATAGGAACTTAGGTTTTTTTAAAAAACTAAGCGAGGAAAAATAAATTTTCACCGATATGGTTAGGACCATACGAGGTAGTAAATTTTAAAAGCCCTGTTAACACCGTGATACTGATTAAAAACAAAGCAAAAACCTTTTACAACAACTTTTTTAAATTATACAACGAATAACAACCGTAGTCGTTGTTCGAGAATCGAAAATTGAAGTAAAAACTTATTTTATTGAAAATTGAATTTTATTAAAATTTCCCACATAGACAAGCATGATAATCATAACATGATATCTCAATTTTTCCTACAAAATGAAATTATTTTGATATCAAGATATGTTCTCAGTTTATTTGTCAATTACGCAGCATATTTAAAGACATATAGACATCAATATGAAGTAGTTTAATACGTCATATGTTTCAATCACAAGTTTTCCCGGTAAATAAATAAAAAAAAAAAATAAAAAAAAAATTAAAAAAAAACTAACTAAAAAAGTTTGGTAACAAAAGCAGGGTCCGTAGCCTAGAGGGATGTGTGCTCGGTTTGGAGTACGAAGAGCAGAGGTTCAAATTATAACCTATATAGAAAAAATATAGGTAAAATTTTGAAATTTTATTCGATTAAATTTTTAAAAAAAAAAATACAATAAATTTATATAAATTTATAAACAATATTTTATAAATTTACGGTTCACAACCGCCAGTAAGTCGACCAGCCATTGCGGAAGGCATGGATCGGGACGATTTAATTTGTTTAGGGTGGCACCGATGGCCCCCAGTAGGTGATCGAGAAGTACCAGCCTCCATACGGACGGCTCGTCATTCATAGCTACTGCAACATCATGGACCAAGTCCATGGTAGCCCATAGTTCAGAATTCCCCTCTCGTCCCACAGCGTCCAGGTATTCATCAATCGGCGGCAAAAACTATAAAGAGAAAAGAAAGAGAAAAAAAGGGAATTAAAAAACAAGAAAGACAAAAATCAAACTTTAACTCATTTAACTGACCGACATGTTTTCTGCTAGAGTCCAAAACTCTGCACTTTATTCTTTCTATTAAAAAAACAATTAAAAATCTAAGTCTAAGATTAAACTTTAAATTAGAACTTGTTTCCTGCTACGTGATCCAGTTAAGAATAACTACACAATAATCAACTCAGAACGTAAAGAGTTACGGCCTTATTTATAAACGTATTTTAAAGGCTGTGTAACTTTAAACGCCTCTTAAACAAGAAAACGTTATTTATAAACAAATTTTTAATTTACGCAACGTTGTTTAAAGGATTCGTAATTTAAACACCAAAATTTGTGTTTAAAGCCTGTGTAAAGTGAAAGTTCTGAAATTTTAAAGTTTAATTTATTTAATAATTTACTCCCGTCTACAAAAAAATCTTATAGAATTTCTGTAAGACAAAAAATACAAATGGGCAACAACTTGGGCAACAAACGCGGCTCAAACTCGGGCCTACAGTTCGACACCTCGAATCCGAACAGCATCAAGAATACTTGGGACAAATCGGTAAATGCTTCGTTGTACGGTGGCGCTTTGGTCAACTGCCCCAGGCAAGCGCATTCCAATTCCCAGCGACGTATTGCAGTCAGTGAGGGCCGTCACTGACAGCGGCCAACGTAGCTGGTGGCTGTTCGTCGCAGCATATGTCGTCAGCAATGTCGGCTACGCAATAGCAGCAGGATACGGTGATGTGCGGATCACCACACATATTTTGAGTACGAGAAGGTGGAGGAGGAAGAGGCGGAATCAAGAAGAATATTCTTATTAATGCATAGATCCGCGTGGGATGGTGTAACAAGTAGAAGATTTTGTAAAATATGGAAAATAATAATTTGTAAAACAATTTGTAATAATAATTTGTAAATTAAATGATAAAAATAGTATAAGAAGAGAAATAGTCACAAGAGGAACTATTTTATAAAATTATGTAAAATAGTTCGGAAGTCTTTTTCTTTTCTTTTAAAAAATTCAATTTTTCTGTCGACCGTTAAAAACGTAATAGATCAAGAAACGAAAACGTAATTTTTTTATGCCCGGTTTTTCAGTGCAAGCTTAAGCTCCACCTGAGGCTTAAACTCAAGTTTATCTTTTTGAGGCGTTTTACAGTGCGAGTTTAAGATATAAGCTTAACTTAAAGTGACGCTTAACTTAAGCGGTAGATTTCCTGGGCTTAAGCTTTAGATTTCAATTTTTGAAACAACAAATTGACATATGTCGCTTTTATTTAATAAATTAATTTTTATACGTCAATTGTGCTTTTCAACAATTCGTGTGTTGGGGTGAAACACAAGTTTCACTCTTTTATTACATAAAAATTAAATTTAAATAATTTAACAAAGCCAAATTGCATTTTACAACATAAATATAATAACTTTTTCATTCATAATTTTTAAGTTTATAATAATTTTTGACATATAACGACTTTTTGAATATAATAATTTTTTCATTCATAATTTTAAAATTCATAATAATTTTTGACATATACCGACTGCGAGACCCGTTTACAATAGATAATTTACAAAAATAACTCACAATAGCACCACAAATGTGTCTTAGCTAAGCCTATGACATAAACCGCACTGTGAAACCCGACAGGCTTAAGAGTGAAGCTTGAGCCTTGGAGGTGGTTTAGCTAAACTTGAGTTTAAGCTAGCACTGAAAAACCGGGCATTATAGTTTTAGTAAATTTCTCCACCTTTTTCTACACAAACCTTCTTTAGTTGACATGCACAAAAAATTCATTTATAAATAACAACTTAAGCAACGTTGCGTAACTCGTTAAACAGTGCGTAGCTAAACAACTGTTTAACGACTGTTTATCGAAATCTAATAAATAAGGCTGTTAGACTTTATTTTACCGAAGAAGAAGAAGACATCAAATTAAATAATAAAAAAAATGGTCCATTCTAACGGCAATGGTCCACTCTGACATAAAAGAATAAAACGAACATGAACTGCTGTAAGTATTGCGCTACGACAACACAGCTCGTACGAAAGTATTGGTGATACGTCAGCATTTCTAAGTTCGCAAATCTAACAAGTTCGACGGAAAATATGCTGCTTGTAAATGACAACACTAAGTAACTAAACACATAGTAAATATAAGGATTTGCATATACTCGTAATATATATATTTTTTTTAAATACATAAAAAAATAATGAACTTGAACTTGAACGCGAAATCATTAACAATAGATACTAATTTTTAATTTATGTTTACTAACTAATAATTCTAACAAACAACGTTTAGATAAAAACTACTCAATTATTTAAACGTACTCACAAAATAAAAAGGGGGGGTACTATCTTCAGTAATTCAACAATTAATATGTTCTGTCATCGAATGTCGTAGAGCTCATGATATTTTGTGACCGTTCATAGTATTTGAGAAGACGAATGATTTACAAAACATATATATGTACATAAACATACAAAAACAAAATTATTTAAAAATTATTTAAAACATAATTTCAAACAAAACAATTATGTCTAACTAGAAAAACAAAAACAAACTTACATAATGTTTATAAAAGAAACACATTAAATTAAAACTTAAGTTAAACAAAAAATGATAACTCAACAAGATTCAAATAGTAATTAATGTAAAATACACACAAAAAAAAAGTTAGAATACAAATGAGTAGAATGTAAAAAAAGAAAAATTGTATTAAGTCCATGTTTTATTAATAATAAAAAACTAAGATAACTCCACCTTAACTTTACATGCACGAAAATTATAATCAATCATCAAATAATTCAATGGTGGTTAGGAATAAGAAACGAAAATAAAATAATTTGATTTAGGTTGTAGTGACCTTCTTTTTGTGTAGGTGGTAGGTTTTGTTGAAGAAATTTTTGCTCAACTTGGGCTGGAGGTCGGTATGTATATGTTGATTCAAATACAAGTTAATCTTTTTTAACCCAACGTTTCGTGAATTGGTTATTCACTTCATCAGGGGTTTTTGTTTTTATTTATTCTGAATTTCTTTATGTTATTACACTAGAAGAACACACAACAGTATGAATATACAAGAAATTTACAAAATTTTTTTTATAAACAAACTTACTATTATATAAAATCTATTGTGTAAATAGTTAATTGTTACGTTGTCTATCCTAAGCCGATGTTGGTCTTTGTCTGATTGCTGTTGTTATTTTTTTAAAGCGATACTGTAAATTTTACTGATTTTGTTGACGTCTTCTTTGTGGTTGATCGTTCTATGTAGTTTTTGTTGTATTCGTAGACTTTCCAATGTGTAACGGGTGTTATGTTTGTTTTCTTTGTCTAAAATTTCTGTGTTTTCGAAGTCTATGGTGTGGTTATATTTGATTACGTGTTGACTTAATGCTGTCGTTTGTTTTAAGTTTTTGATGTCTTTTTGGTGTTCTTTTATTCTGGTTTCTAATGTTCTTTTTGTCGTCCCTATATATACTTTGTTACAATTTTCTTTTTTATTTCCTTTGCATGTTATTTGATATACAACGTTGTTTTGTTTGTCTTTAGGTATTTTGTCTTTAGTGTTTGTGAATAAGTTTTTAAGTGTAAAGTTAGGTTTATGTGCAAAAATTATGTTGTCTTTGTTTATTATTTCTTTAAGTTTATCTGTTGTTGTTAAGTTCGGGATGTAAGTTATGCTAAAGTATTTTTTTGTTGTATTGTTGTTAGGCTCTTGTGATCTTTCTATATTGTAAACCTTGTCTTGTTTGCAGCTTCTTAATATGTAATTAATGGTGCTGTCAGGATAATTGTTAGATTTTAAAATAGATTTGATGTTTTTTATGTTTTCTTTTTTAAACTGGGGATCACTTATTTCAAATATTTTGTTTATAAGATTTTTAGCTGTGTTAAGTTTTTGGTGTAAAGGGTGCGTTGATAAGAAATTAATTAATCTTCCCGAAGCTATTGGTTTTTTGTACCAATTCATTAATATGTTGTTATTTTTCCTATGCATTATAGTGTCTAAAAATGGTAAAATGTTGTTAACCTCCTCTTCATATGTGAATTGTATTCTATTGTGATATTGGTTTAGTGTTTTCAAAATTTTATTCTTGTTTTCTTTTTTAATGATTGCAAAAATGTCGTCAACGTATTTTACGAAGTATTTTATTGTTATGTTCTCTTTTTTTAGTTCTTCTATTGTGAAATTAAATATATCATCCATTGGTATGTCAGCTATTGTTGGTGATAGTGGGTTACCCATTGGCATTCCAAAAACTTGGTTGTATATGGTATTGTTGAAAGTGAAGTAATTGTTGTCTTTTAAGCAGAATTGTATAATTTTTAGAAATTGTGGTTTTTGTATTTTGGTATGTTTTGATATTTCGTGCCATTTGTTCATAATTATTTTAATTGCTGAGTATATTGGAATGTTAGTAAAAAGTGATGTGGCATCAAAGGAAATCATAATTTCTCCTTCATCTAATGTTATATTCTTTATTTGTTCCTTTAGTTGTGACGAGTTTTTAATGTTGTATTTTTCAGAGATAATATTCTTTAGAATTTCTCCTATGTATTTGGATAATTTGTAACACGGGACATCGTTAGACGATGCTATAGGTCTTAACGGGATATCTGGTTTGTGTAATTTTGGGAGGCCATATAATCTTGGTGCTTTGGCTGCAGAACTTGATAGTTGTAGTTTTTGTTTCTTGTCTATGTGTTCATATTTATATAATTGATTAACAATTTCATTGTTGATTTTTTGTAGTTTCTCGGTTGGGTCTATTCTAATTATTTTGTAGGTGTTTTTGTCGTCTAGTAATTTTGACATTTTTGTTAGATATTGTTCTTTGTACATTATGACTGTTTTCTTTCCTTTGTCTGAGTTTGTAATTACTATTTCATCTTTATGTTTATTTATTAAATTCTTTGTGTTTTTAAAGATTTTTAAGATAAGTTTTTTCCTTTTGTTGTTATGTTGATGTCTTTTTGCATATGTGATTCTCTCTGCTAATTTAAATCTCACTATCTCTTTTTCGTTTTCATCTTTTAAATTTTGTATTATTTGTTCTATTTGTGCGATTACTTTGATTGGTGAAATATTTGTTTTATGTACTGGTAAGGCAAATTTGTCTCCTAATGATAAAAGCCATTTACTTGATGTTGGGAATTCTATGTGAGTCTTATTTATGAACCAATTTTTATTATATTTGACGGACAATCTTTCCAATTCTGCATTAATTAAAATAAAATAAAATAAAATAAAATATGTTTAGTTTTACCGAAATAATTTTATAGATAATTGTTTATGTATACTTAGAATAATACTAAATAGACTTAAAGACGAACACCAAGGAGCAGACGTCCCAACCAGCACTCAACAATAATCAACAACAGTGACATAAAGTTGACAACAGTTGACCCTTTTTCAACATCTACAACGACAAGGCAACAAAACTAGCATTACCCAAGTATCAGCAAAAACAAATATGGTCACAGAATAAAAATAGTACGAAGAGCATGCAAATTAAACCCACTCAATTATTATTGATATGGCTTAACTACACCGGCACCTATTTCGTCAACAATAGGAAGCGACTGGTAGTTAATAATAGTAGTTAACAGTTTTTACCGACAACTGTCCCAGAAGAGAAAAAATTCAACAAAAATACTACAATAAGCACACACAACCGTTTGCACGACCTAAATTTTGGGAAGCATCAACGCATCCTTCAGGTAGCTTCTTAAAAACCATTTAAGCTACGCCGATCAGTGATAAAATACAAAATTCGGAAAAATAACAGAGAAAGGCCAAATGTTTGAGGCTGTCGTAAAACAACACCGTACCAACATCTATATGTAAAGGGAAAAATGTTTACAATACTACAATCAACTAATCGAGATCAACAACCATAAATCAAATGCATTGAATGTTATAAGTAGAATTTAGATCATATTATATAATTGTATATAAATTTTAAGATTTAACACACACGAAACAAAAAAAAAATCAATTCTACATCTAAATTAGTTCTGTACTAATTTAATCGAACTAGGTCAAAACACTTAAAATTACATTACCACAGTGCTATAGTTAACACTCACATGAACAGTAACTACCCGGGTAAATATCGCAGTTTTTGCTCGTAAATATCCGGGCATTTAATTCTTTATTAACATTTTGCTCCGACTCAGTGACTAAATTTTTGTTTTCTACAAGAATAGCTAGAAATCATTTTAAAAATATAATTTTTTCCGCTTTTTTTCGTCAATTTTTCGATTTTTCCCTTAAAGCGAACAGAACTACCCGGGTAAATAAATTGATTTTTCATCCAATTTTGCCATCTCATATGTTGCTAATATCTCGAATGTATAAAATAATAACAAAATTAATGTAATTATTTAAATTAAATTACTAAAATTATAGTTTTAGAATACAAAGTAGATTTTATCCATCCAACAAGAGGTGTAAAAGGTGTGAATGGCAATTAAATCCTAAGCATTTTTATGAGAAAAGAACATTTAGTTTATATTTATTTTTACTTTATTATAAATTAAATTACGTATATTAATTTAAACTAGTAAATTATTCTTAAACTATTTACAATAAGTCACTATATAAATAATTTTACGACATATAGCAATTCTGGCATTTAGTTTCTGTAAGCACATATGCGCATATGCGTAACGCCAACTTGCATCATATTGTTCGCGGCTATCAATTATAAACTCCCCATTATCTCACTCTTTTCTGGTCGGCTTTCCCAAAATCGCAATCGTCCTGCATCCTTCTTCTTATTACGGAAATGCAGAGTTTCTCATCGAGACGTTGGAGAACAGTGTGTCGCCCACTCTGTCTCATGGATACAGAGCTTGCTGAGTTAATTTCATGGAATATAATATTGGCAGTAAGCGCTGATATGTCCAGCATATTATTGAAAACTTCCAAAGGCCATCGATTTCCGTTTGTTTGTATATTGCTTGAGCATTTGGCCATATTATCGGCTCCTGCTTTTGTCACGTTACAGGAATGGATAATTTCAGTTTGGTAAAATGATGACAACAAAACAACACCCCCTCCTTTTTCGGAATATAGGAGCACAATATAACATTTTGTCCAAAGCCAAATGACTATTCTGCTCTGCCTTTTGTTGTCTTTTGTTCTGATGGATCCAATAAATAGGACTTACTTTTCTTTAGTGTTCCGAAAAGAGATCCCCCAATACAGCAGTTTCTTGGTCAGTGAAAGCTATATAAAGAAGTCAGTTGTTACATTACTATAAAGACCACTTCTCATATGAAAGCCTAAAGAAATATGATACGGGTTACAATTGTTACCTAAATAAAAAAATATTTTGTTGAAGAAATTTTTGCTCAACTTGGGCTGGAGGTCGGTATGTATATGTTGCTTCAAATACAAGTTAATCTTTTTTAACCCAACGTTTCGTGAATTGGTTATTCAATTCATCAGGGGTTTTTGTTTTTATTTATTCTGAATTTCTTTATGTTATTACACTAGAAGAACACACAACAGTATGAATATACAAGAAATTTACAAAATTTTTTTTATAAACAAACTTACTATTATATAAAATCTATTGTGTAAATAGTTAATTGTTACGTTGTCTATCCTAAGCCGATGTTGGGCTTTGTCTGATTGCTGTTGTTATTTTTTTAAAGCGATACTGTAAATTTTACTGATTTTGTCGACGTCTTCTTTATGGTTGATCGTTCTATGTAGTTTTTGTTGTATTCGTAGACTTTCCAATGTGTAACGGGTGTTATGTTTGTTTTCTTTGTCTAAAATTTCTGTGTTTTCGAAGTCTATGGTGTGGTTATATTTGATTACGTGTTGACTTAATGCTGTCGTTTGTTTTAAGTTTTTGATGTCTTTTTGGTGTTCTTTTATTCTGGTTTCTAATGTTCTTTTTGTCGTCCCTATATATACTTTGTTACAATTTTCTTTTTTATTTCCTTTGCATGTTATTTGATATACAACGTTGTTTTGTTTGTCTTTAGGTATTTTGTCTTTAGTGTTTGTGAATAAGTTTTTAAGTGTAAAGTTAGGTTTATGTGCAAAAATTATGTTGTCTTTGTTTATTATTTCTTTAAGTTTATCTGTTGTTGTTAAGTTCGGGATGTAAGTTATGCTAAAGTATTTTTTTGTTGTATTGTTGTTAGGCTCTTGTGATCTTTCTATATTGTAAACCTTGTCTTGTTTGCAGCTTCTTAATATGTAATTAATGGTGCTGTCAGGATAATTGTTAGATTTTAAAATAGATTTGATGTTTTTTATGTTTTCTTTTTTAAACTGGGGATCACTTATTTCAAATATTTTGTTTATAAGATTTTTAGCTGTGTTAAGTTTTTGGTGTAAAGGGTGCGTTGATAAGAAATTAATTAATCTTCCCGAAGCTATTGGTTTTTTGTACCAATTCATTAATATGTTGTTATTTTTCCTATGCATTATAGTGTCTAAAAATGGTAAAATGTTGTTAACCTCCTCTTCATATGTGAATTGTATTCTATTGTGATATTGGTTTAGTGTTTTCAAAATTTTATTCTTGTTTTCTTTTTTAATGATTGCAAAAATGTCGTCAACGTATTTTACGAAGTATTTTATTGTTATGTTCTCTTTTTTTAGTTCTTCTATTGTGAAATTAAATATATCATCCATTGGTATGTCAGCTATTGTTGGTGATAGTGGGTTACCCATTGGCATTCCAAAAACTTGGTTGTATATGGTATTGTTGAAAGTGAAGTAATTGTTGTCTTTTAAGCAGAATTGTATAATTTTTAGAAATTGTGGTTTTTGTATTTTGGTATGTTTTGATATTTCGTGCCATTTGTTCATAATTATTTTAATTGCTGAGTATATTGGAATGTTAGTAAAAAGTGATGTGGCATCAAAGGAAATCATAATTTCTCCTTCATCTAATGTTATATTCTTTATTTGTTCCTTTAGTTGTGACGAGTTTTTAATGTTGTATTTTTCAGAGATAATATTCTTTAGAATTTCTCCTATGTATTTGGATAATTTGTAACACGGGACATCGTTAGACGATGCTATAGGTCTTAACGGGATATCTGGTTTGTGTAATTTTGGGAGGCCATATAATCTTGGTGCTTTGGCTGCAGAACTTGATAGTTGTAGTTTTTGTTTCTTGTCTATGTGTTCATATTTATATAATTGATTAACAATTTCATTGTTGATTTTTTGTAGTTTCTCGGTTGGGTCTATTCTAATTATTTTGTAGGTGTTTTTGTCGTCTAGTAATTTTGACATTTTTGTTAGATATTGTTCTTTGTACATTATGACTGTTTTCTTTCCTTTGTCTGAGTTTGTAATTACTATTTCATCTTTATGTTTATTTATTAAATTCTTTGTGTTTTTAAAGATTTTTAAGATAAGTTTTTCCCTTTTGTTGTTATGTTGATGTCTTTTTGCATATGTGATTCTCTCTGCTAATTTAAATCTCACTATCTCTTTTTCGTTTTCATCTTTTAAATTTTGTATTATTTGTTCTATTTGTGCGATTACTTTGATTGGTGAAATATTTGTTTTATGTACTGGTAAGGCAAATTTGTCTCCTAATGATAAAAGCCATTTACTTGATGTTGGGAATTCTATGTGAGTCTTATTTATGAACCAATTTTTATTATATTTGACGGACAATCTTTCCAATTCTGCATTAATTAAAATAAAATAAAATAAAATAAAATATGTTTAGTTTTACCGAAATAATTTTATAGATAATTGTTTATGTATACTTAGAATAATACTAAATAGACTTAAAGACGAACACCAAGGAGCAGACGTCCCAACCAGCACTCAACAATAATCAACAACAGTGACATAAAGTTGACAACAGTTGACCCTTTTTCAACATCTACAACGACAAGGCAACAAAACTAGCATTACCCAAGTATCAGCAAAAACAAATATGGTCACAGAATAAAAATAGTACGAAGAGCATGCAAATTAAACCCACTCAATTATTATTGATATGGCTTAACTACACCGGCACCTATTTCGTCAACAATAGGAAGCGACTGGTAGTTAATAATAGTAGTTAACAGTTTTTACCGACAACTGTCCCAGAAGAGAAAAAATTCAACAAAAATACTACAATAAGCACACACAACCGTTTGCACGACCTAAATTTTGGGAAGCATCAACGCATCCTTCAGGTAGCTTCTTAAAAACCATTTAAGCTACGCCGATCAGTGATAAAATACAAAATTCGGAAAAATAACAGAGAAAGGCCAAATGTTTGAGGCTGTCGTAAAACAACACCGTACCAACATCTATATGTAAAGGGAAAAATGTTTACAATACTACAATCAACTAATCGAGATCAACAACCATAAATCAAATGCATTGAATGTTATAAGTAGAATTTAGATCATATTATATAATTGTATATAAATTTTAAGATTTAACACACACGAAACAAAAAAAAAATCAATTCTACATCTAAATTAGTTCTGTACTAATTTAATCGAACTAGGTCAAAACACTTAAAATTACATGACCACAGTGCTATAGTTAACACTCACATGAACAGTAACTACCCGGGTAAATATCGCAGTTTTTGCTCGTAAATATCCGGGCATTTAATTCTTTATTAACATTTTGCTCCGACTCAGTGACTAAATTTTTGTTTTCTACAAGAATAGCTAGAAATCATTTTAAAAATATAATTTTTTCCGCTTTTTTTCGTCAATTTTTCGATTTTTCCCTTAAAGCGAACAGAACTACCCGGGTAAATAAATTGATTTTTCATCCAATTTTGCCATCTCATATGTTGCTAATATCTCGAATGTATAAAATAATAACAAAATTAATGTAATTATTTAAATTAAATTACTAAAATTATAGTTTTAGAATACAAAGTAGATTTTATCCATCCAACAAGAGGTGTAAAAGGTGTGAATGGCAATTAAATCCTAAGCATTTTTATGAGAAAAGAACATTTAGTTTATATTTATTTTTACTTTATTATAAATTAAATTACGTATATTAATTTAAACTAGTAAATTATTCTTAAACTATTTACAATAAGTCACTATATAAATAATTTTACGACATATAGCAATTCTGGCATTTAGTTTCTGTAAGCACATATGCGCATATGCGTAACGCCAACTTGCATCATATTGTTCGCGGCTATCAATTATAAACTCCCCATTATCTCACTCTTTTCTGGTCGGCTTTCCCAAAATCGCAATCGTCCTGCATCCTTCTTCTTATTACGGAAATGCAGAGTTTCTCATCGAGACGTTGGAGAACAGTGTGTCGCCCACTCTGTCTCATGGATACAGAGCTTGCTGAGTTAATTTCATGGAATATAATATTGGCAGTAAGCGCTGATATGTCCAGCATATTATTGAAAACTTCCAAAGGCCATCGATTTCCGTTTGTTTGTATATTGCTTGAGCATTTGGCCATATTATCGGCTCCTGCTTTTGTCACGTTACAGGAATGGATAATTTCAGTTTGGTAAAATGATGACAACAAAACAACACCCCCTCCTTTTTCGGAATATAGGAGCACAATATAACATTTTGTCCAAAGCCAAATGACTATTCTGCTCTGCCTTTTGTTGTCTTTTGTTCTGATGGATCCAATAAATAGGACTTACTTTTCTTTAGTGTTCCGAAAAGAGATCCCCCAATACAGCAGTTTCTTGGTCAGTGAAAGCTATATAAAGAAGTCAGTTGTTACATTACTATAAAGACCACTTCTCATATGAAAGCCTAAAGAAATATGATACGGGTTACAATTGTTACCTAAATAAAAAAATATTTTGTTGAAGAAATTTTTGCTCAACTTGGGCTGGAGGTCGGTATGTATATGTTGCTTCAAATACAAGTTAATCTTTTTTAACCCAACGTTTCGTGAATTGGTTATTCACTTCATCAGGGGTTTTTGTTTTTATTTATTCTGAATTTCTTTATGTTATTACACTAGAAGAACACACAACAGTATGAATATACAAGAAATTTACAAAATTTTTTTTATAAACAAACTTACTATTATATAAAATCTATTGTGTAAATAGTTAATTGTTACGTTGTCTATCCTAAGCCGATGTTGGTCTTTGTCTGATTGCTGTTGTTATTTTTTTAAAGCGATACTGTAAATTTTACTGATTTTGTCGACGTCTTCTTTATGGTTGATCGTTCTATGTAGTTTTTGTTGTATTCGTAGACTTTCCAATGTGTAACGGGTGTTATGTTTGTTTTCTTTGTCTAAAATTTCTGTGTTTTCGAAGTCTATGGTGTGGTTATATTTGATTACGTGTTGACTTAATGCTGTCGTTTGTTTTAAGTTTTTGATGTCTTTTTGGTGTTCTTTTATTCTGGTTTCTAATGTTCTTTTTGTCGTCCCTATATATACTTTGTTACAATTTTCTTTTTTATTTCCTTTGCATGTTATTTGATATACAACGTTGTTTTGTTTGTCTTTAGGTATTTTGTCTTTAGTGTTTGTGAATAAGTTTTTAAGTGTAAAGTTAGGTTTATGTGCAAAAATTATGTTGTCTTTGTTTATTATTTCTTTAAGTTTATCTGTTGTTGTTAAGTTCGGGATGTAAGTTATGCTAAAGTATTTTTTTGTTGTATTGTTGTTAGGCTCTTGTGATCTTTCTATATTGTAAACCTTGTCTTGTTTGCAGCTTCTTACCAATATCACAATAGAATACAATTCACATATGAAGAGGAGGTTAACAACATTTTACCATTTTTAGACACTATAATGCATAGGAAAAATAACAACATATTGGGTTGGTAACGAAATCCCGAAAGACAAAATCCCGAACGACAAAATCCCGAACGACCAAATCCCGAACGACAAAATCCCGAAATGACAAAATCCCGAAACGACAAAATCCCGAAATAACAAAATCCCGAAATTACAAAACTAGTTTTTCGGTATTCTCCATCTTCTTGAACATTTTAAAACCACTAGCAAACAATTCCAAGAAAGTAATAAAAAATTACTCTTATTTTACTTCTCTAAAATTATTATTAAAAAATAAAAAAAAACATTATTAAAAAAAGTTTAGCAGAGCCCTCTCGGAGGCTCTGAGGTGAGGTGATGTGAGGTTTTTTGCATACAGGTTTTTCCGCGTATTTGCAGCCTTCGGCTGCGGCAGGGATCATAACCCCCGATCAGCAGAATCCTCACGGTCATGTGAAGTTTTTTGCATACAAGTTTTTTCGCGTATTGGCGGCCTTCGGCCGCGGCAGGGATCATAACCCTCAATCAGCAGAATCCTCACGGTCATGTGAAGTTTTTTGCATTCAGGTTTTTTCGCGTATTGGCGGCCTTCGGCCGCGGCAGGGATCATAACCCTCAATCAGCAGAATCCTAACGGTCATGTGAAGTTTTTGCATACAGGTTTTTCCGCGTATTGGCGGCCTTCGGCCGCGGCAGGGATCATAACCCTCAATCAGTAGAATCCTCACGGTCATGTGAAATTTTTTGCATATTGTAGATTATAACCTTCAGACAACAAAATTCTCTCGATATTACAACTTTGCTTTTCTGCCATTGTAAAGAAAGGCAAGTAGGCGAGCACTTCGCTTCGGAAAAAATTTTGACTTAAATGTCATTTCTTCATTAATTAAAATTTTATTTCTTGATTTTCGGGATTTCTCATTTCGGTATTAAAAATTTTTCGGGATTTTGTCGTTTCGGGATTTTGTCGCATCGGGATTTTGTCGTTTCGGGATTTTAAAATTTGTCGGGATTTTGTCGTTTCGGGATTTTGACTGTCTCCCCAACATATTAATGAATTGGTACAAAAAACCAATAGCTTCGGGAAGATTAATTAATTTCTTATCAACGCACCCTTTACACCAAAAACTTAACACAGCTAAAAATCTTATAAACAAAATATTTGAAATAAGTGATCCCCAGTTTAAAAAAGAAGACATAAAAAACATCAAATCTATTTTAAAATCTAACAATTATCCTGACAGCACCATTAATTACATATTAAGAAGCTGCAAACAAGACAAGGTTTACAATATAGAAAGATCACAAGAGCCTAACAACAATACAACAAAAAAATACTTTAGCATAACTTACATCCCGAACTTAACAACAACAGATAAACTTAAAGAAATAATAAACAAAGACAACATAATTTTTGCACATAAACCTAACTTTACACTTAAAAACTTATTCACAAACACTAAAGACAAAATACCTAAAGACAAACAAAACAACGTTGTATATCAAATAACATGCAAAGGAAATAAAAAAGAAAATTGTAACAAAGTATATATAGGGACGACAAAAAGAACATTAGAAACCAGAATAAAAGAACACCAAAAAGACATCAAAAACTTAAAACAAACGACAGCATTAAGTCAACACGTAATCAAATATAACCACACCATAGACTTCGAAAACACAGAAATTTTAGACAAAGAAAACAAACATAACACCCGTTACACATTGGAAAGTCTACGAATACAACAAAAACTACATAGAACGATCAACCACAAAGAAGACGTCGACAAAATCAGTAAAATTTACAGTATCGCTTTAAAAAAATAACAACAGCAATCAGACAAAGACCAACATCGGCTTAGGATAGACAACGTAACAATTAACTATTTACACAATAGATTTTATATAATAGTAAGTTTGTTTATAAAAAAAATTTTGTAAATTTCTTGTATATTCATACTGTTGTGTGTTCTTCTAGTGTAATAACATAAAGAAATTCAGAATAAATAAAAACAAAAACCCCTGATGAAGTGAATAACCAATTCACGAAACGTTGGGTTAAAAAAGATTAACTTGTATTTGAATCAACATATACATACCGACCTCCAGCCCAAGTTGAGCAAAAATTTCTTCAACAAAAGCTACCACCTACACAAAATTCACTACAACCTAAATAAAAAAAAAAAAAAATATTTTTATTTACCTTGCAACAGACTGTTCAGAAAGAATTTGAAAATGCTCCATGGCTTTAGTTTGTTCATTTGGTCTGTTTACTTTATGAAATTGGATAGAAAAATGAGCTACGAAATTGCTATGAACTCTAAGCCATCAACGGTTAGAAACGCAATCGGAATGAGTTATCACAGAATTCCTAATTATCCTAGCTTTAAAAATCGCAGTCCTATAAAATTTTTTTCAATTTGTGAAAATTGAATTTCCTGTTTCCCTGGCTATAAAAAACTTTAGCCTTCAACAGGTATAAAAAATGTATACACGGGGATTTCTGGGATTCTCCATTACTTTAATTACCAAACAACAGGTTAGAATCATAAGGATCCGAAAAATATTTCAGCAGACTGCTGCTAGAAATGCAAGTATACAATGTAGAAACAAGTATACAATGATAATTTCCTTCGATTTTATTCAAAATGCTCCCATATCACTTTTCTCTTCCCGGGTAGTTACTGTTCACAAGAGGAGTGAAAATTTGCTGTTCATGTGAGTGTTAAAAACACGCAGCTCTGTCGTCATTGTTAGTTGAGGTTGTAAAAAACCACAACACCCTTTTCGCTAAAGAGGGTTGAATGTAATTTTTGCTTGCTCCGGTGTCAATTAAAAATCTAAGCAGAGTACCGCTTTCCGTTTGACATTCGAAATATGGAAGCGAAGAGCGATTTACCCTAAAAAATGGATATCATTGGGTATATTTTGTTGCTCTTCTTCTACATTATCTTCTACTGCGCTTATGCAGTCCTCTTGCAAATCGTTTTCTCCTATATCTGAGCTAATACGTGGAGCATTAGCTATGTGAAAGTAACGCTGTTCTTTATAAGGCCTAACATTTTGACCTTATAGTGGTTGTGGTGGTCTTTTGCCTAAAAATTTATTAAACTGCGGTCTGCTCATATAGTCAACACGACGTGAGTGCAATGTTTCGTCAACCTCCATAGGCTCTGTAGGTTTCGTCGCTTGAGGACGCGGTCGGGGACTTCTAGGTTGGTTGGCATGTACTTGCAAATTTTGATTATGAGTTTGAAAGGATTTTGATTTAAAAGGTTTTGGTCATATGCTCGATATTGATTAAAAGAATTTTTCCGAAAATTTCGGAAATTTGTTCGTTTAGGAGGATTTCTTCTTGGTAGAGGCGGTGCATAGTCCTTATGAGTCCCTCTCCCTCTCCCTCTCTACTGTGTTCGGTACTTTTGATTCTCGAATTTAAGACACAAGTGTAATGTTTGTGGTAAATCTATGGGCTCTTTCATTCCCAAAAGTTTAAGCAAATCTCCATTGAGACCTCTTACAAAGGTATCCAAAAGTTAACAAATTTAATGCTTCGTTGCCCACGCAGCCTAGTTTATAAGGTTATAGTTTATAAGTGTGCATACACTTTTTTATAGAATTCTTCATTACCTGTATTCAATTGGATGAGGGAGGTCATTTGATATTCCAGAGTTGAAATATGTATCCCTTTTGTCCGCATAATGCAGAGCTAAGTAATTACAAATTGCCCACCAGTTCAAAGGGGTGTTATACGATTCCAATGCTATATCAGCATTGCCTACAATTTTATTTCTAATGACATTGAGTCTTCCATAATACATTAGTGCTTTTGGTCTGATGAGGGGACGTCAGTCCTGTGGCATCACAATGGGCCTTACCAGGCCTAAGTGAGCTGTGATCTATCGGCGGCCACATAACCTAACCTAACCTAGTATTCCATAATATTTTGGAGTACCCTTAGTTCGTTCGTATACTGATAATATGCGATCTACGCTTTTTTTCCATGAATTGTATTCACCTGGTTTGCCTGAAAATTCTCGAAGGCATTTTACGACGTCAGGTATCTTTTCCAAGTCTGTTAGATTGTTAGTCAATTGTTGTTCGTCAATTGTTTGGTCACTTGCGTTTGTGAAGTTTGCGTTTGGGTTAAAAGTTGTCTGAACAATAGTAGGTCCCCGTTCATTTACTACCTCCAAGGCAATTCTACTAATCAACCTAATAAGTTCATTTTAATTTAAACCAATGGGATTTGATTGCGTTGCAGAGGTGCTATGTGCAGTATCTTCTGCAGCATCAAGCACAGATGGACGCAATAATTGATTTGGGCTCGGCAGAGCGAACTTTTTTCTTTTATTTCTTTAAACAATCTTTTCCTCGTTAATTAATTCAATTAATTAATTCGTTTATCGTTATTTTCATTGTTTGTTATCTTCTTTAAGGGCTAGGGAGTCAATTCTCAAATTCCCTTTTTTATTATTATTAGTTTTGTTATTTTTTTTGTACAGCAATTATAAAATAGCAATATGTTCTTGCAACTGAAGTCTAAGTAAAACGTTTTGTTATTATTTGTATGTAATCTCCCCTTGGGAAAGGTACTTTTCTACCCTGGACGGTCCTTGTAGGAATCGCAGGATTAAGTGTATTTTATTTGTATTTAAAGGTGACTTCGGTTTTACTTTCACAATTTTCCAATATATTTTAATTCCTGACAAAATAATATTCTAATTATTCTTAGCATATTAAATGTATTTGATCTTTGACAAAATTGTATTTTTAATTCTTCTTAGGGTATTTTATTTTAATTTTCCCTAGCTTCACAGTTTTCACAATATTAGTAACAAAATAATTATTTTTCTTAACTTACATACATTGTTAAGTGTCCGCATGAATCTCATGAATCTCTGCTGGAAGCAAACCATCTTCAACCTCAGCAGGAAAATACAACTTTACTCACAACACTAAAAAAAAAACAAATTTCACTTCCATGGTACCACGATCCTCATCATCCTCCTCCCCTTCGTCACTCAACCCCCAAATAATCGCAATCTAGAACTGGTTCATTATTAGAATTTCATACAGAAAATATTTATTGTAAGATTGTTTATCAATAAAAATTATAAACAAATACAACTATTATGGAATATAATACAACAGTTCAGATAAAACATGTATATTTAATCTGTTAACCGACAATTTTTATGAAAGAGCAACACACGATTTTTCTGGGAATGGAATCTTTCAGCCGAATCCATCTTATTTCGACGTCAACACCGAAATCACGATCGGATTTAAAATACCGACGAAAGACTATTTATGATTATTCACCCTATGACCTACAGAGCTCTGAAGGGAAAATAGAGGCTGCTACATTCAACAATTTAGTAGTTTATAAATCGGAACTCGACATGTCTAATGATGACATACTGCTTTAATCTTCTTTTCCCTTACACTTGAATCAAATTATTAATCTGCTTGTTTACTGCATTAAACCAAAAATGGCAGTCGTTTTTACAGGCAATATACGCTTACAATGTATTATTTTTCCAAAGATTTACAATAACAATAAAAACTATATTACGACGAACTCTGCCATAGACTCTTGACACGCCAGAAATTTCAAAAAGCTGGTGATGGACTGACCATCAAAAACTATAATCGCAATTGGTGTCTTTCTTAACCTCACTAGGAGATTTTCACGAACTACTACTCACAGGTGCGTTGGATTACTGGCTACGCCGACACTTAAAATCTCCGAGACTTCGACATAAAAACGTTTACCTATCTTTACGTGCTGCTACTATCGTCTTTTTGGGTCCTCAAAATGTTGTCCATATGGTGGCCACAATTATATACTAGCGAACCTTCAGTTGGCGTTCACCAGAGACGTAGCTGACGTTCCACTGGGCACTCCGTGTCGGTGTGAAATATATGGCAGCCGTAGCTTCTTATCTCAGCAGCTTCGAATCCCCTCGACTATATTCGATCAGCTTATTCAGCCTGAACTAAACACCAAAAGCCTTCACAAATTCTGTGTTCATGTGGGACTCCACAGGTAAGGGAGCTAGGCGGTGAATTGGCCTTTTCCAAATTCCCTTTGACGTTTTTACATCCACGACACGAATAATTCCGTCGTCTCCCTTGTATGTTCGAACAATTATTCCGAGTGGCCACTTCAGCGGTGGTGAATTGTCTTCCTTGATAATAACCATGGTGCCTTCCTGGACGTTTTGAAGTTGTTGGCGCCATTTGTGCCTTTGGTGCAATTCTTGAAGATATTTACGCGTCCATCGAGACCAGAATTCTTGCTTGAGTTTGAATATCAATCTCCATCTGGTGGTTAGTGAAGTTTTTTGATCCCTGGAAGGCACGTCAACTTGTGCTACTAGTTGCTTTCCAATCAAAAAAGTGAGAGCTGTTAAGTCTGATGGATCGGACGAAATCAGTGTAAGTGGTCTTAAAATTGCTTCTGTCTCGATGATGACGGTTTCGAGCTCTTCGTAGGTTAATGATGCTGTGGAGGTGTTTTTTAGCAGTAAGTGCTTCGCTGATTTTACCGCTGCCTCCCACAAACCACCAAAGTGTGGTGCACGAGGAGGGATGAATTTGAATTCAATTCCCTTTTTACTGCAACTGTTGATGATTGTTTCTTGTGCTGCATTGGAGTAAATCCCCTTGTCCAGTTCTTGTAGTTGATTGTTTGCGCCTACAAAATTAGTGGCGTTGTCGCAATACAGCGTTTTGCATCTTCCCCGCCGACTTATGAAGCGTTTAAGGGCAGCAATGAAGGCTTCCGTAGTTAACTCACTCACTACCTCTAGATGCATCTGCCTTTATCTAGATGCAACGCCGGTATTTAAGAATGGTCGTGCTGGTGTTATCCGATCGATTGGTAATTTGCCCATTATCTGGTTCATTAGTATAGGCTTGGCTCTTGTGCATCCGACACAGTTTTGCACAATGTTGCCTACTGTTGATTTTCCTTTGATAGGCCAAAATTGCATTCTGACAAGAGTGAGAAGAGTCTGGGGACAACAGCGCATGTTTTTCTCGTGTATTTGCTTAAAGATTAATTTGCAATCGGGTCGTTATATGGAAGGATGATTGGATGTTTGACGTCGTATGGCAATTCTAATGCTTCCAGACGTCCGCCTACTCGTAGAATTCCCTGGCCGTCAATATACGGGTTGAGTGTGCTGAGAGAACTTGACTTTAATACAGTCTTGTATTTTTTTAAGTGTTCTTGGTCTTCTCTGAAATCCGAAATTTGTTCTTGTGGTGTTAACGATCTTTGTGATGGTTTATTGTTTGTACATTAAGATTTTTTTGAATCGCATCAGGTAGGCGACGACTCGTAAAAGAATATTAAATGAATTACGATGGTTTATATTGTATATCAATTCTTCTAAGCCTGTTGAGCTTGTTGTGGTAGTGAGTGTTGTAATCTGCTGCCTCTTTTCTAGATCGCTTTCTATTGCTACCGCTTTCGAGAACGGTTGTGGCATGATGGATTTACTTCCGTGAAGAAATAGCGGACCGTAGAACCAAAGAGTGCACGTTAACAGTTTGTCAGGAGTTAACCCTCTTAAGAGTAAATCTGCAGGATTGTGGTGAGATTTGACATGACGCCACTGGTTTGTAGTTGATAATTGTTGAATTTTTGATACCCTGTTCGCTACAAATGTGTGGAAAGATGATGCAGTAGAATTTATCCATTGGAGAACAATTTCGGAGTCGGTCCATAGAAAGATGGGTGCGTTATTTAAGCGTAAGTCTTTGCTTACCCTTTCTGCTAGTTCTGCTCCTAGTAGAGCAGAGCATTGTTGTAGGTGAGTACGACCGGTAATGTTGCTCTGCGACTGGTTAACAGTTGCATACTTTCAGGCCAAGCTGAAAGTGAACGTAAATCAACTGATCGTAAATCGTTGATCGTTCATCAGAGATCCAACAAATTCAAATGGTGCTCTTTGTTCCCTCACGGCTGATTAGCAAGTCATTGTTCTGCTTCAAGGTATTATTGCAACTCTCTTAATGAAGTTTGAATTCCGTTAACTTCTTCAAAGTACGAATTTAAGTCATAATATATAACGAGATTCCATTTAGAGTTCACCATGTCTAGTTTTCCGATATTATCAAAATACATAGCTTTTTGACTGTCAATCATAGATACCGTTGCTCCAATGGTCCCATATAGTTTCTGTGGTGCCGCTTGCACTTGTCCCATTAGCATAACTAATATTAGGAGAAACCAATGTTTATTTGGTGGTATGTTCTGCTTACCCATAATGTTCATTGGTGAAACCTTTGTAACATGAACTTTAGATTTCTTATTTTCCACAGAATCGTAAATATTGGAAGTCATTAGAGGGCAAAGCTTATGTATAGGACGTTTGATAGTCCCATTCTGAACTTTTAATGTAACTACCCGTGTTTTCCCATCTTCTCCTTTGTGGACTTCCAATATTCTTCCCAAGGGCCATTTACAAGGATGCGTTGCCTCATTTTTTATTAATACTACTAGTCCTTTTCTAAGTTTTCTTGTGGATGTTTCCATTTATACCGCTGTTGTAACGTTGTTAAGTATTCTTCCTTTCATCTTTTCCAAAAATCTTGTTTCATCTTCTGGATCAGCTTCCATTTATCAAGAGAACATACCATTGATTCGGCTATTGGCTCAACGATTTTGACAACCGGATGACCAATAAGAAAATGTCCTGGAGTTAATGTATTCACGTCTTCTGGACTGCTATGCAGGGCGTATATTGGCCTCGAATTCAGCACCGCTTCAATTTGTGCTAACAGTGTACTAATTTCTTCATATGTTAGCTTGACATCACATTTACAGCTGCTTCCCAGATTCCTCTGAAGTAAGGAGCTGCCGGATGAATAAATTTCCACTCTATTTTCTGCAGCTAACACTGATGCTACTTCTGCATTATTCTGCATCAACTTCTTGAAGTCGTTGTCAAGTTTCCTAGATGCTCCCACGAAGTTTGTACCATTATCAGAGTAAATGGTCTTACACTTTCCTCTTCTGCCAAAAAATCGTCTTAATGCCGCCAGGAAGCATTCCGTAGTCATATCTGTTACTGCTTAAAGATGAATGGCTTTTGTGGCCAGACAGACGAATATGGCTACGTACTCTTTAAATGTTTTTTGACCTCTTCCTCTAGAACACTTCATTTGATAGGGGCCTGCGTAGTCGACTCCAGTAAAGGTAAATGGATGGGATTCTGCTACACGAGACTTCAGTAAGTTACCCATTATTTGACTGCTCATACGTTGATTGTATCGTGTACATCTGGAACAATATCTTATACACTTCTTGATGACATTTCTGGCTCCAATAATCCAATAATTTCTTCTAAGTGTGCACTCCATCAACCGATTAACTCCATGTAGTGTTATTTTGTGGATGTGTTGAACTAATAGCTCAACTAACTTCGATTTATGAAGAACTATTGGATGTTTCTGGCTGTAGGTCAGCGAAGATCGTTCTAATCTTCCTTCAACTCTTAAGATACCGTTGTTATCTAAAAACGTGTTTAGCGTCGCTAACTTACTTCTTCTATCAATTTGTTTGTTATTTCTAATTGTATTGATCTCTTCAGCAAAATCTTCGTATTGTTGATACCTTATGATGCTTTGATGCGCTAACTCCAGTTCCTTAACTGTTAGGTAAGGCTTCCTTTCGGAATTCTTGAGTTTTAAGAGAACCGTTGTATATACGCTACGATCCTTTCCAACTTCGCATAACTGGATATTTTATCTAGCAACGGCCCTAAGAAATGCTCTAGCTTCTGCGTTGTTACTGCTGTCATAATTGTTTCTTCTGGTGATGGTTGTCCCACAGTTTCCGCTAAATGACCCCGCTAAATGACCCCATCCTAAGCAATTAAAACACTGTATTGTTTTGAGGTCCTTCGGGTTAGTTTTGACTGTGGAATCTGATCTTAGAGGTGGAACATTCGTTGGTCGATGAGTTGTCATTTCACGCATTTGGATATATCGCCTAGATAATACTTTGAGTTCGTCGATCGTTGTAGCAGGATAGAGGAGAGCTATGTTTGGCGAACGATAATTTAGTCCATTAATTATAAATTGTATAACTTGATTCTCAGCTATATTCGCTCGTGAAGCTATATTCTTATAGCTTTTTTTATGCTATGCTGTTTTATGTTTTATATTCTTATGCTTAATAAGTTCTATATTTTCCATAATTACTGAATAATCCCACTTCTGATGTTATAATATGTGTAGTTAAATTTTTCTTTTTTATATTTCTAATTTTTTTACAATATTTCAAAAGATGAATCGATTTCAATTCAATTCAATTCTAAAACCGATATTTCAAACGATCATAATAAAATTGCCTACTACAACATGCATATTTTTGCAGTACTGGAACTTCTAAACCAGAGGAGAAGAGAGTTGCTTAAAATTGATATTAATTGAAGTTTATAAGTATTATAAAATAATATTTTGATCTTTCTTTGTTCAGTTTGTATTGGTATCGTATTCTTTCCGTAAGATTTTAGAAATATATTTCAATATTTTACTTTAGATTCGTGGATAATTTTCGTATGCAAAAGCCAGCTTTTTTAAAATTTTTAGATGAAGTAGCACCTCATATCCGCCCGCTTTCCGATAGCCATACTGGTCCGTTCCACCACAGCTTAAATTGAAAAAGTTTTTCTAGAGAAATGCCTCTTGATGCTATATCAGCGGGATTGTCGCTGCTGCTTATATGATTCCAAGCTGCTTTAGGGAAGAGTTTATGAATCTCTACCACTTTATTTCTAATAAATTTGTCTTTATTTTTGTTATTTTGTATCCAGCCTAACGTTACAGTTGAGTCACTCCAAGCGGAAATCTTTATATTGGAATTAATTGTTTGTGTTACCTTGCTCATTAGTTTCGCCAGCAAATGTGCTGCGCATAGCTCCAGTTTTGGTAACGTTTTTCTGTTTTTAACTGGATTTACTCTGCTCTTTGCTGCTAAAATTGTTACATATGACCCTCTTTTAGCATATATTACACTTGCAAAAGCCTTCTCTGATGCATCTGCAAACCCATGAAGCTCCCATTGCACCGCATTCTTTACTTTTACCGATCTTGGAATTTTTATTGCCTCAACTTCAGGAAGCTTTTCTTCTAATTCCGACCATTCTTTGGATAATTCTTCATCTAATAGTTCATTCCAGTCTATGTCTAGTAGCCACAATTTTTGCACAAACAATTTAATTCCCACAGTTATTGGAGCTAGCCAGCACATTGGATCAAATATTTTTTCCAATTTTGATAAGATTTGTCTTTTTATACCCTACACCCGAAGGGATGAGGGTATATTCACTTTGTTCTTCCGTTTGTATATATTCTGGCTCAGAATCACCACCTGAGTCGATTTAGCCATGTCTGTCAGACAGACAGACTGTCCGTATAAATCACGATTACGGGAGAACGAATAGAGCTAATGCCATAAAATTCGGTACGAATATTCTTTGTCACCATAGGCTGTATGGTTATGGTTTGTATTAAAAATGGAGAAAATCGGTCCAGTGCCACGCCTAATTTTTATAGAAAATATGAATTTTCCCTTGCTTTTAGCTCAATTTCTCAGCTTGTAGAGTGAGTTTAAAGCTAAAATTTCATTCCCGAGTCCATGGTGTCAAACTTAAATACACTCCCAAAAATGGGCGTGGTGACGCCCACTGGTGTACCATACCATATAATGAGGTGCTTGTTGAGAAAAACGGTGCTGTAAAAATGAGATACTATACCAAAATTTACTATATGTAAATTAAATGAAAGTGGGCGTCACCCGCCTACTTTTTATCGTCACTTCGACAGATACGGGTGTAGGGTATATGAGGTTCGGCCAGGCCGAAGTTATCGCTCTTACTTGTTTTATCCTCATTTATTTTGAATAAAAATTCATCTTTGGCAGGGTTCCAGCGCAGGCCTAGAGTTTTTATTGCATCTTCCTCTTCCAGCTGTATTACCTCATTTCCTTTAAGAGCTTCACCATACTCTATTATACCTTCACAATTTGACAGCCATTTACGCAAATTAAATCCATACTTCTTTAATTCTTTTGTGACTTCTAGCTTGTAGTTTTTACACTCTTCAATTGTATCAGCTCCTCTTAGAAGGTCTTCCATATTAAAGTCTGATTTTACTATTTCGCTAATTTTTTAATTTTCGCATCTTTTGGCTATATCCTGTAGAGCCATTGTTGCTAAAAATGGTGCACAAGCTGTACCATATGTAACCGTTGTCAGTTGGAATTCCTTTATCGGGTTATTTTTGTTATCACGCCATAGAATAGTCTGGTATTGTTGATCTTCTTCTGCTATCTTGATCTGTCTATACATCTTTTCTATATCTCCTATTATTACGTATCTCCACAATCTCCATTTTAATATAATATCAAAGAGATCTTTTTGAAGTCTACGGCCGACCAAGAGAACATCATTCAAGCTGCGCCCATTAGTAGTTTTTGCTGACCCATCGAAAACTACTCTGACTTTTGTCGTTAGACTATCTTGTCAAATTATAGCTTGGTGTGGTAGGTAATATTTTCCTTCACCTTCGGTTACTTTTTCTTTCATATGGCCTAATTTGATATATTCCTCCATAAACTTAATGTAATCTTTTCGTAATCCTGGATTTCTATCTAGCTTATTCTCCAAACTTAAGAATCTGGCTAATGCTTGTTTTCGAGAATTCCCTAACTGATTTTCTTCTTGGAAAGGAAGCTTTTTTATGAATTTACCGTCTTTCGGTAATGCTGAATACAGTTATCACACTCGTTTTTAGCCTCGACTTCAAGGATGTCTTCTGTTTCCCAAAACTTCTCCAGATTTGTTGTCATAGCTATGACTAACTTGTTTTTAGGTGGGCATGATTTTAATACCCCTGACAATATCCATCCTAGTTTTGTAGCTTGACCTGGAATTTTACCATTTTTATGGATTCCTTTTTCCAAAATAATGGAGTAGATGTGGCCGCCTAACACCATATCTATTCTATCCGATTTGTTGAAACTCGGATCTGCTAGGGTGTAATTTTTCCAGTCATCATTGTTGTATTTAAATGACCTATCCGGAATAGCTCCTGATAACTTATTCAGGACTAATGCTTCAATCATAAATTTCTCATTATTAGAAACCTGGGTCGTACTTCCAAATATACCTTTGATTTTGATATACCCACAATTGTATCTCCAAGACCATGCAGTTGTGTCTTCTCTTTTAATCTTCGCAGTTGTAGTATTTGTGCTGCTTCTTCAGAAATAGTTGTTGTGAGCCTTGATTTATTAGCGCCCTTAAAGTGATGAAGCTGCCGTGATGGTATTTACCACATTTCTTACAGTTATCTGTATTACTTGCACATTTTGTATCTAATTTATGGCTCATACACCGATAACATAATTTATTTTTCCTAACAAAATGCCTTTTTTCCATAATTGTTTCTCTTTGAAACTTTTTGCAACTTACCAGCTCATGTCCTATTAGTTTACAATAATCACAATTCTTTTGTGATATATAAAACAAGTTTGACTGTTTCTGATTTGCTTTAAAACTGTTGTTGTGTTTTTTTGCCTTTAAATGCTTCTAGAGCTTGATATTGCTGTTCCAAGAAGAGACATACATCTTCTAGTGTTTGGATTTCTTTAGTTCTCTTCACGCTTTGTTCGTATAGACGCAGCCCATCTCTGTCTAACTTGCGGGCGACTATTCTTGCGATAAAAGGTTCTGCATCATCAATTTTTATATTAAGACCTTTTAATGCGTGAATACATTCATTTGTTGTATCCAACAATTGCTTTACACTGTAGGATGATTCAGTATTTATCATTGGATGATCCAAAATCTTATCCACTTGTGTAGTAAACAGCAGTCTCTTGTTTTCATACCTTGTATTTAATATATTCCATGCTGCTTCATAATTGGCGTCTGTCACTTTCAAATGCTGTATAAGTCTTCCAGCTTCTCCTCTGACATAATTCTTTAACCGATACATTTTTTCTGCATTAAAGAAATTATTCTGATTATGCACCAGATTTTTAAAAAGGTCATGGAATGATGGCCATTCAGTTACGTTTCCAAAAAATATTGGAATTTTTATGTCTTCTAGTTTTATAGAATGGACAACTGGTTTTGCTTCTGCCTTTTTAGTGCCACTACTACTTGTTTTATAGTCATCCTGTACTCACGAGCAATGTTTTCATATTCCTTTTCTTCTGTTGCATCGTTTCCAATTATTTTGCTTAGATTTGCATACTCCTGCTTAATTTCTTGGAAGTTCTCTTCTATCACTGCTTTTGTTATTGCCAATTTAGTTTTTTATTATTATTGATTTCCTCATGAGCTTCGTCCATTAGCTCTTGTAGTCTATATATTGTTTTTCTTCTTAATTTTTTTTGTACTGTTTGCTATTACTTGGCTTTTCGCCTTTGGTATTTTTTTCTATTTTTTCCTCAGTAGCTGATGCTACTTCGATAGGCTCCTCACCCAATTTCTTTTGATGCAGGATATTAATTGTTTCTTCAATTATTGTACTAATGGCTTCAAAATAATTTTTCTTAAAGTATTGCTCTTCATCTATTTCCATGGCCAATAACTTTTTGTTGTTTGAAACAAACTCGGCTTCTATCTTTTTTAATCGTTTTCTGATTTCGCCTATCTGGGTTGATCGAAATTTTCCATCGATAATTTTCTTCCGTAGATTTATGGACTCCTCGCCGAGTTCTTTTTGTGGCTCCAGTAGCCTATCCTTCGACATATTGCTGGCTTTTTTAGTTTTATAAGGGTATTATTTTCACTTTCCGATGTTTCAGCCTCGGATACGCTTTCACGACACTTTCTTCCGATGTTTCAGCCTCGGATACGCATTCACGATACTTTTTCCGATGTTTCAGCCTCGGATACGCTTTCACGACACTTTTCCCGATGTATCGTTAATTTAAACAACTTCTGAATATCTTACCACTGGTGAGGGATATACAGAAGAGTTGCTTTTTTTTTAATGTATTTCTAAATCTCTTACCACTGGTGGGGGAAAACTCAGAATATTTTTCGTTATAATTCTACTCTATTTCAGAGTTTAGAATACAATTTGAATTTTTTATAATTTCCTAATATTTTATTAGGCTTTATTCAAGCTTCTCAGAGCCTCTTACCACTGGTGGGGGAAAACTCTGAGAATAGCTCGAAGGACCAAATGTAAATGATTACACGATGAATACTTTTCTAGTACTGAATTTATATTTGAATTCGTCTTCTTCTTATACAATTTTTCTTATCATTACAATGTTCATATTATCTTAAACTACTACAATTTTGTATTCTACAATAGTTTAATGTTTCCTTATCATGTGTAATAAAAATATCCTAAACTAACAGTGAGAAGGAAAAAACCTAAGACAAAAGCATCTGCTGCACTTTATGTATCAGGCCAAAGGTTGCATCAGACATAGAGAACTGTCTCGATGTTGATAAGGCCGGTCGTAAAAACTAGTGTTCATATTTGAACACTCATGGTAGAATTCTGCTCCAAGAAGGACATCTATTTTGCTCCTTTTTGAGAATTCATCGTCTGCTAATGCAATATTTTTAGGAAAATGTCATCCAGAAGTATCCAAAGGCTGAGTTGGCTGTGGTGACACTATTTGTGGCAACACGAAGGCCTCGAACCGTGATGAGAACCTGCCGCTTGATGTTTTCATGATGAGGTTGACTCGATGTTTGCTGTTTTTAACGCTCTGCCCAATACCCTCTATGCATATTGATTCTGATGACGGTTTTACTGCTAGTTGTCTAATAAGTCGCTCCGTTACTAGGTTCACCTGTGACCCAAAATCTAGAATAGCTCTGTTCGTATTGGTTTAGCCATTGTTTGCTATAACTGATATCTTAGCAGTTGACAGTAACACGTATTTCATATTTGTTACTGCGTTGTTTGATGCTGTTAATGTTGCTGATTGATTTTTATCGGTTGAATTGTTTTTTGCTGACATAGACGCTTTAACCTTATTGATTTTTTGTTTGTTGCCTTCCAGATGAAGCAGAAGCACATGAGATGAGCATGTTTTTAAGCTGTGACCTGACCGTAAGCAATTTACACAAAGTCCTTGTTTTTGAGTCCATTTGAGACGTTCGACTGTATTCATTTTTAAGAATTTTTTGCAATAGTAAAGTGGATAATTTTCTGAATTACAGCATCCGTATTTTGCAATTATACTGCTGTTGCTGTTTTGGACGGCAGACGTCACTGTTTTTGTTGACAATTTTTCTTTTCTTCCAACCGCTTCTAGTGAATGGAACCGATTTTGTAGAAGCGTAAGAAACCCTTCCATGGTTTGTAACTCTCGAGGGTTTTGCAGTGATTGTTCATAAAGATTATGAGTTTGGCGATCCAACTTTTTTACCAGCAGATGCAGCAAGAGCGGATCCCAACTCGTCGTCTTTATATCCACGTTGTTTAATGCTAGCAGGCTATATTGTGAAAATTTTTTACTGAATTGGCCTCGGGCACAATTGTTACTTGCTCTGTAATTTTTTGAAGAAGTGCCGTTGCCATAACCCTTTTATTGCTAAAACGTTCTTGCATGACTTTCCATGCCGACGCATAATTTTCTTCGCTTAGTGGTAAATGCCGAATAAGCCGTGCTGCTTCACCACAGATGTTACCCTTTAAGTACCACATTTTTTGTATTCCGGACATTTGTTGTTCGTGAATCATTTTAGTAAAAATATCATAGAGCTGCTGCCATTTTAAGTAGTCGCCATCGAATTTAGGGATGGTGATTTTTGGCAAGTGAACCATGGACTCATTTTGATTGAGTTTTTCTTCAATAGGATCTTTGTTTTTTGCTCCCAGTGATATACAATGACTTCGCACAGATTCCTCCAAAAAAATGTAGAACTCCATATTATAGCCGACAGCTGTCGGATCAACAAATTGTTCCCATATTGAATAATTGATAGATTCTATCTCATTCCAAATCTCATATTGAATTTAGCTGGGTTTCATTATAAATTGGAGATGAGTCCGTTGTCTATGCCAGTCAGAAGACGCTGTAGTGAAGCCAAATAGCAGCTTGTCTCATCATTCCTACAATTTTTGGGTTGCCATTGTTGTTGACGGAAGTATCAGAGGCTTTTGCTTCATGATGCTTTGATTTTTGTGTTAAATCCATATTTTCCAATTCTGATGTGATTCATTTTTCGTCTTCTTTTCCTTAAAAGGACGCAATCGCTTCATCGGAAATTTTACTGTATTGGTCAACAGTTTCTTTATTTTAGCATAGTAATCAGAGACAAAGTAATCGTGGTCTAGCGGTACATCCTTCAATTCACGGATTTGGTTGTCCATATCCTCAAATCGAACCCAAGCCGCATTGAGTTGATCTCTTCTGGAGTCAAAATACTCCTTTTTGGTTTTTCGGCTCGCAGAATCTTTGTTGAAGTTCGTTGCTATGGTCTGTATCTGCTGGCCAGTTTTTGCTTGGTCTGCGAATAATGTGTCTAGGTCTGACGACATGTCTACCAAATTTGTCTTCTTTGATGTGCGACTAAGATAATAAAATACGGATATGCGTATGGGACCAACTGTTGAACTCACACACGATAATGATACGTGTTCGTATTAGAGCTGTGCACAAGCCGTTTTAAAACCACTTTCAAAACACACAACGTTTTATCAGTAAAAATTGATAAAACATTTCAGATTTGCATTCATAGCCTTTATTGCTTGTGCTCTGCTGGAAACAAAAACAAAATTGTCAGACGAAAATGACAACAGTTTTAATGCCAACAATTGCTATATAGATATAAGAGAGGATACACACACGGAATGCACATACATATTAAATACATACATACGTTCAGCCGTCTCCTAGGCTTTTAGTTAGAAAAAAAGCATTGCGTGCCTCTCCCTTTTTTTCGTTTCCATTTTTTTTTGTCGTTTTTCTCGAGAATCTGGCAGAACATTTTTTCATTGTTTTCAATCGTTGTTCGGGGCCACAATTTGTGGACCATTTACAACAAAAACAAAGTAAGAAAAAGACGATAATTACATGGAAAAATAGATAAGAATGGTTTTTTAGTTTGAGCGGAGGGAAAGAGGGGATGTTTTTTCTTCGTAATTTCTTAATTAGTTTTCAGACGCTTCTGGTGATAACAAAGCACCATCGACGAAATGGCGAGCGGCGCAAATGCTTGCCTTTCGTTCCTTTCGAGTTCGAGCGGAGGGAAAGAGGGTGAGTTGTTTGCGTTTCTTTCGTTCCTTTGGAGATTAAGCGGAAGGAACGAGAGAGAAATGCATCAACATAAAAACAGCAACTGCAAATTTTCAAACAAGCAGTAAAAATGAATGTCGGTCGGGTAAGGGCACCGCAACAGTTGCTGTTTATTGCGATTTTCATACGGCAGTCACAAAACAGCAGTCGTGCCGATTTGTGCCTAGCTGTCTTCAAAGCGGCTTGTGCACAGCTCTAGTTCGTATCTAGGGTCACCAAATGTTAAAGGGAGTTAGTTTTCAGGTACAAACCAGGATAGGTTGTTTTTGTACGACGAGTTTGTAACAAGTACTTGGACTTATTACAACCTGTGAACGTTGAATTTGTAGCAAGTACTAGTATTTGTAACGTTACAATCTGGAACGTTTAATTTTATATCAAAGTACTTGAACTTGATATACATATATCGTTGAATTAATGTTACAATCTTTAATTTATGTAATATGTACTTGGACTTCTTACAATGTAGAAAAGTTTTATTTATGTATATCAAGCACTTAAACTTGATATAAGGTTTGAGTTGATTTACCAAGTACTTGAACTTGGTATGGCTTGAATTACAGCCGCAGCAATTCCGTTTAGTAAATTCAGAATGAAAGTTTATCGTGATTTGTCTTCCTTAAATATAAAATACGTATTTATATATGTACTTAACACTTTTTACTATGGTACATACTTCAACATTGATGTGACAGTTAAGATTTGCTAACAGATAGGGATTATACGGAACTACATAACGATTACCTAACTCATAATTTACATTTATGACCAAACCATTATCACTTCTTTTGTATAAGGGATAACCGTTGACTGCCTCTAGTGTAAATGGATTAAACGCCTTTGGAAAATCTTTTGTGCATTTTCCATCGCACATACAAACTACATTTGAGTTCATTGAACCGCATGGGCCATGCATCATATGAGTTGTAACAAAGTCATACAATTGTGGATGCAAATTTCTATCGGGTATTTCAGCACACACAGCCCTATCTATATCAGTAGCTCCAACAATTTCGTCTTCACCACTTAAAGTCAATAAAATATGGGCATGAGGTAATCCTCTCTTCTGAAATTCAACTGTATAAATTATTGCTTCAACTTTACCAAATATTCTTTTAGAAACTATTCTATCAATCAATTCTTTTAACTTTAATTTAAATACACGCACAACTATATCGGGCCTAAAAAAACTTTTTTATCCAACATCAATATTATTCTGAATTTATACCCAATTCGAATTGCATGTCATTTTTATATGATGGTTTTCCTAAATGTTGAACAATGCACATTGTATCCAAATAATTTTGATGCATATTCCTTGGAGAACCACTAAATGTAGATGGTAAAATCACCTTTCTACCAACAGAAGTACGATCATTATCGCCATTATATAAAAAATCAGGTGAATTATTGTACAAATCAGATCTCAAATTTCGTTGATTGTCTTTAATGAATTTCAATCTACTACTTTCAATTCGTACATACATATCTACAATCCATTGCAAGAATAATTTCTGAGATTTGTGCAATAAATTGAATCCATTTCTCAATGCAATCCTATAACATGTATATTGTAACATTGTTAATGTTGATCGGGATACAGTAGCTGTAGATGTATTTTCCACATTGTGAGTCATACCTATACTCCACCCCTTATCACCATTAGGAAATAAAAGAGGGTAAGCAAGTGGATCCGGTGAGTCACTTAAAATGGATATATATTTCAAATTTTGACCTGCTGAATTTCTACTAAAGGAAATCATTTGTCTATCAAAGGGTGGTTCACCATTCTTTGAAGTGAAAATAACTGCAACATCTGTAGTAATAGCATCATTATCTCGTCTCAAATCAGAATCTCGAGTTACTTTAATTTCCATATAAATTTCTTTGTATTGATTACCAGGTTGTTTTGTAAATTCATACATTGAAACAAAAGATTTAACATATGGATTAATTGCATTTAACTGATGCGCAATTTGTCTCATTAATTGTGGACAACAATCAGAATTTGCATGTTTTTCAATACGATAATTTGTAGAAGTTTCAACGTCATAAAAATATAATTGTGCATATACGCAACTCACTATAACCTGCTGTTAAAGGCCCAGATTGATGATAAAAGACATCATGAATTTTAAAATGATATACACCACGTGCAATAGATTCATCAATTTTCGCATGAGCGCTAACCATAGCAAAAGCTGAATTATATTTTCGTATATTATTGAAATATTGTATGGCTCTTCTTTTAATATTAAATTCAACAGAATTTAATTCTTTTTTTTTTATTAGTAGTATTTTAAATACTTTTTAATGATATTTTAAAATTCATTTAGCATATAACATTTAAAGCTCTAATTCTAAATTTATCTATATAATCTCTATAATCTCTAAATTTATAGTTTTTCTTCTAAAGGTATTTGTATTTGTTTCATTCCTAACAGTACTTGGTAACATATTGTAAAGATTTAGGCCTTTATAAAATAATGATCTTTGCATAGAAATAGTATCTGCTCGTTGTAGTCTGAAGTCCATAGCATTCCTAAGGTTGTATGGTTGAATATTCCCAACATATTGTATTTGTTCAATCAAATAGTCCACAATGCATCCCCAATTTTCATTTTTCGGATAAAATTTATTGTATTATACTCTAATCTTTGTATGTTTAGCCATTTAAGTGTATCCAACATAAATTTTATTGAGGTAAATCGATTAAATTTTAATATTGAGCGCATTGCCTTATTTTGAAATTTTTGTAATCTTGTTATTTGTTGATCTGTGCAGCATGTATACATGCAGCATGCAACATGCAGCATGTAGTTGATCCATATTCAAAATGTGGTTTAACCATTGTATTATCAATATTTATTGCTGTAGTAAATGATACGTTGTTTCATAAACGTTAAAAAAATCCGATTTTTTCGACTTTTTTTACATACATATATGTATATTCTATATGGTCTTTAAATTTTAGTTCTTTGTCTATTATAAAACCTAGGTATTTCATATTATTAACCTTTTCTATTATTACATTATTAATTTTAAATGTTATATCACTGCTCATGTTTATTTCCATTATTTTGGTTTTACTTTCGTTTAATTTTAATTTGTTCATTTTTAACCATTTATTAACGTTATATATATCTGTTGTTAAATTTTCATGACATATTTCTTCAATTGAAGCTTCTGTGAAAATCAGAGTGTCATCTGCATAAATTACAATTAGAGCTGTGCACAAGCCGTTTGAAAACCACTTTCAAAACACACAACGTTTTATCAGTAAAAATTGATAAAACATTTCAGATTTTCACTCATAGCCTTTATTGCTTGTGCTCTGCTGGAAACAAAAACAAAATTGTCAGACGAAAATGACACAACAGTTTTAATGCCAACAATTGCTAAATAGATATAAGAGAGGATACACACACGGAATGCACATACATATTAAATACATACATACGTTCAGTCGTCTCCTAGGCTTTTAGTTAGAAAAAAAGCATTGCGTGCCTCTCCCTTTTTTTCGTTTCTTTTTTTTTTTTCGTTTTTCTCGAAAATGTGGCAGAACATTTTTTCATTGTTTTCAATCGTTGTTCGGGGCCACAATTTGTGGACCATTTACAACAAAAACGAAGTAAGAAAAAGACGATAATTACATGGAAAAATAGATAAGAATGGTTTTTGAGTTTGGCGGAGGGAAAGAGGGGATGTTTTTTCTTCGTAATTTCTTAATTAGTTTTCAGACGCTTCTGGTGATAACAAAGCACCATCGACGGAGTGGCGAGCGGCGCAAATGCTTGCCTTTCGTTCCTTTCGAGTTCGAGCGGAGGGAAAGAAGGTGAGTTGTTTGCGTTTCTTTCGTTCCTTTGGAGATTAAGCGGAAGGAACGAGAGAGAAATGCATCAACATTAAAACAGCAACTGCAAATTTTCGAACAAGCTGTAAAAATGAATGTCGGTCGGGTAAAGGCACCACAGCAGTTGCTGTTTATTGCGATTTTCATACGGCAGTCACAAAACAGCAGTCGTGCCGATTTGTGCCTAGCTGCCTTCAAAACGGCTCGCGCACAGCTCTAATTACAATTTCGCATTTGTCTAATACTTTTTCCATACCGTTAATATATATAATAAATAAAAGAGCTTCTAATATTGATCCTTGTGGTACTCCGAAGTCATTCTCTATTGCATTAGATATAATATTATTCACTTTCGTATTTTGTCGGCGATTGCTTAAATATGATTCAATCCATTTTAATTCTGTGTCTTGAATACCATATTTATATAATTTTTGTAACAAGATATATCTATCAATTGTTTCGAATGCTCTTTTAAAATCTATAAAAATTGCTAATATTTTATTATTTCTTTTCATGTTTTTCCATCTGTTAATTACATAATTGGCGGCTGTTTCAGATGTGCACATCTTTTTAAAACCAGACTGATATTTTGAGAGTAGTTTATGTTGCTCCATATATTTTTCCAATTGATTTTTTACTAGTTTTTCCATCACCTTTTCACATGTTTTTAATGTGTTAATTGGTCGGTATTCTTTACATTTCATTGTATTTTTCACTTTTTCAATTGGTTTTATCATTGATTCTTACCAGTTATTTGGGAATATTCCAGTCTCAAGCGATTTATTTATAATTTTAAGCATAATATTGCCTATTATATCCCAGTTGTCTAATATTTTGTTGTTCGATATTCTATTGTTATCAGGTTTTTTCTTAATATTCTTACATATGATTTTCAATTCTTCTAGAGATATTGCACGAAATTTAAACTTATAATCTATTTCAAGCACTTGATTTTCGTATTGCCCATCATCAATTGCATTCCTTATATCTTCAATGCTATTTACGAAATAATAATTAGAATTTTCAGCTATTCGTTAATTGTCATTATACTCTATTTGATTAAATATCACATATTTTATAACATTTCTTGGTGTTTTTAGTACTAGTTCCTTTATTTTACTCCACATATCTTTTTGGCTATATGTATCATTTATTTTGTTATTTATTTATTTATTTTTTTCATTTTCAATTTTAACTTTATATGCATTTCTTATTATTTTACAGTTATTCCATGCCATAGTTCTATTTTCAGTAATTGCGTTTTGGTATTTAAAAACTTTTTCTCTTTTCTGAGTTCTGAATTATTAAACCATTTATTATTACATTTTTCATTTATCTTTTTCTTAAAAGTAAATTTTTTTATTGTGTTTTCGAAACAGCAATTTAAATTATGGACATAATCATTTAAATCATTTATTTCATTACCTTGTAATATTGCACTTAGTTCATAATTGTTGAGCGAGTACCGTTATCCTAATGTTTAAGAGATAGAATTCAACGCAGTGTGTTTCGCTTGCATGTTTAATTGGTACTGACTTAAATTAAGAAGTATACAATAGTAGGTAAATTAATGTTGCCAGATTCGTACAATAAAATTCATGTTGCCAGATTCTAACATACTCCTCCTCAACGTGAATTACAAATTAGCAAGTTGTTGCGTTCTTTTACATTAATAGAGTCCTAGCATTTTGGAAAGTTTACAATGTTTGTCTTTAGCTAAGTTCTTTGTAAAAATATCTGCTAACATATTCTGACTTTCTACATATTTGATATCAATATCATAATTTTTAAAACATTCTCGAATATGATGATATCTCAGATCGATGTGCTTGCTGCGTGCGTGAAACACTGGATTCTTTACCAATTCCTGAGCGCTGAGATTGTTTACACATGTATGTAAATTACACTGAGCTAATTTACATACTGAGTGAAAGATATCTGGTCTTGTTGATATAGCTAAATATGTACATTAAAGAACCGATCAAGGATTGATAATCGGTTGGATCAACTCTTTTGCAGGTGGCTTTCAAACATTTAATATGAAAAACCGGTATCTAGTGGAGTAGCTGCTGGACGGCACTCTTTCATGTTGTAACGCTCCAACATATGGGTTACATACTGCTTCTGTCCTAATGATATAGGGCCTGTTTCACCTTTGCGTTCAACTTCCATGCCTAAAAAATGGTGTAACAAATTGCCCTTGTCGACAATTTCATAAATATTTCCAATTGAACTTTTAATTTCGTTTAACTCGGATTTGTCTGAACTAGCGATGAGCAAATCATCGACATATGTGGCAATTATATTATATCTGCCGTTTTTATGCCTGGTATAGACACAAGGCTCGCTGTCTATACCAGGTTTGGCGGAGGGAAAGAGGGGATGTTTTTTCTTCGTAATTTCTTAATTAGTTTTCAGACGCTTCTGGTGATAACAAAGCACCATCGACGGAGTGGCGAGCGGCGCAAATGCTTGCCTTTCGTTCCTTTCGAGTTCGAGCGGAGGGAAAGAAGGTGAGTTGTTTGCGTTTCTTTCGTTCCTTTGGAGATTAAGCGGAAGGAACGAGAGAGAAATGCATCAACATTAAAACAGCAACTGCAAATTTTCGAACAAGCTGTAAAAATGAATGTCGGTCGGGTAAAGGCACCACAGCAGTTGCTGTTTATTGCGATTTTCATACGGCAGTCACAAAACAGCAGTCGTGCCGATTTGTGCCTAGCTGCCTTCAAAACGGCTCGCGCACAGCTCTAATTACAATTTCGCATTTGTCTAATACTTTTTCCATACCGTTAATATATATAATAAATAAAAGAGCTTCTAATATTGATCCTTGTGGTACTCCGAAGTCATTCTCTATTGCATTAGATATAATATTATTCACTTTCGTATTTTGTCGGCGATTGCTTAAATATGATTCAATCCATTTTAATTTTAATGAATACCATATTTATATAATTTTTGTAACAAGATATATCTATCAATTGTTTCGAATGCTCTTTTAAAATCTATAAAAATTGCTAATATTTTATTATTTCTTTTCATGTTTTTCCATCTGTTAATTACATAATTGGCGGCTGTTTCAGATGTGCACATCTTTTTAAAACCAGACTGATATTTTGAGAGTAGTTTATGTTGCTCCATATATTTTTCCAATTGATTTTTTACTAGTTTTTCCATCACCTTTTCACATGTTTTTAATGTGTTAATTGGTCGGTATTCTTTACATTTCATTGTATTTTTCACTTTTTCAATTGGTTTTATCATTGATTCTTACCAGTTATTTGGGAATATTCCAGTCTCAAGCGATTTATTTATAATTTTAAGCATAATATTGCCTATTATATCCCAGTTGTCTAATATTTTGTTGTTCGATATTCTATTGTTATCAGGTTTTTTCTTAATATTCTTACATATGATTTTCAATTCTTCTAGAGATATTGCACGAAATTTAAACTTATAATCTATTTCAAGCACTTGATTTTCGTATTGCCCATCATCAATTGCATTCCTTATATCTTCAATGCTATTTACGAAATAATAATTAGAATTTTCAGCTATTCGTTAATTGTCATTATACTCTATTTGATTAAATATCACATATTTTATAACATTTCTTGGTGTTTTTAGTACTAGTTCCTTTATTTTACTCCACATATCTTTTTGGCTATATGTATCATTTATTTTGTTATTTATTTATTTATTTTTTTCATTTTCAATTTTAACTTTATATGCATTTCTTATTATTTTACAGTTATTCCATGCCATAGTTCTATTTTCAGTAATTGCGTTTTGGTATTTAAAAACTTTTTCTCTTTTCTGAGTTCTGAATTATTAAACCATTTATTATTACATTTTTCATTTATCTTTTTCTTAAAAGTAAATTTTTTTATTGTGTTTTCGAAACAGCAATTTAAATTATGGACATAATCATTTAAATCATTTATTTCATTACCTTGTAATATTGCACTTAGTTCATAATTGTTGAGCGAGTACCGTTATCCTAATGTTTAAGAGATAGAATTCAACGCAGTGTGTTTCGCTTGCATGTTTAATTGGTACTGACTTAAATTAAGAAGTATACAATAGTAGGTAAATTAATGTTGCCAGATTCGTACAATAAAATTCATGTTGCCAGATTCTAACATACTCCTCCTCAACGTGAATTACAAATTAGCAAGTTGTTGCGTTCTTTTACATTAATAGAGTCCTAGCATTTTGGAAAGTTTACAATGTTTGTCTTTAGCTAAGTTCTTTGTAAAAATATCTGCTAACATATTCTGACTTTCTACATATTTGATATCAATATCATAATTTTTAAAACATTCTCGAATATGATGATATCTCAGATCGATGTGCTTGCTGCGTGCGTGAAACACTGGATTCTTTACCAATTCCTGAGCGCTGAGATTGTTTACACATGTATGTAAATTACACTGAGCTAATTTACATACTGAGTGAAAGATATCTGGTCTTGTTGATATAGCTAAATATGTACATTAAAGAACCGATCAAGGATTGATAATCGGTTGGATCAACTCTTTTGCAGGTGGCTTTCAAACATTTAATATGAAAAACCGGTATCTAGTGGAGTAGCTGCTGGACGGCACTCTTTCATGTTGTAACGCTCCAACATATGGGTTACATACTGCTTCTGTCCTAATGATATAGGGCCTGTTTCACCTTTGCGTTCAACTTCCATGCCTAAAAAATGGTGTAACAAATTGCCCTTGTCGACAATTTCATAAATATTTCCAATTGAACTTTTAATTTCGTTTGTCTCGGATTTGTCTGAACTAGCGATGAGCAAATCATCGACATATGTGGCAATTATATTATATCTGCCGTTTTTATGCCTGGTATAGACACAAGGCTCGCTGCTACAGGGAAGAAAGCCGATCTCTTTGAGAGCAGAATTCAATTTGTTGTTCCATTCCCGTCCGGACTGTTTCAGTCCATAAATAGCTTTGTTAAGTTTCAAAACTCGTTTCGGATACTTTGCATCAATATAGCCTTCAGGTTGTCGCATATATACGTCATCATTTAGATCGCTGTTCAAATATGAATATGAATATGGTTGAGACGTCAAGTTGATGTAAGTGAAGATTGTATTCAACAGCTAAGGCAATGATCAACCGAATTGTTGAGTATCGCATAACCGGGGAAAATGTCTCTTTATAATTTAATCCATATTGCTGGCTGCATCACTTTGCGACCAGTCTAGCTTTGAAACGCTCAACTTCTCCATTCTGGTCCCTTTTTATATTGAATACCCATTTGCAACCTACAGCTGCTTTTCCTGGAGGTAAATCCACAAGAATCCAGGTTTCATTTGCAATTAGTGCATTATATTCACTTTCCATTGATCGTGGTATGTCAATATCCGTGACATTTTCAATCAAGTTTAATATATTTTTCTGTTTGGTGGGACGTCCTACTTTCCCAGTTCTTAAAATTTTAGGTCTGCCTCTACCAAAAACTACTTGCTTTTTAGGCTCCTCCTCGAAACAGCTATCTTCTGACTCAGCAGATTCGAACATTTCAGCATTGTCATCGCTTATACTGTTTTCTTCAAGATTTTCATTGGTATTCGATGCTTTAGTTGTATTACTTTCATCTGCTTTCGAATTTTCAATGGGTTCACTTAGTGCATTGTTCATAATTAGCTGATCGTTATTAATCGGCCTGAAATCAATATTTTCGTAAAAAAGAACATCTCTACTTACTATAACAATTTTTCGTTCTTCATCATACAGCCGGTATACTTTAGATGATAGTGAGTATCCAACGATTTTCATTTTTTGTCCTTTTGGTTAAAATTTCTTTCTTTGTGATTTTTTAAGCACTACCGCTGTCGATCCAAATATTCGTAAGTGACTAATAGAAGGTTTATATCCTGACCACATCTCATACGGCGTCTTGTCGCAGAGCGGTTTGCTTGGTGATCTGTTGCGAATATAAACGGCTGTAGCGACAGCTTCCGCCCATAATGACTCAGGAAGACCTGAATAGTTCAACATACACCGCGCCATTTCCACAATGGTACGGTTCGCTCTTTCGGCGACCCCATTTTGTTGCGGCGTATACGGTGCCGTGAGTTGGTGTTAAATTCCATGGGATTTTAAATATTCGTTAAATTCATTGCTTAAATATTCGCGACCATTGTCACTTCTTATCATCTTAATTTGCATTTCTTTAGTACGTTCAACCATGCTTTTAAATTCAACAAATTTCTTGAAAACCTCATCTTTGGTTTTGATAAAATAAACAAAAATTTTCCGGGTAAAGTCGTCTATGAAAGTTAAGAAGTATCGACTTCCATTTAGCGATTGCGTAGAAAATGGCCCGCAAACATCGGAATGTATAAGTTCCAATGCCTTAGTCGATTTTGTGTGAACGGAAGAAAATGGTAACGCATGAATTTTACATTTCATACAACTCATGCATGGCATACTTTCAGACACATTTGTTAAGTCTAATCCACGAACCATTTGATTGTTAACGAGATCTCTTAAACTTTTAAAATTCAGGTGTCCATATCTTAAGTGCCACTTCATTGTTTCTCTATCATTAACAGAAATGCAAGCATTCACCACATTATTTGTCAAAAACAGCTTACTAATCTTTTGTGTTTTCAGTATTAACACATTATTGCTATCGACTAACGAAGCACCATTGTTATCAAAAACTACTTTAATACCATGTTCTACTGCCTTACTGACAGAAATAAAATTACCTCATTACCTCATTAGTTCAAAGACATCCTTTAAACTAATTTCATTGTCCATTGATGTAATTTTGACTTCACCGATACCTTCTGATGTCATAAAACTATTCCCAGCTGACATTATTTTTTCCTTATGTACTTTCAAGGATACAAACCAATTTTTGTTGTTGCAAATGTGAGCTGTGGCGCCGCTATCTAAACACCACATGTTGTCATCAAATGAAAAATCGGCCGCTACCATTGCCGTAAAAGAAAAGTTTTTGTTGGATGAGTTTTGACGTCTCAGCTGTGCAGTTGTTGCTCTTGGATTATTTTCATATTTTGGTTTTGCATTACATTTATTCGCAAAGTGACCATGCTGACCGCACCTGAAACATTTTAAATTTACTTTATCATTATGTTTATACTTTTTATCTTTATCTTTGTTATTTGCCACTGCTACGTATGCCTGCTGTTTGAAATTTCGTCCGGGATGTTCAGTCACATCATTTCCTTTTTGCAGCCTACGCTCGCTTTCTTCTAAGATTCGCACTTTCATCGCACTAAGAGTCCCTTGTAACGAGTCCCTTGCTTCAACCGCAATGACGAAATTCTCATAATGCGCCGGTAAACTGGATAAAAGGATTATTGTTAACAATTCGTCTGTTAACGTTATACCGACTTCAGTAAGTTTCTCGACGATATCAGAGGACTTGTTTAAATATAGCGAAACGCTTTCACAGTCAGACATCTTCAAATTTAATAATTTTTTATAAAGTGAGACCTTTCTAGCCGGTCCACTCGGCTGATAGATGTCTTGTAGGCACTTCCACGCTATTGCGGATTCTTTACAATGCTTTATATGTACCAGTTGAGCCGATTTTACGCTCAGAATCATTGTGGCTAGTGCTTTCTCGTCGGAAGCCTTCCATTGAACTAGTTGCTCAGGTGTCATTCTTTCATTCTTAATCCTTGTTCCAGACGCGATATCCCACAAATCTAAATATGTTAATATGCCTCGCATCTGAATTGCCCACGTATCGTTATTATCACAGTCTAATTTGTCAATATTAAATAGTGACGATGCCATGATTTTAGAAGATGAATTTTTCCACAACGTGCTTCACAAAATCTATTATACATATTTGAGCACCTGGGCCCATAACCTGTTGAGCGAGTACCGTTATCCTAATGTTTAAGAGATAGAATTCAACGCAGTGTGTTTCGCTTGCATGTTTAATTGGTACTGACTTAAATTAAGAAGTATACAATAGTAGGTAAATTAATGTTGCCAGATTCGTACAATAAAATTCATGTTGCCAGATTCTAACAATAATTAAATCTATTTTTATTATATTTAAAGATGTCTATTTCTTTTTTTCTTGGCCTCATGATCAGATATTTTATTATTTATATTATTTTTTGCCAATATTTTTTTATTATTTGTTATTACATAGTCTATTAGAGTTTTTAAATATTGTGTTATTCTAGTATCTTCGTTCATTATTTGTTTTAAGCCGTTATCATTTAAAACACTTTCTATGTTATTTTTATAAAAATCTTTATTCCAGTATATGTTAAAATCTCCAGCTGTTAGATTTTAATCGATTTATAGCTATTAGATTTTAGATTTTATATCGCAACTTTCTTCACATATTTCCTCTAAAAACTCTTTGAAAGTTTCACAAAATTCTTCTTTGCTACTACTTGGTGATCTGAATAATATTATTATTATAAATGATGTGTTTTCATATTTTGCCATATACGCACTAATCCAATATCTTGGATCTTCTATATTTTCTTTAATTTTTTGATATTCCATTGTTTTTTAAAATACATAATTACTCCACCAGTTTTGGACGAATTTTATAATGTAATATAGTGGTCGTATTGCTTTATTTCAATCTCACTTTCTTTAATGTCCTTATTCAGGTGAGTTTCAGATAGAATTATGAAATCTGGTTTATTGGTTTCAGTTATTATTTTCAATTGATTAAAATTATTAGATAGTCCTTGAATGTTAGTACTCGTATATATTCCATGAATTTGCTTTGATTGTTAGGCTGTTAAACCTATCCGTCTCTTTTTTAGGCTCAGCTTGTTTTGATAAACTGGACATTCTCTATTATTGGTGACGTGATCTTCATCAATTCTTAATTTAAGTCTTTTATTTTCTTTTACACAATCCCATCCAACATTTAGTTTCTCACTAGATATAACCTTTAGATATGTTTCATTATCAATTTTCAGTTTTGCATTAAATATTGTTCTATTATATCTTTTTGTTTCAAAGACATTTATTACTTCCATTTAGCTGTTTTTTAATATTTCGTTTTGGTTTTTCAATTTCTCTATCAATTCCTTTTCGAGAATTTTAAAATTCATATCAGCTATCATGATTTGCATATCCACTTGCTTTGGAACTTTAATTTCATAGTTTTCACTAATTTCATTTTCTATTGCCTCCTTAATTTTGTTTCTTTCTTCAATATTTTCGCTTCCGATAACTAATGTATCATTTTTTCTATTTTCAACATTGGTTATTTTCAAATAATTAGGATTCACTTTTTCATTTAATTCTGCTTTTGTTTTTTCCACACTTTGCTTTTCCTTCGGTTTTACAATTAAAGGGACATTTTTCGAAATTTCTGGCATCACTACTTTATTTGTCAACGTATGAGCATATGACATTTTTGTTTTGACGTTTGTGTCTTTGATCACTTTTTTAATTTCATCGCACATTTTGTTGTTACTTTTTTCGATATTTTCATACATGCTTTTGTTTTTATTTTCTACTTCATTTACATTTTCATAAAGATTTTTCACTTCTTGCACATTTTTTTCACATAATTTTTGAATATTGTCCATTTTTCTAAATCTTTCTTCGTACCGTTTCTCTATGGCTTTCAATAATGCTTTAATTTCATTTTCATTCTGTTTAAGTGAACTATCAAATTCATGTTTGTATTCTAATAATGTTTGCTTATTATTATTGACTCCATCGTGAATCTCTACTAATGTAAGGTCTACATTCCGAATATATTGAATGCAATCATCGCAAATAAAACGTACGAAATTAAGTTCCTCAATAATCGTTGACGAGTATTGATCTAAACCAGCAAATTTTTTTTGTTAAATGATAAACTTTAGCGCATACACCATTGCATCTAATACCACTTTCACCCCTTATTGCTGATCTGCATTTACTGCAGGTTTTTCAGCCATTGCTGAGTGATTTTTTACAAAACTTTATTTCTACTCTAAAAATATAACTTTATCTCTATACATATATAAAAATTAAAATCCTGACTGACTCATCAACGGCCAGGCTATACGCTTGGACCTAGAAAGCTCAAATTGCACAGACGTTTCCTTTATGATGTACACAAGCACTAAGAACATATATTTTGAAATTCAACCCCTAAGGTGGTAAAAAGGTGTTCGAAAGTTTGTATGAGGAATATTTTATATGTGGTCAGATTTGCTTAAAACTTGGTCTTAATGCTCTTTGGTATAATTAATCAAATACATATTTCGGCATTTTTAAAAATCCAACCTCTGAGCGGCTGAAAACGGGTTGCAACGTTTGTATGAGGAATATTTCATTTGTGGTCGGAAGCAACACACGCTTTCTAACCATTTAACCAAAATAAGCCACAGCAACGCGGGGATGGGTACTTCTAGTTTTCAATAAATCTTCAACTTCTATTGATATTTATTGTTTTTTTATGTTTTTAATAGTCTCTATCTATTTTTAAAACACTTTATTACAATTTATTTTAATAATTTCTAAAGAGCTTTAATATTTAACTTTTTTATTCAACAGGTTTATTGAACCTGTTACTGTTATTTGAAGGCCAAATAGTATTAGTTTTTTCGTGCATGTAAAGTTAAGGTGCAGTTATCCTAGTTTTTTATTATTAATAAAACATGAAATTTCTTAAGTAATACAATTTTTCTTTCTTTACATCCTATTCATTTGTATTCAACATGTTTTTTTTTCTTGTGTGTATTTTACATTAATTAATATTTGAATCTTATTGATTCATCATTTTTATACCCTTCACCCGAAGGGATGAGGGTATATTCACTTTGTTCTTCCGTTTGTAACGCATTAAAGGAGGAATATAATGGCAGGTATAGAAAAGTATATATATTCTGGCTCAGAATCACCTCCTGATTCGATTTAGCCATGTCCGTACGGCTGTCTGTCTGTCTGTCCGTCTGTCTGTCTGTCTGTCTGTCCGTCCGTCCGTCTGTGGAAATCACGATTACAGGAGAACGAATAGAGGTATCGTCATGAAATTTGGCATGAATATTCTTTATTATCCTACGCTGTTTGGTATTGAAAATGGGAAAAATCGGAACAGTGCCACGCCTACTTTTTATAGAAAATATGCACTCATCCGTGCTTTTAGTTCAATTTCTCACCTTGTAGACCGAATTTTCAGCTAAAATTTTATTTCCGAGTCCACCATCTTAGACTTAAATATATTCCCAAAAATGAGCGTGACACGCCCACTTATATACTATACCATATAATAAGGTGTTTGGTAGGAAAAGCGATTTTGTAGATGAGTTAATAGATCAAAATGTGCTCCCTGTAAATTAGAAAAAAGTAGGTGTCACCCGCCCACTTTTTATCACTTCGACAGATGCGGGTGTAGGGTATATGACCTTCGGCCAGGCCAAAGATAACGCTCTTACTTGTTTTGTTTAACTTAAGTTGGCGTTAAACTTAAGTGTTTCAACTTAGCACTAATGTTTTTCTTTTATGAACATTATGATGTGTGTTTTTGTTTTTCTTGTATGTAATTTATGCAGTTACATGTAATTGTTTAGTCAGTAATTATGTCTAATTCATATAACGTATATTATTTTTTATTTTTATTTTGATTTTGTTTTTGTATGTTTATGTATATATGTTTTGTATATCGTTCGTCTTCTCAAATACTATGACCGGTCACAATATATCATGAGCTCTATGACATTCGATGACAGAACATATTAATTGTTGAATTACAGAAGACAATACTTCTGTTTCTAATAGCCTAAATGCCTGTCTTATGTCTATGCAATTCCTGTTTAATATAACGGACGCTAAATTTTGATTTATATTATTTAAGAATGTTCTTAATATTATTTTTGCATTATGTTCTGGTTGAAATTCTGAAGGCTTATTATTATCATATTCGTATTTTTCATTTAGTTTGCAAAAGATATTCTTAAGATATGAAAAGTAATCTCTTACATTGAAATTCCTTGCTGCGAACGCCTTCTGGTAAAGTTGATGGTAACTTTCCTTAACTCCGAAGTTTTCTACTAATGCTGTTTTTATATAATTCCAGTTTGTGTCCCGTCCTAGTGTCCTGATCACATCTAATGCCTGTCCTTGGATCTTATTAATGATTATTCGATGAAATACGTAATTTTTTGCTTTCCTGTTGCCTTCTAAAAGTGGTAGTATCGTGTCGACTTGTCTTAAAAAGGAGTTTAGAGCGAAGCCATTGTCGCCTCTAAAATTCTGGATTCTCGTGATGGAGAAGATTTGTATATTTGTATTTGTACCCATTTCTTCTGTGGGTTTGTCGTATGGTTTTTCAATTATTCTCTCTTCTATGATTTTCGGCATGAATCTCAAAAGTGATTTGCTATTCTCTTTAAAACCTCTTCAAACCTCTTTGTTGACGAGAGGTTTGAAAGCTAGACGATATCTTTTTTCTCTAACTTCTTCCTGGTAGTCTATTGTTTCGTCGTCAGTGTCGATATTTAAAGGATGGGCTGTTTCCTCGAATAGCAGAGTGAATGATGATTGACCTGGTTGGGCTTCTGTTTGTTGATTATTTTGAGGTAACATTTATTTTACTTTGCTTCTTGATATTTGTTTAGCTTTCCGACAGGGTTGGATTTCGTTCGAAAAAAGACACTGAAGATGGATGGCACATCGCCGAAGCCGGCTTGTCTCCAAACCAAAATTGACAAGCGATAACGGAAATTCGTTCCAACACTCATCATATTTTACTTTGTTCGATTTTAGTTCAATTTCAGTTTGTTTGATTAATACTCGTGTTTATATTTCTTTTAAAAGTTCTCGCTTTGAAATTTTCACTTTGAAAAAGTTTTCACTTCGATTTCACTTTATTTATATTCTAAAAAACTTGTCGCTTTTTCACTCAAAAAAGGTTTTCACTTTGGAGTTACTATCCTGCGTGATATGCTGCTAAATTATCCTTAAGGATAGTTGTTTCCCGACTACGCCAGTTACGTTTTGTTACTCGTGAGCCGATAAAAAAAAAACAAAACGTTTGAATAAAAACGCTTTTTTACTTAGGTAAAGATTTTTATTTTTGAGTTTTCAACTTTTGTTAAACAACTAAAGGTTATAATTTCTTACGCTAGTATTTATAATGAATTCTTGTTCTTCTTTTCAACACTTGTTTTCACCGAAAACTGTCCTTGAATATTTACTGTCGATTTAGCACTTATTAGTATTGGCTGTATAAAGTTGTTGTTTCGTGGGAATGGAAATTGTTATCAACGGAAAAGTAATATTATATTACATTCTAATTCGTCGTAATTGAATTGTCGATAATAAATATAGTCTGTTCGATGGTTTGCATTTCTGTGGGAACGGTTGGATATGACATTTTAGGAATTGTGTGAACGAAATGTCACATGATTTTAAAGAAGTCTCTAATAACGTTTTTTATATGTTATACTTAAAAATAGTTTCGGGGAAATTGGCGGATTGCGTCGTGGATGTAACTCGTGTGTGGTAACCTGTATTGTTTTTGGTTGATGGGTGGTTGTCCCTGTTTTGTTGGTATTTCACGTCTTAAAACTTGTGTGGCTGTTAATTTATCGCTTTCTAGCATGAATATGTCATGGTATTTTACACAAATATTTTCTATTGAGGCTTTTTCTTCGGTGTTTAAGTTAGGGTCTATTTGTATATGTTTCAGTAAACTTCTTATTCTGTCCGTTGTACTCATTTGCTGTAACGTATGTATCGTACTAGGAGATGGACTTTTAAAATTAATGAAATTTGAAAATTTAGGAACGAAATTCTCTTTCATTGTAAAGTCGTATTCAGTTGAGTTCAGTATAGGTACATGAACTTTATTGTTTACACCGTTTACAAGTGTCTCTGCCATGTATATTCCTGGCGAAATTTCTTCTTTGTGGATGATTACCACAGGTATCTTTGTATTCATATTAATTTGGATTGTTTATATTGTTCTTGCACGTATTGTGTCGAGTTGGTTAATTTGTTCCAAATCGTGCTTAGACCGCATCAATAACGATGTTTTATATTTGCCATTGTTGTCAACAAAGATCAATTTTTTTATTAATTGTATTTATTATGGATTGATTCCACAAGTTATCTCTACCTATAATACCATCTGCTGGTATCCCTTGTTTAAAGATAATCGCGTTGAAAACGAATTTAAGGTTTTTATATGTAATTGTGAATGAGCCTTTCGTAGTTATACATCCACCGAAAGCTCCACTTAAATCTTTTATTTCAGCTGTATTTAGTGTTATTGAATCATCTAATGAGTCGTCTTTTGCGAAACTTCCATCAGCACCAAATATTTTCGTAAAATATTTCGTAATATATCTCGTTAATCTTTATTAAAAGCTTAAATATTAAAAATTTGTAAGCTTACTTTTTTAAATTTGACTCTTTCTATATGTATGAACATGAACTAGCTTATTGTTACCCCAAATGTTACATTTAACTACATTTAACAAAAATTATATTAATCCATTGTACCGAATAGAACGCACCGAACATGCCGGCATTTTACCCCAATATTTCAATGAGGAAAAACGCAGTTCGCTACGTTCTTCTTATTGCTAAAAAGGCATTCTTCTCTGTCGTTTTTGTCTATTGTCGACGTCTAGCGTCTTCAACTCAGAGCTCACAAAGCTCATTCTACATGCGATGACACACAGACGCTAAAAGCCACAAAAACATCCATTCAAAATTTTTCTACACATCGTTAGCCAAAAAAAGAACACCTGGCATGGAGGCAATAACAAGAAAAATGTAAAAAAATTGTGAAATTAATTAAAATTGAAAAAATAAATTTGAACGATTTTCTTCTCCGAACCCAGGTTCGAAGACATATATATACATATATACATATATATATACATATATATAACCAAAGAATATATATTGTATATATATATCAAAAACTGCTAAAACTGGTTAAACCTTCTGTTTCCAATGAGGCACCGCTCGACTTTGAAGTTTTAGATTTTGAAAACTATATACATATATATATATATATATATATATATATACATATTCTTTGGTTTAACCATAGAGTAAGAAATAACAAGAGGCCGAATCTTGAACAACGAAATTTTTCTATGGTCGGTCCAGTACTGGACCGATTTCTCACTCATTTTTGAGTATTTTGAGCTCTCACTCTCTTCTCCATAGCAATTGGCAGTTTTTGATATGGAAGACGACTCTCATATAAATTTTCAGCCGAAACATTTTTGTTCTCTTCTCGCGTCTCCATGCCAGGTGTTCTTTTTTTTGGCTAGCGATGGGTAGAAGAAGAACAATTTACAATGTATTTATTGTAAATTCTTTGGGAGAAGACTTTTGAATGCATGTGTTTGTGTCATTTATCGGCTGTGTGTCATTTAGCGTGTGTGTATATAGGATAAGCGATGAGCTTTGTGTGGCTTTTATTGATTTCTCTGATTTGACGACGCTAGACGTCGACAATATATGAAAACGACAGAGAAGAATGCCTTTTTAGCAATAAGAAGAAAGTAGCGCAACTGAGATTTTTCTTATTCAAAAATTAAAGAAAAATGTCGGTATGTTCGGTGCTTTTTATCCGGTACAATGAATTAAAATAATTTTTAAAAAAATCGCCGAATTTAATCCTCGTTGTTAACTTTTTTTATTAAATGAAATCACTTTTGAACATTTTGGATAACAATAAACTTCTAATTCAATAAAAAAGGGATATATGAAACGTTCAAACATAACAAATGATTTATGTAGTGTTATATAAATATATAACATAGTGTTATAAATGAATTAAAAATTATTTTATTTTATTATTTCACATTTATTACATAAAAAATTAAATATTTATTATTAAAAATTTATTATTTTTCATATAATAAATATGAAATTTAAAAAATTATTAAATACTATTCACAAGCAAATAAACAATATTTAATAATTTTTCAAAAAACTTTCAAATATTTTCATAAAATACTATCTCGTTAATCTTAAATTAACGAATTCTTAAATATAATTATTAAATATTAAATATAATTATTTTAATTTTCAATTTCTCACATCACACAAAAGCCATTTCAAGATTTCTGTAACATAAAAAAATCTTGAAATGGCTTTTCAATTTTTAGTTCTAAAAATTTCAAGCTGCGGCGCAAGCGCCGACAACCTTGCCAACACTCGACCAAAGCATACACAGCCGCATAAAATTACCCAACACAAACCCAACAACTGTATGTTAGCAAAAGCGACGAAACGAAAGGGGAAAGAAGTACGCATGAAATGCATTTGGCTCGGCGATGGACGAAGAAAGAAATCGTTCAAATCGCCTGCTTTCTGCTTATCATGTGTATTGTGTGTGTGCCGGCATTAGAACGTAGCGGAATACGCAATCAAACGGAGGAAAGGGCAAGTAATTGAAATAAAATGCAAGTGTTTGGGCCGTGAACAAAGAGAGAGAAATCGTTCAAACTGCGTGCTCTCGCCTATCATGTGTATTTTTTCATCTATGCTTTTCTTCGTTTCTTCGTCCATACAGCCCGCATCTGTGATGCCGTTTGAGTAACTTTGGCTGATTCGTCCTCTTGTTATTTCTTATGGCCGAAACCCATAACGGCATTGCAGCGCGCCAGAGAGAACAAAAAGAGCAGATTACGTGTATTTCTTATGGAAAAATGGAGAGGAGCTATTTTGCTTTCTTGCTCGAGAGGCACAAACAGCACGGCAGAGCTTTGGCAGAGCTTCGGGCAGAATACTACAAAATATTCCGACTTTTCTCTCTGAACCAATTAAAGAATGTTGCTTTTTGCGTCAAATAAAGAAAGAACGAAGCAGTGTTGCGTTTTTTGTCTTGAACTTATTTTTAATTACAAAATAAATGTAAAATAAATATTGTTGTAAAATATTGCAAGGTTAATATGCGCTTTTAACTAAGAATGTCTTCTTTGCTTTTACTGTTATATAGAATTATAAAATAAATTAATTTGGTATAAGTAAACAATAGGTTCCCAGCTCCGATTTTTTTTTTAAATTTTTCGGGTATAACCCTCATCGCCTCTAGTCCAAAGGTAATGAAAGTTTTTACCACTCTCGTGTAGTTTAGAAGTTATAGGCCTTGGATAGCCAAAAAATAAAGTGCTATATCTTCAAAACGATTTGAGATATCAACGTAAAATTAGCGCCGTTTAAAAGTATATTTCAGGGCAGTTCTTTTATCTAATAAGAACTTTTTTGATTACTGCTACTATTATGGAGATAATTTAACTTTTAAAAAAATTTTTAATTCGTTTTACAAAATAACTTTTTTCTTCCTTAAATGACAATTAAGGTATAAAATAGAATCACAATTTTTATAGCCCATAATATTACCTTTCAAACGGTATATAATATGTTTAGGTATGTTTTGTATTTTTGAGCAAATGTGATAGAGCGTTCTATAACAAAAAAGCACGTTTTAGGGTTATAATAAAAATTCATTTAAAAAAAAGGTACCTATTACTAACTTGTTCCAAAACCCTTTTTAATTTTAGTTCACAAAAAGCAGATAAAAGAGGATTTATAATTATTTAATAAAAAACTAATAAATTTCAGTTTAATGATTTAATGATTTAACGGATAACGGATAACTAGATATAAACTAGTATAAGCATGCTTTTTACTTGAAAGAATTGATATATTTCAAGTTTTTATTTTAAACATCTAGTTTTCAACTTCTACCCCACTCACGTCCTTATAATAATTTTTCGCCCTTTTTTCGCCCGTAAAGCCACAAAAATTTAATTAATTATTCAACCGTGGTTCTCTGTTTTGAGTAGAAACAAAGAAAAAGCTCTCTTGCAACAGTCGCTCTTATGAAGAGCGTAAATGAGGGTAACTTGGGTCGCGTCACGGATCCAGCCATTGGGTTAGCAGCTTTACTCTATAGATGTTTCAGAGCAAAAAAGTTTCTTCGATGGACGTAGCCGTACGTCCATGTTCGGCAACATTCTTCGTACGTCCATAACCTGAGGCTTCTCTATGGAGGTAGCCGTACGTCCACGTTGTGCAAAATTCTTCGTACATCATGGATTTTACGGTAGTTTCGGTTATCAGCATCAAAGCCGGTAGCAATTTCGCCTTCATTTTTGGTGTGTGAAGCCATTTTTTCATAGGGCACGATAGCCTAGTAGCTAGAGTAGATTGCTCGCAAGCAAAAGGCCTGGGTTCAAAACTGGGTGCGGGAGTAGTTATAAAAAATTTTTTTTTTCAAACAATTTTTTCAATTTAAGCATGACTTTGTAATTTTTGTTCATTTTTCTTTTCATTCGATGTGTAGAAGAATTTTAAATGCCTGTGTTTGTGTCATTTAGCGTCTGTGTGTTATCGTACGTCGGATGATCTTTGCGTGGCTATTCTTGACTTCTCAGAGTTGACGACGCTAGACGTCGACAATAGAAAAAAACGACAGAGAATGCCTTTTTAAAATTAATAAATACGCAATATTTATTGCTTGTAAACTGTTAAAAATTTTCAGAAAAATTATCTGGTTAATCTAAAACAAAATTGTACCAATTGTTGCTGTTCCAATTGTTCCAATTTCTCATATCGCGTAACATAAAAAATCCTGAAATGTCTTTTCAATTTTAAGTTGCAAAAATTTCTAGCTTCGGCCGCAAGCGCCGACAACCTTGCCAACACACGACCGAAGCAAACACAGACGTATAAAATTACCCAACACAAGCAGCAAGAAACTGTACCTTGCAAAAGCGACGAAACGAAATTGTAAGAAATACACATGAATGCATTGGGCTCGGACCATGAAAGAAGAAATAATAATAAGCAATCAAATGTTGGAAAGGGGAACGAAGAGAGAAGAGAAGAAATTCACGAAAAATTATCGAGCTCGGGCCACAATACTTGTCGTGTGTATTGCCTACGTCCAAAAAGAATACATGTTGCTAGTACCCAGAGCTGGGGAAACTCAATTCCATTCCAATTCCAAGTAAATTCCTCAGGAATTAGGACTTTGGAATTAAGTACTTTTCAAGCAAAAGGAATGGAATTGAGTGAGCCTCAATTCCTTTTGAAAGGAATTGGACTTGGAATTGAGCAAAGAAATTCCTTTGACATGGAATGGAATTATAAGTCCCAATTCCTTGGAATTGGATTTGGAATTGAAAATTTTAATTCCTTTTGAGGAATTAAGGTTGGAGGAATGTAACTCCTTTGCTGGCGATTGAGACCTTACTGTGTGTATGATAGAGTGTAAGTTGAAGTAGAAGAAGAAGAAGACATGTAGGCAGATTTTGGCAAAAAAACTTTTATTGTTACACTTGATAGGAAATATATGATATGTATGTGATATTAATACTAAATTAAATTTATTGGGTGGGCGGTGGGTGGGAATCACCAAAGTGGTCACGCGGGAGTTTTTTGACCAAAAAAATTTTTTTTACCAATCGATAGCAAATGTCGCGAAACGGATTTTGGAAATAGTGGGCGGTGGGTGGGGCCACCCCAAAGGGGTCACACGGGAGTTTTTTACCAAAAAATTTTTATTGCACAAATCGATAGGAAACATCATGAAACGGATTTTGGACATAGTGGGCGGTTGGTGCGGCCACCCCAAGGGGGTCACACGGGGGTTTTTTATAAAAAAATTTTTATTGCACAAATCGATAGGAAACATCATGAAACGGATTTTGGACATAGTGGGCAGTGGGTGGGGCCACCCCAAGGTCACACGGGTCACACGGCGGTTTTTTACCAAAAAATTTTTACTGCACAAATCGATAGGAAACATCATGAAACGGATTTTGGACATAGTGGGCGGTGGGTGGGGCCACCCCAAGGGGGTCACACGGGTTTTTTTACAAAACAATTTTTATTGCACAAATCGATAGGAAACATCATAAAATGGATTTTGGACTGGGTGGCTGGCGGATGGGGACCCCCCAAAGGGGTCACATGGAAATTTTTACCCAAATTTTTTAATTATAGGAATCGATGTGAAATGTTATGAAACGTATTTCGGATAGTTTCCCATGGGGGTCGGGTGCCCCCAAAGGTGTCGAAAGGGGAGATCGTTCCATGAACTCCCCTATATTAATTGGTACAGAATTTGTTTTGCTCAAATCCGAGCCTTTTGACACCTTTGGGGGCACCCGACCCCCCTCGGACCTTAACCGAAATACGTTTCGTAACGTTTGCTATCGTTCCTATAATAAAAAAATTTGGGTAAAAACCCCCATGTGACCCCTTTGGGGGGTCCCCACCCGCCGACTGCTCTGTCCAAAATCCATTTCATTATGTTTCCTATCGATTTGTGCAATAAAAATTTTTTGGTAAAAAACCCCCGTGTGACCCCCTTGGGGTGGCCCCACCCACCGCCCACTATGTCCAAAATCCGCTTTACGACATTTGCTATAGATTTGCGCAATAAAAATTTTTTGGTAAAAAAACCTTCGTGTGACCCCCTTGGGGTGGCCCCACCCACCGCCCACTATGTCCAAAATCCGTTTCATGATGTTTCCTATCGATTTGTGCAGTAAAAATTTTTTGGTAAAAATCCGCCGTGACCCGTGTGACCTTGCGGTGGCCCCACCCACCGCCCACTATGTCCAAAATCCGTTTCATGATGTTTCCTATCGATTTGTGCAATAAAAATTTTTTGGTACAAAACCCCCGTGTGACCCCTTTGGGGTGGCCCCACCCACCACCCACTATGTCCAAAATCCGTTTCGCGACATTTGCTATCGATTGGTAAAAAAAAAAATTTTTTGGTCAAAAAACCCCCGCGTGACCACTTTGATGATCCCCACTAGAGCTGTGCACAAGCCGTTTTAAAACCACTTTCAAAACACACAACGTTTTATCAGTAAAAATTGATAAAACATTTCAGATTTGCACTCATAGCCTTTATTGCTTGTGCTCTGCTGGAAACAAAAACAAAATTGTCAGACGAAAATGACACAACAGTTTTAATGCCAACAATTGCTAAATAGATATAAGAGAGGATACACACACGGAATGCACATACATATTAAATACATACATATGTTCAGCCGTCTCCTAGGCTTTTAGTTAGAAAAAAAGCATTGCGTGCCACTCTCTTTTTTAGGTTTTTTTTTTTTTTGTCGTTTTTCTCGCAAATGTGGCAGAACATTTTTTCATTGTTTTCAATCGTTGTTCGGGGCCACAATTTGTGGACCATTTACAACAAAAACAAAGTAGGAAAAAGACGATAATTACATGGAAAAATAGATAAGAATGGTTTTTGAGTTTGAGCGGAGGGAAAGAGGGGATGTTTTTTCTTCGTAATTTCTTTAGTTAGTTTTCAGACGCTTCTGGTGATAACAAAGCACCATCGACGGAGTGGCGAGCGGCGCAAATGCTTGCCTTTCGTTCCTTTCGAGTTCGAGCGGAGGGAAAGAGGGTGAGTTGTTTGCGTTTCTTTCGTTCCTTTGGAGATTAAGCGGAAGGAACGAGAGAGAAATGCATCAACATTAAAACAGCAACTGCAAATTTTCAAACAAGCAGTAAAAATGAATGTCGGTCGGGTAAAGGCACCACAACAGTTGCTGTTTATTGCGATTTTCATACGGCAGTCACAAAACAGCAGTCGTGCCGATTTGTGCCTAGCTGTCTTCAAAACGGCTTGTGCACAGCTCTAATCCCCACCCACCCAATCAATTTAATTTAGTATTAATATCACATACATATCATATATTTCCTATCAAGTGTAACAATAAAAGTTTTTTTGCCAAAATCTGCCTACATGTCTTCTTCTTCTTCTTCTACTTCAACTTACACTCTATCATACACACAGTAAGGTCTCAATCGCCAGCAAAGGACTTCAATTCCTCCAACCTTAATTCCTCAATAGTAATTAAAATTTTTAATTCCAAATCCAATTCCAAGGAATTGGGACTTATAATTCCATTCCATGTGAAAGGAATTTCTTTGCTTAATTCCAAGTCCAATTCCTTTCAAAAGGAATTGAGGCTCACTCAATTCAATTCCTTTTGCTTGAAAAGTACTTAATTCCACAGTCCTAATTCCTTGGAATTGGAATTGAGGTGGAATTTAATTCCCAAAGGAATGAGTACTCCCTAGCTCTGTATGAGATGCACCTTCTATTTATTACATATTCTTTGGTCTAGTCTTTCGAGTAACTCAACAATTAATTTGCGGCATTTTATGGAAGAAGGAACTGTTACGAGCTCTATTTATGTATCTATGCATCTATCCTTGAGATTTTTTAACATAAAGGTTATGGCAACATCGGCTGTGAACAGATTAGTATCCCGACGGCAAAGTTGCTTTTACTGGGACTAGAGCACTAATGATTGCGGATACCATTTTAATCTCATCATTGGATAAAGCAAAAGATTCACCTTCAGATAGACTTTTGTCTGTCAATGCCTTTTGTATACAATTTTTTTAAAAAGAGACGCGTTCCAGCATTGATAAAAGGCTGTTCCACCTAGTCTTGCAGTATTTTATTAGAGTTAGTTGCTTACCAAATTCAGCCGTAAAATACTTCTGCAAAACATCGTTTTTGTTGGCGATTGTCTAAACATTACTATTAATTTTCGCACCTTTTTGATCACTGAACCGCAATTGACCTCAGTAACATCACATTGGTTTCCTCCATGCCTATGACCAGAATCCAGGTCAACCAATTTTTCGTTGCCAGAAAATTGCTCATCCTCGTTGCTCTCTGAAAAATCGTCTTCTACTTCTGATTGTTCATCTTCGTCGAATTGCTGATCAGTTTCTTTTTCTAAATCCTGCTTTTTATATAATACTTCAATTACCGCCCGTTGTACACCATGGGCAAAGCATAACTGTTGATTTACAGGTAACAATATACCAACTTTTTTCATCACACTTGCACCGTCAGTCATAATACCGACGATATCTTTTCGCAAATTAAGTCCATATTCTGCAAGCTTTTGTTCTAAAAGCTTAATGCATTCATCTGCAGGTATTGATCCTCTTATTCGAACTAAGCCTAAGCTCCAGAACGGACAGTTTTATTTATTTATTTACAACAGCAATACCAATTAAACTAAGCCCACATGGGCCTTATAGCTTAACTTTACCAATTAACTTGATTTAAATTAGCCTTAACAATGCAAGTTAGTTAAAAAATTTTAAATTTTACATAAAGAGAACAGGTAAAGAGAGTTATATATCTGCATTGAGTTGTATATCTGCAGAAACTGATATGAAGAAATTCTAATCTCTTTGATGTGCGGCGTGGAACATTTATATGGATACAGCTTATTAAGTGTGTAGAGTTAGTAATACCATACAGTATTTTAAGAAAAAAAATAGCATTATTCATAATTCGATGATTTTTAAGCGACGGTAAGTTTATCAGCTTCAGACGTGACTCGTACCCAGTTAGTCGTAGATTTGGATCCCAACGAAGATTTCTCAGACAAAGCAGTAAAAATTGTTTTGAACAGACTCTTACTCCGATATGTAGAAACTAAAATGTGGACTCCAAATTGTTGAGGCATATTCCCATATTGGACGAACTAAGGAAGTATATAAAGTTTTTGTAATATGAAATCGTAGTTTAGAATCCAGGACAACACCAAGAGCGACAGCGAGCTCCAACCGATTCAGTTTATGAGTGCCAATATTATAGTTAAATGTTATTTGGCTACTACGAGCAAATGTCATTTGGTTACATTTCTTCAGGTTTAAGATCATACAATTTAAATTGCACCATGCAACCAAGGAATCTAGATCACACTGAAGCAGCCATGCTCCGCTCCTGCTTTTATACGATTTGGATAGTTTGACATCATCAACAAACATCGAAATTTTAGGAATTTTTATAAATAGTGGTAAATCATTTATGAACACACAACAAACATCGAAATTTTAGGACTTTTTATAGATAGTGGTAAATCATTTATGAACACACAAAAATAACAGTGAACCTAGGTGACTTGCTTGAGGAACTCCAGATGTGACCGTAAAACCATTGATTTCGTGTTATTAAAAAGCACATATTGTTTTCTATTAGTAAGATAGGAAGATATCCATGTTATAAGACATTGAGGAAATCCAAATAAGCGTAACTTCAAAATAAGAAGATTATGATTCACAGTATTAAAGGCTTTACTGAAGTCAGTATAACTAACAGTTTGTTTGCCAGAATTAAAATTTTTTGTTGTTTCAGATACAAATTCTAACGAATTGGTAGTCGTAGACCTTCCAGCACAAAACCCATGTTGAGACGGAGAAATTAAAGCATTTACATTTCACGAGATTTGGGATGCAATTACCTTCTCAAAAACCTTCGGCAATGCACTGAGCTTGGCAATACCGCGATAATTCCTTATGTCAGATCTGCTTCCAGACTTATGCAAAGGTATAATGAACGATGATTTTCACACATCAGGAAAATACCCTGTGCGAAGTGAGTAATCAAAAAATGCAGTTACAGGCAAGGCTAATTCATCAGCACAAAATTTTAAAATGCATGAGGGTATATCATCTAAACCAGCATTATAATTGCATTTAATAGACTTCAGGGCGTTTAATACTATATGTACGTTTATAATAGGCGATGTAATAACACCAGAAAAGATATTATAACAGTAGCTCGATAAATTATATTTCATAGATGAGATAAGATAAAAAAGTCAGCAAACAGATTGCAAATCGTTAGAGAGTTATTAGATTCAATTTCATTATATTCCATGTTCGCTAGATATCTTACACTTCTTCTTTTTATATTTACAAACTTCCAGAATGATTTAGGATCAGAGTGCAAGTTAGATTTTACTTTCTCCAAGTATTTTTTGTAGACTTCTCTACATTTTTTATGATACCTAAATCTTGCCGTTCTGTAAATTATAAGACTTGTCGTCGATTTCAGTTTGCAATATAATTTATACTTATTCGATTTTAGATTCCTTAAAGTACCTAAGGAACTTCCTTTAGATTCCTTAAGTACGTAGTTGTTGAACCAAGTTGGGTGCAAATCGTGTGAAATACTAATAAGTGGCACAGTTGTCTTAAAAGATTCCAATAATGTCCAATAATTCCAGCATTAAAAGATTCCAGAGCAATAAAAGATTTCATTTCGTACCAAGGGCTATAGTGGATTCCATAGGAATTAAAGATAATGTTGAAGGTTCCGGAACAGATGATAGAATAGTCATCGAATTGGACATTGAAGGCATTAGCATACGTGATGTGTTTGCAGCAGATTCTATGTCCATCGAGTACCAATATTTGAGCGTGTAACCATCTTGTTTTTATTTTTGCTTTTCTGATTATATTGTTTTTGTTGTTGTTGTTGGTTTTGCTGCTGCTGTTGTTGTTGTTGTAGTAATTGTTGTTTTTGTTGTTGATTTTATCGCGTGCCTGAACGTGTACGCCTCGATGGCGAAATATTTCCAAAAGTAGACTTTGAATTACAGCGGAGCTCAAATTCTGTAAGTTTGGATTGAGTATCAACACAAAATTTTGATAATTCATTAAATCTTTGCACACTGCTTAGCAACTTGTAAATGTCGAGATCCTCCGATATGAAGTTTATACAATTTACACAGCACCAGCGCAATCCACTACAAACACTAAGAACTTCCAATGTATTCAATGGAACTAACGCACATTTTAGTTGATAGGATTTGCACCAGAAGCAGCATATTAGATGTTCAGAGGCATCATTTAGATTACACGATGGTGACTCACAGGCCATATTCGGGCCGATAATAAAGGAAAAATACTATTAATTTCAAGAACTTTACGTAGAATTTTTTATCTCTTTCGCCGTCTTCTTTTTGAGACTTAAAAGGTCTAATTCACATTAAACAGCTGTGGACCTGTTTTTGTGTGTTTCGGGTGAACTAACGTGGTCTCGTTCACACCTTTAGCACGATTTTAAGTGCAATAAAGGAAAAAAAAACCAAGATGGAGAAAGATTTTTCCAAATGAATGATTTACACCACTCCACTTATACGACAATTGCAACTCAATTAATAAAATAATTCATGAAGTTATATAGTTTATGACAGAAATAGTTTATGACAGAATAAATAAATTTTCACTGAGTAATTCTCGCGAAAATTAAGAGTTTTAACAGATCACCAGAAACGCGTGTTAAGCCAACTAGAGAGAGAGACACCAACTTTTGTGCATGTAAATTAATATTATAGTATTGGCGGTTACGTATGTAATGGTTGCGGTTACGACGTCCATTCATCAAAAGATAAGGATATCTTTCTCCCATACCGAACTCAGGGTTCTTTTTGTGAGCTATTTCAGTGATTTAAGAATTTGTTATTTTTTTGCGGTACCATTTTGTGTTGACTGTTGTACGAAGACTTTTGAATCCTTTGCTATTAGACCTGCACGTATGTAAATCACAAGAACGCCATATAACGTTGCATGAAATCCCATCAAGAGCGATTAACAGCGTGCAAGCATCGCAGGAAGTGATGCTTCTCGTGCAAGCTTCTCCAGCAGATTTTTCCAAACAGCAGAATTACTTTTTTTTCATAGTAGTCCATGTAAGAAGCCATTATATTTTTTAGAAAATTTTCAGTTTAAATACACCGAATGAAAATTCAATTAAAATTTACACTTTAAAATAACCAAAAATTAATAACGTCTGTTCGAGATAAAAATTAGAAGCAACTGGATTAAATGCGGCTGAGTTGGCCACCAAAGTGAAGGCCGAGGTATTACTTAGTGAGTTACCTGAGTCCAGTCCACAGAAGTAATTTATTTATTTAGTCGAACAATAAATGATTCTTTATTTTATTAAATTCTTTTAATTTGACTTATTTAATTTTGATTTCATCTAATTTCTTAATTCTCGGATATATTGGCAGCTCTCTCTTTACGCTTGTTGTTATTGTTCAGATTGTCGTATATGCGAGGTTGGTGTTCGTTCGAGCGTGAGTCGAACCGTGAGCAAGGATTTGATCAAGCGCGAGTCAAACTATGAGCATGAATGATAATCGTTTCGACGTGCGTCGAACCGTGGGCGTGATGAACGTGAGTTAGGCCGTGAGCTTGGATGTTTGAGCGTGGGTCGAACCGTGAGCGCCGAGCGTGAGTCAGGCCGTGAGCGAGGAATGGTTAAGCGTGAGTCGAACCGTGAGCTTGATGAACGTGAGTTAGCCGTGAGCTTGGATGTTCGAGCGTGGGTCGAACCGTGAGCGTGATGAACGTGAGTTAGGCCGTGAGCGATGCGCGTGAGTCAGGCCGTGAGCGTGATGAACGTGAGTTAGGCCGTGAGCTTGGATGTTCTAGCGTGGATCGAACCGTGATTTGATCCAGCGTGAGTCGAACGGTGAGCGTGGGCGTGAGCAATGAGTATAGATAGTAAAGAGATATCATGACTCAAACAGCAACAACATTACAAAAACATTAATATCTACCATATTAAGGTTGATATTTATACCCTACACCCGAAGGGATGAGGATATATTGACTTTGTTCCTTCGTTTATAACGCATTAAAGGAGGCGCGTCAGGTATAGACAAGTATATATATTCTAGCTCAGAATCACCTCCTAAGTCGACTTAGCCCTGTCCATCCAATTTCTCATCTTGTATAGAGATTTTTTTTGGCAATTCGTTTTGTAAAGACAATTTTGAATTTCGTGAAGATGAGGCTATAAAATTTATATAAATATGTAATCTTTTGATCACTATAAGACAAAATTTTATTAAAATCTTTACGAATTTACAATTAATAAATATGTATTGATTTTTGGAATTCTGTATTTAAAAATAGTTTTTTTCCGAACTGTGAAGTTAGCACAAATTTTGTGTTGCAATAATGTATTTTGGACACGAACCCTCATATCCACTCATTTGAACATTGTAAAATTTTGAGTATTTTTCGAGAATTGGGAAATATGAGTTAGAAATATGAGATTATGTTCACAAATAAGTTCTTCATTGAAAATGTATGCTTATGGTAGGAGTGGCAAGGTCTTTACTTTTGGGCATGTCAGAAAGTGTACCGCGAAAGTGTACCCTCCCTCCCCGCGGAATGGTGCTTTTTGACCAAAATTTCTGCATAACGGAACCGATGACGTCGCTTTAGAAAATTGTATATGTTATGTTGGGAAGTGTACCGCGGCCCCCCCTCCCCTATGAATGGTGCTTTTTGACAAAAATTTCTGAATACCGGAATCGATTACGTCGCTTCAGAAAGTTTTAAATGTTATGTCGGGATGTGTACCGCGGCCCCCCCTCCCCTATGAATGGTGCTTTTTGACCAAAATTTCTGAATACCGGAATCGATTACGTCGCTTCAGAAAGTTTTAAATGTTATGTCGGGAAGTGTACCGCGGCCCCCCTCCCCTATGAATGGTGCTTTTTGAATAAAATTTCTGCATAACGGAATCGATGACGTCGCTTCAGAAACTTTTAAATGTTTTGTCGGGAAGTGTACCGCGGCCCCCCCTCCCCTATGAATGGTGCTTTTTGACCAAAATTTCTGAATACCGGAACCGATTACGTCGCTTCAGAAAATTTTAAATGTTATGTCGGGAAGTGTACCGCGGCCCCCCTCCCCAATGAATGGTGCTTTTTGAACAAAATTTCTGCATAACGGAATCGATGACGTCGCTTCAGAAAATTTTAAATGTTGTGTCGGGAAGTGTACCGCGGCCCCCCCTCCTCTATGAATGGTGCTTTTTGACCAAAATTTCTGAATACCGGAATCGATTACGTCGCTTCAGAAAATTTTAAATGTTATGTCGGGAAGTGTACCGCGGCCCCCCTACCCTATGAATGGTGCTTTTTGAACAAAATTTCTGAATACCGGAATCGATGACGTCGCTTCAGAAAATTTTAAATGTTGTGTCGGGAAGTGTACCGCGGCCCCCCCTCGCCTATGAATGGTGCTTTTTGACAAAAATTTCTGAATAACGGAATCGATGACGTCGCTTCAGAAAGTTTTAAATGTTATGTCGGGAAGTGCACCGCGGCCCCCCCGACCCTATGAATGGTGCTTTTTGACCAAAATTTCTGATTAATGGAATCGATGACGTCGTTTCAGAGATATTACATTGAAATTTGCAAATTTTTAACGACTATAACTCGTAAACTGGGAGTGTTATAAAGCCCGCAAATTTCTATAAAATGAAATGAAATTTGAAAGAGTTCTCAGGCAAGGGCTTAATTAATCCTTCGAGCTAGTCATTCAGACACGCTTGCTGCCCCTTCTAGATAAAGAACGTCCGGGTCGACCAAATGACATGATTTCGGCGCAAATGGTCAACAAAATCTATGATATCGTTCAGGCAGACTGGTGAAAGAAAATCTGAGAAATTTTGTAGGCAATTCGTATGAACGTAGGCAAAACATGACCATTCGGGCTTGATAATTAGCATGTTAAATCTACCGGCAAAAAGATAGTACCGAGTTACTAACTATGGACAACAATCTCGTTCGTACGACTTTTGTTTTAAACTTTACCAAAACTCTTTAAAATTTATATCTCGAAAAAAGATTCTCAAAATTAATACAAAATACCACAAAAATAACGAATTGGCCTTATACTATGCCTGGTATAGTTTACAAGATATCCTGAAATTTTTATTATATATGAAAGACTATAACTATTAAACTAGGAAAGCTATAGAAAATGAAAATTCTTCTAAAATCTAGAAAATGTCACAAACAAGGATTCAATCAGTCCCTTCTAGATAAAGAACGTCCGGGTCGACCAAATGAAATGATTTCGGCGCAAATGGTCAACAAAATCATAGATTTTCGTTCAGGGAGACTAGTAAAGAAAAATCTGAAAAATCTGAAACACATGACCATTTGGGCTACATAATTACCATGTTAAATCTACCGGCAAAAAGATAGTACCGGAGTTACTAACTACGGACAACGATCTCGTTCGTACGACTTTTGTTTGAAACTTTACCGAAACTCTTTAAAATTGATATCTCGAAAAAAGATTCTCAAAATGAATACAAAATACCATAAAAATAACCACGAATTGCCCTTATACTATGCCTGGTATAGTTTACAAGATATCCTGAAATTTTTATTATATATAAAAGACTATAACTATTAAACTAGGAAAGTTATAGAAAATGAAAATTCTTCTAAAATCTAGAAAATGTCACAAACAAGGATTCAATCAGTCCCTTTTAGATAAAGAACGTCCGGGTCGACCAAATGAAATGATTTCGGCGCAAATGGTCAACAAAATCATAGATTTTCGTTCAGGGAGACTAGTAAAGAAAAATCTGAAAAATCTGAAACACATGACCATTTGGGCTACATAATTACCATGTTAAATCTACCGGCAAAAAGATAGTACCGAGTTACTAACTATGGACAACAATCTCGTTCGTACGACTTTTGTTTTAAACTTTACCAAAACTCTTTAAAATTTATATCTCGAAAAAATATTCTCAAAATTAATACAAAATACCACAAAAATAACGAATTGGCCTTATACTATGCCTGGTATAGTTTACAAGATATCCTGAAATTTTTATTATATATGAAAGACTATAACTATTAAACTAGGAAAGCTATAGAAAATGAAAATTCTTCTAAAATCTAGAAAATGTCACAAACAAGGATTCAATCAGTCCCTTCTAGATAAAGAACGTCCGGGTCGACCAAATGAAATGATTTCGGCGCAAATGGTCAACAAAATCATAGATTTTCGTTCAGGGAGACTAGTAAAGAAAAATCTGAAAAATCTGAAACACATGACCATTTGGGCTACATAATTACCATGTTAAATCTACCGGCAAAAAGATAGTACCGGAGTTACTAACTATGGACAACAATCTTGTTCCTACGACTTTTCTTTTAAGCCTTACCGAAACTCTTTAAAATTGATATCTCGAAAAAAGATTCTCAAAATGAATGCAAAATACCAAAAAATAACCAGGAATTGGCCTTATACTATGCCTGGTATAGTTACAAGATATCATCCTGAAATTTTAATATATATGAAAGACTATAACTATTAAACTAGGAAAGTTATAGGAAATGAAAATTCCTATAAAATCTAGAAAAGGTCACAAACAAGGATTCAATCAATCCTTCGTGGTAGTCATTCGAACACGCTTGCTGTCCTTTCTTGATAAAGAACGCCCGGGTCGGCCAAAAGAAATGATATCGGCGCTAATGGTCAACAAAATGTATGTTATCGTTCAGGCAGACTGCTGAAGGAAATTCTGAGAAATTTTATAGGCAATTCATATAAACGTAGGCAAAACATGAACATAATTACCATAATAAATCTACGGTCAAAAAGATAGGACCGGAGTTACTAACTATGGACAACAATCTCGTTCGTACGTAGTTTACGTAGTTTACAAGATATCATCCTAAAATTTTTATTATATACATATGAAGGAAAATAACTATTAAACTAGGAATGTTATAGAACCTGGCAATTTTTCAAAAATCTGCAAAAGTTCACAAACAGGTAATCCTTCGTCGTGGTCATTTAAAGAAGATTTGTTGTCATTTCAAGATGATAGGCGACTAGTGAAGGAAAATATAAGCAATTCATATGAACGTAGACAAAATATCCAACCTTTAAAATACTTTTCAAATTAGACTTCTAGGTCCAATAGTTTTTGAGAAAATTAATCTCAAATTTAAAATTTTCAAAACAAATTTCGAAAAAAAAAATTTTTGGTCGCAATTTTTTACAAAAAATTACTTGAATAAGTATACTTTTTTACTGATTCCGTAGTTTTCTGATAAATTCTACGCAAAATGTTTCAAACAGAACGGATCTATGTGTTATAGTTCTTAAGAAAAATGAAAATTACGATATATACTTCCCTCCCAAAAAAACACTTTTTGCCTGCAAAGTGCAAAAACGCTGTTTTCTGCGGCACGACTTGCCGATATCCGATCTCGCTGAAAGTTTGGATATATAGTTTTCTTATCACATGTAAAAATTTGGGGGGGGTAAGAAAAAAAAAATTTCACAAAATTTTTTTACCCATATAGCTTAGGACCACCCTAATAAAATAATTTACATTACATTACATGTTACATTTTTCCGTTCTTCACAAAAGTAAATTCAAAAAAATCAAAGAAGGCTTGCTTAATTTTTACCTGCAATTTTCTCATAATAAAATACACACACACGCCCATTAATATTTATTTCAATTAAATTTTTCGCAGTAAAAAAAATCATAGCCGCCTCGATCAAAATACATAAGCTTAAAAAAGTAAAAAAACCTAATTGGAAGTTATGTAATTGGAAGTTAATATCCAATATGATGGGGCCCTCATCAGGTGAAAAAGAACAAAAAAGTTGTCACTAGGTTTATAATGCATGGCGGTGAGTGGGGAGTCCTAACTATCATATTTTTTGAAATCCTGTTACCGGTTTATTTAAAGAAACCCACTTATGGGAAAGGATATTGCACCGTAATTAATTCACACTTTATAAAATATGGACGCACCTACACTTATGTACATATATGTACATATTTATATGTATATTAGTGTGGTCCTTAGCTATAGGGTTAAAAAAATTTTGTCAGAATCTTTTTTTTTCACCCTCCCAAATTTTTACATGTGATAAGAAAACTATGTATGGATATACATATATATATATATATATATATATATATATATTATATATAAAAATATATATATAAATCGCTGAAAGTTTATCAGCGAGTTTGGATATCTAAGTCTAAGTCTAGGATAAAAAAGTGTTTTTTGGGAGAAAAGTATATGTATGTCGTAATCTTCAGTTTTCTCAAGAACTCCAAGACTTATGTACATAGATCCGTTCTGTTGGAAACATTTTTTGTAGAATTTATCAGAAAACTACGGGATCAGAAAAAAAAATTATACTTCATGTAATTTAAAAAAAAAAAATTGCGACCAATAATTTTTTCCAAATTTGTTTTGAAAACTTCAAATTTGACATTAATTTTCTAAAATACTATTTGCCATAGGAGTATAATTTTAGAAGTATTTTAGAGGTTGGATATTTGGTTTTTAAAAACAGGAAAACGAAACAATCTATCTGTTCTCGTTATTTTTTGAATTTTTTTTTCGTGATTTCAATTCGTGTTCTTAGCAAAACCCCTCCTGCGCCTAAATTGGGGAAAATTGCCCATCCCCTAATACGACTTTTTCCTTGTCTCGACTCAACCTACACGTCTTAAACTTTTGATCCATCTTATACGGAACGCCCTGGATATATGTCAATACATGCCGACTTTTATTAGAGGTTGATTTTATAATAATAATCTTCTAGATAATCTTCTAACACTTGCCAAACGAAATGTTTTTTTTATACCCTACACCCGAAAGGATGAGTGTACTTTGTACTTTGTTCTTCCGTTTGTAACGCATTAAAGGAGGCGTGGCAGGTATAGAAAAGTATATATATTCCGGCTCAGAATCACCTCCTGATACGATTTAGCCATGTCCGTCCGTCTGTCTGTCTGTCCGTCTGTGGAAATCACGATTACAGGAGAACGAATAGATATGTATATAGTCATGAAATTTGGTAGGAATATTCTTTGTTATCCTACACTGTTTGGTATTGAAAATGTGGAAAATAGGACCAGTGCCACTCCTACTTTTTATAGCAAATATGTACTCATCCGTGCCTCTATACAAATTTCTTAGCTTGTAGAGCGAATTTTCGGCTAAAATTTTATTTCCGAGTTTTTTTTAGACTAAAATATACTAAAAAAATGGGCGTGGCATGCCCACTTATATTACTATGCTATACTATATTATACCATGTATATATACATATACATATATCACTATACTAAACCATATAATAAGGTGTTTGGTAGGAAAAGCGGTGTTGCAGATGAGTTAATAGATCAAAATTTACTCCCTGTAAATAAAAAGAAAGTAGGTATCACCCACCCTGTTTTTTATCACTTCGACAAATGCGGGGGTAGGGTATATGAGCTTCGGCCAGGCCGAAGATAATGCTCTTACTTGTTATAATTTATTTAAAGTAAATGAATTTTATGGATGGTAGAATACTGTTTTTGACCACAGTGCGCTGAAAAAATTTAGAAGTATGTATACATATTTCCGTTCTTCCCAAAAGCAATTTTTAAAAAATCAAGGAAGGCTTGCTTAATTTTTGCCTACAATTTTTTTCATAACAAAATACACACACGCACATTAATATTTATTTCAAATAAATTTTTTGCAGTCAAAAAATCAAAGCCGCCTCGATCAAAATACATAAGTTTGAAAAAGTAAAAAAAAATAATGGGAAGTTAATAATCAATGTTATAGGGCCCTTATCAGGGAGAAAAATAACAAAAAAGGTTGGCACCAGGTTTAACATCGTTGGTGGTAATAAAAATATTCCAAATCGCAACTCACACAAATTAAACAAAACATACATTTTTGCAAATTTAAGAAAACAATACAGGGGCATATTTCTTTGTTATTCAAATTTAGGTCTCCGTTCGATTTTAATGGTGCACCAAAGTTTTTCTTAAAGTGTTCATTAAATACGTAAATTTTACTTCAAACGCCCAGAAAATGGTACTAAGTAACCGAATTCCATACCGAATACTACCGTTAGATTCTCCAAGATCTCCGATAATCGATAATCAAATCACATTTGGACAGTGGTCACCATAAGAGGTACCCGGCTACATTAACTTACACAATCTCGCTCTACCGAAGTTTGTGCGGGACCGCTAGGGGGCAAATTGCTGGACCATCTCGCATGCAAATTAACAAAATATAAATTTTCGCAAATTTAAGAAAAAAATACCGGGGCATAATTTTTTTTTTTTTTATTAAGGACCCCGTTTGGTTTTTATGGTGCACCAAACTTTCTCTTAAAGCCAACCTTTCTCAGGAAAAGGTACTGAGTATCCGAATTTCATACCGAATACCATTGTTTGATTCTCCAAGGCCTGTCCTCTCAATAATCGATGTCACCTTTAGAGGGTGGTCACCATAAGAGTTACCGGACACCATTAAGTCGCACAATCTCGATTTATAAAACATGGTCCGAAGCAATTGGGAGTAAAATTCCTCAGCCATTTCCCGTGCAAATTAAACAAATCGTAAAATTTCGTTAATTTAACAAAAAAATACAGGGGCATAATTTTTTGTTTTTTTTATTTAGGTCCACGTTTGGTTTTTATGGTGCACCAAACTTTCTTTTAAAATTTCCATTAAATTTGAAAACTTGAATTCAAACGCCCAGAAAATGGTACTGAGTAACCAAAATTCATACCGAATGCTACCGTTAGATTCTCCAAGACCTCCCCTCTCGATAATCGGGGTCACCTTTGGAGGGTGGTCACCTTAAGAGGTACCCGACACCATTAACTTACACAATCTCGCTCTACCGAAGCTTGTGCGGCATCACTAGGGGGAAAATTGCTCGGCCATCTCGCATGCAAATTTAAAAAAACATACATTTTCGCAAATTTAAGAAAAAAATACACGGGCATAATTTTTTGTTTTTTTTATTTAGGTCCTTGTTTGGTTTTTATACTGCACCAAATTTTTCTTCAAGTGTTCACTAAATTCGTAAATTTTATTTCAAACGCTCAGAAAAGAGTGCTGAATAACCGAATGAAACACCGAATACTATTTTTAGGTTCTCTAAAGCCTCTTCTCTCGATATCTGGTGTCCACTTTTGTGAATGGTCACCATTAGAGAAGCAAGAGGTATTTCACTCACTATACTTTTTTGAAAAGCGGCAGCGTGAAGTTAGCACAAATTTTGTGCTGGATCATTGGGAGTGCATTTTTTCGGCCATCTCGCGTCCAAATTTAGCAAACCGTACAATTTACCAAATTTGAGGAAAAAATACAGGGGTATAATTTTTTGTTTTTTGTATTTCGATCCCCGTTCGGTTTTTATGGTCCATCGAAATTTTTACATGAAAATCGAAAATTTTAGGTCAAATGGTCAGGAAATGGTACTGAGTAACCGAATTTCATACCGAATGCCACCGTTAGAGTCGCCAAAGCCTCCCCTCTCAAAAGCCGGTGTCACTTTTGGAGGATGGTCACCATGAGAGGTACCCGGCACCATTAACTCTCACAATCTCGCTCTACAAAAGTTTGCTCGGGACCATTGAGAGTAAAATTTCTCGGCCATCTCGCATCCAAATTAAACATGTGATACAATTATCGAAATTTAAGAAAAAAATACAGGGGTATAATTTTTTGTTTTTTTGATTTAGGTTCCCGTTCGGTTTCTATAGTGGACCAAAGGTTTTCCATAAAAATCGAAAGTTTTAATTCTAGCGCAAAGGACATAGAACTGAGTAACCGAATTTTATATCAAATACCACCGTTAGATTCTCCAAAACCTCCTCTATGGATAGCTGGTGTTTACTTTGAAGAGTCATCACCATTAGAGGAACGAGAGGTATTTCACTCAACAAAGTTCTATGAAAATGCAATTGTTTGCGAAGTATGGACTTATTTCTTGGTCACGAAAGGGAGCAATTGGGAAACAAAGGGAAAATTATAAACTATTACCAAAACCCTATTTTCACTTTGGTTAGGTTTTTAAAATGCCCACTAGTTAATAAAATATAACTATTTTAAATCTTTAACTAAAAAAACTCATCCAAGACATGAACCGAAAACACAAAATTTGTGTTAACTTCACGCTGCCGTTTTTTTCTGTTTAAAACATAAATATTTTATTTTAAAATATTTTTATTTTTTAAAAAAATAAAATAATTAAAATATAAGTAAAATGTATATTTTAAAAATTAAACTCCTTTTTTATTAATTTTAAAAATATTTTGAAATACATATGTACTTCTAATAACTAAAATATCCTAATTTAAAAATTAAATCTCAAAAGCATAGAAAACACAGAAATAGCAAAAAGCAGAAAAGCCCAAACAGACAAAAACTTCAAAAACTGAAAAAGCCAAATTTGCCAAAATTCGCAGTCAAAAAGTCTGAGCAACAACAAATTTTACTTTCATGTAGAAAACACAATAAGCGGAATTGCATCGTTCCCTCGTCTTCCGCTGTAATCATTCAATCGATCAATCGTTTCTTTTACTCCTCATCTGGCATACGATTGCTGCTTCGGACAACTCTTCTTACGCATAATCGTTTATGAAGTAGAACAAATTCACCTCAAATTTCTCTGCTAGCATTCGCACAAGCAGCGCTATCGACTGCATTCTAATAATGGCACATGAAAATCTGACGAGGGCCGAAAATTTTGAGTCATAATATCTCTTTACTATCTATACTCGTTGGCGTGAGTTAGGCCATGAGTGGTGAGCGTGAGTTGAGTCAGGCCGTGAGCGTGATTAACGTGTGTTAGCCGTGAGCGGTGAATATTCGTCAGGCCGTAAGCGTGAGAGCAAAGAATATACAATGTATAGAAGGCGCATCTCATACAAATTTTCGGCCAAAAATTTTTGCTCTGGTGTACGTACCAGTACCAGTACCAGTGGTACGTACACTTTTGAGTGTTTTTTGAGTTTCTCCTCATTCTCTCATTTGTTTAATAACTTTGTCTCTTTTGGTCTCAACCTCTCAACCAAATTGCAACTTTTCGTTTTCGTGTTCTCTTCTCGCGTCTTATTCACGACTCCATGCCAGGTGTTCTTTTTTGGCTAACGATGGGTTGAAGAATTTTGAATGCATGTGTTTGTGTCATTTAGCGTCTGTGGGTTTCGTATGTGTAGGATGAGCTTTGTGTGGCTATTCTAGAGTTGGCTGAGTTGACGACGCTAGACGTGACAAGAGATGAAAACGACAGAGGAGAATGTCTTTTTAGCAATTAGAAGAACGTAGCGCATCTGCGTTTTTTCTTATTGAAAAATTGAGGAAAAATCTCGGTATGTTTGATGAATTTTATCCGGTACAATAAATTGAAATAATTTTTGATAAAAGTACCTGAATTTAATCCTCGGTGTTCACTTTTTTTATTAAATTAAAAGACTTTTGAACATTTGGGATAACAATAAGTTTCTAATTCAATAAAAAAATTATATATAAATTGTCCAAACATAACAAATGATATATGTATTGTTATATAAATATATAGTGTTATAAATAAATTTAAATTTTTTTTTAAAATATGAAATTCAAGAAATTATTAAATATTATTTACAAGCAAATAAATAATATTTAATAATTTTTCAAAAAACTTTCAAATATTTTCATTTTATCAACACTCTTATAATTATTTTAATTTTCAATTATTCTATCAATTGAAATTTTTGAACAGATAATCAAAAATTTCTAGTTGCGACCGCAAGCGCCGACAACCTTGCCACCACACAACCAAAGCATGCATAGACGTATAAAATTACCTAACACAAGCAGCAAACAACGGCATATCGTCATAAGCGACGAAATGAAAGGGAAAGAAATATACATAAAATGCATTTGGCTCGGGCCAAGAACGAAAAAATAAATCGTTCAAATCCTTTGATAATAAGCAATGATAGTGTGAGGGAAACGAAGAGAAAAGAGAAGCAATTCACATGAATGGCAAGAGCTCGGGCCATGATGCCAATGCTAATCAGAAAGAGCGGAGAAAACCAGAGAAAACCAAAGCAAAGGCAAAATAAACTTTCAAAGCAGTGACGCTCTTTTCACTCATTTTGCTTGCACCCGCTTTCTGCCGACCGACCGCATCTGATTCTAAAAATTGGAATTTTTGAGTGATGCGCCTTCTATATATTGTATATTCTTTGGTGAGAGCCTCCGCACAACCAACTTCGCAACGTCAAACGTCGCTCTCTCGCTTGACTTCGCCCTTAGAGCCTCCGCACAACCAACTTCGCAACGTCAAACGTCGCTCTCTCGCTTGACTTCGCCCTTAAATAAAAAACGCAGACGCTAGCAAAGTTTGTTCACATTTTTCATTTATGTATCAACCATTCTGTATCTGGCATCCTCCTCCACCAACCTTTTCACAAGCAAAATGAGCGAATACTTCCACCACTTCGTGAAACGAAGGAAAAACCTGAGTGAAAATGAAGGTTTTTCGATGAAAGGTGGCAATACGTTTCTGCAATACAAACAAAAATTTCTCAAAAACAACGAGTGGAAGTTCGACGTCAAAGAGAGAATTGAATTGAAGCATAGAGTAAAGCTGCTAACCCAATGGCTGGATCCGTGACGCGACCCAAGTTAGAGCCTCCGCACAACCAACTTCGCAACGTCAAACGTCGCTCTCTCGCTTGACTTCAGCCTTAAACAAACAACGCAGACGTTAGCGAAGTTTGTTCACATTTTTCATTTATGTATCAACCGTTCTGTACCTGGCATCCTCCTCCACCAACCTTTTCACAAACAAAATGAGCGAATACTTCCACCACTTCGTGAAACGAAGGAAAAACCTGAGTGAAAATGAAGGTTTTTCGATGAAAGGTGGCAATACGTTTCTGCAATACAAACAAAAATTTCTCAAAAACAACGAGTGGAAGTTCGACGTCAAAGAGAGAATTGAATAGAAGCATTCGTGACTTCTAACTTCTAACGTCAGAGCTCTCGTCAAATCGTACTGAAAAGTTGACTGTAGACGTTGCGAAGTTTGGTTGTGCGGAGACTCTTACCCTCATTTACGCTCTTCATAAGAGCGACTGTTGCAAGAGAGCTTTTTCTTTGTTTCTACTCAAAACAGAGAACCACGGTTGAATAATTAATTAAATTTTTGTGGCTTTACGGGCGAAAAAAGGGCGAAAAATTATTATAAGGACGTGAGTGGGGTAGAAGTTGAAAACTAGATGTTTAAAATAAAAACTTGAAATATATCAATTCTTTCAAGTAAAAAGCATGCTTATACTAGTTTATATCTAGTTATCCGTTATCCGTTAAATCATTAAATCATTAAACTGAAATTTATCAGATTTTTATTAAATAATTATAAATCCTCTTTTATCTGATTTTTGTGAACTAAAATTAAAAAGGATTTTGGAACAAGTTAGGAATAGGTGCCTTTTTTTTAAATGAATTTTTATTATAACCCTAAAACGTGCTTTTTTGTCATAGAACGCACTATCACATTTGCTAAAAAATACAAAAGATATCTAAACATATTATATACCGTTTGAAAGGTATTATTATGGGCTATAAAAATTGTGATTCTATTTTATACCTTAATTGTCATTTAAGGAAGAAAAAAGTTATTTTGTAAAACGAATTAAAAATTTTTTTAAAAGTTAAATTATCTCCATAATAGTAGCAGTAATCAAAAAAGTTCTTATTAGATAAAAGAACTGCCCTAAAATATCCTTTTAAACGGCGCCAATTTTACGTTGATATCTCAAATCGTTTTGAAGATATAGCACTTAATTTTTTTGCTATCCAAGGCCTATAACTTCTAAACTACACGAGAGTGGTAAAAACTTTCATCACCTTTGGACTAGAGGCGATTAGGGTTATACCCGAAAAATTAAAAAAAAAATCGGAGCTTTTAACCTATTGTTTACTTATACCAAATTAATTTATTTTATAATTCTATATAACAAGCAAAGAATAGTCTTAGTTAAAAGCGCATATTAACCCTGCAATTTTTTACAACAATATTTATTTTACATTGATTTTGTAATTAAAAATAAGTTCAAGACAAAAAACGCAACACTGCTTCGTTCTTTCTTTATTTGACGCAAAAAGCAACATTCTTTAATTGGTTCAGAGAGAAAAGTCGGAATATTTTGTAGTATTCTGCCCGAAGCTCTGCCAAAGCTCTGCCGTGCTGTTTGTGCCTCTTGAGCAAGAAAGCAAAATAGCTCCTCTCCATTTTTCCATAAGAAATACACGTAATCTGCTCTTTTTGTTCTCTCTGGCGCGCTGCAATGCCGTTATGGGTTTCGGCCATAAGAAATAACAAGAGGCCGAATCAGCCAAAGTTACTCAAACGGCATCAAGGATGCGGGCGGTATGGACGAAGAAACGAAGGAAAGCATAGATGGAAAAATACACATGATTGGCGAGAGCACGCAGTTTGAACGATTTCTCTCTCTTTGTTCATGGCCCAAACCAAAGAATATACAATACATATTCTTTGCCCAAACACTTGCATTTCATTTCAATTACTTGCCCTATCCTCCGTTTTATTGCGTATTCCGCTCCATTCTAATGCCGGCACACACACAATACACATGATAAGCAGAAAGCAGGCGATTTGAACGATTTCTTTCTTCGTCCATCACCTAACTAAATGCATTTGATGCGTATTTCTTACCCTTTCGTCTCTTCGCTTTTGTTAACCTTCAATTGTTGGTTTGTGTTGGGTAATTTTATGCGTCTGTGTATGCTTTGGTCGTGTGTTGGCAAGGTTATCGGCGCTTGCGCCGCAGCTAAAAATTTTTAGAATAAAAAATTGAAAAGCCATTTCAAGATTTCTTTATGTTACAGAAATCTTGAAATGGCTTTTGTGTGATGTGAGAAATTGAAAATTAAAATAATTATAAGATTTTTTTTTAAGATTAACGAGATAGTATTTTATGAAAATTTTTGAAAGTTTTTTGAAAAATTATTAAATATTATTTATTTGCTTGTGAATAATATTTAATAATTTTTTTAATTTCATATTTATTATATGAAAAATAATAAATTTTTAATAATAAATATTTAATTTTTCATATAATAAATGTGAAATAATAAAATAAAATAATTTTTAATTCATTTATAACACTACTAGCTGTTGCCCGCAACTTCGTTCGCGTGAAATAGTGCTCGCTCTAACTTAGTTTGATTGAATGATATACATATGTATACATCACAGTCGTTTGCTTGCAGTATGTATATGTACATACTCGTACATATGATATACACGACACTTTTTTATTTGGATAGGAGGGGCCCATTATAGGGTTTCCTTGATAACTCGAGGGTCCCAGAGATACTTCTTGCTTGTTTGTGTCTTACCATAATATAAATTCATTTATTATTGACATCTATTCTGTCCAGCACAATGTTAACTTAATTTAAAATTGAGACTGAATTCCCCTACAGTCCTTTATCCCCTATTTAGAGGTTGACTTTTTATAAAATAGGTACCCTATGTCCCTCGTCAGGGATCCAGCTATCTCCACACCAAATTTCACCAAAATCGGTGCAGCGGTTTAGCCGTGAAAAGGTAACAGACAGACAGGCTTACTTTCGCATTTATAATATTAGTATAGATGTTATATATTTACATATATAACACTACATATATCATTTGTTATGTTTGAACGTTTCATATATCCCTTTTTTATTGAATTAAAAGTTTATTGTTATCCAAAATTTTCAAAAGTGTTTTCATTTAATAAAAAGAGTTAACAACGAGGATTAAATTCGGCAATTTTTATTAAAAATTATTTTAATTCATTGTACCGGATAAAAAGCACCGAACATACCGACATTTTTCTTTAATTTTTGAATAAGAAAAATCTTAGTTGCGCTACTTTCTTCTTATTGCTAAAAAGGCATTCTTCTCTGTCGTTTTCATATATTGTCGACGTCTGGCGTCGTCAAATCAGAGAAATCAATAAAAGCCACACAAAGCTCATCGCTTATCCTATATACACACACACGCGAAAAGCACCTCTCTCAAACAATCCCAACAAAGCAAGCACGGGATGAATGCAATGTTTTTAACGTTTTCTTCTTAATATCTATTTTCATGTTTCTTTACAGAAAGTATTAAATAAAATAAATTTATGTAAGAAATTATTATTCAATTATTAATTCATTTCTTAAACAAGAATAAGAAAATATGAGTGGAAAAATGTAAATATTGTATAAGTTACATTTTTATTAATTGGCTTTTTCGTTGGGTTTGGTTTTAAAAAAACATATTTTTAGTGGCTAAGTCTTTATTAATTCAATTCCAAATTACAACTCGATTCTTAAATCTACTTTATTGTTAAACCTCATACTATCTGTGGAGAGATGTCATTTCCACAGACGCAGCGTCAGCGCTTTGTTTTGCGCAATTTGATGGGAAGCGCAACGTCGGCAGTTTGGTAGCTACGCGTGTCAAGTTCATGGACTTATGTTGAAACTAATGTTGTGTTAACTCCTCCCTCCTAAATTTCAAACGTCCTCGTTTGATTTGATCCAGGACTCTGGTAGATCTTCTATTCTTATAATTGATATTACTATTAAAATTAAATTTAGTGATACATAAACGTAATTTTTTATTTTTATTAATTTGATTTTTTTGGTATCATTAGCTTGAAGCTTTCTTATCATTTCTAATGATAGAACTCCTTCTTGTTCTGTTTTACCTATTGTGTTTTGTAAAATTGCAGGTAATGGTTCGTTACTTATCATTCTTGAAAAATATTTTTTTTTGTTAATTACATTTTTGTTAATTATTGTTTCCTTTATATGTTTTATTAAATATGTTCCGTTCCAATACATTGTTTCATTATTTATGAAAATATTTCCCTGATATTTATTAAAAAATATAACATCGTTATTTATCTCTTTTACATCTTTGATGTGTTCATTATTAATTTTGGTACAATTCGCTTCCTTACTTTCTAATAATTTCGGTATGCAATCCGTATTAGTTATATCTATCATTTTTTCTTGTTCACAAATAGATAAGTCATTATATGTTTTACAATTCTCATTAATTCCATATATGTACATATCTTATTTTCACATTGCAAGACCGATTTATAAGGTATTTTATTTATGTAATTTTTTTTTTTACTGCTCTAATATTTAATTTTTTGCAATTTTCGGTCTTCACCGTTGGTATTGATACAATATAAATTAAGGATTCATCATTTGCTGCAATTTTGATTGCTGCAAATGTTAATGCTTCATGGGCATTGATGTAAGGCATTCTTTCGTCATTTAATATTTTTTCTATTGTATTAATTTCTTTTTCGTTTAAAATGTAAGATTTTTTACATTTACAATATTGGCTTTAGCCCAGTGAATTGCGTATGCAATAATTATTATTTCTTCCTTTATTATTTCTATGTAGTTTATATTTGAGTTGTATTATTATATCGTTTGTAACCACTTTTTCGGTTTGCACGATCTTTGATATTTTATTAGTTACTTCTGTTAATTCATTAATTCTTTCAGTTATGTCTTTATTTATTCCTATAAAGTCAAGTGATCTTTTTAATTTATGTTTTATAATAATTCCATTAAGGTAGTTTTTATTTTTCTTAATTAATGATTTTAGTATAGGATACAGTGTATTGTCTTTTAATTTCGTGTTCGATGTTTGTTCTAGGTTGTTTAGTGTTATAGCTTAGTTGTTTAGTTGTTTAGTGTTAGTGTTATAGCAAAATACTGTTTGATGTCTATGGTGTGTATTATCTTAAAAATACCGTCCTGTAATTTTGCTATACCGGAGTCCACTGTTACTAGGTGTGAGTTGCTGTAGTCCAAAATTTGTAAGTTAGCGTGTGTGTACGCTATGGTAGTCCTATAATTTGTATAATTTAAAAATTAGTTTTTTTATAAAACTCTTATGTATAATTTTACAATTTCGGTTTTAAAACGTGGTGTTAATTTAGTTCCGTGTCTTTTATGAATCTTACGTAAATGTTTTGTCCAGGCTCATAATTCTTTAAAGTATGTCTGTTCTTGTTATGGTAGTTTAAGTCAAGTTCTTGTATTCCTTTTAGTCGTTTAATATTATCTTCTTTTATTTTCTCGTAAACAGTTGGGTCTGTACTAGTTCGTCTTCCGAAAAATAGTTCAATAGGTTTCTGTTTTGTTACTAAGTGTATTTTGTAATTGTACTTATATAAAGCATTGTCCAAAAGTTTCTCAAACGGTAAAAGTTGATTTTCTATTTTCGAACATCTTAAGATTTCTGATAAAGTAGAGTGAAATCTCTCTATTTGGCCATTTACAGTGCTCATATATGGGGGAGTTCTAAATATGTTAATATTCATTTGATCCCTAATCATGAATTTTATTGATTCTGAATTTAATGCTTTTTCGTTGTCTATAACCACTGTTTCTGGGGCGCCAAAACTAAGTAGAATTTGGCGTAGAGGTTCTTTTATATCTTCTATGGCTCTAGATTTTAAGATTTTTACTTGAGCATTATTCAAAAATTTATCAATGGCGGTTAGTATTAACTTTTTCTCAAATATATAAATATCTAAATAGAGGATTTGATCTGCAAATTGTGGTATGGGTGTGGCTTGTAATTCCGGCTTATTGGGGTGTCTGTCATATTTTTGTTCATGACAGATTTTGCATTGTTTTACTATTTGTTTTATTTTACTAAGCATCTTTGGGAAGTATAATTTTTGTAATATTTGTCTTTTGTTTTCTAAAGAATTTCTGTGTGCTCGTTTATGTTCAATTATAATGCATTCGGACTGTTCTGTTTCTGTCTTTAAGTCTTCAACTTAGCAAAGTAGTGGGGATAGATATTCTGAATCATGCCCATTATAGGCTCTGAGGTGTATATTCCGTTTATTACCGGAAAAGCTGTCTTCTCAACATCTGATTGATTGAAAGGAATCTGATGGAATTATGGGCCACTTTTCAAGTCTATTATAGAAAAAACCTTGTTTTTAGCTAGGCATGGCATAACTTCATTGAAATCCGGCATGGGGTACCGATCTGCTATTGTGATAGAATTTAGCTGTCTATAATCAATTACCATTCTGTATTTTTTTTCTCCGGAAGCGTCCTGTTTTTTCGGGACGACCCAAATTGGTGAGTTGTATAAAGATCCCGAAGGTCTAATTATTCCGTCATCTAACAATTTTTCTATTTGTTTTCCTACTTCTGCTTATAGGGACGTTGGACAAGGGTAATATTTTGAGTATACTGGTGTTTCTGATGATGTTCTGATGGTTGCTATAACTGCTGTGGTGTATGACAACTTTTCGTTTGGTTCTGAAAAAAGTTCTTTGTATTTCTGAATAAGGTTTGTTGTCATTTGTTTCTGTGTTGAATTCATATGGTTGTTTCTAATATTTCCTGTATTTACGTCTTGTGACGTCTTTTGTCTTAAGCGTACCTTTATTAAATTTCGAACTAGCATGAAGCTGTTTTTTGTGTCTATAATCGCAGAGAGGTCTTTAAGACTATCGTTTCCTAATATTGCGTGAAAAGAAGATAGTGTTGGCAAAAGGAAGAATTTTAAACTTAAGTCTTTTATATTAAACAAATTTATGTACGTGTGGTGCGTAATTTCAACTTTTCCGCCTATTAAATTAGCTTTGAATAGTTTTTGGTTTTTGATAGTTTTCTTTACAAATTTAGGCTGTACGTAATTTTTATTTGATCCTGTATCTACTAGTATTTTTAAGATTTCTTCGCTCTCCGTTTTACACATGAAATATGGTAGTGAAGAGTGTATGTCTGTGTATGTCTAAAAAGTGTATGTCTGAAAAGTCGTAAGTTTCCATGGCTTCAGAGTTTGCTGCTTGGAAATCGTATTGTTGGTCAGATGTGTCGTCGTTGTTTTCTGGCTCTGTCGATATACATATTAAAATTTCTTTGCCATTTTTGTGGTGGCATTATGTTTTTAACTGTAGCTGCTGGTCTTTTGCCTGCAAATTAAAATTGTGGTCTGTTCGCATAATTAACTGCTTTGGTTCTAATGCCTAATGTCTACATCCATGGGTTCTGGACGTGGTTGTGGCTTTGGTACTGTTGGCCTTGGTGGTTGGTAAGGTTGATAAGGTTGCTGGTTGAATTGTGGACTTTGGTAAGGATTTTGATAATTAGGATAAGGGCGTTGTTGTTGGTAGTTAAAGTAAGGTCCTTTTTCTTGATATTGTTAAAATTCGTGTTTAATTTGGAGTTTTGTGTTTTGAATATGTGGCATTTGTACTAGTTCGGGATGAAATGCTTGTTGGGAATGTTGTTGGTATTTCCTATTTTGGAAATTTTGTTTGTATCGTTTGGGGGGGAATCGGTAGTTTGTTTGAAAACGAGTATTTTCCTTCAGTTTCGTAATAATTGTTAGCGTAATGTAATCTGTAATTCTGATTCTGTAGTCTGAGGCATAGGTTTAGAGCTTCAGGTAGATCTCTTACGCCTAATAGTTTGGGTAGATCTCCTGAGAGTCCTCTTATGAATGTATCTAGAGCTTTATTTCTGTATGTGGATGCTAGCTCTTGCATGGTTTCGGTGCTAATCTCCATGCATACAATTTTGTTTAGAATTAAAGATAATTGGGAATAAACGTTTTAGTAATATTCTTGCACAGATTTTCCACCTTGAGTTAAGCAAGTCAGTTGATATTCCAACGTTCCTAAGTCACGTTTATCCGCATAGTGTGTTGTTAAATATCGGGAAATTGCTTTCCACTTGAGATGGGTACTGTAGGATTCTAGTGCGATATCTGCTTCTCCTACTATTTTGTTTCTAATTGTGTTTAAAATACCAAAGTATTTTGGTGTACTTTTGCAAGCGTCGTAAATTATTAGAATTCATTCGACACTTTTCTTCCATGAGCTGAATTCCTTTTTATTACCTGAAAATTCTCTAAGTGATCGAACGACATTATCGAACATTATCGATCGAACGGCACTTTGTCTAATTCACTTAAATTTCCTCTCAATCGTTCATCAATAACTTGATCTACGACTGGTGGTTCTAACGTTGAATTATTAATACTGTTCAATTTCAACTGCGTTTGCATTTATAACTTATTGGACAATGTTTTTTACTAACTCTGCTAATTCAGCAGATGCTTGGATCGTATTATTTTGCGAAGATGAGGGTGCGGATTGTTGGCCGCTTAAGACCAGTGGTCTTACTAGATTGTCTGGATTTGACATTTTATTGCCTTGTTTTATTACTGTTATACTTATAAGATGTAGCTGATTATAAAAGTTGTTTTTTTTTTAAATTGGTATGTAATTTATTACCTTTACTCTGGAGGGACTCGTGAGTTTCTCAGAGTTCGTTTTGTTTATAAATTTGAGGGACTCGTAAGTTTCGCAATTTTGTGTTTGAGTTATGTATATCTGATTTGGTTTATATTAGAGCAGAAGTTTATTATCCTTTGTTGTACTATATATTGTACTTATATACATATATATATATAAAAGGACAAGTAAAATTCATAAATAATTCTTTTTTCTTTATATAATGTAAATTGTATATTTAAATAATGATTATATAAATTTTTTTTCAATATTTGTATTCTTACATAATAACTTTTGCTGTTATCATTTTCCTTTTTTTTTCTTCTGGCTAGTCCTCTTGTGGGCGCGTTGATTGTTGATTTATATAGCTCTGTAACTCTACTAAATGTAATTCTACTAAATTATTATTAATTGGGTTTATTAAAAAAATATATTTTCAGTGGCTAAGCCACGTCTTTATTAATTCAATTCCAAATTACAACTCAATTCTTAAATCTATCTTACTTATTGTTAAACCTCATACTACCTGTGGAGAGGTGTCATTTCCACAGACGCAGCGTCAGCGCTTTGTTTGGCGCAATTTGATGGGGAGCGCAACGTCAGCAGTTTGGTAGTTATGCTGGGTTTACATCGTATGAATCAATTGATATGATGTATGAATTCTACTATAATTGCTAAATCAATCAATTGCTAATTGCTAATCAATTGATATGATGTATGAATTCTACTATAATTGCTAAAGTGAACGAGAAAGAGCGTGATTTTAGTGGTGCATTCCTTTCGTCTTTTCTTAATTTGAAAAGTAAGGATCCTTCGCTCTTTTTTCAATATTGTAGAATGCATAAATCCGATTCTGAAGAGCTATTGTGCATGGTAGCTCCACTAATAACAAAGCAGGGCATTGTTCGGAAACCGTTAATACCCTTTTCGAACCTTCATCAAAACCTTTTGATGTACGAGTTTTTGTCTTTTTTTTAATTTCATCATTCTTTGCGCTTTCAAGATTTTCTATTGGATCGCCTACTGAGCACCATAAACTTTTTGATCTAAAATTGGAATGGTTTTATTTAAAAAGTTAACACAATAATTTATTTATTTTAGACTCCATTAGAGGACCTTATATACATATATATATATATATATATATATATATATATATACATACATATATACATAAAATTCGTCTCGTAAAATGACGTTTTTAGATGATATTTTACATACACGCGAGTACGTTTTACAATTATTGTGGTTTATTCTATATTGTGATATGTGAATTCATGTGAATATATATATATATATATATAAGTTAAGATTTTCTTTACACAAAAATCTAAAAAAAAATATTTTACTTGGTCGGCACGACCTTATTTATTGAATCCAAAACTTAGACTAATTTACAAAATATTTAAAATAATCTTAACTATCCTTGCACCGGGCTGACAAAAGTGGCGTGATCGGAATTTGGCCGCGTAAGCAGATTTGTATGGGAAACGTTTCGTAACATGAGATCGTTGCACTCGCTCGTTCACTGCTTGTAACTTGAAGAGTTGAATTTGTTACCGCTGCATAGTTACATGTTACATTAACACTTCCCTTCTCAAAAACGTTCGTCCACGAATGTTAAGAAAAAAGGTAGGTTGTTAAAGCTGACATAAGTTGACTGGTCCCTTAAGGGCCCTTTGGGTTGGGTTTGGCTGGGGTTTACTGTACTCGGGTCCAGATTTGATTCAATTATGATCTTGTTTGGTTTTTTCCTCCAAATCTTATAAAAAATTATGAGGATACCAAAAGTAACAGCGATTGCTCCGAGTGATAGTGAGCCATTGGAGATTGTTACCAGCTTTAAAGAGTTTATCTTTCGGGTATTATTTACGTGGAGTTCCTTCAGCACTTCGAGTGACAATAAGTCAATTTGGTCTTTTTCTATCGGTGTCGGTTGCAGGACAGCTGGAATTGTTTGTGAAGGGATTGCATCATAGTTGGCGTAGATCTGGCCTTTGATTTTTAGTTTTGTATTGTAGAACTTGATGAGATGAGTTCCCATAACTTTTTTGATTGTTGTATTGTCGTATATTTCTCCGCTAAAGTCATTTAATAATAACGTACCAGGTTGTATTTCCTCTACTTGTGGAATATGGTGCCCGTTGGTGATGGTGCAAGTGGAATTTAGGCTGTTAATTACCCTAGGTATACACGTATTGTTACTTATATTAACTAATTGATTCTGTTTACAAATTTCAATATTCTTATAATTGTCGCAATTCTGCTTTATTCCGTAAATTTCTTTTTTTCCTTTTAGTATCGCATTATATTTGACATTAATTATAGCCCTATTAGCTTTAACTACGGGTTTTACAATGATTCTTTGGAAAACTTCTCTTACTGTTAGTGGTATTTTTACCAAGTATAGAATATTCATATTTCTACAAATTACATTTATTTTGGATAATTCTAAAGCCTCTTCAGCATTTCTGAAGGGCATTCATACACTGAGTTATCAAGGAGTTCAGCAAATGAGTTGAAGTTCCGTTCTGCTTTAATGCTGCGCATTATTTCTGTCAGTGTGGAATGGAAGCGTTCCACTTGACCATTCACGGAGCTTGTATAGGATGGTGTTTTAAAAATTTTAATCTTAAGGGTATCTTCAAGCATGAATTTTATTGTTGCGGAGTTAAGGGATGTTTCATTATCTATTACCACTGATTCGGGAACGCCGAATTGAAAAAGTAGCTTACGCAGGGGTTCCTTGACATGTTCTATCGCTCTAGACTTAAGGATTTTGGTTTGCGCGTACTTCGAAAATTTGTCTATTGCTGTCAGTACAATTTTTTTGTCGGTCATATAAATGTCAATATGTAAAATTTGACCGGGGTATTGGGGTATAGATGTTTCTCCTAATTCTGGCTTGCTAGGGTGACGGTCATATTTATTTTCCTTGCATACCGAACACTGTTGAATAATCCTATTTATTTTCTTAGTCATTGATGGGAAATAATAATGTTCGAGAATTTGTATTTTATTTTCACGACAGTTTCTGTGCGCTCTCTTATGTGTTTTGATTATAATTTCTTCTTGTTCCTGTTCGTTCGTAACATCTTGTACCTGAAGCTGTGTAAATCTAACTTTATAATTTCTAAAATGTGATGGGTAGATCTCCTGAATCTGTCCCATGATTTGTTCTTCTGCCTTAATGCAGTTGACTACAGAGGGGTTTAGGTATCTCTTGAGGAGGTTTTTTAGTTTATCTGTATTGTAAACTGGTTTTTCTACAATGTGTCTGTGGTAGGTGGGAAATACTATTTTAAATTGATATGTCGAGTTTATGCCTGAATTAAAAAAATATTTGGTTTCTAAAGACGTTTACTGGTATTTCTACACTCGTAATTAAATTATCAGACGAACTTTCGTCGCTATGCTGAGACGTTCTTGAAAGGGCGTCGGCTACAACATTGGTTGAACCTGGTTTGTAGTGAAGTTCATGATTGTATTCCTCAAGGATGGCTTTCCATCGCTTCATTTTTGCGTTGTTATTTTTATTGCTGAGTGCATGAGTCAGTGGTTGGTGGTCGGTGAATATTTTAACTTTGGCTGAGCCATAAAGGTAATTTCTAAAATTATTTAAAGCCCAAATTATAGCGAGAAATTCTTTTTCATTTGTAGCGTAGGACTCTTCCGTTTTACTTAGCGTCCTAGAGATAAAAGCGATTGGTTTTTTGTCTTGTGCGAGGACTGCACCTATAGCATAACTCGACGCATCAGTCGTTAACTGAAATTCTTTGCTAAAGTCAGGGTATGAGAGTATAACATCTTCGGAAATAAGGGAATTTTTTATTTTGTTAAAGGCATCCTTTGCTTCTTCATTTAATTCGATCTCTATCTTAGCGGACTTATTTTTGGATATGCGTCCTTCTTCCCCTCTCAAGAGTAAGGTTAGGGGTTTGGCTAGCATAGCATAATCCTTTATAAAACGGCGATAATAGCCGGAGAGACCTAAGAATGAGCGGAGTTGCTTAATGGTTTTTGGATAAGGTATTTTAGCTATTGCTTCCACTTTTGCGGGGTTTTTCGTTATCCCTTCGGATGAAATGATGAATCCCAAGAATTCCACTGAGTCTTTGAAAAAGTGGCATTTATCCAACTGTACTTTCATGTTGGCGTCTTCGAGTGTTTTGAAAATTTGTTTTAGATGGAGGGCGTGTTCACGCTCGGATTTGCTAAATACGATTATATCGTCAATATAGACGTAGCATATTTTGCCAATCTGATGGCGAAGGATGTCATCAAGAGCTCTCTGGAAAATGGAAGGAGCGTTTTTAAGACCGAGCGGTAGTCTCACGAACTCGTATTTACCATTATTGATTGAGAAGGCAGTTTTCTCAATGGCGCATTTCTTAAGTGGGATTTGATGAAACCCACTTTTTAGGTCCAGAACTGAAAAATACTTGTTTTTGCCTAATTGAGATAATACTTCGGTAATTTGGGGTATCGGATAACGATCGGCTATGGTTATTGCATTGAGTTTGTGATAATCTATCACAACTCTGTATTGCTTGTTTCCTTGGGAGTCAGGTTTTTTTGCGACTACCCAAACGGGTGAATTGTATGGTGACCGTGACGGTCTTATAATACCATCATCTAACATTTTTTTAATTTGTGTCTCGACTTCGTTTTTTAATGACATTGGGTAGGGGTAGTACCTTGTATAAACTGGAGTGGCGTTATTTGTCCTAATTTCACCTACAACTTTTGTGGTGTATGTAAGTTTATCATTAGGTTCCGCAAAGAGCTTAGGAAAATTTCTTGCTAAATTGTTAATTTCGATTTGTTGGCTGGCAGACAAATTCTCATCTTTAATTTTATGAGTGTGCATGGTGTTTGACACAAGTTGTTTAATTTTGATATTAGTGTTTCCTTTGATTCTCATAAAGTCGTCCTTGATATGGATAACCGCCTCGAGCTCCTTGAGGCTATCGTTTCCGAGAATACCGTGAAACGAACGCAGCGTAGGAAGAAGGTAAAATTTAAGTTTCGATTCTACGTTGAAAAGTTTTAAGAAGGTGTGTTCTTTTATTTCTATGTCACCAGTTATAGATTTCGCAAGGAAGTTTGTTTCATTTTTAGTGGGGTTAGGAACGATTGAGGGTTGAATGTAATTCTTTGTTGATCCAGTATCAATTAGAAATTTAACTATGCTTCCACTCTCCGTTCTTACTTCAAAGTAGGGTAACGAAGAGTGAGTTAACCTAAAAAATGTAAGTCGGTTGTGTCGAGTGAATTGGTGTCCTGCTGTTCTTTGTCGTAATGGTCTAAATGTTCAGAAATGCCTTGGTTGTAATATTGATCATGGTCAGACGTGGTCTGACAGAATTCCTCTTGATTGAGGTTTTCTGGCGTGCTGGAGTTTATATAAAAATTCCTTTGCACTTTATTTGGGATCAATGGATTACCGTTTGGTGGTCTTTTGCTGAGAAAGTCATCAGCACGAGGTCTGTTCATGTAATTTATGTTTCTTGTACGAAGTGATGGGTCAACGTCCATCGGTTCTGGTTTCAGTTGGGGTTCTGGGAACGGTCGTGGTGGTGGATTGTTTGGTTGGTGTGGCCATTGCGGGCGATAGTTCTGTTGAGGTGACCATTGCGAGGGATAGTTCTGTTGAGGTGACCATTGCGGGGTTTGAGGCGAATAAGCCAATTCTGGATGAAACTCTTTGTAGGGACGAGTTGGTGGTGTATTGAATTTTCTTGATGGGAGAGGAGGACGAGAATCCTGCATCTTTCTCATTTGATTGTATTTGTTTACCGCGTAGTGCGAGCGGAAGTTCTGATTTTCTAGCTTTAAACATAGGCGGAGTGCCTGAGGGAGATCTACTGGCTCTCTCATACCAAGAAGTCTTGGCAAATCGCCTTTTATACCGCGTATGAAAGTATCGAGCGCTTTGTCTCTGTAAGTACGAGTCAATAGATGCATGGCTTCCGCACCCACTTCCATACATCCAAGTTTACTAAGAATGAGGGACAGGTGAGAATACACCTGCTGATAGAATTCCTGAATAGAGAGATTACTCTGTATTAAGGATGTCATCTGGTACTCGAGAGTACCAAGGTCGCGCTTGTCGGCGTAATGAAGTGTAAGGCATCTAGAAATAGCCTTCCAGTCAATAGGAGTGTTATAGGACTCCAGGGCAACGTCTGCATTGCCCACTATTTTATTACGGATAACGTTCAGTATGCCGTAATATTTCGGCGTGCCTATTTGGGGTTCGTAGATTTGCATAATACGATCTACACTTTTTCTCCAAGAGTTAAACTCTTCTGGACGTCCCGAAAATTCTCGTAGACATTTAACAACGTCTGGGACTTTGTCGAGATCGGACAAAGCGTCATGGTGAGCTGGGTCGATCGTCGCGTCCGTAAGGTTAAAAAAATTTGCATTAGGGTTAAGAGCTGACTGAACGAGACTTCGTCCCTCTGATCGAAAAAAATTATTAACTATCCTTGTAATACTTTCTGTTAATTGAGTCGTATTGGATACGTTGGATGAGGAGGGTAGTGGTGGTAATTCGGGCCTATTAAGGACTGGGGGTCGGATAAGGTTATTTGGGTTTGCCATTATTATTATGGTTTATTATTGCTATATTTTTCCTCTTCTTAATATTTTACTTTAGGTTGCAAGAATGCGCGTTTTAATTTGAGTTCTGTAAGTTTACTTCAAGTTTCCTTAATTTCTATTGAAATTTTCTTTCTTCACTTTAAATTTGAAGTATGCAACCTTATATCATATTTTAATTTTAGTTCGGTAAATTTACTTTAAGCTTCATTAATTTCTATGAAAATTTTCCTTTCTTTACTTTAAATTTCAAGCGTGCATCTTTCTATAGTATTTTTATTTGAATTCAGTAATTTCACTTTCAATTTCCTTAATTTCTATTGAAATATTTTGTTTCTTAATATTTTACTTTAATTTCACAATTTTTCTTACACTAAAATCCATCCAGGGGACATCCTGACACAGGCGGCTGACGGCTTATTTCTCCTTTTTGCTTGTACTGCTACTAAGGGGCCTCTTTTCCTTCGTACAGGTTTTGTATACTGGATTGCGGGTTCTTAGGGCCAATTGATGCTGTCACGTTCTGATGATGCAGTCGATTAAGATTTTATTTCACTTAAATCTTTTTACTTTAGACCTTCACTTTGAACCTTTACATCTATGGCCCCACGTTGGGCGCCAGTTAAGATTTTCTTTACACAAAAATCTAAAAAAAAATATTTTACTTGGTCGGCACGACCTTATTTATTGAATCCAAAACTTAGACTAATTTACAAAATATTTAAAATAATCTTAACTATCCTTGCACCGGGCTGACAAAAGTGGCGTGATCGGAATTTGGCCGCGTAAGCAGATTTGTATGGGAAACGTTTCGTAACATGAGATCGTTGCACTCGCTCGTTCGCTGCTTGTAACTTGAAGAGTTGAATTTGTTACCGCTGCATAGTTTACATGTTACATTAACATATATATATATATATATATATATATATATATATATATATATATATATATATATATATATATATATATTCACATATCACAATATAGAATAAACCAAAATAATTGTAAAACGTACTCGCGTGTATGTAAAGTATCATCTAAAAACGTCATTTTATCCGCAAAAGGGAAATGTTTCTTCTCTCCGCTGAAATCACTTCGGGAACCAAAGTCCTTCCACTGGCTATAACGGTAGCGCAACGAACTCCACTTTTTTCCGGCAATTTTAATGTTTTCTTGGGTGATTGGAATTTCTATAAAGGGAGTTATTTAATTCCGTTAAATAAAAGCAATAATTTATTACCAAGTTCCTCTATAACTTCTTGCCACCATTTTGCACGCGAAATATTGTTTTTATATGATGCATCTGAGATGTCCTACAATGCAGGCTTAGCACGTACCAAATCAATGAATAAATCTCTTTTATATAAAAGAAAATTTTTAAATAATATCCATTCAATTAAATGAATCCATTCAATTAAAGAATTATTTATCGTACAAAATAAACATATGTAGACTAAAGACGATATCCTCGCACTTATTGCTCTACCCAATTTTTTTAATAATTTCAATTACAATTAAATTTAGCACTACTCTAATTCTATTCACCAATATTAAGATGCGACCAATCTTCCGAATTCATTGCTGACACAACAACAAAAACACGAAAGGTTTAAATAATTCCAGAGATACGACGTTCAGTGTTATTACAATTTCAATAAGATTCAGTTACTTTTATGGAGAATTTATAGGACGTCATACGATTGATACAAAAAGTTAAGCTAGTGTATCTTTCTGTATCAACTCCTATAACATTGATATGGAATTCATACAAAAATGTGTAACAATTTTATAGCAAATCGGTACTTTTCTCTCGCTTACTCCAATGTTAAAACACATTTGACTTCGAGTGGACTCTCATTCTCTATACAGCGTATCGATGGTTGCATTCAGGACAACAAGCTGTGTTGGCTTTTTTCTGTTTTTTTGTCTGAGGGGGTTAGAAAGGTCAGAAGGGCTAACAAAGCCGTCGCCATTTTTTCTAGCCAAAAATTTGTATGCTGGATCTGCTCAGAACTTTCTTCTCTGTCACTCATTTTCAGTGTTTTGTTTACTTCTCGTGTGGCGGCCACGTGGAATTTGGCATAAAGTGTTGTTGTTGTTTAAATGTTGTTGTTTTTCAGCAAAGACTCAGCAAACGTATTCAGAGCACATGATTTATTCTGACAAGAAAAAGCCAACACAGCTTGTTGTCCTGAATGCAGCCAATGTAAACCCAGCATTACGCATGTCAAATTCATGGACTTATAGCCTGAACACAGTCAAATTTCGTTGACTACAAATGACGTCGCTAGTGTCAAAATTACATTGGCTCTTATGGGAAACGAGAAAAAAATAAAATTTCGTTGCCTTCGTCGACGAAACCATCGTCGGTGGTCGCTCTATTTTTACTTCCATCGTCACATAGTTCGTCTTGTTCTTCTTGTTTTTTTGTTTGTTTACAAAAATTGACTTTTGACTTTACAGAATCAGAAAATTATCAGCCGTTTAATCAGTCCAAGGATTAACCTTTTCTGGGTTAAACAACAAAAACAAATTGAAATATATATTGAAATATATATAGAAATTCTTTATTAATATTTATTAATAATCAATTAGAAAAGACGTTGTTACAATATTAATGAAAAAGAACTGCACCAAATGTTCTGTGAAATCTCAACAGGATGAAAACCGCGCGAGAACTTTGACAGCTCTCATCGCTCATCGCTTTCGCTATGAAAATATGTTTGTGTTCGGCCGATAGCGTATGACCAAAGAATATACAATATATAGAAGGCGCATCACTCAAAATTTTCAATTTTTCGCAACAGATGCGGTCGGTCGGTAGGCGGAGGGGTATTAGCAACATGTATTATTTGAGTATAGGCACACACTCGACGAATATCATGACCCGAGCTCGGGACATGATGTTTCATGGCCCGAGCTCTTGCCACTCTTGCCAGCAAGTGAATTGCTTCCCCTCTCTCTTCTTTTCACTCTACAAACGCATTGCTTATTAACAATTTATATGGTGCTTCTATTGCAACATACACACAAAACACATGATAAGCAAAAAGAAGGCGATTTGAACGACTTATTTCTTCGTTCATGGCCCGAGTAGAATGCATTTCAAGTGAATTTCTTGCCCTTTCGTTTCGTCGCTTTTGACAACGAACAGTTGTTTGCTGCTTGTGTTGGGTAAATTTATACGTCTGCGTATGCTTTGGTCGTGTGTTGGTCATAGTCAAGGTTGTCGGCGGCTGCGGCCGCAACTAGAAATTTTTGGAACTTTCAATTTTGCAAATTGAAAAGATATTTGAAGATTTTTGTATGTTACGCGATTTGAGAAATTAGGATTAAAAAAAATTGTAAAATTTTATAAGGATTAACGAGATCATATTTTACGAAAATATTTGTTACAAGCAGTAAATACTCGTATTTATTAATTTTTGGAATTTAATTTTACAAAGTAATTTTTTAATTCTTTTTAATAAATACTACAAATATTTTAATATTTTAAAAATATTTTAATATAAAATTTTATTAAAATTTTAATATTTTTAAGATATTTGTAGTATGTATGTATTTATTAAAAAGAATTAAAAAATTATTTTGAAAAATTAAATTCCAAAAATTAATAAATACAAGTATTTATTGCTCATAATCTTTTAAATATTTTCCTAAAATATTATCTCGTTAATCCTTATTAAAAGCTTAAATATTAAAAATTTGTAAGCTTACTTTCTTAAATTTGAACTATTTCTGTATGTATAGACATGAATTAGTTTATCGTTATCCCAAATGTCCACTAATTTAAAAAAAAAAAATGAATAACTAGGATTAAATTCGGTTACGTTTAACAAAAAATTATATTAATTCATTGTACCGGATAAAATGCACTGAACATACCGACATTTTGTCCTAATATTTCAATAAGAAAAAACCCAGTTGCGCTACGTTCTTCTTATTGCTAAAAAGGCATTCTTCTCTGTCGTTTTCATTTATTTTCGACGTCGTCAACTCAGCGTCGTCAACTCTGAGAACTCAAGAATAGCCACGCAAAGCTTATTCTACATGCGATGACACACAGACGCTAAATGATACAAACACATGCATTCCAAATTATTGTACACATCGTTACCCAAAAAAAGAACACCTGGCATGGAGACGAGAATAACAAGAAAAATGTAAAAAATTAAAAATGCCTTAAATTGAAAAAATAAATATTACAAAGACATTTTTAAAAACATTCCCGCATCCAGATTCGAACTCAGGCCTTTCTACTCGTCAGTAACCTACTCTATCCACTAGGCTACCAAGCCTTATAAACGATTGCTGGTTTTTCAGTTAGAAGTTCACTGCGGCCATCGTCTGCCGAAAAACGAGAAAATACGATAGTAATGGAAAGTTAACATGACCACAAGAAATTGAGTAAAAATTGAGCGAAAAAGACAATGTGTAGAAACAATGTTTATAAACTTGGGTCGTACCGGTACGACCCACAGAACAAAATTTTTCGTTCGAAAATTTGTATGAGATGCGCCTTCTATACAATACATATTCTTTGGTATGACCAAAGAATATACAATGTATAGAAGGCGCATCTCATACAAATTTTCAGCCAAAAATTTTTGCTCTGGTGTACGTACTGGTACGTACACTTTTGAGTGTTTTTTGAGTTTCTCCTCATTCTCTCATTTGTTTAATAACTTTGTCTCTTTTGATCTCAACCTCTCAACCAAATTGCAACTTTTCGTTTTCGTGTTCTCTTCTCGCGGCTTATTCATGACTCCATGCCAGGTGTTCTTTTTTGGCTAACGATGGGTTGAAGAATTTTGAATGCATGTGTTTGTGTCATTTAGCGTCTGTGGGTTTCGTATGTGTAGGATGAGCTTTGTGTGGCTATTCTAGAGTTGGCTGAGTTGACGACGCCAGACGTCGACAATAGATGAAAACGACAGAGGAGAATGTCTTTTTAGCAATTAGAAGAACGTAGCGCATCTGCGTTTTTTCTTATTGAAAAATTGAGGAAAAATCTCGGTATGTTCGATGAATTTTATCCGGTACAATAAATTGAAATAATTTTTGATAAAAGTACCTGAATTTAATCCTCGGTGTTCACTTTTTTTATTAAATTAAAAGACTTTTGAACATTTGGGATAACAATAAACTTCTAATTAAATAAAAAAATTATATATAAATTGTCCAAACATAACAAATGATATATGTATTGTTATATAAATATATAGTGTTATAAATAAATTTAAATTTTTTTTTAAAATATGAAATTCAAGAAATTATTAAATATTATTTACAAGCAAATAAATAATATTTAATAATTTTTCAAAAAACTTTCAAATATTTTCATTTTATCAACACTCTTATAATTATTTTAATTTTCAATTATTCTATCAATTGAAATTTTTGAACAGATAATCAAAAATTTCTAGTTGCGACCGCAAGCGCCGACAACCTTTCCACCACACAACCAAGCATGCATAGACGTATAAAATTACCTAACACAAGCAGCAAACAACGGCATATTGGCATAAGCGACGAAACGAAAGGGAAAGAAATATACATAAAATGCATTTGGCTCGGGCCAAGAACGAAAAAAGAAATCGTTCAAATCCTTTGATAATAAGCAATGATAGTGTGAGGGAAACGAAGAGAAAAGAGAAGCAATTCACATGAATGGCAAGAGCTCAGGCCATGATGCCAATGCTAAGCAGAAAGAGCGGAGAAAACCAGAGAAAACCAAAGCAAAGGCAAAATAAAATTTCAAAGCAGTGACGCTCTTTTCACTCATTTTGCTTGCACCCGCTTTCTGCCGACCGACCGCATCTGATTCTAAAAATTGGAATTTTTGAGTGATGCGCCTTCTATATATTGTATATTCTTTGGTATGACAACTATCATCGCTCATCGTCGACGAAATGACTGTGTTCAGGCATAGAGTAAGAAATAACAAGAGGCCGAATCAGCCAAAGTTACTCAAACGGCATCAATGATGCGGGCTGTATGGACGAAGAAACGAGGAAAAGCATAGATGGAAAAATACACATGATAGGCGAGAGCACGCAGTTTGAACGATTTCTCTCTCTTTGTTCACGGCCCAAACACTTGCATTTGCTTGCATTTCATTTCAATTACTTGCCCTTTCCTCCGTTTCATTGCGTATTCCATTCCATTCTAATGCCGGCACACACACACAATACACATGATAAGCAGAAAGCAGGCGATTTGAACGATTTCTTTCTTCGTCCATCACCGAGCTAAATGCATTTAATATGCATTTGGTGTATGCTTTGGTCGTGTGTTGGCAAGGTTGTCGGCGCTTGCGCCGCAGCTAGAAATTTTTAGAACTAAAAATTGAAACGCCATTTTAAGATTTCTTTATGTTACAGAAATCTTGAAATGGCTTTTGTGTGATGTGAGAAATTGAAAATAAAAATAATTATAAGATTTTTTTTAAGATTAACGAGATAGTATTTTATGAAAATATTTAAAAGTTTTTTGAAAAATTATTAAATATTATTTATTTCCTTGTAAATATTTAATAATAAATTTAATAAATATTTAATTTTTCATATAATAAATGTGAAATAATAAAATAAAATAATTTTTAATTCATTTATAACACAATGTTATATATTTATATAACACTACATATATCATTTGTTGTGTTTGAACGTTTCATATATCCCTTTTTTATTGAATTAAAAGTTTATTGTTATCCAAAGTATTCAAAAGTGTTTTATTTTATTAAAAAAAGTTAACAACGAGGATTAAATTCGGCAACTTTTATTAAAAATTATTTTAATTCATTGTACCGGATAAAAAGCACCGAACATATTTCTTAATTTTTCTTTAATTCACCGACATTTTTCTTTAATTTTTGAATAAAAAAAATCTCAGTTGCGCTACATTCTTCTTATTGCTAAATAGGCATTCTTCTCTGTCGTTTTCATATATTGTCGACGTCTAGCGTCGTCAAATCAGAGAAATCAAGAAAAGCCACACAAAGCTCATCGCTTATCCTATATACACACACACGCTAAATGACACACAGCCGATAAATGACACAAACACATGCATTCAAAAGTCTTCTCCAAAAGAATATACAATATATACATTGTAAATTGTTGCCAAAAAAAGAACACCTGGAATGGAGACGCGAGAAGAGAAGAAAAATGTTTCTTCTGAAAATTTATATGAGATTCGTCTTCCATATCAAAAACTGCCAATTGCTATGGAGAAGAGAGTGCGAGCTCAAAATACTCAAAATGAGTGAGAAATCGGTCCAGTACTGGACCGACCATAGAAAAATTTCGTTGTTCAAGATTCGGCCTCTTGTTATTTCTTACTCTATGCTTTAACAATAACTTTCTAAAATTCAATAGTTAACTACGGAATTTAACTACGAGTGAATAAAATGAATTAATTAGGAATATTGAAAAAATTGATGTAAATTATTAAAATAGAAACATTATTTTGCAGGAAGATCACATTATATATTAAAAGTAATCGAATGAAATTAACTTGAGGGATAAAGTAACATGTAATTAAATACGTATTACAAATTTATGTACGTGTACTTATTCAATGATCATATTTTTATGGTGGATATAACCAATGTGCGTGCATCAATCTGAATTCAGATTGCTCAGTTAAAACACAGTGAGTTATAAATATCTCATAGACTAGGATATTGTACTATATTTCGAAATATTTCGTATATAGAAAAATCAAACAAACTAAACCAAAAAAAAAAATTATAAATGGATTGATCTAAGCTAAATGTCGTACCTAAATTTCATAACTTATTCTACTTACTTATTGTAATTGTAGTGTTTTGATTATTAATTTTGCTTACTTTTTGCATTTACTACTTGCCCTTATTTTTACTTAATGTAATTATAATTCGAAATGTATATGAAACTTTTACTTTAAAAGAAGAGTAGTTTGTCAATTGGAAAAACGTGTTCAAACGACATAAAAAAAAAAATAAATTTTAAAATTTGATTGGAAATAATTTTATTTGTGGTTCCCAAATTGGAGGTAATACAAAAATAGAACCAATAGCTGTAATATACAATACATTCACTCATGGTGAATTTTTATCAACATTTTTTGAAAATCTTTATACTCAACGGGATCCGATCCACCACCATAAACGGATCGAACTAATTCTCGTAAGTGAAGCAAGGACGTCCCATCCCCTCCACTTATAAAAGGATTAACGGCAACACCTTACATGCAGGATACCATTGTATACAAAATCAACAACACGACAACAACAAATAAAATAACTGTAAACGACTTGCAATAATACACGTCTGCTTCGTTTAGTTAATGCAGTGAGTTATTCAAGAATAAAAAGATAATATAAAGTACGTGTACATGGTAAATAATGAGTTGTACTGTTAATTTGGTTTGTACACTATGTATATATTTAATATTAACAGGGTGAGCTAACATACTCCGCCTCAAACCATATTCTATTCATTGTTACAATTCTTTTATAAGCAAATCAATTTGAATTCTACGGGAGACAGTCAAAATCCCAAAACGACAAAATCCCGAAAAATTTTAAAATCCCGAAACGACAAAATCCCGATGCGACAAAATCCCGAAACGACACAATCCCGAAAAATTTTTAATACCAAAATAAGAAATCCCGAAAATCACGAAATAAAATTTGTCACAATTTTTTCCAAAGCGAAGTACGCGCCTACTTGCCTTTTTTTACAATGGCAGAAAAGCAAAGTTGTAATATCGAGAAAATCTTGTTGTCTGTAGGTTATAATCTACAATATGCAAAAAACTTCACATGACCGTGAGGATTCTGCTGATTGAGGGTTATGATCCCTGCCGCGGCCGAAAGCCACCAATACGCGTAAAACCCTGTATGCCAAAAACTTCATATGACCGTGAAGATTCTACTGATTAAGGGTTATAATCCCTGCCGTAGCCGAAGGCTGCCAATACGCGGAAAAACCTGTATGCAAAAAACCTCACATTACCGAGAGGGCTCTGCTAGAATTTTTTAAATACTATTTTTTTTAATTTTTTAATAATAATTTTAGAGAAGTAAAATAAGAGTAATTTTTTTTTTTTTTTTTTGGAATTGGAAATTTTCCACGCCTATATCTCCTAAACTATAAAAGATATCCGCTGTTGAACGTTCTGACACAAAAGTTTCCTTCGGCAGAACCTTCTCCTCAACACAAAAGTTTCCTTCGGCAGGTCCTTCTGCCGTGTCCTTTTCTCCTGGGAATTCCCAGAGTAAAACTCACTTCACTTGCTTCACAAATTTAACAGAACTTGCTCCACTTTATTCACTACACTTTTAATTTCTTGAACTGATTTTTACTTTTACTGCCACTTTAGATTCTTTCGACTGCCGCACTGAGCCAGAAGGGCTCGTTTATAAAGTGTTTCTTCGTGTGGTCTTTGGTCGGGTCGCCCTAATATTTCACAATTATTTTTGCAACTATCTCAAGAATTATTTTTAATAATAATTTTTGAGAAATTGAAAACTATCTCAATAATTTTTTAGAGTGTTTTTTAATATTTTCTGTAACCATTACGCAATGGTCACAGAAAACATTTCCACCTCATTTCTTTTACTTTTGCTATTGTTTTTGGCTTATTATTCGTTTTTGTCGCATGTTTCGGCTAACGCGGCACTCGTATAAGGTGACTGTCTTGAATACTTCCAGGCTACACCATGATAGCTGTTAATGGTGGAGCCTGAAAGCATGCAAGCATTATTCCGCGTCGGTACATTGTTACCCATAGTAGCCGACGACATGAAACCAGAGACAATGCTATAACAACGTTAGGCGTTACAGGGCGACTCCGACCTACAACACCGCATAATATAGATACCGTTGTAAAGGTATCTATTTCTATTATCTTTCATTGGTATTTTTGGATACAGGCCGCGTAGGAAGACCCTATATGAAAAACTTCACATTATCGAAAGAATTTTGTTGTCTGAGGGTTATGATCCGTGCCTCCTGATAGTGGCTAAATTGAAGTTTGCTAGTGATTTTAAAATGTTCAAGAAGATGGAGAATACAGAAAAACTAGTTTTGTAATTTTGGGATTTTGTTATTTCGGGATTTTGTCATTTCGGGATTTTGTCTTTCGGGATTTCGTTACAAACCCGAATTCTACTTATAAAATAATACAAAAATTTTTTTTTCAATTAATAATTTATTAATTGATTGTATAAGTTAGTTAATTGATATAAGTTCTATAACAATTTATGTGTTTCTTTTTACTATGTCACTTAGTTATTAGATCAGCTGCGTTATCTGCTGAAGGCACATATTTAATTTTTATTTCATTTGTAATAATATTTTTCACGGATGAAATGATACTTAATATCAATGTAAGCTTGCTTCTCTTATGTACACAGCTTATCTTATGAAAACTTTTTGTTTAATTTTGACATAACGAAGAATATGTTTAGCAGCAATAAAATTATCTTTGTGTTGGTGAGTGTTAAACTGGGATAATCTGGAAACTGAATGAGCAATATCAGGTCCGGAAATTACGGCCAAATACATTAATGCACCCAAAAGTGACTGATAATTTTGAACTTCCAAAGCGCAGTCGTTTTAGTACATTTTAGTACCAAAACGGTTCTGGTTGCAAATGGAGTATATGCTGATCTACATTCTGTCATATTCCATTGATTTAAGATTTGTTTTGCTGTAGTAGTATTTCGTCTCTGTCACCATCTCGTTCTATTTCCATACCCAAGAAATACTTCACCGCTCTTCGGTTCACCGCATCTACGTACTTTTTGAAATCATGAATAATTTTATCCACAGTTAATTGTGATGAGCAAGCCAAGAGAATATTATCTACGCATATTGCTAATATAGAGTATTCACGTTGATCATTCAGCACGTATCAGCACACATCTCTGGAAACCTATTTTGGAAAGAACTTCATTCATCTTTTTATTCCATTCCCTTTCCGCTTGCTTGAGCCCATATAACGACTTTTTCAATTTACACTCCTTGTCTCTCTGGGTCTGGTCTACGAACATATCTGTCTGCTTCATATAAATTTGCTCTTCAAGCGATCCATTTAGATAAGCAGCGACTATTGCCAGTATACGGTTAGTACTGTGTTATAGTCGTATCTAAACTTTAAACCAGAGATAAGGAGATACGACACTAGATGACTCATCTCAAAAAATTTCGTTTGACGCGTATTTTTTATGCTATGTTGAATTCTCGTACACAATATGTGAAAGCTTGCCCTGTTATTGTTTTGCTTATTGTCAATTTTATAGCGAATCGTTGAAATGTGTATCGAGTATGTTGAAAAAATTTTGTTCACCATCGTTTACAACAACATTGTGCAACAACAACCGCAAAAGTTAAACGTCACACACGATTTGTGAAGTTACAATCATTTAGTTAGGACGAATTACAAATTTACTAATATTTTTTTAATAAAAATCTGTTAATAAAAATGTCTTTATCTGTACCAAAAGCACCAGGTGGTGCACAAATGTTAAAGGAAGGCGCCAGGGTGTGTATAATACGAAAAAACAATTAACAAAACAAACTCCAAATAAAACTAAAAAGCATGCGGTGGGGATGCTGGTACCAACTGAGACTTTTCCAGTCTGTGATGCAGATTAGTCGCTATAAAAATCGATATTTAACATTGGTAATATTTTTTACTATTTCCGAATTGCGATCTTATTATATATGTGACTGCCTTCCACAGATGTTCGGCGGTTTGGAAGAGGCGATCTATCGGAACATCAACGCCTGTAAAGACTGCTTAAACAATGCGATCGACCTACGGCCCAAACGGCATGAACAAAATATTTATCAATCATCTTAAAAAACAGTTTCTAACAAGTGATGTGTGTACTATAATGCGGAATTAGATGTTGAACATTCCGCAGCAAAATTGATGGTAATCGCCAGCCAGATGCAAGACGCTGAAGTGGGAGATGGAACCAATTTTGTGGCTATATTTGCTGGGCGCTGTGAGAGGCTGCGGAAGAATTGCTACGTCTGGGTATAACCACATCGGAAATTGCGGATTGCTATGAAAAAGCATTGGATAATTCAGAGATACTACCGAAACTGGTGTCATTATATCAAAGATTTCCGCGACATTTAAGTTAAAGAATGTATAGTTACTGCTGCATTTATGTCGAAGCAATATGGACAAGAAGAATTCCTTACGAATTAATATTTTGGCTAACCGCTTGACTTCCAAATTCGACTTCCCTCGTTTGACTCGCGCTGTCAATGCTCCTATATTACCCCGAATTACTGGGTTATTGCGATTAAGTGTGCATTGCATTTGGTGAAACAACAGTTGCTGTTTTCAGGTAGTGAATAATAATAAAACATTACTAGTTTTAAATTAATATACTTAATATTACTTTGCAGAAACGGAGGCGTCGACTCACGTATTGCTACAATTGTCGTACGCGACGCTACCGATAATTTCATCGGTGACATTGAACGATTCATCGATTATTACGTTACTAATTTCTACGAACTTTCTCGAAATGGCCGCTATGTGCCCGGTTCTCGTGCCACTGAAATTGAACTTGCCACCCATCTGGCTGCCTACGCTAACACATTCCTCGGATTGGAGCTCCCCGGAAGTAGGCTGTGCAAAAATTCGCGGTTGCGTTTGAAGTATTTTCCAAGGCATTAGCACAGAATATTTTAAGTTATTTTTAGGCCTATCCAACAGGAACACTACTATGTCTGCCTTTGAACAATTCCGATAAGATTAAAGTGTAGAATTTTACAAATAAAATCGATTTACATTAAGAAAAATTGGGTTTTCTCTATTTTTTATATTTATATGCTTTACTTTAAATATATAAATTATTTGTAGTTCAATCTGTAAAATTCGCTTGTCCCTCACGAACACGGCTCAACCTCTGCTTCACTGATTTGCAACTCCTTGGTGAGCGTTTCAAAAGATATTTCCGGATTACTCTTAGCCAACAGCACGAATGTCAGCAAACACATTTTCTTCATGTTTTGCTCATGTTTGAGGCCCTGGGACGATAAGGACTCCTTGTGATCCTCGTAGAATTGTATATATCATGGCAATCTATCGGACACCAATATCGAGTAGATGCTGTATAATGTCCCCTTCTAGGAAGCGCACTGGCTTAAATGCCAGCAATAGATTTAATAAAAATGTTTTTTGGATCGGCCAAGGCAGTGACATAGCATCTTGGCGAGCAACACAAGCGGTTTCTGCAGTAGATGTTTCTAGTAATTTAATCATTACTTTGGCGTAAAGGTCAAGATTTGTAACCTTAGTAACATCATGCAGAAGACGTTTGTTCGCCGGACGGAGGACAATTGGAAAACTGGGCTTTAAGATAATCAAATCCGGAGCAGACTTCCAAAAGTTTGTCGCATTGTTTGGCAACTTGCACAAGATGATAATAAACATAATAACGTAGAGGCGATGTGGTATCCAAATTATTAAAAAAGGGCCACAATCTAGAAGAAAATAAAGAATATCAAAGAAGAGACCATAAGCTATAATCCGATATGTTTTTACTTACGATTGCAGACAAACTTTTAAAAGTAGCACATTTTTATAGTCGTGGTTTGAACAATTATCATTTCGCCACACATAAACAAAAGAGGTAACATTTTTTTAGTCAATACAAGCGGGTGCAATGGAGTAGGATGTCCCCCAATTTTTTAATTTTCAAGAGTTTATAGAAAAAATATCTAATTTTTATACAATATGTGGTCATTGAATTTGTTGCAGTGAAATACTTTTATTCACCAATTTTTTTCTTATACAACAGAAGAGATACATATAAGAGATACATATATTTTTTAGGATAATTATAATTATAATTAATTATATATATATATAATTATAATTATATAATTATAATTATAATTTTTTTTTGCAAGGAAACTAAACTAGAGAGAAAAATCAAAACAATTATTTAAAACGTCGAGAAAATTTACCACAGTTTCTGACGTTTTTAATTAAAAGCACCGTTTTTGACGTTTTGAATTAAAAGCACCCCATAGAATTGACACCAATGCAAAAGACTGATGCAGGTTTCCTAGGAAATCTGCACTAAATTCCGACTAATTTTGACCAATTTTGCAATTGTGTCAAGAAAAATGCATGTAGTAGTAACGAGTGTCTCATCTCATAATTTCTGCTCTAAACTGTCAGGAGAGATTTCTGGTTCTTGTTCTGGTACGTTTGTAATCAGCTCTGCTCTATCTCTAACATGGCTTTTCTGGTCTTCATGAAGAGAGAGGTTAACAGTTATATATTAGAAGCTACAGTTATGCATTCAAAGGTATACATACATATGTATATAAATTGGAAGTAATTATATGTATATTGGAAGTAATTACAGTTATGTATACACATAATACATGAATTGATTAAAGGTGATCGCGCAGCGATCAACTTCGGCTTTAGTTAGTACAGTCTGAGCTACCATCGAGAAGAGTAAAGTTATTTGAATTGATAATTAAATTGATTGATTAGTTAAATGATTGTTAAATTTATAATTGATTGAAATAAAATTTATAAACGGAAACAAAACTGGCGACGAGGATGGGATACCAATTTAAAAAAGAAAGCAAATGACTGCAAAAATTAAAGAATTAAAAAGAAAAATGCCACAATGTACCAAAATTAATACTATATACCAACAAAATTAATTATAGTTCCGAATTCGAGTTCGAAACCTTAACAAAGCAGTTGGCAACGTCGTCATCGAAATTGCGAAAAATCGAAATGGCGTATTTTTTCGACAAATGATTGGTAAAGACGACAGCGGCGACGAAGAAAAGTGTGAAATTTTTTTGCTACATTGGAGTTGAAAATAATTTTTAAACTTTCAACATATCTAGTGAAAGAATTGGAGAAATTTAATAAATTTGAATTTAAGTGTGCGTTTATGTGTGGATTAAAAAAAAAAATCGCTGCTCTGACAATTATATCAAGAGCCAGAAACACGATGAATCCTTCAATAGTATCGGATCGGAAGAAATTCATGGCGTTAGGTAGGTAGGAAGGGCGTGGAAGATTCTTCTCCCGTCCACTTAGGCCACTTTGGCCCATTGTGACTGCCCTTTAAAACTCCCCTTTCAAAATGGGACTTTAATCACTTTTATGTCCAGCGTCCACACACTGCCTTTGATCAAAGATCGCAGGCAGGTTTAATGAACGCCGTCCTCGCACTCATGATCAGTTTGAGGAGACTCGACACCAGAAACTCCGCCACGTCCTCAAGCTCAGCGCAAAACCAAGTTCCCAGAGCTTGGAAACGGCGGCTTGCAAGAGCCGGACATCGGCAAAGTAGATGATGAATAGTCTCCTCTTCATCTATATCATTACAGGATCTGCAGTAGTCCACATCTGCATCCGCCTTCCACCTTGCCATCATGTGGCCTATTGGGCAGTGTCCCGTAATAACCCCCACCGCAACTCTTAGCTGGTCCCTACTTAGGGAGAGAAGACGCTTAGAGTTGCTCCAATTTAGATCTCGCCACAGAATCCGAGAGATGAAACAGTCATGCCTGCTTCTCCAGAGATTAGCTGCTCTCTCGTTTACTAGGCTCTCCATTACTCTTTTGAGATAGTTGATTGGTGGAAGCACTGAGGAGTCCGCTTCCTCAGCGTCTAGGGAAGAACCCAAGCGCGCCAGCTTGTCCGCTTGTTCGTTGCCCGCAATGTTTGCATGGCCGGGAACCCAGCAGAGATTGACGGTGTGATCCCTCCGTAGATCCTTCAGCGTATTTCTACACCTCAGCACTATCTTCGAATTAACCATCTCCGAACTCAAAGACTTCAATGCCGCCTGACTGTCCACACAGAAATTGATAACAGCTTCTGGTATCCCTTTCTGAATGACATACGAGGCTGCTCTTTCAATGGCGTAGACCTCTGCTTGGAAAACACTACATTCGTCACGCAATCGAAACGATTGCCGTGAAGTCCGTGTCTGAAGTCCTTCCAGTTCCTTCGGCCGTTTTCGAACCGTCCGTAAAAATGTTGATGCCCTTCATTGGTACACCCTCGTCGGACAGCCACTCGTTCCTGTTCGGAAAGAAAACGGCCGAGATTCCATTAAAATCATATCTTGTCAGTAGGTAGTCCGTCGGCTGAGACAAGTCAGGCCTTGGACAACCGTCAATTCTCCTGAACTTATTCAGCACACTTGCATGTCCAAAAGGAGCCTCTCTGCAGAGCTTCAGCTCCTTCACCCTAGGGAAGCTTTTGCCCGCTGAGCTCATGATGAACAAGTCCAGGGGTAGTATATGTAACAACATATCCACTCCTGCCTGTGGTGTGCTTTTTACAGCTCCTGTAATCCCTATGGTAGCACATCTTTGAACCTTATTTAAGACCTTTAGATTTCTGCCCTTTTCTGTCGCTTTCCACCAAACAAAGCAGCCATATGTAAGGATTGGTCTTATTACTGCCGTATACAACCAATGAACGATGTAAGGTGGCAGGCCCCAATACCTACCAATGGCCTTCTTGCAGGCATAGAAAGCATTCATCCCTTTCTTCATCCTCTCGACTGTGTTCTTTCTCCAAGATAACTTGCTATCAAGAACAATGCCGAGGTATTTTACTTCCGCCGATAGACTTAGTTCAATGCCTTCAATGCTAGGCAGTTTTAAGTCTGGGATCTTATGCTTCTTAGTGAAAAGTACCAGCTCGGTCTTGGATGCATTGATACCAAGACCACGCCGATACGCCCACCTATAAACCTTTCCTAAAGCGGTTGACAATAGCTCACTTAGAGTAGACAAGAATTTGCCAAGGACCAGTGTGGCTATATCATCCGCATAAGCTATGACCCTTATCCCAGTGTTTTTGAAAACCCTTAGAATCCCATCCACTACCAGGAGCCACAGTAGAGGGGATAGTACCCCTCCTTGCGGAGTCCCTCTTGTGGCGGTCTTCCTAAGGGTGCTGGCTCCCATGCTGGAATTAATTACTCTGCTACATAGCATTTCCTTAATCCAGTCAACAATGAAGCATGGCACGTCAAAAAACAGGAGGGCCTCAATAATTGCTTCTGTTTTAACGTTGTTGAAGGCCCCCTCTATGTCAAGGAAGCCCTCTAACGCATACTCTTTATATTCCATAGCTTTTTCAATGGTCCCAACCACACAGTGCAGTGCACTTTCCACAGATTTGCCTTTGAGATAGGCGTGCTGGGAGGTGCAGAGCCGTCGTGTGATCGTGCCTCTCAGATACAGATCTACCAATCTCTCTAGTGTTTTAAGTAAAAACGATGAGAGTGTGATTGGCCTAAAATCCTTAGGTGAGAAATGAGTCGGCCTACCGGCTTTGGGTATGAATACGACCGTAACATTTCTCCATTCAGTCGGGATTGAACGTTCCCTTAAGCAGCCTCTGAAAAGTTTCACTAACATCGGGTTTATTGAGCCAAGCGATTGCTGCAACATGGCCGGTATGATGCCATCCGGTCCAGCTGACTTGTAGGGCCGGAAGGAACCAACCGCCCAGGCGACCTTACGCTCATTCACAATATCCACGATGTTCCTGAGGGAGCGCTCGGGCAGTTGAGGAGTGGCCTGACGCGTTTCCATACCAATCTCCGAGCACCCCGGAAAATGGGTACCTATAAGCAGTTCCAGGGTTTCAAGGCTTGACCTAGTCCACGAGCCGTCTACACGCTGGATTAGCCCGATGGACACTTTGTCCTTGGACAAGATCCTGCGTAGTCTGGCCGCCTCGTTGACCTCACAGATCGACTCACAGTATGATCTCCATGAGTCCCTCTTGACAGCCCTGGTTCTGCTCTTATAAATCCTAAGACCTGCTTTATACAGAGCCCAGTCTTCTTCATTGTTAGTCTGCTTAGCCTTGTTAAAAAGCCGTCTTGTATTTTTCCTCAATGCTAACAGCTCGGAAGTCCACCAAATGGCATTGGCTTTCCTACGAGGGTAGCTAGTGGGACAAGAGGCTTTAAACGCGCTATTCAGACATCCCGTTAAAAGTTTCACCAGGTCTTCAGTGCTTTCTGTTCCGTGCCCTTTGTTGCCCCCAGACAACTTTAAGGAGACCATATTCGAAAAGCGTACTCAGTCTGTCTTTCTAGGGTTCCTAAACGGTTCAATTTTTGGTTTCCCTAGCTTAATATTGAAGTATATCCTGGAGTGGTCCGAAAAGGAGCACTCGGTGGATACCTTTCAAGTATCTATACTTAAGTCAAAAAAATTCGCAAGGGTTAAGTCTATGACTTCCGACCTAGCTTTGTTACGAAATGTAGGTGTTACCGCTGTATTGCAAATAACTAGATCAGATATTAAAATAAAGTTCAAAATAGACTCACCTCTCGTGTTGATGTCACTACTTCCCCACTGGACATGATGTCCGTTTGCATCACAACCGATCACCAATCTCAATTTGTTATTGCTGGCAAAGGTCGTCAGTGATCGGAGCAGTTGCGATGGGGGCTCCCTTTCCTCGTATGGGAGGTATGCGGAGGTGAGCAGGATTGAACCCTCCTGCTGGGTCTCACATACCACCACTGTCTGGTCCGCTGCGCTGTATGGAGGAAAAAGAAAGGCATTAATGTTATTCTTTACCAGTATACAGGTCCTGACCTTTTCGGTGGTCTCCGGTGCCACGAGACGGTACATACGCGACTCCAATCCCATAACCTTACCACCACACAACCAAGGTTCTTGGATTAGAGCCACGTCTATATCGTCCCGGGACATGATGAGCAGCAGGTCATCGGAGGCCGCTTTGCAGTGCTGCAGATTAATTTGTACCACCCGCATGCGGCACCTCGCCACCACCCCCTCCCCCTCCGTCTCTTTCATCCCACGGAAGTCGGACCCTGGTGGATCCCAATCCGAAGCGGATTACCCCTTTCGTCTCCCTTAAAGCCTCTAGAGACTGTTGGCTCACCCTGAACCGGTAGTCCGTCCCCGTACCACTCTTTAGCACCACGGATGAGACCAGCTCCCATTTGTTAACCTCTAAGGAACGGTTTTGCTTGTCCAGTAGTCTCAGAATCGACGCCCCCGATTCCGGAACGGGAGGGGGAATTCACACTGAGATCACCGGACGCAGTGGGAGTGCGGAGCGAGGTAAAACCTCGAGTTTCGCCTTCGGCCAAACTTCGCCAAGACCGCTTATGGTGGCAGTCAGAAAGTCCAAGGACTTCCTATTGCCACACCCAACGACCTTGCCAGCTCCGTCGAAGTCAACCTCTTCCGTCGTCCTTTCGTGCTTCATCATCTCCGTTAGCAGCCTCGCCTCTACTAGCAGCCAGTTCGCTGACACAATCTTTCTATCGGGGTCCGACCTGTCAACGATGGCCACCTGCAAGTCCGCCTCAGATTTGAAGCTAACTGACGGCTTAATCCTCTTCGCGTCGTTCTTTTGACCTTCCTCCGTGGACCGATCTCGCTTTACCGCTCTACTGGTGGAGGGTTGCAAGCTCAGGCCCACTTCAGCAGCCTTAGACGACTCAGCTGCCGGGAGCAGACCTTCTACCATTGTCCCTTTTGAGGACGTCGGTTGGAGGTCACCGGAGCCTACCGCCCCGTGCCCCGGCAGTGGTTCAGCTGGTACCTGAGGGGTGGTAGCTTTGTCTTTTTCAAACCGTGCTACCTTTCTCTGATTTTGTCTCCTAAGTTTCCTTTGTCTTTCGGTCAGTTCAGAGGGATCGATGTCAGCTAGTTTCCGAAGGAAACATTTTGCCCTATTGTAGGCTCGCCGCTTTCGATCCCCCTTTGACCGAGACCCCCCTGTCTTCGTACTGCTGAGTGGCGCATCCTCCAACAGTGCAGCTTCAGCTTCCAGGTCTATCATAGTTGCTTGGCTGGTCTGTAAGAGAGTCAAAGACTCACTATCGCCAGCCTCGCTTATGGTCAGACCCGTTAGCTGAGAACTGCATAAGTCTTCATCGGATGAACAACTCGTACTGCGTTGTTGTCGGTGTTTGTCGCCAGAAGCAACGTCACCAGCAACAGCACGGTCGGTGTCAGGTCTAGCGTCGCTGTCTGCGTTACTGTCCTTAACCGCCCGTCTCGTCTCTTTATCATCAGGTTTTTGTTTGTTATTTGTATTTAGATCTATTTTGGTCCCACGAGTATTGGACAAAAGAGGTCCGCCCGCGCAGAGGTCCATGTGCGCAGGTAAGGTTCGTTAGTACCGAAGGTCACCCGGTGTCCGGTACGCTCCGTTCTCGACTGGGCTAGTTTTAAAGTCTGGGCCCCCAGCCAAGCTGATCCTCGGCACGGGTCGCATGACACCTTGATCCGGCCCAGAAAGAAGATAGGAGAAAGGTGTAGACATGAAGAAAAGAAGTGAAAAGTATAGAAAAGTAGACGAAAAGTTTGTGTGGACAATGTACCGTCCCACAATCGGTCGCCAGAGCCTCGTCTGTGGAAACAGGGAGCACCGCGAGAAGGTGAGGATGACAATTGTGAGGGAGAGGCTATCAGTGACGCTTCCCAAACCTAAGCCCCCCAATTCATGGCGTTGAAAACAATGCTTTTGTAAGCGGTAGCGGTAGTTCATATGGATCAGAGTCCGATTCAGACGCTTCATCACCTTCATCCGCATCCAGTGGACGTAGTTCGCCCGATTATGACGAAGAGAGCCATACCAATGCCAGAGATGCTCAAATCAATGAACACCAGCGTCCACACAAACGCCACCGTCATCATTACCACCACCGAAATAGAGAGAACCAGAAGTCGCAATATCCTACAGAGAACGAAGAGAACAGAAATAGCAAAATAGCAGAATAGTGAATAGCATTCAGCATTCACTAAATAAATAATTTTAATGAATCGAAAATTAATAAATAATTATTTATATGCAAGAGAAGAAGAAGAACGTAGAAGAACGTAAAGTAAAAAAAAAAATAATCACAATCAAAAACTATTTCAAACATGAATAAAAACAATACTACAAGAATAATAATAATAATAATAATAATGTGAGTATTAATTAAATAAATTAATACTGAACTACAACAACTACAACAACAAGCAAACTATAAAACCTTTAGAAGGTCAAAAAGCTGTTTACACCACCACACAGAACAACGACACGAATAGCCGTGAATATAAATACATAAAAACAAACAATCAAGTACATAAAATTAGTACATAAAATTTTACCTGTACCTAAAAATTTAAAAGTGGCAAAATAACATTAAATATCAATTACACTTACAAAAGAAGCAAAAACATTGGAAATTGGAACATCTACTACTACTGCCGCCAAAGCAACAGTGATGACATCTCACTCTACTCACAGAAGAAGAATATATCGTAAGCAGAAATAACAAATCTGAGGATGCGAATACGACAATTGCCTTACAGCGATAAGAAATACCTGGAGAAAGAATCAAGTTAGGAGACGAGAGGAACACTTCGGATTGTAGACGTACTGGTACTTACTGGTGTCATATTCAAAACAGTATAATGTTATATATAAGGAATTTTTTTTTTAAGACAATAAATTGAATTGTATAAATTTAATTATATCAGTAACTACTAAACTGGAACTATATTAATTATTACATTTTTATATCCAAAATTTTCTTTCTACCAAATGTTTAAAAAAAAACAACATTATATACATACATATACAATGGCACAATTGACAGTAGACCCCCTTAAATATCTGGATAAATTACCATATTTTAATGGCAATATAAATGATCTGCAGAATTTCTGTGATTTAGTAGACCGAATTTATCCATTTCTATGTACGTTTGATGCGTTAGCTCAAGCTATTTTTGTTGATATAATTAAGAGTAAATTGAAAGATAAGGCAAAATTAACTCTAAACATAAATTGTCAAGCAATGTCATGGATAGATATAAAGGGTATACTTGTGAATAATTTCAGTGACAAATTGTCTTGCGAGGAACTGTTTGATGAAATGCGAAGTATTGCATTTAGAACAAATAGTATTGAATTTTATAATGAGATAAGGGAAAGACTTAGGCGATTAAATAATAAAACTCAAGTAGTAACTCAACCAGGAAATGCACTTAACAGACGTATAACAGATAACAGGAAATCAGCGTTAAATTTTTTTATTAGCAAAATACCGGAGCCAATGAAGTCAGTTCTAGTATGCAGAGATCCTGACACATTGGAAGAGGCAATGGAAATACTATTCAAAGCAGGGTACGCTTATTATACAAAGGAACGTGCAAAACCAAATAGACATGAAGAGAACACTAACCATAACAGTCCAGGTAATAACATTAATAATAATACAAAAACTAATGTAAATAGAAACAACTATAACCACAGAAATAATAATTACAATAATACTGATAGGAACTATCGTTATTATAACCACAATAATTACAGGAATAATAATCACAATCATAATTATGAAAACAGGAAAAATATCAGACAATATAACAACAACCCACCAACCCACAATATAACATTACCCACCTAACATTTATCAGCAGAACAACAACAATTATTGGCCAACTAACAACGATCGGAATAATAGTTATAGACAACAACAAATATCCAGTAACCAACCATCAACTCAAACTAGAAATTATTTACCTGCACCAGAGCCTATGGAAATAGGAAACTATGAGACAAGATCACAACAGGTACAAGAGATAGGAAATTTTCCCTTAATAGCCTCTCAGGAAACTTACCATATATAGTAGCCAAAAGCAAATTAAAACCACTTAAATTGACACTGGGGCAACTCATTCAATTATAAATCCAGGATTATGTCACCCAAAGTGGAAAGTACCTACCCAAAAGTTAAATGTAAAGACATTGCAACATGCAACATTACTGAAAAAGTTAACATTCCATTGTTTGAGGAATTAGGAGACCCCAAAGAAAGAATCGAAATGTTAGTTTGCAAATTTCACGATCAATATGATGGACTTATAGGCAATAATATTTTGAAACAATTAAAAGTAACAATAAATTATGAATTTAATCAATTGTCGGTTCAAAACAAAAATGTTAAAATTTATTTTGGAAATAATAATGACAGAATGGATGTGTTTAATGGAAAAGGAGAATACATGCTCCAAATTCCAGTTTGTTAGACTAAAGGATTAGTTTTTAAAAATGGAGAAAAATTTGAGAAGGAGGGTATCGAAGTACTAGAGGGCATTTATGAAACGATAGACGGCTTCATAGACGCAAACGTTAAGGTACTAGATGACAAACCAAAAAGAGTTAATTTTTCATTAAAGGAAGTTATACCTGTTGACTATAACAATTTTTGCGTTATAGAACAATCGAAAGAAAATCGACATATTCTAGAAAAAATTAGAACTGAACACCTTAATAGGGAAGAGAAACACAAACTTACATCATTAATCAAATATTATAAAGATATTTTTTTCAATGAAGATTCCGACTTAACATTTACTAATGCCATAAAGCATAATAATAGAACTTTAGATCATGTACCAATTTCGGCAAAAACTTATCGTTACCCTTATGTACACAAAAACGAGGTACAAGAACAAATACAAGACATGTTATCTAAAGGAATATTAAGGCCAAGTCACTCCCCATATTCTGCACCCTTATGGATAGTTCCAAAAAAACTTGATAGAAATGGTAAGCAGAAGTGGAGGATTGTGATCGATTATAGGCGACTTAATGAAGTCACAGTAGATGATAAATACCCTATACCAAATATGGATGAAATACTAAAAAAACTGGGAAGAAGCCAATATTTTACTACCCTGGATTTGGCAAAGGGCTTTCACCAAATCGAAATCGAGGGAAAAAGACATTCCCAAAACAGCGTTTAGCGTTGAAGGAGGCCACTACGAATTTACTCGTATGCCTTTCGGTCTGAAAAAAGCTCCTGCTACTTTTCAACGTTTGATGAATAATGTATTAAGAGAATATGTTAATAAAATATGTCTTGTCTATCTGGACGATATTATTATTTTTTCAACTTCACTTGAAGAACATATGGAATCACTATTATAAATTTTCAAACGGCTAAGGGAAGTAAATCTCAAAGTCCAAATTGACAAGAGCGAATTTTTAAAACATGAAACCGAGTTTCTTGGTCATGTAGTTACGGTAGACGGCATTAAACCTAATCCGAATAAAATCGAATGCGTTCAGAATTTTCCGCTTCCAAAAACACCTAAGCAAATTAAACAATTTTTAGGCCTAACAGGCTACTATAGAAAATTCATTAGGGACTATTCTAAAATTGCCAAACCTATGACCAAGTTCTTGAAAAAAAATTCTAAGATAAATATTGACGACCCTGAATATAGAACGAGTTTCGAAACTTTGAAATTGCATTTAATTAACGAACCTATCCTGAGCTATCCTGACTTTCAAAAACGGTTCGACTTGCAAACCGACGCAAGCAACTACGCCCTAGGTGCAGTCCTCTCCCAAGATGGACATCCAATTTGTTATGCTAGCAGAACCCTAAACAATCATGAACAAAATTGTTTGGGCAACCAAATATTTTAGGCCCTTCCTGTACGGTAGAAAATTCACGATAGAAACTGATCATAAACCTCTAACTTGGTTATTTTCTATCAAAGAACCAAACTCTAAACTTGTGCGATGGAGACTCAAGTTATCTGAATATGATTATGAAATAAAATATAAAAAAGGTACACAGAAGGCGAATGCGGACACTCTTTCAAGACCAATTATCAATCTTAACGAAATAAACGATTGTATTATAATCGATTCTGAATGCCCAATAATTATATATAAAAACCAAATAATTATAAAAAGGACAAACTCCGGTATACTTAAAGTAAAACATGAAACTATTTTTAATTCAATCAGAAAAACCATAACAGGAAAAACGTTAAATGAAAACGACTGTATATCAATAATTAAAAACTACCTTAATAGTAATAAAATAAACGCAGTTTTCACAGATGACGAGGACCTTTTTAGTACATTCGCAAACACAGTAAATTTAACTTGCAATAATAATAATAAAAAATTTAAGATAGTAAGATGTCGAAAATTTCTTAAAGATATTTCTGATGAAGATGAACTTTCTGAAATTATAAAAAAGGAACATTTAAAAAATAACCATAGAGGAATTATTGAGAACTTTTCAGAACTTAAAAATGAATTTTACAACCCAAAACTGAAACAAAGAATAATGCAATTTATAAATAATTGCGAAATATGCAATGTTGAAAAATACGAAAGAAATCCCGTAAAGCAAAAATTTAAAATTACAGAAACACCCGATAGGCCAAGGGACACATACATGCAGACGTTTTCTATTCCCTGAATAAAAATTTATTTTTGACTATGATAGACAAGTTTTCGAAATACGCCCAAGCAATTAAAATAAACAATATATCATGGGTGGAATTCAAGAAAGCTATTGCGCAATATATTAGTACTATAGGGCAAATCAACAATTTAGTAGTTGACAACGAACATGGATTTAAAGCGATTCCCTTAAAAAATTTTCTATGCGATCAAAATATAACTTTACATTTCACATCAAACAGTAACCATACATCTAATTCAGATGTCGAAAGATTACACAATACGATCAATGAACACTTACGGTTACGTTAGACACGATCCAAACAAAAATATTGACACAGTAGATGAGAAAATTTACAAAATTCTAACCTTCTACAATAATACAATACACAGTACAACAGGTCGAAAACCTATAGATTTTATTAATGGTATCATTTCTCAGGCCGAATATACAACTATTAAAGAACGAATTATTCAAATAAAAGAAAAAGTTATACATAAAATGAATAGAAATAGAGAAAACGTAGAAATCAAGGAAGGTCCGATATTTCTAAAGGAAGAAAGAGGGGGGGAAAAACCATGCTAAATTCCGTAAAATTACGGCGATCCCTCTAGATGAGGACCACATTGTAACTCCTACAGGCTTTAAATATTATAAATCGCATATTAAAAGACAAAAAACGTTTCAAGACAATAATAATCCCACTATTAAAATAGGTGCAAACAAATAAAACTAACCGAGAAGTGGGATAATTACAATTAGGGAAATTTAAATAAAACAATAAATAATTAATTATCAGCTTTATATTATACCATTTTTTTTTTCTCCCTCATCTTTCCAATATTGTCAATTGTATCATTCCAATCAATACTGTATAATTTTTTTTTGCTTTGATGTAAATATGATACGAATATGATGTGTTAATAATCTATTGATTAAAAATTATATTATTTAATCTATTAATGTGAAAATGATACAAAAATTATATGATAATGAATTCCTATTGTAATAGTAAAGATCTTCGTCGGTGCCTCAGACTGAGAGAGGAGGAGTTATATATTAGAAGCTACAGTTATGCATTTAAAGTTATACATATGCATATAAATTGGAAGTAATTATATGTATATTGGAAGTAATTACAGTTATGTATACACATAATATATGAATTGATTGAAGGTGATCGCGCAGCGATCAACTTCGGCTTTAGTTAGTACAGTCTGAGCTACCATCGAGAAGAGTAAAGTTATTTGAATTGATAATTAAATTGATTGATTAGTTAAATGATTGTTAAATTTATAATTGATTGAAATAAAATTTATAAACGGAAACAAAACTGTTAACATTTACTTCGTCCTCGTGTACATCTTGTTTATAAACCACGTTCTGCCATATTATTTGAATGTTTTGAATTAACATCATAAATATAAAAAACTTATTTTTCATGTTCAGGAGAAACATCAGTATTAGAAAACATATCAATATTTAATAACGAATTTTAAAAAAAAAAAACAATTTTAATTTTTCACCTTTGCTTATCATACAGCCTGTAAGCCTTTGACTGATCTGAGTAACCCACGAATGTTAAAATTTTACCTTTGGGCTGAAATTTAATGTATTTCACGGTTTTACTTAAAGCAACAGCATTACACCCAAGCGTTCTCAAATGAAATACCGCAGGTTTCCTTCCGAACCAGCGTTAATATGGTGTTTCACCTTCTATTACTTTTGTTGAAGATCGGTTTCGTATGTATGTGGCTGTGTTTATTGCCTCTGACCACATAGTATTTTGTGGAAGCGTCGAGTCTTCAAGCATACAACGAGCCATCTCTACTAAGGGTCTTGTTGCATTCTTCGCTCGTTTGCGAAAAATTAAGTGGACTGTATGCGCCTTGATTTCAATAAAACTTTTTAAATATTTTTAAGATTTATTCTTGCAGACAAAATGGTTTCACTTTCCAAAAATAACCAATTACTTTTACAAAGATATAATAAATTCTCATGGTGAACTCTTCTTGAACTTGCTTGGTCAATTTCTACATTCCAACTAACTCTGACTGTACGTATTTACTTAACAGCCAAAGCACATTGCGGCAGCGGCAGCAACAGCAACAGCAAATTATATAGAGGCTTATGGGTGCTGCCGCTGCCCTGAAAAATAGATTCTATTACGGCAGCAAGCAAAACTCTCTTTTTTCCACTCTCTTTTTCACTCAGTGTTGCCAATTTTCACTGAAAATCCTAATGTACTTTGTTGAGCAGCGAGAGAGAGTTGCTGCCGCTGTCGCTGCCGCAATGTGCTTTGGCTGTAAAAACGAGCGAATGTTGTTTTCTCCAATTTCAAGGGCATTTCACATTACTGCACATTCATAGCAGATGCCGGTAGTCAGAGTCTAATGAAAAAACTTATGCAAAAAAAATGCCAGAAGTGGCTTGCGAAATTGTTGTTGCTCGTTTTTGCTAATACGTGAAGTCAGAGTGACCAGGGTTGCCAATTGCTTCAACATCCTCCCCGCCTTGAAATCTGGGATTTCAATGATTTATGTCATCGGTGATGTTGGTTGGTTCGATGGGCAGCTTGCACAGTTTGGTGATGGCCCGTTTCTGTAATCCTGCAGCAGTTTTGACGATGGCTACCCGAACCCTTCCATCTGTTCCTGTGATGGGCTCGATTACTCGGCCCATTGACCATTTTAGGGGTGGTGTTGCTTCTTCCTTAATCAGAACGAGATCATCCTTTTTTAGATTTGGATGATTGGTCTTCCACTTGGACCTTATTTGTAGCTGTTTTATGTAGTCGTTGCTCCAGCGCACCCAGAAATGTTGTTGAATCCATTGTACCAACTGATATCTCCTTAGCATGCCAATCTTCTCGCTCAGGATCGATGGCTCTGGAACTGTCAGTAGTGGTTTTCCTATCAGGAAGTGAGCGGGGGTTAATACCTCCAAATCGGAAGGGTCGCTGGTTAGTGGTGTTAGTGGTCTACTGTTTATCATTGCCTCTGCTTGACAACACACGGTGTGTAACTCGTCATGTGTCAGTAGGTGGGTGCCTATAGCACGTCTAAGGTAATGCTTGGCCTGTTTGACGGCACTCTCCCACAAGCCGCCAAAGTGCGGTGAACGAGGTGGAATGAATTTCCAAGTAATTCCTTCATCTCGGCATGATTGATAAACTGAAGCATAGTGGTTATCTGTCATGAACGTGGTGAGTAATTCTTTTAGCTCTCGGTTAGCCCCTACAAAATTTGTTGCGTTGTCACTGTAGATTATACGGCACTTTCCTCTTCGTGATATAAATCGCTTGAGGGCTGATATAAAGGCATGAGTTGTTAGGTCCGGCACAACTTCGATGTGAACTGCCTTTGTAGAGAAGCATATAAATATGGACAAGTACACCTTTTGCGGAGCCCTTCCGCGAATTCTATGGGTAATCGATAGAGGACCACAATAATCGATACCCGTGATTTCGAATGGTGGTGATTGATTGACACGGTCGGCAGGTAAGGATCCCATTAATTGCTCTGAAATAATTGGCCGACAGCGGTAACACCTAATGCAGCCACGAAGAATTTTCCTTATGACTGTACGTGCACTGATTATCCAGAAGTTGTTTCGAAGAATGGCTAATAAGGTTTGCCCGCCAGCATGAAGGTGGACACGATGATGGTGGCTAATGAGCGTATGAACAAATGGATGCGACTTTGGCAGCACAATTGGATGTTTTGTCTGGAACGGCAGTGAAGAATTAGTGATTCTACCACCTACCCGGATAAGCGTGTTGTGCAAGAATGGTGACAATTGCGATAGTTTTGATTGAGAGGCTACTTTTCGTTGTTGTACGAGATCCTTGTATTCTTGAGCGAATGATTGTCGTTGTATGACCGCACAAATTGTGTGCAATGCTTCGGTGATTTCCTCTGCTGTTATTGGACCTGCTGGTACGTCCTGCTTTTTTCGGAGTACGGCGATGAAACGTTTTACATACGCGAATGTACGAAGAAATTTGTTGTAATCATTAATAAACTTGTGATTGGTTAATTCATCTGTGTTTTCCTTTGACACTAGTAGGCACATTTTCTTGCGTTGTTCAGGCAAACTCTTTACGGCTTCCGTTGGAGAATTGGGCCATTGCCTATAATCTAGTAAAAACGGTGGTCCGTTAAACCAGAGGTTGTTCTTCAGTAAGTTCACTACAGATGATCCACGTGAAACTATATCCGCAGGATTAAGAGCGGTCGGAACATGGTGCCAAGAAAACTTTGACGTAGCTTGCTGAATCTTAGTTACTCTGTTAGCCACGAAAGTAGTCCAACGAGATGGTTCATTGCGGATCCATGCCAAGGCGATTGTTGAATCTGTCCAACAATAAACCCTTCGCGGCTTGGGACTAAGGGTCTTTACGGCTTCTTCCAACAATTCGGCCATTAGCAGCGCAGCACACAGCTCCAATCTAGGCAGGCTAATTTCTTTGGTTGGAGCGACGCGAGATTTGGCGCAAAGCAAAAAAGAAGTGGGAGTATTCTCGTTTGCGACGATGTATATACACGCACCATACGCTCGTGTACTAGCATCTGCAAAGGCATGAATATCAATATTGGTTTTAAAGTGGACAAACCTTGGGATTTTGATTTGATTAACATATGCGAGCTCTTGACACAACGTCTCCCATTGAGTGAGGATGGCTGGTGGTACGCTTTCATCCCAGGCGAGTCTGAGCTTCCACAGCTCCTGCATCATGATTTTTCCCGTCACTATTACCGGGTTGAGCAATCCAAGCGGATCGAAAAAACCGGCGATATGTGCTAATATTACCCTCTTCGTGACCCTTGATGCTTTATGATGTGGTGGTAAATATATGAATCGAAATGTGTCGTCTGCTGGAGACCATTTCAATCCAAGTGTTTTGATGTAATTGAAGTCGTCGACCTGGACTTGAACTTCCTTGTCGCCTTCTGGTATATCCGCCATGACACCATCATTGTTTGATGCGAACTTTTTCAATGGAAAACCGCCAATGTGAAGAAGGTTTGCTACTTGATTTTTTATTTCGATGACCTCATTAATTGTGGAAGCGCCTGTCATCAAATTATCCACGTAAAAGTCGCGCAGTGTGACTAACGACCCAATTGGAAATGTTGACGAGTTTTCTGTTGCGACTTGTCGAAGCGAACGAACAGCGAGGAAGGGTGCACAACTAGTGCCGTACGTTACTGTCTGTAAACGGTAACATTTGATGTGATCAGAGGATGATTCTCTCCATAAAATGCACTGCCAGCGCGAATCTTGCTCATCAATGAGAATTTGGCGGTACATCTGAGCAATGTCTGCCACGAGTACATATTTGTGAAGTCTAAATCTAACAAGAATTGTGAACACGTCATCCTGCAATGTGGGACCTACTCGAAGTATTTCATTCAATGATTTGCCGTTGGCAGTGCGACACGAGGCGTCAAACACTACACGCAGTTTGGTTGTTGAACTATCTGGATTGACGACACAGTGATGAGGAAGGAAGTTGAACCCTTCGTATTCAGATTCTGGAGTATCAACTAATGTCATATGATTCAAGCGGATGTATTCCTGCATAAATTCTAGATACAAGGTTTTAATGTCACTGTTGTGTTGCATTCGCTTTTCAACTGAGTACAGCCGCCTTTTTGCAATGTCGAAAGAACGACCTAAACTGGTTGGTGGTTCCTTAAAGGGCAATCGAACAATGAATTTACCTGTGTCAGGACATCTTCTTGTCGTCTCTTGGAAAAACTTCTCACATTCTTCTTCTTCTTTTGTGACAATACTTGGTGTATTAGAGCCTACAGTTTCTAACGTCCAAAACCGTTCAAGTAGATGAGAAAGATCTGGTTGCGAAGAATTTAGCAGGGTAGGTTCTGAACATGACAATGGTGATGCGATGGTTGTCAGTGACGACGATGACAGGGCAGCCCTCGAACTTACGGCTCCTGACACTATCCAGCCTAGAAGAGTTTTTTGCAAGATTGGCCGGTTGTGATTTACTCGTATTTGCCCCACTAGAAGCAACTCATAGAAGAGGCTTGCTCCAATGAGCATATCGATGGGTCCAGGTTTGTTGAACGTTTGATCAGCGAAAACAATATTTTTTGGGAGGTTCCACTGTTCTACGTCGATTAGGCGATTTGGTTGATAGGTTGTTATTGTGGGTATGACGACGGCTTCCAAATTTGTCGAATATGCGCAATACAGAGAACTGAGGCTTACTGTACAGTATTGATGTGCTTCTGAATTACAACAGCCAATTCCATTGATTTTTATGTGATTTTTCTGACGATTTAAATGTAAAAATTGTGCTGTACGCTCCGTGATGAAGTTCAGTTGTGATGCAGAATCGAGGAGAACACGAGCTACTAACGATATTCCTTTGCTATTGCTAATTTGCACAAGAGCAGTGGCGATGATGACTTCACTATCCTGGTGCCCTGTTTGCAACGCAACAGACGACTGCCCTGGAGCAGTTGGCGCGCTCGACGTTGTTGAATTAACTGACTGCCCTCTGTGAAGAAGAGTATGGTGAATTCCCTTGCACTGTTGACACCTATTGCTGGACGTGCAAGCAGTAGCAACATGTTCTGTTCCGAGGCAATTAAGGCATAGGTTTTTTTGTTTAACTAGGTGATACCGTTCTAGTGGATTGAGTGCAATAAACTTAGCACATTTGAAAACGTTGTGATAAACCGGCTCCTCGCACAAGTTGCAAGTGGGTTTTGATACTACAAATGTCGACGATTTTGAATGTGAAGTTGATGAATTTGACGAACGAAATGATGGTTGATTGGTGGTTGACGAACGAAGTGATGGTTGATTGGTAGTTGACGAACGAAGTGGTGGTTGATTGATTTTCTGCGAATTGTTCCCACTGACGATTTCAGCGGCCTGACAATGACGCTCTACGAATTTTGCAAAATCATCCCAAGTTGGTAGTGTAAAGGAATTCACGTCACCAGTTGACGCGAGGGATTCTTCCCATTTAGAGTGTGTTTCGACATCCAATTTTGACAAAACTAAATGAAGTAGAATCCCGTCTCCGATTTGAGCGCTAGTGGCAAATGATTGCATGGCTCTCAAATTTGCGTTGATTGTGTCAATATAATTGCGTAATGCCGATACATTAGGCTTCATGACTCTTTGAGCCTCGAAAATATCATGTAAATGAGATTGGAATATGAAACGTTTATTATCATACCTGGCGATAAGTAAATCTAGTGCCCGTTGATAATTGTTCGCAGTCACTTCCACCGATTGTATTAAGTGACTTGCATTACCTACGATGCATGAACGGAGATGTTGGAACTTCTCTACAGCTGATAATTCCTCGTTGTTGTGAACAAGCGTCGTGAACATATTGTAAAAGTCCATCCAATCGCGCTGCTCTCCACTGAATTTTGTTAATTGCAGGCTTGGCAATTTTACCTTGTTGTGGTGGGTGATGCGGGTGCTGCTAAGTTGCACATCATGTCCATTAGACTGCATGATCTCCAAGCGAGACAGAATTAAAGCCTTGATTTCCACAAACGAATCTTCAAATTCCGTACGAAATGCCGTATCTACCTGCGTTTCGTCCAAGAGCTCTAACTCATCTTGTAACTGTTCGAACACGTTATACTGTCTATCGATTAGCGCTAATTTAACTTGCAACTGGTGGATTGACATAGCGTTTATAATCTCTGTATTTTCGCGCAACGATTTCAACCGATTTATTGTTTGCTCGCGTTGCCGCACTTTTATGCCCGCCCGCTTTGCGACCACTCGTCAGCCTCTGAGTCTGTCATTTTCACAGATCCGGCTCGAAGGACCACTAATTATGTTGCATTCTTCGCTCGTTTGCGAAAAATTAAGTGGACTGTATGCGCCTTGATTTCAATAAAACTTTTTAAATATTTTTAAGATTTATTCTTGCAGACAAAATGGTTTCACTTTCCAAAAATAACCAATTACTTTTACAAAGATATAATAAATTCTCATGGTGAACTCTTCTTGAACTTGCTTGGTCAATTTCTACATTCCAACTAACTCTGACTGTACGTATTTACTTAAAAACGAGCGAATGTTGTTTTCTCCAATTTCAAGGGCATTTCACATTACTGCACATTCATAGCAGATGCCGGTAGTCAGAGTCTAATGAAAAAACTTATGCAAAAAAAATGCCAGAAGTGGCTTGCGAAATTGTTGTTGCTCGTTTTTGCTAATACGTGAAGTCAGAGTGACCAGGGTTGCCAATCTTCAACAGGTCTATTTGCTCGTTCCGCAATTCCATTTTGTTGTGGGCTGTAAGCTACTGTAGTCTGCTGGTAATAACTACTAATTTGTAAAAAAAATCATTAAATTCGGTGTTAACACATTCCCGCCCATTGTCACTACTGGGTTTTTATACTAAGCCCAGTTTGTTTTTTGTTTTTATCTTAAAATCTTTAAATCAGAGCCTGAAAATAACTCTTATTCAAAAAATTTTTCAAGTTAAAAGTCAACTTTTAACTTTTATTTTAAAAGTTAAAAGTTAACAGTTAACTTTTAACTTTTATTTTTAAAAGTAAAAGTTAACAGTTAACTTTTAACTTTTAAAATAAAAGTTAAGCTGGGGATAGGAAATGTCGTGAAATGGATTTTGGACATGGTGGACGGTGGGTGTGGACCCTCCAAGGTGGTAACACGGGGGTTTTTTGACCAAAAAATTTTTATTGCGCAAATCGATAGTAAATATCGTGAAACGGATTTTGGTCATGGTGAGCGGTGTGTGGAGACCCCCAAGGTGGTCACACGGGGGTTTTTTGACCAAAAAATTTTTATTGCGCAAATCGATAGCAAATATCGTGAAACGGATTTTGGTCATGGTGGGCGGTGGGTGGGGACCTCCAAAGGTGGTCACACGGGAGTTTTTTGACCAAAAAATTTTTATTGCGCAAATCGATAGCAAATATCGATGACCCCTCCATATCCATGTGACCCCTTTGGGGGTCCCCACCCACCGCCCACCATGACCAAAATCCGTTTCATGATATTTCCTATCGATTTCTGCAATAAAAATTTTTTTGGTAAAAATTCCCCCGTGTGACCCCTTTGGGGTGGCGCCACCCCCCGCCCACTATGTCTAAAATCCGTTTCATGATATTTCCTATCGATTTCTGCAATAAAAATTTTTGGGTCAAAACACCCCCGTGTGACTCCTTTGGGGTGGCATAACCCACCGCCCACTATGTCTAAAATCCGTTTTACGACATTTGCTATCGATTTGCGCAAAAAAAATTTTTTGGTAAAAAGACCCCCGTGTGACTCCTTTGGGGTGGCATAACCCACCGCCCACTATGTCTAAAATCTGTTTTACGACATTTGCTATCGATTTGTGCAATAAAAATTTTTTGGTAAAAAGACCCCCGTGTGACCCCCTTGGGGTGGCCCCACCCACCGCCCACTATGTCCAAAATCCGATTCACGGCATTTTCTATCGATTTGTGCAATAAAAATTTGTTGGTAAAAAAACCCCCGTGTGACCCCTTTGGGGTGGTCGCACCCACCTATCGATTGGTAAAAAAAAATTTTTTTGGTCAAAAAACCCCCGTGTAACCACTTTGCTGATCCCCACCCACCGCCCACCCAATCAATTTAATTTAGTATTAATATCACTTACATATATATTTCCTATCAAGTGTAACAATAAAAGTTTTTTTGGCAAAATCTGCCTACATGTCTTCTTCTTCTACTTCAACTTACACTCTATCATACACACAGTAAGGTCTCAATCGCCAGCAAAGGACTTCAATTCCTTCAACCTTAATTCCTCAAAAGGAATTGAAATTTCCAATTCCAAATCCAATTCCAAGTAATTGGGACTTATAATTCCATTCCATGTGAAAGGAATTTCTTTGCTCAATTCCAAGTCCAATTCCTTTCAAAAGGAATGGAATTATATAAAGTAAGGCTCACTCAATTCCATTTCTTTTGCTTCAAAAGTACTTAATTCCAAAGTCCTAATTCCTGAGGAATTTACTCGGAATTGGAATGGAATTGAGTTTCCCCAGCTCTGCTACTACACTACCAATGTCATTTGCCAACATGCTCTCTCCAGAGGCAAGTAAAATTTGTTTCGAATATTTTTTTCAATAATAAAAACATGTTTTTGTCTCGGCACATGCATATATATGTGAAGATGCGCTACTATCCAAAATCCAGTTATTAATTGAGCTAATTCCGTTATTTGCGCTAAGAACTAATTCTGTTTCTTCACCCTGACCGAATTTACACTGCAATGTGCCCACGTAGACCACAAGAGTAGTATGAAAAATGTTTATACTTGTTACTGTTCGCTATATCTGCAGTGTTGTTGTTGCGCCTCGCACCGTTATTATTCCTTTGATACTATGGTTTTACTACGAGTCCATGCTCACCAAATGTATCAATTTTTTCTCCTCGGTGATGTTCTTCCTATAATATTTTAATCTTTAGCTGCTCCACCGTCGGTAATTTGTCTCAGCTCTTAATGGCGACGACGAAATTCTCCATCTCTTGCGGCAGACTGCATAACAATAAAATGCTAAGAATATGATTTTGATATGATCTTGTCATTCAATACCACTTCCTTGAGACTGTCAAAAATAATAAAAAAAATATTAACTTGCACTCCAAATTTCTGATCGAGTTTGAACAGAAATTTAACTAATTGCTTAAACAATTTTACTTTTCTTGCTGGACCTTCATCCTGATAAATATGATGTAACTTTTCCCATGCTTTCTTAGCCATGGTACAGTTTTTAAGATGTATCAACTCTGAAGCTTTTACCAAAGAATATACAGTACATAGAAGGCGCATGACGAAAATGTTTCAAATTTTCGTAACAGACGCGGTCGGTCGGTAGGGAAAGGGGTACTAGCAACATGTATTATTTTTGGACGTAGGCAAAATACACACGACCAACGCGGCCAGAGCTCGATAATTTCTCGTTAATTTCTTCTCTTCTCTCTTCGTTCCTCTTTCCTACATTTGATTGCTTCTTATTATTTCTTCTTCCATGGTCCGAGCCCAATGCATTTCTTACCCTTTCGTTTCGTTGCTTTTGACAAAGTACAGTTGCTTGCTGCTTGTGTTGTGTAATTTTATACTGTCTGTGTTTGCTTTGGTCGTGTGTTGGCAAGGTTGTCGGCGCTTGCGGCCGCAGCTAGAATTTTTTGCAATTTAAAATTGAAAAGCCAATTTCTTCATGTTACGCGATATGAGAAATTGGAAATTGAAATAATCGTAATATTTTTTTAGGATAATTTTAAAACCAGACAATTTTTAAAAGACCAAAAATTTTTAAAAGTTTACAAGCAATAAATACTCGTATTTATTAATTTTTGGAATTTAATTTTTCAAAAAAGTTTCTTAATTCTTTTTAATAAATACTATAAATATTTTATTTGTAAGCTTATTTTATTAAATTTCAACATTTTCTATATGTATGAACATTTTGTAAAATACTTTATTAAATTGGTTTGAACATTTAAAAAACATTTTGAACTTTAAGAAGTTTAAACGTTTCAGATATCCCTTTTTTATTGAATTAGAGGTTTATAGTTAATCCAAATGTTCAAAAGTGTTTTAATTTAATAAAAATTAAAGATTAAATTCGGCTACTTTTCTCAAAAATTATATCAATTCAATGTACCGGATAAAACGCAAAGAATATACCGACATTTTTCCTCAATTTTTCAATAAGAAAAACGCAGTTGCGCTACGTTCTTCTTATTGCTAAAAAGGCATTCTCCTCTGTCGTTTTCATTTATTGCCGACGTTTAGCGTCGTCAACTCAGAAAACTCAAGAATACCCACACAAAGCTCATTCTACATGCGATGACACACAGAAGCTAAATGACACAAACACATCCATTCAGCATTCGTCTGCACATCGTTAGCATAAAAAAGAACACCTGGCACGCGAATAAAAAGAAGACTGTACAAAAATTAAAAAATTTTTCTTAAATTGGAAAAAATATATGTTTATACTACTCCCGTACCCAGTTTCGAACCCAGGCCTTTTACTTGCGAGCAAGCCACTCTAGCCACTAGGCTACCGTGCCCTATGAAAAAATTGCTTCACACACCATAAATAAAGGCGAAATTGCTACCGGCTTTGATGCTGATAAAAGAAGCTGCCGTAAAATCCATTATGATGCGAAACATGGGCGTACGGCTACCTCCTAGAAGAAACCTCAGGCAAAGAATGTTGCGAATGATGCGCAACATGGACGTATGGATACGTCCTTCGAAGAAACTTTTTTGCTCTGAAACATGTATGAGATGCGCCTTCTATTTATTACATATTCTTTGCTTTTACGCTTAATGTAATACTCGCCAAAGCCTTTTGGCAAAGAATATGTAATAAATAGAAGGCGCATCTCATACATGTTTCAGAGCAAAAAAGTTTCTTCGATGGACGTAGCCGTACGTCCATATTGCGCAACATTCTTCATACATACGTCCATAACCAGAGCAACCAGTGATACGCAACATTCCTCGTACGCCCATGTTTCGCATCATAATGGATTTTACGGCAGCTTCTTTTATCAGCATCAAAGCCGGTAGTAATTTTGCCTTCATTTATGGTGTGTGAAGTAGTTATCCTATAGGGCTCGATGGCCTACTGGCTAAAGTAGCTTGCTCGCGAGGGGAAAGGCTTGGGTTCAAAACTGGGTGCGGGAGTAGTTATAAAAAATATCGTTGTAATTAATTTTTTCAATTTAAGACATAATTTCGTATTTTTTGTACATTTTTCTTATTTTTCGCTATAATAACTAAAGCGTTGTTATAAATACTATAACAAATTTTGGGTTTTCTCAATATTGTTTTATTCGCTGCTCTTTGCAAATAAAATTCTAAATAGAAAAAATATATAAATAATAAAATACCATGCAAAATTAAATAAACTATATCAAAACATGCAGAAGAGCAATAATAATAATATAAAGTAAATAAACTATATTAAAACATGCAAAAGAGTAAATAATAAAATAAAGTAAATAAACTATATTAAATCATGTAAAAGAGTAAATAGTAAAATAAAGTAAATAAACTATACTAAAACATGCAAAAGAGTAAATAATAAAATAAAGTAAATAAACTATATTAAACTATATTATTTTACGAAATGTATATTACGAAATATACATATACGAAACATATAGAAAATGTTGAAAGTTAAGAAAGTAAGATAAAATATTATAAGTAATTATAAGAAAGTAATAAAAAATATTTATAGTATTTATTATAAATAAATTAAAAAATTGTTTTGAAAAATAAAATTCCAAAAATTATTACAATTAATAAATACGCAATATTTATTGCTTGTAAACTTTTAAAAATTTTCGTAAAAATTATCTGGTTTTAAAATTATCCTGAAAAAATTTTACGATTATTTCAATTTCCAATTTCTCATATCGCGTAACATGAAGAAATTGGCTTTTCAATTTTAAATTGCAAAAAATTCTAGCTGCGGCCGCAAGCGCCGACAACCTTGCCAACACACGACCAAAGCAAACACAGACAGTATAAAATTACACAACACAAGCAGCAAGCAACTGTACTTTGTCAAAAGCAACGAAACGAAAGGGTAAGAAATGCATTGGGCTCGGACCATGGAAGAAGAAATAATAATAAGCAATCAAATGTAGGAAAGGGGAACGAAGAGAGAAGAGAAGAAATTCACGAGAAATTATCGAGCTCGGGCCGCGTTGGTCGTGTGTATTTTGCCTACGTCCAAAAAGAATACATGTTGCTAGTACCCCTTTGCCAACCGACCGACCGCATCTGTTGCGAAAAATTGAAACATTTTCGTCATGCGCCTTCTATGTACTGTATATTCTTTGCTTTTGGTCAATCGATTTTCAAGCAACTCTCTGCTCCAATGTAGATTCTGGTTCACATACACATTCGATCACATTCCAATAATCCAAGGTAATGAGGAGACTCTTTATTTGCACCGAACAGCTAGCAATATTTTCGCCGTTTAATTTTTTTATTTGCATCAAGGAATTCGCCATTATACTGAATATATTTCGAATGCATAGTTATCGTTTAGTTCGGTTAGTTATCTAAAAATGCAGTGAGTTATTCAAGAATAAGAAGAGAATATAAATTAGGTGTACATGGTAAATAATAAGTTGTACTGTTAATTAGGTTTGTACACTATGTATGTATTTAATATTTACAGGGTGAGCTAACAATAACAACATAAAATTATCAGTGCGATTCCAACATTTCGCATACAAAATCCAGCAACATCACAAACGAAACCTACTCACGAAAAAAGGGAAGACATAAATAGCAGATGGATTAAATGAAGGATTGAATGCAACGTCATAATTCACTACATCCACATCCTTCATTCTACATCCTTCCAAGACATCCAATATAAAAACAATATAAAATATTATCTACAATAAATTAAGATTATACTTCTATTCTAAGATTATATTCAATTTATCAATTTATATTATAAGATTATATAAAATCATCATAATTAAAATTATTAATATAACAATTAATTCACCATTATATTTACCTCTCCTTTACTAACCTTTCCCCAGTAAAACATAAATACCATCAATAATAGACCCAATAGTATTAACAAGATCAAACACGAAAATGTACCCACCAACACCCAACACATATGTACATACTAGAGCTATGCACAAGCCGTTTTGAAGACAGCTAGGCACAAATCGGCACGACTGCTGTTTTGTGACTGCCGTATAAAAATCGCAATAAACACCAACTGTTGTGGTGCCTTTACCCGACCGACATTAATTTTTACTGCTTGTTCGAAAATTTGCAGTTGCTGTTTTAATGTTGATGCATTTCTCTCTCGTTCCTTCCGCTTAATCTCCAAAGGAACGAAAGAAACGCAAACGCAAACATCCCCTCCCTCAAACTCAAAAACCATTCTTATCTATTTTTCCATGTAATTATCGTCTTTTTCTTACTTTGTTTTTGTTGTAAATGGTCCACAAATTGTGGCCCCGAACAACGATTGAAAACAATGAAAAAATGTTCTGCCACATTTTCGAGAAAAACGACAAAAAAAAGGAAACGAAAAAAAGGGAGAGGCACGCAATGGTTTTTTTCTAACTAAAAGCCTAGGAGACGGCTGAACGTATGTACATATGTATTTAAAATGTATGTGCATTCCGTGTGTGTATCCTCTCTTATATCTATTTAGCAATTGTTGGCATTAAAACTGTTGTGTCATTTTCGTCTGACAATTTTGTTTTTGTTTCCAGCAGAGCACAAGCAATAAAGGCTATGAGTGCAAATCTGAAATGTTTTATCAATTTTTACTGATAAAACGTTGTGTCAAAGAATATGTATTGTATAGAAGACGCATCTCATACAAATTTTCGAACGAAAAATTTTGTTCTGTGGGTCGTACCGGTACGACCCAAGTTTATAAACATTGTTTCTACACATTGTCTTTTTCGCTCAATTTTTACTCAATTTCTTGTGGTCGTGTTAACTTTCCATTGCTATCGTATTTTCTCGTTTTTCGGCAAACGATGGGGATGGGAACTTGTTACTGAAAAACCAATCGCTGGTTATAGGGCTTGGTAGCATAGAGGCTAGAGCAGCTTACTCGCGTGCAAAAAGGCCTGAGTACGAACCCGGGTTCGGAAAAGAAAATCGTTCAAATTTATTTTTTCAATTTAAAAATAATTTCGCAATTTTTTTACATTTTTCTTGTTATTTATTGTCTCCATGCCCAGGTGTTCTTTTTTTGACTAACGATGTGTAGAAAAATTTTGAATGGAATTTTTTTGTGTCTTTTAGCGTCTGTGTGTCATCGCATGTAGCTTTGTGAGCTCTGAGTTGACGACGCTAGACGTCGACAATAGATAAAAACGACAGAGAAGAATGCCTTTTTAGCAATAAGAAGAACGTAGCGCAACTGCGTTTTTTATCATTGAAAAATTGGGGGAAAATGTCGGTATGCTCGACATTTTATAATTAATGTATAATTTTTGTATAATTTTGTAATTTTTTAAAGTATAATTTTTGTTAGATGTAGCCGAATTTAATCCTAGTTGTTCACTTTTTTTAAAAAAATTATTGAACAATTGGGGTAACGATAAACTAGTTCATGTTCATACATATAGAAAGAGTTCAAATTTAAGAAAGTAAGCTTACAAATTTTTTAATATTTAAGCTTTTAATAAGGATTAACGAGATAATATTTTAGGAAAATATTTAAAAGATTACGAGCAATAAATACTTGTATTTATTAATTTTTGGAATTTAATTTTACAAAATAATTTTTTAATTCTTTTTAATAAATACATACATACTACAAATATTTTTAAAATATTAAAATTTTAATATAATTTCATATTAAAATATTTTTAAAGTATTAAAATATTTGCAGTATTTATTAAAAAGAATTAAAAAATTACTTTGTAAAATTAAATTCCAAAAATTAATAAATACGAGTATTTACTGCTTGTAACAAATATTTTCGTAAAATATGATCTCGTTAATCCTTATAAAATTTTACAGTTTTTTTTAATCCTAATTTCTCAAATCGCGTAACATACAAAAATCTTCAAATATCTTTTCAATTTGAAAAAATTGAAAGTTCAAAAAATTTCTAGTTGCGGCCGCAGCCGCCGACAACCTTGCCTATGACCAACACACGACCAAAGCATACGCAGACGTATAAATTTACCCAACACAAGCAGCAAACAACTGTTCGTTGTCAAAAGCGACGAAACGAAAGGGCAAGAAATTCACATGAAATGCATTCTACTCGGGCCATGAACGAAGAAATAAGTCGTTCAAATCGCCTTCTTTTTGCTTATCATGTGTTTTGTGTGTATGTTGCAATAGAAGCACCATATAAATTGTTAATAAGCAATGCGTTTGCCGAGTGAAAAGAAGAGAGAGGGGAAGCAATTCACTTGCTGGCAAGAGTGGCAAGAGCTCGGGCCATGAAACATCATGTCCCGAGCTCGGGTCATGATATTCGTCGAGTGTGTGCCTATACTCAAAGAATACATGTTGCTAATACCCCTTCGCCTACCGACCGACCGCATCTGTTGCGAAAAATTGAAAATTTTGAGTGATGCGCCTTCTATATATTGTATATTCTTTGGTATAACCATAGAGTAAGAAATAACAAGAGGCCGAATCAAAGAATATGTATTGTATAGAAGGCGCATCTCATACAAATTTTCGAACGAAAAATTTTGTTCTGTGGGTCGTACCGGTACGACCCAAGTTTATAAACATTGTTTCTACACATTGTCTTTTTCGCTCAATTTTGACTCAATTTCTTGTGGTCATGTTAACTTTCCATTGCTATCGTATTTTCTCGTTTTTCGGCAAACGATGGCATGTGAACTTATTACTGAAAAAGCAAGTGCCACTTATAGGGCTTGGTGGCCTAGAGGCTAGAGTAGCTTTCTGGTGAGCAGAAGGCCTGAGTTCGAACCTGGGTTCGGGAAAGAAAATCGTTCAAATTTATTTTTTTCAATTTAAGAATAATTTCACAATTTTTTTAAATTTTTCTTGTTATTGTCTCCATGCCAGGTGTTCTTTTTTTGGCTAACGATGTGTAGAAAAATATTGAATGGATGCTTTTGTGTCTTTCAGCATCTGTGTGTCATCGCATGTAGAATAAGCTTTGTGAGCTCTGAGTTGACGACGCTAGACGTCGACATTGACGACGCTAGACGTCGACAATAGATAAAAACGACAGAGAAGAATGCCTTTTTAGCAATAAGAAGAACGTAGCGCAACTGCGTTTTTTCTCATTGAAAAATTGGGGGAAAATGTCGGTATGTTCGGTGCGTTTTATTCGGTACAATAGATTAATATAATTTTTCTTAAATGTAGCCGAATTTAATCCTAGTTGTTCACTTTTTTTTAAAAAATTAGTGAACAATTGGGGTAACGATAAACTAGTTCATGTTCATACATTCTATATGTATGAGTTAAAATTTAAGAAAGTAAGCTTACAAATTTTTTATATTTAAGCTTTTAATAAGGATTAACGAGATAATATTTTAGGAAAATATTTAGAAGATTACGAGCAATAAATACTTGTATTTATTAATTTTTGGAATTTAATTTTCCAAAATAATTTTTTAATTCTTTTTAATAAATACATACATACTACAAATATTTTTAAAATATTAAAATTTTAATATAATTTCATATTAAAATATTTTTAAAGTATTAAATTATTTGTAGTATTTATTAAAAAGAATTAAAAAATTACTTTGTAAAATTAAATTCCAAAAATTAATAAATACGAGTATTTACTGCTTCTAACAAATATTTTCGTAAAATATGATCTCGTTAATCCTTATAAAATTTTACCATTTTTTGTAATCCCAATTTCTCAAATCAGGTAACATACAAAAATCTTCATATATCTTTTCAATTTGCAAAATTGAAAGTTCCAAAAATTTCTAGTTGCGGGCGCAAGCGCCGACAACCTTGCCTATGACCAACACACGACCAAAACATACACAGACGTATAAATTTACCCAACACAAGCAGCAATCAACTGTTCTTTGTCAAAAGCGACGAAACGAAAGGGCAAGAAATCCACATGAAATGCATTCTACTCGGGCCATGAACGAAGAAAGAAGTCGTTCAAATCGCCTTCTTTTTGCTTATCATGTGTTTTGTGTGTATGTTGCAATAGAAGCACCATATAAATTGTTAATAAGCAATGCGTTTGTAGAGTGAAAAGAAGAGAGAGGGGAAGCAATTCACTTGATGGCAAAAGTGGCAAGAGCTCGGGCCATGAAACATCATGTCCCGAGCTCGGGTCATGATATTCGAGTGTGTGCCTATACTCAAAGAATACATGTTGCTAATACCCCTCCGCCTACCGACCGACCGCATCTGTTGCGAAAAATTGAAAATTTTGAGTGATGCGCCTTCTATATATTGTATATTCTTTGGTTGTGTGTTTTGAAAGTGGTTTTAAAACGGCTTGTGCACAGCTCTAGTACATACACACACCTCAAGACACATATTCAATAAACCGGCCGATTTAGAACATCAACACCACATCACAACCATCCAATAGAGAACAATCAATTAACACAATCAAACTTCAAACCCGTTTTCCACACCGATTCACCAAAAAGCCATCCAAATAACCAAATTGCTGGATGTCCGGATGCTTGGTTTTTACATACTAAAATGCAATTTGAACTACAGAACATTACCGACGATAACACAAAATTTCAAATAGTTCTCATTGCATTTTCGCAAAATGTGACAACCAAGATCCTGAACACTATTTATCCGCTCCCAACCATTAATAAGTATCAATGCATCCAAAACGCACTGTGTAAGAGATTTTCTCTTAGTGAGGAGAGAAGATTAGAAGATTTCTCCAGGGACATGAAGTCCGTGAAGGGCTCTGATTCAATCGTCGGTCGCGAATTACTTTTTAAATTGTGGCTACGAAGACTACCACAACAACTATAAATAAATCTTACATCTTGTAGTGACAAAAGATGTAACCAAAAGACCGCAAAATTATACAACAATTTCTAGCATCGATTCAAATTCAATGGAACGCTGCATGCAAAATTTAACGCAAATCACTGCAACACTTTGTCAAAATCTAAACAAACTAAAATTGGACATGAAACGAACATTTCCAGATCAAGGAGATTTGAACTGGCGCTGCAGTCTTAGTTATCCCAGCATCTAAATTCAACGAACTCTAAACGAAATTCGACATCAACTTGACAGCCGCAAACGGTACCCTCATACAAACGTTTTGGCTCTTGAGTTTTCTAAATCCATTTAGGATTACGTCGCGATTTTAAATTCCCATTTCTCTTAGCAAACATTTCTACCCAAATAATTGGCTTTCTAGCTTTTCAAGGAGCCAACTTTCTAGAAAAATTCTGGATCTTAGTAGACATGAAAAACAAACAAATTACCGATGATATCACAAAGTTCAAAACTTACGGAACTTCTGGGTTTTGTGATATATTCTCTCTCAAACTAGCTACTTCTTAAAAAAAATTTATCTTTTACCCTCTGAATCTCTTTTACCAATTGCATTACCATACCCGACCGATATATACTCCCACATATTCACGACTTAAGCATTGAACTCGAAAACAAAACCATTTCTTCGAAAAATTTACCTCGTTAGTGCATACCACCAGATCCCTATGGTCAAAGAAGACATATATAAAACAGCTATTACCACCACATTCGGGATGTAAGAACTTTTGCGAATGCAATTCGGCTAAAATTAAATTTATTTTAGCTCCATCTATTCGGCTCCATTAAATTAATGGAGTACTATCTGGTTTTGATTTCGTATTAGCATATGTGGATGACATATTAATAGCAGGGACGACGAAAATCAACACCTCGAACACTTAAAAACAATTTTCACACGTCTACAAAAATATGGGATTAATATAAAACCAATAAAATGTACCTTTGGTGTTCCGTGACGAAATTTTCTTGAGCTACGACATTACTCGCGAAGGAATACAACCTACAAGGGAACGAGTCCACACAATTACAAGCTTCGAAAAATCGAATTCCATATAAACCTACAAAAATTCACTTGCATATTTTTCACAAAAACTTAGTCATACCGAAACGAAGTACTTAAAATTTGACAGAGAATTAATAGGAATTTATAGAGCTGTCAAACACTTCTTAGAAGGTAGAAATTTTATTATAAGAAACTTTATGATTATGGTATATGATATAATTTTAAGACGCCTCACCTAGAGAATTGTTCGTGACCTTAAATAACAACGTTAACATTGATCAACCTCTTCAAAAACTAAGAGAACATTTTTCACACATATCTTTAAGAATCACCCATCACAATACCGACAAAAGTTACGTACCAAAATCACTATATACTTCAAAATACGATTACCTTAAAATTATTCGTGCAATTGACCTCCGATTGGTCAAGCACCATATGAAGGTCCTTTGAAAATAATCTCAAAATCTAATAAAACCTTTCAAATACAATACAGCAACAAAATTGAAACGGTCTCTATTAATTATCTTAAACCTGCACACTCAGCCAACAAATCCGAAAATACACCTCACATAACTAATCTATCGAAAAAGAAAGTAACTTTTAATATTACACAATTTTCTCTTTGTACTGTTCAATTTGAACTTTTACCTCTGTACGTTTTACTGGAGAGGAGTTAATGTAGTGCTAATATGAGATCTAATTAGGATGTTGTGTTGTAGAGTTTCGCTTAATACCTTGTACATCATTTTCCCGATCTTCTGAACTACGATGCGCTACGATTGCTTATTATTTTTGTATATTTTCCGCGAACATAAAAGTAGTCTTTCTTATATGAGACGTTAAATATACAAACGAATTCAATTCCTTATTTAACAGAGCGCACGTTTTATTAAAACGAAATTACGAGTTTATTATAACAAATCTTTATGTTTTAAGCGGTAGTGTTTAAGATATTTTGATGTTAAGATATTTTGCTATGACAGTTAATATTCATTCCAAACAATGATGAGGAATAGATGTTATATACATAGACGAAAAAAGCAAACAATTGTATATGCCTATTTATTTAAACAATAAAAACCTTTTGAAACATTAAATTTTTAAGTGAAGAAAAGAATAATTACAATGGGTTACAGATTATTGAAAATATTATCCTCCAAAAGTAAATTTTTGTAAAGAAAATGGAAAAAAATTATAATTTCAATTAAATTTTACACTTGAACTCTTTTCTTAGACTTTGATGGTAGAGATGAGCGATCCAGTGATTTTTTAGGAACGGTGACAGCAGTGACAGTGACATCCGGGTCACTGTGATTTCAACCAGTGATTTTTAGTCACCGTGGCTTTGATATAAGTAAACGACGATACCAGAAGTTTTAGCGAGTTTTAGGTGTAGATTTTTAATCTAAGCGTATCGTTACCGCTCGTTCTGCATTGTCATTTTCTTGACGGTAATGGTAAAGACACCGTTGGATGCCACTCATATGCTTTGTCAAATTTGAAATTGTTGTCTTGTACGACAATTTAATTTTGCATATTTTTCGCTTTGCGTAGATAACATCTTCTGCCACAAAAAACTGCCAAATCGCACTTTTTTCATTAATTTTATATTATTTATTCTCATTCTTTTTGTTTTAAATGGTTAAAAAATTGTGCAGCAATGTTGCTTTGAAAAACTCCGTTACCTTAAGTCGCAGAAGGGGTGTTTAGTGACAAGCAAATCTGAATACTGCCCTGCAATATGTATGCAAATAACTTAAGTAACTCTTACTGTATTTTACATAAATGAAAGATACTTTTGATACCATCAGAATGGTATGCATATCATCCGGACATCTTTTACAGTATAGGAGATATAGACAATAAATTTTCAAACTTTAAGGGGCTAAAACTCCTAATCCAGACGAGAGCGACCAAAAATGTTGTTGGAATCAGCGCCAACGCCAACAACAACAAAAGCAATAATAAATTTAAAGAGTTTGTACTGTGCTGAATCTGTTCCCAATTATGGTGTTTAATTAATAAAAATAATTAATAATAAACATATTTTACAGCAGGTTTTTAAGCTGCACAGATAATTATAAATTATTGCAACTGTTGTGTATCGTCAGTCAGCATGTTGCTAAACATCTGCTGTCGAGTTGCGGTCGCCAATTCAATTCGATTCATAGGCATACTTTTAGGCAGAATTGATTGCGATGGCTGTGCTAAGCACTCAGCCACTGGCTAGCGATCGCGACTCGAAAGCGGAATGTGTAAGGCCAGCTTCCGCGGCCAGCACAATTCAATAATGGAAAGCTGGTCAAGGTTCTCCTTCCGCGTCTGACGCAATTCTTGCATTGCGCTGACCCAGCGGAAGACAGAGAACACGGAAGAATCTTGGCGGCCGTGCTGGTGACGACCGTGGCTCTGCCACTTTATAAGCCCGTACCCCAAGAGTACGAGATTCACTTGGAGAGTGAATTTGGTGTTGGCCGTTCTTTGTGAATAGTTTCTAGTGGAGAATTCGTTCCTTACGAACGGGTTAGTTCAGTGCGCGATTAAGAATAAGTTAAGAATAAGAGTCGGTTCGTAGTGAATAAACTGTAAACCAAGAAGAAATTGTGTGTCTTATTGTTGAAAGGACCGTATCAAAGGGCATCCGCAGCACCGACGGTGGACGCAATCTGGCAAGTTACAGCATTCGGCAATCAGAGCTTCGGGAAAGGACAACATTTGGCGCAGCCGGTTTTTCGTACCGAAAATCGCAAGGTGAGTGGTACTTTATGTATTTGTAGATTAGGATAGTATGATTTAATTGTATTTTTTGTAGTATTGTAGGCGAGATTATTGGGGTAGATTTAGATGCTACTGTAGGATGAGTACCATTTACCATGTTTTTAAGTTTTTCTTAGCACGGAAATACGTATGGTGATAGATAAGCAGGCGCGCTTCGTAAGTCGCTGTTTAAGCTATCGGGTTAAGGGTTCGTGCTTTAGTAGTCGACTCTTAACCAGTGTACTGTGTTCCGTGGTGAAAATGATGAAACAGAAGGTTAGCTTAGAGTAGGTAGAACGTTTGCCAGTAATTTAGTGGACTTGCTGAATTAATTAAGCTTATTAAGCTCGCATATGGGCTTAAGAGTAAAGTTTTAATTTCTGATTTAATTTTATGACAATTAGTTTATTAAAATAATAAATCGATCAATGGAAATAATAATAAAAATTGTGAAATAAATTGGATACGTTGGTTTTTCCATATAAATTATTCACGCTGGTGGGAATTCATGTTTGTATATTTATAGTTAGTAAATCGAGTAAGCAGTTTTGCGCGTTGTTCAAAAGTGAATAAACGGTGACATACGTACATACATACATACGTATCAGGCCGTCCGCTGAACTTGAAATGTTACCGACGCGAACTGTGCAAACCTTGGTTTAACGCTACACATGGTGTCACTTGAACAAGGGTTGCCAGGGGACGGTATACTTGGCCGGGACAACCTGTGGAACAAGTCCATTATAAACTCGGTAAAGAAGAGTTTGACATTGTTCGACACAGAGGGCAAACATGTTGCCAGAGTGCCACTTGTAAAGATAGATGGAGTGGACGAGGAAACACGTGCGACGCGTAGCGTGGTAAAAGCTCGGTCGACGTGTATCGTATCTCTTAAATTGAAAACAAAGATTCCAGTTGTAGTAGTCCACAAGAGGCAGATTTCTCCGGGGATTTACCTGGGAGAAACCCTAGTGAATGTAGTGGGCAATAGGGTCAATGTCCCAATTCTGAATTCCACGGAAGAAGATTTCGCTCTCAACGACAAATTCGTTCCGGAATTCAGTGACTTCAGAAAGTATAAACATCCAGCCCAAGCAAGCTCGATTAATAGTATCGTGAGTTCTGACATTAAGGAAAGGCTAAACATGCTAATGAGTGAGTTAAGGCTGGACACTAATCTGAATAGTAAAGAGAGGGAGTCAATTGAAAAGGTTTGTGCATCCTACAACGATGTGTTCCTTTTGGAAGGAGATAAATTGTCTTACACACCTGTCTTGGCGCACAGGATTCCCACTGTAGCGGGTCAAGCGCCCATAAACCAGAAGCAATACCGACTTCCTCATACGCATAGGGAAGAGGTGAACAGACAGGTGGATAAACTTTTAGAGGACGGTATGATACGTCCAAGCACCTCACCGTGGAACTCCCCACTGCTTCTAGTTCCAAAGAAGAGTGGGAGAGACGGGGAGAAGAATTGGAGGTTGCTGATAGACTACAGGAAGCTCAATGAAGCGACCGTTAAGCAAGTGTTTCCCATACCCAGGATAGATGAAATACTGGATCAGTTGGGAAACAGCAGATATTTCTTTACTTTAGATTTAGCCAGCGGCTATCATCAGGTTTCAATGGACGACAGTGACAGGGAAAAGACGGCTTTTAGCTTGGCGTTAGGTCATTTCGAGTTTACCAGAATGCCATTCGGTCTAACGGGGGCACCTGCCACTTTTCAAAGAATTATGAATCATATTCTTACGGGTCTACAGGGCATAGACTGTTTCGTCTATTTAGACGATATTGTGGTGTATGGAAGCAACTTAGAACAGCATGAATGGAGGTTGATAAGGGTTCTCGAGGCGTTAAGGGAGAATAATTTGAAGCTGAACGTTAGTAAATGTCAGTTCTTACGTCGCGAGGTCATTTACTTAGGGCATAAATGTTCAGAGCAGGGTGCCCTTCCCGACCCGCAGAAAGTGGAGTGCGTCAAAGGCATTCCACCTCCAAAGAATAAAAAAGAAGTACAAGCGTTTTTTGGTCTGGTGAATTACTACCGGAAATTCATACCCGGCACAGCGAGTATAGCGCTGCCCATTAACAAGTTGTTGAGGAAGGACGCTGTTTTCAACTGGACGAGAAGCTGCCAGGAAGCTTTCGACAGGTTGAAGGAGGCTATTGTAACTCCTCCAGTCCTAGCGTATCCAGACTTTTCTAAAGAATTCATTCTCACGACAGATGCGAGCGGCGAGGCATTGGGGGCCGTCCTTTCACAGGGAAGGATAGGGGTAGACCGACCAATAGCCTTCGCGAGCAGGGCTTTGAATGACGCGGAGAAGCGTTATTCTACGATCGAAAGGGAATTTCTAGCCATTGTTTGGGCTACGAAGAACTTCCGGCCCTATTTATTAGGCCGGCCGTTCAAAATAGTAACCGATCACCAACCGCTGAAGGGTATAGCTAACCTAAAGGATCAAACGTCCAGGTTGGCTCGGTTCAGGCATAAGCTCTCCGAGTACCAATTCGAGATTGTGTACAAACCGGGGAGAAAAACTTGAACGCGGACGCTTTAAGCAGGATTTCACAACGGGAGATCGTAGCAGCCGTTGAGACTAGGTCTAAGGCTAAGGAGCGGAAACAACGAGAAACTCAAGTAGAACATGAAGGTAGTGAGGAGGAGGATCAAACTCGTAGTCTGAGGAATGATTCGGCAATTTTACTGAAAGACCCCAGGGAGATTGAGACTGTGATGAACGATTTTCACAACACTCCCCTAGGAGGTCACCAAGGAGCGGTGAGAACTTATTTAAGGATTCGCAGGCAGTTCAGATGGCCGGGAATGCAACGGCAAGTGAAGAAATTCGTCAGAAACAAAGTTTCAGGCTAATAAAGGTAGTAGGTTGACGAAGATGCCTCTGGTACTGACCGACACTCCACTTAGGCCATTCGAGAAGGTCTATATGGATATAGTCGGCGTCTTACCTGAGACGACGTCGGGAAATAAGTACATTCTGACCTTTCAGGATGACTTCTCGAAATACATGGCTTGCGTAGCCATACCGGATGCGGAGGCCAGCACGGTGGCCAAAGCGTTTTTTGACGAAGTCATAACCCGACATCGCATACCCAAAGTTCTAGTTACCGACAACGGTACGAATTTTGTTTCTAAGGTTTTTTCCGATGTGTGCAAGATGTTAGGTATAAAGAAATTGCACATTACGCCCTACCACCCTCAAGCGAACGGCTCGCTGGAACGCAGCCATAGGCCATTGGCCGAGTATCTGCGCAGCTTCGCCAAAGAGGACGGTTCCAACTGGGACCAGTGGCTCTCGGCGGCTATGCATGTGCATAACAACACGTCGCACACATCCACAAAACAAACACCTTTTCGTACCTTATACGGTTTTGACTCAGAGTTTCCCACGAATTTGAAACGCAGATACAGTCCGGTTTACAATGTGGACGATCCCTCTAAGGTATTGAAGTACCAGATACAGAGAGCGCACGAGTTGGTTCGGCAGAACCAGGAGGTCGCGAAAAGAAAGTCGAAAGAACTTTACGACAGAAACACAAATTCTGTGCGAGTTCAAGGTAGGGGATAAAGTGTTACTGAAAAACCAGACCAGGAAGAACAAGTTTTCGCCGGTTTGGGCCTTACGTGGTGACAGCTGTGAAGTCACCGGTTACCACAGTGTTATCTGTGAGAGGGAGGGAGAAGTCCTTCCATAATAATCTTTTGAAGCTGTATAACAGCGGGTAAAACGGAAGTTGCATGAGTCAGCCACACAGCTAGTTCTAAGTAGTGTTAGGTAGTATATCTAAGTAGAACCGAAGGATGGCAGGGTTCAATCGTCCTGTAATAGGTTTCTTTTTGTTTTGTTAGTTAACGTAGAGATGGTAGTCCGGCTAGCATTATTGTTGCTGTTGGGAGGCGTGAAGTGCGGGCCCGTAACCGTGGAGGAACTCCCAGCGACCCCGATATATTTCGAGAAGATCGGGGATGCGATATTATATAGTAATGAATGGACCGTGTTTACAAAGTTCGCACCACTTAACTCCCTCGACCTAGTGGAGGAGGTGAGTAACCGTGCGGCCGAAGTTAGGGGGACTTGCGACAGTGTGAACGGTAGGTTCGCGCTTGTGGACTTTGGGGGAGTATGGGGGGCCGTGGACTTTGGGGGGCAATAGATGGGACCGTGAGCGCGGTCCTCTCAAGGGTAAGGAGTAACGCGAGGATAATCGACTCCGCGATGGGAGGAAGGAGATCGAAACGTTCGCTCAATTTTATCGGGGAGGCGCTGAATTGGGCATTCGGTACTATGGATCAAAAGGATGCCGACCGGATTTACCAGGATCTGCGTGGGCTTGACGTGGAGCAGACCAAGCAGTTGGATCTCATGAAGAAACAAGTTACGGTAATGAAGGCGAACTACGATGATTTGGCCATCCCTGTCACGGCCGCGGTTGACATGGTTAACACCATGCAGGAGGAACTGAACACGGCCGTAAACCAGATAAATAGGATGAACGGTTTTAATGAAAGGGAAATAAAAAGTATCGATTTGGGTCTACGAATGATGCAGGTGCAGTCCGCGGTCGAGGCCAGTCTGGTCGAGATACAGGGCCAGCAGCTGTTGGAGATGGCTATTATCGACGATCTTATCAAGGGCAAGCTGCACCCGGCCATTCTGACCGAGGAAAGACTCAAGGAAACGGCTAAGTCGCTCGACTTGGCGGGAAAGGCCAGTTGGTTTCTCGAGGACAGCTTCGACGTCCACAGGGTGGCCAGAGTCAGGTCGTTCCCTTCCGATCAGGGGTTAATCGTGGCCGTGAAAGTTCCCCTCCCGGAGGGCGAGAGGTTCACGATAATTAAACCGTATCCGATCCCGGTTTTCCTCGCTAAATAAATGGGTAAATGGGCTGTTACGACGCAGGTCTCGTTCGACTACATAGCTGAGTCCAAAACGCGCTGGCGTTTTATGGGGTTGTCTCAGCATGAGTTGGACGACTGTGGAATTCTCAACGACAAGACTACGGTCATCGAACGCAGGCAGCTGAGAGTTTGTAAGAGGACAGGAAAAACGCTGACTGGGAATAGTCACGTATGCGAAGTGGGCTTGCTTCATCACAACAACGTGGATGAGAGGGTATGTGACCAAATCGCCATACCGGCTAGCTCTGGCGTGATAGTGAAAATGGTGGCGTCAAATTCCTGGCTGTACAAATTACGGCACGACACGGATCTGGAGGTTCATTGTGGGCGGTCGACGGAGTCGCTCGTGATAGCGGAGTTCGGAAAGATCAGGCTCGACGAGGATTGCGAGGTTCATGGCGAGGACCTTATATTGCATTTCGAGGAGAACGCGAACTCGACCCTGGACGACACCCACAAAACTCCTAACCACACCATGTTAGTGGATCTGTTACGGAAAAATTGGACGGCAGCGATCACGACCAATTCCTCGGAGTACCGGTTACGTCCAGTCACTCTAACAGACAGAATCAGAGTCAAGGACGTTCTTGCGGCTGGGGGCAAACGGATCGACGACTTGAAGATGGAAGTGGAGCAGGAGAAGGACATACGGAGGATATCCGGAAGACAAAGGTCTCTGGAGACATCGGGGGTGATCGGGGGGGGCGCCGTACTAGCTCTAGTGGTCATAGGGATCCTTTAAGATTGTCTGGAGAGGGGGTTGTAAATGTCACACTGGGGGGAAGTGCAGAGCATAGCCCTTCATTCTTCCTGCTATCTCAGCGCCGGTCATTTCATCACCGGTAACGTTGCCTCTAACGACTCTAGTGGCATTAGCTCCAGAAAATGAAAGGTAAGCGGAAGAGACATTGCTGAGACCGTCCGTCGCGGAGCGGAATTTCTTTATAAAATGCGAGTACGAGCTGGACGGTTCAACAAAGTATCAACTCTTCTTGCGGTGATGTCAGAAATAATTGTAATCAGCGACGAGTCCGACGCGGAGTCTTCCGGCGGGTACGACAGCCCGTGGGAACAGGCCTCGTACGATGACCTGGGTCTGTACGGGGAAAGGGAGGCGGAGGTATTCGGAGCAGCTAGCTGCGAGTGAGGAGGAGTCGACACCGGCCGGTGAGGAGGAGGCGCCCCAAACCGAGTGGTTCGATACCACCGTGGACCGGGAGGTGATTCGTCGACACGGGGTCGTGCAGGAGGTCCTGCACATCACGCTCACCCGCACCACATTGGATCCGGAGGTTTGGCGGAGCCGCTCGTCCGCTGCCTGGCCGAGGGGGCTTCCGCTACCAATAGCGGCGGGACCCGTACCACTGGCCATGGATGGAAAGGCCAACGGACCAGAGTCGGGGCGGTGGAGAGAAAAGCGGAGTGCTCCGAGGGCCGGACGGGGGCGTCCCTATTAACTTCCACCCGAGTCTCCTTCTCGGTTTGAAAATTCTCTCCCTTCCGTCGTAAATCATATAATTCGTTTCTGTTAATTGTATGTTTTGTCAATGGTCAATTGAATAAAAGTCATGGAACAATGTTAATCAGTTAATCGTTTTCTGAAGTTTAGTTCTTGCAAGCTTAGGGTTCGTGGTGTTATTGCTAGTGGGTTTATCAGTGTTAATTTACAGAATTTGGTTTGACGATATTAACTAATTTATTTGCAGGTTACCACGAAGATGGAGTTCACAGCAAGTGGTAGAAACATGGACAGAATGTGTTAAACATGAATAGAATAAACAGAAAGACCAGCATTGGTCCAGCTATAGTTAGCTCAGGAGCAGTGCTTGTCTTTCTTCGCGCAATGATGTGCAAGTCGCACGTATGTGTATATGCACGCGTATATGTATACGCATGCGTATATGCATACGTCACAACGACGTTTCGGCGTAAATGCATACGTTTTAACGCTTAAGACATTTACAGCGTAGTATGTAAATGTACATATGCGTGGTTTTTGGTTCGATATTAGACCACTTGGGTTTTGATACATTAACAGCAATAGATATTAACAGTACAATAACCAATACAACATTTAAGAGATTCAATATAGATTTTAATAAAATCACATATTTGTAACTATTGGATTCTATCATATTTGCAATAATGGATAATGTTAAGTTTAATAAATTAGGCGTATGAATGCATGAAAATATACAATTAAAGTAATAACCCGTTGTAGAGGAAATGTACATATACCAAATTTATTTTTAAGAAACGATAATGGCAACAACGAGGTACGAAGTAGAAGGGGAAACCAAACGAAATAAGTTAGAACCTAGACGGCATTATAATGTTAGTTTGATAAGGTCGTAATGCTCATGGTGTTAGCAGTAATTTACTTGGAGATGGCGGGAAGCAGAAGCAGACAGCGGCGGCGTCAGCAACAGTGATGGTACCGACAGCAGCAGCGAAGAGTGCCAAAGGCGGGTAGCTGGTTTTCGAAAAGTTGGTAGACGGAGTCCTGTGGATTGGCCCGGGGTACGACGGCTGAGGTGGTCACCGCGAACATACTGACACCCATTATGCCGCATTACTTCCGGACCGGCCAGGAAAGGCGTCCAAACCGAAAGTTGGCGACACAACAACCAGAAGGGTCGTGCAACCATTTCCAGCACAACGTTTCAAGTACCACGCGCCATAGTACATGCCCGAGGCAATGCCGAATTAGTCGATTCGTTAAGTCGACGAGGACGATGGCATAAGCAGCACATCCATATGGCATGCGTAGTGTGCATAAGACGCAAGGGCCGAGCCCAAGCCTTCGAGTTTGGCACACCCAGCGCAAGATGTCCTTAACGGTACCATTACCTTTGCTGCAGTAATCACCACCGCATGAGAAACGCTACCGTGAGCCGCAGCAGTCGAGGAGCAAAAATATGGGAAGCAAGCAGTACCAGAGCAGCTGGACGCGCATAGTTGAGCGCAGTTTTTTTTTTAAGGTGAAAGTTTAAGTTAGTAGTATAAGAAAAGAAAATTAAGTAGTATAAGGAAAGAGTTGTAACAGTATTTTAAGAAGCCATTGTAATACAATAGTCCGTAATACTTTGTAATAGCGTAAGTAGTTTGTAAGCTCCGCACGGCTATAGTATTTTTTAAGCCACCCAAATATTTGTCAGAAGAAAAAATTACTGTCGCTTCTCGACAATTTTTAAAATTTTTTTTGTCGCTTCTCGACAATAATTTTTTCTTCCCCTAGGGGTGGAGGGATGTTGTGTATCGTCAGTCAGCATGTTGCTAAACATCTGCTGTCGAGTTGCGGTCGCCAATTCAATTCGATTCATAGGCATACTTTTAGGCCGAATTGATTGCGATGGCTGAGCTAAGCACTCAGCCACTGGCTAGCGATCGCGACTCGAAAGCGGAATGTGTAAGGCCAGCTTCCGCGGCCAGCACAATTCAATAATGGAAAGCTGGTCAAGGTTCTCCTTCCGCGTCTGACGCAATTCTTGCATTGCGCTGACCTAGCGGGAGACAGAGAACACGGAAGAATCTTGGCGGCCGTGCTGGTGACGACCGTGGCTCTGCCACTTTATAAACCCGTACCCCAAGAGTACGAGAGTTAGTTCTTGGAGAGTAAATTTGGTGTTGGCCGTTCTTTGTGAATAGTTTCTGGTGGAGAATTCGTTCCTGACGAACGGGTTAGTTCAGTGCGCGATTAAGAATAAGTTAAGAATAAGAGTCGGTTCGTAGTGAATAAACTGTAAACCAAGAAGGAATTGTGTGTCTTATTATTGAAAGGACCGTATCAAAGGGCATCCGCAGCACCGATGGTGGACGCAATCTGGCAAGTTACAGAATCGGCAATCAGAGCTTCGGGAAAGGACAACACAACTCTAGATTTTTTTACAATATATATGTACATACGTGAAAAAAAAATACGCAAGCGAATTCATGGCGCGGGAACAATCCAGTGACAGGAACGAATATTTGTGTAAATATCATGAAACAAGTCAGTGACAGGAACGAATATTTGTGTAAATATCATGAAACAAGTCAGTGACAGGAACGATTATTTGTGTGTGAATATTGGAACGAAGGCAGTCACTGTCACTGTCACTGGTAAAAATATTTTTCTGTCGCTACAGTGACCAGTGACTTCAAAGTAACAGTGACAAAGTCACCGGTACTGAAATATCGCTCATCTCTATTTGATGGGCGAACAAAGGGCCAGACCTTGATCCCTAGTATAACTCAGAAAATAGAGGATATCCTTAGAATAGCTACCAACAGTATAAAATTATTAACCGTGTACGAGTATATATAAATTCGCGATACTTTTTGAACAGACCGCGTATATGGTTAATTATAAAACCATCATAAAAATTTAAAAAATTTGTTTTTCTTAACAATCCCATTCCGTGTGCTAAGATATTTCAATACAATATACAAGCTTTCAAATCAAACAAGTCATACTTTAAATATGCATTATAAAGGGTGGTTAAAGGAACAAGTAAAGAATAGCTGCCTAGCTCTGATTTAAAAAAATTGTTTTTACCGTTACTTTTTACCGTTAGGACCGGAAGTAGTAGTTTTTTGTCGGAAGTCAGTTGGATTTAGAAACATTCAAAAGTCAAATAAATGCCTAATATCTCAGTAACTAAGTGAGATATCGGGACGAGGAAGATACCGTTTGAAAGGTATTTTTATTTTTATTGACATATTTTAAATATGTCAATTTTTCCTAGAAACAATAATTTTTTTTCTCCTAAACGAATACATTAAGATACAGAATAGATTATATTTCTGAAAAGCCTGATGTTTTACCTTTAAAACGATATATAATATGGTACACTTACTACTTTCGATACCCTCAATCAACAGAATCCTCTCGGTAATGTGAGGCTTTTTGCATACAGGTTTCCCTGCGTATTAGCGGCCTTCGGCCGCGGCAGGGATCATAACCCTCAATCAGCAGAATCCTTTCGGTAATGTGAGGCTTTTTGCATACAGGTTTTTCCGCGTATTGGCGGCCTTCGGCCGCGGCAGGGATCATAACCCTCAATCAGCAGAATCCTCTCGGTAATGTGAGGCTTTTTGTATACAGGTTTCTCCGCGGCAGGGATCATAACCGTCAATCAACTGAATCCTCTTAATGTGAATAATGTGAATTTTTTTGCATTAAGGCTTTAAAACAACCTTTTAAACAGCACCAATGTTATGTCGATATCCGAACTCGTTTTAAAGATATAGCACTTTCATTTTTGGCATTCCAAGACCTATAACTTCTAAACTACACGAGACCGACAAAAATTTTCATCATCTTTAGACTAGGGGCGATCAGGGCTATCCCACAAAAAATTTTTTTAAAATCGGAGCTAGGCACCTATTCTTAACTTATGTCGACATTTCTCAATTTCAGACTAACTCAATTTGAACCATGGAAAGATACACAATCGAGCAACGCGTTAAAATTATTCAGGCTTATTATGAAAATGGGCGTTCAAATCAAAATGCATATCGTGCAATTCGTGATTTTTTCCGTAAATTTAATCGTCCAAATGTGCATAGAATTGGAAAAATCGTGCAAAAATTTGAGCAAACCGGGTCTGTAGGAAATGTGAAAACACCAGTGCATGCTCGTACAGCTCGTACTGCAGAAAATATTGCTGATGTTCGCGATAGTGTGGCTGAAGAGCCGTCCACCTCAACTCGTCGTCGTGCCCAACAATTGCACCTCTCACGCTCGTCGTTGATGAACATTATGCATAAAGACTTGCATTTACACGCTTACAAGGTGCAATTGACTCAAGAACTAAAGCCTCTTGACCATTCCAAACGTCGTCAATGGTCAGAATGGTGGCAAGAAATGGCAACAGTGGATGATCAATTTTTTAAGAAAATCATCTTCAGTGATGAGGCACATTTTCACCTCAGTGGATTCGTCAATAAGCAGAATTGCCGCATTTGGGCGAATGATAATCCAAGAGTGATTGTCGAAAAACCAATGCACCCACAAAGAGTGACTGTTTGGTGCGGTTTATGGGCTGGCGGCATCATCGGGCCGTATTTTTTCCAAAATAAGGCTGGTCAGGCAGTTACTGTGAATGGTGTTCGCTATCGTGAGATGATAATGAACTTTTTATGACCCGAATTGGAAGATATGCATGTGAACGATATGTGGTTTCAACAGGACGGTGCCACTTGCCACACAGCTAACGAAACAATGGCTCTTTTGCGCGACAAATTCAATGGCCGTGTTATCTCACGTGGTGGCGATGTCAATTGGCCGCCAAGATCGTGTGATTTGACACCGTTGGACTTCTTTCTTTGGGGTTATTTGAAAGAAAAGGTGTACGTCGATAAGCCAGCAACAATTCAAGAGCTAAAGGATGAGATAATTCGGCACATTAACGGCACAGAACCTCAATTATGCCTCAGCGTCATCGAAAATTTGGACCATCGGATGGAGGTGTGCCGCCGAGGTCGCGGCGGCCATTTGGCCGATATTTTGTTCCATACATAATTGAATCATACCAATATTATCATAATAAAAAGAAATGACAATAATTTCCTAAATAATTTGTGTTTTATTCAAAATCAACATCGGCCCTTAAAATGTAACCACCCTTCAAAACAAAAATGCTTATGTATCTTTTTGTAATCAAGATTTTCACTGTGCAGTTTTATCAGAGGTTACAAATTTAAGTAACATCTACAATTTTCAGAGCATAACATAAAAGTCGTCCCGACAAATTTGGAGGAATCGCTTTAATGGTTAATAACACCGTCTTTTTAAAAAGTTTCTTTAAATACTCAATTAGATATTGCTATCAAAGAAACTACAAATCTAAATCTAAATATAATACATATTTGTGTCTATTTATCTCCCGCATTCAATTAAAATTAAAGAGTTCGAATCTGAGCTAAACAAATTATTATTTTTTTTCGATCCTTTAGAATAAGGTGTTCAATTGCGATGATTTCAAAGCTAGATGCACATCCTATGGTAGATTCAACGAGAGGTCTCAAACTATTAACCTTAATGGCCAATTTCAATTTCAAATGTTTAAACAATATTAATCCTACATTCAAAAGATTTCTTACGTCCCCAAATTGTAAGGGCTCGGTATTTGAGGCTTCTACAAATTCCTTAAATGTCTGTCTGTCTGTCTGCCTGAGGAATTCTGTTGAGGAATTGATTTCGCTCAAACTCGACTTTTGCGTTGCTAAAAAAAGCAAACTTAAAACTACAAAAATGGTGTACGGCAATTGTTGGCCGTTTTTAGAAGCTTTGCCAGCACAACTTTGTAAATTTAAGCCAGGAGATTTTGAATTAGACAGTTCGAATTTATACGTGCAGCTACTGGGTTTTCAATGGAAACCGTGTGCCATTAAATTTCGTCTAAAAATAAAATCAGAGTATAAGTTAAGGATCATGTTACCTCAAAAAGCCAGAACAGCACACTCAGCGAATAACTGACGATAAGCGTCGTTCTTCTCGTGCTTCATTCTCCAACATTCGTCACGAACACCATTTCCGCCGGCTTGCTGACGCAGCGCTTTCAGGATCGTCGTTAGCGGCTAAAGCGTATTACCATTGTACTTTAGTTTTTAACTCACCCTCTACTTGATCAGTCCTAATAAAATTTGGCTCCTGCCATACATTAAAATTAAAATTAAAGTTCTTTTTTTAACTAATCCCGCCGGAGTGAAATTAATTGGCGCTCAACGTGGGGCCGGTTTAAGCAACAGCGCAAAGTGCCAATATAACGTAAAGTTTGTGCCGCGCAACTCACTACTGCAGAAATTAATGAATTGGAGTTCAGCGCAAGTGCCAACATAACTCAAACAGAGTTTGTGCCGCGCAACTTATTACTGCAAGAAGCTTCAGTATCAACTCCAAATAAACCAAATAAACCGGCCTAAGAAGCCTGTGTTCGGGAGAGGACCCCGAGTCACCATGGAGTAAGGACCTAATCAGTCCGTCGTTGGACGAAAGGGAAAATGTCCGCCCGAGCCGTTCATTCATCGTGGGATCTTAAAATACTGTAAGATTAGTGTTAAGAAAAAATTTATTGAAAAGTGTTAAATCAAATCATTCACTTCAAAGTGCGAAAAGCCAATTACTGAAAGTTTATATGAAAGTTTGAAATATAAAAGAAAATATAAGAAAAAATATTAAAAGAGAAAAATCTATACTCTAAAAGCCTCGAGACGAATTTAAAAACATAAAAAATTTTTAATTTTATATAAATTTTAATAAATTTTAATTCAATACATTTTTTTAATAAAAGTTTTTTACTATGTTAAAGGAAAAAATGAGTGTAAAATGAATTAAAACGAGGTTATTACAGACAAATTATTATTGAAAATGTCGCATGTATTTAATAAAAACATTTTTTTTGTAAACGAAGTTCATTTTCTATTTTCGTTTTCATTTATTTCTATAAAATTTAAATTGAACCCAAGAGGAAAAACTTATATACCATATTTAACACAAGCTAAATTTACTCCTCCAATATAAACATTTGATTATACTTTTTTAACTATTTTTTATTATTTTGTCTAAAAATAAAGCGAAAAAAAATTCAACTGCGATTCTTACGGGACCCTCCAGTTAAAACGAAACTTATATTCTTGCTTGACAAATATTCCGTTTTATTTAAAATAATATAAATAAATAACTCAACTGCGATTCCTACGGGACCCTCCAGTTATAACGAAACTTATATTCCTACTTGATAAATATTCTCTCTTACTTAAAATAAATTAAATAAATCAACTGCGATTCCTACGGGACCCTCCAGTTATAAACTTTTTTACTTTCCCACTGAGAAACAGTTATCTCTCTTTCAAAAATAAATCAAATAAATTAAATGAGACAATCCAGTTACTCTTAAAACCATCTAAAAATTATATTTTATATTCATCTCTCTGAAACACAAAAATTATTTAATTATTATGTCGAATCCGTCTAATCTCGTTCGACCCCCTGTTCTTAATCATGGGGCCTCCTCTGCTGCAGCTACTGCTCCCGCTGCAACAAATCCATTTACCCTCCATTAGTTAGGGACACTTATTACGATATTATTGGTTGAAAAATATTCCGTTTTATTTAAAATAAAATAAATAACTCAACTGCGATTCCTACGGGACCCTCCAGTTATAAAGAAACTTATATTCCTACTTGATAAATATTCTCTCTTACTTAAAATAAAATAAATAAATCAACTGCGATTCCTACGGGACCCTCCAGTTATAAACTTTTTTACTTTCCCACTGAGAAACAGTTATCTCTCTTTCAAAAATAAATCAAATAAATTAAATGAGACAATCCAGTTACTCTAAAAACCATCTAAAAATTATATTTTATATTCATCTCTCTGAAACACAAAAATTATTTAATTATTATGTCGAATCCGTCTAATCTCGTTCGACCCCCTGTTCTTAATCATGGGGCCTCCTCTGCTGCAGCTACTGCTCCTGCTGCAACAAATCCATTTACCCTCCATTAGTTAGGGACACTTATTACGAATATAGTAAAAGAACTACTGCAGACAGATGGGAAAACCCTACTAGACCCTATCTTAAATCCTCAGGCTAATTTTTCTAATTTCACTGATGCGACTATAGACTCGGCGCATGCTAATAACCTCTCAGATTTAGATAAGATACCGGACGTAGTCCGCTGCCTTCGTGAATTCTCTTGAAAACCAGGAGAATTTAGCTCTTGGAAGAAGAGTGTTGATCGTATAATGAAAATATACGAGAGTGAACACGGTAGTGCAAAATACTACGGAATAATTAATGTAATAAGAAATAAAATTGTAGGCGAAGCAGACATTGCTCTCGTATCTTACAATACCCCTCTCGATTGAAAAGCCATTTCCAAATGTTTAACCTTGCATTATGCTGATAAACGCGATCTAGGTACCTTAGAGTACCAGATGACCTCCTTGATTCAAGGCACTAAGACAATTTCTGACTTTTATCAGGAAGTTTACTCTCACCTCTCGCTTATTCTTAATAAAATAGGATGCATGGACATCTCTCCAGAATCTGTTCAACTACTGACTATAACATATCGTGACAAAGCTCTTGACACGTTTATTAGAGGACTTAACGGCGACCTACCTAGACTATTAGGAATAAAGGAACCAGCCGACCTCCCACAAGCTCTCCATTTATGTCTTAAATTACAGAACCAATCTTATCGGTCTAATTACGCTCTAAGTAATCAAAGTTTTATTAGGAAAATACATATTTCACCCTCATTACCACCTAAGAAACAGTACCCAATAAGAGACTTCTATCCCGAACAGATGCGTCAACCGCAATCACGTCCAAACAATTTTAATGCGAATAGATTGCCACAGACATATTTTTACCCAAATCAATTTCATCATTATCCTTAGCAAAACGTAATGCAACCTCTACGACAGAATTATCATAATTACTTCAATCAGAATAATTTCCAACGTCAAACCGTTCCTCCACCTCGCCCTTTTGCACCAAAACCACAACCAAGACCTAAACCTATGGAAATCGACCAAACTTTACACTCAAGAAATCCTAACTATATAAATAGGCCACGGGACAATGATCTTTTAGGAAAAAGACCGCCGCAGACAAATCCGAATAACCCATATAAACAGCAAAGAAATTTCCATATAAGTATAGAACAAGAAACAAAAGACAATGAATATGAAAAAAGCACGACTACCCAGGACAAAAACGACGGTGCAGATATTTCAAAATATTTTATTCAGAATCACAGTCACACAGAACCAGATAATTATGACAATGAAGATACTTACGACACCAGTGATTTACATTTTTTAGGCTAACGCACTTTTCACTGCCTTATTTCGAATGCAGACTGAAGAGTGGGAAAATGTTGAAATTCTTAATTGATACAGGCTCTAAGAAAAACTATATTCAACCTTCCCTTGTAGAAAAACCTATTCCAAATGAAAGCCATTTCTATGCTAAATCTATAGCGGGCAATGTTAAAATTACTCATCATACGTTTCTGAACCTCTTCGGTATTAAAGATACTAATCTTAAATTTTACCTTCTCCCTACTTTAAAATCTTTTAATGAAATACTAGGAAATTACAGTCTCAAAGAATTAGACGCGGTTATCCACACAAGGCAAAATTATATTGAACTAAATAGAAAAAATTAAAGTACGAATAAAACAATTATTATCAAAAACCTCACATGCCATTGACGTAACAGAAGGCCACATGACCGCTAACCAAAAATCAAACATACAATCCCTATTAAGGAGATTTTCGTCATAATTTGCAGAGCCCGATGAAAAATTAACTTATACTACTAAGGTACTAGGCGAAATTCGTACCAACACCGATTCTCCAGTTTACACCAGATACTATCCTTACCCTATGTCTCTAAAATCTGAAGTTGAAACACAAATATCACAAATGCTAAAAGATGGAATTATTAGACCATCAAGGTCACCCTATAATTCGCCAGTTTGGATAGTTAAGAAAAAACCCGATCCCTCAGGTAAACAACAATATCGAGTAGTAATAGATTACCTGAAACTGAATTCAATTACCATAGCAGACCGCTACCCAATACCCGATATTACAGAAGTTTTATCTCAATTAGGCGAAAATAAATATTTTTCAGTCCTAGACTTAAAAAGTGGTTTTCACTAAATACCGCTGAAAGAATCCGACAAAGAAAAAACAGCCTTCTCAATTAATAACGGAAAATACGAATTTAATAGATTACCTTTTGGTCTGAAAAATTTACCATCCATTTTTCAACGCACTCTTGACGACATACTTCGAAATTTTATAGGAAAGATATGCTACGTGTATTCATTGTTATTCAAGATTATGCCAAGTTAGCTAAACCTCTAATAACCATATTAAGGAGAAAAGAAGCTCCAACCTCCAAAAACCATTCAGGAAAAATCCAAATTCAATTAAATACCTACGCAATTGATGCTTTTAATAAGATAAAAAACACTTTAGTTTCAAACGACATTATGCTAACATACCCAAACTTTAATAAAGAATTCCATTTAACCACAGACGCTTTAAACTTCGCAATCGGAGCTGTCCTTTCACAAGATAGCAAGCCTATCGCTTTCGTTTCTAGAACACTCAACAAAACAGAAGAAAATTATGCCACAAACGAGAAAGAACTACTAGTAATAATATGGTCTTTAAACTCCTTTAGAAACTATCTGTACGGTCAGGCTAAAGTAAAAATTTTTACTGATCATCAACCATTAACCTATGCACTTAGTAATAAAAATAATAACTGCTAAATGAAACGCTGGAAAGCTATATTAGAGAAATATGACTACGAACTGTCTTACAAACCAGGAAAATCTAATATCGTAGCAGACGCCCTATCTCGGATACCACCCCCTGAACCACTAAACTCCTTAACAGCGACACAACATAGTGACGAAAGTTCTTCACATAACTTAATCCCTATAGTAGAGGCACAGATCAATGTGTTCAAAAATCAAATCTTTTTAAATTATGGTCAAGTGTCCTACCAATTTCAAATAGTATTCCCAACCTATCACCGACATCTTATTACGCAATTGGACTATACAAAAGAAAGCTTAATAGATATCATAAAACGATATTTAAACCCGTCCGTTGTAAATGGACTTAACACTGATGAACCGGCTTTAGGCAAAATTCAAGAGATTTACCCACTTGATTTTCTCCACTTTAGTAAATACAAAATTAGATTCACACGGAAAATAGTGACAGAACTAACCACTGAAAGTGACCAAGAACTTCAAATCCTTAAGGAGCACAAACAAGCTCTCCGAAATAGCCAAGAGAATAAGACCCAACTAATTAAAGAATATTATTTTCCTCGAATGAAATCCAAAGTAGAAAAGATAATAAAACAATGCGCAGTATGCAAAGAACAAAAATATGAACGACACCCTAACAAACCAATTCTCCAATCAACCCCGATTCCTCAATATCCTGGCCACATAGTGCATATTGATATTTACCATACCAATAACAGGACAATTCTTACGGCACCCCCCTATACTAGTTCAGTTAACGGCAAATAGAAAGATTTCATTCAACTCTAGCAGAAATAATTTCCTGTCTTAAACAGGAGAAAGAATACGACTCATTTAGAGATCTAGTAGACAGAGCAGATTGCAAATACAACTTCTCAATCCATTCCACTACAAAAAAGACAACTATGGAATAGTTATTTTTTGGAAGAATACCTCGAATAAACTCATTAGTATTACAGAAAATACGACAGGAAAATATTAAAAATCTCGAAACTAAATAAGAATACGACTTAAATTATCATAACAAAAGTAGAAAACCTTTGAAAACATATAGCCCAGACGAAATTATATACGTCAAGAATAACAAAAGGTTAGGCAATAAGCTCACCACTCGTTATAGGAAAGAAATAGTAACAAAATAACCTTGTAGTGTATCCCACTGTAACTACATTCCACTGCAACAACATATTTAAAACAAATAACCTAATTTACTATTTGACACTAAATGTACGTCAACTTATGACACACTAATGAATCGCTAACGCAAGCGAAAACACACGCGGTAGTTACACATTTAAACAATAACGTATCAATCATTGTTGTTAACTGAGTTATTGTTAATTCAGCAAGAATGCTTATACCAATGTAATGCTTAGTCTTCTTAAGCTATTAATTTTAATATAAATAAGAGCAGCAATTAATAAAGAAATCAGAATTGTCTGAAAGTTAAATTCAAGCTTTTCTCTTTTGGCTAGTGAGCCTTAAAACACTAAATTGGCTTGGTAAGCCTTTATACCATTTTGGCAAAAGTGCTTTTACTATTACAAGTCTATGGCGCATACCGCCTTGCCCTACACGAAGAATCCTGACTTAGTACATGGCGATCCTGCCCACCGAACAAGTATAGAAAAATCTGCCGTGGATCCTGCCCACCGAACAAGTATAGAAAAATCTGCCGTGGTACGCCAATATCAGTTACCTGCCGCCGTTCCTGAGGCCCAAATCTGTGAAGGCCCAAAGAGACTTACTATAGAGGAGTATAGGCGCAGACAGGTTGAATCCTTGGAAAGAAAGCTGACGTACGTTCCAAAAACGGGACAGCTAAAGCCGAAACGTAAGCGTGGGGGAAGGATATACAAGGACAAAAAGCGGCTGGCGTACATTAAGGCTATCCTGGCAGATACCAAGAACCCGCCTTCGTGGGAGATCAGCGCCAGGTTGTGGCAACAAAGGGAGGAACTTGAAAAGACAGTAAAGAAGTACCCGAAGAAGAACAATGGGGAAGGCCCAGTCTAAGGTAGCTGACGCAGCGGTCAACAACAGTCAGGCGACATCCATCGTCCTCCAACCGACGTTGCCAGAATTTGTTATCACCATCTTAGTTATACTTATAGTCCTATTCTTGATATACAAGGTAGATCAGTACATAAAGGCCTATGTAAAAAAACACAAGAACACGGTAACACAGGTATAAAGAAAATTGAGAATTGAATCTAAATGTTGTAAACATTTTACGTATAATTTAAATAAAAATTTCATATTAATATTGTCGTCTATTTGATGGAGGACATTAAAAAGGAATTAGATCAGCTTTTGTTAAATTTGAAGAAAAACCCGAATAGACCATACACAGAAAAGACACTTGAGAGTAAGTTTACACAAATAGAAGAATTAAAAACAAGATTTAATCTACTATCTGAGGATACAGATCAGGATGAGAACTTAGCTATAAAAACAGAGTTTAAAAATATATATACTATAACTAAAACAATTTTAATAGAACAGATGAACGAAGAGAAGAGAAATAGAAACACGAGCACAATGTCGGATTTTAATATGGAAACAATTATGAAAGTAGTCCCTACTTTTGCAGGGCGTTACAAAGAGTTAAATTCGTTCTTGACTATTACAGAGACCTTATACAACAACACGAAGCTAGAACAAAGAAAACATTAATCAATTTTATAGTTAACGTAAAACTAGAAGCAGCCGTAAGAACAGCGCTAGGATATGCAACAGAATTTGAAGACTTCAAGACGTTTAAAGACAGTTTAACGAGCAGATACAAATCCACATTAACTATACAACAAATTCATACAACACTTTCGTCTCTGACACAAAAGAATTCTACGGTAACTATCTTTAAAGATAGGATTCTTACTCTGGTGGCTGAGTTGAACAATTTACAAGTCGCAGAGCTTCCGAGCAATTCCACAGCAGCTGAAAAATCCGTAATAGCAAAAATGAATGAAAATTACGCATTATCTGTATTCAAAAACGGTGTTAACGACCACCTGAAAAACACGATATTCGCAGCACAACCTAAAACCTTGACCGAAGCAATCAATCTCGCGCTTGAGCTAGAGAAAACAGACGCACATGGACAAGTAATGTATTTTCAGAGAAACCAAAATTTTTCCAACCGTCCCACCCGTACTTACCAAAACTCGAATAATAACAGAAACTTCACTAGTCAATACAGAAGTACTTACCAAAACTCGAATAATAACAGAAACTTAAATAGTCAGAACAGAAGAAATTTTACCAATCAATCGAGGAACCAGCCTCAAACACAAGAACACAATTTCGTAAGTCCACATTGGCAAAACCAGAGGAACTACCGCAATAATAGAAATAATAATCACAATTCAAATATTCGAACTCATAACTGTTCCTACAATAACAGAAATTACGAACAACGTCGCGTTAATATAATCAGCGACCAGGGAAACGTAATATGCCCGGAAGATCTAACAGGCCTTCCGGAGGGCAACAATTAAAAATATACTGCATTAGAAGAATAACAGGCAATTATATTACACTTAACTGCAAAAACCACAAACACCCTCTTACATTTTTAATTGACACAGGAGCAGATATTTGACTTTACAAGAACCAAAACTCATTGGAAGACGAACATTTTTCAGATAGATACAGATGTAAAATAAGTGGTATAACCAACGAACAAATAACATCAATGGGTACCACAAGGCTGGAAATAATCTTAGGAGACAGAACAATATTAGAATCATTCCATGTAGTAAACTTCAATTTTCCGATAGCTACAGACGGCATCATAGGTAGAGATTTTCTATCCAAATATTTTTGCAAAATTGACTATGAATGCTACACACTCACGGTAATACTTCCAGATACAGACGTGATAATCCCTATTTCTTTAGGCCAAACGGTAATCCCACCTAGATCAGAGGTAATATGTCCAATAAAACTTAATGTAAAAAAGGACACAGTAATTTGTCAAGGAGAGATTCAAAAAGGAGTTTTTATTGCAAATTCAATTGTTCCAAGCAATGGCAATTGTCATGTCAGAATACTAAATGTTAATGACCATGAAATACGCCTCAACAACCTAGTTCCAAAAACAGAACCGCTGGATAATTACAATGTATATTTCGCAGAGTCAGCAGTACGCAATGACGACACACGACTAAATAAAGTTCTTGAACAAATAAAAATAAACAATTTAGATGAATACTCAAGAAAGTCACTAGTCGAAATACTAAAAAAATATCACAACAATTTCCACTTAGAAAACGAACCCCTATCTACAAATAATTTCTACACCCAAAATTTAACTACAACTGACGATGCACCAGTATACATAAAAAACTACAGACTTCCACATACACAAAGCCAAGAGATAAATAATCAAGTAACAGAATTATTAAAAAACGACATAATCGAACACTCCACAAGCCCATACAACTCACCTCTTTTTGTTGGTAAGTTAAATCCTAGTAAATGTAAATTTTTGCAATCAGAGGTAGTATTCGTTGGACATCTAATAACCCGTGATGGAATAAAGACTGATCCAGCTAAGTACGAGGTTATAAAAAATTACCCACTCCCAAAAACTGCAGACGAAGTAAGAAGATATGTAGCATTTTGCAATTATTATAGACGATTCATAGAAAATTTTGCACTAATTGCCAGACCATTAAATTCACATCTAAAGAAAGACACAGCTTTCGTTTGGACAGAAGAATGTCAAACAGCTTTTGCTACACTCAAAGAAAAATTGATTAAACCACCAATCCTGCAATATCCTAATTTTGATAAACCTTTTATAGTAACCACAGATGCATCGCATTTTGCACTAGGAGCAATCCTATCGCAAGGTGAGATTGGTCATGATTTGCCAATTTCATACGCCACTAAAACACTACAAAAACACGATATCAACAAGCCAATAATAGAAAAAGAACTTCTTGCAATCCACTGGGCGATAAATTTTTTTAAACCGTATTTGTATGGTAAAAAGTTCATTGTGGTCACGGACCATCGACCACTTATTTCATTATTTAGTCATAAAAACCCTTCATCAAAATTAACAAGAATACGATTAGACCTATCGGACTATGACTTCGAAATCGTGTACAAACAAGGGAAAATGAACACAAATGCTGATGCTCTATCACGCATTAAACTTGACTCAGATATTCTAAAAACGTTGATCCCTACAATTGATACAAAAAAGGTGTTTGCAACTACTCGAAGCATGAATAACAAGAAAAGCAATACACCAAATGATAATAATATTAGCACTTCACTAAAACAAGATAGCATATATATATGGGATTGTGTATCAATAACTGATATAAAAGGTATAAAAAGATTAAAATTTATTGAGAGCAGAGGTAGTAAACCCTCGATTGAAATTAACAACGAAAATATTATTGCTCGATGCAGTGAAGGTCTAACAAATCTAGATTTGATATTAGAGAAGCTGTTATCCAAATTGCATAAAGAAAATATACACGTGTTAGCGCTTGAAGAAACAGATGACATATTTAAGTTTATCAAGAAAGAAGATTTTAAAATTAAATATAACTTGGCGCAACAAACCAAGAATAAAAGCTTACCACTAAAGATAATGATATATAAAGCTTCGAAAATAATATACGATGATATAGCAAAATATAAACTGATTGAAGAGTATCACAACTCCCCGCACGGAGGTTATCTAGGAATCAGAAAAACTATTTTAAAATTAAAACAGAGATATTTGTGGAAAAATATGCGGAAAATGGTAAAAAAATATACAAATCTATGTGAATTATGCTGTAAGAATAAACAGGTGAGACATACTAAAGAAAAAATGATTATAACTGACACACCGAGCACTAGCTTTGAAACAATACAAATTGACACAGTAGGACCACTAAGAATATCGAATGGATACAGATACATCCTTACGATACAATGCGAACTTACAAAATTTATCGTAGCTCAACCTATTGAGACTAAAGATGCTAACACAATAGTAAAAGCATTAGTAGAGCAATTTATTTTAAAATACGGATGTTTCAAAATTTTAAAGTCAGACAGAGGAACTGAGTTTAATAATATATTAATGGAAAGGCTATGCGCATTATTAAAAACTAAACAAATATTTTCCACACCATACCACCACCAGACAATCGGTACTATCGAAAGAAACCACAGAGTGTTGAATGAATTTTTGTTATCGTTTGCAGAAGATTACGAATGGGATAAATGGATACCATTCTACACTTTTGCTTACAATACTACCCCTCACATTGACACACAATACACTCCATACGAACTTATATTTGGAAAGTTACCTTATTTACCTAACGACATATTAGAAAATACCACTCCAGTTTACAACAGGGAAGATTATGTTAACGAACTTAAAACTAGATTAAAAGAATCTCTTCATAGAGCTAGAAATATAATAAATAAAGTAAAAGCAAAACGCAAAATAGATTACGATAAAAATACCAACACTGTAGAATTTAACGTAGGAGATTTGGTTTTAAATTCAATTATAGATATTAAGGGAAGATCTTCAGAAATACACAATAATAATTTAAAAAAAATAAACACATTATAACTATTGTAAACAAACAAAAAAAAAAAAAAAAATTTCTTTTATAAAATGCTTTTTTTTCTTTTAAAGGGTGAGGATGTAGTGTATCCCACTGTAACTACATTCCACTGCAACAACATATTTAAAACAAATAACCTAATTTACTATTTGACACTAAATGTACGTCAACTTATGACACACTAATGAATCGCTAACGCAAGCGAAAACACACGCGGTAGTTACACATTTAAACAATAACGTATCAATCATTGTTGTTAACTGAGTTATTGTTAATTCAGCAAGAATGCTTATACCAATGTAATGCTTAGTCTTCTTAAGCTATTAATTTTAATATAAATAAGAGCAGCAATTAATAAAGAAATCAGAATTGTCTGAAAGTTAAATTCAAGCTTTTCTCTTTTGGCTAGTAAGCCTTAAAACACTAAATTGGCTTGATAAGCCTTTATACCATTTTGGCAAAAGTGCTTTTACTATTACAAGTCTATGGCGCATACCGCCTTGCCCTACACGAAGAATCCTGACTTAGTACAATATAGCAGTTTTTTTCTTATAGTAGTAGTAATAGTAACAGAAATTATAACAAAATCAGGACGAACAGTACATAAAAGTCTTATACGTAACTAATACTATATTTTTCCCCATATAGGTTATTGACCACCTTTATATGAACATGCATGACAGACATGGAAATCTTTGACTACTCTAACGCTCAACTTATTACCATAGACCTGGGAACGGCCAAACTTCAGACAGGAGTATTTAAATTAATTCATATAATAGAACTAGAACCTTACGAAAAAATCATTAACGAATTACGAGACCAAATCGAACATGGTTTAGGTAATAACGATACCTCTAATCCTTTCCTTTCACATGAAAAATTTCAACTAAAAATCCTTATAGCACGTCTTAAACCAAACTTTAAAATTAAAAGACCACTAGACTTTATTGGTAGCGCCTGAAAATGAATAACAGGCACCCCTGATCACCAAGATTTTTAAATAATAGAATATAGAATAAATAACATACTAAAGAATAATAATCAACAAATATTAATCAATCGAGATTCGATTCTAAGAATTAATAAACTAACCAATATAATAAATGAAATTATACAATTATTTAAAGGAAAAAACCCTACAAGAATTGAAATTGTATCAAACATAGCAAACCGAATAAAAATTATAAAAGAGGAACTTATAAATATCGAAAACGCCATTCAATGGGCAAAAGCACGTATAGTAAATACCTTTATTCTATCTAATAATGAATTAAATGCAACGAAAAAAGTACTTGACGAGCAAGAAATGCCATATACTAATATTATAGAAGCCCTAGAATTTGGAGAAGTAAATATATTATACCGATATAATTTATGTTGTAAGTCTCCCAATAACTAATAAATATTTTTGTCAAAAATAATGATAAAGGCTGTAAAGCGCAACAATGTAATAAATAAAATTGCTTATGAAAAATCTTGAAATGTAGAAAGAAAATATTAGGATTAATATAAAATTGTGAAACCTTCGATAAATTATCCATTTGTAATAATAAAAATGTATTAGAATTAAGTAACTCATCATGCATCCCTAAACTCCTTGGAAGCAAACCATTGAATTGCACAGTCATCAACAACCAACATATTATTGACGTCGACGAAATTCTACCAGGAATCCTGCTGATAAACCAATTTAACGGATCAGTCATCACAGCGGAACGACAAATGAATTTAACCGGAACATTTCTAATAAAATACAACAATTTAACGATCGAGATTAATAACAAATCATATACCTCCAAGCAGTTATCTCAAGTTTACCCCTTACCTGCTATAGTTCAACCCAAGTCATCAACTACTATTTTTGAAGAAACCCTCTCTCTAGAAATGATGAAGGAATTACCGTGAAAAATTTTAAAGATATTAAAACGTTAGAAACAAAAAACCGAATCAGCCAAATAACTATATTTGGATCCTCATCTATAATCCTCATATTTGTAATTTTTTACGTCACTGGGAAATTTATGAAAACACCAAAAACCCAGGTGACAAATGTAATGGAAACCAGCCCCAATAGTTCCGCAACAGCCGAATCCCCACAGCAACAAATTTGGAGAATCAGCCAAATTCCGCTATTCTAACGAAAAAATACAAACATAGAGAAATTTTCGATCGGTGACGCTCAAATTTAAGGGTGGAGGAGTTAAGGATCAAGAACAAAACAAATATTACCGCAAACAGCCAGAACAGCACACTCAGCGAAAAACAGACGATAAGCGTCGTTCTTCTCGTGCTTCATTCTCCAACATTCGTCACGAACACCATTTCCGCTGGCTTGCTGACCCAGCGCTTTCAGGATCGTCGTTAGCGGCTAAAGCGTATTTTAAGTTACCATTGTACTTTTGTTTTTAACTCACCCTCTACTTGATCAGTCCTAATAAAATTCGGCTCCTGCCATACATTAAAATTAAAATAAAAGTTCTTTTTTTTAACTAATCCCGCCGGAGTGAAATTAATTTATACTAGGGTGGTCCTTATTTTCCAACTTCCGATTTTTTCTGGTCTCGCCGCTTTAAATTATGACACGTAATGAAAAAATGATACGACCAATTTTCAGCGAAATCGGATAACGGGAACCCGTGCCGCATTTAAGGAGGCAAAGTTAAAAAATTTACCACATAAGTGTACCGCATAAGTGTACCGTAACTGTAACTACAGTCACTGCCATTAACAGCAGCAAGTGTTTGTACTTTAGTTCTTGCTGTGAGTTAAAAAAAATAATTAACATTTCATTTTGCAAGTACTAGAAGATTATCGGCGGTGTTATCCCAATGCGACATTGACATATGTACATAGATACATATGTATATCCAGGGCGTTCCGTATAAGATGCATCAAAAGTTTAGGACGTGTAGGCTGAGTCGGGACAAGGAAAAAGTCGTATTATGGGGAGGGGCAATTTTCACCAATTCAGGCGCAGGAGGGGCTCTTCTGAAAACACAACTTTAAATTACGAATAAAAATGTTAAATAATGGGAAAAAGTTAGATCATTTCTGTTTCCTGGTTTTTAAAACCAAATATCCAACCTCTAAAATACTTCTAAACTTAGACTCCTGGGCAAATAGTTTTTGAGAAAATTAATGTCAAATTTGAAATTTTCAAAACAAATTTTTGGTCGCAATTTTTAAAAAAAAATTACATGAGTAAGTATAATTTTTTTTTTTTCTTATGTCGTAGATTTCTGATAAATTCTACAAAAAATATATCAAACAGAACGGATCTTTTTCTTATAGTTCTTGAGAAAATTGAAGATTACGACATATACTTTTTTTCCGAAAAAACAGTTTTTGCCTGCAAAGTGCAAAAACTGCAACCAGGTGTACGCAGTTTTCTGCGGCACGAGTGGCCGATATCCGATCTCGCTGAAAGTTTGGATATATAGTTATCTTATCACATGTAAAAATTTGGGAAGGTGAGAAATAAAAAACTCTCAAAATTTTTTTAACCCTTTAGCTAAGGACCACATTAAGCTACCGGATATAGAGCTATCGTAGACATACCTACGATACCTACCTACCATGATACCGGCCTACCTTGTAGCGCTCTTCAAAGTTTGACCTAATTAACTCATCAAAATTGATGGCTAACTAGTTAACGCGTTCAGAGGGAAGGACCAATAGTGCACAAATTACCAATCATACAAAAAAAAAATACGAAAATTTACAATATACTCATATATGTATATATTCGTATATAAAAGAAACGTAACTACAGAGATATGTACTACATAAAAATAAACATATACTCAGTATTTCCTTAAATCTCGTATAATTCTCGTTTCTAGAAACGTTACCTACCTGTTCTTAGAAACGTTATCAAAAACCTGTTCCTCCGGCTGCGTTGCTTGGTACAGACCGCGGCGACAGCACTATGTTAAGTAGGCCGTGTTACTCGATGTAGACCGCGGCGACAGCATTCTGTTACGTCGGCACTCTGCTCCGACACCAATTCTGTTAACGCCGCTCGAGAGAAGTGTTACGAAAAACTGGCCAAGCCCCCTAAAATTGAAGTTTCAATTTTGGGAGTCTTAAATAGCCCTACATGGGAGAGAATATTCCTAGTAAATTTTATTACTCGTCCTCCTGTAATTGTAGTTTTAGTCACCAGTGGGCGAACCACTTCAGTTTTTGGAAATATATTTTAGGCTGAAACGGTGAACTCGGAATTATAATTTTAGCTTCAAATTCACTCCACAAGCTGATTGAGCTATAAGCACGGATGAATTTATGTTCACTATAAAAAGTAGGCGTGGCACTCGTCAGATTGCCCCCATTTTCAATAGCAAACAGCCTAGAATAAACAACAAAGAATATTCGTACCAAATTTCATGACGATAAATCTATTCGTTCTCCTGTAATCGTGATTTCTACAGACGGACGGACGGACAGACAGACGGACAAAGTCTTAAGACCATAAATAGCTAAGTTGGTATCTTTAGCGTTAAAAACGACAATTTTTGCGGGTCATGCGCATTTCTGACTCCTGAAATCATTTGTAACCCGAGCGCTCGAGCGCATTACATCGGAAGCTGGCTCCGAACGTAAAACTAGTTTTAGTAGTAATGGGTGGGCAAATCTGAGGTTAGGAAGTAAATTGGCTCTCAAATGATGAAATGTTAAGAATTGAGCTGTCATCCTTTGACATTTATTTAGTCAAGCTTGGAAAATTTTAACCATGGAACGTTACAATCGTCGAACGTTTGTGGATTGGCTGTTTGAAAAATTGAACGAAAACAACGCATTTTTCAACAAAATCATCTTTAGTGATGAGGCCCATTTTCAATTAGGCGGTTATGAAAACAAACAAAATTGTCGCATTTGGGGCTCAAAAAATCCATAAAGAGTCCTCGAAACCATTACATCCAAAGAAAGTGACCGTATAGTGCGGTTTGTGGTCAGGCGGCATCATCGGCCCGTATTTTTTTGAAAATGAGCAAGGAAACGCCGTCACCGTAAATTCTCAGCGCTACCCAACCATGATAACCGATTTTTTGTGGCCACAATTGGCTAATGTTGACATCAGTGACCTTTGGCTTCAGCAAGATGGCGCCACGAGCCACAAAGCCGGCCGAACAATTCAGTTATTGCATGAGAAATTTCCCGGTCTCGTAATTTCTCGATTTGGCGATGTCAATTGGCCGCCTCGTTCTTGTGATTTAACGCCGCTGGATTATTTTCTCTGGGGCCATTTGAAAGACCGAGCTTACGTGCACAAACCACAAACAACTGACGCTTTGAAACGCTTTACAATTGACGAGATAAGCGAAGCATTGTTGCAAAATGTGGTTCAAAATTTTTTAAAAAGAGTGGACGTCTGCCGACGTGCTAGAGGTTGCCCGATATCATATTCCATTATTAATTCCCATACTTCTATTTTACATTGGTATCATTAAAACTGAATTTGTCAAAAAGGGTTTTTTAAGCGAATTTACTTCCTAACCTCAAATTTGCCCACCCTTTATAAATAGTTTTCAATTGCGTTGCATTTACTTGTGTCTTTAGTTTCATCAAATGGATTTAACTACTGAAAGTAAGTATGTATATTTTAAGTAAGTAAGTGTATTTATATAAATAAAAGTAAAAAATAAGTATATTATTTTTACATAAATATAAGTATATTTATGTAAATAAAATTCAATAAAATTAGATTGTTATTAAATTATAGGAGCATTTAATATATCGGTTTTTATGGTTTCGCACAAATTCAAATATACAGAAGTCAGAAATCCCATGAGATCCCACTCTAAAAAAAATTTTAAATCGTTCTTCATCAATAATTTCTAAAAAATATTTGCGCCCTCTTGCGCCATTTTGTTTTATCTAATTATTTTAAAAATTTTGTATATTTTAAAAAAAAAAATTGAGAAAACCTAAGGGGCAGCAAGGCAAGGGCAGGGACAACCTTACAAATTGAACTTTTATGCAATAGAATAAAAACCAAAAACTGCCCCTTGTATTGTTCCTTGTAAAAGTTTCTTGCAAATTGAACTTTTATGCAATAGAATAAGCTGTTGTGAGTCAGATAATTGAACTCATAAATATAGTTATTAAAACCACAAACACAAACCACAAACACGATTGGGGAAAGGTTCAATAAAAACTCAATAAATGTAACGAGTTAACATAAAATTATTGAGTGGAAGTAGAATAATAAGAACAAGCACTATGTTAAGGCATAGAGTAAGAAATAACAAGAGGCCGAATCTTGAACAACGAAATTTTTCTATGGTCGGTCCAGTACTGGACCGATTTCTCACTCATTTTTGAGTACTTTGAGCTCTCACTCTCTTCTCCATAGCAATTGGCAGTTTTTGATATGGAAGACGACTCTCATATAAATTTTCAGCAAACATTTTTGTTCTCTTCTCGCGTCTCCATGCCAGGTGTTCTTTTTTGGCTAGCGATGGGTAGAAGAAGAACAATTTACAATGTATTTATTGTATATTCTTTGGGAGAAGACTTTTGAATGCATGTGTTTGTGTCATTTATCGGCTGTGTGTCATTTAGCGTGTGTGTGTATGTATATAGGATAAGCGATGAGCTTTGTGTGGCTTTTCTTGATTTCTCTGATTTGACGACGCTAGACGTCGACAATATATGAAAACGACAAAGAAGAATGCCTTTTTAGCAATAAGAAGAATGTAGCGCAACTGAGATTTTTCTTATTAAAAAATTAAAGAAAAATGTCGGTATGTTCGGTGCTTTTTATCCGGTACAATGAATTAAAATAATTTTTTTTAAAAATTGCCGAATTTAATCCTCGTTGTTAACTTTTTTTACTAAATGAAAACACTTTTTTACATTGTGGATAACAATAAACTTCTAATTTAATAAAAAAGGGATATATGAAACGTTCAAACATAACAAATTATTTATGTAGTGTTATATAAATATATAACATAGTGTTATAAATGAATTAAAAATGATTTTATTTTATTATTTCACATTTATTATATGAAAAATTAAATATTTATTATTAAAAATTTATCATTTTTCATATAATAAATATGAGTTAAAAAAAATTATTAAATATTATTCACAAGCAAATAAATAATATTTAATAATTTTTCAAAAAACTTTCAAATATTTTCATAAAATACTATCTCGTTAATCTTAAAAAAAATCTTATAATTGTTTTAATTTTCAATTTGTCACATCACACAAAAGCCATTTCAAGATTTCTGTAACATAAAGAAATCTTGAAATGGCTTTTTAATTTTAGTTCTAAAAATTTTAAGCTGCGGCGCAAGCGCCGACAACCTTGCCAACACTCGACCAAAGCATACACAGGCGCACAGAGTTGGGCATTAACTAGTTAAATCTGTAACTAGTTATCGTTATCGTTAAAGTTACTTTAACTTCGTTACTTTTAACGAAGTCCTCGTTACTCTAAAGTAACTAGTTACTTTGCTATCGTTAAAAGTTACTTTGAGTAACGAAGTAACGAAGAAGTAACGACGTTAACTGAAAGTAACGAAGTTACTTTCGTTACTTTTGTTCGCGTTAAAGTAACGCGTTACTTTGCTATCGTTAAAAGTTACTTTGAGTAACGAAGTAACGAAGAAGTAACGACGTTAACTGAAAGTAACGAAGAGTAACGAAGAAGTAACGACGTTAACTGAGAGTAACGACGTTACTTTCTCAGTTACTTTTGCTCACGTTAATTTAACGGCGTTACTTTTCAGTTAAAGTTACTCAAGTAACGCCACGCAAAGTAACGCGTTACTTTTTTCGAATTTAGTTACTTTTTGTAGTTTCACCCAAAGGAGTGAAAATGTGGGTGAAAAATTTTTTGTTTATACCAAAAAAATTTTATTGCGTCAATCGATAGGAAATATCATGAAACGGATTTTGGACATGGTGGGCGGTGGGTGGGGACCCCCTAAAGTGGTCACACCGGGGTGTTTTGACCCAAAAATTTTTATTGCACAAATCGATAGGAAATATCATGAAACGGATTTTGGACATGGTGGGCGGTGGGTGGGGACCCCCTAAAAAGGTCCCACGGGGGTGTTTTGACCCAAAAATTTTTATTGCACAAATCGATAGCAAATATCATGAAACGGATTTTGGACTTGGTCCGAGGGGCGTTGGGTGGTCACACGGGGGTAAATTGACCCCAAAATTTTTATTGCACAAATCGATAGGAAATATCATGAAACGGATTTTGGACATGGTGGGCGGTGGGTGGGGCCACCCCAAGGGGGTCACACGTGGGTTTTTTTACCAAAAAATTTTTATTACGCAAATCGATAGCAAATATCATGAAACGGATTTTGGACTTGGTCCGAGGGGCGTTGGGTGGTCACACGGGGGTAAATTGACCCCAAAATTGTTATTGCACAAATCAATAGAAAATTTCACGAAACGGATTTTGGACTTGGCAGAAGGTGTACCGCCGAAGTGGTCACACGGGATAATTTCACTAGAAAAATTTTAGTGTTGAAATCCATAGAATATATCACAAAACAAATTTTACACATGTACGTATATACGTATGTACGTATATATACATGTATGTATATGTACATACATACATACATGTGTATATGCACATACATACACATACACATATGTATACGTACATGTGTAAAATTTGTTTTGTGATATATTCTATAGATTTCAACACTAAAATTTTTCTGGTGAAATTATCCCGTGTGACCACTTCGGCGGTACACCTTCTGCCAAGTCCAAAATCCGTTTCGTGACATTTCCTATTGATTTGTGCAATAAAAATTTTGGGGTCAATTTACCCCCGTGTGACCACCTAACGCCCCTCGGACCAAGTCCAAAATCCGTTTCGTGGCATTTCCTATCGATTTGTGCAATAAAAATTTTGGGGTCAATTTACCCCCGTGTGACCACCCAACGCCCCTCGGACCAAGTCCAAAATCCGTTTCATGATATTTGCTATCGATTTGTGCAATAAAAATTTTTGGGTCAAAACACCCCCGTGGGACCTTTTTAGGGGGTCCCCACCCACCGCCCACCATGTCCAAAATCCGTTTCATGATATTTCCTATCGATTTGTGCAATAAAAATTTTTGGGTCAAAACACCCCGGTGTGACCACTTTAGGGGGTCCCCACCCACCGCCCACCATGTCCAAAATCCGTTTCATGATATTTCCTATCGATTGACGCAATAAAATTTTTTTGGTATAAACAAAAACATTTTTCACCCACATTTTCACTCCTTTGGGTGAAACTACAAAAAGTAACTAAATTCGAAAAAAGTAACGCGTTACTTTGCGTGGCGTTACTTGAGTAACTTTAACTGAAAAGTAACGCCGTTAAATTAACGTGAGCAAAAGTAACTGAGAAAGTAACGTCGTTACTCTCAGTTAACGTCGTTACTTCTTCGTTACTCTTCGTTACTTTCAGTTAACGTCGTTACTTCTTCGTTACTTCGTTACTCAAAGTAACTTTTAACGATAGCAAAGTAACGCGTTACTTTAACGCGAACAAAAGTAACGAAAGTAACTTCGTTACTTTCAGTTAACGTCGTTACTTCTTCGTTACTTCGTTACTCAAAGTAACTTTTAACGATAGCAAAGTAACTAGTTACTTTGGAGTAACGAGGACTTCGTTAAAAGTAACGAAGTTAAAGTAACTTTAACGAGGATGTAACGAATAAAAATTTTGCCCAACTCTGCAGGCGCATAAAATTACCCAACACAAACCCAACAACTGTATGTTAACAAAAGCGACGAAACGAATGGGTAAGAAGTACGCATGAAATGCATTTGGCTCGGCGATGGACGAAGAAAGAAATCGTTCAAATCGCCTGCTTTCTGCTTATCATGTGTTTTGTGTGTGTGCCGGCATTAGAACGGAACGGAATACGCAATGAAACGGAGGAAAGGGCAAGTAATTGAAATAAAATGCAAGTGTTTGGGCTGTGAACAAAGAGAGAGAAATCGTTCAAACTGCGTGCTCTCGCCTATCATGTGTATTTTTCCATCTATACTTTTCTTCGTTTCTTCGTCCATACCGCCCGCATCAGTGATGCCGTTTGAGTAACTTTGGCTGATTCGGCCTCTTGTTATTTCTTACTCTATGGTTAAGATAGATAGATGTCGGATATAAAAACCCGAGCGATCCAGAATAAAGCGAGAATTTTATCAGCAGCCAAACCAACCGGCTCTTCTAATTCTTTTAAGTTCGGCCTGGTGGCCAACACCAATTCAAGCGTGGCTCGCTAATAAGCCAAAACATACTAAGCAAGGCCTGGTGGTCAGCCTAAGTTGGCGTGACTCGCCGAAACATAAGTCAAATTTCTTTTAACAGAAGGGAACCTTTCTTTTTACGTACATAAATACATTGCGTTTCCCGAAATATAAAAGGATATAAATATACACAGCAATATTGGCGCGGTTGAGTTTAGCATATATAGTAAGGACATACTTACATACATACTACATAGCAGTATTGCTACCGTTGTTAAATACGAGGCAGTATTGTTATCGTTTTACAATACATAGCAGTATTACTACCGTTTCCAGTACGTAGTACGACTGTTATTGTCAAACCAAATTGTGTACGTTTCTGTCACCAAATAGTGTCCTTTCAAAAATATACACAACAATATTGGCGCAGCCGGTCTTTACGACACCAAAACAAAATTCTTTACGGTCTTTACGACCTTAAGACAATGTTCTACTTTAGGAAAAATTTGTATTTTTAAAAAAAATTGTATTTCATTTGTATATTTACATTCCTTAGGAATTCGGTTTCCATCAAAAATTTAATCAAACAATATTCTTCGTTTAATTCATGGCAGAAAAACATAACTCAGACAAACCTGACTACGAAAAAACAATTTCTACAATTATATATGGAACAGCGTGATTCACAGCTACAACTGAACGAACTGTTAGAAAAAATTTACACAAGTCTTACCGCAGCGGTAAACAATAAAGAACATTTAAGTCTAAAATAGATATTAATAAAATATTAATAAAATAGAAAAAGTCGACGCAGTTTTGGACGAATTGTTAAATTTTTTAGAGCATAAACAACAAAACTTGGCAGAAAACATTGAAGATTGGAAACTTGAATTTTCCAGCCTTAAAAGTAAATACGACCAAACTCTGGTAGCTAGACAGGTAGAATCAAATTTAATTCAGGAGTTAGAGGCAGAGAATAAAGCACTAAGGAACATTAATAAAAATTTCACAGATGAAGAAATTCAGAATCTACCCACACTGACACAAGCGAAATTAGAAATCAAAAGCCTGAGAGAAGAGAATAGAATTTTAAAACAGAAAAAACTTCAAAGGTGTAGATCTCTCTCTACCTTCGCCTGGCGACAGTGCTAATATAAGCCAAATACAAACAGATATTAAAAAATCCGAACAGGAAATAACAATTGTTAAAATGGGGATTGAACAAATCGCAAAAACTGTAAATAAATTAGTGCCACTGTTTTCTGGTTCACAATCACCCGACATAAGAAGCGAAATTTATAAATTTATTGAAGGCTGCGAATTAGCTAGCAAGGGTTTTAATGCAGATGAGACACAGGATTTAATATCCTGCGTTAAACAGCGCCTACACGGCGATGCGTTCAATTTGGTCCGACTAAGGAAATTCGACAAATTAGAAGAGCTCTACTTACTGATTAAGAGTACTTATTTGGAGACAATAACATTAGCGTCAGTGCAACAGAAAATACAGAGTTGTAGACAACTACCTAATGAAAATGTCCGTTCATTTGCCAGACGTCTCACTTCGTTGAAATTGCAAGCTGAGGAGTTAATGGATATGAAATATCCGACAGGAAACAATTCATCCTTACATGATGAATTACAGCTATCAACAATGTTAGCATTTAAGACGGGGTTGACAGACACCACGTTACGAATTCATTTGTTAAATGTACACGCGAAAACGTTAGACGAACTAATTGACGCCACAATAAAAGTTCTGGAGGTAATAGAGCTAGGAAATACATCGAACTGTCCTTCACAACAAGACACTGTAAAAATTAATTCTGTAAGCTATCGACCACAACAAAAAATAAGTAACGACGTACGATTCAAAACATGGAAAGACAATACGCAAAGAAATGTAATAAGACCAGCTTGTTCCTTTTGTAAAAGGGCATACCGGCGACGAATGTAGGACAAGAAAAAACACTCCATACTGTGAGCATTGTACGAAATATGGACATGAGACGAACTGGAGGTGTAAGAAGAACGACTCTCGTAGCAAGAATAATGATAGTCGATACCCAGCAAAAAACGACTGGACAAACTCAAATCCACTCAACGGCGGTGATCGCCAAAATCAAAAAAGTAATAATAATAACTACAATAACAACAAGTGGGAAAGAAATAAGACACCACAATGCCTTTGGTGTAATAGACCAGGGCATAATGCATTTAATTGTAACGCGAAAAGAAATTGGGAAACTTTTCAGGGAAACCAACAGGGGCCCAGACTAGGCCACTGATCTAGGAACCCGAAAAACATTGTAACTATAGGCCAGACAAATCGGAAACTGTAAATCAAACGTCCAAGAAGACTGTTGATACGCTTCCAATTAATTGTTAAGAAAATAAAAATTCAAATAGAAACAATAACTATCAAGAAAACAATAGTAAAAGAAAAAACAATATAACGCAAAAAATGCTGACGCGGAGAAATTGTCAGCGCAAGCAGAAAATACTGCACTGGAATACGAAGAAGAAAAAAATCGAAAAGATACAGTAACCGACGGATTTTCTGTGCAAGTTTTAAATACTGCAATTAAAGACAATTTTTTTCTCTTAATAACATATATAATACAGTTATTGTGTACTCTAGCACAAATAATAAAATGTAATAAATTATAAAAACATACGAAAACATAAATTATGCAAAATGGGAAAGTTAAATAAAGGTAAAAATTTTAAGTCAAAATTCCACAGACATGTGATGTACACAGAGAGCGATACAGTTAATGACGTGTTCGTTGAAATACCTTTCAGAGGAGCAAAAAATGGAAAACTCATATTACTGGTCGACTGTGGTGCAGACGCAAGCCTCGTGAAGGAAGACTCATTAAGCGAATCATTGATATTAAATACTAACGAAATTAAAGATTTAAGTGGAGCTTTCGGTGGTTGCATAACCACGAAAGGCTCGTTGTCAATATTTCATAACGACTTAAATTTCCATTTTAACGTAATTCCATTTAAACAAGGAATACCTGCAGATGGTATAATAGGTAGAGACAACCTATGGAACCAATCTGTAATTAACACAATAAATAAAAAAATTATTTTTTATCAAAATGGGAAGCACAAAACATCGTTACTGATGCAATCAAAGCAAGAGTTAGAAAAGATAAATAAACAAGAAACAATACGCGCAAGAACTATAAAAACAGTTCCAATAAATATTAATACAAATATTCCAGTGGTAATTATCCACAAAGAAGAAGTTTCACCAGGAGTATATATGGCAGAAACACTTGTAAATGTTGTAGACAATAAAGTTCATGTACCCATACTGAACTCAACTGAATACGACTTTACAATGAAAGAAAACTTTTATCCTAAATTTTCGAATTTTAACAAGTATAAAAGGCTATCCACTAGTACGATAAATACGTTACAGCAGATGAGCACAAAAGAAAGATTAGATAACTTATTGAAAGATTTACAAATAGACCCTAATCTAAACAGGGAAGAGAAAGAATCAATAGAAAGAGTATGTGTAAAATACCATGACACATTCCTACTAGAAGGTGACAAATTAACGGCGACACAAGCTCTAAAACATACAATACCCACAAAACCGGGACACCCACCCATCAACCAAAAACAGTATAGGTTACCACACACCCATAGGGAAGAAATAAATGAGCAAGTAAACAAATTGATAAAAGACGATATCATTTCTCCGAGCACCTCTCCTTGGAATTCTCCCATATTACTAGTTCCAAAGAAATCTGTAGATAATGAAGGGAAAAAATGGAGACTTGTGGTAGATTATAGGAAACTCAATGATATCACTATAAAGCAAGTTTTTCCAATACCACGCATAGATGAAATTCTAGACCAACTAGGACATTGTCGATATTTCTCAACTCTAGATCTTGCTAGTGGGTACCATCAGATCTTAATCGACAGGAAAAATAAAGAAAAGACAGCTTTCAGTACGAGTCTAGGTCATTTTGAATTCAAAAGAATGCCGTTCGGGCTAACCTCAGCCCCAGCAACCTTCCAACGATTAATGAACCAAATTTTAACCGGGTTGCAAGGTATTGATTGCTTCGTATACCTAGATGACATAGTCATTTATGGAAGAAACCTACAGCAGCACGAAGACAGGCTGTGTAAAGTATTAGATATATTGAGGAAGCACAATTTGAAGTTAAACACTAAGAAGTGTCAATTCCTACGAAAGGAAATAGTATATCTAGGACATAAATGCTCAGAATTAGGGGCACTTCCAGACCCCCAAAAGGTGGAATGTGTTAAGAAAGTAATTTCACCCAAAAATAAAAAAGAAGTACAGGCTTTCCTCGGATTAGTCAACTACTACAGAAAATTTATTGCGAATACTGCAAAAATAGCTTTACCGATAAATAAATTACTTAGAAAAGATACAAAGTTTACCTGGTCTGACGATTGCCAAAAAGCTTTCGAAAAATTAAAATCAGCAATAAGTTCCCCTCCGATATTAGCCTATCCAGATTTTACAAAAACTTTCAAGGCGAAATAGGTAAAGACAGGCCTATAGCATTCGCAAGTAGGGCATTAAACGACGCCGAGAAAAGATACTCAACAATAGAAAAAGAATTTTTAGCAATAGTTTGGGCAACTAAAAATTTTAGAGCATACTTATTAGGTAGACCTTTCAAAATCTTTACAGACCATCAGCCATTAAGGGGCATAGCAAATTTAAAAGATCAGACATCGCGTTTAGCTAGATTCAGGCATAAATTATCCAAATATGATTTTGAAATTATATACAAACCAGGGCAAACAAACTTAAACGCCGACGCACTCAGTAGAATTCCACAAAATCGTGATGACATTGCGGCAGTTCAGACACGTGCAAAAACAAAATTGAAAGAAGACACGAAATCTAGTAATGCAACAAACAATGCTAAAGAAAAATCGGACAACAACGCCGAAGATGAAAATCCAAACAATGAAAAAGACCTAATAGTTCTGAATAACCCAAAAGAAATCGAAACAGTTTTAAAAGATTTCCATAATTCCCCGTTAGGAGGACATCAAGGTGCAGTAAAAAAATTTTTAAGAATTAGAAAACAATACAGATGGCCAGGTATGCAAAAACAAATAACATCAGGAAACAAAAACATATTGACTTTTCAAGACGATTTTTCAAAATTCATGACTTGCGTAGCAGTTCCAGACGCAGAAGCCAACATAATAGCTAAGGCCTTTTTCGATGAAGTAATAACTCGACATGGTATTCCAAAAGTCCTGGTGACAGACAATGGAACAAATTTTGTTTCAAAAATTTTTTCTGAAACTTGTAAAATGTTAGGGATCAAAAAATTACATATTACACCCTATCACCCACAAGCAAATGGTTCTTTAAAACGTAGTCACAGACCATTAACAGAATACTTACGAAGTTTTGCAAAAGAAGACGGATCAAATTGGGATCAATGGTTATCTGCAGCAATGCATGTTCACAACCATACCCCACATACAACAACAAAGCAGAGTCCTTTCCGCACGCTGTACGGCTTCGACTCTGAAATGCCAACAAATTTAATGCGTAAATGCAGCCCACTGTATAACGCAGATGATCCTACTAAGGTAAAAAAATTTCAAATTCAAAAGGCGCATGAATTAGCTAGGAAAAATCAAGAGAGGGCAAAAGAGGTAGCAAAGAAGCAATATGACAATAAAGTAAATCCAGTCATTTTTAAAATAGGAGATAAGGTTTTACTAAAAAATCAAACGAGGAAAAATAAATTTTCTCCAATATGGCTAGGACCCTACGAGGTAACAGAAATCAGAAACTCTGTCAACACCTCAATACTAATCAAAAATAAGCCTAAGCTCTTCCATAACAACCTACTCAAACCCTACAACAAATAATATTATCGAAATTAACATTGACTACAGCAGTGGTTGTCAAACTATTTTGATCGTGGAACCCCCAAATTTTTTGCCAATGATCGCGGAACCCTGAATATTTTTTTAACCAACGACTATTCAAAATTTAAGCAGATATTAAATGAAACAAGTATTATTTTGGTACTTCAGATTTTTATTGAATTAAACAAAATTTAAAAAAACAGTTCATCATAAAAATAATTAACAAAAATACAAAACATAAACTAAAATAAAAAAAAAATTTTAATGTGAAGAATGCACCTGCTTCCAATCCAATTCCACGATTATTTTAAAATTGGGCGCTATGTTTGATAACGTTATGTTTGATAGCAATTTTTGCCCAATATTAAAGCAAACGGCAACCACAAAGGGGAACGTCAAAAAGTTGAAAGCAATAATTGCCCAATGTAAAACAGGACGTATTGCACCAAAATATTACTTAAATTACGATATTACGATTTAAATTAAATTACGAAATTACGACTTATATTACGATGCTTGTGTTTTCAGCCACCTTATTTAAAAATTTTTAATTTAATTTGGTGGCCGATTGTAAACTTTCCTAGGAAACTTTCCTAGTAAATGTCAATACATTAAACTAAATTTGTCACGCGGAACCCCTAAATTTGTTCGTGGAACCCCAGGGTTCCGCGGAACACACTTCGGGAACCGCGGGACTACAGTATTAGAAAACGGAATAAAAAATTAATGGAACGCAAGCAAACTATTATCTAAATAATTACTAAAATATAACCCTTAATCATAGCCCTATATTAACTTTTAAATACTAACGCTTAATCACACTAATATTATGGAAAAATGTATACGTTTCAGTAAATAAATGTTTATTTATTTAAACGTACAAGAATGATTTCCCTGCAGAAAAGTCCATATTAATATACTAAATACATATATATACACCAAGAGATCCGTAATATTCAACGAGTAAATATACATATGTATGCACATCATAACCAAAACACAACTAGATGCATATACATAACGCTGCACAAGAAATGCATGCAAGAAATATGATGCGACATTACCGCTCGCAAGCAAAGGAACAGCACAGAAATCGTTCCATATACCAGAAAAGTTCTTAATTAATACGATACCACATTTCGGGTCGTAAAAAAAAAATATTACATTAAAGACAAAAACTAGCATATATTATATATATTATATACATTATATATACATATGCATGTTCCATAAAATAATACACATAAAAGTAAGATATAACCAAAACACACAATTAAACACAAATTAGCAAAGTATAAGTATAAGCACAAAATACAAAAATAATACTAAATAGTAAGCTCCATCATAGACAGTAAATAAATAATAGTAAATAATAAACACTCAAAATAATTTTCATCAAAGCTACAGAATGTATCAACAATAGCATCAATAGAATCTAACTTTAACTAACACTTTAAGATCTTAATTTAGTCGAAAAATAATGTAACACTACATAATTCCATAAGATATTATAATTAGAATTAAGACGATCCAGACAACAGAGAGAACAACTTCAGGAACATCGTAACAACTTCGCCCAGAAGAAATGGGGGGAGACACAAAAAATCAGTTCAACTTCAGGGTGAAGACAACGGTCGAGAAAACACCGACATCTCAAAAAACAACAAGTGCAACATGATACCAAAAGAAAAAAAAAAAAAAAAAAAACAAGTGCAACATGATACCAAAAGAAAAAAAAAAAAAAAAACAAGTGCAACATGATACCAAAAGAAAAAAGAAAAAAAAAAAAAAACAAATGCACAACAACACGGTACCAGAAGACCAAGACGACGATGTTAGTCATTCAGCTGCGGTCTTAGATAAAGACTAACTCATATATATTAAAGCAACATTTCCACTATTCTGGACAATGGAATGGCACAACTACACCGGCACCTAACAACAACATTAGGAAGCGTCTGGTAGTTCATTTAAGCCTGACTCCAAATTATCGAAATCAAGTAAAAATGGTTGCAACACAATCCAAGTCATTTGTACCCAGCTGCATGCCACGTCTCAAAATTCAACAAATCTTCCTCGAACAAAGAAAGCCTAGCACCCGAAAATAAAAGGTGGACAAAACAAACAACCAATCTACATACTCCAGGGACCCAACAGCGAAACTCTCAAACAACAACGAAAGAAAGCAACAACTCATCAAAACCAATTCCACACCCATCAAAACAACCGCAGACTAAAATTAATTATTATAAAACTATTCATATAAGTTATAAATCTTTAAAAGCTACAAAAAATAAAAAATTATTATCGCTTCACGATCTTAATTTTTTCTTACATTAAGGGGGTTGTGAGTCAGATAATTGAACTCATAAATATAGTTATTAAAACCACAAACATAAACACTACACAATACACAGCACCCGCAGTCCGCTCCTAGACACTCTAAAACGTTTATAATATTTAAAGCTGAACAAGCAATTTTAGTACGTTTACCCCGTGACCGATATATTCGGTAGCACGCGGAAACAGTACGAACATATTTACAAACCTTGTAACGAGTTTATTTTCCCAGCTGGGGTATCCTCAGCGGCCCCAGTGTCCATAGTAGAGGGATCTCGCAACCCTCTAGGAAATTCACCACCGCTACCGAATTCCGCACGATTGACCAACGTGTCAATCAGTTCACTGGCTAACTGGTAGCTCAGCTCGGACGGGGTATATTGGTTTTCACTTATTCTACTTATATTTCAAGCAGACAGGCAAAGTGCATGACGACAGAATGTCGCTTACAATCTTGGGTAAATTTCCGGACAGGCCGAATGCCTAGTGACTGAGAGTCACTTCTTAATCTTAATCTAACAATTTTTCATAAAAAAATAGGCAGAGTGCCTAGCGACAGAGGGTCGCTCACAATTTTAAATTTTGTTTAGTTAATTTCTTAAAAGAAAACTCTCCAGTCAAGCTGGATGGTCGTACAAAAAAAAAGAAAATTAGAATGTGAAAACCTCCAGTCAAGCTGGTTTGGTCGTACTAAAAAAATAAGAAATGGAAAACCTCCCAGTCAAGCTGGTCAGTCGTACAAAAAAAATAAGATATTTGAAAACCTTCCAGTCAAGCTGGTTGGTCGTACGAAAAAAATAGGGATGAGAAAACCCTCCAGATAAGCTGGTTGGTCATACAAAAAAAAAAATAAGAAAACCTCCCAGTCAAGCTGGTTTGGTCGTATCAAAAATTTTAGTCTTATTCAGCGAACTGAATAATCGGACCTGGCAAGCAAATCTTAAATTGTATTTTTGTGGTAGGCTATGAACCTACGTCACAATATACAATTAGATCTTACCTGTGATCAAGACCCTTTCTGTTGTTAAAATTCTGTCTTAAGTTACTGTGAGTTTATGAACTCGATGGGAATTATACGTCCGTAAGTAAATGAAAACAAAAATTAATTAGTGTGTCGCTTGTATATTTTACAACAGTGTTGTTGTTGGGCAATGGAAAACCTGTTTGAAAAAGAAATATTTCTGATTTCTTTTCCGAATTCTTTTATTTTATATTATTTATTTAAACGTCCATTTTGTCTTAATTATTGTATTGCTATTTAATGTTCGTATTGAAACATTAAATAAAAATATTCTTTCTTGAAAGTGGTTGTCGTGCCCTTGCCATGATACGAACCCTGGCCACTGAACTGCGAGACAGATGTTCTAGCCGCTAGGCCGAAGAATGCTCTGATTGAGCGCTTGCTTACTACTGTCTAGATAAGAATTTAGTTGTAACGATTTTTGGTCGTTACAGTCTATCCCCACGAAGGGGTACAGATGAAAAGAAAAAAGGACGGAAGAGGCTTAATTTCTATAATTAGCGTAATATAAAGAAAGAAGTCAAACAAATCAAGTAAATAATTCATAAAAATTTTTTTTTGTTTTTAAATTTAAAAGTTTAAAAAAAAACATTTTATCGGTTGTCGGTTGTAAAACGGCGTGTTTCGTGGATTGGGAGTTTGTTGAGTTGTTGAATTTCGGTTCCCATTGCGGAGTGTCCGGAGTCGGTATTGTGTTTTTCTGGTTGGGAATGTTGTGGTTGAAACTGGACGGAGAGTAATGTTTTTGATTTTATTGTTGGCAATTCCTGGTATACATTTTTACGCTGGGGGTGGGTTTCAGGAGACGGCATATATAATGGGACCAGTTCTGCCTTTTCTGCCACGTTCCTTGGCGGTATTCCATGTCGCCGTGGTCGTGTAGCGACAGTGGTTGTCCGGAATTCAACCGGAGGTTCAGGATTTGCTCTGTATTGGGCACATGTGAAACATGATCGTACATACTTTTTGATGTCCACATGCATTTTTGGCCAAAAGTATTGCTTACGTGCTCTTCGCAATGTCTTGTGTAATCCGAGGTGGCATGCTGTAGAGTGGTCATGAATTTCTCGGAGTATTTTTGATTTCTGGTTGGCGGATATACAGAGTTGCCGACGAGCTGGACTGGTGCGGGATTTTGGTTGGGGTGACAGACTGTTGGTGGCCACGTTTAATTCTTCTTTTCTTCTTTCAGTTTTAAACTTGCATTTTTGCATGGCTGACTTCTGCGGGTAGTTCCGTCGTTTTTCAAGGGGTCTCGTATGTTTATCAATACTGCAGAGTCCTTTTGAATCACTTATTCGTTTCTGTTTCTTATTACGAAACGCTTCTACGGTAGTGTCTGGTTGGCTTACCATGCACAAGTGATTCTCCCGTTTAGTTTTGGGAAGTTGGATTTCTTCTCCGGCGATAGTTAATTTGCAGTTGAGTTTCGTTAATAGGTCCATACCCATTACGAAATCCTTTAGGAGACCTGGTAGGAAATACACTCGGTGGGTGAATTTCAATGCTCCTACTTCAATGACGGTTTCAAAACTTTCCTGGATATTAATTTGATCGCCATTCGCTAATATTAAAGGCTGTACCTCTGTAATAGCTGGAACCCCATGGGATAGGTAGTCTCTAACAGTTGAGCCAATAAATGACAGGGTGGCTTCTGTGTCGAGCCAGGCGTTCGTGGGTCGCCCGTTGCACAAAATTTGCATTTGGAGTCGGTCATCTTCCGGGGTGATTCTTTCGTCCATACGAGATTAGATTTTCGACAGGGACAATCCTTCGACTTGGTATCTAATTTCCCACAATATGAGCAGAACAGCTTTGCCTGTCCCGTGCATTCTCTTCGTGTGTGCCCTGGTTCTTGGCATGACCAACAGTGAGTGCATCGGGAATAGGGTTGTGCAGTAATCCAATTTGAAACGTGTGGACGTTGACTGCGCGATTCTTCGCCGCGAATGTGTTCATATTCGTCCGTTTGACTCATCAGTGAGTCGAGATCTTCAAAATCTGTTCGGCGAATATACAGGCGATACTCTGCCCTTAGGCCTTCGTAAATTCGGTCGACGTGGTCTTCTTGGCGCAGCCTTGGATGCTGGCGAACCATAGACATCATAGTCATGATATAGTCTTTGGCCTTTTCTCGTAGCCCTTGACGTCGCCGTATGAAGTCTTCCTCTATGCGTTGTAGGTGTCTGGGTGGTAGGAAAAATTTTAAAGCGGTCTCTTTAAATTGTTCCCATGTCTTCACCTCTTCCTTCTTATAACGCCACCAATCTCTGGCGCGCTCTCTAAACAATTCGTTCAAAGGCAAGAGTAAGCTGTTGTGAGGAATACGGTAGCAATCGGCTAGCTCTTCGATATTCTCAATAAATTCTAGGATTGAGTGAGATCCATTGAAGTGCAGGTTCCACTTTCTCACTGTATTCATGACGTCAACTTCGGGTTGAGCGCATGAGGTGTGGTTGGTCACCGCTGGTGTGGGTACAGGTACTGGCAGACTTACTGTTCCAACATTTGTTGGTTCTGTTTTGGCTACGTTGTCTGATGATCGCTTGGCACGACATTCCTTTTGGAAGGCGCTCAGCCGCTGTCGCATTTCCTTGACGTTGCCCTCTGTAGACAATCCCAGTAGTAGCATCTGTGATTCTAATTCTTCTTTCTTTAATTTGTATATGAAACTCAAATTCTCGGGAAGACCTTCTTCCCTGGTAACTTCTATATGTGGTGAACCGCTTCGCGATGAAGACGGTCCCTGCTCGGGCGCCATTTGTAACGAGTTTATTTTCCCAGCCGGGGTATCCTCAGCGGCCCCAGTGTCCATAGTAGAGGGATCTCGCAACCCTCTAAAAAAATTCACCACCGCTACCGAATTCCGCACGATTGACCAACGTGTCAATCAGTTCACTGGCTAACTGGTAGCTCAGCTCGGACGGGGTATATTGGTTTTCACTTATTCTACTTATATTTCAAGCAGACAGGCAAAGTGCATGACGACAGAATGTCGCTTACAATCTTGGGTAAATTTCCGGACAGGCCGAATGCCTAGTGACTGAGAGTCACTTCTTAATCTTAATCTAACAATTTTTCATAAAAAAATAGGCAGAGTGCCTAGCGACAGAGGGTCGCTCACAATTTTAAATTTTGTTTAGTTAATTTCTTAAAAGAAAACTCTCCAGTCAAGCTGGATGGTCGTACAAAAAAAAAGAAAATTAGAATGTGAAAACCTCCAGTCAAGCTGGTTTGGTCGTACTAAAAAAATAAGAAATGGAAAACCTCCCAGTCAAGCTGGTCAGTCGTACAAAAAAAATAAAATATTTGAAAACCCTCCAGATAAGCTGGTTGGTCATACAAAAAAAAAAATAAGAAAACCTCCCAGTCAAGCTGGTTTGGTCGTATCAAAAATTTTAGTCTTATTCAGCGAACTGAATAATCGGACCTGGCAAGCAAATCTTAAATTGTATTTTTGTGGTAGGCTATGAACCTACGTCACAATATACAATTAGATCTTACCTGTGATCAGGACCCTTTCTGTTGTTAAAATTCTGTCTTAAGTTACTGTGAGTTTATGAACTCGATGGGAATTATACGTCCGTAAGTAAATGAAAACAAAAATTAATTAGTGTGTCGCTTGTATATTTTACAACAGTGTTGTTGTTGGGCAATGGAAAACCTGTTTGAAAAAGAAATATTTCTGATTTCTTTTCCGAATTCTTTTATTTTATATTATTTATTTAAACGTCCATTTTGTCTTAATTATTGTATTGCTATTTAATGTTCGTATTGAAACATTAAATAAAAATATTCTTTCTTGAAAGTGGTTGTCGTGCCCTTGCCATGATACGAACCCTGGCCACTGAACTGCGAGACAGATGTTCTAGCCGCTAGGCCGAAGAATGCTCTGATTGAGCGCTTGCTTACTACTGTCTAGATAAGAATTTAGTTGTAACGATTTTTGGTCGTTACAGTCTATCCCCACGAAGGGGTACAGATGAAAAGAAAAAAGGACGGAAGAGGCTTAATTTCTATAATTAGCGTAATATAAAGAAAGAAGTCAAACAAATCAAGTAAATAATTCATTAAAATTTTTTTTTGGTTTTTAAATTTAAAAGTTTAAAAAAAAACATTTTATCGGTTGTCGGTTGTAAAACGGCGTGTTTCGTGGATTGGGAGTTTGTTGAGTTGTTGAATTTCGGTTCCCATTGCGGAGTGTCCGGAGTCGGTATTGTGTTTTTCTGGTTGGGAATGTTGTGGTTGAAACTGGACGGAGAGTAATGTTTTTGATTTTATTGTTGGCAATTCCTGGTATACATTTTTACGCTGGGGGTGGGTTTCAGGAGACGGCATATATAATGGGACCAGTTCTGCCTTTTCTGCCACGTTCCTTGGCGATATTCCATGTCGCCGTGGTCGTGTAGCGACAGTGGTTGTCCGGAATTCAACCGGAGGTTCAGGATTTGCTCTGTATTGGGCACATGTGAAACATGATCGTACATACTTTTTGATGTCCACATGCATTTTTGGCCAAAAGTATTGCTTACGTGCTCTTCGCAATGTCTTGTGTAATCCGAGGTGGCATGCTGTAGAGTGGTCATGAATTTCTCGGAGTATTTTTGATTTCTGGTTGGCGGATATACAGAGTTGCCGACGAGCTGGACTGGTGCGGGATTTTGGTTGGGGTGACAGACTGTTGGTGGCCACGTTTAATTCTTCTTTTCTTCTTTCAGTTTTAAACTTGCATTTTTGCATGGCTGACTTCTGCGGGTAGTTCCGTCGTTTTTCAAGGGGTCTGGTATGTTTATCAATACTGCAGAGTCCTTTTGAATCACTTATTCGTTTCTGTTTCTTATTACGAAACGCTTCTACGGTAGTGTCTGGTTGGCTTACCATGCACAAGTGATTCTCCCGTTTAGTTTTGGGAAGTTGGATTTCTTCTCCGGCGATAGTTAATTTGCAGTTGAGTTTCGTTAATAGGTCCATACCCATTACGAAATCCTTTAGGAGACCTGGTAGGAAATACACTCGGTGGGTGAATTTCAATGCTCCTACTTCAATGACGGTTTCAAAACTTTCCTGGATATTAATTTGATCGCCATTCGCTAATATTAAAGGCTGTACCTCTGTAATAGCTGGAACCCCATGGGATAGGTAGTCTCTAACAGTTGAGCCAATAAATGACAGGGTGGCTTCTGTGTCGAGCCAGGCGTTCGAGGGTCGCCCGTTGCACAAAATTTGCATTTGGAGTCGGTCATCTTCCGGGGTGATTCTTTCGTCCATACGAGATTAGATTTTCGACAGGGACAATCCTTCGACTTGGTATCTAATTTCCCACAATATGAGCAGAACAGCTTTGCCTGTCCCGTGCATTCTCTTCGTGTGTGCCCTGGTTCTTGGCATGACCAACAGTGAGTGCATCGGGAATAGGGTTGTGCAGTAATCCAATTTGAAACGTGTGGACGTTGACTGCGCGATTCTTCGCCGCGAATGTGTTCATATTCGTCCGTTTGACTCATCAGTGAGTCGAGATCTTCAAAATCTGTTCGGCGAATATACAGGCGATACTCTGCCCTTAGGCCTTCGTAAATTCGGTCGACGTGGTCTTCTTGGCGCAGCCTTGGATGCTGGCGAACCATAGACATCATAGTCATGATATAGTCTTTGGCCTTTTCTCGTAGCCCTTGACGTCGCCGTATGAAGTCTTCCTCTATGCGTTGTAGGTGTCTGGGTGGTAGGAAAAATTTTAAAGCGGTCTCTTTAAATTGTTCCCATGTCTTCACCTCTTCCTTCTTATAACGCCACCAATCTCTGGCGCGCTCTCTAAACAATTCGTTCAAAGGCAAGAGTAAGCTGTTGTGAGGAATACGGTAGCAATCGGCTAGCTCTTTGATATTCTCAATAAATTCTAGGATTGAGTGAGATCCATTGAAGTGCAGGTTCCACTTTCTCACTGTATTCATGACGTCAACTTCGGGTTGAGCGCATGAGGTGTGGTTGGTCACCGCTGGTGTGGGTACAGGTACTGGCAGACTTACTGTTCCAACATTTGTTGGTTCTGTTTTGGCTACGTTGTCTGATGATCGCTTGGCACGACATTCCTTTTGGAAGGCGCTCAGCCGCTGTCGCATTTCCTTGACGTTGCCCTCTGTAGACAATCCCAGTAGTAGCATCTGTGATTCTAATTCTTCTTTCTTTAATTTGTATATGAAACTCAAATTCTCGGGAAGACCTTCTTCCCTGGTAACTTCTATATGTGGTGAACCGCTTCGCGATGAAGACGGTCCCTGCTCGGGCGCCATTTGTAACGAGTTTATTTTCCCAGCCGGGGTATCCTCAGCGGCCCCAGTGTCCATAGTAGAGGGATCTCGCAACCCTCTAAAAAAATTCACCACCGCTACCGAATTCCGCACGATTGACCAACGTGTCAATCAGTTCACTGGCTAACTGGTAGCTCAGCTCGGACGGGGTATATTGGTTTTCACTTATTCTACTTATATTTCAAGCAGACAGGCAAAGTGCATGACGACAGAATGTCGCTTACAATCTTGGGTAAATTTCCGGACAGGCCGAATGCCTAGTGACTGAGAGTCACTTCTTAATCTTAATCTAACAAATTTTCATAAAAAAATAGGCAGAGTGCCTAGCGACAGAGGGTCGCTCACAATTTTAAATTTTGTTTAGTTAATTTCTTAAAAGAAAACTCTCCAGTCAAGCTGGATGGTCGTACAAAAAAAAAGAAAATTAGAATGTGAAAACCTCCAGTCAAGCTGGTTTGGTCGTACTAAAAAAATAAGAAATGGAAAACCTCCCAGTCAAGCTGGTCAGTCGTACAAAAAAAATAAAATATTTGAAAACCCTCCAGATAAGCTGGTTGGTCATACAAAAAAAAAAAATAAGAAAACCTCCCAGTCAAGCTGGTTTGGTCGTATCAAAAATTTTAGTCTTATTCAGCGAACTGAATAATCGGACCTGGCAAGCAAATCTTAAATTGTATTTTTGTGGTAGGCTATGAACCTACGTCACAATATACAATTAGATCTTACCTGTGATCAGGACCCTTTCTGTTGTTAAAATTCTGTCTTAAGTTACTGTGAGTTTATGAACTCGATGGGAATTATACGTCCGTAAGTAAATGAAAACAAAAATTAATTAGTGTGTCGCTTGTATATTTTACAACAGTGTTGTTGTTGGGCAATGGAAAACCTGTTTGAAAAAGAAATATTTCTGATTTCTTTTCCGAATTCTTTTATTTTATATTATTTATTTAAACGTCCATTTTGTCTTAATTATTGTATTGCTATTTAATGTTCGTATTGAAACATTAAATAAAAATATTCTTTCTTGAAAGTGGTTGTCGTGCCCTTGCCATGATACGAACCCTGGCCACTGAACTGCGAGACAGATGTTCTAGCCGCTAGGCCGAAGAATGCTCTGATTGAGCGCTTGCTTACTACTGTCTAGATAAGAATTTAGTTGTAACGATTTTTGGTCGTTACAGTCTATCCCCACGAAGGGGTACAGATGAAAAGAAAAAAGGACGGAAGAGGCTTAATTTCTATAATTAGCGTAATATAAAGAAAGAAGTCAAACAAATCAAGTAAATAATTCATTAAAATTTTTTTTTTGTTTTTAAATTTAAAAGTTTAAAAAAAAACATTTTATCGGTTGTCGGTTGTAAAACGGCGTGTTTCGTGGATTGGGAGTTTGTTGAGTTGTTGAATTTCGGTTCCCATTGCGGAGTGTCCGGAGTCGGTATTGTGTTTTTCTGGTTGGGAATGTTGTGGTTGAAACTGGACGGAGAGTAATGTTTTTGATTTTATTGTTGGCAATTCCTGGTATACATTTTTACGCTGGGGGTGGGTTTCAGGAGACGGCATATATAATGGGACCAGTTCTGCCTTTTCTGCCACGTTCCTTGGCGATATTCCATGTCGCCGTGGTCGTGTAGCGACAGTGGTTGTCCGGAATTCAACCGGAGGTTCAGGATTTGCTCTGTATTGGGCACATGTGAAACATGATCGTACATACTTTTTGATGTCCACATGCATTTTTGGCCAAAAGTATTGCTTACGTGCTCTTCGCAATGTCTTGTGTAATCCGAGGTGGCATGCTGTAGAGTGGTCATGAATTTCTCGGAGTATTTTTGATTTCTGGTTGGCGGATATACAGAGTTGCCGACGAGCTGGACTGGTGCGGGATTTTGGTTGGGGTGACAGACTGTTGGTGGCCACGTTTAATTCTTCTTTTCTTCTTTCAGTTTTAAACTTGCATTTTTGCATGGCTGACTTCTGCGGGTAGTTCCGTCGTTTTTCAAGGGGTCTGGTATGTTTATCAATACTGCAGAGTCCTTTTGAATCACTTATTCGTTTCTGTTTCTTATTACGAAACGCTTCTACGGTAGTGTCTGGTTGGCTTACCATGCACAAGTGATTCTCCCGTTTAGTTTTGGGAAGTTGGATTTCTTCTCCGGCGATAGTTAATTTGCAGTTGAGTTTCGTTAATAGGTCCATACCCATTACGAAATCCTTTAGGAGACCTGGTAGGAAATACACTCGGTGGGTGAATTTCAATGCTCCTACTTCAATGACGGTTTCAAAACTTTCCTGGATATTAATTTGATCGCCATTCGCTAATATTAAAGGCTGTACCTCTGTAATAGCTGGAACCCCATGGGATAGGTAGTCTCTAACAGTTGAGCCAATAAATGACAGAGTGGCTTCTGTGTCGAGCCAGGCGTTCGTGGGTCGCCCGTTGCACAAAATTTGCATTTGGAGTCGGTCATCTTCCGGGGTGATTGTTTTCGTCCATACGAGATTAGATTTTCGACAGGGACAATCCTTCGACTTGGTATCTAATTTCCCACAATATGAGCAGAACAGCTTTGCCTGTCCCGTGCATTCTCTTCGTGTGTGCCCTGGTTCTTGGCATGACCAACAGTGAGTGCATCGGGAATAGGGTTGTGCAGTAATCCAATTTGAAACGTGTGGACGTTGACTGCGCGATTCTTCGCTGCGAATGTGTTCATATTCGTCCGTTTGACTCATCAGTGAGTCGAGATCTTCAAAATCTGTTCGGCGAATATACAGGCGATACTCTGCCCTTAGGCCTTCGTAAATTCGGTCGACGTGGTCTTCTTGGCGCAGCCTCGGATGCTGGCGAACCATAGACATCATAGTCATGATATAGTCTTTGGCCCTTTCTCGTAGCCCTTGACGTCGCCGTATGAAGTCTTCCTCTATGCGTTGTAGGTGTCTGGGTGGTAGGAAAAATTTTAAAGCGGTCTCTTTAAATTGTTCCCATGTCTTCACCTCTTCCTTCTTATAACGCCACCAATCTCTGGCGCGCTCTCTAAACAATTCGTTCAAAGGCAAGAGTAAGCTGTTGTGAGGAATACGGTAGCAATCGGCTAGCTCTTCGATATTCTCAATAAATTCTAGGATTGAGTGAGATCCATTGAAGTGCAGGTTCCACTTTCTCACTGTATTCATGACGTCAACTTCGGGTTGAGCGCATGAGGTGTGGTTGGTCACCGCTGGTGTGGGTACAGGTACTGGCAGACTTACTGTTCCAACATTTGTTGGTTCTGTTTTGGCTACGTTGTCTGATGATCGCTTGGCACGACATTCCTTTTGGAAGGCGCTCAGCCGCTGTCGCATTTCCTTGACGTTGCCCTCTGTAGACAATCCCAGTAGTAGCATCTGTGATTCTAATTCTTCTTTCCTTAATTTGTATATGAAACTCAAATTCTCGGGAAGACCTTCTTCCCTGGTAACTTCTATATGTGGTGAACCGCTTCGCGATGAAGACGGTCCCTGCTCGGGCGCCATTTGTAACCAGTTTATTTTCCCAGCCGGGGTATCCTCAGCGGCCCCAGTGTCCATAGTAGAGGGATCTCGCAACCCTCTAGGAAATTCACCACCGCTACCGAATTCCGCACGATTGACCAACGTGTCAATCAGTTCACTGGCTAACTGGTAGCTCAGCTCGGACGGGGTATATTGGTTTTCACTTATTCTTATACTTATATTTCAAGCAGACAGGCAAAGTGCATGACGACAGAATGTCGCTTACAATCTTGGGTAAATTTCCGGACAGGCCGAATGCCTAGTGACTGAGAGTCACTTCTTAATCTTAATCTAACAATTTTTCATAAAAAATAGGCAGAGTGCCTAGCGACAGAGGGTCGCTCACAATTTTAAATTTTGTTTAGTTAATTTCTTAAAAGAAAACTCTCCAGTCAAGCTGGATGGTCGTACAAAAAAAAAGAAAATTAGAATGTGAAAACCTCCAGTCAAGCTGGTTTGGTCGTACTAAAAAAATAAGAAATGGAAAACCTCCCAGTCAAGCTGGTCAGTCGTACAAAAAAAATAAGATATTTGAAAACCCTCCAGATAAGCTGGTTGGTCATACAAAAAAAAAAAATAAGAAAACCTCCCAGTCAAGCTGGTTTGGTCGTATCAAAAATTTTAGTCTTATTCAGCGAACTGAATAATCGGACCTGGCAAGCAAATCTTAAATTGTATTTTTGTGGTAGGCTATGAACCTACGTCACAATATACAATTAGATCTTACCTGTGATCAGGACCCTTTCTGTTGTTAAAATTCTGTCTTAAGTTACTGTGAGTTTATGAACTCGATGGGAATTATACGTCCGTAAGTAAATGAAAACAAAAATTAATTAGTGTGTCGCTTGTATATTTTAAAACAGTGTTGTTGTTGGGCAATGGAAAACCTGTTTGAAAAAGAAATATTTCTGATTTCTTTTCCGAATTCTTTTATTTTATATTATTTATTTAAACGTCCATTTTGTCTTAATTATTGTATTGCTATTTAATGTTCGTATTGAAACATTAAATAAAAATATTCTTTCTTGAAAGTGGTTGTCGTGCCCTTGCCATGATACGAACCCTGGCCACTGAACTGCGAGACAGATGTTCTAGCCGCTAGGCCGAAGAATGCTCTGATTGAGCGCTTGCTTACTACTGTCTAGATAAGAATTTAGTTGTAAAGATTTTTGGTCGTTACAACCTGAACCAAATCGATAAGCAATAAAACACGATTAGGGAAAGGTTCAATAAAAACTCAATAAATGTAACGAGTTAACATAAATTTATTGAGTGGAAGTAGAATAATAAGAACAAGCACTATGTTAAGAATATGTAAGAGCACTACAAATGTATAACACAAATATTGTCACTATATTTACTCTAAGGAAAAGAACGGGATCAGCTCGAATATAAAAACCCGAGCGATCCAGAATAAAGCGAGAATTTTATCAGCAGCCAAACAAACCGGCTCTTCTAATTCTTTTAAGTTCGGCCTGGTGGCCAACACTAATTCAAGCGTGGCTCGCTAATAAGAAAAAACATACTAAGAAAGTCCTGGTGGCCAGCCTAAGTTGGCGTGACTCGCCGAAACATAAGTCAAATTTCTTTTAACAGAAGGGAACCTTTCTTTTTACGTACATAAATACATTGCATTTCCCGAAATATAAAAGGATATAAACAAAGAATATATATTGTATAGAAGGCGCATCACTCAAAATTTTCAATTTTTCGCAAGTGACCCCAAATAGTGTCCTTTCAAAAATATACACAACAAAGCGAACAATAACTGCCCCTTGTATTGTTTGTTTACTCTATTGCATAAAAGTTCAATTTCCAAAGTCCAGCGATAGGTTTACCCTTTTCAAGGTAATCGATGTGAATGACACCTCGATGTGCTTCCCAAAAAATTGTGGCCATGACCTTGTGGGTCGGCAGACATACCTTAGACTTCTTTGATGCACTTTCATTCGAAGAAACCGTCTTGATTGTTCTTTCGTTTTTGGTGTGGTGTGATGGATCCATGTTTCGTCTACGGTAACGAAACAGCGCAAAAATTCGTGCAGATTGCGGTTGAACATCGCTAAACACTCCTTTGAAGTGGTGGAAGAGCAATCGCGGCACCCATCGCGCGGATAGTTTTTCATGTCCAAATATTCCTGTAAAATGTGATGTACCCGCTGAGTTGAGATGCCACCTCACGCACTTTCATTCTCCGATCTTATAATAGCATTCCATGGATTTTATCGACGGTGTTATTAAGTTGTTAGGGGTGACACCACCCCTTCCTCCAAGGTGTCACCCATGCTAGCTACGTCACTGCTTAATCAGCACACGAAACTCACTTTTTCCATTTTTGTTAAAATAAACGAAGTTGTCTGCTTTCAGTGGCTGTCAAACACAAACTAAATGGCGCAGCTGGCTCTAAGGACTGCTTTTACAACAGTTTATTCATAGATGGCAGTTGATGGGACTAGTGTCGCATTACTGCGCGGCAAATTCAAAAAGTCACTCACTAACCGCCTAATTTAACAGAGGCATTCTGAGATTTGAGGTGAATCGTTAAACTATCTCGGCAAAAAAGTCACGAAAAAGGGAACGAGGCATTCCAAGATTCACGAATATCGAATCGTCTTTGCTATTACTGTAGTCGTCTTTTGCTTTTACTGCAGTTTGAGCTCAAGATGACATTTTCAGTGCTAGGAGGCAAAACGTTGATTATTGTAGTTATGTTGAATAAATAAAAACCTAAAAAAAGTGTTCTTTTCGCGAAAAACAAAGTTATAAACGTTGCCAAAATATAGAATATACATCGCGAATTATACATATGTAGAGTAATATTTGTGTTATTTTATATTATGTCGCTTAGATTTTAGCAAAAAAAAAATTACCATTGTTTTTTTTGTTAGAAATTTTCCAACACTGTACGAAGTTGTGAACAATGGAAAATTCCACTTGTATTGCACAGTTCAAGTGAAAACATTCCGTGTATGTAAAATTCCGGGTGGTTAAATTTTAAGGGCCGATGTTGATTTTGATTAAAACACAAATTATTTAGGAAATTATTGTCATTTCTTTTTATTATGATAATATTGGTATGATTCAATTATATATGGAACAAAATATCGGCCAAAATGGCCGCCGCGACCTCGGCGGCACACCTCCATCCAAAGGTCCAAACTTTCGATGACGCTGAGGCATAATTGAGGTTCTATGCCGTTAATGTGCCGAATTATCTTATCCTTTAGCTCTTGAATTGTTGCTGGCTTATCATGTGTCAAATCACATGATCTTGGCGGCCAATTGACATCGCCACCACGTGAGATAACACGGCCATTGAATTTGTCGCGCAAAAGAGCCATTGTTTCGTTAGCTGTGTGGCAAGTGGCACCGTCCTGTTGAAACCACATATCGTCCACATCCATATCCTCCAATTCGGGTCATAAAAAGTTCATTATCATCTCACGATAGCGAACACAATTCACAGTAACTGCCTGACCAGCCTCATTTTGGAAAAAATACGGCCCGATGATGCCGCCAGCCCATAAACCGCACCAAACAGTCACTCTTTGTGGGTGCATTGGTTTTTCGACAACCACTCTTGGATTATCATTCGCCCAAATGCGGCAATTCTGCTTATTGACGAATCCACTGAGGTGAAAATGTGCCTCATCACTGAAGATGATTTTCTTAGAAAATTGAACATCCACTGTTGCCATTTCTTGCCACCATTCTGACCATTGACGACGTTTGGAATGGTCAAGAGGCTTTAGTTCTTGAGTCAATTGCAGCTTGTAAGCGTGTAAATGCAAGTCTTTATGCATAATGTTCATCAACGACGAGCGTGAGAGGTGCAATTAATATCGCTTCACGATCTTAATTTTTTTAATAAGATCGAATATAATCTCTGTTCGAGATTATATAATGATCGAATATAATGAGTTCGAATAATAATTGAACTCATAAATATAGTTATTAAAACCACAAACATAAACACTACACAATACACAGCACCCGCAGTCCGCTCCTGGACACTCTAAAACGTTTATAATATTTAAAGCTGAACAAGCAATTTTAGTACGTTTACCCCGTGACCGATATATTCGGTAGCACGCGGAAACAGTACGAACATATTTACAAACCTGAACCAAATCGATAAGCAATAAAACACGATTAGGGAAAGGTTCAATAAAAACTCAATGGAACAGATTGAGGACAGCACAAACTCTCCAATTTTGTTGTTGTTTTTTTTGTTGTTGTTTTTTGTGCCGATCCCAACAAAATCAAAAATTTTTGTTGCTCTCGTATGGTTTAGGAGTTATAGCCCTTTAAAGTATGAAAATTTAACGTCTATATCTCCTAAACCGTAAAAGATATCTGAATGATATATGTACCATTGGAAAGGTATTAAAAATATCTTTCACTTATGTAAAATAATATTTTATCCAAAATCGTGTACTTTTAAAGAAAATTTTAAATTTAAATTTTTATTACTATTTTTTTCTATTCATAAATTTTTTTCTCTGTAAAATGTATAATTAACCTATATAATTATGTCAATATTGAGAAAGCCCAAGTTCTTGGCTTTACAGACATAGTTTTTTCACCAGTATCGGTGCAGGATTTTAGAAGAAAATTTATTTTAAAGCTCACAATCACGTAAGTACAAAATACAACAAAGTATGTATGTACTCTTTTGAATTCTACTACTATATTATTTTCGAATTCTCTATTACTTTGTAACTACTCTATTACAAATGTGTTACTCTATTACAATGTGTTTACTCTATTTTGCAAAAGTGTTGATTTTAAAAAAAATTTGTAACGGTTGTTATGACGTTGAACTGTTTACCTGTTGTTGTTTAACTTTTAACTGTTGTTGTTGCTCTATAAATAATTTACTTGATGTTTTTAAATTATTTAATTGTGAAACAGACGGGGAAATAACAGAAGATATTTTGCATCAACTGCAAAATTAGAAGCTGATTCCCATGGATAAAACCATCAAATGCCCAAATGGACATTTTTATATTTTGCGGCCCAGGAGCCAGGTGAGAGATGGCTTCCATTGGAGGTGCATAGACTTTTATAAAAATGTCTATAAAAAAAGAATCCGGTGCAATAAAACCATTTCATTGAGAACGAAAACATTTTTTGAAAAATCGAAACTTTCCCTTTATAAAGTAGTTTCATTTTCGTACTTATGGTTGGAAAACGTTTCATTAAAATTTTTAAAAGATCAGGTATGCGTTACCAGAAAATATTTAATTATATTTTTAATTACATTTTTCAATTTTTAGCTTGAAATAGCTTGGTGGGATTGGAAAAATAGTGGAAATCGACGAGTCGAAGTTCGGGCGTCGAAAATACCACCGAGGACACTGCGTCGAAGGTCAATGGGTTTTCGGTGGCGTTGAGCGGGAAACCAATCGGTGCTTCCTAGTCCCGGTGGAAAGCCGATCAAAGGATGTCCTTTTAAAGATCATCAAGGACCATATAAAACCCAACACAACAATTATCTCAGATTGTTGGAAGGTATTATATAAATCTATCGTTTTACTTCAATTTATTACCATTTTTTTGTGCTTTTAGTCCTACGATTGCCTGAAGGACGAAGGATTCCTCCATCTAACAGTAAACCATTCAACACATTTTAAAAATCCAGAGACGGGAGCACATACCAACTCCATAGAAGGTTTATGGCGCCACGTAAAGGCAACACTTCCAGAGTGGGTACAGAGTGAAACTTCTTTCGTGGGTACCTGGCAAAATTTGTATTTAAAAAACAGTGCCAAATTAATAATAAAGATATTCTGTCCGAATTTTTCAAAATCGCTGGTGAATTATATAACTCATCAGAACCAAAAAATTCGGTACATTTGGATACATCTGATGATGATATCCTATGAATTTTATAAACATTTTATAAAAATTCATAAAATCTGTCCTTTTCAGGACAACCACAGATATAACTAAAGAGATAAGGTTTAAACAAATTCATAATAAATCTGTCCTTTTCAGAACAACCAAGAACAACCATAAATAAAGAAATAAAATCGTCAACGAGATTTTTAATTAACTTTGTTTTCGGAAAATTAGAGCCGCCGTAAAGCCAACTTCGGCCGCGGCAGAGATCATAACCATCAATCAGCAGAATCCTCTCGGTAATGTGAAGTTTTTTTGCATACAAGTTTTTCCGCGTATTGGCGGTCTTCGGCCGCGGCAGAGATCATAACCATCAATCAGCAGAATCCTCTCGGTAATGTGAAGTTTTTTTGCATACAAGTTTTTGCGCGTATTGGCGGCCTTCGGCCGCGGCAGAGATCATAACCATCAATCAGCAGAATCCTCTCAGTAATGTGAAGTTTTTTTGCATACAAGTTTTTCCGCGTATTGGCGGCCTTCGGCCGCGGCAGGGATCATAACCATCAATCAGCAGAATCCTCTCGGTAATGTGAAGTTTTTTTGCATACAAGTTTTTCCGCGTATTGGCGGCCTTCGGCCGCGGCAGGGATCATAACCATCAATCAGCAGAATCCTCTCGGTAATGTGAAGTATTTTGCATACAGGTTTTTCCGCGTATTGGCGGCCGAAAGCCGTGGCAGGGATCATTACCATCAATCAACAAAATCATCTCGTTAATGTAAAGTATTCTCGCATACAGTCTTGTTGCGTAACAACAACAAAAATCAAGAAAATTCTCGGTAATAAAAGGCATTTTTTATTCAGTGAGCTTTAAAAGGCATTTTCTCCTAAAATCTTGCACCGATAGTGGTAGAAAAAATATGTCTACAAAGCTAAGAGCCTGGGCTTTCCTAATATTAACATAATTATATGGATTAATTATACATTTTACAGAGAAAAAAATTAATTAATAGAAAAAAATAGTAATAAAAATGAAAAATTTAAATTTTCTCCAAAAGTACACGATTTTTGATAAAATATTATATTACATAAATGAAAGATATTAATACCTTCCCAATGGTACATATATCATCCAGATAACTTTTACGGTTTAGGAGATATAGACGTTAAATTTTCATACTTTAAAGGGCTATAACTCCTAAACCATACGAGAGCGACACAAAATTTTGTTGTTGTTGGGATCGGTGCAAAAAACACCAAAAACAAACACCAAAAACAACAACAAAATTGGAGCGTTTGTGCTGTCCTCAATTTAAGCCAACTCAATAAATGTAACGAGTTAACATAAAATCATTGAGTGGAAGTAGAATAATAAGAACAAGCACTATGTTAAGAATATGTAAGAGCACTACAAATGTATAACACAAATATTGTCACTATATTTACTCTAAGGAAAAGAACGGGATCAGCTCGAATATAAAAACCCGAGCGATCCAGAATAAAGCGAGAATTTTATCAGCAGCCAAACAAACCGGCTCTTCTAATTCTTTTAAGTTCGGCCTGGTGGCCAACACCAATTCAAGCGTGGCTCGCTAATAAGAAAAAACATACTAAGCAAGGCCTGGTGGCCAGCCTAAGTTGGCGTGACTCGCCGAAACATAAGTCAAATTTCTTTTAACAGAAGGGAACCTTTCTTTTTACGTACATAAATACATTGCGTTTCCCGAAATATAAAAGGATATAAACAAAAAATATATATTGTATAGAAGGCGCATCACTCAAAATTTTCAATTTTTCGCAAGTGATGCGGTCGGTAGGTAGGCAAAGGGGTATTAGCAACATGTATTCTTTGAGTATAGGCACACACTCGACGAGTATCGTGACCCGAGCTCGGGCCCGAGTATCATGGCCCGAGCTCTTGCTACTCTTGCCGTCATGTGAATTGCTTCCCCTCTCTCTTCTTTTCTTTCACCATGACCATTGCTTATTAACAATTTATATGGTGCTTCTAGTGCAACATACACACAAAACACATAATAAGCAAAAAGAAGGCGATTTGAACGACTTATTTCTTCAATACATATTCTTTGATATAAATATACACAGCAATATTGGCGCGGTTGAGTTTAGCATATATAGTAAGGACATACTTACATACATACTACATAGCAGTATTGCTATCGTTGTTAAATACGAGGCAGTATTGTTATCGTTTTACAATACATAGCAGTATTACTACCGTTTCCAGTACGTAGTACGACTGTTATTGTCAAACTAAATTGTGTACGTTTCTGGAGTCACCAAATAGTGTCCTTTCAAAAATATACACAACAAAGCGAACAATAACTGCCCCTTGTATTGTTTGTTTACTCTATTGCATAAAAGTTCAATTTCCAAAGTCCAGCGATAGGTTTACCCTTTTCAAGGTAATCGATGTGAATGACACCTCGATGTTTTTCCCATAAAATTGTGGCCATGACCTTGTTGGTCGGCAGACCCACCTTGGACTTCTTTGAAGCACTTTCATTCGAAGAATCCCACTGTCTTTATTGTTCTTTCGTTTTTGGTGTGGTGTGATGGATCCATGTTTCGTCTACGGTAACGAAACAGCGCAAAAATTCGTGCAGATTGCGGTTGAACATCGCTAAACACTCCTTTGAAGTGGTGGAAGAGCAATCGCGGCACCCATCGCGCGGATAGTTTTTCATGTCCAAATATTCCTGTAAAATGTGATGTACCCGCTGAGTTGAGATGCCACCTCACGCACTTTCATTCTCCGATCTTATAATAGCATTCCATGGATTTTATCGACGGTGTTATTAAGTTGTTAGGGGTGACACCACCCCTTCCTCCAAGGTGTCACCCATGCTAGCTACGTCACTGCTTAATCAGCACACGAAACTCACTTTTTCCATTTTTGTTAAAATAAACGAAGTTGTCTGCTTTCAGTGGCTGTCAAACACAAACTAAATGGCGCAGCTGGCTCTAAGGACTGCTTTTACAACAGTTTATTCATAGATGGCAGTTGATGGGACTAGTGTCGCATTACTGCGCCGCAAATTCCAAAAGTCTCTCACTAACCGCCTAATTTAACAGAGGCATTCTGAGATTTGAGGTGAATCGTTAAACTATCTCGGCAAAAAAGTCACGAAAAAGGGAACGAGGCATTCCAAGATTCACGAATATCGAATCGTCTTTGCTATTACTGTAGTCGTCTTTTGCTTTTACTGCAGTTTGAGCTCAAGATGACATTTTCAGTGCTAGGAGGCAAAACGTTGATTATTGTAGTTATGTTGAATAAATAAAAACCTAAAAAAAGTGTTCTTTTCGCGAAAAACAAAGTTATAAACGTTGCTAAATATTTGTGTAATATTTGTGTTATTTTATATTATGTCGCTTAGATTTTAGCAAAAAAAAAATTACCATTGTTTTTTTTGTTAGAAATTTTCCAACACTGTACGAAGTTGTCAACAATGGAAAATTCCACTTGTATTGCACAGTTCAAGTGAAAACATTCCGTGTATGTAAAATTCCGGGTGGTTAAATTTTAAGGGCCGATGTTGATTTTGAATAAAACACAAATTATTTAGGAAATTATTGTCATTTCTTTTTATTATGATAATATTGGTATGATTCAATTATATATGGAACAAAATATCGGCCAAAATGGCCGCCGCGACCTCGGCGGCACACCTCCATCCGATGGTCCAAATTTTCGATGACGCTGAGGCATAATTGAGGTTCTATGCCGTTAATGTGCCGAATTATCTTATCCTTTAGCTCTTGAATTGTTGCTGGCTTATCATGTGTCAAATCACATGATCTTGGCGGCCAATTGACATCGCCACCACGTGAGATAACACAGCCATTGAATTTGTCGCGCAAAAGAGCCATTTTTTCGTTAGCTGTGTGGCAAGTGGCACCGTCCTGTTGAAACCACATATCGTCCACATCCATATCTTCCAATTCGGGTCATAAAAAGTTCATTATCATCTCACGATAGCGAACACCATTCACAGTAACTGCCTGACCAGCCTCATTTTGGAAAAAATACGGCCCGATGATGCCGCCAGCCCAAAAACCGCACCAAACAGTCACTCTTTGTGGGTGCATTGGTTTTTCGAAAATCACTCTTGGATTATCATTCGCCCAAATGCGGCAATTCTGCTTATTGACGAATCCACTGAGGTGAAAATATGCCTCATCACTGAAGATGATTTTCTTAGAAAATTGAACATCCACTGTTGCCATTTCTTGCCACCATTCTGACCATTGACGACGTTTGGAATGGTCAAGAGGCTTTAGTTCTTGAGTCAATTGCACCTTGTAAGCGTGTAAATGCAAGTCTTTATGCATAATGTTCATCAACGACGAGCGTGAGAGGTGCAATTGTTGGGCACGACGACGAGTTGAGTTGGACGGCTCTTCAGCCACACTATCGCGAACAGCAGCAATATTTTCTGCAGTACGAGCTGTACGAGCATGGACTGGTGTTTTCACATCTCCTACAGACCCGGTTTGCTTACGATTTTTCCGATTGTACGCACATTTGGACAAATAAATTGACCGAAAAAATCACGCAGTGCACGATATGCATTTTGATTTGAACGCCCATTTTCATAATAAGCCTGAATAACTAACGCGTTGCTCGATTGTGTATCTTTCCATGGTTCAAATTGAGTTAGTCTGACAGAGGCATTCTGAGAATCGAGGTGAATCGCTAAACCATAGAGTAAGAAATAACTTCAACTTCTAATTCAATAAAAAAGGGATATATGAAACGTTCAAACATAACAAATGAGTTATAAATGTGTTGTAAATGAATTAAAAATTAATTTATTTTATTATTTCACATTTATTACATGAAAAATTAAATATTTATTATTAAAAATTTATTATTTTTGATATAATAAATATGAAATTAAAAAAATTATTAAATATTATTCACAAGCAAATAAACAATATTTAATAATTTTTCAAAAAACTTTCAAATATTTTCATAAAATACTATCTCGTTAATCTTAAAAAAAATCTTATAATTGTTTTCATTTTCAATTTCTCACATCAAACAAAAGCCATTTCAAGATTTCTGTAACATAAAGAAATCTTGAAATGGCTTTTCAATTTTTAGTTCTAAAGATTTTAAGCTGCGGCGCAAGCGCCGACAACCTTGCCAACACTCAACCAAAGCATACACAGACGCATAAAATTACCTAACACAAACCAAGAACTGAATGTTAACAAAAGTGAAGAGACGAAAGGGTAAGAAATACGCATGAAATGCATTTAGCTCGGCGATGGACGAAGAAAGAAATCGTTCAAATCGCCTGCTTTCTGCTTATCATGTGTATTGTGTGTGTGTGCCGGCATTAGAATGGAGCGGAATACGCAATGAAACGGAGGAAAGGGCAAGTAATTGAAATGAAATGCAAGTGTTTGGGCCGTGAACAGAGTTGGGCATTAACTAGTTAAATCTGTAACTAGTTATCGTTATCGTTAAAGTTACTTTAACTTCGTTACTTTTAACGAAGTCCTCGTTACTCTAAAGTAACTAGTTACTTTGCTATCGTTAAAAGTTACTTTGAGTAACGAAGTAACGAAGAAGTAACGACGTTAACTGAAAGTAACAAAGAGTAACGAAGAAGTAACGACGTTAACTGAGAGTAACGACGTTACTTTCTCAGTTACTTTTGCTCACGTTAATTTAACGGCGTTACTTTTCAGTTAAAGTTACTCAAGTAACGCCACGCAAAGTAACGCGTTACTTTTTTCGAATTTAGTTACTTTTTGTAGTTTCACCCAAAGGAGTGAAAATGTGGGTGAAAAATTTTTTGTTTATACCAAAAAAATTTTATTGCGTCATTCGATAGGAAATATCATGAAACGGATTTTGGACATGGTGGGCGGTGGGTGGGGCCACCCCAAGGGGTCACACGTGGGTTTTTTTACCAAAAAATTTTTATTACGGAAATCGATAGCAAATATCATGAAACGGATTTTGGACTTGGTCCGAGGGGCGTTAGGTGGTCACATGGGGGTAAATTGACCCCAACATTTTTATTGCACAAATAAATAGGAAATGTCACGAAACGGATTTTGGACTTGGCAGAAGGTGTACCTTCTGAAATACGCATGAAATGCATTTAGCTCGGCGATGGACGAAGAAAGAAATCGTTCAAATCGCCTGCTTTCTGCTTATCATGTGTATTGTGTGTGTGTGCCGGCATTAGAATGGAGCGGAATACGCAATGAAACGGAGGAAAGGGCAAGTAATTGAAATGAAATGCAAGTGTTTGGGCCGTGAACAGAGTTGGGCATTAACTAGTTAAATCTGTAACTAGTTATCGTTATCGTTAAAGTTACTTTAACTTCGTTACTTTTAACGAAGTCCTCTAAAGTAACTAGTTACTTTGCTATCGTTAAAAGTTACTTTGAGTAACGAAGTAACGAAGAAGTAACGACGTTAACTGAAAGTAACGAAGTTACTTTCGTTACTTTTGTTCGCGTTAAAGTAACGCGCTACTTTGCTATCGTTAAAAGTTACTTTGAGTAACGAAGTAACGAAGAAGTAACGACGTTAACTGAAAGTAACGAAGAGTAACGAAGAAGTAACGACGTTAACTGAGAGTAACGACGTTACTTTCTCAGTTACTTTTGCTCACGTTAATTTAACGGCGTTACTTTTCAGTTAAAGTTACTCAAGTAACGCCACGCAAAGTAACGCGTTACTTTTTTCGAATTTAGTTACTTTTTGTAGTTTCACCCAAAGGAGTGAAAATGTGGGTGAAAAATTTTTTGTTTATACCAAAAAAATTTTATTGCGTCAATCGATAGGAAATATCATGAAACGGATTTTGGACATGGTGGGCGGTGGGTGGGGCCACCCCAAGGGGTCACACGTGGGTTTTTTTACCAAAAAATTTTTATTACGCAAATCGATAGCTAATATCATGAAACGGATTTTTGACTAGTTCCGAGGGGCGTTAGGTGGTCACATGGGGGTAAATTGACCCCAACATTTTTATTGCACAAATAAATAGGAAATGTCACGAAACGGATTTTGGACTTGGCAGAAGGTGTACCTTCTGAAATACGCATGAAATGCATTTAGCTCGGCGATGGACGAAGAAAGAAATCGTTCAAATCGCCTGCTTTCTGCTTATCATGTGTATTGTGTGTGTGTGCCGGCATTAGAATGGAGCGGAATACGCAATGAAACGGAGGAAAGGGCAAGTAATTGAAATGAAATGCAAGTGTTTGGGCCGTGAACAGAGTTGGGCATTAACTAGTTAAATCTGTAACTAGTTATCGTTATCGTTAAAGTTACTTTAACTTCGTTACTTTTAACGAAGTCCTCGTTACTCTAAAGTAACTAGTTACTTTGCTATCGTTAAAAGTTACTTTGAGTAACGAAGTAACGAAGAAGTAACGACGTTAACTGAAAGTAACGAAGTTACTTTCGTTACTTTTGTTCGCGTTAAAGTAACGCGCTACTTTGCTATCGTTAAAAGTTACTTTGAGTAACGAAGTAACGAAGAAGTAACGACGTTAACTGAAAGTAACGAAGAGTAACGAAGAAGTAACGACGTTAACTGAGAGTAACGACGTTACTTTCTCAGTTACTTTTGCTCACGTTAATTTAACGGCGTTACTTTTCAGTTAAAGTTACTCAAGTAACGCCACGCAAAGTAACGCGTTACTTTTTTCGAATTTAGTTACTTTTTGTAGTTTCACCCAAAGGAGTGAAAATGTGGGTGAAAAATTTTTTGTTTATACCAAAAAAATTTTATTGCGTCAATCGATAGGAAATATCATGAAACGGATTTTGGACATGGTGGGCGGTGGGTGGGGCCACCCCAAGGGGGTCACACGTGGGTTTTTTTACCAAAAAATTTTTATTACGCAAATCGATAGCAAATATCATGAAACGGATTTTGAACATGGTGGGCGGTGGGTGGGGCCACCCCAAGGGGGTCACACGTGGGTTTTTTTACCAAAAAATTTTTATTACGCAAATCGATAGCAAATATCATGAAACGGATTTTGGACATGGTGGGCGGTGGGTGGGGCCACCCCAAGGGGGTCACACGTGGGTTTTTTTACCAAAAAATTTTTATTACGCAAATCGATAGCAAATATCATGAAACGGATTTTGGACATGGTGGGCGGTGGGTGGGGCCACCCCAAGGGGGTCACACGTGGGTTTTTTTACCAAAAATTTTTATTACGCAAATCGATAGCAAATATCATGAAACGGATTTTGGTCTTGGTCCGAGGGGCGTTAGGTGGTCACACGGGGGTAAATTGACCCCAACATTTTTATTGCACAAATAAATAGGAAATGTCACGAAACGGATTTTGGACTTGGCAGAAGGTGTACCGCCGAAGTGGTCACACGGGATAATTTCACCAGAAAAATTTTAGTGTTGAAATCCATAGAATATATCACAAAACAAATTTTACACATGTACGTATATACGTATGTACGTATATATACATGTATGGATATGTACATACATACATACATGTGTATATGCACATACATACACATATGTATGTATGTATGTATACGTACATGTGTAAAATTTGTTTTGTGATATATTCTATGGATTTCAACACTAAAATTTTTCTGGTGAAATTATCCCGTGTGACCACTTCGGCGGTACACCTTCTGCCAAGTCCAAAATCCGTTTCGTGACATTTCCTATTGATTTGTGCAATAAAAATGTTGGGGTCAATTTACCCCCGTGTGACCACCCAACGCCCCTCGGACCAAGTCCAAAATCCGTTTCATGATATTTGCTATCAATTTGCGTAATAAAAATTTTTTGGTAAAAAAACCCACGTGTGACCCCCTTGGGGTGGCCCCACCCACCGCCCACCATGTCCAAAATCCGTTTCATGATATTTGCTATCGATTTGCGTAATAAAAATTTTTTGGTAAAAAAACCCACGTGTGACCCCCCTTGGGGTGGCCCCACCCACCGCCCACCATGTTCAAAATCCGTTTCATGATATTTGCTATCGATTTGCGTAATAAAAATTTTTTGGTAAAAAAACCAACGTGTGACCCCCTTGGGGTGGCCCCACCCACCGCCCACCATGTCCAAAATCCGTTTCATGATATTTGCTATCGATTTGCGTAATAAAAATTTTTTGGTAAAAAAACCCACGTGTGACCCCCTTGTGGTGGCCCCACCCACCGCCCACCATGTCCAAAATCCGTTTCATGATATTTCCTATCGATTGACGCAATAAAATTTTTTTGGTATAAACAAAAAATTTTTCACCCACATTTTCACTCCTTTGGGTGAAACTACAAAAAGTAACTAAATTCGAAAAAAGTAACGCGTTACTTTGCGTGGCGTTACTTGAGTAACTTTAACTGAAAAGTAACGCCGTTAAATTAACGTGAGCAAAAGTAACTGAGAAAGTAACGTCGTTACTCTCAGTTAACGTCGTTACTTCTTCGTTACTCTTCGTTACTTTCAGTTAACGTCGTTACTTCTTCGTTACTTCGTTACTCAAAGTAACTTTTAACGATAGCAAAGTAACGCGTTACTTTAACGCGAACAAAAGTAACGAAAGTAACTTCGTTACTTTCAGTTAACGTCGTTACTTCTTCGTTACTTCGTTACTCAAAGTAACTTTTAACGATAGCAAAGTAACTAGTTACTTTGGAGTAACGAGGACTTCGTTAAAAGTAACGAAGTTAAAGTAACTTTAACGAGGATGTAACGAATAAAAATTTTGCCCAACTCTGGCCGTGAACAAAGAGAGAGAAATCGTTCAAACTGCGTGCTCTCGCCTATCATGTGTATTTTTCCATCTATGCTTTTCTTCGTTTCTTCGTCCATACCGCTCGCATCTATGATGCCGTTTGAGTAACTTTGGCTGATTCGGCCTCTTGTTATTTCTTACTCTATGGTTAAACCAAAGAATATACAATATATAGAAGGCGCATCACTCAAAATTTTCAATTTTTCGCAACAGATGCGGTCGGTCGGTAGGCGAAGGGGTATTAGCAACATGTATTCTTTGAGTATAGGCACACACTCGACGAGTATCATGGCCCGAGCTCTTGCCACTCTTGCCGTGAATTGCTTCCCCTCTCTCTTCTTTTCCCACGGCGTAACCATTGCTTATTAACAATTTATATGGTGCTTCTATTGCAACATACACACAAAACATATGATAAGCAAAAAGAAGGCGATTTGAACGACTTATTTCTTCGTTCATGGCCCGAGTAGAATGCATTTCAAGTGAATTTCTTGCCCTTTCGTTTCGTCGCTTTTGACAACGAACAGTTGTTTGCTGCTTGTGTTGGGTAAATTTATATGAACGTCTGCGTATGCTTTGGTCGTGTGTTGGTCATAGGCAAGGTTGTCGGCGGCTGCGGTCGCAACTAGAAATTTTTGGAACTTTCAATTTTGCAAATTGAAAAGATATTTGAAGATTTTTGTATGTTACGCGATTTGAGAAATTAGGATTAAAAAAAATTGTAAAATTTTATAAGGATTAACGAGATGATATTTTACGAAAATATTTGTTACAAGCAGTAAATACTCGTATTTATTAATTTTTGGAATTTAATTTTACAAAGTAATTTTTTAATTCTTTTTAATAAATACTACAAATATTTTAATATTTTAAAAATATTTTAATATAAAATTTTATTAAAATTTTAATATTTTTAAGATATTTGTAGTATGTATGTATTTATTAAAAAGAATTAAAAAATTATTTTGAAAAATTAAATTCCAAAAATTAATAAATACAAGTATTTATTGCTCATAATCTTTTAAATATTTTCCTAAAATATTATCTCGTTAATCCTTATTAAAAGCTTAAATATTAAAAATTTGTAAGCTTACTTTCTTAAATTTGAACTATTTCTGTATGTATAGACATGAATTAGTTTATCGTTATCCCAAATGTCCACTAATTTAAAAAAAAAGATGAATAACTAGGATTAAATTCGGTTACGTTTAACAAAAAATTATATTAATTCATTGTACCGGATAAAATGCACTGAACATACCGACATTTTGTCCTAATATTTCAATAAGAAAAAACCCAGTTGCGCTACGTTCTTCTTATTGCTAAAAAGGCATTCTTCTCTGTCGTTTTCATTTATTTTCGACGTCGTCAACTCAGCGTCGTCAACTCTGAGAACTCAAGAATAGCCACGCAAAGCTTATTCTACATGCGATGACACACAGACGCTAAATGATACAAACGCATGCATTCCAAATTATTGTACACATCGTTACCCAAAAAAAGAACACCTGGCATGGAGACGAGAATAACAAGAAAAATGTAAAAAATTGAAAATGCCTTAAATTGAAAAAATAAATATTACAAAGACATTTTTAAAAACATTCCCGCATCCAGGTTCGAACTCAGGTCTTTCTACTCGTCAGTAACCTACTCTATCCACTAGGCTACCAAGCCTTATAAACGATTGCTGGTTTTTCAGTTAGAAGTTCACTGCGGCCATCGTTTGCGAAAAACGAGAAAATACGATAGCAATGGAAAGTTAACATGACCACAAGAAATTGAGTAAAAATTGAGCGAAAAAGACAATGTGTAGAAACAATGTTTATAAACTTGGGTCGTACCGGTACGACCCACAGAACAAAATTTTTCGTTCGAAAATTTGTATGAGATGCGCCTTCTATACAATACATATTCTTTGGTTAAACTATCTCGGCAAAAAAGTCACGAAAAAGGGAACGAGGCATTCCAAGATTCACGAAACTCGAATCGTCTTTTGCTTTTACTGCAGTTTGAGCTCAAGATGACATTTTCAGTGCCAGGAGGCAAAACTTTTATTATTGTAGTTATGTTGAATAAATAAAAACCTAAAAAAATTGTTTTTTTCGCGAAAAACAAAGTTATAAACGTTACCAAAATATAGAATATACATCGCGAATTATATGTAGAGTAATATTTGTGTTATTTTATATTATTTCGCTTAGATTTTAGCAAACAAAAATTACCATTGTTTTTTTTGTTAGAAATTTTCCAACACTGTACGAACTTGTGAACAATGGAAAATTCCACTTGTATTGCACAGTTCAAGTGAAAACATTCCGTGTATGTATATTTTTGAATATTTTGATTGGCCTGTCACTTGTATGTGTTGGTGAAACATTCAGAACCCTCGTTAATTAAAATTGTGTATGTGTTAGTTTTGTGCTCTGTTCATGCAGGTCCAGGAGTGAAGAATTTCAATGCACGAACTACCATGCTCTTCATCTCCCTCGCCAACAAGCGACGGTTTAATGCAAGCAGAATTGTTCTCGTGTGATAAGCTTCATTGAAAAACATGGATTCTTTAGTGGAATTTTTTGCTGAAGACTCTGAGAAGGAATTAATTCGCGTTCGAAATCAAAATTGGAATTAGTATTATTTATAACAATTATGTATTTACTATTTATTATCTATTTTATAAATAAAAATAGAAAATAATAACTATACAAGTGAATCAAAAAATATATAACAAGATTTTTCATTGAAATATTACATTTTTTTTAGGGAACGAGAGCTAATTACTGATCGTCTTTTTTAGGAGAAGAAATCCGATAAAATCGTCTCTTGGAATACCAAAAGACGATAATTTCAACGTTTTACAAGAATTACGCGCTGATTCTAAGAGACGAGATAATAAGTTGAACGTTCGCGTTCAACGAGCCCCGACGACGTAAGCATAGCAATCCAAGAGACGTGAAATCGTCTCGTTCCTGCTTTACGTCGCGTTTGAGGTCGTTTATTTTTGGGGAGATTTTCAAAAGAGGGCTCGTTCACAATATAACATTTTTAGTATTGGCAGACAATTATTACATAATTGTGAGTGTGGTGAACTCATGTAAATTTTAAAAAATTGTTTTTTTTTTGTGAAATCAGGATAATAAACTTTACTAAAATATAAAATAAACATAGCTAATTATATATAGAGGAATATTTTACCTACTCTTAATTTTTTACTCAGCTAGCAACAAAAAATATTTGTCAATGTTTTCTTCAGTTTGAAACTTTCCAACACTGTTACAAATTGTAAACAATGGAAAATTCCAAGCAATTTTAAAAAATCAATTGAGGAGGTAACAATATACTTTTGAATTTATTTTTCTGGCAATGGACCCTTTAGTTCAATTTTTGATTGATGAAGATGATGAGGAGGAGCATCTTATTCGTGTTCGCAATCGGCATGCGACAAATATTTTTGATCTGCCGGAAGTTGAGTAAGTATTTTAATAATTTCTATTTGAGCATAATATACTATTCCTTTTAACAGATTTATTCGAAATTTTCGAATGAACAAAGTTTGCTTTCGGCAAATTTTTGACGAAATCGCTCCGAGGATGAAAATTGGATATTTATCGACTGCAATTCCCAAGGAATTAAAATTTGCAGCTTTTCTGCGTTTTTTGGCAACCGGCAGCTATCAAAAATGCGTTGCAAATTCGTGCTTAGCGCTTATGTCTCAAGCTCAATTATCTAAAGTGATATCAGAATTTTTAAACATCTTTGAAGAGAACTTCTGCGCCAAGTGGATATCACTTCACACCTCGGTTGAGAAGGAAAATGAAACGAAGCAGCATTTCTTCTCAAAATTTGGTATCCCTGGTATTATTGGGTGCGTCGATGGGACTCATATTAAAATTGGTTCTCCGGGTCAACAACTGAGACACCTTTACTACAACAGGAAAGGTTTCTATAGCAATAATGCGATGATGGTAAGTTTGATGCTTTTATCTTTTAAGTCATATTTTGAATTTTGGTTTTTTGGCAATTCACAGATCTGTGACCATCATATGATCATAAAATATGTGGATGCCACGCATCCTGGAGCCAACCATGATGCCTATGTTTGGAGGATCAGTGAGGCTAATGCCTACTTAAAAGCAGGCTTCGATAGTGGGAAAACTAATACTTGGATATTAGGTAATATAAAATTCTATACAATATCATACTAATTATTAAGTGTTGAAACTTTGAAAACTTCAGGAGATGCGGGTTATCAGCTATTGCCATACTTAATGACTCCTTTCAGGAGCCCAACAGAACATCATCGCATTATTTTCAACGACAGGCATATCAAAGCACGGAATGTGATAGAAAGGTGTTTCGGTGTATTAAAAAATCGATTTCGCTCTTTAATCGCAGAACGATGCCTACATTACGGAGGACCTAACGCGTTTATATTTTCGCGAATTTTTCCCCACTGTTGCTCCCACTGGCTTCTGCTGCCACCATAATTTGGAGCTCTGGTGGCATGCTCTGGATTATTTAACATCTCTTGCACCAAGAGGTCAAATTGTGAAGAGGTTGTAAAACTAAAAAGATGGCATTCAAAACAGATAAAAAAGTAAAGATTTTTTATATTTACTTCTTTGTATATGACTCCATGGCAAGCAGGATTTTTAAATTTTCCAGAAAGCTTTCACTTCACTTCACTTCACTTTTGAACAATTGAACTTTTGAAAAATTTTCAACTGATAATTTTACAGTTATTTTTCGAATTGAAGATTTCGAAAAAATGGAACAATTCAGAAAGCAAACAATTCACAGTGGAAACCGAACAAATCAACAAAGTAAATGGTTGACTCATGTCTATCTACACAATTTTCTTTTAAAAAGAAATACATAAAAAATACAATATTATAAATATTTTATAATTTATTAAAATAGAATTTCTTGTACATTTTTACATTATTAGTTAATTTCTTTTATCTCTTATATATTTAAATAAAACAAAAAATATAACTATGTATTATATATACTATACTTCCTTTTTTTAAATCAAAATCGTGCCTTTTTATTAGAAGACGGCAGCTACATAGCACTCGTCTTTTTTGAGCAAAAAAAAAATAGCTTTCTCGTCTCGTCTCGTCTCTTGGATTACCAAAAAGACGAGTTAAAACAACGTAATGAACGAGTTTCAACGCTACCTCGACTCTTGGAATACCAAAAGACGAGTTTTTGGTTTAACAGCTGTTTTTTTTGCTCGTCTCGTCCCTTAGAATCAGCGCGTTACTGTAAATATTCAGTTTCAGAAGCCATAACTTTTGACAAACGTCTCGGCACGTGGAACCGTTAACAGTTTCAGAAAATACAAAGCATTAAAAAAAACTTTCCCAAGTATACTTGACCCACAGCGATCCACGGGAACCCGTTTTTCTTTGTTTGAAAATTGTACCTACATACGTATTACTACTACGTATATCTACTAATAATGGCTGCGTTCAGGGACAACAAGCTGTGTTGGCTTTTTCTTGTTAGCATAAATCATGTTCTCTGAACGCCTTGCTGAGTCGTTGCTGATAAACAACAACATTCAAACAACAACCACACTGCATTGCCAAATTCCACGTTGCCGCCACTTGTACAATTTTCAGTGTTTTGTTTACTTCTCGTGTGTAAACAAAACACTGAAAATGAGTGACAGAGAAGAAAGTTCTGAGCAGATCCAGCATACAAATTTTTCGCTTGAAAAAATTGCGACCGCTTTGTCAGCCCTTCTGACCTTTCACACACCGCTTGTTGGCCCTGAACGCAGCCAATGTACTTCAAGACATTGTTTTTTAACTTGAAATCTATAAAGTAAACTAAACTTAGTGTCGGGATGAATAAAATTATCACCACTCTGCAATTTCTAGATTATTAAACCTTTTTTTTTTGTTTTTTTCGATACCTTCTCCTTTTCTTGTAGCTTATTTTCCTAAACTTGAGGTAATAAAATACTTTTACTTAGTCAATTTTCAGAAATTTACATAAATCAATTTATGGCAGCCGTAAAAAAGAAGTTATTAAAATATGTTACTAAGGTGTTTTAAAACCTAAAAAATTAGCATTTAGCGACACGTGCCTCGCGTAAGCTCTAACCCTTATGAACTAATATGGCATAAGGCTGCCTGCATAGTTGCGGGACTTTTCTAGTGGTTACAATTTCTTATTAAGGAATGTTTTTTGGTTTTGGTTTAGAAATCATTCATATCAAATATTTTGAAGTAAGCAGAAGTTGAAGACATGGAAGGAAAAACTATGACATACATACGTATATATTTTGAATTTAAGTATAGTGAAGAAAATAGAGTTTGAACACATTATTGAAGACATTATAGAAGACAACATTTTAAGCTATAATGCCCTGCAAAATTTAAAAAAACAAATACAGTCTATTTTGAAAACCGGCAGGAAGTATTACAAGACTTGCAGCTATTCTGTCAAATTTGCAAAGCAAACACCAGGAATGGCTAAATAACGTCATTAAAATTCAACAAGATGACGAGGACAGTGATGCTGAGGAAAATCCAGCAGCAGAATCTAAACGAGGCAGACCCCTAAAGCCTTTTGAAAATAGCTCAGAACGGACCAAAAGAAGAAGGCTACAAGAAATTTTGTTGAATGCTAGCTGGATTAACTTGTACAATGCTAACAAAAATAAACCCTTCAAAACTTGGTAAATATACTGAAGCCACTGCGAATCTTTATAAGGCATTGTATCCATGGAGAGCAATGTCATCCACTGTCCATAAAGTACTGATGCATGGCGAACAAATAACCAAAATCAATACACTGCCAATTGAAGAGTTATCGGAAGAAGCTAAAGAAAAACGGAATAAGGTAATACTACTATAGGGAGCACAATACCAGAAAGTGTTCACGGGAAAGTATTAACGAGGATTTGTTCAAAATACTTGTTATTTCCTCAGATCCCTACATTTCATCCTTAAAGAGAAAATATACCAAAACTTCTACACCCTTAAGTAAAGAGGCAGAAAAATTAATTTCGGAACCTATAGATGAAGATTTCGTTGAAAATTTATAATATATTTTCTGTTTAAATTTTATTTTATAATTTATTTCAATATACTTAAGTAAATAAAACTAAAAAGGCAAGAGATATTGTTACTTTTCGAAATTACAAACCTTTCACTTAAACTGCATTGGTTATTGGTTAGATATAATTTTGTAGGTCTTTAACATATTCGATTTATGTATATGTCCTATCACAAAAATAATACTCAACAGTCAAAATATAAACAGGTAAAAACATTTTTTTTTTGACGCGACTTTTTCACAAAGCTCTACTTTTGGAAATTTTTTAAAAATATTTTAAAATTTGCGAGACATATGGCGTTTTTGTACTTATAAAATGTATGTTTCTACTTTCATTTGCAAAAAACCGCATCAAAATATCTCAATCCGTTTAAAAGTTACAGATTTTTGACCATGAGAAAGTAAAAAAAAGCTGGTAACATTTTTGGAATTTTGGCCACTTTTTCGGGATTTAGAACCACTGTGCGTCGTACCGCCTGTGGTGAAATGTCGGACACGTCGATCGCCGGCACAGAGAGTTACCACTCATTCCCAATATAAATTATTACAACAATATAAATTATTCCTACCTTCTTTCTACGATTAATATACGAAGGTTTCGGGATCGACGGTTACTAGTGACCGGAATCCCAGGGACCACTGTGAATGAAGAACCACTCAGGTAATTTTAGTGTAAAAATTTTATTATTTGTATTTGTCTTTGCAGATTCTACTTCACATGCAACAACAATCTGAATTTGGCCCAGAAATTTATTTTGTGGACAAAGGCAGTGTGCGTGTGAATTGGCTTTACTTTAGGACTCCGAAGGCGTCCAGCGTAGGCGTATACCCACGCCTGAGACTGAAAAATTAGCAGCTAGCCATACATGGTCTATGCACCGTTTCTGGCCCGGCAAATTTATAAAATACTTCTTGCGTCAGAAACTGCTCTACGTTTGCTGTAGTTGCTTCTCACATGGCCTTCAGCAGCGTGAATTTCGAGAAGTGATCAAGAACCACAAAAACATACGCGTTGCCTTTCTTCGACCTAGGGTATTTGCCGAGAAAATTTATATACATTTATCCTCTGGAAAGGCCATTTCGTCACTACTTATTCCCCAATGCCTGGTTTCAATACCTTATTAATCGACTTCGTTTCTTTGCAGGTGACACAATTGTTGACGTAAGACCTCACGTGGGCTATCTGTGGCTAAAAGTAAAATTGGCGTAACCGATGCAGCGTTTTCGCAACACCTCCATGACTTGACGTTCGCGGTGCGTGAGCCTTTTCAATCACGGTTGTCGTCAACGCTCCTGGAACCCATAATTTCCAACTGAATTCTTCGGGGTTCATGTCCCCACTATCAAATAGACTGCGCTTTAATATCACAACATCCTTGACTTAAAGATCTGGCAGAAGCTCTTTATTTTTATTGACATTATTTGCAGGTATTCAGGAGCTTCAAACTCGTGGCTTCGAAATCAGAAAGTAACCCATCATCTATTTGTAGCTCTTCGACCGCCCTAGACAAAGCATCCGCAGCTATATTCTCAGCAACTTTCCGATGTTCTACATTGCAAAGCAATCCATTGCGAAGCAATCCTCCACAATCTTCCTCTGCAATTTAAAATCGGACACAATGCAAAAACAAACGCTTCTGATGTGATCTGCTATTCCTGCCTAACCGCCTTTTGTGTGTTTTGTATGCGCTCCGTATGAATTACCTGTTTTGTCAGCTACGGACAATGATTCAGAATACTTCTTAATATAGATTTTTAGAACATTTTTAGAACGAACTAAAAAGTTTAACGAAAATATATTAAAAATTTGGAAAAACACTTCACATTATTTTCAACATTTGTAATACATTTTTTTAAAGTATTAAGTAAAATATGTACATCTGCATTTAAAATTTTAAAAAGAATTATAAACATTTTTTGTTTTTGCTGTCTTGTGACAATCGTAGAAAAAATTGCAGTGAATATTTTTACTGCACGTTCAAAAATTTTCAGTGGCAGTTTTACCGTTCCGCCGATATCCCATCTGAAAACACTGATCGACGTTATGGTGAAAAAGAGAGCAAATCTTTCCTGGAGTAACAGGAATGACTGTCGCATCTCTCACAATGTATGGAAAGAGATAAGCTGGAGCAATTCCAAGTGTCTCCTCTCTCTTAGGGACCAGCTGAGAATTGCGATAGGAGTAATCATAGGGCAATGTCCCATAGGCCACATGGTGGCAAAATGGAAGACGCGTACCAGGGTAGATTACTGTAGATCATGCCAGGATGTTAATAAGGAAAAAACGGTACACCATCTCCTCTTGTCTCGTTGTCCAGCGCTTACAAGCCGCCGTTTCCGATCATTGAACTTGGATTTACTCTGAGCTCACGGACATTGCAAAGGTTCCGGGTCTTATTACAATACAATGTACAATATTAATTTCACATTGATTATGTAAGTAAAAATAAGTTCAACAGAAAAAAGCAACACTGCTGCTTTCTTTCCTCATTTGGCAACACTGTTGGAACGTGGTTTTTCAAGTAGAAAGAAGAAAACAGTTGCTGTAGAAAGGTTGTATGGCTTTCGCAAAGATAATGAGATGTGACATGGGAGGTAGAAATTCCCCATGATGATGTAGCCGAGAAGATACAACGATATTGGTTTCAAGGAAATGTTTTTTAAATTACTTTAAAGTAGTCAGAAGTTCGAAAAAGTTAAAAATATTTATAATCGGTGAGAAGTTCGAACATGTCCGAACATAATAATTTTACGATATTATTAATAAAAAATCGTCTAAGAATAAATACTCAGTGGCTCTCTGGTCTGAAGATTATCGGCAAGTAAAGATACGAAGAAACCAGAAATCTTGTTTTTCTTCGAAAGTATTTTTTCGTTGTCCGCAGTATACATTTAGTGTTTCTGTTCTTGCTCTATTATTTAAAAACGCGATGACAATATTTTTCCTTATCTTCCATTCAAGCATGTTTGTCTAGTCTTTTTTTGTTGTGTTGTTTTTATTGTGTTTGCAAAAATTTTTGGACAGTCACACTTGTTTAAATCAAAAAAGCATAACAGACAATGCTTGAAAATTTTTTGTGTGTTTTAATTGGCTTTTAAATCGACTTATGCAGCTCTCTAATATGTATTATATATACAGGGTGCCCTGTAAATGACGCATAACCGGCTACCCCGTCTGCTCAGAAAGAAGATATAAAAAAAAATATTTAAACAAGTAGGAGCGTTAAGTTCGTTAACTGGCTGAAGCTCATATACCCTACAGCTGCATTTGTCGAAGTGATGATAAAAATTGGGTGGGCGACGCCCACTTTCATTTAATTTACAAATAGTAAATTTTAATACAGTGGAACTTCGGTATATGTCTGCTTTGGAATACATCGAATTTAGAATACGTCCTGTTTTGACGACAAAATATACGACTCGGTATACTTTATTTCGATATACGACTAAATTTATGCGAACATTTATTACTTTTGTTCATATGCGCCATCTATGAAAAAGTAGCACTAAAACATATTTGACTATGACTTCAATTGGAAGAGATTTGTTTTGCTTCTACAGGTCACATATGTGAATAACAAAAGACCAAAACAGTTTTTGACGACGACGACGAAAGTGAGGTTAAGTTTTTTTTTGGTAATGAATTCCAATAAGAAAAATGAAAAGAAACAGAAAACTAAAAAAATGACTAGAATCACAATGGAAATGAAAAAAGACATTGTTTTGTCTTGCCTGAATGGATGGACAAAATTTTTGCAGAAAAACACCACCCAAGCAAACCTAAACAAAGTCCAAACGAACCTCAATAGCATCGCTTGGTAAAGATCGGACAATGTTACACTTTAGAGACATCCTGAGGAGAAGACGAACACAGAGTTCTTTGGAAAGATTTTTTAATAAAATTCAAATGTTATTTAAATAATACATGTAACACAATATAACTTCACAAATAAAATGCATTTTTTTAATAATGTGTTTAAGAAGAGTTTTTTCTAACATGAGAACGGATTAATCATTTTTACATTACTTCTTATAGAAAAGGTTGGTTTGGTATACGTTCTTTTCGGTATTAGTTCAAACATCCGGAACGGATTAATGTCGTATACCGAGGTCCCACTGTATAAGGATGCTTTTTACTTGAAAGAATTAATATTTTTTAAGTTTCTATTTTCAACTTCTTCTTTTAAACTTCTACCTTACTCACGTCCTTATAAAAATGTTTCGCCCTTTTTTTGTATAGCTACAAAAATTTAATTAAAAACTAACCGTATGTCTGTTTTGAGTAGAAACAAAGAAACAGCTCTCTTGCAACAATCGCTCTTCCGAAAAGCGTAATTGAGGTTAATTTGCGGCGCTTCACGCCAGCCATAAAAAAGATTCTATTATTGTAAGTATATTAAAGGTGTATGGAAATAATAAATTAAATTCAACAAATAAATAAATAAAATATAAATAATAAAATGGTCGGCTTTTCGCAAAAAAATCTGCAAAGACTAGCTGCGAAATCTGCGAAGACTAATTTCGTCTGTTTGCTTGCATAATTTAAGCATTTTTTATTTAGATTCGCTTGTACTGATAGAGTAAGAGGGAAACGAAGGTACTGTCATTACAATCCCATTACCATTAAATGCAGAAATAGGAGTAGGTGTAGTCCCAAATCCAGATTACTTTGCAACTATGTAAAAAATGACACCTGCTTCGGTTTCCATAAGCAAAATCAATGTAGTATAGTTCCCTCTAAGAATTAATACTCAAGGTGTCCAGAAAAAATCGCCATTGCAGTGTTTAGATTTTGCGATTGCATCAAGAAAATGCGTATGTGTAAAGCGATGAATGATATAAGAGCAGGTGATCACACAATGGTGAACGCAATAAAAATTGTAAGCACTGGTAGTTATCTGAATTGTGCGAGAGAATCGCCATAGAAATGGCAAAGCTTGAGTCGTCATATGAATTCCGTTTTGGAGGCTGTAAGAGAGAATCGTAATTTTTATAGAAGTGTGCGCCTGCGTGCATACACATATTGCTGCTTGATTGGCTATCCACAGAGAATAGCGAGAGAAGGTAGCTATGTGTGAGAGATTTGTCATATAATTTAAAAGCATGGGTAGCGATATGCGAGAGAGCCGCCATAGAAATTAAAGTTTGGTTCCTGATATTGGAACCCGTAAAGAAAAATTTAGCTTATATGAGATGCGCATTCTGTATATTCTTTGGTTACGCTTAGAAAGAGCACAAAAATCTCCAACAAAAGTAAATGTTTACTTATGTATGTATATGAGATGCGCATTCTATTATATTACATATTCTTTGGTAAGGCCCTGCAGTCAGGGATAATTTTTTTTTTAAAAATCCACTTCTAATTCCTACATTTTTTGTTGTAGTGCCCAATAATGTGATCTTGGGTAGAAAACATAATTTTTTTTAAGTTTTTATATATTTTTTCTGAGCATCCGGGGTAGCCCGTACAAGTACACGCCCGGTTATCCATTATTTACCGGGCACCCTGTATACATATATATTCTTGATATTTATTTGATTTTTTATCATATGTAGTATTTGCTTTTGATGCTTCAAATCAAATAGCAATTTCTTCCTACAGAAAGTAAAAGAAGCCAAAGAGTGCGCTCATTTAGCTTATTGGCTGATCTTTCTCTTTTAGAATTAGCTTCCGCTTAGAAAGAGAACAAAAATCTTCAACAAAGAGCGCGGGTTACGTCGCTGGAGCCTGCGTATTCTATTATATTGCATATTCTTTTGTAAGGCGAAACATTCAGAGATCTTTTTTTTCAAAATCCACTGCTAATTCCTAAACTTTTGGTTGTAGTGCCCAATAATATGAACTTGGGCAGCAAAAACATTTGTTTAAAAGTTTTTATATATTTTTCCTGAGCAGCCGGGGTTTCCCCTACATGTACACGCTGAGTTATCCATTATTTACCGGGCACCCTGTATACTTATATATATATATATATATATATATATATATGTATATATATATACTGTGTATATCTTCTTGATATTTATGTATGCATATATATATATTGATACATAACTATATACACATATTTAGGTACAATAGCTATGAATAAATAAAATATATATATATATATATATATATATATATATATATATATTTAGATATACGTACATACATGTCTATGTTATATCGTAATTAATGATTTTATTACTTCATATTGCATTATTCTTTAAGCGTACTATTAAATACACATATAATTATCCTCGTTTTCTCATTTTGTTCACTTTAAGTAGCTTGTCCATCCTCAATTCATTGTTGAACAGGTAGAGTTAAACATGTTTGTGTTGTCCCATTCCAATTGGTTCATATTCGCATAATGCCCATTGCTAACTGTTAGGAAGAAAATAGGACTTTTTTAGTAGTGCTATACAAGTTTCAGAAATATAAAATTTTTTAAATACCTTCTTCATCTGATTCGGAATTTTCGGAATCGGAACTTTCTTCGAATGCTGCATCATTCTGGATTGGATTTATTGTAATTGTTAATGCTGAATCATCCCAAACCAAACTCTCTTCAGCAATCTATGGATTATAATGATTTCAATAGAGTTTTTACTTTGAAATCAAGCTCATTTAAAACTATACAAAACTTTCAATGATCTATTGCCTATTAACAAAGGAAGAAACTATTTAGAAAAATTTCTTCTCGAAAAGCCTTAAATCTGAAATAGCTACCAATTATTAAAAAAAGGACTGAATTTAGAAAAAGAAGTAATAAAGAATTACTAAACCACAATTTAATAAACGTAATAAACGCACAATTTAAAAACCACTCAAAATCTTACCATTTTTTTGTGAAATTTCTGCTGTAACTTCAACGGATATGAGGTTTTTTAAGACTACAAATGACTTGAACCACTTTAAAAATTAAAAGTGAGAAACAATATTACCTAATATTGCTTAATATTGCCTTGTCATCCAGTTTTGAGCCATGCCTAAAATTTCGAGTCTCTAGCTCACCGGGAAGCTATTTTGAAATCAATTTAAAAATTTGTACTAATCTTCAAAGAAAGCGACTGACCATGAAAGAAAAACGTTTTAACAACGGATGAATTAGAGATGCGGAAATATATACATATATAACAAATAAGCGTAAACCAAAAATTACTGACTCTTACCTAGCTATAGATAAAAATACTTTAAAGGCCGCATAACAAACATAGATTACCCGGATCGCAAACAACCCTTAATTAAAAACCAATTAAGAACAACAACTAACCCATTGACAAAGACCAGACAATGTGAATAAATACGAACTAACTATAACGAAAAAGACGATGCAGATGGCGTACCACCGAAACCGGTATGTTTTCAAATCAACCTTGACATCGGATGACTGAAATTTATTCCAAAACCCATAATCATCCACCCCTGTGAGAAAACCCGACGAATGTTAAAAATCAACTAATGTCAGTCAGGTTTTTTTTTAAAATATGTACATAAAAAGTATTTTTTAAAATAATTAACATAAAGGCAAATATGTCTTTGGTTTAACAACCAATGTCACACATTGAATTGTTACTTTGTCACCAAAGTTTGCACAAATAAAGGCGGAACCAGGCAATGCATAGGAATAGAAAAGTGGTGAAGAGCAAAACTACGAATACACAGGTTTCAATGTACGCACCCATACAGTGCACAATCATGGTTTCGTCAAGTTCGTACTCTCTTTCCATGCATACCTTGCATAAAACTATGCGAACAATTTTAACAAACAACGGAAAAACCACAACCACACGCTGATTTGCAATTTGAGTTTTTGCAACGTAAAATCTTATTATTTTTAGTTAATGTTTTCCTATTAAAAAGTCCCAGAAAAGTACTACAAATTATTCAAAATAATACTACATGACGCCCTTTAAAGTTTTTAATTAATTTAATGCAATGTTTATTAATTTTTTCAGTTTCTAAAAAGCGTACACAGCGTTCACGATTCGTAACTTTATTTGTGAGTATTGGCAACCCTTACAAGTAAAAGAATTTTTTTGTCATAATGCTACAAGCAGCTGTTTTGATTGATTTCTATTCCATGCCAGAGATAACGAGATAGGAAACTGCGTCAAGGCTCGAAAAACTTGCAACTCTGATCTGCGATTTGACGTCTAATCGTAAAGTAGTGTTCGTAAAAAAGCCGAAAATTGAGCTCAGAAACTCAACATTACAGACCCCCGATGAAGAGTGTCGAGAAAAGGGAACGGGGTTTTTTGTATAGGAAACTGAAAGTTACGTGCCCCTGTTGTTGGTGAGACGTTCGCGGCGGAGGGGTTACTACAAGAGAAACCCAACATTACAGACCCCGGATGAAGAGTAATCGGGACGGAGAGGGTTCAGCTTTGAGACCCCAATGACAATTCAGATTTTTAAGTCAAATCGTTTGTATTGAGATAGCAACTTAATTAATTATTCATATAAGTAATGAATTCGAAGACAACAATTTTTATTTATTTATTTATGCCAATATTTAGTCTATTTAATATCCATTTTACTTTTAAATAGTTTATTACTTAATTAGAACCTATTTGGGAAAAGTATTTGAAGGTTAGAAATCATTGCAAGTGCAGATTAACAACAAAAAATCGAATGTAAATTGTTTTATACGCTCAAATCCGCCACTATTTTATACAAGAAACTGTATGACCTATTCTATGAAGAATTCAAGCAAAAGAAATTATTGTAAAATCAAATTGATTATCTAATTAAAATAAAAAAGCAGACATAAAATGGCGTTGGTATACCCTCAAATTTTTCGTTCACCTCGCCATTGAATTTGCCGATACTAGTGTTGACCGTTTGTATAGAACGCATCTATTTTTGCGCCTCTTATGAATTCTGGTACCAAAGCAGTGTTGTCGGTATGCTACAATATCAAATAAATTTGATTTTTTTCTTAATAAGCAAATACATTAGTGCATAAATGTGCTTGAACTGTTAACAAAACGTTTATTCTTGCTTCGCGGAGTACAAATTACTTCCTAGAACAGAAAATTATTGTGTTCTTTACACCGAGTACTACAAAAAGTAGTTTTACCTTTTTCGTACTTTCTGAATTTTTGTTTTGCTAACCGTAAAATGTAACGCTGCTTTATAATGTCATTGATTTTTTCACCACAATTGACGAAATGAATAAATTTTAGATGAAATCTTCTATTTTATTCATGAATATCATATTTAACGATACAAATAATGTTAACTAAATGTACAGAATTCCGCCATTTGTTTGTTTAGGTGTATTCTTTATTTTCAGTAGTTATGAGTAACTTTCTTTCCTTTTATCTTTGCTGCAATAGCTAAACATTCTAGCGAAATTAAAGTTCAATAACGAACATGGTTGTGAAGTTATAAATCTTCTGGACGCAAGATTGCATATGTGTTCCAAACAACCATGTTGGTATTGTATTTAATACCAAACAGCCTATTATGACCAAGTATATTCGTCCCAAATTTCACAGCTCTATTAGTTCTCTATTAGTCGTGATTTCTACAGACGGACGGACTGACAGACTTACAGGCAGACGCCTCCTTTAATGCGATACAAAGGGAAGCACAAAGTGAATCTATCCCTTATCCTTTCGGGTGTAGGGTAAAAAAGAATTGCTTTTAAATAATAAGAATTTAAGTTCTTTCATGTGTTTATTTACTTATGCATACAACCACATTAAGTGTTTATCCGATACATAACATTTAAGTTATTAGATGAATAATTTTTCCTACAATATTATGTAGTAACATTTAAATATACAGTCTGAATTATAAAAATAATATGTTGCACATTTCATTGTTCTTTTGATTTAAAGCTAAAGTAAATCCGGCGGATTTGTGCGTGAGTAAATCGAGCGACCGTGAGGCCAAGTACAGCAACGCCCGTACTAGAAAAAAATACAAAAACATCACATAAAACACTTAAATAATAATTTAATCATTAATTAAAGTACCTTTTCTTAATTTCTGCATTTGCGTTGCGATTCCAAATGCTAAGTTCATTTCCATTTCCATTCCACTTCCATTCAAATCGATTGACTGAGCCCCGAGCAATTGCATTAAGACCGTGGCTCCCGACGATAGTATCACATAGTGTTCATGATTGTGCGACAAGGTGGTGCCTTGATATGCTGATATCGGATCCGATGCGGTACCACTCAAAACATGACCCATCAACTCCGATTGGCCGGAGAAAAATACCAGAGCTCGCAACAAAATTCCCTGCACTGAAATGTCCATGCCTGCCGTTGCAGGCCAATCATCCTGCTCCAAAATGGCAAGCCGTTCGTATACAGCCCCGGCAAGTGCTACTTCCGAGGTCCAGTGCATGATTTAACTTCATTAAAATTCACTAAAAACACTAATTTCTTTGCGAAATAGCTAAACAATTTTCACAAGCTAAACATTTTTCATCTGTTAAAATAATAAACAAAAGAAATGTCATATAAACGTGACGTCTTGTGGTGAACTACATATACACGACACATACACTATACGTGTTTCACCTAAATACCGAATTTCGTTTTTTTTGACATATACGATGGGTCTTGACGCAGTTTCCTATCTCGTTATCTCTGTTCCATGCATTGCTGGGTCGTCGTACTGATGCATAAAATGAATAGCTTACATTTCGTTGAATTCTCTCTCGAAACTTAACATGAATATGCATTGCCTGGTTCAGCCTTAAGTGTTAGACTTAAGGCCCAACCAGGCAATGCATAGAAATAGAAAAGTGGTAAAGAGCCAAACTACGAAAACACAGGTTAATGTACGCACGAATACAGTGCACATTCATGGTTTCTTCAAGTTCGTACTCTCAAACGTACTCTTTTTCAACGGAATTCAAAGGACATCATATCCCGCGACGATCGGGCAAAGTCAAGAAATAGTTTTTTTTTAAGCACATCCAAGCACGTAGAACGGTTACTAATTTCTAAAAATGCGAAGCATTGAGAACAACAAATTTAGGTTACACTGTAGAAGCAATAGAAAATAAAATATTATTAGGGGTGATAAAACGTTTTTTAAAAGACTTAATTACCAGGTAGCAACAGGTAGCTCGTGTAAGTCTTAGCCCTTTTCGGCAATCCACATTTAGCTGTAATGACGCCACCTGTATAATTTCAGCTCTATTTGTGCACAGCTCTATTTCCAACCATACCAGTCCACTCCCAAAAGTGCTTTTGAGAACCCTTAATAAGTTTTCGAATAAACATACTTATATAGGCATTACAAACAGCTTTATAGCACATACAGCAACAGAGTTCTGCTTATTTTTTAATCACCTAATGCATAGCACTGCAGACATTTGGCTCGCGTTTTTGGTGACGGTTTAACTAGCAACAATTTCGCAGAAGTTTGTTTGTAAGTTCAAATAGATATGGATTTAGTGTACTTCTAATCGCGAAACAAGCGATTAGAAGTTTAGATCGACAGCATTTTCAAAGGTGTGTCTTTGTGTGTGTGTGTATCAAAAATGATATAAAGAAAAAAATTATGCAGTTTTAATTGTTTTACCTTATAGCTTATATTTTATATTTATATATAAATTATATAATATTTTTTGAAACTACTTCTTAAAAAACACCTAATTCACAAAACAAAAAAGTCAAAAAATATATGGTATTGCGCGTGACTGAATATTAAAATTATATAAAAAGAGTTGTGTGCGACGTGTGCGGAAAACATTTATTGAGGCTTAAAGTATATTTCATACTATTATATTTTAAAAATTATATCATTTAATTGGCCTCCGCGGCTATGTCTACAGGGCTGGATCCGAGAGGTCAAATTTTGCAAGACTCTATTGCATAAGTCGGGCTGGATCTCACCAATAGTTTCAATTATATTGCTCTCAATCTGGTGAATTCTTGATGGTTTGTTACAATAAACCAGCGACTTAACGTAGGGCCAAAGAAAAAATCTAAGGGCGTTAAATCGCATAATCTTGGCGGCCATTCCACATCGTCTCTTCTGGAAATAAGTTCTGGAAACTGTTCTTGCAGTAACTACAGTGTAGGGCCTGATGTGTGACACGTTGCACCGTCTTGTTGGAACCACATGCCGTCTAGGTCCATGTTATCTAATTTAAGCACAATACCGTTCGCCACTGACAGTCATTGTCTGGCCATTCTCGTTCCGGAAAATGTACGCCCCAATGACGCCGCCTGACCAAGATCCACACCAAACAGTGAGTTTCTCCGAATTGAATTTAGACTCTTGACTCTGCTGTGGATTGCTATTTTCCCCAAATGCGGCAATTTTGCTTGTTTACGAAACCATTCAACCAAAAATGTGCTTCATCACTGATAATTTTTTCAACAAAATTTGAATCTGTTTGCAATTAGCAGACACCTGTCTCCTGTCTGCGTGTACGATATAGCCCCCTTAATACTCAATGCCTCTTTGGTCTAAAGATTGATGAAATAAAAGATTATTATCGACCTGGTCTAAAGATTATAATTTTTTACAGATTATCGCAATCCCACGTATTTACCACGTTTTTACTATTTAACATATTTTACTAGTAACATATTTAATTTTTAAATCGATATAAGCGATTTTTATAATTTCTTTGAAAAGTTTCAATAAGCAAATATTCATGTGTGTGTTTGACTATTTGAGAAAATTCGCGCGCGAAAGAAGCTTACTTTGATCTTTGGGAAATAAATGTTTTGAAAATTCTGAATACTTGATTACGATTTTCAGCATACTATTTAAAACGACAATTTTGGATAGTGGTTCAGACGTTCCACTGACGTACGGGTACGCACCGCCTGATTCGCAAAGATGATAAAAAATACATGCCTATATAAGTATGTTTATTCGAAAACTGGTATGGAGTGGACTGGTATGGTTGGAAATAGAGCTGTGCACGAGCCGTTTTGAAGACAGCTAGGCACAAACCGGCACGACTGCTGTTTTGTGACTGCCGTATGAAAATCGCAATAAACGGCAACTGCTGTGGTGCCTTTACCCGACCGACATTCATTTTTACTGCTTGTTTGAAAATTTGCAGTTGCTGTTTTAATGTTGATGCATTTCTCTCTCGTTCCTTCCGCTTAATCTCCAAAGGAACGAAAGAAACGCAAACAACTCTCCCTCTTTTCATCAGCTCAAACTCCAAAGGCATATTTATTCATTTTTCCATTTAATTATTGTTTTTCATAAAAGCTTTCGACGTCGTACCATTGCAGGCAACAGACCGCCGTATAAGCGTCTGACAAGCATTCCCAAATCAAGAAGAAAAAACATCCCCTCTTTCCCTCCGCTCAAACTCAAAAACCATTCTTATCTATTTTTCCATGTAATTATCGTCTTTTCTTACTTTGTTTTTGTTGTAAATGGTCCACAAATTGTGGCCCCGAACAACGATTGAAAACAATGAAAAAATGTTCTGCCACATTTTCGAGAAAAACGAAAAAAAAAGAAACGAAAAAAAGGGAGAGGCACGCAATGCTTTTTTTCTAACTAAACGCCTAGGAGACGGCTGAACGTATGTATGTGCATTTCGTGTGTGTATCCTCTCTTATATCTATTTAGCAATAAGTGGCATTACAACTGCTGTGTCATTTTCGACTGACAATTTTGTTTTTGTTTCCAGCAGAGCACAAGCAATAAAGGCTATGAGTGCAAATCTGAAATGTTTTATTAATTTTTACTGCTAAAACGTTGTGTGTTTTGAAAGTGGTTTTAAAACGGCTTGTGCACAGCTCTAGTTGGAAAACTCCATTCAATACCTTATCAATTTACAACACATCAAGCAACATCAGAAAAGATTATAAAAAAAACCGGGGCATACAATCAAGAAAAGGATGAGAAAAATTGTTCAACGTTAACATTACACGGGAAAGTCGACATACAGAACAGCCTAATTTTATCAGACTCACTAGTGACGTATACAAACAAACTTTTCAATGCCAATACAGCAACATCGGACAAATAGACAAAAGACATAAGGGACTATAACAAGACTATAACAAGATACGAAAATCTAGCACGACACTGAATCCATATTAGCAAACCACATGTTTGACAATAAATGTGAACCAACTCATATTAGAGTGAAGTTACTACAGTCAGTCAGTCAGTTACTACGGTTAAGTTACTAAATGTACAGCATAAAGGACGTTTAAAAAATGGTTAACTAAAAACCAATTAGGAGCAGCAACAAATACAAACCGACAAAGACGACCTGACAACTAATTATTGATCACAATTAATAAAGGCACCGCACAATCTAAATAAATACGAACTAACCAGAACGAAAAGAAACACTAAAGACGAAAGCTCCAGGCAAGGCAAGGGATGACAGAAATTCAGTTACAATCAGATAAAGTTTAATAACTTACAGAATTTACTTACTTTTTGACATGGTTGTTCCCGATCAGCATACTTGTTATTGCTGTTGCGTAGTCGCGCAATGGAGACACCGCAGAGGAGGATGATAAAGAATACGCAAATTAATATAATAAGCAAAGTTGGATGAGAGCTTTCGCCTGAAAATTTCAACAGTTATTAATGACCAATAGTATAATAAATAATAATTAACAAAAAATACTTTTATGAACGATGGAATGCAATCTTGACTTAGGTTCCTGGACATCGTGATAATGTGTCATTGCATTCGCAACAATTTTAACATCTGCAAATTTAATTTAATCAAATATGGAATAATTTTAAAAAAGTAGGTCGGTAACACTTACCATACTGAGACTGTTGTCTGTCAAGATGTTGCTGTTGAAATGGCTGCACATCTCGTAACGCCCCTGCTGTGGCTGTAGCCGTGTCATTTGGCAACACGTTACCTGAAACTTGAGGTGCTAACGTACTAGGAGCTAACGTCTGCTTCGGATGCATGACTGTCAGAGTTAGCGTAAACTCGGCGCTTTTAAACTGTGAATTCAACTGAGAACATGACAGCTTGAAGACGCGATTTAAATAGTAAGCCGGCTTCTTGTTGCTGTAGATAAGGGCGCGCAGCACATCGAGATAATTTGTCGTTGTATCATACCCAATCATTTCGACGCCGTCTTTATTAATATTGGTTTTAAGATCCAGCGTTGAAGAAAGGAACTCATCACCATCAAACTGGATTTCTTCGTGGTCAGGGTTCAAAGATGGAAATACTATTACGGTACATGAGTCCAAACTCTGCAAGTTTGGGTGGACTTCACCGTCCGCCACGACACTGATGTTAATATTTCCCAAGATATGAACACCTTGCTTGATTTCCGAGTAGGAAACCAAATTATTGCAAATACCTGCGTATTATTAAATTATGTTAAATAATAAGTATGCATGCAGAATATTTTTATGCTTTATTATTAATTTCACCTGTAATAACAATATTGGCTTTATTGATTTCGTCAATTGACTGCATTTTATTTCTATTTTTATTGCCCTCAGTGATGACATGGTGATGGTCAATTGGTGATATGGTTGCTGTATTAACTCTTTGCCGATAATAATCTTTTTTTTCAGCATCTCTACTGGGCAGTGGACTTGGCCCATTAACCATTATATAAGTCTCCACAGTTGGTAAACGAACAGCGTTTTGGTTGACACACATTATCGTCGTGCGGACCTCAATATTGCGTCGTCCAATTATTGGAATCTGTTTGGTGTTTATGTACTGTATATGCTGCAACAGTTTCTCAATGTTTTCCTTGCTTTGACCTTCAATGTAAATCTCATTTAATTGTGCATTTGTTTGAACTTGTGAATCGGCTTCCAGCAGTTGCTCGGGTGGTGGCAGCAAATGTTCTGCACAATTTGTACCACACTTTATATTTTCTTCAGATAGTACGCCATTGAGAGAAACTTTAATTTCACTAATATCACCGCTGAAGCCGTGTTTCAAGCGGTCTTCGGAACTCTGATAGCAGGCCCCAATTGAGAACGTTGTATTGATGCCGTGCGCTGCATGCAGGGGCCAATCATCAATTACCTCTGGATTGCTGTGATGATCTTCGACGGATGTTTCGAAGCGTGCACCATCAATGTATAATTCAATTTTGTTTCCCAAATCTACATTCAAAACGTAGTGATGCCATTCTTTGTCGCAAACCTGTGGTACCTTCCACCGCCATTCAGCGGGACTAAAAATGTTTAGGTCACCCTCGTTGAAGTTTTTCCGAAGGAGTAGAATGAGTCGACAATTACGCACAAAGAGTGCCATGTGGTGACGGTTCATTTCTGTTCACCAAGATTATATTTATGAATAAATGAAGGTATTTTACAATGCATTGATTTAGTGATCAATGATATAGTATCAAGTATAGTATAGTATCAATTGATACAGTTATCTGACTTACTGTGGTCATCGGCACTGCAGACAATATGCTCTTTAGAATGTTTGTTGGTATTGGGGGAGCTGAAGTGTCGGAATATAGTTATAATGCTAAATGGACGTGTTGAAAAGTCATGTAGAGGTACCACCGTGTTAGGTACAATCACACCGGATGAGCCATCGAAATGAAAAACAGGCTCAATTCCCTCATCAAGAGGGAGATGTGTAGTCCATTCACCACCCCGTGGTAGAAGGTCAATTAAATTTTGACTCGTGGAACAGTTAACGATTTCGCGATTGCAACCAAACGAAATATGTTTAGTCTGCGAAATAATCAACGAAATAGTAATCGATAAAATTTACAAAAATGTCCGCATAAGGTGCGACTAAATGCTAGGACGTATAGGTTGGATCGAATTAAGAACGATAGCTGTTTAACAAAAGATAAAGTTACGAAATAGGTATTAGAACAACTGCTATGCTTACAATACGAAAACTGCTTTTTAGAAAAGTTATTTGAGCAGATCTTTCTAAAAAAGTATGTCAATCCTACATGAGTTCTCGGGAATATTGACATAGAAGTGCAATTAGCTATATACAAATATTACGTGAACAAATACGCAGGACAACGTACATATGTATATGCTAGGAAAAAATATGATTGCTTCTTGATATTTGCTTAATTTTCCGACAGAGTTAGATGGGACAAATTTTTACTGCAAACCTGTCTTCAAGCCAAAACTGAGAGGAAATTAAATTCATTTCATACTTTATCAGAAATATGTTTCCTAATCTTCACTTTAAATATTTTTTTCAAACAAATACTTTTTCACTTTTCTTTGAAATTTCAAGTTTAGCGTAAATTTTTTTAGACTTTTTAAATTGACTGAAGAGCATTTAAAATTGGATTTTTTTAGGATAGCTCCCAAAAATATAAGTATACATACGAGGTCTGGTCAAAAAGTATCGCGAATTTTGAATTCCCGCCGGTTACGTATATTCCACTTTGAATGTTCAGTTAATTTTTCAGTTATTCAGTTATTTTGCTTGGACGTGTTCACTTCATCAATGTTTTTGTCTGTTGTTGATTTGCTCGGGCGTCCGGCACGCTCTTTGTTGTTCACATCTTCTCGGCTTTCTAAAAACATTTTGTACCACCGAAAAACGTTGCTTTGGTTAAGGCAAAAATCGAAGACGAGCCAAAACACGTCCAAGCAAAATAGCTGTCATAAATAAAATGAACATTCAAAGTGGTCGAACTTGTCAGCATAAGTGAGGGACATAAGTACTAACATAACGCCACAAAAAATTTAAAATAGAATATACGTAACCTGCGGGAATTAAAAATTCGCGATCCTTTTTGAACAGGCCTCATACGTAATGTAGCAGTTTAATACCTTTTTCCCATTCTAGGTTGTTATGAAAACCGACCTTAAGCGGTCGCACCTTAATCGGAACATTTATATATATATATATATATATATTTATATGATTTATATATACGTCGATAGATATGTAAATATTAGCATTATATTTATTGTATAGATATGGCGTATATACATATACACATATACGCCGCCGTACCTTAAGCGCAATGGATGTATGCACATTCAGTCCGTCACTATTGCATTGCAAGTCACAGAGTTCTAACCGAGCATTGGGGAAAAGTGAAAGATTTTCAGCACTTACGGTCTGCGTTAAAAAATATTTACTTTAAAATATTTGTGAGGGCGTACTATATCTAAATTCTTACAGTGTAATCGATACGTTCTGGAATTTCGAGAAGTCTGGCTTCGCACACACGTCGAACTCTTATGCTAACCATAATCGGAACAGAACCCTTCATAGCGCAATCGTAGGCAATTACGGAGAGAATATGATTATGTGAAACTTTATGTGATAGAGGTTCCGTGTTTTTAATAGAACCCTCATTATCAATGGTAAAAGGCTGATCATTGTTTAAGATTTCGTATTTGCATACATCACCAAAGAGAGGTGTGCAATCCTTGTCGGTAGCTTCTACCCGAATAATTTCTTTATATAGGCGCCCTTCATCCACCTCGGTAACATAAGAGGGCTGTACAAATGTTGGCGCGTATTCATTGATATCGACAACCGTTATATGAACATTAGCGGTGGCTGAATGCGTGCCGTCACAGAAGATAGCTACAATCTCGAAATGAAAACTTTTGCGTGTCTCGCAATTGAGTGTACGACGTGCTTTGACTATACCTATGTTATTAATCAGTTCGATCTATAAAGATTGGGAATGAGTATGCAAAAAGGTAAAATAATTTTATCACTAAGAGACTTCACCTGGAATGGAATTTCATGATATGGCTTTTTCAAAATTCGAAAATCACAAATTTTCTCTTCATCAACTTTAATAATCGGCGTGATTTCTACGAGAGTTTCATTTTCGCGAATCAAACCATGATATGATTTTTCAAGAACGTGTTCTAGACGTATGGAAAAAGAAAAATAAAGAAACGATATAAATGAAAATGAGTTAACAGATTATACATACTTCGTTAAGGGAACTGAAAGGCAGAGACGGAGTTGGCAGTATGAGAGACGCTCGTTCGTTATACAACAAATTATACCAAGTATGTACATAATTTTCCATTCTTCAACACTATCAACGAAGCAAAATTGATTCTATTGAAACAGTAGAATCCATTTTGCATGCAAAACATAATCTGCATTTAAAAATAAAAAAATGAACAACAACAAAGTAATAAGTTATTAAAAAAAATTTGGCTAATTCGTTAGCTGAGTTTGTCTAGTCAAAGCTAAACAAATGAAAAATTTATCAATATTTTTCTTTGTTGTAATAAAATTAAGTTCAAAATGTTAAAACTACTTAAAAAAGTATCTATGTTCGTTTTTAAATGTTCCTGTATTTATTTCCTTTTTGATTATTTATTTTTTAAATTTTACTTCTTTGCTATACTTAACTGATTAAATTAAAAAGAAATACACAATCATAAGTAATTTTGTTGGATTGAGAAATTAAATTGAACTTTGGGTAATTTTTTGAGGAAAATCGGGGAATCTGAAAAATATACTTGGCAGCCCTGGCTGTGAGAGAGAATCGTAACTTTTATAGGATTATGCGCCTGCGTGCATACACATATTGCTGCATGATTGACTATAAACACAGGAGAATAATGAGATTGTCGCCATGTGCGAGAGATTCGTCATATAAATTGTAAGCATGGGTAGGGATATGAAGTTTGCGAGTGAGCCACCATAAAAATTGAATTTTGGGTCCTGATATTGGAACTCGTAAGCACAAATTAATTTATATGAGATACGACTTCTGTATATTGTATGTTCTCTGGGGTGAGGTATTGTATCGAATATTTGTGGATTTATGGAATATTTTATGGAGTATGGAATATGACATTAAATCTCCGCCGGATCTTCGCACGGTGGCGCGGATCCGAGATGTCAATATTTTGAATTTGCTGGATGGCGTTCGTTATGTTGGCTTTGAGGGCATCAATTCTTTGCGGTTTATTTGCATAGACATGAATTGTAGCCATACAATTATAGCCTCAAAGAACAAATCTAAAGGCGCCAAGACGAACGATCTCGGTGGTCAACTCACGACGCCTTAAGTAGCTCGTGCAGAATGTCCATCGTGGCATGCGCTGTGTGGCACAGAGCATTGTCCTGTTGGAACCAGATGTCGTCGGTATTTATATTATCCAGTTTAGGCCACAAGAAGCTGCTTATTATCGATCTGTAGAGCTCGATGCCAGTTGGTGCCAGTTTGGTTTTGACCAATGATCCCGCCAGGCCAAAATCCGCACCATACAGTGATTTTCTTGGGATGCATTGGGTGCTGGTGTATCTCGTGTGAATTGGTATCGTCCCTAATCTGACAATTTTGCTTGTTCATACATCCATTCATCGCAAAATAAGCCTCGTCCCTAAAGACGATTTTTACGGCGAAACGTTTTTGAGCGGAGCACTTTTTTGAAAAAAAATTTTATCATTTGGACGTGCTTAGGGTTGGAAATCCCGCTCTATATTTTCAATCCCGGGATTTCGGAATTGCATTTACCTAGTCCCGGGATCCCGGGATTTTTAAATGAAGATAATAACATATTATTTCAACAGAAGTAATAACCTGAAACTTTCAAAAATATGTTTTTAAATAGGCTTATAGAAGAAAAACAATCAGATTTCTTTATGCTTTTCATCCAAGTAGAAAGCCTTATGGAACCATACAAAAAATCTGATTCAAATTTTAAAAAACAGCCATATTAAAATACGAATTCAATAAAAAAATCTTATTGTTTTTCATAGAGACGATCTTATTAAAATATATATTCTATAAATACATATTCTATAGGAAAATTTTATTGTTTTCCATAGTCTTAATTAAATAAAAACAATTAATCATGTTTTTTATTTCATTTTATTTATCCAAGATTTCAAGAATATTAATCATAACAATCACAAAATTTCATGGTTAAAGCCTAAAAAGTAATACGCTATTATTTGTTATTTGTTTGCAAAGTATATTGTATATATAAAGACGGAAAGTACTCACAATTGAGAAGCAAAGATCGTCTATTATAAACAATGCCAATGTAAAAAAAAATTAATACGAATTATAGATATGAATATAACCTGATAGCAAAAATATTACTATCAAAGTTCCCTCCAGACCGACGATATATATAAGAAGTGTTTTTTCTTAAAAGAAGTAAATAATAAGAATTCTTCATACTTTTATACAGACTTGTTGATTTCATAATTTTCTGGGGGGAAAAATATAAATTTCTTATTCAAATCACGAATAAATAAGGTTAACTTCTTGTTTCAAGACAATAAGATTTTCTTTACAAAAATTAATAAGACTTCTCTATGAAAAAAGCATATTATTTGTATGTTTTAATAGATTTCATAGTAAAATGGCTCAATTCGGAGATCTTATTATTTTTATGTGGTACTAATTTTCTCTGTATACTTCTTTAATATTTTTTTAAAATTTATATAAATCTTTTAAAAATAATTTGGATTAAATATATTGTAAAAAACCAGTAATTCGTTTCGCAAAAGGATTTCATAAAACCAAAATTGTGAAACATTCGAAAAGGCTAAACAAACATATCCGCGCAAAAGTTTCAGGGAAACATACATACATATACGGACTAAAAGGACATGTTTCATGTCCGAACCGACTCCAGAGTCATTAAGCCAGTGGCGTAGCTAGGGTTTATGCCGCCCGGGGCGATTAATCAAATTGCCGCCCCAATTAAGTGCAAAAATTTTGAAGGTAAACTTATTTTGTGTTATTATTTCGTTATTATTTATTAATTTTTATTGAACATTAACAAAAAAAGATAGAAGATAGATCCGATATTGCTGACCGATATTGCTCTTTTTCCATTTTTCTAAAATACGCGAGCACACCAGCTTCCACACGCGGGCAAAACAAAACTACGAGTCCGATTCGGCTAAAACTTTGACAGTAGGTGTCTACAAGAATGTACTACACGATAGTAAACTTCTCTTGCGATCGTGGAAACCATCGGGTGGTGAGGCTAAGTACTTATCGGACTGCCCTCGTATCTAAATACGGGAGACGGACAAAATCCCGAACGACAAAATCCCGACCGTTTTTAGCAATCCCGAACGACAAAATCCCGACGCGACAAAATCCTGAAACGACAAAATCCCGAAACGACAAAATCCCGAACGACAAAATTCCGAAAAAATGGCATTGCATAGCGTTTTTTTATTGCTTTTCGTAAAATAAGCGCTATATCCGCAATTTTCCGGGGAGTTCTATTGGCTGAGAGTAAACTTAGCAGCAAACACAACGGTTTGTTTACCAAGGGTTACAGCTCCTGCCGCGGCCGAAGGCCGCCACATGCAAAAACTCTGTATGCGAAAATTATATAAGCAGCGAAGCCGACGTTCTGCTTACCCAGGGTTACTACCCCTGCCGCGGCCGAAGCCCGGCACGCAGAAGGACCCTGGATAGAAAAAAACTTTCCAGCATTAAGATGGTTCTGTCGGTTGAGAATTTTAATCCCTGCCCCGGCCGAAGGCCGCCTTGCAGAATGACACTTTTTGCCTGCACAGAAGGACCCTGGATAGAGGAAGACTTTTCAGCAAAAAATATGGTTTTGTCGGCCGAGGGTTTTAATCCCTGCCCCGGCCGAAGTCCGGCTCGCGGAAGGACCTTGGATAGAGGAAGACTTTTCAGCAAAGAAGATGGTTTTGTTGGCTGAGGGTTTCAATCCCTGCCCCGGCCGTAGGCCGACACGCAGAAGGACCCTGGGTAGAGAAAGACTTTTCAGCAAAGAAGATAGTTTTGTTGGCTAAGGGTTCTTATCCCTGCCACACAATCAGTGCAAGAATTTCGGGATTTTTCCGGATTTTGTTGTTCGGGATTTTGTCTTTCGACAAAATTTCGATTTCGTTACCAACCCTCTAAATACACATGTTTTTATAATACGAAATTAATAAAATAATAAATTATGAAAATCAATATGAAAATTTTCTTAGAGGTACAGTTTAATTTTTAAAATTTGCCGCCCCCAAAATCGTGCCGCCCGGGGCGGGCCGCCCCCCTCTAGCTACGCCACTGCATTAAGCACAACCCTAGTTGTATTTCAGCAATCGGCAGAACTAACACTGCTTTCCACAGCATGCTGTAGCAACAGCAAAGGCAAAATAGCAGCAGCAAGCAAAGCAGTTCCAAAATGAATTTTTGCGGTAACATAGCATGTATAATAGACTGGTCCTTATTTTTCAACTTCCGATTTTTTTTGGTCTTACCCTTCTTAATTATGACACGTAATAAAAGAATGATAAATACCAATTTTTAGCGAAATCGGATAACGGTAACCCGTGCCGCATTTAAGGCAAAGTTTAAAAATTTAACCACGGCATAAGTGTACCGTAACTGTTATTACACTCACTGCCATTGACAACAACAAGTGGTTCTACTTTAGCTCTTGCTGAGAGCTCAAAAAAATAATAAGCATTTCATTTTGCAAGTACTAGAAGATTATCGGCGGTGTTATCCTGATGCGACTAAAATCAACCTTAATAAAAGTCGGCATGTATTGACATATATCCAGGGCGTTCCGTATAAGATGTATCAAAAGTTTAGGACGTGTGGGTTGAGTCGAGACAGGGAAAAAGTCATATTAGGGGGAGGAGCAATTTTCCCCAATTCAGGCGCGGGAGGGGTTTTTCTAAAAACGCGACTTCAAACCATAAAAAAAAATTTCAAAAAATAACAGTAACACTTATATCATTTCTGTTTCCTGTTTTTAAAAAACAGATATCCAACCTTTAAAATACTTTTAAAATTAGACTTCTAGGTCAAATAGTTTTTGAGAAAATAATCTCAAATTTAAAATTTTCAAAACAAATTTCGAAAAAAAATTGTTGGTTGCAATTTTTTACAAAAAATTACATGAATAAGTATACTTTTTTTCTGATTCCGTAGTTTTGTGATAAATTCTACAAAAAATGTTTCAAACAGAACAGATCTATGTCTTATAGTTCTTGAGAAAATTGAAAATTACGACATATACTTCCCTCCCAAAAAACACTTTTTGCCTGCAAAGTGTAAAAACTGCAATCAGGTGTACGCAGTTTTCTGCGGCACCACTTACCGATATCCGATCTGGCTGAAAGTTTGGATATATAGTTTCCTTATCACATGTAAAAAGTTGGGGGGGTAAGAAAAAAAAAATCTCACAAAATTTGTTTACCCATATAGCTAAGGACCACCCTAATGTATAAGCATGATTTTATGTGCTGTGCTTTCAAACTCTGACTAAAACTTAAGATTTCGAAATGTATAAATGTTAAGAATTGGTATTAAAAAATATTTCAACAATTTAAATTTGAAAATGTTCAACCAAATACGATTTTTTAAAAGAATTTCTAAGGAAACTGTAAGCAATTTTTCTATTTAGGCTTAACAAGTCAAATCCCGGGATTTTTATTAGTCTTAAAATCTGCGGGATCCCGGGATTGCCAACCCTAGTGCTGCTCAATCGTATAGCTAACATTGGGAGAGAGTAACTTTTGTCCTCTTTAACCTTGGAGGGGAAATATTGTAGCGTAATTTACTTGACTTTTAAGCTACATTCAGACAGAACGCTATTTTCGCTACGCGCTGTAGGGCGATTATGTCTTGGTGTTCAGACAGAACGAATCGCGAATCGATACGAAAGTAAACAAATCAACTGGCTGTATATACGAGGTCTGTTCAAAGAGTATCGCGAATTTTGAATTCGCGCCGGTTACGTATATTCGATTTTCAATTTTTTTGTGGCGTTATATTGGTACTCATGTCCCTCACTTATGCTGATAAGTTCGGTCCCTTTGAACGTTCAGTTAATTTTTGACAGCTATTTTGCTTGGACGTCTTTTGGCTCGTCTTAGATTTTTGCCAATTATGCCGATTGGGATGATTGAACTTTGGTTTCCACGTCATAACCATAAACCCATAATTCGTCACTAGTTATGACCCTCTGGAGCAAATTTAGATCGTCGCGGACAAAGTTAGCAATGTTAATGCGATGTTGCTTTTTGTCGAAATTGAGCAATTTTGGTACGAATTTAGCGGCGACCCGTCTCATGCCAAATTATTGGTAAAAATCGAATGGTACGAGGCAATCGATATGTTTAGCTCCTCAGCAACTTTTCTAACGGTGATTGGACGGTTGGCCAATACTATTTTCTTCACTTCATCAATGTTTTTGTCTGTTGTTGACGTGCTCGGGCGTCCGGCAGGCTCTTCGCCGTTCACATCTTCTCTGCCTTCTGAGAACATTTTGTACCACCGATAAACGTTGCTTTGGCTAACATTCGGAATGCGTCCGCGCACTTAATTTTGTTTTTTACACAAAATTTGATACAAATTCTTTGATCCATTTTATGGAATAGGCAAAAAATCTAAGACGAGTCAAAACACGTCCAAACAAAATAACTGTCAAAAATAACTGAACATTCAAAGTGGCCGAACTTGTCAGCATAAGTGAGGGACATCAGTACCAACATAACGCCCCAAAAAAATTGAAAATCGAATATATGTATGTACGTAACCCGGGAATTTAAAATTCGCGATAGTTTTTAAACAGACCTCATATAGATAGCAAGATGCCATATTTGTGGAAAATGGCAATTATCGAAAAATTTGTTCTTTCAAATGTAAAGTGTCTAACAATAACTTAGAATCTCAACTTTCTGGCAGCTCCGAAAATTGTAGAGCTATGTTCACACACTCACAAAACCCTAACACCAGCAGGACATTTTTAAAATTACAGCGCAACGCGACGCGAAAAACTAGTCGCCGCGAAGGCAAACTAGGCTTTTTTTCTGCCTGAACAATACATGAGAGTTCCATGTATTACAACCAGGAGAAAAAATCGCCCCGCAGCGCGTACGAAAATCGCGTTCTGCCTGAATGCAGCAAAACGAGTTACTTTGCATAGTTACTTTGTAACGAGTTTTGTTTTTCGGCCGTGTTATGCCCAGCGGACCCAGCGTCCATTTTAGAGGGGTCTCGGAACCATCTGGGTGTTTGATCTTCACTGCGGCCGAATTTTACACGATTGACGATTTCGTCTATCAATTCACTGACTCCTCGGTAATTCAGCTCGGACTGTTCGTGTATGTTTAATACTTAATCTAAATACGGCCATGCGGGACAAGTGCCAGCGAGGGAAGGTCGTTTACTATTTTATTTTACAGGTGTGTTGTATCAGGCGAAGTGCCCGGCGACAGAAGGTCGCTTACAAATTGTATTAGTTTACAGGTTCTACTTATATATCAGGCAAAGTGCCTGGCAACGAAAGGTTGCTCACAAATGTTATTTTAGTGAAAGGATAGGCAGAGTGCCTGATGACAAATGATCGTGTATAAAAACGGGTAGACTTTTTAGAAGACTCAGTAGGTAAATAGAATTAAAACTTTCCAACAAGCTGATCGGTAGGAAGAAAAATAGAAAGAGCTTTCAAAAAAACTGGTCAGTAGGCAAAAGATCTGGCGTTTTACTTGTGATAAACCTGCGTCACTTTAAGTCAGAGATATTGAAATTCAGGGATATTTGAAACTTCGTTCCCGTCAAAAAATATGTCAAACGAAGACTACATTTAGTACTATGGTGACACACGTATAGTGTATATGCGGTGTATGTGAAGTTCACCACATGACGTCACGTTTATATGACACTCGTATTCCTTGTTCATAATTTTAAGAGAACAAAAATCCGTGAGCTTGTGAAAATTGTTTAGCTATTTCGCAAAGAAATTGAAGTTTAGGTTTAATTGAAGTTATATGACGAATTTACGCTGTTCATAATCAGTTGGTCATTGATCAGTTAGAATAAAATGGAAACTTAAGTAACTAATGATGTGTTGGATAGTAATGCTTAAGCAGAAATGGACCCATTTCGTATGATTGCACAACGAAACATGCATGAACGCATAAGCAAAACCGTGCATCCAGGAAAAGTTATAATTGCGGAGAATGTGGAAGACATAACAACTTTAAATGCGGATTCGTCTGGATCGCCGGCAACTAAATGTGTTAAAGCTGATATTGTAGCCAAAGGAATGTGCGCATTGAAGAGAATATTATGTGGGAAAACGTATGTTTCGCGTGTGATATGTATTTGCGAACAGTAATAATAATAATAATAATTTTTTTCCATTTCATCAGGCCTGCATGCAGAAAGAAATAATACACCGCGTTGCTGCAAGTGTATCTTTTAATGGCAAGGTGAAAAAATCAAGAGAGAACGCCTAACCAAGACAGCCGCCAGCACTAAGAACATTACAATTTTGGAAGCACCAATCAATTAATATGTGATATATGCGTAAAGATGTACATACATATGTTAATAATTTCCAATTGTTAATAATTATTGAATAAAAAAAATACAATAAAATTAATATGCTGTTTTTAATAAATAATAACGTTTAAGATTTATTGAAACATGCAAAGAAGCAAGTTTTTCTTAAAGAATTATAACTTTACAACGTCGGTTATCGAACTTTGAGAAATTTTACTAGGATATTGCACCAAAGATAAAAGGAAAGAACGTTACTTATAACTACTGAAAATAAAAAATACTTCTAAACAAACTAAAAGGAGACTTTTTTCCCCGAAAATGGAGAAAGCACTTTTTTTTGCACTCGGTGTGAAGAACACTATAATTCTTTTGGCGTCATTCCTTACAATCGACCGTTTTTCTTAGTAATTTTCCAAATTTATTGCTTTTTCCCACCAAAATTTAGAAAGTAAACGAAGCGAAACTACGCTAACTACACGTTTCGTTTGTAAGGAATAGTGCTATTGCTTGGAAATGTTTAACACAATTACATTATTACAAGTAAATAACTGTGTAAGAAAGAAATGGAAATAAAATATCAAATTTTTGTGCATAAATAAATAAAAATAAATGTCTACTTTCCATTGCTTTTGAGAATATATAATGAAATTAGTATCTCAAAGCAATGGGTTCCGATATTGTTTTACATAAAGAACTGAAATGTCATTTGGGGTCTCGAACAATAATTCGTGAATAAAAAATTACGTCATTTAGGGTCCATGTTGAGTTTATCAAAAAAATTACTTCGTCATATGGGGTTCATAGGTTCCGTTTCTAAGCTGAAACGTCATCATTTTTTAGGTTTTTTACACACACTACCTTACGATTTGACGTAATGCAACCAAAGTTGCATTTTCAGCACTCTACTATCTCATTATCTCTGCTTGAAACTCACTTGATCTGTCTCGAGCCAGAGATAAGGAGATAGGAAACTTCGTTCCCGCCAAAAAATATGTCGAACAAAGACTGAATTTCTTCGTTTATTTTTACGTGGGGACACACGTATAGTATATGAGCGCTGTATGTGAAATTCACCGCATGTCGTCACGTTTATTTGACATTTTCTTTGTTTATCATTTTATGAGAACAAAAATTTATTAGATTGCGAAAATTGTTTAGCTATTTCGCAAAGAAATTAGGGTTTTTAATGAAGTTAAATCATGCACTGGACTGTGCAAGTGGCACGGCAAGTATTAGGAATTATTAATTCCGGACAGCAATGATGTCATTCGTCAAGAGCAACTGCGCGAGCTAATGGACAATACCAGCATAACCGATCATGATGGCTAAGTTGCATGATTATGTGGAGTTGCAACTACTGAAAGTGGTAATGGTGGCGGCGACGGCGCATCACAAATTGGTAAAAGCTTACCACCACATAATGGCTACAGGTAGAGTGAATGGCATGCTTGCGGAATTTTGAATTTCATAATTTTTTGTGGATTTTTAGGACTTTGGCTTAGCCTTCTTTTGCCAAAAATTCCATACCGCCAAAACAGAAAGTTATGTCCATACTTGAGAAGGCCAGAAGTGCAAGGGACGAAACGTACGGGTAGGTTTTATGATCAAAATATATATTCTGTCTTTTTCGGCTGATAAAAAATGTCAAGTCGACTGAGTTTAGAGACCGAAAGATGTGGATTTTTATTGTGAAAGTAAATTTTCCTTCCTTTCATTGCAGAAGAGGTTACGACGAACACGTTGCTTACAAGCAACAAGCTTATGATAGCTATAGCTACGGACATGCTCCAACAAATGCGGCTCCTCTGCACGGACCGCAGAACAGTAGTATTAGCGTATCTGGCATAGGTGCACGCGGCCCTTATGGCACACCCGAATACGAACCGGAATATAATTGCAGATTATTATAAGCAAAATTATTTATCTAATAACTTAAATGTTATGTATCGTATAAAAACTTAAATGGTTGCATGCATAAATGCATAAATACGTCGAAGGTCTTAAATTCTTAAGGCATTAAATTCTTATTATTTAAAAGGAATGCTTCTTATACCCGAAGGGATGAGGTTATATTCAATTTGTGCTTTCGTTTGCAACGCATTAAAGGAGGCGTGGTATAGAAAAGTATATATATTCTGGCTCAGAATCACCTCCTAAGTCGATTTGGCCATGTCCGTCCGTCTGTCTGTAGAAATCACGATTAAGGGAGAACGAATAGAGCTATGAAATTTGGGACGAATATACTTTGTCATAATAGGCTGCTTGGTATTAAATACAATACCAACATGGTTGTTTGGAACACATATGCAATCTTGCGTCCTGGAGATTTATAACTTCGCAACCATGTTCGTTATCGAACTTTTGAAATTTTGCTAGGATGTTTAGCTATTGCAGCAAAGATAAAAGGAAAGAAAATTACTCATAACTACTGAAAGGAAAGAATACTTCTAAACAAACAAATGGCGGAATTCTGTACATGTAATTAACATTATTTGTATCGTTAAATACAATATCCATAAATAAAATAGAAGATTTCATCTAAAATTTATTCATTTCTTCAATTGTGGTGAAAAAATCAATGATGTTATAAAGCAGCGTTACATTTTACGTTAACAAAAGGAAATTCAGAAAGTACGAAAAAGGTAAAAGTACTTTTTGTAGCACTCAGTGTAAAGAACACTATAATTTTCTATTCTAGGAAGTAATTTGTACTCCGCGAAGCAAGAATAAACGTTTTGTTAACAGTTCAAGCACATTTATGCACTAATATATTTGCCAATTAAGAAAAACAGCAAATTTATTTTATATTGTAGCATACCGGCAACACTGCTTTGGTACCAGAATTCATAACAGGCGCAAAAATAGCTGCGTTCTATGCAAACGGGTAACACTTGTATCAGCAAATTCTATGGCGAGGTGAACGAAAATATGAGGGTATACCAACGTCATTTTAGGTCTGCTCTTTTATTTTAATTGGATAATCAATTTGATTTTAAAATGTTTTATTTTGCGTGAATTGTTAAAAAAATAGGTCATACAGTTTCTGGTATAAAATAGTGGCGGGTTTGAGCGTATAAAACAATTTACATTAGATTTTTTTATGTTAATCTGCACTTGCAATGATATTTAACCTTAAAATACTATTCCCAAATAGGTTATAATTAAGTAAAAAACTATTTAAAAGTAAAATGGATATTAAATAGACTAAATATTGGCATAAATAAATAAATAAAAATTGTTGTCTTCGAATTCATTACTTATATGAATAATTAATTAAGTTGCTATCTCAATACAAACGATTCGACTTAAAAATCTGAATTGTCATTGGGGTCTCAAAGCTGAACCCTCTTCGTCCCGATCACTCTTCATCAGGGGTCTGATAGTTGAGTTTCTATTTTCAATTAACCCCTCCCCCGCGAACGCGGCACCTAACACAACGGAACGAACAATGCCTTTCCTATACGAAAAACCCCGTTCCCTTTCCTTGACACTCTTCATCAGGGGTCTGATAGTTGAGTTTCTGAGAAGAATTTTTCAGGTTTTTCACAAACACTACTTTACGTCAGAGTTGCATATTTTAGCATATTTCAGCAGTTTCCTATCTCCTTATCTCTGCTCGAGCTGAGGTTGCTGGAGGAGTGTAAGAGCGTGTCTTAAGAGGATTATGTTTCACAAACCTGTCAGGAATTATGTTCGCATGCCAATGAAAAAACCAAGGGAAAAAATGACCATGACCACAGACGGACGGACATGGCTAAATCGACTCAGGAGGTGATTCTGACTCATATACTGAATATGCATATATACTTTCCTTTACCTGCCACGCATATGTATAATTAAATGGAAGTATGAATAAGTATGCCTTTGGAGTTTGAGCGAAGGGAATGAGAAAAAGCTTTTTAGTTAGAAATCACGAGGAAAGTCAATTGCCGACGCTTTGCTCGCCTTTGCCAAATGCCTGTCACATAGTAAAAATTCGTGTCGGCGGTCTTCGTGCAGTGTTGTCTTGTTTTTTCAGGCCATGGCATTTGCCATTTCGACAAAGTTATCGTCTTGTGCCTCTCTTTGCCTTCATGTCGTTTCGTGCAGCTTTCTACCTATTCATGTGTGAATGTACATGTTCGTGGGTATGTGTGTATCCTATTCCTATTGGCATTTTTGTATTGCACAACGTAAACAATGTTGTTGTTGTTTTAACTATTTTGGAGTAAGGATTTTTTGATGAAATGACATTATCTATTTAAAAAAAATAATTGTTATGTTTTTAATGGTCCTTTCGTGTCGGGGTGCCTTTTGCTGCCTTTTGGCTGCAAGACAGTGGCTTTAGTCACTAGGTCAGTGATGGCGCACCTATGACTCGCGGGTCACAAACTTACACGCCACGTTTTTACATGACCCATATATTTTAACCAATTCCCAAAACATTTTTTATTTTCTGAATAGGCTTAATCAGTTTAAACATCTAGAACTTACAATGCAATTTATTTTACATAAAATCGAATTTACGCTGTAAAATACCCACGCTGTAAAATTTAAAAATAAAACAAGTAAAATCGATAACTTTAGCCTGGCCGAAGCTCATATACCTTACACACGCATCCGTCGAAGTGATGAAAGTAGGAGTCTTTAATTTTATTTACAAATACTAAATTTTCATATATTAACTCATTTACAATACCGCTTTTCCTACAAAAAACCTCATTATACGGTATGGTTCACCAGTAGGCGGACCAAGCCCATTTTTTTGGGAAAATTTTATTCTAAGACGGTGGACTCAGAAAAAAGATTTTTGCTTAAACATCACTCTACAAGCTGAGAAATTGAGCTATAAGCGGGGATGAATCCATATTCGCTATAAAAAGTAGGCGTGGCACTGGTCCGATTTTCCAATACCAAACAGCCTATGATGACAAAGAATATTCGTGCCAAATTTAAAGGCGATAGCTCTAGGCGTTCTCCCGTAACCGTGATTTCCACAGACGGACAGACAGACAGACAGACGGACATACATGGCTAAATTGAATCAGGAGGTGATTCTGACCCAGAATATATATACTTTTCTATACCTGCCACGCCTCTTTTAATGCGTTAAAAACGGAAGAACAAAGTAAACATACCCTCATCCCTTCGGGTCTAGGGTATAATTATATAATATTAATCCACGCGGAAAAAAGGTTTAGCATCACTGCACTAGGCTATGCGGCCTTGTGAATGGGAGTCGTGTAATCGTTAAAAAGAAAATACATTGTAACAAGGTACTATCGTTACAACTTATGTATATACTATTTGATTTTGTTTGTTGTCGATTTTGAGATATTGATAAATATAACCTATTGCCAAATAAGTTATTTTAAACTAAAATAACGTTATACACCATAAGATACTTTACTTTATACATATATTATTTGGTTTTGTTTGTTTAATAGTTTGTTTTGAAAATAATTTTTTTGTGAATTTTGAAATATAATAAACATACCTACATCTTAAAATAATAGATGTTTGAATAATATATGTATAATTTTAATAAAATATAACCTATTGCTAAATAACTTAGATTAAATTAAAAGAACGTTTTGCCACTTCTAGCCTACTATACCTTTATACTGTTATATACCTGAAGTTTTATCAGAAATTTAAAGAATTACGTACTTTTCGAATGAAACTATTTGAAGAAACTTCATTCACTTGAAACAATTTAGTAAATTCGTTGTGACTTTGTCACTTCTTATATTGATATCAATGTTTATTTTAATAAAAATTTGCTGATTTTTTGTGGTCCCTGATGAAACATTTAATACTACTTTTTCAATTATAAATGTGCACATTAATGTATTGTAGTTTTTTTTTAAGGTCAAACAACGCTAGACGTTTAACGTTTTTCACAAAATTACCCGTAGTTTGATTAATGAACTGAGACACGCTGTTATTGAAAGTAAAGCGGTCACATTTCACGCTTGGGAAGAGTATCTTCCCAAACCGTATCTTCGGAAAAACGAGCATTTTTGGTCTTTCGACCCCACTTCTACAAATGTTTAAAACCCATTTACCTTTTTGCGATAGGTAGTCGTCGTCGTCATTCTCATTTGATACGGTTGGCTCTTGTTGTTTGTATTTCAATGACGTCGAAGAGGACGGGGCAAATACAGCGTCTGTAGACAATGTATGCTCAAAGTAAATAGTAACACTCAGGATGATATATAGTTGGCTGATGCCTAAAAATTTCATGTTGCAGGTCGGATAAAAGAAGTATCCTGTCATAAAAAGAAACAAAATTAATGTCAAAGAATTAAAAATCAAGAAATTAAATGAAAAGATCTAAAATTCAAAAATTTTGAAATGTGCATTGTAATATCCTTTTACTTATTTATGATGGATTTTGGAATTAAAATTCGTCCTCCCTTGACAAGTTTGGAAACAAATCGGCGCCATCTTCAATTACTTTTCGTTTGTGGAATCTGACACTGAAAATGGCACATAGACGACCAGTTTGTTTTTGATTGGTATCAAAAGATCATCCGTAAACGGAGTATCCAGATGCTTGGTGTGCCCTCCTCTAGCAGTGACGTAGCTAGCGTTGTTGACACCGGGGAGGAAGTGGTGGTGTGACCCCTATACAATTTTTTACCATGGCAATTATATTTTTTTTACTAAATCTATAGTAATTAATAGGTGATAATCGTTGCAAAACGTTTGAGTAGAAATCTGCTCTCGGTTGTCGAGGAATCCACAATCCGGTTAAACAGACCGAATTTCTTTGGGAATATGGCAAAATAAATTTACGGGTTGTTTTTTTGCTTAGATAAATTTAGAAATTTATCGATTTGCAGGTATTATTTCGTCGATTGCAGGTATTAGGGCTCTGCCCATCTTCTACGTAGATAATTTTGCTCATAACTCTTGTCCTCGAGCAGGGAAACTGATCCGTTATTTTATAGCAAAATTGTGTTTAGCGAGAAACAATCCACAAGAGAGCCTACAGACTCCATTACATCCAGAAATATTCACCGCTTGGTGCGGTTTTCACGCTGGTATCATTTGACCGCATTCTTCAAAAAATAAGACCGTAGTTCACGTTACAGTCAATGGAGATCGTTACCCCACCATGATTAATGATTTTTGAGTTACAGTCAATCTCGAAACAACAACATTCCGGTTATTTTGTAAATCCGCAAATGAACAAATTCCGACCCGACAAAACGTATTGGCAAAGTTTTGTCGCGTTACGACAAGCAATTACGATCTAAATTAGTCAGCCTCGTTTTTTTTCTGTGGAGTCACGTGAGGTCACTAGTTTATGCTGATAAACCAGCAATAATGAATGCCTTGGAGGCCAACATTATTCGTGTTATTTGTGACATACGGCCAACGGTGCTCAAAGTGACCCAAAATGCGATTCATCAAGAACAACCAGTGTGGCCAAATTCCTGAGGTAATTTTCAAATGTTAATGCCACGTTTTGATCTTTCAAATCAGAAGATCAGAAAAAATTTATTTTAAAATTCCTCGACGCCCAATGAATCTTTACAAATCACCAATAAAAGCTTTGGATGACTGTTTTGATATGCTGCCTTACAAACAAAGGAAACGAATTTTGCGACATAGCATTCATAAGGCCATTTGTCATGAATTTTAAAATGTACAATAAATCCACAAAAATCTACACTGTTGAAAAGGTTTATCGTTGAAAAGGTTAAGCAGGAGTGACACGTACTAAAGGAAGATCTCCCATTAATTGGCTCAGAAGCTTGCGCCTATAGTGAATGCAACTAATACATGACTTAACAATTTTCCTATCAGTCTTAATTGAATTTAATATCCAAAACTGTTGTCTTATAAATTCCATCCAGGGCCCAAGGATGATAGTTGAAAATATACATTTGTCTGAAAGTAATATCCACAAAGTTCCTGAATTTTGGAAATTCGATTTCCTACGAAGGTAGTAAGTGTTGAAGAGTGCAGTTGTATCCACCCCAATACTAAAGATGAATCTGTCCATAAGTATACTTCCGGCATAAAATCAATGAACTAAGTTAAAATTTTTTAAAATATAATTTAGCAACTATACAGCAGCTACATCTCCCCGATTGAAACGGTGCAAAAGAAATTCCTAATTTTTTTTCTTCGTAATCTCCACTCGGATGAATCTGTGAATTTTTCGTCTTATGAATCCCGACTAAAACTAATAAGCTTTCCAACATTCGTTAATCTTCGAATTGGCTTCTTCATTGCAGTTTTTGCAGATTGTCATACTTCAGAATGAACCTTTTCGGAATGCCTGTTCGGATTTTAATACTTTTTTTCCTGTAATTGATTTTTATATCCTACACCCGAAGGGATGAGGGTATATTCACTTTGTTCTTCCGTTTATAACGCATTAAAGGAGGCGTGGCAGGTATAGAAAAGTAACGACTCACCTCCTGATTCGATTTAGCCATGTCCATCCGTCTGTGGAAATCAAGATTACAGGAGAACGAATAGAGGTTTCGTCATGAAATTGGCACGAATATTCTTTGTTTTCCTACGCTGTTTGCTATTGAAAATGGGGAAAATCGGACCAGTGCCGCGGCTTCTTTTTATAGAAAATATGCACTCATTCGTGCTTTTAGCTAAATTTCTTGGCTTGGAGACCGAATTTTCAGCTCAAATTTTATTTCCGAGTCTGCCATCTTCGACTAGAATATATTCTTAAAAATGGGGGTGACACGCCCACTTATATACTATACCATAAAATTAGGTGTTTGGTATGAAAAGCGGTGTTGTAGATGAGTTAATAATTAAAAATTTGCACCCTGTAAATTAAAAAAAAGTAGGTGTCACCCACCTACTTTTAATCACTTCGACCAATGCGGGTGTAGGGTATATGAGCTTCGGACAGGCCGAAGATAACGCTCTTACTTGTTCTAATTCGGTTAGCTAAGCTATAAAGCAATGTGGTTTGTTTAGTCGTGTTTAATAAATAAATAAAATTGAATACCAAATATATCTTAGTTTAGTAATCGAAATCAAATTCTATTAATCTTTAAAGAAGTTTTCAAAAAATAAGTTTTATGCTCTGAGATACTTCAGAATTCCAATTGATTTTACTAATCCACAAATCGTGCATTAGTACGATTGATCTAATAATAAGTGGGCAAATTACCCAAATAGGATAAAAAAACTGATGAAACGAGTGTTAATTAAACGTTTAGTTTTTGTTGTCTTCCAAATTTTGGTGTAGTGACTAAATTTCCTACAGTTTAGTAATTTTGTCTTCCAAATTTTGGTGTACGTGATTCAACTTGACCATTTGTACACAATTTTCACAACAAATATTCGATGTCAAACAGCTGATTCTTATTCTTGGTGTAATGTTAGTGCTGACACCTGCATATGATTTATCTTGCCGTCCCTTTTTAAATTCGGATTAGATTCGGATTTATAGGCGCAAAATTTCGCAAAAATTTATTTCGCAAAATTTAGGATTTATAGGCGCAAAAAGCTTTCTGCTCTTAGTAGAAGATCGATTGGGATTTTAAAAAAATACTCGTGAGCCAATTCAATATGAGATGGTTCATTCCAATGGCTAATGTCCACTTCAGACTCGGGCTGATAGCCAGATAAATGCTCAGTTAGAAGGAAATTTGTGTTTAATTTGAAGCTATATAGCGTGCTAGAATTGCTGTGGTCGTTTCAAACTTTATTTTATCAATCGACCCGCCTATACCATAAATATCCACTGATGTTCTCCGTCTTAGTATATTTGGAATTTTAGCAAAACTTTCTGTGATCAGGAGCCGGATTCTCAGATTCTCTAATGCTTAATCTCCATCGTTAAACAAATATAAACGAATTTTAGCGAAATTTAGCTACAATTGCGACTCTTAGTAGTTGGAATTTCCATTATTATAGAGACTGAACGCAAACTGAACGAAAGCATCTTTGACATTTATCTTTGGCTAAAAATCGCAAATAGTAGCCAAAATCCCGAGTTTAACTTCCGAAAAGCTATTTTTTTTAGATAAATCGTGGAATTTTTAGCGGTAAGGTTTATGGTAGTGCTAATTTGTCAATTTCTTTTTAAAGAGATTGAGTTTACTTATTTTGAGATTATTATACATACTTATTTGAGCAGAAAACTTGTTTGGTTGAATACTTGGAGGAGCACCGCGAATGAACTTCAAGAAATTTATGAACAGTGTCAATGTTTTCAAGACAAAATTTTTTATAAAAAATTGAAGTATACAGGCAAAGTGTTTTTTCCCTTCGCCTAAAACCGATAGGACGGCCTTTTTTTACTATTCACACTGCAAAAAATCAAAACACTTTTTTATTTTTAAAATTTTTCGCCCCATTTAACCTAACTCATAAAACTTGGCAACGTTTGAAAAAAAGTTCCGAGCAACTGCTCGGGGTCCCAGGTTCTTTTAAATTTATGAACGACTCTAACGTAAAAAGTATTAATATGAGGTTAATATGAGGTAAGAAGCATTTGGAATTTTTCTATTCAATTTTGGAATAAAAATATAATGTTAATTTCTTCTTCTTTTTTAATTTGCAAATTACGTGTTTGGGAATTCATTTTAATTCTTCTTTATAATTGTACAATATATAAATTATAATTACAACACAAAAACTAGTCAACGCAAATCAATCAATCACTTTTATAAAGTAACATGTGATAAACAAAAATTTGATACATCGCTAGAACAAAAGGAATTTTTAGCTAAGCAACTGAAGACTCAGAATCGGATTTTGGCAACATCGCTTACATTTTTCGGTCAGTTCATTTTTAGCATCTTAGCGATAGAGTTTTAGTTTTAGCTAAGAGAATCTCAGAATTCGGCTCCAGGTTAACTGAGAGCAGAGTTGGGCAAAATTTTTATTCGTTATATCCTCGTTAAAGTTACTTTAACTTCGTTACTTTTAACGAAGTCCTCGTTACTCTAAAGCAGAGATAAGGAGATACGACACTCGATGACTCATCTCAAAAAATTTCGTTTGACGCGTATTTTTTATGCTCTGTTGAATTCACGTACACAATATGTAAAAGCTTGCCCTGTTGTTGTTTTTGCTTATTGTCCATTTCATAGCGAATCGTTGAAATGTGTATCGAGTATGTTGAACAAATTTTTGTTCACTATTGTTTACAACAACATTGTGCAACAACAACCGCAAAATTAGACGTCACATACAATTTGTGAAATTAAAATCTTTTAGTTGGCCAGAAGAATTACAAATTTGCTAGTACGAAAATTGATTACTGAAAATCTGTGAATAAAAATATCTATCTGCCAAAAGCACCAAGTGTATCAAAGCAACAAGTGAAGCGGGTAATAAATATAATGCGAGAATTTGATGTTGAACATCCCGCAGCAAAATTTATGCTAATGGCCAGCCAGATGCAAGACGCTGAAGTGGGAGATGGCACCAATATTGTGGTTATATTTCTGTGGCACTGTTAGAGGCTGCAGAAGAATTTCTATATCTGGGTATAACCACATCGGATTTTTCATAGCATTGGATAAATCAGAGATACTACCGAAGCTGGCGTGTCATGAAATCAAAGATTACCGCGGCATTTCAAAAGTCAAATAATATGGACAAGAAGAATTCCTTACGAACTGATATTTTGGCTGACTGCTTGACTTCCAAATTCGACTTGCATCGTTTGACACGCGCTGTCAATGCTACTTTATTACCCCGAATTACTGGGTTATTGCGATTAAGTGTGCATTGAATTAGGTGAAACAACAGTTGCTGTTTTCAGGTAGTCAATAATAATAAAACATTATATAGTTCTAAATTAATATACTTAATATTACTTTGCAAAAACGAAGGCGTCGACTCACGGATAGCTAAGTGTCGTACGCGGCGCTACCAGTAATTTCATCGGTGATATTAAATGAGCCATTGATTATGGCGTTAGTAATTTTAACGGACTTTCTCGAGGTGGCCGCTATGTGCCCGGTGCCACTGAAATTGAACTTGCCACCCATCTGGCGGCCTACGCTAACACACTCCCCGCACTGAAGCAATATGCTGTGCGAAAAATTTGCGGTTGCTTGGAAAGTATTTTTAAGGCATTAGAAGAGAATATTTTAGGTTATTTTGAGGTGTATCGAAAAGGAACATTACAATGTCTGCTAGTAAACAATTCCGATAAGATTAAAGTGTAGAATTTTACAAATAAAATTGAATTATATGTATTAAGAAAAATTTGGCTTTCTTCATTTTTTATATTTATATGCTTTACTTTAGATATACAGTGGGACCTCGGTATACGACATTAATCCGTTCCGGATGTTTGGACTTATACCGAATAGGACGTATACCAAATCAACCTTTCCCATAAGAAGTAATGTAAAAATGATTAATCCGTTCTTATGATAGAATGTGCTTAAGAAGAGTTTTACTCTTCTTAAGCACATTAATAAAAAAATATCAAGTTATATTGTGTTACATGAATTATTTAAATAACATTTAAATTTTATTATAAAATCTTTCCAAAGAACTCTGTGTTCGTCTTCTCTTCAGGATGTCTCTAACGTGTAACATTGTCCGATCTTTACCAAGCGATGCTATTGAGATTTGTTTGGACTTTGTTAGGGTGGTGTTTTTCTGCAAAAATTTTGTTCATCCATTCAGGCAAGACAAAACAATGTCTTTTTTTCAAATCCATTGTGATTCTAGTAATTCTTTTTTAGTTGTCTGTTTCTTTTCATTTTCCTTATTGGAATTCATTAATAAAAAAAAAAAAGCTCACAACCTCACTTTCGTCGTCGTCGTCAAAAACTGTTTTGGTCTTTTGCTATTCACATATGTGACCTGTAGAAGCAAAAGAAATCTTTCCAATTGAAGTCATAGTCTAATATATTTGACTATGACTTCAATTTGAGAGATTTCTTGTGCTTCTACAGGTAATACAAAAATACTAAAGGATGCACTTATTTCAAGGATATCCGCACATAAAATACACTGGAAATAATTAATATTCTTTCTCTCTCTTAAATACACTGAAAACAATTTATTCTATCTCTCTTTCTGTCTTTCGTTTTCTGGTACAACAAAAAAAGGGTTTAACCTGAATTCTAGTATTATAGAAATTTAAACTTTTTATACTCATGCATTGTAAAATGGTAAGATGCTTATTGTAAGTCAATATTTTTCCATTTTATGTACCTTATTGACTATTTACAGGTTGTTTTTTTTTGAAAGGGAATACGATGAAACCAAGGGTTGAAAAATAAAAAAGTTGGAGATGTCTACACTGTTAATATACATTGCAAAAACAATCAATTAATTCTAGAATCGAGGGCAACGTTGATAGAAATGATCAATTGACTTCTTTGACGACGCCCGCCCCTTAGATTTTCTTACCAAAAGGAAATAATCCATTCAGTTTTTAGAAATTCTGTGCAAGGAATCATAGATTTATAGAAGGAATCCATGGTCATTTCGTTGACGGTTAATAAACCCTTCCCAATCGTTGCAAAATGACCCTAAGGATGGGGAAGAACTTGGGCATTTGAAACTACCAAAAACCAGCGCCATAATGCCATAAAAAATGGCCGCCATTGTCGGTGCTCTAAAACCGAAAGTTTACGCGTTATTGAAGTAAAAAAATAGAACAAAAAACAAATAAATCCCAAAGAAGAAGAACAGCTAATTGTGAACTAATAGATTGAATGGTACTGCCGTTGCCGCAACTATTATGCGCGTATGTTGCAAAAAACTCCATAAGCTAAGATCCGTTATCGATTCGAAAACGAACAGAAAATAGTTGGTCGGCAGAGGGCGAAAGCTGCGTCATTTCTGGACAAAACCACGAGTCAGGACAAACCTTTTATGACATATCACAGAATAAGTTTTTGGCAGCGAAATTGAATGGAAGCGAGGGCAAAGAAAACAACTTTTTACCAAAAAGCAACTAATAGAGCTGCCGCTGCTGTCAGTAGGTCTGTCTGTCCTCGATTCGTGAGCGTGGACATTTTTGTAAAGATGACAGCGCTCGCTCACATTTTTGCAGTGTAAAAGCATGAGTGTCAACTCGGTGGATTTGCTGCCAAATTTGCAGCTAAAACATCGGATTATTTAAGGTAAAAATATTATCACTGATGCGAAATTTTAAGAGAAAAGTTTTTTATTGCCAGCAGTTAAAAAGTAGTAAAAGTAAAAAACACTAGTAGCAAAAGTTTGCTTCGCTTCGAATCTGTTTTGTTGTTTTTTGTTCCAAATTCGAATCGTATCGATGTTCTTGTGCTGCTGCTTCTGCTTCTACGAGTATGTACAGAAAAGGAAGAGAAAGAGAAGAAGAAGAGCAATCAAATAAAACAATCATATAAAACGTGCGATAAAAACAGAAAGAGAAATACAAATTTTAAACTTTAATCTTTCTTTTTTCTTCTCACACTTTTTTGAAATAAATTTGTTTTTAGGTTAGAACTAGAGTTTGAGTATAAGTCTCTCTCTATACCATCATTTCTATATAAAGAGGTTTTAAGTGAAACTGAAAACAAGCTCCTAAGACTGTCATTCAATACAGTGAGATTAGACAAAGGACTCCCATTTGTGAGATTAACGTTCAATTAACTGAATGTTCCCGAGATACCAGCAAATTCAATGTGATCTCGATACAGTAGTTTAGTTTTAATAATGTCTAATAACAAATCACTGTCTAATAGCAAATTACGCGAATTATGAGAGTATTGAAAGACACTTCTCGATATGAAATATAAACGGCTTTTAACCCTTCTGTCAATAACTAGGTCTGGCCAGACCTTTTTCATTTTCAAGAAGGTATACATTTTCATTTTCAATAAGTAATACATTTTTTAGGGTTTCCCCTTATATTTTCGAACTTACTAACTGCAGTTTCTCGCTATAGCGCTTGTACGTCATTAGGCTACTTGCAATTTTTTTATAAACTGGTGCAAAATTTGTGAAACTCTGGGTAATAGCTTTTTAGTTCAAAAGGGTATATAATGAAGGTTTTACATTATTATTGTCATTGAGAAAAAGTTAGTTGAAAGTGTTAGAATCAATATCTTTTTACTTGTTTATAATGGCTGAAGATCTACAGCTATTCAATTGGCGGCGAATGAACGAAGAAGAAAGAGAGAAATATCTTAGAAGATTTGTTGAAGTAGCAGCAGAGACTTCTTTCTAACTTGGACGATTTTAGTAGGGACTGTTAGTAAGGATTGGTTGAGATTGAGGAAACCGATAACAATAACGATATGCTAAAGAAGCTGCAAACGATCGAGTTTTACTGTCAACGATTCTTTACGACACGGAAGTGGTTGAAGAAAAACAGACCACAACCTCCTGTAATAAATATACAGGAGAAAAATATATATAGGAGAAGTTGACGTCATGGACCAAATGTTAAGAAAATACACTTGACATGCGAAGAGATGGCCCACTGCCGTTTTCCGATATGTTACACGTTGCAGCATTGGCATCATACATAATTTATAAAAACGTGAATGACAACAATGCAAATAACGAAATTTATTTTCGTCCAAAATGAACCAGAATGGATTTCTGTATTTTCTGATCAAGGAGCTGGTAACACTTCAGATCGAAGTAAGGATGAACAATCCAAGGATAATAGTAGTGTTCGCCATTAGAAATGGTATCGAATCCTTCTTCGGAGCACCAATAGGAAGTAGAATACCACAACCGAGTTGCTGTAAAACAACTACGGCTTGGAAAATCTCGTGCAGAATATGTAGAACGAATGAAAAAATTCAAAGAATAACCCGATTTTCCCTGCAATGTGTGCGGATATCCTGTTTGTTTGCATCATATCACTAAGATATTTAAATGTAGTATATGTTTTAGTCAATAACTTACTATATAATAGCAACATTTATGTAAAACAATTATTAAAAATAAAAAAGACTGAATAACATTTTAAAAAAAATCAAAATCTTCAATTATTTCACTAAATTCCGGTTATTTTCATACAAATCGTATGTAGGTCCATCCAGACCTATTCCATTGATATGAAGGTTTTAAAATAGCTATTGAAAGAAGGGTTAAGTATAGTAAGATGCAATCTATAATTTATTTATGATAACAGTCTCTTAAGCAACGCTTCGATGGATGAGAAGATGGAATTCTAAACGTGATTCTTTTAAACTGTGCATTATTACACAACCGCAAATAACACAAAACCGTTTGTCTAAAAAAATCGAGCAATTCATTCGTAAATAATCGATTGAATTGATTCCAGAGTTGCTCACAAATCCTTTGCCTCACCAAGGCACCCCGCCCCGCTTCTAGTGCTACTTTTTCATAGATGGCGCATATGAACAAAAGTAATAAATGTTCGCATAAATTTAGTCGTATACCGAAATAAAGTTGTATACCGAGTCGTATATTTTGTCGTCAAAACAGGACGTATTCTGAATTCGACGCATTCCAAAGCAGACATATACCGAGGTTCCACTGTATAATGAAAATCTGTAAAAATCGCTTGTTTTGGAATGGATCATATAATGTGTTAAAAGGAAAAGGAATTTGGCATAAGAAAATTTTACGATTATAACAATATTTAATGATCTAATTACTGGCTGCGCGCCAAATTGGGCGGCAGACACGTTGGTTAGTCCTTAACGAAGCTCAAGTCCTTAACGGCTCAACTTCTGCTTCACTGATTTGCAACTCCTTGGTGAGCGTTTCAAAAGACATTTTCGTATTACTCTCAGCCAGCAGCACGAATGTCAGAAACCGCATTTTCTTCATGTTTTGTTCATGATAGGCCCTGGGTCGTTACGAACTCCTTGTGAATTGTATATACGATGGCAATTTATCCGACACAAAAATCGAGTACATCGTGTATTATCTCCCATTTTAGGAAACGCACTGGCTTAAATGGATTAAATAAAAATGTTTTGGAATCGTCCAAGGCAATAGAAATAAAGAATAGCTGCTGCGTTCCAGCTTGTCTAATCTAATCCGATTATCATGTGGAACGCTAAAAGATATCACATCCAGATGGCGCATCCACAATTTAAATAACATTTCCGACGAAAATGGAAAATTATCTTTTGGTTAGTATACGTTGTAAAGTACATACTTTCCATGCGTAATTATATAATTTAGGAACTCTGCGAGACCTCATTACCATTTTCATTTTACCATTAGTTGGTAAAACTGCATATAGAGCAAAATAACAGCGCCAACTATATTTCATTATGTGCGCCCTCTATAACTGAAGTTTAGAACTACTGATCGGATTAAAAAATTAATCCAAAAAGGTAATAGTATTAAAATGTTGTTGTTGCTATGCATTAAAAAATTATTAATCCAAACAAGATTAGAACAGCTGAGACGCAGCTAATATCAAAAGAGAGACCATAAGCTATAATCCGATATGTTTTACTTACGATTGCAGACAAACTTTTAAAAGTAGCAAATTTTTGTAGTCGTGTTTTGGACAATTATCAATTTCACCACACATAAACCAAAGAGGTACAATTTTTATAGTTAATATAAGCGGGTGCAATGGAGTAGGATATCCCCCAAACTTTTTGTTTTCAAAAGTTTATAGAAAAATATCTAATTTTTATACATTATGGTGTCATTAAATTTGTTTCACTGCAACACTTTTATTTACCAATTTTTTCTTATACAACAGAAGGGTGATATAAGCCATACATATATTTTTTATGATTATCATTAGTCAAATAAACTGCGACTGTATAAGTTTCAAGTTTTGATTTATTATTTAATTATGTTTTATTTGCAAGGAAACAAAATTAGGGACAAAAATCATTAACAATTATTTAAAACATCGAGAAAATTGACAACAGTTTTTGACGTTTTGAATTAGAAGCACCCTCTAGAATCGATACCAATGCAAATGACGCTGATGCAGGTTTTGTAGGAAATCTGCACTAAATTCCGACTAATTTTGGCCGATTTAGCGATTGTGTCGAGAAAAATGCATGTATTAGTAACGAGTGTCTCATCTCATAATCTCTGCTTTAAAGTAACTAGTTACTTTGCTATCGTTAAAAGTTACTTTCAGTAACGAAGTAACGAAGAAGTAACGACGTTAACTGAAAGTAACGAAGTTACTTTCCTCCTAAAGTAGTCACACGGGTGTTTTGACCCAAAAATTTTTATTACACAAATCGATAGGAAATATCATGAAACGGATTTTGGACATGGAGGCGGTGGGTGGGGACCTCTTGAAGTAGTCACACGGAGATGTTTTGACCCAAAAATTTTTATTACACGAACCGATAGGAAATATCATGAAACGGATTTTGGACATGGTGGCGGTGGGTAGGGACCTCCTAAAGTGGTCACACGAGGGTGTTTTGACCCAAAAATTTTTATTACACAAATCGATAGGAAATATCATGAAACGGATTTTGGACTTGGTCCGAGAGGCGTTGGGTGGTCACACGGGGGTGAATTGACCCCAAAATTGTTATTGCACAAATCGATAGGAAATGTCACGAAACGGATTTTGCATGTGGTAGGTGTGCCGCCGAAGTGGCCACACGGGGTAATTTCACCATAAAAATTATAGTGTTGAAATCCATAAAAAATATCACCAAACAAATTTTACACATGGCAGAAGGTATGTGTAAACCACCGTGTGACCACCCAACGCCTTTTGGACGTTAAGTCCAAAATCCGTTTCGTAGCATTTCCTATCGATTTGTGCAATAAAAATTTTGGGGTCAATTTACACCCGTGTGACCACCCAACGCCTCTCGGACCAAGTCCAAAATCCGTTTCGTAGCATTTCCTAGTGATTTGTGCAATAAAAATTTTGGCATCAATTTACCCCCGTGTGATCATCCAACGCCCCTCAAACCATGTCCCAAATCCGTTTCATGATATTTCCTATCGATTTGTGTAATAAAAATTTTTGGGTCAAAACACCCTCGTGTGACCACTTTAGGAGGTCCCTACCCACCGCCACCATGTCCAAAATCCGTTTCATGATATTTCCTAATACAAAAAAAAAAAAATAACGAAATGTAAGCTATTCATTTTATGCATCAGTACGACGAACAAGCTATGCATGGAATAGTAATCAATCAAAACAGCTGTTTGTAGCATTATGACAAAAAATTCCTTTACTTGTAAGGGTTGCCAATACTCACAAATAATGTTACGAATCGTGTACGCTTTTTAGAAACTGAAAAAAATCAATAAACATTGCATTAAATTAATTAAAAACTTTAAAGGGCGTCATGTAGTATTATTTTTAATAATTTATAGTACTAAAAATAATAAGATTTTACGTTGCAAAAATGCAAGTTGCAAATCAGCGTGTGGTTGGCAACTCTTTTTCCGTTGTTTGTTACGGAAAGTGCGATCCAGAGCGCACATTTTTATGCAGCTATGCATGGAAAGAGAGTACGAACTTGACGAAACCATGAATGTGCACTAGGGTGGTCCTTAGCTATATGGGTAAAAAAATTTTGTGAGATTTTTTTTTTCTTACCCCCCCAAATTTTTACATAGGATAAGAAAACTATATATCCAAACTTTCAGCAAGATCAGATATCGGCAAGTCGTGCCTCAGAAAACTGCTTACACCTGATAGCAGTTTTTGCACTTTGCAGGCAAAAAGTGTTTTTTGGGAGGGAAGTATATGTCGTAATTTTCAATTTTCTCAAGAACTATAAGACGTAGATCCGTTCTGATTGAAACATCTCTTGTAGAATTTATCTAAAAACTACGGAATCAGAAAAAAAGTATACTTATTCATGTAATTTTTTGTAAAAAAATGCGACCAAAAATTTTTTTTCGAAATTTGTTTTGAGAATTTTAAATTTGAGATTAATTTTTTTAAAAACTATTTGACCTAGAAGTCTAATTTTAAAAGTATTTTAAAGGTTGGATATTTGTTTTTTAAAAACAGGAAACAGGAATGATATGTGTTCACGTTATTTTTTGAAATTTTTTTTATGGTTTGAACTCGCGTTTTTAGAAAAATCCCTCCTGCGCCTGAATTGGGGAAAATTGCCCCTTCCCCTAATATGACTTTTTCCTTGTCACGACTCAACCTACACATCCTAAACTTTTGATACATCTTTTACGGAACGCCCTGGATATATGTCAATACATGCCGACTTTTATTAAGGTTGATTTAAGTCGCATCAGGATAACACCGCCGATAATCTTCTAGTACTTGCAAAATGAAATGTTTATTATTTTTTTGAACTCTCAGCAAGAGCTAAAGTAGAAACGCTTGCTGTTGTCAATGGCAGTGAGTGTAATTACATTTACGGTACACTTATGCCGTGGTTAAATTTTTAAACTTTGCCTTGAATGCGACACGGGTTCCCGTTATCCGATTTCGCTAAAAATTGGTACTTATCATTCTTTCATTACGTGTCATAATTTAGAAGGGTAAGACCAAAAAAAATCGGAAGTTAAAAAATAAGGACCAGTCTAATGTGCACTGTATGGGTGCGTACATTGAAACCTGTGTATTCGTAGTTTTGCTCTTCACCACTTTTCTATTCCTATGCATTGCTTGGTTCTGCCTTTAAGGCAAAACTACGAATACACAGGTTTCAATGTACGCACCCATACAGTGCACATTCATGGTTTCGTCAAGTTCGTACTCTCTTTCTATGCATAGCTTGCATTAAAATGTGCGCTCTGGATCGCACTTTCCGTAACAAACAACGGAAAAAGAGTTTCCAACCACACGCTGATTTGCAACTTCAATTTTTGCAACTTCAATTTTTGCAACGTAAAATCTTATTATTTTTAGTTAGTGTTTTCCTATTGAAAAGTCCCAGAAAAGTACTACAAATTGTTAAAAATAATACTACATGACGCGTTTTAAAGTTTTTAAATAATTTAATGCAATGTTCAATGATTTTTTCAGTTTCTAAAAAGCATACACAGCGATTCGTAACTTTATTTGTGATTGGCCACCCTTACAAGTAAAAGAATTTTTTTCTCATAATGCTACAAACGGCTGTTTTGATTGATTTCAACTCCATGCATTGCTTGGTCGTCGTACGGATGCATGAAATGAATAGCTTGAATTTCGTTTAGTTCTCTCTCGAAACTTAACATGAATATGCATTGCGTGGGTCAGCCTTAACTTTTAACGATAGCAAAGTAACGCGTTACTTTAACGCGAACAAAAGTAACGAAAGTAACTTCGTTACTTTCAGTTAACGTCGTTACTTCTTTGCTACTTCGTTACTCAAAGTAACTTTTAACGATAGCAAAGTAACTAGTTACTTTAGAGTAACGAGGACTTCGTTAAAAGTAACGAGGACTTCGTTAAAAGTAACGAAGTTAAAGTAACTTTAACGATAACGATAACTAGTTACAGATTTAACTAGTTAATGCCCAACTCTGCTTGCGAGCACGAATCTAGTAGTGCATGTCCTAATTCAAATTCACTTAAATCATTTCGAATTAAAACCATGGCAGTTGTCAGAATAACATGCTGCGAAGAGTTTAAGATGTGCATTTAAGGGGGTTGATGACTTCTGGTCTGAACAATTTGATGTTGATGCGATTGGTTCAACATCGGCTGCGGTTGATCTAAAATGATGTAACAAACTAAAGTGCAATTTTTTGCATATTTTGCAACAATTTTTCGAAATATATTTTGCTACTCCATGGCCCACACCAAAACAATTTAAACAAAGTCCAAACTTTTAAACTGTAGTAACACCAACCTCCGTCTATCAAAACTGATGTTCAGAATTTTTTAAATCTTATTGTTTCAAGTAGGCATTGACAGCAAGTACAAAGACGTAAGGTATTTTTTTAATCTATATGATTAAAACATAATTTTAAAATAATTAAAAAGGTTATATTACACGTTATACGTAACTTGATAATACTTAGGGCCGTTTTCTCAATGTCCAGTTATGTGCTAATTGGGGCTTTCAAACGTCAAAATCTCTTACAAATTGATGTTTGAAAGCCCCGATTAGCACTTAACTGGCCTCAATGGCAAAAAAAAACGGCCTTTAATCTACTTACTTATTTTTGACCCTTAATTTAATATAACTTCTACTTAAACGAATGTAATAACTTTAATTTTAACAATAATCTTAATATTAACCTTATTACTAATTGAAATATGTATTACACTAATTAAAAATAATTTTATATATTAATTAAATAATATATTATTATATAATAAATAATTAATTTAATAATTATTAATTATTAACCGATAATAAATTAATAATAATAATTTATTAACATCGAACCCATCGAATCGAATATCACAAATAGTTGCTGTTCAGTCATTATTCCTAAAGTTTTCAAAATACATATTATTTATTTATTTATTTATTTATTCCTCCCCACTTCATTATGTTTCGCTCTCCACCACACATTAACGACAACTTCCGCCATTAATCGACCTTCCCATAGAAAATATGACGAATAACCCCACCGAGTTTCTTTCTTTATTTGCGCAACGGGTATAAAACTTCCCCAGTTTTGAACGAATTGTCCAGAAGCTTGGTTTATGCATGCAGAAATTAAATTTTTTTGCAAAATGTATTACCCAAGACAAAACTAAATATAACAGTGTATACTGAATATACAGTCATTGCTCTTCGACAAAAAGTCATTATGACAACATTAGATTTTATACAAAATCCTCCGCAATCAAATAAATACGATGCTTTAAACAAAGTCTTAATAGAAAGACATACTTTGAGCGGAAACGCAAAATTTGTCGTAAACCCTCGGAATTTTATAGATCATTGGTACTACTCTCCGGTGTAGCACCAGTCAAAATATGTTACAGAAACGTTGGTTAAAAAAGCTACCAAGGAATCTAAACATAATTCTGACAAGTATACTAGCGAAATCAACGTGTTAACAAAATTAGCAGACAATATTTGGGAAGTCATGAGTAAAAATTAAATTTCGACAGTCGAGAATTTGCCAAAGACAAAAAATCGAGAACACTATATTAACAAATTTAGGTCTTTACTAAATTTACACAACAACTCATGTGCGAAAATGTTCAAAAGTTGTCAATGGAAATGAGTTCAATTAAACAACAACTCAACCAAAGACACCCAAGACAACGATCACGTTCTCGAAACCATTTTCAAAGCTCATCTCAACAGTTCCACTCACGAAATACATAATATAAATTGGGTACGTAGATATCACCACAGATTTGGTAATAAAGCCAGTAAGTGCGAAGAACCATGTAACTTACACAAGACCAAGAACCAGACAATAAACTAAACCTTCCGTTTTGAATATATAGTGAATATACCTTTATCCCTTCGAGTGTGGGGTATAACAACGGAACGCAACGGAAAAACAAAACAAATTTTCTCGAATTGGAAATTTGCCTGTGTTTATTGAAAAAATTGCGAAGCCGTTTGGATTCTGTACCTCAAATGAAAAAATTGCAAAAAATTCAAACTGTACTTCAAATGAATTTGGAATACACAGTCTTCTGGAAGTGACCGAAATAAGCAACGCGCATTCGAATTTTCAATATCCAATTCGAATTTCCAATTTTGACACGCTTTAAGAAGTGAAGTTGGCGCAGAAATTTGTGAAAATTTAAAGTTTTTCTTCATGCGTCTTTTATATATTGTATATCCCTTGGTAACACTAAAATAATCTTTTCTTTGATTATTGAAATATCAAAGGCAATGTAAACTTTAACAAAGTTGAAAATAGTAACAAAATTAAATTTAATAAAATTCAAACTCAACAAAATTAAATCAAATATAAAAAAATTAATATACGTAATAACAAAAAATTAATATAATATAAAAAAAATAATAAACATGGTATCGACAAAATATATATTATAATAAATTTTTTTTATATAAAACGTTTTTACAACGAACTAAAAAGTTTGACAATTATTCAACATTTCTTGACACTTTTTTGAAAATAGGAATTTTTTTATTTCAAATAAATACAGTATGTATTTTATTTATTGACTTGACATCATATTTTTTAGCTATGGTTCATACCGTCTAAAAAAATACGCGTTTTTTTCATATACAAATTAAACTTCCTCTAAATAGCTTAAGAAAGTTTGTATGGACTTGTAAGGTTCATTATTAAGCTGTATGACAGATCGGAACAATTATCTGAATAGAAAACCCACTATCCATACAATCGAGAATCTGGTCAACTTTTTTATGAACTCGGCTGTAGATACAGCTAATTCCTTTGAACCTTTTTTGAATCCCTTAGTGTCACAAACAGTCTTAAAAAAAAAACTTGCGTAGTGAATTTTACACGTATTTTTTCAAACGAATTTGGAAAAATTGTTTCCTTGTTAATTTTGGACACATTTTGGTAGTGGTGTTTTCTTTAATCTCTTGCACAATTTTAAAACTAACAACGCCATCAGGAGTTTTTTAGGTCACATTTAAGCCAGCCATTCTTCAATGACTCCATTAGTTGCGGAAAGTCAAAGATGTAAGAACTTTAAAGTGCTAATATGCGGTAAGTTTAGGTTGAGCCGGTTTCTCAGAAAGGAATATGTCGACTGGAAATATATGTAAATTATATTTTGTGCCAAATATTTTACTTCGTTGGAGTATTTCTTCGGTCGGGTACTTATGAACAATCTGCAAAAGCTTTTGATTCATGGCTAATATTTTTTAAATAGTCAAAAGAATTTTGCAATTTTTTTTTGTTTTTTTTTTCTGTTTTAAAGAAGACCGCCCTTCAAACTGTAACTTTTCCTTATATTTCAATTTCTTTAATAAAGCGCCCATTTTTGGTGCGATGACTCTCACTAACACGATAAACGTGGCACTGAAATTTCAGATCCTTTAGATCCGGACTACAAGCGGAGAAATTCAGCTGTCAAATTGGATGGATTTATATTTACCTCGATGATGATTTTCGTCAGATTTTTTCCATTTCGACATCTGAGAGCTATAAATGGAAGAGAATATTCCTTCTGAATTTCATGATGATGCTTTCATTTGTTGTCCTTTAATGGTGGTTTTTGTCACCAGTGGGCGGACCACGCCCCTTTTTATGTCTTATATTGGTCTTTATTTTTATTTATCTTTATTTTTAAGTCTGAGACGATGAACTCGGGAAGTTTAACTTCAAATTCGCTTTACAAATGACGACATGATGACCTACGATGGCAAAGAATATTCGTGCCAAATTTCATAGCGAAAGCTCTATTCGTTTCCCATAATCGTGATTTCTACAGACAGACAGATGGACAGACGGACATGACTAAATCGACTCAGGTGATTCTGAGCCAGAGGAAATATACATATATTTTTCTATACCTGCCACGCCTCCTTTAATGCGTTACAAACGGAAGCACAAAGTTGTTCATATGCACTCTCACTATTTCGAATGACAGAGGTAGATGTGCAAAATGAGAATAAGCACTATTCTCTTAACGCTTAGCTGATTACCTCTCGCACCAAGAAAACCACAAGCAGAGATTTTCAATTTTTGGGTTCATATGGGGTTCATGGGCTCATTTGGGTTCATAAAACTTACTCGATAACTAAAGTTCCTATGCATCTACAGTACCTCTGCGAGGGAGACCAACGACTCTAGATAGTAATTGTTGAAAGTTAGTAAAGTTGTGTCGCGTCGGAAATTTTTTCAGTCCGAGATTTTTAAAATCACCGGGATTTTGTCGTTTTCGGGATTTGACTGTAACTAAAAAATCAGTGATCATAGTGCGGTAATGATCTCCATTGACTGTAACTTGAGCTACGGTCTTATTTTTGAAGAAATAAGGTTCAATGATTCGAGCGTAGAAACCACACCAAACAGTTCATATTTCTGGATGTAATGGAGTCTGTAGATTGAGTCTTGTGGATTGTTTATCGGTTAACACAATTTTGCAATAGGACAACGAGTTTCTCTGTTCTAGGCCAAGATCATAGCACAAAATTTTCCATTTAATAGATGGACAGAGCTCCAATTCCTGCGATCGACGAGGAATCAATAAATTTGGATCTTCTTCCACACTTTCGTATATAGCGTTCGACAGATGATAATTATAAGTTGTGCAAATCGACGAGTGATTTTCAAAGTAAATTTGAATAATTTGGTAGTTATTCAACCGTGAGTCTGAAATGATTTGCCAGATAATAATAATACCGATAATAATTGTCAAACAGTAAGCACAGTATAGCAACTAATTTGACAGCTATTTCTTTAGTAAGTTTTAAGCAAGCAAAAAAATACCCTTATTATTGCATACTCCCAAGAAATTTCCGTCTGTCTAAGCGGACTGTGAATTCCTCCACAACAAAGTGTAGATTTCCATCCAAGCGTTTTACATCACACCTATTAGATTAACTTAGTAAAAATAATATACAAATTGGCATGGTAAAAAAAAATACATAGGGAAGTGGTGACCTCCGCCCCGGGTGAAGCTTCCGCCCCTAGCTACGTCACTACGTCAATAATGTTCAGTAACATATTTTATATCGAAAATTATAAGTTATACACATAATTAAATTACTATCATCGGCCCTTCGTTTTGCTTTCGACGTTTATCTTCTTCACTACATTTTTCATTGAAAATGTCGGTATATTTGGTGCATTTTTATCCTGTACAATGAATTAAAATAGTTTTTGATAAAAATAGCCGAATTTAATGTTTGTTGTTAACTTTTCTTATTAAATTAAAACACTTTTGAACGTTTGGTATAAGGATAAACTTCCAATTTAATAAAAAAGCGTTGTATGAAATGTTCAAACTTTCAATTTAATAAAAAAGTATTATACGAAATGTTGATACATATAAAGAAAGCATTAGCAATCCGTGGCTAGTGGGCCGCATTCGGCCCGCTACACTTCTTCATGGGGCACTTTAAAAATTTCTAGGCTCCATAATATAGCACCCAAATGAAATAGAGCCCAACATTTTTAAATATTTAATTTAAACTTTCTCGGACCTTAACGTTTGGGCTTTGTTTCATATTTACGTAAGAATGACAAATCTTGAAATGAAATAACGCCTAAAATGATCTTATCGCATCGATTGAACTTTGAATGTAGAAATGAAATAACGGCGAGCCGCGAGAAGCAATAAAATCATCCAGTAAATTTTCGGCACCTCAAATTTCTTTTTGTGAACGGCACTCGGCCCCGTACAAGAATTAAATCCTTCAGTAAGTTAACACTTACTCTGTAACCAAAGTTTTTCTGCATCTATAGTGCTCTGCGTGAGTGGCTTACGGCCTTAGCCAGGCATTAAAACCCTCACTAAGTCCAACACTTACTCAGTTACCAATGTTATTTTGCACCTAGTCTTGCGGCGGTTTGCAACATAAGTATAAACAATCATATTTCCTGAAACATACATATATGTTACTATAAGCAATAATTTCTTGTAAACATTTATATGTAGATTGACCGGCGGATCGATGCTTCGCCACTCGCGCAGTAATCAATTTACGGCGCCCACTCTTCGGGCTCCCAATTTCTTTGTCAGAAATCTCGGTGTTACATTACACTGAATCAAAGCCTGTGCTATCGCTCTGCCGGTGAGTCGGCGTAGTTGCCAGACTCCTTGACAGCGCGAACAGCTGACGCTGTCCGTACATGCTAGCATTGGCATGATTTTGGGCTCGGGAAATTCTCGGGAACTGTAACAAAACGATATTGTAACAATGTCAACAACAGTCTACGCTATCGTGGCGGTCCTAATCGTGGGAGCGCTGTATTTCGCTTTGAAGTATTTGCTGCGCTGGCTATTTTGGCCAGCAAAACTTTCGTAACGAGACATCACTATCGTGACATCGGTCAATCAAAAAGTAGTCGCTATAAGTATCTCGCCTCTGTCGGTTTAATTAACTCTTGTCGTCTTATTCGTGTCAACATTCGACGTTTAATTGTTGTAATTACTTTTGCCTGTAACTATTATTAGAGAATAAAAAACATGACGTAGACTAGAAGTAAAATGATTTTTATTTCGTCAATACCACAGTTTCTTTGCCTGAGCGGGCTTCGGACACTCAATTTCTAAGAAACCACTAAACTCCTTGTATGTTTCATCAATATTCCTGGAGAATTGCTCTAAGTATGGTTACCAAAGTGCGTAGTTTGGGCATTTGTATTAACTCCTCGTTTGATTGTCGTGACCATATTAATGCTTCTGTCGGTAAGGCAAAATATATTCCACCTCATCCCTGACACTATTTGGTTTGTTAGTTAATACCTATCCTGACATACATAGCTCTGAGTCTACTGTTACAGTGATTCTTCTTCATCTCATAAGATAACTGTTCTGATGAATAATTTGACACGGCATGTGCATACCTCTAACGTCTAAACGTCTAAAACGTTATGATACTCTTTCAGAGTAAAGGGAATCTTTACTTGGGTGTAGCTTTTCTAATTTTGTAAAGTTCAGGTGTTGTGTATATTTGCATAAGCTAATCACCACTGGCTATCCAAATTATCTATTCGAAAAAATCACGTTTAGATCTTCTGTGCACTCTCGCAGCTTAATACTGCCAAGGTACAATTGTTTGAACTAGAGGCCCGGTAGATGTCATGTCAGGTATATGCGTTTAGCAGCTGTCAAATGTCAGTCATCTGAACGAGCATTTGTTTAGTTGAAGGTTTGCCATTTTACATTATGGATCGTTTTACTATGAAACAACGCGTTAACTTTGTTAAAGCATTTTACACGAATGGTGATTCTGCTGTGGCCGCATTTCGAGCTTTACGACAAGATTATGGTCGTCGTAATCGTTCTACTGAGCATACAATTTCAAACGAATAAATTCGAAGAAACTGGATCGGTTCTAAGCCCTGTGCACCATCGCTTCGCACGCTCGATCGACAACATTGCCGCTGTGAGCATAGTGTTGAGGACGATCTAAATTTATGGACTCCACGACTCTATTTTGTCGTATTTTGCATGGGGACTTGAGATATGGATCTGGACGATATGTGGTTCCAGCAGGATGGCGCCACAAGCCACAAAATACGACCGGTTTTGGCTTTACTGTGGGAGAAATTTCCAGGAGGCGGTATTTTGCGATTTGGCGATGTTAATTAGTCACCAGGATCGTGTGATCTGACGGCTTTGGATTTTTTCTTTTGGGGCTACGCGAAATACCATATTTATGCAAACAATCCCTCTACTTTGGACCACTTAAAGAATGACATACGTTAAGTTATGGCTGAATTGTTGCCCATGTGTCAAAAAGTCATCGAAAACTACCTCAAAAGGATTGAGACCTGCAAAAGGTCCCGAGGAGGATATTTGAACGATATTGTTTTTCACGCATAATGGCAAAGTCCAAGCATCGTATTGAAATAAAAATTTAATTGATATCTGAATATTTAGTGTGGTTTTTATACCCTACACCCTATGTCGAGTATTCCGTCGTGTATTTCTAAACATACACGCCTCCTTTACTTTACAATACACATATTGATATATGTATATATATATATATCAATATGTGTATTGTAAAGTAAAGGAGGCGTGTATGTTTAGAAAAGTATATATTGATATATATATATAAATATATATCCTTCTCCTTTAATGCGTTACAAACGGAAGAATATAAATATACCCTACACCCGAAGGGATGAGGGTAAAAATACACATAAAATGCATTGAGTTCGGTCAATGAATAAAGAAAGTAATTGTTCAAATCGCTTGTTCTTGTCATGTCCAAACAATATACATAGTGCTATTACCCCTTTGCCTACCGACTGAATCGTTTATAAAAAATTTTGTGACATGCGCCTTCTATATATTGCACATTTATTCTTTAGTGTTATTCTTATGCTGCAATATTTTTATGATGGAATAAAATATTATATGTTTAAAATCATAAAAACTGAAATTAAACATTACAGGATTCGGAATTCTCACGAGTTTTTAACTGTAAACTACACTTATGTCGAAAATCTATATCTGTTTCTGCAAATCATTGTCGGCCAAATGAAAATTTGGGACTCAAATCTCATTGGTACTATAGGTATTCCGTCGAGTATTTATGCTCTACCAAAATTAACGATTCCTTTACTCTTTTTATTTTTACTTAAGTGCGAAAAAAATTAATTAATGCATCTGCAAAAATAGCAATAGTGAACAAATAATGGAGTTAAATTGAGATATATTTGCAATTGATTTTTAACATAAGATTTCTTGCTGCAATATTTTCTTTCTGACTGGCATCTATACCACATCTACTTTTTCACTGTCGTTGTACATTACGTTCCTATTTTGATTTACACATGAGTGGGAATATGCATGCATAAATAGTGTGCATATTTACGGATATATGGTATCCGATTGTGTGCATCCATCCCACTATAATTTATAGCTATAAAAATATTTACTCCCGTACATACATGTTCGATGAGCCGTCTATACGTACGATTCTAGAAATTGGTTAATACCAACATATCCAAATGGATGACCGAGCCTGTACACACAAACGTTTTTTCTCAAACAAGTTTGGTTCTGTGGATTTTGAATACAAAATAGATTAACTAATTCGAAAATCTAAGCCGCGTTAAAATTGTTTGCATCTATGTACACATATTTGAATTTTAAATAATTTTCACACTTTCCTTCCTTACTTTATGTACGATACAGGTATGAACTCCTATTCTGTTTTATCGCGTCGTTCCATTAAATTCACTTAGAGGGAGACCGAACGTCTAGATATTTTGGGTATATTCCAATGTAGAGAAGACTCTCCCGCTTCTGCTGATGCGTTCAAATATCAAACACGACAAACACATAAACGCTGCAAATGCGCTAAATTAAGAGATATGTGCTTATAAATAATAATGTTGCGACAAATTCACTCTCTGCTCGTATTTTTACTGAATGCGTTGACGGTCCGTACTGTGCTCAGCAAAACATTTTAATGCCCGCTAGAGTTAAGACCTTATTACATAGAATCCGTTTTCGCGCGTATCTGTCAGAAAAATCACGCAAGAAAAGTTGAATTGGCCTAAATTGAGTACAGCACAACCAGAGTATTCTCTGGCACAACCTCTCAGTTTTTTTGGTTGTTTTAGTTGTTTTTGGCGCTGATCTCAATAATAATAAAAAATTTTTTCGCTCTTATCTGGTTTAAGAGTAATATCTCTTTAGCTCAATAGCTATATAGCTCAAAAGCTACTTAAAGTTAAAATTTCCCCGTCTATATCTCCTAAACTACTAAAGATATGCGGATGATATAGATACCTTGTAAGTTTTAAAAATATCTTTCATATAGGAACATATTTACTTTAGACAAGTGACTCCAATTTTTTTTTTTTAATTTTTTGTTGTTAGTGCTCCTTTTCCTGACCCCAACAAGCTAAAAAAAAAATGTCGCTCTCCCTTGGGGGCGGGGCTAGAGCCCTTTGAAATTTGAAAAAAAACCCTTAATATCTCTAAAACTGTAGAAGATATTTAGATGTTATTAGTACCGTTAGAAAGCTAATAAAAATGTCGTTAATTTATGTTAAATAACTTTTTATCGACATATTTTTAGTTTTATAAATAAACGCAACTTAAAGTTTTTAATACTATTTTTTTTGATAAAATAATTTTTTCCAAAGAAAAATGTGTAATTAACCCAAGGAATTATACTAAAAATAAGATAACATATATTTTAAGCTTTCTGAGGAAATTTATTTCATACAAATCGGTGCAGTACTTACGGAGAAAACGCATTTTTAAACGTAAGTATAAACTACCAATTTAGAATTTTACTACTATACATATTTTTAATAATGCGAACGTACTGAGTTTGCACCGTTGGGTCTTTTAAGCTATGACGCCAGTTATCGTTTTTCTTGGTATTGTTGTTGTAAACTGGAAACAATATTCAATTTGCGATTTGTTTGTATGGTTATTAAGCATTATGTATGAAACAAATATAAATGAAATATTTAAAATTTTTCAATTTCATATTAGCGCCGCAGGCGAAAAATTTTTCATTTTTAAGTCATATGAAAATCTAAAGAAATAGCGCCGTCTATTATCACTTTGTTACTAACCCCACCACAACCATTACGGCAAACATAATGCATAGTACCAGAGACGCATTATTGTAAAAAGGTATAATAAGATAATTTCAGAAAGTAGTTTCTTATCAATTTAAAAACGAGTTTTCTTTATAAATACTGCACCGATTTTAACGAAATAAATTTATTCAGAAAGCTTAAAATATATGTTATCTTATTTTTAGTATATTTCCTTGGGTTAATTACACATTTTTCTTTGGAAAAAATGATTTTATCAAAAAAAATAGTACTAAAAACCTAAGGTTGCGTTTATTTGTAAAACTAGAAATATTTCGATAAAAAGTTATTTTACATAAATGAATGAGATTTTAATTAGCTTTATAACGGAACCAATATCACCCAAACAGCTTACATAGTTTCGGAGATACAGACGATTTTATTTCAAATTTAAAGGGGCTCTAGCCCCGCCCCAAAGAGAGAGCGACATTTTTTTTTTGGTTTGTTAGGGTCAGGACCAAGAGCACTAATAAAAAAAAAACAAAAAAAAAATATTGGAGCCACTTGCGTAAAGTAAATATAAGCCTTCATATATTCCAAATTACATTTTATAAAAAATCTTGTGCTTTTGAAGAAAACGGCATAAGAATTGGTGAGTGGCTCCGATTTTAAAAATTTCTTTCCTATAATAGCGCTTGCACTCCGTAGTCTAATCATGTTGAAAATTAGCATCGGACTCGTTTAGTTTAGGAGATATAAGGCTTCAAATGTCAAAATTGAAAGAGCTATATCTCTAAAACCAGTAGAGATATCAACTTAACTTTAGTGCCGTTTAAAAGGCTATTTAAAGGCCTTTCTTTTATCTTATAACCTTTTTTGTGATTACTGAGATAATTACGGAGATAATTCAACTTTTTAAAAAAATGGCGTGCTTTGTTTTACAAAATAATTTTTTTCTCCCTTAAATGACAATTAAGGTACAAAATAATTTTACTTTTTTTACAGCCCATAATATTACCTTTCTAGGGGTATCTAAAATGTTTCGGTATCTTTCGCGTTTTTCAGCAAATTATTGAAAATATCTACAAATTCAGTGATTGCCTGCTATACTGCGTAGTGAATATTTACGAATATCCAGAGTTATAATAAAAAGGCTTTATATTATAATAAGGCCGTCAAGCATAAAAACCTTAAAGCAAAAAACTTAACATCACCGAGAGGATTCCGCTGATTTAGGGTTTTCATCCCTAGGATGAAAATTCACCGTGAGGATTCTGCTGATTGAGGGTTATGATCCCTGCCGCGGCCGAAGGCTGCCAATACGCGGAAAAACCTGTATGCAAAAAACTTCACATTACCGAGAGGATTCTGCTGATTGAGAGTTATGATCCCTGCCGCGGCCGAAGGCCGCCAATACGCGGAAAAATCTGTATGCAAAAGACTTCATATTACCGAGGGGACTCTGCTGATTGAGAATTATGATCCTTGCCGCGGCCGAATGCCGCCACTACGCGGAAAAACCTGTATGCAAGAAAATTCATATAACCGAGAGGATTCTGCTGATTGAGGGTTATGATCCCTGCCGCGGCCGAAGGCCGCCGATACGCGGAAAAACCTGTACGCAAAAAATTTCACATTACCGAGAGGATTCTGCTGATTGAGGGTTATGATCCTTGCCGCGGCCGAATGCCGCCAATACGCGGAAAAACCTGTATGCAAAAAAATTCATATTACCGAGAGGATTCTGCTGATTGAGGGTTATGATCCCTGCCGCGGCCGGATGTTTGCAAAGACATTCACGTTTTCGAGAGGTTTCTGCTAACATTTTCCAAATAAGCGAAAATCATATAAACTAAAGTAGTAAGTATATCATATTATATACCGTATTGAAGGTAAAAGAACAGGCTTTTGAGAAATATATTTTATTTTTAACCTTAATGCATTCGTTTAGGAGAAAAAAATTATTGTTTCGAGGAAAAATTGACATATTTTCACAAAAATTGTTATAACTCCTTAACCGTTATCATAAAAGCAAAAATGTGCTTTTATGATACCTTTAAAATACCTTTTTAACAGTATAAAACCCGTCCTTATAGCTCACTTATTTACAGAGATATTTGGCTTTTACTAGTTGCATTTACTTGACATTCAAAAGCTTCTAAATCCAAGATGGCTGACTTCCGACGAAAACAATATGACTACTTCCGTTGTTCTTAGCTTTCCATGCAAATTTTTTTTTACCAGTGTCGTTGCAGGATTTTAGGAGAAAATGCATATTTTATCTCACTGAATGCAAAAAGACTACATCATCTGGACTAAATCAATCGTTGAGGTATAAGTAAAGAATAGTTTCGATTTAAAAAAATTTTTTTGTAAAAAGTAATTTTTTATGTGAAAAATCTTTGAATTCAAAATCTTAGTAATTTCACTCCAAAAGACTAGCTTATGAGTTAAATGTTTCAAAGCCATTATAATTAAACTTAGTTTTCTATTCTATTCAAGCAGATAACTATAAAGTAGTTTAGCTCTAAGGCCGTGTGCCAATTGATAAATTTTTGTGCCAATTGATAGCTTTTGTGTGCCAATTGAAGACCTACCTCGTGATCGGTAGGGGTGAAAACATTAGACTCTGGTAATTAAAAACATTGGTTTCGATTTTTAAAGTTTGTTGGAAAATTAACGGTTGTCAAAGTTTTACCTAGACCCAAAGGCTACATACAATTTTGAAGTTGGACTTCCCCTCATTAGCATCAACATTTCTATTTGGGCTGTCAAAATTTTCCATGTCGAGTAAAAAGTTCTCAATTTTCACACGGCCTTAAATGCAGTGGTGCATATTTCCACCACATGCAGTTGTGAAATTTATTGTCTGCCTTTATTCTCCTAGAAAAAATTTTTAAATAAATATGTCTGAGACTGCAACTGCGTAGAACCAAAGAATATACAATGTATAGAAGGCGCATCTCATATAAATTTTCGGCCGAAAATTTTTGCTCTGGTGTACGTACTGGTACGTACAATTTTGAGTGTTTTTTTGAGTTTCTCCTCATTCTCTCATTTGTTTAATAACTTTGTCTCTTTTGGTCTTAACCTCTCAACCAAATTGCAACTTTTTGTTTTCGTGTTCTCGCGTTATTCAAGACTCCATGCCAGGTGTTCTTTTTTGGCTAACGATGGGTAGAAGCAGTAGAAGAATTTTTAATGCATGTGTTGGTTTCGTTTAGCGTCTGTGGGTTTCGTATGTATAGGATGAGCTTTGTGTGGCTATTCTAGAGTTGGCTGAGTTGACGACGCTAGACGTCGACAATAAATGATAACGACAGAGGAGAATGCCTTTTTAGCAATAAGAAGAACGTAGCGCAACTGCGGTTTTTCTTATTGAAAAATTTAAGGAAAATGTCGGTATATTCGTTGCGTTTTATCCGGTACAATTAATTGAAATAACTTTTGATAAAACTTTCCGGATTTAATCCTCGTTGTTCACTTGTTTTATTAAATTAAAACACTTTTGAACATTTGGGATAATAATAAACTTCTAATTCAATAAATTATTAATTATTCAATTAGTGTTATAAATTATTTTGAAAAATAAAATTCCAAAAATAATTAATATTATTGTAATTACAAGCATTATTAAATAAAATTATTGTAATTATATTAATTAAAATTAATTAATGTTATTGTAATTATATAGATTAAAATTTTTAATAGTGCTTGCAAACTTTCAAATATATTAATAAAATATTATTTCGTTTACTATTAAAAAAGTCTTATGCCCGGTTTTTCAGTGCAAGCTTAAGCTCCACCTGAGGCTTAAACTCCAGTTTATCTTTTTGAGGCGTTTTACAGTGCGAGTTTAAGATATAAGCTTAACTTAAAGTGACGCTTAACTTAAGCGGTAGATTTCCTGGGCTTAAGCTTTAGATTTCAATTTTTGAAACAACAAATTGACATATGTCGCTTTTATTTAATAAATTAATTTTTATACGTCAATTGTGCTTTTCAACAATTCGTGTGTTGGGGTGAAACACAAGTTTCACTCTTTTATTACATTAAAATTAAATTTAAATAATTTAACAAAGCTAAATTGCATTTTACAACATAAATATAATAACTTTTTCATTCATAATTTTTAAGTTTATAATAATTTTTGACATATAACGACTTTTTGATTATAATAATTTTTTCATTCATAATTTTGAAGTTCATAATAATTTTTGACATATACCGACTGCGAGACCCGTTTACAATAGATAATTTACAAAAATAACTCACAATAGCACCACAAATGTGTCTTAGCTACGCCTATGACATAAACCGCACTGTGAAACCCGACAGGCTTAAGAGTGAAGCTTGAGCCTTGGAGGTGGTTTAGCTAAACTTGAGTTTAAGCTAGCACTGAAAAACCGGGCATTATAATTATTTTAAAGAAATCAAAGAATATCATAAAGAATTCTTGAAAAGGCATTTCAATTTTTAATTGTAAAAATTTGTAGCTGCGGCCGCAAGCGCCGACAACCTTGCCACCACACGACCAAAGCATACACAGCTGTATAAAATTACCCAACACAAGCAGCAAACAACGGATTGTTTTCGCAAGCGACGAAACGAAAGGGTAAGAAACACACATGAAATGCATTTGGCTCGGGCCATGAACGAAGAAAGAAATCGTTCAAATCGTTTGATAATAAGCAATGAAATGGTGAGGGAAACGAAGAAAGAAGAGAAGCAATTCACATGAATGGCAAGAGCTCGGGCCATGATGCCAATGCTAAGCAGAAAAGCGGTGAAAACCAAACAAAGGCAAAATAAACTTTTAAAGCAGTGACGCTCTTTTCACTCATTTTGCTTGCACCCGCTTTCTGCCGACCGACCGCATCTGATTCTAGAAATTGAAAATTTTGAGTGATGCGCCTTCTATATATTGTATATTCTTTGGTAGAACACTTTAAGGATCCAATCTGGACTCAAAGTGTTCCACGCAGTTGCAGTTACGAAAATAGGTTATGCAAATAGCACCTCATCCAAATATCCAGACGCCATAATTTCTGCTTCTCGTGGTATGTTATACACCCCCGTGAAAAGTGAGGTCAACGGCTGACAAGAAAAATAGACTCTAAAGGCGAGTGAAAACAAAAAATGTTGAAGTAACTCGGATGCGAGCTACTAACCAACTCACACGTACGAGTTACTCGTAAGTTACGTCCAAACGTTGCGAGTTACTGCAGTGCAGCTACTCGGAAGGCTGACTCGTACGCTAGCTCGCACTGTGTAAACCAGGCATAATGTATAGAGCCAAAAACAGAAGCAGCTGTTCTTGTCAGAAATGACCACCAGCAACGAGGATGTGTTGTTGCCACCTGTGTGATCTCACCTTATAAATGATAAGCAGAGATAACGAGATGAGAAACTGCGTCAACGCCGATCGTATATGTCAAAAAATAAACGAAATTCGGTAATTTGGTGAAACACGTATATTGTATGTGTCGTGTATATGTGGTTCACCACAAGACGTCACGTTTATATGACATTTTCTTATTGTTGTGTTATTTTCTATTGTTTATTATTTTAACAGATAAAAAATGTTTTCTATTCGCAAGTAGTACTTGCTGGGACTATATACGAACGGGCATCAAGGTTTAACTGAGGAGCAGGATGATTGGCCTGCCACGGTAGGCATGGAAATTTCAGTGCAGGGAATTTTGTTGCGACCTCTGGTATTTTTCTCCGGCCGATCAGAGTTGATAGGCCATGTTTTGAGTGGTACCGCATCGGATCCGATGCCAGCATATAAAGGCACCACCTTGTCGAAAAACCATGAACACTATGTGATACTATCGTCGGGAGCCACCGTCTTTATGCGTATACTCGGGGCTCAGTGAATCGATTTGAATGGTAATGGAATGGAGATCAACTTAGCATTTAGAATCGCAACGCAAATGGAGAAATTCAGAAAAAGTACTTTGAGTTATGATTAAATTATTATTTAAGTGTTTTATGTGATGTTTTATTATTTTTTTCTAGTACGGGCCTTGCTGTACTTGGCCACACGGGGTTGCTGAAATTACTCACGCACGAGTCTAAAGTAAATTTAGACTCATTCAAGAACCAAAGATAAGCCTTTAGGCGGATATTGATTTTTATTCCAATAGAAGCTCTGCATGCAATTGCAACATTCTGAAGTTACACTCTCGTAAGTTTATACATTCATCATTCCCTATGCCTTTTTGGGTTTCTTTGATTTATTTACACATTTTTTTTTATTCTCTACATTTTAGGTATTCTAGTACCAGATCCGTTACTGCCAAATCAAAAAGCTGTAAAAAGTTGTAAAATGGTACATTCGCACAAATCCGCCAGATTTACTTTAGCTTTAAATTAAAAGAACAATGAAATATGCAATATATTATTTTTATAATTCAGACTGTATATTTAAATGTTACTACATAAAAATTATTCATCTAATAACTTAAATGTTATGTATCATATAAACACTTAATGTGGTTGTATGCATAAGTAAATAAATACATCGAAGAACTTAAATTCTTATTATTTAAAAGCAATTCTTTTTTTTTACCCTACACCCAAAAGGATTGAGGGATATATGCACTTTGTGCTTTCGTTTGTAACGCATTAAAGGAGGCGTCTGCCTGTAAAGGTTCAATTAGTCAAAACGTATCGTAGCGAGACGTTGCGATTTTTACGTGGTGGCAATTAGTAAAAACGCAACAACCAACCAACAACATCTATATTTCAAATAGAGCACGGACGACGAGAGCAGTGCCAGCGAGAGAACACAGCCAAAGAGAGCAGTGCCAGTAAGTTATGAAAGAGCTATGAAGCTTTCTCGTTTCTTCTAACGCGTTGTATATAGAAAGCATAAAGAGAGAGAAAAGCTATAAGCAATGCTGTCGTAGCTCGACGGTGAGAGACCAAATATCAACAGGTTCGAAAGCCGTCACGTTACGATACGATTTAAATAATCGCTTACATTGACCGCCGAAACATTGGTTGCTCAATTTTGCAAACTACGTTACGTTACGTTTTGACTAATTGAACATTAAGTCTGTCAGTCCGTCCGTCTGTAGGAATCACGATTAAGGGAGAACGAATAGAGCTATGAAATTTGGGACGAATATTCTTTGTCATAATATAGCCTGAACACAGTCAAATTTCGTTGACTACAAATGACGTCGCTAGTGTCAAAATTACATTGGCTCTTATGGGAAACGACAAAAAAAATTAAATTTCGTTGCTTTCGTCGACGAAACCATCGTCGGTGGTCGCTCTATTTCTACTTCCATCGTCACATAGTTCGTCTTGTTCCTCTTTTTTTGTTTGTTTACAAAGATTGACATTGACTTTTGACTTTACAGAATTAGAAAATTATCAGCCGTTAAATCAGTCCAAGGATAATAACCTTTTCTGGGTTAAATAACAGAAACAAAAACAAATTGAAATATATATAGAAATTCTTTATTATTTATTAATAATAATCAATTAGAAAAGACGTTATTACAATATTAATGAAAAAGAACTGCACCAAATTTTCTGTGAAATCTCAACAGGATGAAAACCGCGCGAAAACTTTGACAGCTCTCATCGCTCATAGCTTTCGCTATGAAAATATGTTTGTGTTCGGCCGATAGCGTATGACAACTATTATCGCTCATCATCGACGAAATGACTGTGTTCAGGCTAATAGGCTGTTTGTATTAAACAGCATACAGCAAACATATGCAATCTTGCATCTTGGAGCAAAGATCCAAGATGATCGAACTTTGAGAAATTTTGCTAGGATGTTTAAGCTATTGCAGCAAAGATAAAATAAAAGCAAGTTACTCATAACTACTGAAAATAAAGAATACTTACAAACAAACTAATGGCGGAATTCTGTACATTTAGACAACATTATTCGTATCGTTAAATACGATATCCATAATAAGATAGAAGATTTTATCTAAAATTTATTCATTTCTTAAATTGTGGTGAAAAAATCGGCTTAAGTTTACCGTTTGAGCCATGCCCCAATTTTCTTGCATTTTTTGTTGTTGTTATTGTTTATGGAGCTGATTCTAATGAAGTAATCGGTTTTTGTCGCTCTCTTCTAGTTTACGAGTTATAGCCCTCTAAAGTTTGGAATTGATATGCCTATAACTCATAAACCAGAAAAGTTATTTCGATTATATGGGTACCGTTAGAAAACCTTCAATTTTTTTAAATAACACTTTTCCGAAAAATGTATAGTTTTTATGCAAATCGAAATTTTTCATTTTTGGAACTTTTTTTTTACATTTAATAATTTTTTTCGTTTCAAGGTGTGTAATTAACCTATTAAATCTTTGGAATAACAATAAAGCTGAGACCGTAAGCTATCTTTGAGTATTTTTTTCATTTTTATCAGTCAAGTATTTGAGGAGAAAATAGCTGTTAAAGGTCGGAAGAACGTAAGTAAAAACTACTTTTTCCATTATACTACTACAGTCTAAACCTACACTTTGTATTACTCGTCTAAAAATTAAAAATTTTTAAGAAAAATCGCGCGATACACTTCGAACCTACACTTTGTATTACTCGTCTAAAAATTAAAAATTTTTAAGAAAAATCGCGCGATTTTTCTTACAAATTTTTAGCCTGCGGCGCAGATTCAAAAAATTTTCTTATTATGTAAAAATTTAAAATATTTTTAAAAAAATTACGTGAAACAAACAATAGATTAATAACTTAATAGTAGTAGAATGGAAAAAAGTAGTTTTAACTTAAGTTCTTCTGACTTTTAAGAGCTATTTTCTCCTCAAATATTAGACTGATAAAAATGAAAAAAATTCTCAAAGAAAGCAGCTCTTTCTGCTTTATTGTTATTCCAAAGATTTAATAGGTTAATTACACACTTTGAAACGAAAAAAATTAGTAAATGTAAAAAAAAAGTTCAAAAAATTAAAAATTTGGATTTGCATAAAAACTATACAGTTTTTGGAAAAATGTTATATCAAAGAAATTGAAGGGCTTTTGGAGAGCTTTCTAACGGTACCAATATGATCGAAATATCATCTCTGGTTTATGAGTTATAGGCATGTCAATTCCAAACTTTAGAGGGCTATAACTTTTAAACTAGAGGAGAGCGACAAAAACTGATGGCTTTATTAGAATCAGCTCCAAAAACAACAACAACAACAAAAAATGCAAAAAAATTGGGGCATGGCTCAAACGGTAAACCTGTTCCAAAAAATCAATGATATTATGAAGCAGCGTTACATTTTACGTTAACAAAAGGAAATTTAGAAAGTACGAAAAAGGTAAAAGTACTTTTTGTAGCACTCGGTAGGAACACTATAATTTTCTATTCTAGGAAGTAATTTGTACTCCGCGAAGCAAGAATAAGCGTTTTGTTAACAGTTCAAGCACATTTATGCATTAATATATTTGCTAATTAAGAAAAACTTTAAATTTATATTATATTGTAGCATACCGGAAACACTGCTTTGGTACCAGAATTCATAACAGGCGCAAAAATTAATGCGTTCTATACAAACGGGCAACACTAGTATCGGCAAATTCAATGGCGAGGTGAACGAAAATATGAGGGTATACCAACACCATTTTATGTCTGCTCTTTTATTTTAATTGGATAATCAATTTGATTTCACAATGTTTTATTTTGCGTGAATTCTTCATAGAATAGTCATACAGCTTCTGGTATAAAGTAGTGGCGGATTTGGGCGTATAAAACAGGGTTCGGAAAACGTTTTTCTTTATATCGCTCAATTCATATCCCTCACCAAAGATAACAATTTTTCGATCCTCACTGATAAATATATTTTTTCATCTACGTTCGAAAAAATAAATATCCCTCACGTTCAAAATAATTACTCGTCGATCCGCGCAACTTATAATTGGCATCCGTCGAACGCTGTATAATATACAGTGTACGAGGTCTGTTCGAAACTTATTGCAAATTTTGAATTCCCGCGGGTGAAGTATATTCGATTTTTAATTTTTTTGTGGCGTTATGTTCACTTATGCTGACAAGTTCGATCACACTGATTGTTCAGTTATATTTGGACTTGTTCTGACTCGTCTTCGAACTTCGTTTCTTACATCACTTTTTACATCTTCCCAATCCCGACCAAACAAGTCCGTCGAGTCATCGCCTAGCGGGTACAATATTAGTTTACCTCCATGCGATACGGAAGTGTTTAAAGGCCAATGACCTCTCATGGCCCTCTTTCCGTGATATGTTCACGGCGCTTTACAATAAAAACCCAGGAATTGCTCCAGTTGAGAAATTATTCCATCTTAACAAAAAGACGCACGGAGAAGCCAACAAATTGTGCAACACTCACTTCTTACTAATCAAGGTTTTAATCAAGCGTGGCAGAACTATTCAGATCGTTACGAAAACAAGCACGTTCTAGTAAACACCTTGCTAAAAAGTCGTTTTTGTCTGGCCGTTTTTTTCTTTGCTCTAGCCGGATTCGAGAACCCACTCTGTCATTGTGGGAATAGTGACTACAAAATAAATCGGAAATTCCTAAATGGACAGCTCTCGACGCGTTTTTAACCCATCGATTTCAAACGCTTAAAACGGTGTACGATATAAAAAGTGCAGTCGGCGTCAAAGGTAAACAGGCACACAATTGGGTGAACCAACAGCAGCTGGTAAACGCTTAAACACATTTCAATTAAACGTCTCTCGTCCCTCTTGTTCTTTGTGCTTACAACAACTCGGAATACGATTTTGCCCACAATTTTTAAAATTGCCCTCCGGTAAACGACTTGCAGAAGTGCCAAAATACTATATGTGCATAAATTGTTAATTGAATACCCTTCTGCATTATGATCAGAATCAATTCCAACCAAAGAAAAAATTGTTCCAAAGATTTTCCGGTCACCAGAAGAGGCACGAGAAAGGTAATCGCGCGCAAACCACAGCCTTACCTAAAATTTCGTCTGCAAGACAATCGCAACAGATTGGTGATAATTGTTTTTTTTCTCTCCGAGGCTCTCAACGTCAGCACAGGCACAGGCCACTCACCAACAACAATATATGCAGTCCTCTACTCGACAACAATATACGCAGCGAACCCATTTACAAACATATATACAATTCACTTAACAGACTCAGCAGTTTTAACCAGAAACCCATCAAGTATGCTTCGCAACCGCGCCCAAACAAGTTTTATTAAGCACGGCTATGGTAACTATATATCACGACATGTTTTACCGCTCGTGCCCTCATCGATCCAGGCTCAGAGATATCGTTCATCTCTGAACGCGTTCAAAAGCTATTAAAATTTCCATTGCAGCCAGTCATGCGATTTCATACTAAAATTGCCTCTAGATTCATATTTTCAGATTCACGCAACTGTCTTAGTAGGCGTACAAATTACAAAAAAATTACCTGCCCACCAGACAGCGCGCTGCTTTGCAGCCTCCCGCAAGATCTTAAAATAGCTGACGCGAACTTTGCGAAAAGTCAACAAGTTGTTTTCCTCATTGGTGCGGACCTTTACCCTGCAATATTGATTGCTAAAATCCGCCGCAACGTATTAGACTCTCTTTTAGCCCAGCAAACTGTATTTAACTGGTTCGTCACAGGCCCAGCCCCCACATTACATGCTGATAGCCCCAGCATAAAAGTGACCCTCTTCAACGAAATCATTATCAAACAACGGTTCGAACGCTTTTGGGAGGTGGAGGAACTTCCCAAAACTTGATTGCTATCCCCCTCAGAAAAGTTGCGCCCCCTTTTTAGCGATTCGCACATTACTGCAACTGGCAGATAACGTGCAGCACGACCTTCCGCTTACGGCCAATATTCTGCAACATTCAATGTACGTAAATGACGTATTAGCAGGATCACATGTGCTATCCAGCGCCAATGAAATGTGAAATGAATTTAAATATCAACCATTAGTGTTATTTAAAAGGTTATTTCAAGGTCTTTCTTTTATATAATCAGCCTTGTTCTGTATTCCGATCCGGAATAGATTCTGAACGGAATTGAATTCCGATTTGTATTTTTAGAGGTGTTCTGCAATCCGATCGAATTTCACATGTTCGAAACGAAAACAATTTGGATTCGAACTTATCCAGCTATTTTTTACCTGTCACTTTTGCGTTTAATAAACTGAAACTTTAAATTTGAAAATTGAAAATAAGGATTGTGACTCTCAATAGCGTAGTAGAGTAAGCACTCGCCTAGCATGTTGAGGATGTCGGTTCGAATCCCGCCAACGCACACATGGCCGTCATATAAATGGAACTTTGAATATTTTTTTAACCTTTAGATTGGTGGCTAATTATAGTTGCACCTAGTATTCCCTGAAGCGCTTTGTATTCTCCAGAAATACTTTTTTTCTGATTTTGCATTTCCCACCATGTCTATGATTAATTATCATTCGTGGTAAAAATTGGTGGTATTTTTGGTAAATAAATTAAATAACAACGGGGCTACCTTTTCCACCTACCTTTTCTACCTTTTTCCATAACGGGGCACTTTTTTCATTGGTAAATCAAAAATATTGAGTTTCTCCGCTAGCTCTTCCCACGAAAATCGCATGTGTTAAAAAATTTCAAATTTCTTACAATCAAATTCACCAATAATAAGTTGGTCGGATTACTTCCGACAGAAAATTCCGATAAATCGAAATGCAGACACCTCAATTCCGACAAATACGCAAACATCGGATTCGAATATCGGAATCGGAATACAGAACACCTTCGAGAAAAAAGTGATCGAAATCAAATCCGATTCCGTATGAATCGGAATGCAGAACCAGGCTGAATAACTATTTTTGTGATTACTGCCATAATTACGGAAATAGTTCTCCTTTTAAAAAAATTGCGCATTTCATCTTACAAAATAATTGACCTACAAATAATGGCAATAGAGGTATAAAATAGATTTACTTTTTTATAGCCCATAATATAACTTAACGGTATCTAATATGTTTCGGTATCTCTCGCGTTTTTGAGCAAATTATTGAAAATATCAACAAATTCCGTGATTGCAAATACTATACGAGTATACTGCGTAGTTGGTATTTACGCATATTCAGGGTTACGATATAATAAAAAAACTTTACATTAAAATAATAAGGCCGCCACTTGGAAAAACCTGTATACGAAAAACCTTACATAACCGTGAGGATTCTGCTGATTGACAGTTTTGATCAATGCCGTGGCCAAAGGCCACCACGCGGAAAAGCTTGTATGCAAACAACCTCACATGACCGTAAGGATTCTACTGATTGAGGTTTATGGTCCCTGACGCGGCCGAAGCCCGCCAATACGCGGAAAAACATGTTCTCCCGAGCTTTGAAGCAGCAAAGCTCTTCTCAATGGCTGCGTTCAGGATCGACAATCACTTTATGCTGTTGGGAGTCAGCGGAGTCGTTGCTAATTGCTAAAGTGAAAGATAAATATTTGCAAAAGGGACAGATATATTAATTGCTACAATTTCTTTTAGTGGCAAATGCATTTTCATTAATTTTAAAAAAAATAAACTATTAAGAATAGATATGTTTGAATTGAAGCAATAATTTATTACCAAGCTCTGTATAACTTTTTGCCACCATTTTGCACACGAAATATTGTTTGTTGTCCAGCATAATGCTGGATTATAAATAATCCTAATAAATCCCTATAAATTATCCTAAACTGAACTGAATTTTATTGAAATTGTAATAACACTGAACGTTGCGTCGTATCTCTGGAATTATTTGAAACCGTTTTGTGTTTATTTTGTTTTATCAGCAATGAATTCTGAAGATTGGTCCCATCTAAATATTAGTAAATAGAATTAGAGTAGTGCTAAATTTAATTGTAATTTAAATTATTAAAAAATTTGTGGAGAGCAATAAGTGCGAGGATATCGTCTTTAGTTTTTATGAATCTTTAAATAATTCTTTAATAATTGTAATAATAATTAATAATTACAACCGTCCAATTATTAATTATTACCGTCTTTTGTAATTTTAATAATTGTATGGATATTATTTAAAAATTTTCTTTTATATAAAAAAGATTCATTCATTGATTTGGTCTCTTTTGCAAATATTTCTCTCTCACTTTAACAATTATAGTCGAATTCATACATCATATCAATAGATTCATACAATGTAAACTCAGCATGTTCTTCGACGCTAATGCCTCGTTTACACAGTGCGAGCTAGCGTACGAGTCAGCCTTCCGAGTAGCTGCACTGCAGTAACTCGCAACGTTTGGACGTAACTTACGAGTAACTCGTACGTGTGAGTTGGTTAGTAGCTCGCATCCGAGTTACTTCAACATTTTTTGTTTTTACTCGCCTGCTCGCCGGACAGCTGTGCGTGAAACCGCTGTTTTTTTTTGTGTACTGCGCCGAATCGTTCCGAATAGGAATACGCCTAGGTAACACCATTGAGGTAACCAAGAAAATAGAAAATTTACGATCCACCTACAATCAAGATGTGAATAAAATCGAAAAAAGCAAGAAGAGAGCCGCTAGCGCAGACGAGGTGTAAAAAACATCTATAAAATGGTTTGATATAATGGATTATATAATGAAAACAATTAATTTAAAAGAAAAGAAAACAACATCCAATCTGCTGAGTACCTAATTCTTTATTCGACTGATATAGTTGGTTACATTTAGATATTAATCATACGACTTTGCCAGGAGACAGCACCGTCATTACAGAAGTAGTTTTTACTGGTTTAACTCCCATTACTGGATTTTATAGATGCCAAAGATGAAATTCAACAAGTACTTTCACGATACCCAAAAAGAGCTATATACGCCCGGAACGCATCTGCCTTTCCTCATACAGTGCTTCGTCACCACAGTCCTACATACCGTCACCATCACCATCATACGAGGCAGTCAACTCAGAAACAGTTTCTGCGCAGCAGCCAGTTAAACCAGAACAATCATCAAGTGTGTCATACAACGTTTTTGAATTTGATCCAATGATCCAATACTCAGAGCAATTATAAATGCTAATGTGAACAACATGCAATAATGTTTTTAGTTATGGTTTAATTTCTCTTTGAAAAATAAATGAATGAGTACCACGTCATGTATTATTGAGATAGTTAACTTTTACTTACTTGAAAATATTCGTCCAAAGCTTCAGAAATAGCATCACAAACTTCTGGTATAAATTTTGATATAGAAGCTTTAGAAATCCTGAAAAATACTGATAGCAGTCTGAATTATATTCCTGAGCTTAGGAAACACAGGTTTACTTCCAACTTTACCTTTACTGGTATAGCATCTCTCATCAATGTGTCTTGACGTACTATTTTTGTTTTTATCAAATATACAAGTCTTTCGACTTGGTCAGGTGTCACTTTCATCACTGCTTTATATTCTCGGGGGTCTTCATGGCAAAGCTCGTAGAGAATCATACGTGTTGCCCCTAAAGGTCTTCTAGCCATCCAATCTCTAATCTAAATCCTTTTCTTTCGCTCTTTTTTTTTTGATATTGGCTATGGTTATAGATATTTTCTAATTCCTGACATAATATTGTTGTCATAGAGCATATCACCGTTTTTTTTATTAAAACAAGTTCACTCGACTAGGACTGGGCAGTAGCTAGGTGTCGTGTAGACAGCAAAAGCGAGCCAAGCCGCTGCCTAGGAATTTGAAAAGCCTAGTAGCTGTCTACTGGCCAGGCAGCAGCTTGCACTGTGTAAACGAGCCATAACTGTGGTACCTAAATAAGCGCGCTATGGGTTACGTTGTTCTTCCTTTTTTCACAGCAACACTGCACTAAAGCATTAAACACAATCACAGCAGCGAGAAGCAACTTCATTTCTCAACTGTCAAAATTACATGGGCTCTTATGGAGATCGAGAAAAAAGTTTGATTTCCATTTTGCTGCCCTTACTTGCTGCTGAATCTTCAATTTGCTGTCGAGCTAATTCGAATTTTGACAGCAGCAAAACGCATTTTTGTTGTTTTACAAAGCTGTTTGTAAACAAACGAAATTTTTACATTTGACTTTCTCATAAGCAATTTTTTGCTGCCAGAAGATGCTGCTCTGCCATTTGGTTTAACGATACGCTATTTCTTGCAGCCCTAACTTGAAGTTGCTTCTCGCTGCTGTGATTGTGTTTGCAGCATAAGAGTCTCCGCACAACCAACTTTGCAACGTCAAACGTCGCTCTGTCGCTTGACTTCGCCCTTAAATAAAAAACGCAGACGTTAGCGAAGTTTGTTCACATTTTTCATTTCTGTATCAACCATTCTGTACCTGGCATCCTCCTCCGCCAAACTTCTCACAAGCAAAATTAGTGAATACTTCCACCACTTCGTGAAACGAAGGAAAAACCTAAGTGAAAATGAAGGTTTTTCGATGAAAGGTGGCAATACGTTTTCGGAAACAAACAAAAATTTTTCAAAAACAACGAGTGGAAGTTCGACGTCAGAGAGAGAATTGAATTGAAGCATTCCTGACTTCTAACCTTTAGCGTCAGAGCTCCCGTCAAATCGTACTGAAAAGTACGTCCGTGAAATTAGCAACGATAGTTGGCAACGATCAGGGTGGCTTACACTCCTGGGAAATTTTTCTTCCTTTCCTTATTTTCAAAAGCTCATAAAAAATAAAGGAAAGCTTTAAATAAAAAAGTAAAAACGCAGTTTTGTAAATGTAAATATTTAGGCTATGTAAATATTTAGGTTCTATAGCTTAAATAATCGGAGATATGATGTAAAATGTCTGACCATTATGTGGAAGATATCAGAAAATCACGGTTTTTAGCTACTAAAACATTTTCTCGGCCAAATAGGTATATATTAGCTAAAAGCCTGTACTCTTACAAATCTTTTGACATCAAAATTATATGCCTGAGTAATTTAGTATAGACGCTATAACGGAAAAAGTGGAATACAATCCAAGCGTATATATTGCTACTTAGACTTAACTTTCTTTTAAAAAACCTATCTGGATCTATGTAGGGATTGGCCATAAACGTTTCTAAATAAAAATATTTGAAATATTACCAAGAAAAAAGATTTTATAGGCAAAAACTCTAAAAATTTTAAACCTAAGATTTGGACACCGTTGCTGGGCTTGTAAACATTTTCTCGACGAATGAGGTGTAATATATCTCAAAGAGGGTTCTTTTCAGAATATTTTGGTATCATTAGTCTTATCGAATTCAATTTCGTATTTGAGATATAGAACAAAATCTGGAACAACAATAAAATAGCTTTTTTTGTGATTTTCAATTAAAATCCTTAAATGACAATACCTTCGTTGGAAAGTATTTATTTTTCCCTAAATATTGATGCCTAAATCTTTAATAGTTTTTGATAAATTTAAAAAAGAAATTTAAATTATATAAATATTTTGATTTCTTAAGATTTTTTCCAGGAACACATGGCGGAACGTAACTATTGCCGTCTATACAACGAGTGAATTTATCCTCGTTGTATATATTGTCGTTTAGCAACGATTTCAATTACTTTATAGGTAATATTTTTTTAAAAATCAGAATTTAATAAAATTATATAATGTTTTTGTTAAAAAAACCAAAATATTTGAAAAAAATAAATAAAACTGATTACGTTTCCAAAAACATTTTCTTTTTGTTTTCTATGAAAGCATTGATTATGATTAAATATTTAATTACTAATATAAAAGTCTATAAAGGGATGATATAAAACACCGTTGCTAAGTATCTTAGACCAAATCTCGGTGAATGGTATTTACAGGACATAAAGTAGAATACTTGAAGATATTTCTGATACCCTTATCATATCACAAATCCATTTAGTTGTTGAGATATTTTAGTTAGTTTCAAAAAAAAGTTCATAAAAAATAAAGAAAAGTTTTAACAAAAAAAGTAAAAATGCAGTTTTATTATAAATTTAATCCTCTATAAGGTTATATAACACCCATGATTCTCAAGTTTGAATAATCTGAGATATTCTGTAAAATATCTGACCAATATTTAGAATATATCAGAAAATCACCGTTGCTGGGCTTACAAACATTTTCTCGGCGAATGAGGTATAATACATCTTAAAGAGTTTTAAGAGTTTTAAGAATATTCTTGCTTGATGTTTTAAGAATATTATTATATATAGCAGATTGATGTTTTAAGAATATTAAGATAAAGCAGAAAGTCTGCAACACCAATAAAATGAATTTAAGGTGATTCTGAATTACAATCTGTAAAAGACAATACTTTCGTGAAAACTGCTTATTTTGCTCTAAATATTAATATCTTAACCATGTCTGTAGGTTTAATAGTTTTTAAGAAATTCACAAAAGAAATAAAAGTTTAGTTAAAAAAATAATTTTTTTACTTTTCTATTTGATAAGTTAGCAACGATTTTGTAGCGTGTAGATACCAAAGAATATATGTATTATCAATCGTTAGACGAGTTGAGTAATCGTTTAATATTTGCTCGTAAATCCAATCGTAAGTCCAATATATGGCGCTTTTTAGAATTTTGCATAGCTACTTTGCAAGAATGTTATTTTTAAAAAAGAAATTCTTATAAAATTTTAATAAAAAATCAAAATATCAAAAAGGAATAAATAAAACTCATTATGTTTCTAAAAGCCCTTTCTGTCAGTTTTTTATGAAACCATGTAGTAGAATTAAATAATTATCTAGTTATATAAAAGTCGATAAAGTCTTGATATAAAACACCGTTGCTAGATATCTTAGACAAAATCTCGGCTAATCAAATTTACAGCGCCTAAAGTAGAATACCTAGAGATAGTTTTAATGACATTCCCATGTCCCAATTCAATTTAGTTGTTAAGATATTTCAATTAGTTTCAAAAAAAAAATTCATAAAAAATATAGGAAAGTTTTAGGTAAAAAAGTAAAAATGCAGTTTTCTTGAAAATTTTATGCTCTATAAGGCTATATAAAAACTCTTATTCCAAAGTTTATCTAATCTGAAATATTATGTAAAATATCTGACCAATATCTGGAACAGTTTAGAAAATCACCGTTGCTGGGCTTAAAAACATTTTCTCGGCGAATGCGGTATAATACATATTAAAGAGGGATGTTTTAAGATTATTTTGGTATTAATATTATTATCGAATTCAATTTCGTATTTAAGATATAGCCGAAAATCTGCAACAACAATAAAATGGACTTAAGGTGATTTTGAATTACAATCTGTAAATGCCAATACTTTCGTTGGAAACTGTTACTTTTTCTCTAAATAGTGATATCTTAACCATGTCTGTAGCTTTAATAGTTTTTGAGAACTTCAAAAAAGAAATAAAAACTAAATTAAAAAAGTCATTCCACATAATGGTCAGACATTTTACATCATATCTCCGATTATTTAAGCTATAGAACCTAAATATTTACATAGCCTGATAGAGCATAAATTGCGAAATTTGCAAGAAAACTGCGTTTTTACTTTTTTATTTAAAGCTTTCCTTTATTTTTTATGAGCTTTTGAAAATAAGGAAAGGAAAAAAAATTTCCCAGAGGTGTAAGCCACCCTGTCGTTGTTAACTATCGTTGCTAATTTCACGGACGTCTGAAAAGTTCACTGTAGACGTCAGAGATAACGAGATAGGAAACTGCGTCAAGGCTCCAAAAACTTGCAACTCTGATCTGCGATTTGACGCCAAATCGTAAAGTAGTGTTCGTGAAAAAGCCAAAAATTCAGCTCTGAATCTCAACATTACAGACCATGTATGATGAGTGTCGTGGAAAGGGAACGGGGTTTTTTGTATAGGAATCTGAAAGTTACGTACCACTGTTGTTTTTGAGACGTTTGCGTCGTAGGGGTTACTACAAGAGAAACTCAACATTACAGACCATGATGAAGAGTAATCGGGACGGAGAGAGTTCAGCTTTGAGACCCCAATGACAATTCAGATTTTTAAGTCGAATCGTTTGTTTTGAGATAGCAACTTAGTTAATTATTCACATAAATAATGAATTCGAAGACATAAATTTTTATTTATTTATTTATGCCAATTATTTAGTCTATTTAATATCCATTTTACTTTTAAATAGTTTATTACTTAATTATAACCTATTTGGGAAAAGTATTTGAAGGTTAGAAATCATTGCAAGTGCAGATTAACACAAAACAAGTAAGAGCGTTATCTTCGGCCTGGCCGAAGCTCATATACCCTACACCCGCATCTGTCGAGGTGATAAAAAGTGGGCGGGTGACACCTACTTTTTTTTAATTTACAGTGAGAAAATTTTTATCTCATAACTCGTATACAACACCGTTTTTCCTACCAAACATCTCATTATATGGTATAGTATATAAGTGGGCGTGTCACGCCCATTTTTCAGAATATATTTTAGTCTAAGAAGGTGGACTCGGGGAAAAAATTTTAGCTTTATATTCGCTCTACAAGCTGAGAAATTGAGCTATAAGCATGGGAAAATTCACATTTGCTATTAAAAGTAGGCGTGGAACTAATCCGATTTTCCTCATTTTCAATACCAAACAGCCTATGATGACAAAGTATATTCGTGCCAAATTTCATGGCGATAGCTTTATTCGTTCTCCCGTAATCGTGATTTCTACAGACAGACAGACAGACAGACAGACAGACAGACAGACAGACAGACAGACAGACAGACGGACGGACATGGCTAAATCGAATCAGGAGGTGATTCTGAGCCAGAATATATATACTTTTCTATACCTGCCACGCCTCCTTTAATGCGTTACAAACGGAAGAACAAAGTGAATATACCCTCATCCCTTCGGGTGTAGGGTATAAAAATCGAATGTAAATTGTTTTATACGCTCAAATCCGCCACTATTTTATACAAGAAACTGTATGACCTATTCTATGACGAATTCAAGCAAAAGAAATCATTGTAAAATCAAATTGATTATCCAATTAAAATAAAAAAGCAGACATAAAATGGCGTTGGTATACCCTCAAATTTTTCGTTCACCTCGCCATTGAATTTGCCGATACTAGTATTGCCCGTTTGTATAGAACGCATCTATTTTTGCGCCTCTTATGAATTCTGGTACCAAAGCAGTGTTGTCGGTATGCTACAATATCAAATAAATTTGATTTTTTTCTTAATAAGCAAATACATTAGTGCATAAATGTGCTTGAACTGTTAACAAAACGTTTATTCTTGCTTCGCGGAGTACAAATTACTTCCTAGAACAGAAAATTATTGTGTTCTTTACACCGAGTACTACAAAAAGTACTTTTACCTTTTTTGTACTTTCTGAATTTTCTTTTGTTAACGTAAAATGTAACGCTGCTTTATAATATCATTGATTTTTTCACCACAATTGACGAAATTAATAAATTTTAGATGAAATCTTCTATTTTATTCATGGATATCGTATTTAACGATACAAATAATGTTAACTAAATGTACAGAATTCTGCCATTTGTTTGTTTAGGTGTATTCTTTATTTTCCGTAGTTATGAGTAACTTTCTTTCCTTTTATCTTTGCTGCAATAGCTAAACATTCTAGCGAAATTTCAAAAGTTCAATAACGAACATGGTTTTGAAGTTATAAATCTTCTGGACGCAAGATTGCATATGTGTTCCAAACAACCATGTTGGTATTGTATTTAATACCAAACAGCCTATTATGACCAAGTATATTCGTCCCAAATTTCACAGCTCTATTAGTTCTCTATTAGTCGTGATTTCTACAGACGGACGGACTGACAGACTTACAGGCAGACGCCTCCTTTAATGCGATACAAAGGGAAGCACAAAGTGAATCTATCCCTTATCCTTTCGGGTGTAGGGTAAAAAAGAATTGCTTTTAAATAATAAGAATTTAAGTTCTTTCATGTATTTATTTATTTATGCATACAACCACATTAAGTGTTTATCCGATACATAACATTTAAGTTATTAGATGAATAATTTTTCCTACAATATTATGTAGTAACATTTAAATATACAGTCTGAATTATAAAATAATATGTTACATATTATTATATACATTATATAATACATATATATAATACATTTCATTGTTCTTTTGATTTAAAGCTAAAGTAAATCCGGCGGATTTGTGCGTGAGTAAATCGAGCAACCGTGTGGCCAAGTACAGCAACGCCCGTACTAGAAAAAAATACAAAAACATCACATAAAACACTTAAATAATAATTTAATCATTAATTAAAGTACCTTTTCTTAATTTCTGCATTTGCGTTGCGATTCCAAATGCTAAGTTCATTTCCATTTCCATTCCACTTCCATTCAAATCGATTGACTGAGCCCCGAGCAATTGCATTAAGACCGTGGCTCCCGACGATAGTATCACATAGTGTTCATGATTGTGCGACAAGGTGGTGCCTTGATATGCTGATATCGGATCCGATGCGGTACCACTCAAAACATGACCCATCAACTCCGATTGGCCGGAGAAAAATACCAGAGCTCGCAACAAAATTCCTTGCACTGAAATGTCCATGCCTGCCGTTGCAGGCCAATCATCCTGCTCCAAAATGGCAAGCCGTTCGTATACAGCCCCGGCAAGTGCTACTTCCGAGGTCCAGTGCATGATTTAACTTCATTTAAATTCACTAAAAACGCTAATTTCTTTGCAAAAGAGCTGATAATTTTTCACATGCTAAACATTTTTTATCTGTTAAAATAATAAACAAAGAAAATGTCATATAAACGTGACGTCTTGTGGTGAACTACATATACACGACACATACACTATACGTGTTTCACCTTATTACCGAATTTCGTTTTTTTTGACATATACGATGGGTCTTGACGCAGTTTCCTATCTCGTTATCTCTGGTAGACGTTGCGAAGTTTGGTTGTGCGGAGACTCTAAACCGAAATAAGAGCGTTGCGCCAACATATGTTTCTGACAAGCAGTCGTTTAACAATTACAAGCACTAAAAATTTCATTGAGCAGGAAAATTACAAAAGAATCATTTTGTCCCTTTATTAAATTTGTAATTAAACTCTTTTGAAGGCAATATTTTAAAATGGAAAGGTTTATAATTTTTGGAAGCCATACTTTTAAGCTGGTTGTGCAATTCAAGAAGGCACACCGCGAATTGTTCCAATCGAGGAATAATTTGGATTTTATTGAACTGGGTTCAATATATTAAAATTAAAAAATTCTGAATTATTTAAAAAATCAATTGCTATATCTCACAAATTGATTTTTAGAAAAATTTTCGGCTTAAATTAAGCACAGCACAAACTCTCCAATGTTGTTGTTGTTTTTGTTATTGTTTTCGTTATTTTCACTGATCCCAACAACAACAAAATTTTTTGTCGCTCTCGTCTGGTTTATAGCCTAAACACAGTAAAATTTCGTTGACTACAATTGACGTTGAATTGATTTTTACTAGGGTAAAAATTACATTGGCTCTTATGGGAAACGAGAAAAAAAAAATTTCCCCTCCATCGTCCACTAATGCTGGGTTTACATTGTATGAATCAGTTGATACGCTGTATAAAGAATGAGAGTCCACTCGAAGTCAAATGTGTTTTAACATTGGAGTAAGCGAGAGAAAAGTACCGATTTGCTATAAAATTGTTACACATTTCTGTATGAATTCCATATCAATGTTATAGGAGTTGATACAGAAAGATACACTAGCTTAACTTTTTGTATCAATCGTATGACGTCCTATAAATTCTCCATAAAAGTAACTGAATCTTATTGACATTGTCATAACACTGAACGTCGTATCTCTGGAATTATTTAAACCGTTTCGTGTTTTTTTTGTTGTGTCAGCAATGAATTCGGAAGATTGGTCGCATCTTAATATTGGTAAATAGAATTAGAGTAGTGTTAAATTTAATTGTAATTGAAATTATTAAATAAATTGGGTAGAGCAGTGCAAGGATATCGTCTTTAGTCTACATATGTTTATTTTGTACGATAAATAATATAATAATAATAAATAATAAATTTAATAATTGAATGGATATTATATAAAAATTTTCTTTTATATAAAAAAGATTCAATAATTGATTTGGTACGTGCTAAGCTTGCATTGTGGGACATCTCAGATGCATCATATAAGAACAATATTTCGCGTGCAAAATGGCGGCAAGAAGTTATAGAGGAACTTGGTAATAAATTATTGCTTTTATTTAACGGAATTAAATAACTCCCTTTATAGAAATTCCAATCACCCAAGAAAACATTAAAATTGCTGGAAAAAAGTTGAGTTCGTTGCGCTACCGTTATAGCCAGTGGAAGGACTTTGGTTCCCGAAGTGGTTCCAGCGGAGAGAAGAAACATTTCCCTTTTGCGGATAAAATGACGTTTTTAGATGATACTTTACATACACGCGAGTACGTTTTACAATTATTTTGGTTTATTCTATATTGTGATATGTGAATATATATATATATACATATATATGTATATAAAGTCCTCCAATGAAGTCTAAAATAAATAAATTATGGTGTTAACTTTTTAAATAAAACCATTCTAATTTTAGATCAAAAAGTTAATGGTGCTTAGTAGGCGATCCAATAGAAAAACTTGACAGCGCAAAGAATGAAGAAATTAAAAAAAAAAGACAAAAACTCGTACATCAAAATATTTCGATGAAGGTTCGAAAAGGGTATTAACGGTTTCTGAACAATGCTCTGCTTTGTTATTAGTGGAGCTACCATGCACAATAGCTCTTCAAAATCGGATTTATGCATTCTACAATATTGAAAAAAGAGCGAAGGATCCTTACTTTTCAAATTAAGAAAAGACGAAAGGAATGCACCACTAAAAACACGCTCTAAGTAGTAGTGCGTAACCCAACAAGCACGAGATACCAGAGATAACGAGATAGGAAACTGCTTAGAGACCCATCGTATATGTCAAAAAAAAACGAAATTTGGTAGTTAGGTGAAACACGTATAGTGTATGTGTCGTGTATATGTAGTTCACCACAAGACGTCACGTTTATATGACATTTCTTTCGTTTATTATTTTAACAGATGAAAAATGTTTAGCTTGTGAAAATTGTTTAGCTATTTCGCAAAGAAATTAGTGTTTTTAGTGAATTTTAATGAAGTTAAATCATGCACTGGACCTCGGAAGTAGCACTTGCCGGGGCTGTATACGAACGGCTTGCCATTTTGGAGCAGGATGATTGGCCTGCAACGGCAGGCATGGACATTTCAGTGCAAGGAATTTTGTTGCGAGCTCTGGTATTTTTCTCCGGCCAATCGGAGTTGATGGGTCATGTTTTGAGTGGTACCGCATCGGATCCGATATCAGCATATCAAGGCACCACCTTGTCGCACAATCATGAACACTATGTGATACTATCGTCGGGAGCCACGGTCTTAATGCAATTGCTCGGGGCTCAGTCAATCGATTTGAATGGAAGTGGAATGGAAATGGAAATGAACTTAGCATTTGGAATCGCAACGCAAATGCAGAAATTAAGAAAAGGTACTTTAATTAATGATTAAATTATTATTTAAGTGTTTTATGTGATGTTTTTGTATTTTTTTCTAGTACGGGCGTTGCTGTACTTGGCCACACGGTTGCTCGATTTACTCACGCACAAATCCGCCGGATTTACTTTAGCTTTAAATCAAAAGAACAATGAAATGTATTATATATATGTATTATATAATGTATATAATAATATGTAACATATTATTTTATAATTCAGACTGTATATTTAAATGTTACTACATAATATTGTAGGAAAAATTATTCATCTAATAACTTAAATGTTATGTATCGGATAAACACTTAATGTGGTTGTATGCATAAATAAATAAATACATGAAAGAACTTAAATTCTTATTATTTAAAAGCAATTCTTTTTTACCCTACACCCGAAAGGATGAGGGATAGATTCACTTTGTGCTTCCGTTTGTATCGCATTAAAGGAGGCGTCTGCCTGTAAGTCTGTCAGTCCGTCCGTCTGTAGAAATCACGATTAAGGGAGAACTAATAGAGCTGTGAAATTTGGGACGAATATACTTGGTCATAATAGGCTGTTTGGTATTAAATACAATACCAACATGGTTGTTTGGAACACATATGCAATCTTGCGTCCAGAAGATTTATAACTTCAAAACCATGTTCGTTATTGAACTTTTGAAATTTCGCTAGAATGTTTAGCTATTGCAGCAAAGATAAAAGGAAAGAAAGTTACTCATAACTACTGAAAATAAAGAATACACCTAAACAAACAAATGGCAGAATTCTGTACATTTAGTTAACATTATTTGTATCGTTAAATACGATATCCATGAATAAAATAGAAGATTTCATCTAAAATTTATTAATTTCGTCAATTGTGGTGAAAAAATCAATGATATTATAAAGCAGCGTTACATTTTACGTTAACAAAAGAAAATTCAGAAAGTACAAAAAAGGTAAAAGTACTTTTTGTAGTACTCGGTGTAAAGAACACAATAATTTTCTGTTCTAGGAAGTAATTTGTACTCCGCGAAGCAAGAATAAACGTTTTGTTAACAGTTCAAGCACATTTATGCACTAATGTATTTGCTTATTAAGAAAAAAATCAAATTTATTTGATATTGTAGCATACCGACAATACTGCTTTGGTACCAGAATTCATAAGAGGCGCAAAAATAGATGCGTTCTATACAAACGGGCAACACTAGTATCGGCAAATTCAATGGCGAGGTGAACTAAAATATGAGGGTATACCAACGCCATTTCATGTCTGCTCTTTTATTTTAATTGGATAATCAATTTAATTTTACAATGTTTTATTTTGCTTGAATTGTTCATAGAATAGGTCATACAGTTTCTGGTATAAAATAGTGGCGGATTTGATCGTATGAAATAATTTACATTAGATTTTTTGTTGTTAATCTGCACTTGCAATGATTTTTAAACTTAAAATACTTTTCCCAAATAGGTTATAATTAAGAAATAAACTATTAAAAACTAAAATGGATATTAAATAGACTAAATATTGGCATAAATAAATAATTACAAATTGATGTCTTCGAATTCATTACTTATATGAAAAATTAACTAAGTTGCTATCTCAATACAAACGATTTGACTTAAAAATCAAAGCAGAACCCTCTCCGTCCCGATCACTCTTCATCGGTGGTCTGATGTTACCCCTCTCAATCCCGAACACACTTCATCATGGGTCTGATGTTAACCCCTCTCCCGTGAACGTGCCATCGACAACAGGGGTGGTGACTATGATTTTCCTATACGAAAAACCCCGTTCCCTTTCCTTGACACTCTTCATATGGGGTCTGATGTTTGATTTTCTAAGAAGCATTTTTAGGTTTTTCACAAACACTACTTTATGCCAGAGTTGCATTTCTTAGCATTTTTCAGCAGTTTTCTATCTCGTTATCTCTGCGAGATACACTCTGCTATCCTTTAACGTGCTTTCGCGGCGTTAGAAAATCTAAAAAATCTTCGTCTTACAATTCAAACATATCCATTGTAAAATTTTTAATTTTTTAATAATGAATGAAAATGCCACTTGTTTGTTTGTTTGAGTCAGAGATTATGAGATGAGACACTCGTTACTTCCACATGCATTTTTCTCGATACAATCGCAAAATCGGCCAAAATTAGTCGGAATTTAGTGCAGATTTCCTAGGAAACCTGCATCGGCGTCTTTTGCAGTGGTATCGATTCTAGGGGGTGTTTCTAATTCAAAACGTCAAAAACTGTGGTCAATTTTCTCGTGTTTTTAAATAATTGTTAATGACTTTTCTCCCTAGTTTTGTTTCCTTGCAAATAAAAAAAAATTAAATAGTAAATAGAAACTTGAAACTTATGTAGTCGCAGTTTATTTGACTAAAAATAATAATAAAAAATATACGTGTCTTTTATATGACTCTTCTGTTGTATAAGAAAAAATTGGTAAATAAAAGTGTTTCACTGCAACAAATTGAATGACCCCATAATGTATATAAATTAGATATTTTATCTATAAACTTTTGAAAATAAAAAATTTGGGGGACATCCTACTCCATCGCACCCGCTTATATTGACTGCAAAAATTTTACCTCTTTTGTTTATGTGTGGTGAAAATGATAATTGTCAAAACACGGTACAAAAATTTGCTACATTTGCAAAAGTTTGTCTGCAATCGTAAGTAAAAACATCATATTATAGCTTATGGTCTCTCTTTTGATATTCTTTCTTTTCTTCTAGATTGCGGCGCTTATTCAATAATTTGGATACCACATCGCCTCAACGTTATCATGTTTTTATCATCTTGTGCAAGTTGCCAAACAATGCGACCAAGTTTTGGAAGTCTTCTTTGAAGTAGATCATCCATCTTAAAGCCCAGTTTTCCAACTGTCCTCCATCCGGCGAACAAAAGCAAAAACTTTAACGTCTTCTGCATGATGTTACTAAGGATACAAACCTTGACTTTTACGCCAAAGTAATGTTTAAATTACCAGAAACATGTACTGCAGAAACGGCTTGTGTTTCTCGCGAAGATAGTATGAAATGTGTTGTCACTGCTTTGGCCGATCCCAAAAAATTTTTATTGAATCCATTGCTGGCATTTAAGCCAGTGTGTTTCCTAGAAGGGGACATAATACACGATCTAATCGATTTTTGTGTCGGATAAATTGCCATCTTATATAGAATTCTAGAACGCCTATATAGAAGGCCTCAATCATGAGCAAACAATAAAGAAAATGCGTTTGCTGAAGTTCATGCTGTTGGCTAAGAGTAATTCGGAGATGTGTTTTGAAACGCTTACCAAGGAGTGGCAAATCGGTGAAGCAGAGGTTGAACCCTGTTCGTGAGGGCCTAACTTACGTGTCTGCAGCCCAATTTGGTGCACAGCCAAATAAATTAGTTTATTAAATATTGTTATAATCTTAAATGCTCTTATGCCAGATTCCTTTTCCTTTGAACACATTATTTGATCCGTTCCAAAACAAGCGATTTTTAAAGATTGAAGTATGTACAGTTCATTATATGTATATCTAAAGTAAAGCATATAAATATAAAAAAATTAAAAAGTCAAACTTTTCATAATATAAATCAATTTTATTTGCAAAATTCTACACTTTAATTTTATCGGAATTGTCTAGCTAGCAGGCAAAGTTTTGGATAGGCCTGAAAATAACTTCAAATATTCTCTGCTAATGCCTTCGAAAATACTTTCAAAGCAACCGCGAAATTTCCCACAGCATATTGCTCCAATCCGGGGAGTGTATCAGCGTATGCCGCCAGATGGGTGGCAAGTTCAATTCCAGTGGCCCGAGCACCAGGCACATAGCGGCCATCGCGAAAAAGTTCAATGTACTTATTCTGTACGAAAAAGTTCAGAATACCGCGATGCGCAAATCTCTCTCTCGTCGCGCGATGCTTTTAAATAGACATCGCGTGACGCTGTTAAAAATTTGTTTACGTTCGGCGCCACCAGCCGCTTACCAATTGCCTTACAAATCTTGTCCCTCTCCAATATATTTTTATTTCCTAGAAAGAACAGATAGTACAGCACTCCGTTGCGCTGAACATTTTATATTCCGCATTCATATTTTATTTGCATTTTAAAAATTTGTGGAAATTTTTGGAAATTAACTTTTACTTGTACATTTGAATAAATTTTGAAGTCTAAAACATATGATTCTAGTTTACATTTTCTATACAAAAGCAACGAGTAAAAGCAGCGAAACAACAAATCCTCAGGTTTTTCGGTAAGAGGTGGCCATTTTTTTTCTGAGAGTGAGTAAAATCAAAGACAGTAAAAACCAGAGATTATGAGATGAGACACTCGTTACTACCACATGCATTTTTCTCGATACAATCGCAAAATCGGCCAAAATTAGTCGGAATTTAGTGCAGATTCCTAGGAAACCTGCATCGGCGTCTTTTGCATTGGTATCGATTCTAGGGTGTGTTTCTAATTCAAAACGTCAAAAACTGTGATCAGTTTTTTCGTTGTTTTAAATAATTGTTAATGACTTTTCTTCCTAGTTTTGTTTCCTTGCAAATAAAAAAGAAATAAATAGTAAATAGAAACTTGAAACTTATGAAGTCGCAGTTTATTTGACTAATAATAATAATACAAAATATATGTATCTGTTATATGACTCTTCTGTTATATAAGAAAAAATTGGTAAATAAAAGTGTTTTACTGCAACAAATTGAATGACCCCATAATGTATATAAATTAGATATTTTTTCTATAAACTTTTGAAAATAAAAAATTTGGTGGACATCCTACTCCATCGCACCCGCTTATATTGACTGCAAAAATTTTACCTTTTTTGTTTATGTGTGGTGAAAATGATAATTGTCAAAACACGGTACAAAAATTTGCGACATTTGCAAAAGTTTGTCTGCAATCGTAAGTAAAAACATCATATTATAGCTTATGGTCTCTCTTTTGATATTCTTTCCAGGCACATAGCGGCCATCACGAAAAAGTTCAATGTACTTATTCTGTACGAAAAAGTTCAGAATACCGCGATGCGCGAATCTCTCTCTCGTCGCGCGATGCTTTTAAATAGACATCGCGTGACGCTGTTAAAAATTTGTTTACGTTCCATATTTCTGGAAACATGTGCTTGCTTCTGCAATTTATTCGGCGCCACCAGCCGCTTACCAATTGCCTTACAAATCTTGTCCCTCTCCAATATATTTTTATTCCCTAGAAAGAACAGATAGTACAGCACTCCGTTGCGCTGAACATTTTATATTCCGCATTCATATTTTGTTTGCATTTTAAAAATTTGTGGAAATTTTTGGAAATTAAACTTTTACTTGTACATTTGAATAAATTTTAAAGTCTAAAACATATGGTTCTAGTTTACATTTTCTATACAAAAGCAACGAGTAAAAGCAGCGAAACAACAAATCCTCAGGTTTTTCGGTAAGAGGTGGCCATTTTTCTCCTCACTGGCCAGGAGAGTTAGTAAAATCAAAGCCATTGAATTTGTCGCGCAAAAGAGCCATTGTTTCGTTAGCTGTGTGGCAAGTGGCACCGTCCTGTTGAAACCACATATCGTCCACATTCATATCTTCCAATTCGGGTCATAAAAAGTTCGTTATCATCTCACGATAGCGAACACCATTAACAGTAACTGCCTAACCGGCCTCATTTTGGAAAAAATACGGCCCGATGATTCCGCCAGCCCATAAACCGCATCAAACAGTCACTCCTTGTAGGTGCATTGGTTTTTCGACAATCACTCTTGGATTATCATTCGCCCAAATGCGGCAATTCTGCTTATTGACGAATCCACTGAGGTGGAAATGTGCCTCATCACTGAAGATGATTTTCTTAGAAAAGTGAACATCCACTGTTGCCATTTCTTGCCACCATTCTGACCATAGACGACGATTGGAATGATCAAGAGGCTTTAGTTCTTGAGTCAATTGAACCTTGTAAGCGTGTAAATGCAAGTCTTTATTTATAATGTTCATCAACAACGAGCGTGAGAGGTGCAATTGTTGGGCACGACGACGAGTTGAGGTGGACGGCTCTTCAGCCACACTATCGCGAACAGCAGCAATATTTTCTGCAGTACGAGCTGTACGAGCATGCACTGGTGTTTTCACATCTCTTACAGACCCGGTTTGCTCAAATTTTTGCACAATTTTTCCGATTGTACGCACATTTGGACGATTAAATTGACCGAAAAAATCACGAAGTGCACGATATGCATTTTGATTTGAACGCCCATTTTCATAATAAGCCTGAATAATTTTAACGCGTTGCTCGATTGTGTATCTTTCCATGGTTCAAATATGGTATGGTTAGTCTGAAATTGAGAAATGTCAAATGAAATGCAGAAAAAAACTTGAGGTTTAGGTGTTGTTCACATTCAACATCGGCCCTTAAAATTAACCACAATTTATATCGAACATCGTGTACTTTTGGAGAATATTTAAATTTTTCATTTTGAATACCATTTTTTTCTATTCATTAATTTTTTTCAACCCATTAATTATGTCCATATTAAGAAATCCTAGGATCTTAGCTTTGCAGGCATATTTTTTTCTCCAGTATCGGTGTAGTATTTTAGAAGAATATGCATTTTAAAGCTAACAAAAAAATTAACAAATTAATTTTATGATAAAATCGATTGTATAATTTTGTATGTAAACATTGTATATAATGTATTTTGTATTGCTTTATAATGTGTTATTTTATTTGTAATGGGTGACATAGGCCTACTGGGGCTTAAAAACGGTAACGCATCACAGTGCATACCTCATGGGAATTGTGGAAATTCACCGTCTTTTATGTTTTATTTAATTGCATGTAAAAATTAAACTTTCTACTGTTTTCTATTTTCTCTTCGATTTTTATTTTTATTTTCAAATATTGCTATATCTCACAAATGGATTTTTAGAAAAATTTGTATAACTTAAGAATAGGGGATTAGCTCCGATTTTTCTAATTTTCTTTTCTGTAATAGGGCTTACCTTCCCTTGTTCAACCATGTTAAAAAATAGCGTCGGACTCGTTTAGTTTAGGAGATATAGGGCTTTAACTGTCAAAATTGGAAGAGCTATATCTCTAAAACTAGTTAAGCTATCGGCGTAATATTGACGCCTTTTAAAATACTATTTTAAGTCCTTTCTTTTATCTTATAACCTTTTTTGTGATTACTGACATCATTACGGAGATAATTCAACTTTTAAAAAAATTGGCGTACTTCGTTTTACAAAATAATTTTTTTCTTCCTTAAATGACAATTAAGATATAAAATAGATACACTTTTTTTATAGCTCATAATATTACCTTTTTAACGGTGTATAATATGTTTGGGTATCTCTTGTGTTTTTGAGCAAATTAATGAAAATATCTAGAAATTCAGTGATTGCCTGCAATACCGCGTAGTGGGTATTTACGAATATTCAGGGTTATAACAAAAAAACTTTATATTAAAATAAGGCCTCCAAGCAAAAAACCTCACATGACGTGAGGACTCTGCTGATTGATGGTTATGATCCTCGCCGCGGCCGAAGGCCGCCAATGCGCGGAAAAACCTGTATGCAAAAAACTTCACATTACCGAGAGGATTCTGTTGATTAAGGGTTATAATCCCTGCCGCCGAAGGCCGCTAACACATGCAAAAACCTATACGCAAAGAAACTTCACATTACAGAGAAGAAAGCTTCATATTATCTTTAAATAAGCTAAAGATACATGAACTAAAGTAGTGAGTGTAGCATATTATATACCGTTTTGAAGGTAAAAGAACAGGCTTTTTAGCAAAATATTTTTTTTGGCACCTTAATGTATTCGTTTTGCAGAAAAAAAATTATTGTTTCCAGAAAAAATATACAGTTTTCTACTTAAAGTTATATAACTCCTAAACCGTTATGATATATGAACAAAAATATTTGACGTAAATCGTAAGCGGTAAAAGTACCTTTTAAACGGTATATCACGCATCCCGATAACTCACTTAGTTAGCGATATATTCAGCTTTTGCTAATCACATTTATTTGATATTTATATGCTTCTAAATCCAAAATGGCTGACGTCCGACAAAAACAAAATGGCCCCTTACGGTTCTAACGGTAATATCTAACGGTAAAAAAAAATGAAAAAAATCTGAGCCAATCCCCTATTCTTAAGTTGTTCCCGCAGAATACCGCGATGCGGGATGCGTAAAACTCTCCCTATGTGTTTTCTATAGGAATTTGACGTCACAGAATCGCGCGATGTATCGCGATTCGAAAGATCTATTCTATCGCGCTACTATCTTGGTTTTTACTGTCTTTGATTTTACTCACTCTCAGAAAAAAAATCGCCACCTCTTACCGAAAAGCCGTTTCTGCAGTACATGTTTCTGGTAATTTAAACATTACTTTAGCGTAAAAGTCAAGATTTGTATCCTTAGTAACATCATGCAGAAGACGGTAAAGTTTTTGCTTTTGTTCGCCGGATGGAGGACAGTTGGAAAACTGGGCTTTAAGATGGATGATCTACTTCAAAGAAGACTTCCAAAACTTGGTCGCATTGTTTGGCAACTTGCACAAGATGATAAAAACATGATAACGTTGAGGCGATGTGGTATCCAAATTATTGAATAAGCGCCGCAATCTAGAAGAAAAGAAAGAATATCAAAAGAGAGACCATAAGCTATAATATGATGTTTTTACTTACGATTGCAGACAAACTTTTGCAAATGTAGCAAATTTTTGTACCGTGTTTTGACAATTATCATTTTCACCACACATAAACAAAAGAGGTAAAATTTTTGCAGTCAATATAAGCGGGTGCGATGGAGTAGGATGTCCCCCAAATTTTTTATTTTCAAAAGTTTATAGATAAAATATCTAATTTATATACATTATGGGGTCATTCAATTTGTTGCAGTGAAACACTTTTATTTACCAATTTTTTCTTATACAACAGAAGAGTCATATAAAAGACACGTATATTTTTTATTATTATTTTTAGTCAAATAAACTGCGACTACATAAGTTTCAAGTTTCTATTTACTATTTAATTTTTTTTTATTTGCAAGGAAACAAAACTAGGAAGAAAAGTCATTAACAATTATTTAAAAACACGAGAAAATTGACCACAGTTTTTGACGTTTTGAATTAGAAACACCCCCTAGAATCGATACCATTGCAAAAGACGCCGATGCAGGTTTCCTAGGAAATCTGCACTAAATTCCGACTAATTTTGGCCGATTTTGCGATTGTATCGAGAAAAATGCATGCGGTAGTAACGAGTGTCTCATCTCATAATCTCTGGTTTCTAGTTTACATTTTCTATACAAAAGCAACGAGTAAAAGCAGCGAAACAACAAATCCTCAGGTTTTTTGGTAAGAGGTGGCCATTTTTATTCTGAGAGTGAGTAAAAACAAAGACAGTAAAAACCAAGAGAGCAGCGCGATAGAATAGATCTATCGAATCGCGACACATCGCGCGATTCAGTGACGTCAAATTCCTATAGAAAACACATAAGGAGAGTTTTACGCATCGCGCATCGCGGTATTCTGCGGTTACAATAATGCTGTAAACAGAACCAAGGCGACGTAGGGATTCTACCGCTACCATATATCAAAAATTACATTGCAGCGACAAGCAAATGCCAGCGATGGTTGGATCTCGGCAAATTGATGCCTTGAATTTGGTTGTAGCATAAAACTACGTGTTCCAATTTCATTTTCACAGCGACGCAGCGCAATAACAGCCAAAGCACATTGCGGCAGCGGCAGCGACAGCATCTCTCTCTCGCTGCTCAGCAAAGTACATTAGAGCAGCGACAGCAATTCGGCTATTTGTTTTTGTATTCTGTATGCCATTCTCTCGTCTTTAAAGAGGGCTTACTCTCCGTATATTTTTCAATACAATTTGACGGATTTTCACTGAAAAGTGGCAACATTTTGAGTGGAAAAAAGAGAATTTTTCTTGCTGCCGTAATAGAATCTAATTTTCAGGGCAGCGGCAGCACCCATAAGCCTCTATATAATTTCTGTGTGCTGTCGCTGCCGCAATGTGCTTCGGCTGTAACGCGCTTATTTAGGTACCACAGTAATTAGGCCTGCCCTAAAGTTTTCGTAGGTCTCGGTCTACATGAGTGGAAGAATGAACATCATTCCCATTACCATTATGGCTACATGATGAATCGGTTCATATGCCGGGTTGTTTCGGTTTTGACAATTAAGTGTTAGGTTTTGACAATTAAGTGTAATAAACATTCAGTCTTCCACCGATTTTTATTTTTGAGTTGGATTTTCGGCGCAACTTTGCTATCTCTATCCCACGAATTCATTTTCTCTCGTTCTCTTTTGCACAATCGTTCATTCTTTCACTCGTGTAGACCCGGACTAGGGCAGAGAATAGTATTCTCTGACTAGGGTGCGTTTGCATATACTGATCAGGGCTGCCAAGTATATTTTTCAGATTACCCGACTTCATTCAAAAAAATTACCCAAATTTCAATTTAATTCCCCAATCCAACAAAATAACTTATAATTGTAACAAAAATTACACTGCTTTTATGGGAAACAAGAAAAAAAATAATTTTTAAGCGGTAGAAGCCGCCAGAGGTACAAAATGCTGAGCACAGCTGCAGTCTTTTTCGATATTGGCGGCTTTTGTCACTGGTCTTGTTCTTCTTACAAGTGGCTTGTTAACATTTTCTAACTAACAAAACGAAATTTTAAGCAGAAAAGAATTGCATTGCGTAAATATTAACAATAGGAAGAATTACAAGGAAAAACTAATAGAGTAAGTGTGTGGACATAAATGTTTGTTAGCAACCATCGTAGCTGTGATTTCGTGCACCCGACAAAATCGTGCAGCATCTCGTCAAATCGCCGCATTGGTTATGTTTATAGCATGAATTTTAGCTATTAATGGCTCGTTTACACAGTGCAAGCTGCTGCCTGGCCAGTAGACAGCTACTAGGCTTGTCAAATTCCTAGGCAGCCGCTCGGCTCGCCTTTGTTGTCTACACGACACCTAGCTACTGCCCAGTCCTAGTCGAGTCGCGATGTCGAGTGAACTTGTTTTAATAAAAAAAACGGTGATACGCTCTATGACAACAATATTATATCAGGAATTGGAAAATTTCTATAACCATAGCCAATATCAATAAATTAATATTGTTATTAAATTAATTAATAACAATTTAAATTAACTGTTTTCATTATATAATCCATTACATCAAACCATTTTATGGATGGTTTTTACACCTCGTCTGCGCTAGCGCCACTCTTCTTGCTTTTTTCGATTTTATTCACTTCTTGATTGTAGGTGGATCGTAAATTTTTTATTTTCTTGGTTACCTCAATGGTGTTACCTAGGTGCATTCCTTTTGCGATATGTTCCAAAGATGCTTTTCTAATATCTCTATTTCGATAGTTTTTATCGAAACAATTCCACAGGTTTTCTTGGTCTCTGTAATTTCATTAATGAAATATTATTGTCAGAAGACCATCTATCCACAGCCATTTCGAACGATTCGGCGTAGTACACAAAAAAAAAACCAGCTGTTTCACGCACAGCTGTGCGGCGAGCAGCCGAGTGAAAACAAAAAATGTTGAAGTAACTCGGATGCGAGCTACTAACCAACTCACACGTACGAGTTACTCGTAAGTTTCGTCCAAACGTTGTGAGTTACTGCAGTGCAGCTACTCGGAAGGCTGACTCGTACGCTAGTTCGCAATGTGTAAACCAGGCATAACACATAGCAAGTCGTCTGACGACTATGTCGTTGCGACTTGTCAAAATAACATTGGAATCTTATTTATGGGAATCTAGAAAAAATAAAAAATCAATGCTGCCGACGCGTGCACCTTGTTCTTCTTTTCGCTCTTGTTCTTCTTTTGTTTGTTTGTTTAAATTTTATTTGACATTTAAATTGAATTATTTCAATTATAAAATTAAATTGAAGTTTCTTGTGTAAGTATTTACTAATTTAAATTATATTGACGGTTATTTATTAAAGATTAAATAAATTTAGGATGAATAATTATACAATATACAATATATACAATATATACAATACAAATTCAAACTTTCTGCCAGCGTTTCAACATTAGCAGACTTTTGATTAGTGGCAATGACAAAGTCGTCGGACGACTTTTTATGTGTTTATAACTTTAATCAGTTAAGTATAGTAAATAAATAACAATTAAAAAAAGGAGTAAAGACACATGAAATAAATTGAGGAACATTAAAAAAATTACATAGAAACTATTTTAAGTAGCTTCACATCAGTAGTTTTTAAGTAATCTTCTCCATTTTCGCAATTGTTAGATTTTTTTGGTTTTAAACACAATGTTTTGCATACAAACTGGATTTTACTGTTTCAATAGAATCCATTTTACTTGCTCTTTGATAGCGTTGAAAAATTAATTACTTGTTATAATTGCATGGTATACAATATTTAGAATTTTGGCTTTTTACAGTTTACTTAGGTGCTATTAAATTCCCCAAAATTATCGTTCACAGTGAATAATGAATTCCCCGAATTTGGGGAATACTCCATAACTTGGCAGCCCTGATATTTATACCTATTTAGTTCTGAACCCCGTGCACTCAAAATTTTGGGATTCAAGTTGAAATTGTTCTCGCTACCTTCAGCAGTTGTATTCTGTTGGTCGCGTGCGTTTGATTAGGTTGGTCTGTGTTGGTGTTAGCAAAACGTAAAAATTGGAAGGAATATTTTAAGACCAGAAAATAAAAGTAAGATAAAATAAAATCAAAGTAATTTTTTGATAAAAGTAACTTTTAAAGGGTTAAAACTATTATAAATTCTAAAAACGTATTTCTTGCACTCAAAGAAAAATATTTTATAGTAATGCGGCGGCGTCGTCTGTATAAATGAAAAGGCGGCGGCTCCCTTGTAGTAACAATAATTGTGATTTGTAATCATGGCTGTGTGTTTCTTATTTATTCGAGATATCAGTTAAAAGAATTTAAGGAAGATATAAATGATTTAGAAATATATTTTTGGCACCCAAATAGGACTTATCTAATAAAACTTTGAATATGTAAATAACCGGCCTTTGAAGTATATAGAATTTTCATGGCATTTGGGATTGGATTTCCGTCATCCCTTGTCAAGTTTGGTTTGCCGACAAACGGTTTTCGGCGATGTGCCATCTTCATTATCTTTTCATTATAGAACGAACAAACGAAAAATGCAGTGAAGATGGCATATCACCGAAACCGGGTGGCTTATATTTACATCTTACCAGCTCCAATTTTTTTGTCGCTTTTTTGTTGTGTTTGTGCTTCGTTCTGACCCTAACAAGCATAACAAAAATTGTCGCTCTCTCTTGGGGGCGGGGCTGGAGCCCTTTGAAATTTAAAATATAAACAGCGATATCTCTACAAAAGTCTGTTACAAATAAATAAAGCACCGGTCGTAATGAAATAAATGTTCTAAGAAAGCTTAAATTATCTACATACTTTCTTATTTTAAGTATAATTGCATGCATTAATTACACATTTTATTTCAGAAAAAAATTTTTTATGGAAAAAAATTGTACTAAAAATGTTTAATTGCGCTTATTTCAAAAACTGGTAACATTTCGATGTCTCTTTACATGAATTAATGATATTTATATTAGCTTTCTAACGGTACCAATATAATCTGAATATCCCTTGTAGTTTCGGAGATATAGCTGAGATATAGAACTTTAAGAGCACCGCTTAAAGTACGGTGTTACTTCGAAAGTAGAAAAAAACCGCTTTAAGAGCGGTGACAGCTTCCGATGATTTCGGAGCTGGTTATATTTCAAATTTCAAAGGGCTCCAGCCCCGCCCCCAAGAGAAAGCGACAATTTTTTTTATGCTGGTGGGGGTCAGGAGCAAAGCAAAAAAACGCCATAAAATCGACAAAAAAATTGGGGCTGGTAAGAAGATGTAAATTTGTTCCAAACGGGATGTCTTCAAACTAAATTTGACAAAAGATGACAACAATTAATTCCAAAACCCATCACTAATCGACCCTGTGGGAAAACTTAACGAAGATCAAGTGACATAGAGTTTTCGGAAAACTTGCAGTTGCATTTCTGCAGCTTTTTCTGCATTAGCAAAGTATATGCGAAGAGAGGATAGTGTGATTATGTGTATGGCATTTATAATGTACTTTAGCCGGTGTTGGCAAAAGGGTCGTTTGTATGCATTTTTACTTCCAAATACTTTCTGGAATTATCGTTCGAATAAAATTGTGTGGAATTCATTATTAAAAGGACAAAACCTTATGAAATGTACAGACTTTTGTAACAACTAAAATATTGTCCTTTTTTATTGTGGGCAAAACGAAAATATGACCAGGATGGTCACAAGCTCAAATCGAGAGGTTAAGCTGTTAATTTGATACCAAAGATTTTGGCTTTTTGTCAATGGAAACATTCAATTATAAAAGTAACAACAAACATATGGAACATATGTACATATATAAATAAGAAAAACAATTCGTCTTATGAAATATTTTATGGCGCTTATTTCATGAATATTTTTGTTTTTAAGAAAAAAGGAACTTCAGCATTTTTGCCGGTAGGCGAAATGTTTTTTATTTATTTATAGTAAGAGCCTTTGCTGTTTTACAGCAAAAGACATTTACATAATAAAAACTATACTTCGCAAACTATTAATTTCTTATAATTTACAAGTAAATTACATTCTAGTAAGTATATTACATTCTTACTTATAATTTACTTTAAAATAAGTTGAATATATATATAAAAAAAAAAAGGAAAGAAAAAGAATAACAATACACAACAGACAACCAAGTGATCTCTAAATACACTAGATTTGGCGCTAGCTCAGATTTTCTTTGCGCTGTCCGTTGGTTGCTTTCCGCAAAACTGGGACTTGTAAAAATTTAATCTATATTGCATTGAACCTGCATTGAACCTTTTATTGCCACCAAATGTGGTGTTGGGTGTTGGGTAGAATGATGTACTTCAGCGAATGAGAAATGAAGGTGGCAAAATTAACAAAATTTAAAACTTTAAAACATCAAAAGATAATTTTAGAATTTCTGTCTAATGTTAAATATTATATTTATAAATATAAGAGAAGATTCAAAACAATTCTTCAAATTCTTCAAAAATCAATATGTAAAATACAAGCGTCTCACTAGGGGAATTTTACCAAAAAAGTTGATAAAATTGTAATTTGTTTGCCGAAAGGCTTAAAATCATTTTTATACCCTACACCCGAAGGGATGAGGGTATGTTCACTTTGTTCTTCCGTTTGTAACGTATTAAAGAAGGCGTGGCAGGTAAAGAAAAGTATATATAGGGTGCTTCGCATCAAAAGCTTAAGGTGTGTAGGCTGAGTTAAGGCAAGAAAAATTTTATGGCAGGGGGGTCAATTTGCAGGCTTTTAGGCGCTAAAGGAAATTTTCTAAAAACGACTTAAAAGCGGGGAAAAAATTTTGGAAAATAACGGGACCACATAGTATTTCTAATCTTCGTTTTTTAAAACCAAATATCCTCCCCTTAATATGCTTTTCGACTTAGGCTCCTAAGTCAAACAGTTTTTGGGAAACATAGTGTCAAAGATGAAATTTTATACGAATGATACGAGGGCGGTTTAAAAAGTGAAAAAGTGACTGAATTTGCCGCTTAGTAACTTGAAATGCGAGTTACACTGCTCCCACCAGCATCTATCTATTAAAAGACTGCTGTAAAATTTTGAGCAAGCTTTGCCATTTAGTTTGTGTTTGACAGCCATTGAAAGCAGACATCCTCGTGAATTTTAAAAAAGTGAATTTCGTGTGCTGATTAAGTATTACTTTTTGCGTAAAACACCATCACCGGAACCAAGGAAAGACGTGATAAATACTATGGGGACTCTACACCATCAATTTCATTGGTTAAGAAGTGGTTTTTTGGTCGTACCAGCACAAGTGACGCCGAACGTTCCGGTCGCCCAAAAGATGTCGTTACGCTAGAAATCGTCGATGAAATCCATGGAATGATATTAAACGATCGGAGAATGAAAGGTCGTGAGGTAGCTGAGGCTAAAGGCATCTCAACTGAGCGGGTACGTAAGTTTATGACAATCTTTTCATTGCAAGGAGTCTAAAATATTTCACTTTGAACTTAATACAATTATTTTATCGTTAGAATCGCTATCTGTACCCAAGAACCACAAAACAAACGAGCTCATCTCAAGTTGTTTACAATTTGTTGTAACAAATTAAACTTCAATTCTTCCATATGCGTTTCATTGCACCACGTTCCTCGCACTCACGTCACACGACTACTAGAATAGCATTCTTGAGGTGACGTGACGACGATTGCGACGATACTCACCGACGTGAAACGACAACTGGAATAGAGGCAATGGATACATCACACCACACCAGAGACCAAAGAACAATAAAGAAAGTGGGTTTCTCCGGGTGAACTTGGTGCACGTTCAATGGCCAAAGTGGCTCTGTCGGCCAACAATGTCATGGCCACAGTTTTTTGGGATGAACAAGGTGTCATTCACATCGATTACCTTGAAAAGGGTAAACGATCACCGGCGCATATTCAAAGCGTTTAGACAGATTCGATACTGACTTGAAGCAGAAACAACCATATTTGCCGAAGGAAAAAGTGCTGTTCCATCAGGACAATGCACGGGTGCAAAAATTCATAAATTGGGCTGCGAACTGCTATCCCATTCAGGATTAGTGCCCTGCGACTATTCTCTGTTTCCAAACCTGAAGAAATGGCTGGGCGGTAAGAAATTCGGGTCTAATCACTGAAACAAACGCCTATTTTGAGGGCCTTGAGAAAACCTATTACTTGGAAGGAATAGAAAAATTTTTAAAACGCTAGACTAAATTTATCCAGCTAAAAGAAGGCTAAAAGAATATTGAGAAATAAAACTCTTATTTGCCAAAAAATTTCTTTTATTTAAAAAATCACTGACTTCTGAACCTACCCTCGTATTATGATACATAATATAAAAAAAAGGCGTAAACTTGCACAAATTTTTATTTATGCATAAGTTGCAACAATTTCTAGCTATAATTTTTTTTGCTGGAAGATACGCGGAACATAAACAAAATAGCTTTTAAAACGTCAAAATTCAAAAAAAGAGAAAGAAAGTGTAGTATGTTAAAAGTTGACTTTACTCTGAAAATTTAGAGGCTGTAAAGCTAAAACACGAAAATAATGCAAACCTAATCAGTTTTAATTAAGTAAACTTCTTCGATTGCTATGTAGTATTCGAACAAAGGCGTACTGCTTTCAGAAGGGTAAGTTTGACTGACTTGTGCGTAGGTAACTACGAGGGCGGTCCGATAAGTACTTAGCCTACAAAAGAAAAACGAAAATTTTGGAAGAGTTATTTCTCTCTACGATTTATTTCTCTACATTTTAGCTCGATACACTTGGCCCAGCGATGCTCCAACTTCTTTAACCCGTCTGAAAAATACGTTTTCTGGAGGTCTGCAAAGTAGGCCTCCGTGGCGGCGGTAACCTCCTCATTCGATTTAAATTTCTACCCGGCGAGTGACTTTTTCAAGTTTTCTTCGCCAAATGGGCCCGTTTTTTCTGCAATTCGGCGTCAAATCGGCCCAATAATTCGGCATAGTAGAGCCCTGTGATCATTTTGCCCTTGTACAGGTAGTCGATATAGATCACACCTTTTGAATCCCAAAAAACGGTGGCCATCACCTTCTCGGCCGATAGGACAGTCTTCGCCTTTTTCCGAGCGCGTTCGTCGGGTGAAGTCCACTGTTTCGACTGTTCTTTGGTCTCTGGTGTGTACCGGTTGATCCATGTTTCATCGACGGTCACGAAACGATGCAGAAACTCCTTCGGATTCACTGGCCTAAACAGCATCAAGCACTGTTTTGAAGTGGTCTTATGGTTGCGCTTGTTGTCCGGAGTAAGCAAACACGGCACCCATCGCGCCGACAGCTTTCTCATACCCCATATTTTATGCAGGATATGACCCACGCGGTCTTTTGAGATGCATACTGTTTCAGCTATTTCGCGCACCTTCAATCGGCGGTCTGCCAATACGAGATCGTGAATTTTTTTCACGTTATCCTCCGTGGTAGCCGTTTTCGGGGCACCTAGGCGTGGCTACATCAAAAACCGACGTGCGACCACGTTGAAACTCGTTAAGCCAATTTTTTACCGTCTCCATCGAAGAAGAAGAGTCACCGTACACAGCATGCGAGCGCACTTTGATTTTGCTGCGCGATTTCCCTTCCAAGAACAAGAATCGATTCGCCGACTGATATTGCTCTTTTTCCATTTTTCTAAAATACTCTGACACACCCGCTTTCACACGCGGTCAAAACAAAACTAGAATCCAATTCGGACCGATTCGGATGAAATTTTGACAGTAGCTGTCTACAAGAATGTACTACACGATAGTAAATTTCTCTTGCGATCGTGGCGACTATCGGGTGGTGAGGCTAAGCACTTATCGGACCGCCCTCGTAGGTGCCAAACTTTTTTAGGCTTGTGCAGAACAATACATTGAAAACCTATCTATGTTATTAACGCATTATACAGCGGAAAAATGTGCTTCAATTTTTGTATTTTCGATAAACTTTTCGAATAAAATTCCCCTATGTGCGTCTGTGCAATCGAGATGAAAAAATTTTATTGTCGCGTTCCTATTAATTATAAATCATTTTAACCGGCTATTTATTACACAAAATTCTTCCATCCATCATCACATTTATTTGTATCGTAGTAGTAATTTTATAAGTAGTTTATCATACATACAGTTTGTCATACATTTGTAAGTAGTTTGACATACATACACGTCAGAATTTGTATACAATAATTAATTCATATAATTTATAATAACATATACCAAAAATGTTTTATTTTCAGAACGACGCAACGTTATTAATAACAAATATATTTTTAAAGCAATAAAAGTAATAAAATACGTTCGATTTATAGAATCGAATCCGATTATATTATAGCAGAAACTTATAAGAGCAAAACAAAAACTCTTAAACAAGATAAGACTTGAAAAGTATTTATTTATCCTCGCAGTTTAGTAACAAAAGGAATAAAAAAGAAGTATCTATTAAAAGCGAACACAAAAAACTTCGAAATTTTAAATATATTTACTCATCTCAAGATTAAAGGCATAGAAAAAGTTTTGGACACCTCTGACAATATGGCAACGCTAGCAAATGGAACTATTCCTTTAACGTCGATGACAACACGGTCATCGCATTCATCACCCTCAATTGTAACCTCACCCGGCTCATCAACGTGTTCTACAGCCCCATCAACTTGCGAGAACGGCGTGATACTTAACGGCAATTCACACAGTTCATCATTAAACATTTCCTCAACTATATTATCTGCAACTAAGTCAGCTGCTAATGTTATGCAAACAGCTGTTTCTACATCAACACATACATCATCAATACATTGCGGTATGCCCTCCACTAGTATTTTGTCGACTGCTGCAAAAGCGCCTGTAACAAGCTTGTCAGGGTGCAAGACTGCATCAGCAGCAACTATAACTTGCACAACGCTGCTGCCATCAACATCTGCTGTTACTGCGTCCACGCCTTCAGCGCATCAACTGTTACTAAATGGATTGAATATAATAGATACGGATTTAGGAGTGGTTAACCCAAGTTCGCTCACAGAGGATCCTCGCGCTTTACAATTAGCTCTAGAACTGTCTATGGTCGGACTTAGCGATTCCGTTCAGTTGCAAGTACAACCGCAACAGCAGCTTCAACAGTTACAACAACAACATTTGCAAAATATTCAACATCAGCAACAACATCACCACCATCAAAAGCAAATCCATCAGCAAAAGCAACATAAGTCTAATTTACTAGCATTTGACATTAGTGCAGTAGCAGCAGCTGCAGGAGCCATGAACGTACCGAATACTCAAATATCAAACTCTGCAGCACAACTAAATCAATTTTCGGCAACTCTCTTACCCGGAATAGACGATCGCGCAAAAAAATCCCAAAATATGACAGAATGTGTTCCAGTACCGAGTTCTGAACATGTAGCTGAAATCGTTGGTCGTCAGGGTAAGTACACCATTTATTTTCATCACCTAGAAACAAATAAAAAAATTTAAGAAATTCCGGTTTTCCTCCTATACATTTTTACAAATTGTCTCATTTGAAAGGTATATTATTTAAACCGAAGCCTAACTAGTAACACTTTTTCCAACGTAAAAAAGACCAGAGCGTGAATCACAACCTTTATGGCAACAGTTATTATGTCTCTGATACGAAGTTAAAATTGTGTATCTTCGTAACAGTAACAGTCTACAATTGTGGATCTTATGTTTAGTTGCGACTTGGCAAAAAACGGGTAAATCTGGCTAAATAATATCAAATAATAAATTTCGATGTGAATTAAGCCATCTGGTTTTCTCAAACAAAACCAGCAAATACGATATCCTAGCTTTTTAACGCCCGGTCTTAGCCAGCATTCTCGGTCTTTCCGAGTTAAAAGAGTAAGGATTTTGAACAAAGCCATCCTGATGAAATGCTGATAAATAATAAAAATTAAAGTAATCTACGGTTTAAAATCAATCAATGTGCAAAATTTCAACTTTCTCGTGTAAGGCCTTGTGGTTTAAATTCTATATATTTCTATGCCCAGTACACTGGTTTCACTATTTTAAAGCTATGAAGCAAAGATTATTAAATATACGAGGACTGTTAAAAAAGTAGCGCAAATTTTGAATTCCCGCGGGTTACGTATATTCGATTTTCAGTTTTTGGCGTTATGTTGGTAATCATGTCCCTTATTTATTGTGACAAGTTGGGCCACTGAATTTTTAGTTAATTTTTGCCAGATATTTTGCTTGGACGTGTTTTAGCTCGTCTTCAAATTTTGCTCAATTTGTTCATTTAAATTTCATTTCGGCTTGATTCGAAATCAAACGAATGTACTACATCAACGCAAAAATGTTTCTATGTCAGTTTCAGTTTCAGTGTATACTTAGGATTTTTTAAAAAGTAGTCTACATTCGGCTAAATCCGTCTTAATTTTTTTAGGTAATTAATCCTCTTGTTGCATTATGCTTTTAAATATGTATGTATTATTAGGGTGACCAATTTTATGGAATCCAATTTCGGTACAGTAAAAAAATATGTATTATATTATTAAAAAAACAGAAATATTTACATCGTACTTTATATATATCGTACTATCGTATATTTATTTAATTTAATAAAAAACAATTTGTGTATATAATTTTTTAAATTTCCCTGCAAGAATGTTACCTGGTAGTTCACCGGTTATTTAACTAGTAGCGCTACCTGAAGTTTCGGTTAAAGTTTCTATTATTTTCTTCAGAGCATCAGGGAAAAAGTACCAGAAACTTTTGTGTATGTGGGATCGTGTATTTCACATACATCAACTCCATATGCGTAAATCTATAGTGCGCTCTTTCGCACCATTCGCACTCTGGTAGCGCTACCAGTTAACCGGTAAAATACCAGGTTGCGATACCATTTCCAATTTTTAACTAATAAAATGCAAATTATGGTATATATGTTTTTATTATTTTTTCTTTTTAAAGAAATTAAAGAAATAGTTTAAATGAAAATTAAATTATTAATTAATATTATATCACAAAAGGTACAAACACAAAATTAAATAAAATTTTGTTAAAATAAAAATTTTATAAAATACAATTTTTAATAAAATGCAAATTATGGTACATATCATGTTTTTATTATTTTTTCTTTTTAAAGAAATTAAAGAAATAGTTTAAATTAAATTCAAATTATTAATTAATATTATATCACAAAAGGTACAATCACAAAATTAAATTACATTAAAAAATTAATATGTAGAATTGAAGGAACATAGGAACAATAATAAAATTATATTACATTTCAAATTCTTAGTAATAAAAAATTAGGTAATATTCTACATATTCTACATATAAAGGCACATGGCAAAAGGAAAATAACAAAATTAAATCACATTTCAAGTTTTAAATATTTAACCCTAAAGTGTAATGGTTAAATGTACAAAAAATTGATATGTGGCAAAAAATTCATAGAACGATGTATGTACATCTTCGTGAGTTCCGGTGACATGAAGGACATACATATAAGCATATAAACATACATATTTAACATGCATATAAACATACATGTTTCATGTAGCTGGATTTCTTCAGGAAACGTTTCAAAACATCTAAGAAGCTGAAAATAAAAATATTTTTAGTGCTGAGTATCTACATACATATATTAATAAGATTAATAAAGTAACTTGCGCATTCATTGGCATAAAAAAATAAAATAAAATATCACGCTCCTTTCTGTAGGCAAGGTAAAACTAAAAATTTAAAAAATTCTATAATTTCGTAGATCTTCCCTTTCTTTACTTTTCTTCTTCTCCTTTAATTTTCTTCTTCTCTATAACTTTTTTCATTAGAGTTTCGAATACTGCTCTTCCCTCTAAACTGAATACATCCATTATTAAAAGTAAAATAATAGTAAAGCAATAATGGCCTAACATTAGGAAAATTATTATTTAATGCCATAAATAAAATCCTTAAAAAGTTGACACTTTGGAGGATCGCTTTTCCCATATCCCGTTCCAACTAAAATATGATAAGAGCTTATCCTTTATCGATTTTATTACGTGCTCCAGCGACCCCGCCGAGCCTTTAACTTTAAATAAAATTTTTTTATAATGCAAAAAGTAAAATTCAAACAACAACGAGGAATTCGCTTCTGCCATGGTATTTTATTGTATTCACATTAAAAGGCTGTTATAAATGCCTTTTAATGTGAATACAATTAAATAAAAAAATAAAATAAATGTTGAGCCTCTCCTTGACATTGTGGGCTGCATTCAGAGTAATATGCATTTAATTTCCATTTGTATGTCGTCGACTGCTTCGCAAGTCATGTGCGCAACTGAATGTGATAGTTTTTTAATAAGTACCTTACATTCTCGTAGCGTCTTGTGTTGCGCCATGTGTTCGTGCTTATCCAATGTCTACCGAATAGAATTTTTTACATTTTTCTATATGAATTTTTAATTGAATAAATTTACCATTTTTTCTAAACGCTCCATCCGATTTTCCCTTGCACACATTCGGTTTTGGACGTCCTTTAATATCGTAATTGCTTCAATGGAATAATTAAGTTAATATAAAAAGTAATTTGACGGCATACTGTAAATACCTCTTGTTAATTTCATAAGGCCGCTTCGATCTTTAAAATTTTCTGTTGGACTGGCAATATCAAATCGTCTCCGTTTGATTTGAGGCTCTGTTTTATTTGGGCTGTGTTACGACATGTTTACTTATCTGAAATAAAAATATGACAGAAATAAATTTGGCAGTGTAATTAAAACTTTAAATTATAATTATTATGCACTGCATAATTATATTAGTAATATTAAAAAAAATTGTGAAGAAGGTGATGCAGAATAGGGTTTAAAATAAATTCATTTTTTGGAATACAAAAGTATTTATATTGAATACCTTCTTTAACACATTTATGTTACAATTATTTATATTGCTTGCCAAAAAATTTCTGAACTTCGATACGAACTAAGAGGCTATTCAAAATAATTTTCTGTCTCCTGTGTGCAACAAAAACCTCCTCTCCTCCTATATGTAACAAGCTCGTGACCTTAATTGGACCATCCTTATTACTGTAGCAGTAAGAATCTTTTTCCTTTTTAGGATGTACATAAAAATACCCCATTCAGCTGAGTGTATTTAATCTAAGCCCTGCCGTTCATTAAGTCTCAAATATATTTGCTGCAAGGTTTTATTTGGTTTATGCACCAACTTTTTTTAAAAAATGCATATGGCTTTCAAATTTATACGCTGAAAAATTCTCTAAAGACCCATTAACACAATTAGGCAAATGAAGTAGACCGTGAACATTAAAACTTATTAAATGGTCTCCATATATTTCGCCGAACAAGCTAACGAACTCTTCCAACATTTGTTGAGCCATATTATTGTAAGTATAGAATGTTTTGTCGCAAGACAGAAGCCGGACACTACTGTGCAACAGAAGGAAATTATAATAAAGATCATCGCTAACACAATCTTTTAAAATATATGTATATTCCAGAATATAATAAAAACTGCCTAAACTTAGTGGATTTCCAAATCCTAACATCGTGTAAAGTTCGACATACTCTACCGAACTCAGAAGGGACACATTTCGATTAAGAAACAAATTTCGAATTCATTCTTTAAATATCTCCTGCTTTAATAATTAATAGTATTAATTTTTAGTAACGCCCATATCAACAAAATGCATTGGTTTTAAAGGAAACTGAGAAACCATCAACAATTTTTATCTTTCCAATATATTTTCTTGTACCCTCACAGTATAAACTTGTTATGAAGCCCATCAACTCTAACTTATTCATATTCTTCCCACTAAATGTTTTTCTACCTGACAACATTTCACCAAACTATTCCTACCGTTGCGGCCTTGAACACTTGTGAGGAAAGACCTAGCAGGAGTGTCACAAACAAAAAATCTAACACTAAAGTTTTTTATCATTTCATTAAAATTTCTAGGTAGGTTTTAATTTCTCCTATCGGTTTTAGCATTTCCGGCTGTTTTTTAAGGAATAGTTATGGGTAAAGTACGATAACTTCGATTGTAATAGCGTTTCTGCAAAGACGCGAAACCGTTGCACTTTTACACTAAACAATACTAAAAAATGTGCTTCTCACATTGTGCTTCGTGTAAAAGCAGCTAATCGATAAATGTTCCAGCGCAATACCTTTTAATATAAATCCATATGTACATAATTGCCAAAACAGAGTAAAATTTTATTAAAATTGAGGTCCGAAAAACGATTTGAAAATAGATTTCGGTATAATTTTTGAGTGCTGTGGTACACAGTACACGACACCATAAATCCGGTACTGTACCGGTCATTTCGGTACAGTTGATCGGCTATGTATAATACTGTAAGTTTTATATTATTTTATATGAATATTAATATTTATTGTATTAATTTGCGTTTGTTTTTATCGTTATTTTTATCGTTTTAGTATTAATTTTTACTGATTATTAGAGTGCAATATGGGTGGTATTATGAGAAGTTTTGCTTTATAAAGCCTCACTAATAATTTGGCTTAGATGCCGTCAATTTCAAAAGTTTCCTCAGTCTCTAATGCCTGGTTTACACAGTGCGAGCTAGCGTACGAGTCAGCCTTTCGAGTAGCTGCACTGCAGTAACTCGCAACGTTTGGACGTAACTTACGAATAACACGTACGTGTGAGTTGGTTAGTAGCTTGCATCCGAGTTACTTCAACATTTTTTGTTTTCACTCGCCTTAAAGCTTTATTTTCTACTAGGCAGATTCCCAACAACGAAAACGAATCAATGGGTTCCGTAAAAAGCTTATAGGATTAAGATACCTCCTAACGATGCAGTCATTATCACATTTTTTAAATCCTATGGAATTAAATTAAATGGAATAAAAGGTTTTTTATAATAATGGAATACACGCAGTATTTAGCCTTTTCGTACTTAAAAAAAAATTGTCCGAAGAAAAACTTCTAATTTTTGACTGGCTGGCTCTAAATCCTGATATGGTTGGTGCTTTTATAAGTGATGACCTTTGATTAGCGTTGTATAACTATGTGAGGATTTGTGTCGGCTTTCTAACGTTACTCTTTAAAATTTGTAAATGGTTTTCAAAATCATAACTGCAGAAGTTGCCTAAAATACTGAATCATTAATAATATCCCTTACATTTTTAGGAAGATGCAAAAAGCAATGTATGTTATGTGTTACACTGTTTGGTCCAAAAACAATTGGGAATTTTTTAACAAGTAATTTGATTTTTGATTCTGCTGTTTCTATGTTGAATTTAGCAAGCTTTAGCGCAAGATAAAAATCTACAAGCAGCGTGAAGCAAGAAAAATTCATAATAAAAATCACCATTGACTTTTTCTTCTAAGACTAACACCCCTGTATAAAGTAGAAACTGCGTAAATTCTGTATCTTTCCAATTTCACAATTCGTCAAGTCTATGAGGTAATCGACCAAATTCTTTGGGAATATGAATTGTAATATTTTCTAAATGCTGCGATATTTTCTCCGTGTTTTCCGAACTCACTTATTTTATTACCCAAATTTATTACCAATTTTTTAGTAATTTTTTTTTTTTGTTTTTACGAAAAATTTAGTTTTTGGGTTATAATTTTGGTTACTATTTCTTTTGCTACTTCGAGATCAAGAAGATGCATATGATCAAAAGGGTAACATATAATCATATGTTACTTAGACCAATTTCTGCAAACGGAGTTTTTTGTTCTAAAGCTGAAATTTGGTGGTGATGAACGTATTTTCGTCGAAAGAACCGTCATCGGTTATCAGAACTCCAGATTCTGTGGCATATGTGAGGAGATTGTTTATTTTTCTTTCCACCTGGGTACATTTGGGGCAACCATGAGAAGATGTATGGTACGCAATAGAGAGCTGCGCAAAGCGTTTTGAAAAGACTTTCTTTGAGACGAGTTTTTACTGTCAAAACTTTTTCGCGTTGCAGCAACAGTTCTTATTGCTACTACTCTGCTGGAAACAAAACCCAAATTGACAGTCGAAAAAGACTCAGCAGTTTTAATGCCAATAGTTGCTAAATAGACATAAGAGAAAAATACACATACAAAGTGCGCATATAAGTTAATAAAATGTTTATCATTTTGTTTTTTTAAAAAAGTTCTACACCGATAAACGGTGTTCTTTACTTGATTGCTACTTGAGGAGTGGTTACAGTTTTTCTTATAACTAAAGAAGAAGGTTATTCAGCGGCTATTGTTGTTGTCACGCGGATGTATAGTCAGCATTTAATTAGCGGTCAATGCGCTATTGCTTCACATACATATTCCCGGATTTATTTGATTTACAGGCAATAACCTGTCTGACTTTTTTTGGTTATCATATCGATGCTGGCAAAGCCGGTTTGTTGTCGAGCCCCGTTACGTCGATCAACGCTCCTGTTTACAAAGACGAGCCTTCAGCAAAGTTTGGATTTGACAGACAATTAGAAGAACTGCGAGAAAGTATTGTTGGTCAAATTACTGAGTCAATACGTAAATCTGAGAACAAAATCATGGATGTTGTGGCTGTTGTTGAGACTAGTGTTAAAAACTTGGATGAAGTTGGCTGATTTTTATAATGATGCGGTGGGCTCTGAAATTATCGTTTCAGAAATTCCCTCCTCGCGAAATGAGAACTTGAGTTTTATATTTAGAAGCATTTGTGATACAGTCGAGTTTAATGAAATGGCACCTGTGTATGAGAGATGTATTCCGGATCCACAAAACGAAAAATGAAAACAATAACAACAAAAATAACAACAGCAACAACAACAATGTTCTCAAACAGCGTGCGCTTACACTTGAAGACCGAGGTATTGGCGGAAAAAACTAAGGAAAAAAGAATTCACTCCGTGTTTAGTATTAATAGTGAAATATATGTATGTATTCAAGACTGATTCCGGCAAGAAGGCTAACCCAGTTAAAGATGTCGAAGGTGTGTGTACATTATAATTGTATCTAACTACAATTATATTTTTATTCCTTTCTTTTTTTTTCTTTTTTATTGTTATCTTTTTCTATCTTTAACTATATTTGTATTCTATTGTGCTGCCTAATAATTCTCCTATTTTATCTATCTGCTCACTACTTCTGTAGAAATTAATTTCATTTAATTTTAATTAAGTTTGATTCTGTTTTCTTAATTGCTGTTTAAAAGGCCTCATGTTTTCCTTATTCATGATTGTATCTTCACATATACCTAATGGAGTTGAGCAAAATGATAAATTTTTACTAAACATTTTCTGCAATCAAAATAAGGGCTTTGATAATAGTTTATTTTAATGCTCGTAGCCTTAATTCAGATAAACTTGATTATATAAGAGATACCTTTAGCGACTCACTTATTGATGTTATTTGTGTGTCTGAAACTTGGTTCCATCAATCTTTAGATTACTCCTTTCTGTATATTAAGAATTATACACTATATAAAAGCGACAGAAAGGACAAACGTGGTGGTGGCGTAGCAGTCTATGTTAAATCAGTTTACAGCTCTTGAATTGAAAGTTTTTCTAATGGATAAAAAAATAGTTTTTCTGTGTATATTTTTAATAAAAAAAATAAAAATTAATATATCATGTATATATCGTTCGCGTAAGACTTGTGATCTTGAGCTTTTTTATAGGTTTGCCAGTAAATTTATTAAACTATTGTTACCAGCTGTTGTTGCGCCTTAACCTGCAATTATTAATTCAATTTTTACAACTTAATATTTTCCGTCTCATTCAAAGCCTACCATTATTCCTATACCCAAAATACTTCTCCTAACACTATATCTGATTTTCGACCAATAAGTATCTTGCCAACTCTTTCTAAAATTTGTGAAGCCCTTATGGCTAAACAAATAAACCGCCATCTTCCTGATAGTAATCTTCTCTATGAGTTTCAGTCTGGATTTCGTGAGAAGAATAGTTGTGCTACTGCAATGCTAAAAATCATGGATGATTTAAAACACTCTTTTGATAATTTTTCGAAAGCGTTCGACAGTGTTGAACACACTTTGCAGAAAGCTTCAATCACTTTTTTAATTTTCAAATTCATCAGTCAAATTGATTGATCAGTCAAAAGCTATTTATCCAAAAGATTTCAAAGGATTAAAGTTGGTATTTCTCACTCTCAGTTTAGGCATGTGGATGTAGGTGTACCACAGGGGTCGGTGTTAGGTCCTTTGCTATTTTTAATTTTTATAAATGATTTATTCAATGTTATTAAAAATGCTACAATGCGGGCCTATGCAGATGATATTAAAATTTACCTTTCTGACCACATTAGGAAAATTGAAGATTTATGTTCTAAGTTAAATTATGACCTTCGTCGTATTATGTGCTGGGCTGCTGCTAACAATCTGCAGCTAATGCCCTAAAATCATGTGTTATCCCAATTTCTAAAAATATGTATTTCTGCGCTCTCTGATATTCCACCGATTTTTATGGGAAATACTAGATTAACGCTAGTGTCTAATGCCACAAATCTTGGGTTTTGTATTAGAATGCAGGCAGACTATTTTTTGTCAACTCCGCGAGGCTGTGGCACAGTCTACTTAATGCGTGGAAAAACATATCGGATGGATGCGCGTTCAAGCGGCTGGTACAGAATAATTTCTATAAAACTAATGTATAAATGGGTTTTTTTTCTAACATACATTCTTTTCCTCACTTTACTTTCATTTTCTTCTATGCTGATTTAAATCTCATATTATTAGCTATTGTTACGGCCAAAGTTTATAATGTTATGTTATATTGTCGTAATTTAAAATTTAAAATTGCTATAAAAGAATGTTGACGCAGTTCATAGAATACCATTGTGGTAACCACTAACATTGTAGTAAAATATTGTGATAAAATGTTGTATGTAAACCCAATCGATAAATAAATCGAAATAACGTTATAACGAAGAAACATTATAATAACAAACGGGTCTTATCTTCATTGATCCAAAAAATAATGGGTATAAATGGGACCAGACGCAGCTTCCATCAAGAACCTTCATGACAATTGAAAAAGGCTTATTCGACTTGCGAACAACCTTGGCGTTTAGACATTATAGTAGGATCAGTTTCCTTTGCACGTCGTCGTGAAGAAGTTGGATCAAATCACTCATACACGTTATAAACAGTCTCTGAAGGATCCTGTCATACCGTTCAAGATTTCCTAAAAATCTGGGAGAATAGGTTTTACACTCTTAAAGCCGTAGGGAAAAATATAACTTTGGAAATACTAGACAGTAACATCGATAATGAGAGGGACCGGCTACCAAAAGGAGGTTAATTGCCATTGTTGTAGGACAGCATCGCATCTGTTATGTGCTTTTGGGAAATTTTTGAAAATGGCAGTTTGTGATCGTCTTCAGTGGGTTCAGAAACAGAAGTTGTGTTTTAACTGCATACGGCGTGGTACACGGAGACACGTACCTCTCGGAATTGCACTAAATGCTCTAAGAAGCATAATACATTGCTTCGTTTAGAGATCAAGCCCAAGGGCAGCGAAGCAGGATCGTCCCTATCGGCTGCCGTTCCATCATCTCCGGTTGACTCAGAGTGAAAAAACCAGCCCATTGAATTTGCGGCGTCGAAACGAACCTTGTCAAATCCTAACTACGTGTTATTGGCCACTGCAAAGATATTAGTAACCGCGGCCCTTAGACAAAAGGGTTCATTTCGAGCCATCCTTGATTCTGGCTCACAAATAAACTTTGTATCAGAAAGACAAGTGAAACAACTGTCAATTAAGCCTGCTAGTGCTTTTCTTTGCCTCGAAGGCATATGAAGATAAATCAAAAACAGCACTCAACGTGTTAACATTAATATGGAATCGTCAAATAGGAAGTTCTCGTCGAGGGTTAAAGCTTTCATTCTACCCAAGATAGTGGCTCCACAACTCACTCAAATGCCTGATGTTTCATAATGGAGTATACCAGAGGGGATTGCGTTAGGGGATCCAAATTTTCATCGAACAGAAAAGATTGACGTCCTCCTGCGAGCTGGCAAAATAAAGTTAAACAAAGATTTGCCAATTTTACAAAATAGCGTACTCGGATGGTTAGTGTGTGGAAGAGTCAAAAAAGTCAACTGTGCAATTAATAGAGCGCTTCTGGAAGATAGATGAACTCAGTTACGCTGACAAGGGTTTCATTGCTGTAGGTTTATCGTAACGCTTCCGTTTTTCCGAAAACACGTCTAACTTAGAAGACTCGAAATGGCGCTCGGAAGGTTTCTGTCGTTAGAGAAGCGGCTGAGCAAAGACACGGGCTTAAAGGCCGAATATTGCAAGCCTGGGATGATGAATTGCCAGAAGAGCAGAATAAAAACGGGACGTTTTCGAAAGGGTTTGATTAGGTAGGATCAATAAAATTTAACGGACACGTAGTCGACAAGCAATTACCGTTGTCTTGTCAAATACATATCTTTGTTGATGCCTCAGAATAAGCTTATGGAGCAGCCGTTTACCTGCCAACTATTCCGGTGGTAAAGTTTAGGTAAGACATTATGCTCAAAGTCTCGCGTTGCACCATTGAAAACACTACCACGGCTTGAACGTTCAAGAGGATTTGAGGATGGGTAGCTTGTCAAGTAATTTTCCTTTTTTTCGACTCCGAAATCGTAATTTTTTCGATGCTTCGGGTACGTGCTTCGGTTTAAAAAAGTTATTAAAAAACGGTAAAGAGACCACTTCAAGTCTCTCTGTCGCCAACTGAGCTTCACTCCTTGATTACAGTCGTGGGCATTATTCAGCACCAAGATTTTGAAGAAGAGGTGAAATCCTTACGGAAGCACAAGGCTGTTCACAAGTCAAGTCCACTTAGCAGTTGTTATGTATTCACGAAGCAATACTCGCGAGTTAGTCGGAACTTGACCGTCGGCCGTCAAAGATTTGAAATTCAAATAGCTACGGTCATCAGAATATTGTAATCGTATGTTCTAACGTTAGTATTAACACAATTCAGACAATAGTAAAGTCAAATGAATTAATAAATAATTGCATATTTAATACTGGCGACGAGGATGCGATACAACGCAACTTTTAAATTGAATGTGTAATTCTTCGTATTATTATATTTAACGCGAAAATTAAATTGTGTACCTACGCTATTACTCTGCTGTGCGGTTGCTGTGAACAAGTCAAACCAATCGCATGCCATAAGACGAAGAAAAACCACTGTTGAAGCTCAGTTCTTTAAGCAAAAATATTGCAGTCCATAAAATGTCTTCTATGGCGAATTTGCAGCCGTTCGACATTTTACAAGCAGGAAAGTCGACATCGTATTTTGCTCATTTTGAGTTATTTCTATTGGCCAATGACGTGCAGGGCTCAGACCGTGAAAAAGCAACCTTTCTGACGTTGGCTGGCGCTCCGCTATATGATCTTCTGTCGTCATTGGCATCGCCGTCCAAGGTAAGTGATCTTGGCTTACCGGCTATTAAGAAATTATTAGCGGACCATTTCTCTCCCCAACCATTGGAGATTGCGACCGTTTGGTGTGTGGACTCAGCGGCGAAGCTCTGCAAAAATCGCTTCTTGCTGAACAAGACCTACAACTGTCAAAGGTCATTAGTCGAGCAACCACTGCTGAAGCCGCAGTACGGGATAAAAAAGAAATCCGTCATTCCAATGCAGTTAAGTTAGTCAGTCGCCATAGTGATAATGGCTCAATGCCATTTTGGCGCGGGAATGGTAATCAGCAGCAGCGAAATGCAGGTAAAAATTCCCAAGTTTCCGCGACCGCTAACCTGTAATAGTTGCAGTGGTGCTCACCCCTGCTGGGAGTGTCTGTATAAGGAAATCACTTGTTCTGCGTGCGGCATTAAGGGCTATTTGCAGCGTCTCTGTCGTTCCAACTCATCAAAGAAAACACTTATCAAAAGAAACAACGTGTCGAAAGCCCAAAAAATCAATGTGTCAATCTAATATCGCCAATTTTCAGTTTTAAGAAGTCGGCTACATTGATAATTAACAATCGTGGATGTCAGTTCGAAATCGATTCCCGATCGAACTTTACGATTATGTCTTCACATGAGTTCGAGCTTGTTTGGCCATCAAAACAGTCACACATTCGCCACAGCAATCCACGTCTGGTGGATTTCCAGTGGAATAATTTTCCTCTAATTGGTGTAGCCAACATTAACGTTAGTTTCAATAAAGCGTTTTTCAGCAATCTGCCATTGTTAATTGTGGACCAACACATTGTGAACAATTGTGAACACATTCAGCCATGTGTTACCATAAACAGCCAAATTTTTTAGGGATGAGTGTTGGAACGAATTTCCGTTATCCCTTGTCAATTTTGGTTTGCAGACAAACCGGTTTCGGCGATGTGCCATCTTCAGTGTCTATATAAATAAATAGTGTCTGTTTTCGTCTCTTTCGTTTTCGAACGAAAAAAGACACTGAAGATGGCACATCGCGAATGTTGTTCGAAATACGCGCAAGTGCAACTAGTTAGGCTAATAGAAACTAATAGACGCCCATAGAAAATTCGACTGGCGAAAAACTTGCTGGCAAGTCTTACTCTCCATAGTGGCACAAATTTCAAAGAAAAAGATTGCAACATGAAAAAATTCAAAGACATCAGATGTTTTTTTTTAAAAATACTCCAAAGACACATGGAAGTAAAACGGAAGTAGATGCGATAAGACCTAGTAATCCTTCCCCCGAATCATTAACAAAATCAATAAAGGAATCCTGTCTGAACCAAAAAAAGGTGGTTGAAGGTACAATTGATTTAGAAAATTCCTCTGTATGCTCACCACCACCAACGTCAGTCACTTCACAGTCAGCCGACTTAGTCGTAGAAGTAGATGGTGACGGAGTTGTCGTTATGGACTCTATAAGACCTCGTTCTAAAAAATTTGACAAGCCGGATGAACTAGGCACCCTTTAAGGAGGACCATCACAACCTGTTATAGATTTCCCAAAATCTAAATTTGGAGAAAACTTAGGATCGTCTTCGTCCAGATATTATGAAATGTATAACAGCTGGCTGGAATACAGCAAAGAAGAAGACACAGTCTACTGTTTTGTATGCAGAAACTTCAAAAAGGGCAATATACGATACCAAAATGAGAAGTTTGTGAAAAGTTGTTTTAACAACTGGAAAAAAATTATCAGAGGCGTTAAAGAAACACTCAGAATCATCGCCACACGCTGAATGCAGTCAAATAAATGTGTCTTATCGTCAATCTCTTATAGTTGGAAATATTCATCAAAAACTTATGAAACATCAAGACGAAGAAATTGTTCAAAACAGAGAATACTTGGCTAAACTTTTTGATATAAGACTGACCCTTGTTCGTCAGGGTTTGCCTTTGAGAGGGCCCCAGGACGCATCTTTTGAAAATTATATTGCAAATGGAGGTAATTTCTTGGAAATTGCTCAACTTTTTTGTAAATATGATCATAAATTTTTACTCCACTTTGAGAAACATTACAACTACTGCAGCCGGCATAAGTTAAGAATAGGTGCCTAGCTCCGATTTAAACAAATTTTTGTGGGATAGCCCTGATCGCCCCTAGTCTAAAGATGGTGAAAATTTTTGTCGGTCTCGTGTAGTTTAGGAGTTATAGGTCTTGGAATGCCAAAAATGAAAGTGCTATATCTTTAAAACGAGTTCAGATATCGCCATAACATTGGTGCTGTTTAAAAGGATATTTTAAGGCCCTTTTATCGTATAACTATTTTTGTGATTAATGCCATATTTACGGAGATAATTAAACTTTTTAAAAAAAATTGCTTACTTTGTTTAATAAAAGAATTTTTTCTCCTTTAAATGACAATTAAGGTATAAAATAAAATTACTTTTTCAATAGATCATAACATTACCTTTAAAACGATATATAATATTTTTGGGTATCTATCGTATTTTTAAGCAAATTATTAATAATATCTAAAACTTCTGTGATTGCTTGCTTACAAATACTGTATACGAGTACTGCGAAGTTGCTGTTTACATGGGAATATTCAGGTTTATAATAAAAACGTTATATAATAAAAATAGGACTTCACATTACCGAGAGGATTCTGCTGATTGAGGGTTATGATACCTGCCGCGGCCGAAGGCCGCCAATAGGCGGAAAAACCTTAATGCAAAAAAATTCACATTACCAATAGAATTCTGTTGATTGATGGTTATGATCCCTTCGCGGCCGAAGGCCGCCAATACGCGGAAAAACCTTAATGCGAAAAAATTTACATTACCAAGAGGATTCTGCTGATTGACGGTTATTATCCCTGCCGCGGCCGAAGGCCGCCAATACGCGGAAAACTCTTATGCAAAAAAATTCACATTACCGAGAGGATTCTGTTGATTGATGGTTATGATCCCTGCCGCGGCCGAAGGCCGCTAATACGTGGAAAAACCTTTATGTAAAAAGCCTCAAATTACCGAGAGGATTCTGCTGATTGAGGGTTATGATCCTTTTTTTATTATGAGTTATGAGGCTTTTGAGAAATATAATCTATTCTGTATCTTAAAGTATTCGTTTAGGAGAAAAAAATTATTGTTTCTAGGAAAAATTGACATATTTTCACAAATATTGGTATAACTCCTTAATAACGTTATGATATGGATAAAAAAGGCGATAAATAGTAGGCAGTAAAAATACCTTTCAAACGGTATCTTCCTCGTTCCGATATCTCATTTAGTTACTGAGATATTAAGCTTTTAGTAGTGGCATTTATTTGACTTTTAAATGCTTCTAAATCTAAGATGGCTCACTTCAGACAAAAAAAAATTTGCTACTTCCGGGCCTAACGGTACTGACGGTACTAACGGTACTTCCGGGACTGAGGGTTATAATACCCGCCGCGGCCGAAGGCCGCCAATACGCGGAAAAATCTATGCAAAAAGCTTTACATTACTGAGAGGATTCCGCTGATTGAGAGTTATGATTCCTGCCGCGGCCGAAGGCCGCCAATACGCAGGAAAACCTGTATGCAAAAAGCCTCACATTACCGAGAGGATTCTGTTGATTGAGGGTTATGATCCCAGCCGCGGCCGAAGGCCGTCAATATGCGGAAACACCTGTATGCAAAAAGCCTCAAATTACCGAGAGGATTCTGCTGACTAAGGATTATGATCCCTGCCGCGGCCGAAGGCCGCCAATACGTGGAAAAACTTTTATGTAAAAAGCCTCACATTACCGAGAGGATTCTGCTGATTGAGGGTTATGATCCTTTTTTTATTATGAGTTATGAGGCTTTTGAGAAATATAATCTATTCTGTATCTTAAAGTATTCGTTTAGGAGAAAAAAATTATTGTTTCTAGGAAAAATTGACATATTTTCACAAATATTGGTATAACTCCTTAATAACGTTATGATATGGATAAAAAAGGCGATAAATAGTAGGCAGTAAAAATACCTTTCAAACGGTATCTTCCTCGTTCCGATATCTCATTTAGTTACTGAGATATTAAGCTTTTAGTAGTGGCATTTATTTGACTTTTAAATGCTTCTAAATCTAAGATGGCTCACTTCAGACAAAAAAAAATTTGCTACTTCCGGGCCTAACGGTAAAAAGTAACGGAAAAAATTTTTTTTTTTAAATCGGAGCTAGGCACCTATTCTTAACTTGTTTCACATTAACTTGCGCCATGTGTGATAAAAATCGAGGCCTGCAGGCAATTATCAAAGAAACTCATCCTCACGCAATTTACATCCATGTTTAGCACACAAACTATGTCTCGTGGTTGTTGACGCATGCGCAAATGTTTCACTTGCGAAGTCATTTTTTAACGGCCTCGAAGCTTTGTATCTTCACTTTGCACAACCTGGTCATCATGCGACCCTGCAAACATTACAAGACACTCTCGGAATCCATACCATCCGTGAAATGGCAAGTCTCAGTACTACCAGATGGATTTGTCGCTACGAAAACTGCCAAGCAGTACTGACAAATTATGAGGCAATTAAATTGAGTTTAGAAAAAGAGATCACTGAGAACCGCGACAAGCACACAGCGGAAGCAATTGGATTGCTAAATATTATTGTAACCGCAGAATACCGCGATGCGTAAAACTCTCCCTATGTGTTTTCTATAGGAATTTGACGTCACAGAATCGCGCGATGTGTCGCGATTCGATAGATCTATTCTATCGCGCTGCTCTCTTGGTTTTTACAGTCTTTGTTTTTTACTCACTCTCAGAAAAAAAATGGCCACCTCTTACCGAAAAACCTGAGGAAACCGTTGTTTCGCTGCTTTTACTCGTTGCTTTTGTATAGAAAATGTAAACTAGAACCATATGTTTTAGACTTCAAAATTTATTCAAATTTACAAGTAAAAGTAAATTTACAAAAAATTTCCACAAATTTTTAAAATGCAAATAAAATATGAATGCGGAATATAAAATGTTCAGCGCAACGGAGTGCTGTACTATCTGTTCTTTCTAGGGAATAAAAATATATTGAAGAAGGACAAGATTTGTAAGGCAATTGGTGAGCGGCTGGTGGCGGCGAACAAATTGCAGAAGCAAGCACATGTTTCCAGAAATATGGAACGTAAACAAATTTTTAACAGCGTCACGCGATGTCTATTTAAGTGCATCGCGGGACGAGAGAGAGATTCGCGCATCGCGGTATTCTGCGGTTTTCTGGTATTCTGCGGCCGACGGTCAAGTTCCGACTAACTCGCGAGTATTGCTTCGTGAATACATAACAACTGCTAAGTGGACTTGACTTGTGAACAGCCTTGTGCTTCCGTAAGGATTTCACCTCTTCTTTAAAATCTTGGTGCTGAATAATGCCCACGATTGTAATCAAGAAGGAGTGAAGCTCAGTTGGCGACAGAGAGACCTGAAGTGGTCTCTTTACCGTTTTTTAATAACTTTTTTAGACCGAAGCACGTACCTGAAGCATTGAAAAGATTAAGATTGTTATTTTTATAGATTATGTCATCAGATGCCACGCTTTCATCGATTTCAGCTTTTGTTTCTTTTCTAAGTCAATTTACGATTTACTCGTGTTTTTATAGAAAAATGGGATCGGTATCGCGGCTTCGTTCCCATGAAAGAAAAATTGCCCATAGAACCATAACCGGCAGCAAAACATTTTTTAAGAGATCTCCCTCGTGAAAATCCAGCTCCCGCTGGATTGTGTTGTGAGCTAATATGATTTACGTACTGTTGTTAATTCTTGAACTGTTGCTATTCTGTTGGCAACAAAGGTAGGAGATGCAGAGGAGTTAATCCAAGAAAGCGTGATTTCGGAGTCGAAAAAAAGGAAAATTACTTGACAAGCTACCCATCCTCAAATCCTCTTGAACGTTCAAGCCGTGGTAATGTTTTCAATGGTGCAATGGTGCGAGACTTTGAGCATAATGTCTTACCTGAACTTTACCACCGGAATAGGTGGCAGGTAAACGGCTGCTCCAAGGGCTTATTCTGAGGAATCAACAAAAATATGTATTTGACAAGACAACGGTAATTGCTTGTCGAATACGTGTCTGTTAAATTTTATTGATCCAACCTAATCAAACCCTTTCGAAAACGTCCCGTTTTTATTCTGCTCTTCTGGCAATTCATCATCCCAGGCTTGCAATATTCGGCCTTTAAGCCCGTGTCTTTGCTCAGCCGCTTCTCTAACGACAGAAACCTTCCGAGCGCCATTTCGAGTCTTCTAAGTTAGACGGTTTTTCGGAAAAACGGAAGCGTTACGATAAACCTTCCCTCTAGATTTCTGCGAACGCCTTAGCAAATATGATTTTCGCAGTGTCTCTCTACAGCAATGCAGAGTTGGGCATTAACTAGTTAAATCTGTAAGTAGTTATCGTTATCGTTAAAGTTACTTTAACTTCGTTACTTTTAACGAAGTCCTCGTTACTCTAAAGTAACTAGTTACTTTGCTATCGTTAAAAGTTACTTTGAGTAACGAAGAAGTAACGACGTTAACTGAAAGTAACGAAGCTACTTTCGTTACTTTTGTTCGCGTTAAAGTAACGCGTTACTTTGCTATCGTTAAAAGTTACTCTCAGTAACGAAGTAACGAAGAAGTAACGACGTTAACTGAAAGTAACGAAGAGTAACGAAGAAGTAACGACGTTAACTGAGAGTAACGACGTTACTTTCTCAGTTACTTTTGCTCACGTTTATTTAACGGCGTTACTTTTCAGTTAAAGTTACTCAAGTAACGCCACGCAAAGTAACGCGTTACTTTTTTCGAATTTAGTTACTTTTTGTAGTTTCACCCAAAGGAGTGTAAATGTGGGTGAACAATTTTTTGTTTACACCAAAAAAATTTTATTGAGTCAATCGATAGGAAATATCATGAAACGGATTTGGGACATGGTGGGCGGTGGGTGGTGACCCCCTAAAGTGGTCACACGGGGGTGTTTTGACCCAAAAATTTTTATTGTACAAATCGATAGGAAATATCATGAAACGGATTTTGGAAATGATGGTCGGTGGGTGGGGACCCCCTAAAGTGGTCACACGGGGTTGTTTTGACCCAAAAAATTTTATTTCGCCAATCGATAGAAAATATCATGAAACGGATTTTGGACTTGGTCCGAGAAGCGTTGGGTGGTCACACGGGGGTAAATTGACCCCAAAATTTTTATTGTACAAATCGATAAGAAATGTCACGAAACGGATTTTGGACTTGGTAGAAGGTGTACCGCCGAAGTGGTCACACGGGATAATTTCACCAGAAAAATTTTAGTGTTGAAATCCATAGAATATACATATCACAAAACAAATTTTACACATGTACGGGTACGTACGTATACATGTATGTATATGCACATACATTCATGTGTATATGCACATACGTACACATATGTATGTATCCGTACATGTGTAAAATTTTTTTGTAATATATTCTATGGATTTCAACACTAAAATTTTTCTGGTGAAATTATCCCGTGTGACCACTTCGGCGGTACACCTTCTACCAAGTCCAAAATCCGTTTCGTGACATTTCCTATCGATTTGTACAATAAAAATTTTGGGGTAAATTTACCCCCGTGTGACTACCCAACGCCCCTCGGACCAAGTCCAAAATCCGTTTCACGATATTTCCTATCGATTGGCGCAATAAAATTTTTTTGGTCAAAACACCCCCGTGTGACCACTTTAGGGGGTCCCCACCCACCGCCCACCATGTCCAAAATCCGTTTCATGATATTTCCTATCGATTTGTGCAATAAAAATTTTTTGGTCAAAACACCCCCGTGTGACCACTTTAGGGGGTCCCCAGCCACCGCCCACCAAGTCCAAAATCCGTTTCATGATATTTCCTATCGATTTGTGCAATAAAAATTTTTGGGTCAAAACACCCCCGTGTGACCACTTTAGGGGGTCACCACCCCCCGCCCACCATGTCCCAAATCCGTTTCATGATATTTCCTATCGATTTGTGCAATAAAAATTTTTGGGTCAAAACACCCCCGTGTGACCACTTTAGGGGGTCACCACCCCCCGCCCACCATGTCCCAAATCCGTTTCATGATATTTCCTATCGATTTGTGCAATAAAAATTTTTGGGTCAAAACACCCCCGTGTGACCACTTTAAGGGGTCCCCACCCACCGCCCATCATTTCCAAAATCCGTTTCATGATATTTCCTATCGATTTGTGCAATAAAAATTTTTGGGTCAAAACACCCCCGTGTGACCACTTTAGGGGGTCACCACCCCCCGCCCACCATGTCCCAAATCCGTTTCATGATATTTCCTATCGATTTGTGCAATAAAAATTTTTGGGTCAAAACACCCCCGTGTGACCACTTTAAGGGGTCCCCACCCACCGCCCACCATGTCCCAAATCCGTTTCATGATATTTCCTATCGATTGACGCAATAAAATTTTTTTAGTGTAAACAAAAAATTTTTCACCCACATTTACACTCCTTTGGGTGAAACTACAAAAATTAACTAAATTCGAAAAAAATTACGCGTTACTTTGCGTGGCGTTACTTGAGTAACTTTAACTGAAAAGTAACGCCGTTAAATTAACGTGAGCAAAAGTAACTGAGAAAGTAACGTCGTTACTCTCAGTTAACGTCGTTACTTCTTCGTTACTCTTCGTTACTTTCAGTTAACGTCGTTACTTCTTCGTTACTGAGAGTAACTTTTAACGATAGCAAAGTAACGCGTTACTTTAACGCGAACAAAAGTAACGAAAGTAACTTCGTTACTTTCAGTTAACGTCGTTACTTCGTTACTCAAAGTAACTTTTAACGATAGCAAAGTAACTAGTTACTTTGGATTAACGAGGACTTCGTTAAAAGTAACGAAGTTAAAGTAACTTTAACGAGGATGTAACGAATAAAAATTTTGCCCAATTTTGCAGCAATGAAACCCTTGTCAGCGTAACTGAGTTCATCTATCTTTCAACTTAATCCAATGGTTTAACCGATCCGCGAAAGCTTGTTGAGGACGAGTTGGATCGTTTACGTGCTCAGGGTATTTTGGAGCCAACCGAATACTCTAACTTGGCCACTCCTATTGTGCCTGTTAAAAAAATTGATCTATTCGCATATGCGGCGATTACAAAACGACAGTAAATAAATCTAGTAAGCCGCACTGTTTTCAAATACCAGCAATTCATTCGCTATCGCTCTCAGTAGAAGGCGTTAACACTTTTGCGCAGCTTGATCTGGCTTTAGCGTACCAACAGCTTACAGTCGATGAGAAGTCCGCACAAATTCAAACCATAGTAACACAAAAGCTTTCAAGGTCAAACGACTACAGTTCGGAATTTCATCTGCTCCAGGTATATTCCAAAACTTTATAGAGAATCAGCTTCGAAATATTCCGGGCGTTTTAGCGTTTTTTATGATATTATCATCATGGGTAAAAGCGAGATGGAACTCGCCACACGTTTGGAAGAAGTTTTTTCTCGTCTCCACCGTTCGGGCCTCCGCCTGAGCAAGGATAAGTGTTGCTTCGGCGTTTCGTCCAATGAATTTTTGGGTTTTAAATTAGATGCACAAGAAATCAGGCCTTGTCAAGGCAAATTAGATGCCATGCATCGTATGCCTGATGGGTCAGAAAAGCCCATCGCTTTCTATTCAAGGACACTGTCCAAATCTGAACGTAATTATGCCTAAATTAATAGAGAGGCGTTTGCAATTATATCTGGTGTTAAGAAATTTCATGACTATTTGTATGGACAGAAGTTTACATAACTTCACGGACCATAAATTTTTACTGGGCATTTTTGGTACGACCAAGCCTGTTCCAACCATCTAATTTCTAATCAAATGCTAAGAACAGAATTTTTTTTAAACGCCTACGATTTCGACATATTGTATCGGCCTGGGCCTAAAATGGTAAGCGCCGATTTTCTCAGTCGATTTCCAGAATCGTAAAGAAATGCTACAGTAAAAGAAGAAATTTTAATGATAGAAACAAAAGATGCACCATTCATCGATGCCTCATATATTGCAACTCAAACTTAAAAAAACCCAGAACTCAAGAAGGTCTTCAGCTGGGCGTTAAGGGGGTGGCCTGATCAGCTCAATCGCCAAAACCAACTATATCCATATTTTCTACGTCGCTCGGAAATCTCAGCTGTTAAAGAATGCCTGCTATGGGGAAACCGTGTCGTTATTCCTCCAAATTGTCGACAAGCAATTCTGAATGTTTGGCACACCGCTCATCCTGGCATCGTTAAGATGAAAGCTTTGGCTCGTAGCTACATCTGGTGGCCTTACATGGACGCGGATATCGAACGTATTGTAAGTTCGTGTCAACCATGCCAAAGCACACGACATCAGCCTGCACAGGGGCCAATTCATTTTTGGGAAACAACAAAATCCTTGTGGTCTCGTCTACATATTGATTTTTCGGGACCATTCAATGAAGGCTATTTTAATTCGTTGTTGACTCTTTCTCTAAGTGGCTAGAAGTTTCAGTCGTTCCTTCTGAAATTGAAATAAAGTGATCTGATATAAGAAATTCAATTTAGAATAAGAAAATTGGTAATAGTGAAGAAACAGTATTCCTTAATTTCGCCAATGATATAGAAATACCACAAATTCCGCATTAATGTGGAAAATAATATCTGAAATTTACGGAAATGTTTCTCAAAATATTCCTTCTGATATTATGCTTAATTCATTGTGCCTAATAATAATAACATTGTGCATAAATAAATAATGAAGTTATAAATTTAATCTTTCTCTCTAAGTGGCTAAAAGTTTCAGTCGTTCCTTCTGAAATTGAAATAAGGTGATCTGATATAAGAAATTGAATTTCTTAAGAAAATTGGTAATAGTGAAGAAACAGTATTCCTTAATTTCGCCAATGATATAGAAATACCACAAATTCCGCATTAATGTGGAAAATATAATATCTGAAATTTACGGAAATGTTTCTCAAAATATTCCTTCTGATATTATGCTTAATTCATTGTGCCTAATAATAATAACATTGTGCATAAATAAATAATGAAGTTATAAATTTAATCTTTCTCTCTAAGTGGCTAAAAGTTTCAGTCGTTCCTTCTGAAATTGAAATAAGGTGATCTGATATAAGAAATTGAATTTCTTAAGAAAATTGGTAATAGTGAAGAAACAGTATTCCTTAATTTCGCCAATGATATAGAAATACCACAAATTCCGCATTAATGTGGAAAATATAATATCTGAAATTTACGGAAATGTTTCTCAAAATATTCTTTCTGATATTATGCTTAATTCGTTGTGCATAATAATAATAACATTGTGCATAAATAAATAATGAAGTTATAAATTTAATCGAAAGTGAACACAGAATTTACCACAGCTTTGATAAAATTATTTCCAAGGATGACAACTAAAGAAATAATTATCCGGTCGAATTTTTTAATTTATTGAGTGTTAGCGGATTTCCGCCACATAAATTGATTTTAAAAGTAAATGTTAAACATGTTACACAATAATACAATAGATTGTATTAAATGGAATTGCACAAAATAAGAAAATTCTCATATCATGTATACATTTGAACTTTTCTGGTGCAATGTTTCCATTTCAACTTCAAAGAACTCAATTTCCAATTATTTCTGCCTTTGCGATGACAATAAATAAATCACAGGGACAGACGTTTTATAGGGTTGGAATATTGTTAAGAGAACCTGTTTTCACACATGGGAAACTATATGTTGCTGCAAGCCGTGTCAGAAGTTTTGCAGGTTTACGATTTTATATTGTAGATACTAATAATCATGGTCATGGTTGTTTGCTCCTGCAAAAATCGTTTGTTGGAAGATCAAGTCTTCTTATTAGGTTACAAGTTTCCTATTAGGCAGTGACTTGTAATGACACCAACCGCCCTGGAGATGTTGGGTTTGTTTTTAGACATCAGGATTTTAGTGCGATTTAGGTTTTATCTCGGCCAGATCATTCTAGCTGAGTAACTAACTGAGGCATTCATCTACCTATTGTTTGCCTCGAACATCGCTTTTTTCGCGAGCAAGGAATTTGAAAGTAGCCAGAGGCATGCCCACGGCAGTGTCATCTGACTGAAATTTTTCATGGCAGACTAACTACTAACTAGAAATAGAATTTATTAGATTCCAGTTAGTTTAATTACAATCTCTCACTCCAAAATTCACAAATAATTTCACAGCAATCAACTTTCAAAATGGAAAAACGGCGAACATAACGAAATCCAGCGAAGCGCTTGAATATTTGAGAAAAAGTCAAGGTGTTGAACGCATATTCGATTTGGTGTGCAAGTCATGTGATGAGCAACTAGATAGATTGCGTATAATTGAACGATATTCTGAGTTTTTTGATTAAAACTTTGTATTATTTCATTTAAATTGTATATGTACATATATGTATTTTGTATTTAGGTAAATTTGAAATTTTTATATTATTGACATTAATGAATGTCATTTATTTTTTGTTTAGATGCTGAAAAAAATTTATTTATTATTGACATCTATTCTGTCCAGCACAATGTTAACTTAATTTAAAGTTGAGACTGAATTCCCCTTTAATCCTTTATCCCCTATTTAGAGGTTGACTTTTTATAAAATAGGTACCCTATGTCCCGCGTCAGGGTTCCAGCTATCTCCACACCAAATTTCACCAGAATCGGTGCAGCGGTTTAGCCGCGAAAAGGTAACAGACAGACAGGCTTACTTTCGCATTTATAATATTAACTAGCTGTTACCCGCGACTTCGTTCGCGTGAAATAATAGGGGTATCCATAATAATAACAGAAATAAAAATTTTGCAGTGAACCGTTTTTATCTATTATTTATTGCAAGATCTTAACTTAACACCGTTTTATAAACAACATTTTGGGTCCTCCCATCTTTTGCAAGCACATACAGATTTTGTGGGTTGGGCACACGGGAGCACGCTACATAGAGTTGCCCATGGGAAAAGCACGGCTTTTCTAAATGTACGCCGGCTACTTTAAGTGTTTGCCCTTGAGATTTATTTATAGTCATTCCAAAAGCAATTTTTAGTGGGAATTGCAATCTTTTAAATTGAAAAGGCAATTCTGTCGGTATAATTGGAATTCGAGGAATCAACACACTTTCTCCTTTAGCTGTGCCACTAATTATAATCGCCTTAACAATATTTCGACCCAAATGTGTAAGTTGTAAACGTGTACCGTTACACAATCTGGGCGCATCAAGGTTTCGCATTAAGAGGACCGGAACACAAACCTTTAACCTTAGCTTATGAGAAGGCACTCCTGACAATTCCAAAGAGTTAAGAAACTCTATAGGATAAGAGGTGATTTGTTCAGTGTCCATAACATTATCGACAGAGAGATATTCTACAATGTCCCCTTTTATTTGTGAAACAATTTTCGCATTTATTTGTTCTGCAATTTCATTAGTCGACGCCAAAATTGCCCTTTCACATAACCATTCTTTACTTCCTATATTAGCTTGCAGTTCAGGATAAACTTTGCTCACCAATTCTTCTGTACTGTGAACAATATTACAGAACTCACGATTTAATGAAATCATACCGGTAGCATCTGTAGCAATACGACCTTCTCCGATTTTGAGAAGAGCATCCGCATATTGGCCTGATTCTGTGTCATTGTGCAGTTGTACTCGCATATTTGTTTTTAGGCTAAATTTTTTAACATGCTGCCATAGATTTGATGCCTTTAAACATGCATTTACTTCGTCTGCCGGTGTGCCTTTGGTTATTACGGGAAGAATCTGTCTAAAGTCGCCAGCCAGTAATACGACCAACCCTCCCATGATACATTGGTTGCCTTTAATATCCTTCATGGTCCGATTTAGTGCTTCGATTGCTCTTTTGTGGGACATCGTGCATTCGTCCCAAACCAACAGCTTACACTGCTGCAACACCTGTCCACGATCGCTATTTTTACTGATGTTACAGCTTGGTGTTTCTTCATGAGCTAAGTCCAACGGCAGCTTAAGTACCGAATGCGCCGTTCGACCACCATCGAGTAGCGTGGCAGCTATTCCAGAGGAGGCTACTGCAACAGCAACTCCTTTATTTTTCCGAATTTGAGCTAAGAGCAAATTTAAAAGAAAAGTCTTGCCAGTGCCTCCTGGAGCATCTAAAAAGAACAAACCACCTTCACCACTCTTAATCTGTTGCATAACATTGTTAAAAACTGTTCTTTGCTCTGGATTCAAACGCGGAATGTATTCATGTAGTTGCTGCTGCAATGAAATAGTATCGTAACTCATTTCTCGTATTAAATCACTACTAAGTTCCCCCGTTCTAATTGGTCTACTTAATCCAAAGTGCGATAGATGTCTTCCAGTTATCATTATTACTTGGTCTTCCACCTTTGTGAGAGCTTCGTTGTAGATAAAATCATTGTATGTAGCATTAGGATCTTCCAATCTGTGTAATATGTCTTCCGCCATATCAATTCTGTATTTTTCCCACATTTGCTGGGGATTTGAAAGACCACAGGTCGATATTAATATCGCAAAAAGTTCTCTCACCTTCGCCGCTGATTTGCATTGCACAGCCTCCTCAAGTGTTACATCCCAATGATTATCATTTTCTAATAATCCTTTTGCCTCACATACCTCTCTAAATGTTGAAAATTCGTGACCATTGTGATTTTTAAGACTTTTGAAAGAGATTGGTCCCCGCACATGGTGTAACAGCATCCTTAAGCAAAAGCATTCCATGTTGCTGACGTGCACAGTATAGACTCTACCTAAAGCATCTCCTGATTTAACACCAGGCCAATTCTGAACAGAGATTCCTTGAACTCGACGTTTCCATTCTCTCCTTGATGTATTCCAAGTATAATATCTCGGAACCTCAACGTAAAGAAGAGTTTTTGCAAAATCGTCTTTTGCGCAAAGTTCAAAGTATGCAAAGTGTTGTTTTTGGTGGGTTTAATATTCTATCACGAAAATTATTTTCATTAAAATACACCCTTTCACCATTCTCTAAGTGAATATTGAGGTGCGTTACTGTAGGATATCTTTCGTGTAACGGAAAACCTAATAACCGCCAGACAGCTTCGTTGCTACTAACATAACGGCCGGATTGATATGTTTGTACTTCATCTACCGGATTTGTAGTGTCCGCGTTTCTTAAGTTGAAAATAGCTTGGTCACTGCCTTTGTTGATATATTTACAGATATATTTTATAGCTTTCACAGAACTGCACGCTTCTACGTTGATATGGGCACAAAACAATTTTGATAAAATAGGGGAATAGGGGACCACCCAACTATTATCCACACTAATATAACCGCTGTTTCGAAGTTTTATCCGTGCCGTCCGACCTCCGTCTTCTGGCGCTCTTCGTCGATACAGGGGGTATCCATTTTCATTGTGAACGGTCTCTTTGTAGAGTCTACGTGGGAACTTTTTAGTGCATTTTCCATCTTTCATGAGGAGATTGAGCATTGTCAGGGCCACATGGGCCATGGATAATATTTTTTATAATAATGTCATGTAGTGCCTTGTCATTAGTTGGATCAGGTATTTCTGCGCTGATGATGTTATCAATTTGATTGAGTCTGAACTTATCTTTTAACCAAAACAAAATGTGAACATGTGGCAAGCCGCGCTTCTGCCATTCCATGGAATACATAAAACATAACACTTCTCCATAAATTTTTCCTTTAGTTATAACTGACATTAGTTTTTTTACTTTTAACCTAAAAACTCTTGCAACTATATCATGTCTGTCAACAGCGGTTTGTCCCGTTAATAATTCGTTGATTATTTCCTTCCATGCTGGATTACATGTGAAGGTTACGAATAAATCAGGACGACCATATGTGCGCACATAGGCGAAAGCGTCTTGAGTATACTCATGCAGGTATCGTGGACTGTTCACAAATGAAGAGGGCAGAATTAACATTTTGCCTATATTATTAGGATTTATATTTGCATCATTTGCCACAGCATCTTGAAGGTGGATATAATTTTCTGCTCTTAACTTAGTTTGATTTAATGATATATATCGCAGTCGTTCGCTTTCAACTTTAACATACATATCGACATAAAATTGATTGGCCAGTTGCTTGCATCGTGGTATCGTATTGAAATCATTCTCTCGTATCATCATATGATATGTATAAAAGTCCATACACGACACTTTTTTGTTAGGCAAGCAGTGGCCCGTAACAGGGTTGATTTGCGGTATTTGAAAATGATAACCCTCCTGCCCCCTGCTGAAAATTAGTGGATATTGCAATGCATCATAATATTTATGTGTATCAGGGACCCTGGCTAACTTGTCATTATGGGTATGTAAAACGATGTCGCGAGTTGCGAATTGTTCGCCTGTAACCACGGCAGCGACTTCATTTATTAATGGTGCGTTATACCGTCTCTCGTGCTCCCCACTTGGTGTACGGTCTGGGTGCATCACCAATTTATATTCTTCTCCTGGCATTCTCTTTAAAGCTGTTTTAAAAGTGTTGATAAGGCGATTATATTCATGTAACATTCTCTGGATCTTCAAAACAGTTTCTTTTTCCACACCTTGGATATTTTGACACCTACGCCCCGCTTCATTGGCGTCATGCCCCATGAAGTAAATTTGGAGAAACTTATGTTGATTATTATTTAGTGGAAGAAGAGAGCCAAGCCTATGGTAAATTTGACCTTGGATTGTAAAAGTCGGCGAAAAGCCTGGCATTATGACTTCTCTATCCACACCAAATGAAGTCATCTGGAAGCATGAATTGTATTTTCGAATTATATTTAAAAAACGCCTCGATTCATTGCAGCCGTTAAGAAGTAGAGTTTTTAGGGGTTCCTTTGGTTCACCTAGTGACGGAAGAGAGATTTTTCCACCAGAGCAACACATACCGATCGTTTCTTCCTTCCATTTTAATGCTTCACAATATTTACATTTTTGATCCATTCTCCCCACGATTACTAATCGATGATTACTATAGTTGATCAATGGGTCATAACCAAAAGCAGCGTCGTTAAAATCCTCCCACGTCATATTTGTAAAAGCACATCGTCTCTCTGTTTGTCGCTCAGCATTTAAATTACGCCGTCTTTGCGAATCTTCAAGCGTCTCAGTAGCTAAAAGAGATGTACGACGCTCAGCATTTAAAATATGACGGGTTTCTGTTTGCTCTAATGTCTCATTAGCCCTTAAGGCTGCATGACGCGCTGCATCTAACGTTCGGCGGACTTGAGTTTGCTCCAAAGTCTCTGCAGCTCTAAGAGATACGTGGCGTTCTGCATCTAAGGCCCTGCGGATCTGAGATTGCACCGGCATTTCTTGGATCCGATCACTTCTCAAATTTCGAGCTCTCTTAGTGCTACGCGCTAAATTAGATTTACGCTTACGTGGCATATCTTAAAACACTATATATATTAGTCAAACGAATAATACCATACCAATCCAGGGACTTGCGACAAATGCCAGTTCCACGGGATTCAAATTTATTTCTAAAAAAATGTTTAAAGTTTTGTTTAGAACGGGGAAGTGATAGCCGAAGTTTTACCTTTACCAATTTGCTAATTGCCAACTAAATTTGCCAGCTCAAGAACCCTAAGAGACACTTTTTGATTGTTCGTCTTTTTTTATTAATGTACGTACATACAGACAGAAATTCATTTATTATTGACAAATATTTTCTGCTCAGTAGAGCAATGTCTATTCAATTTAAAATTGAGATTGAATACAATAATTTACATAAAACCTTTTATCCCATATTTAGAGGTCGCGTTTTTATAAAATAGGTACCCTATGTCCCTCGTCAGGGTTCCAGCTATCTTCACACCAAATTTCACCACAATCGGTGCAGCGGGTTAGCCGTGAAAAGGTGAAAAGAAACAGACAGACAGGCTTACTTTCGCATTTATAATATTAGTATAGATATATATATATATATATATGTATATTATGTATATATATACATAATATATATAATACATATACATATAATACATATATATATATATATATATATATATATATATATATATATATATATATATATATATATATATATATATATATATAAAATATATATATATATATATATATATATATATATATCCCCTCTACATATATATATACATCATACATACATATACATATACATATGCATACATATACATATATATATTATACATATATATATTATATATATATATAATATAACATAACATATAATATATATATAACATATAATATAACATAATATAATATACATTGCACAAATCGATAGGAAACATCATGAAACGGATTTTGGACATAGTGGGCGGTGGGTGGGGCCACCCCAAGGGGGTCACATAGGGGTTTTTTACCAAAAAATTTTTATTGCACAAATCGATAGGAAACATCATGAAACGGATTTTGGACATAGTGGGCGGTGGGTGGGGCCACCCCAAGGTGGTCACACGGGGGTTTTTGACCGAAAAATTTTTATTGCGCGAATCGATAGCAAATATCGTGAAACGGATTTTGGACATAGTGGGCGGTGGGTGGGGCCACCCCAAGGTGGTCACACGGGGGTTTTTTGACCAAAAAATTTTTATTGCACAAATCGATAGGAAACATCATGAAACGGATTTTGGACATAGTGGGCGGTGGGTGGGGCCACCCCAAGGGGGTCACATGGGGGTTTTTACCAAAAAATTTTTATTGCACAAATCGATAGGAAACATCATGAAACGGATTTTGGACATAGTGGGCGGTGGGTGGCGACCCCCAAAGGGGTCACATGGGGTTTTTACCCAAATTTTTTTACTATAGGAATCGATAGCAAACGTTACGAAACGTATTTCGGTTAAGGTCCGAGGGGGGTCGAGTGCCCCCAAAGGTGTCAAAAGGCTCGGATTTGAGCAAAACAAATTCTTTACCAATTGATATAGGGGAGTTCATGGAAGGATCTCCCATTTTGACACCTTTGGGGGCACTCGACCCCCCTCGGCCCTTAACCGAAATACGTTTCGTAACGTTTGCTATCGATTCCTATAGTAAAAAAAAACCCCATGTGACTCCTTTGGGGGTCCCCACCCACCGCCCACAATGACCAAAATCCGTTTCACGATATTTGCTATCGATTCGCGCAATAAAAATTTTTCGGTCAAAAAACCCCCGTGTGACCACCTTGGGGTGGCCCCACCCACCGCCCACTATGTCCAAAATCCGTTTCATGATGTTTCCTATCGATTTGTGCAATAAAAATTTTTTGGTAAAAAACCCCCGTGTGACCCTTTTGGGGTGGTCCCACCCACCGCCCACTATGTACAAAATCCGTTTTACGACATTTACTATCGATTGGTAAAAAAAAAATTTTTTGGTCAAAAACCCCCGTGTGACCACTTTGGTGATCCCCACCCACCGCCCACCCAATCAATTTAATTTAGTATTAATATCACATACATACATATCATATATTTCCTATCAAGTGTAACAATAAAAGTTTTTTTTCCAAAATCTGCCTACATGTCTTCTTCTTCTTCTACTTTAACTTACACTCTATCATACACACAGTAAGGTCTCAATCGCCAGCAAAGTACTTCAATTCCTCCAACCTTAATTCCTCAAAAGGAATTGAAATTTTCAATTCCAAATCCAATTCCAAGGAATTGGGACTTATAATTCCATTCCATGTGAAAGGAATTTCTTTGCTCAATTCCAAGTCCAATTCCTTTCAAAAGGAATTGAGGCTCATTCAATTCCATTCCTTTTGCTTGAAAAGTACTTAATTCCACAGTCCTAATTCCTTGGAATTGGAATTGAGGTGGAATTTAATTCCCAAAGGAATGAGTACTCCCCAGCTCTGGCTAGAAATCAGTAAACAACCCAACTTGTAGAATATGTTCGTTCCTAGTCGCATATCATGCTACAAGTATTTTGCATGGGGTAGTCAGTGTAGGTTCGGATTTGCTGAAATGTTTTTGTACATAAATATATGGAAGATGGATTCGTGCGCTAAAAGATAATGAGTTCAAACGAACATTGGACCGCAGTTTGTTATTATGTTGCCGTTATGTTTTATGTATGTATGTTTTTGTGTATGCGTGTATGTGCGTCAGAAGAAATCGAACGCCCAAACTTGTGGGGAAATTTTTTATTTTTGTTGTGCGGAGAACACTTGCGCACCTTAGAGGAAACGTCACTGGTACATACGTTTCATTAGAATTGAATGAAAAGAATTAATTCAAAATGGAATTTGTTATGGGTCGAATTTTTGACCACGAACGACCACTAGTTTTGTAAAATGTCAGAAAATCATGGTTTTTAGCTACTTAAACATTTTCTCGAATAGGTATCTGAAAGCCGGTACCCTCACAAATTTTTTGACACCAAAAATATATGCCTCAGTAATTTAGTAGGTTTTGGCGGTATAACGGAAAAAGTGGAATAAAATCCAAGCGTATATATGTACATATTAGACTTAGACCTAATTTTTTTCTAAAAACCTATCCAGATTTATGTGAGGAACGGTTGCAAACGTTTCGAAATAAAAATATTTAAAATATTGCCAAGAAAAAAATGTGTATGGTCAAAAACTATTAAAAAAACCTGAGAATTGGATACCTTTTCTGGGCATGTAATCATTTTCTCAGCGTATGAAGTGTAATATATCTTCAAGAGGGATTTTAAGAATATTTTGGTATCATTATTTTTATCAAATTCAATTTAGTATTTGAGATATAGATATACATATACTATTGCCTTGTATATATTGTCGTTGAGCAACGATTTCAATTACTTTATAGGTAATATTCTCTAAAAAATTAGAATTTGGTAAATTATATAAGATTTAAAAAAAAAAAACGAAAATATTAAGAAAGCATAAATAAAACTGATTACGTTTCCAAAAAAAATTCTTTTTGTTTTCTAAACCATTGATAGAAAAAAGTCGATAAAAGAATGGTATAAAACACCGTTGCTATCTTAGACCAAATCTCGATGAATGAGATTTACAGGGCACAAAGTAATATACTTGAAGATACGAGGGCAGTTTAAAAAGTCAGTATCTTTTTGAATTTGCCGCGCAGTAACTTTAAATGCGACACTGCTCCCATCAACTGCCATCTATTAATAGACTGCTATAAAATTTTGAGCAAGCTGCGCGATTTAGTTTGTGTTTGACAGCCATTGAAAGCACACAACCTCGTGATTTTTAAAAAAGTAAATTCCGTGTGCTGATTAAGCATTATTTTTTGAGTAAAGAAACCATCACCGAAACCAAGGAAAGACTTGATAAATACTATGGAGACTCTGCACAATCAATTTTAGTGGTTAAGAAGTGGTTTGGTGGTCGTACCAGCACAAGTGACGCCGAACGTTCAGGTCGCCCAAAAGAGGTCCTCACGCCACAAATCATCGATAAAATCCATAGAATGATATTGGACCATCGGAAAATGAGAGTGCGTGAGGCGGCTAAAGGCATCTTAACTGAGCGGGTACATCACATTTTACATGAATATTTGGACATAAAAAGCTATCCGCGCGATGGCTGCCGCGATTGCTCACACTGGAGGATTGCACCACTTCAAAGGAGTGTCAACCGGATTTTTGTGCCGCACAATGGTCCACAATAGAAAAGCTAAATCGAATCAGGAGGTGATTCTGAGCCAGAGTATATATTTTTCTATACCTGCCATTCCTGCATTAATGCGTTATAAACGGAAGAATAAAGTGAATATACCCTCATCCCTTTGGGTGTAGGGTATAAAAAAGAAAATATCAAAATAATAATTTGCACTGATTAAATTTTTAATAACCCTTTCTGTCTACTTTTATGAAACAATTTATTAGAATTAAATAACTAGTTATATCAAAGTCGATAGAGTGTTGATATGCTAGGTATCTTAGCCCAAATCTCGGTAAATGGGATTTTCAGGGATAAAATAGAATACTTGAATATATTTTTGATACCTTTATCATATTCCAACTCAATTTAGTTATTGAGCTAAAAATATTGAACAAAGTTTTAAGTAAAAAAGTAAAAATGAAGTTTCCTTGCAAATTTTATGTTCTATGATAAAAATTGAGATTCTAAACTAAATATTCCGAGATATTTTGTAGAATATCTGACCAATATATGGAACACGTCGGAAAATCACCGTTGCTGGGTTCTAAACATTTTTTCGGCGAATGATACATAATACATAATAGTGCTCTATTACATTGCAAACATTTGTTTGATCAAACTGTCAAATTGTTTTTTTTTTCCGTGCAAAGTTGTCAATTCTCAGCTAGAGCGTGAGAGGATGAACTTGGATGAACTTAAAAAACGGCAAACAGAAAATTTGCAGTCGACGAGGCCAAATTACAAACAAAACAGTGGTTTATTGTGGTGAAATAAGATAGTGTTCGTGTTTGGGAGTGAAAAAGCTCCATTTTCATTGCAAAAAGGAGGTTTATTAAAAAAAATAAAGCAACACTTCCATATGTAACATAGCATCAAACAAATTAAATCAAACAATGTAATAGAGCACATACTTACTCTTTAAGTGGGACGTTTTAGGAATATGTTGGTATCAGATTTATTATCGAATTCAATTTCGTATTTGAGATATAGGAAAAAAAAGCTGCAACAACAATGGAAGAAATTTTTACGTAATTTTCGATCACAATCTGCGAATAGCAACATATCCGTTGGAAGCTTATTGTTTTTCCCTTAATACTGATACCTCAACCATGTCTGCAGCCTTAATAGTTCTTGAGAAATTTAAAACAGAAGTAAAAAATAAGTTAGAAAAATTAATATATACTAATGTTCTAGTTAATTAGTTAGCAACGATTTTGTAGCGAAATACTTCAACCAACTGAAAAATAATAGAGTGGTATAAAAATTATTCATTTGTCCCAGCCCATCTTGTTGAAGAGTTTTTCCTTAGCCATTAGGCCATGCAAACGCTCAGTGGGCGAACGTCTACAGTCTCTTGCCGCTTTGTAAAGTTTATCTCCCATGTTTTTCATTACCGTCGGCGCTGAAAATTACGAACAGACCACGTCCCAGCCTCGCTTCACTTTGCTCTAGTTTTTCGGACAAATCAAACATCTGACCAGTTGTGTATTATGTTGGTCAATAAGCTAGAATACTTACTTTAAAGTGAATCCAATAGTTTTCTGTCCAACGAAGATTAAAAAATACGAAATAGGTTCTTCGATTTTTCCTAGTGGAATTGTTTGGTATTCTACATTTGGCGGCCTGTGGGTTTTTAGATAGGGACGGGACGTTCAGAAGCGTACTTTCTTTGCTGAAACAGTGCGTACGGGACCTACAATATTTTGAAAATAATTTGAAAAATTTTCAGAGAAAATTGCTCTGAAATTCAGTACAAAGAAACGCGCTTACAGAATTCCCGGAAAATAGGTAAAGAATTAGTACGAATTCTTTTTGGACGATGTTACAAAGAGCTAAGTAACATCACACTTACTTACTTATCTTCTTATATGTTAGAAGATATTAAACAAATTTTATGACATTTTTAATAAATTACCCTTTAAGAATAAATGCTCCAAATACAATCCAAGATAGTATAAAATTTAAACCAATGTATGTAAATTGTTACCGTGTACGTATAGGTATCTACTTAAAGTTACACAAACCATTTAAAGACGCTAATCTAGCTAAAATTTCATAGATTCATCTAGAGAGGAGGTAATCATAAGGCAAATACGGATTATAATATTAAAAGGCGTATGCAAAAATTTCGCTTATATGATATCAGCGTTCTTTATATTGCATGCTTTCAGTATTGAACTAATCTTAAAAACATATAATAAGAGAAGTTAGTTAGTAAAATGTTTTCTAATTTCTAAAATTTTAAAAATAAAATGGAATTACTAATTATATGCTTTTGCCGGCAGGTTGCAAAATTAAGGCTTTACGTGCCAAAACAAATACTTACATCAAAACGCCAGTGCGTGGTGAGGAACCAGTTTTCGTTGTAACAGGACGTAAGGAAGATGTTGCTAAGGCCAAACGTGAGATTCTTTCTGCTGCTGAGCATTTTAGTGTTATACGTGCATCGCGTAAACCGTCTTTTGCTTGTAATTTGACCGGAGGTAATCTAAATGGCTCTGGTGGAGGTTGCAGCAAAACTCCACCCGGACCACCTTTAGTTCCAGGACATGTAACAATACAGGTGCGAGTGCCATATCGTGTTGTTGGGTTAGTCGTTGGTTCCAAGGGAGCTACTATAAAACACATACAACAGGAGACGCAAACATATATTGTTACTCCCTCACGTGAGAAGGAACCAATTTTTGATGTGTCGGGCCTACCCGATAATGTACAAGCAGCTCGAAAGCAAATCGAAGCTCATATTGCAATGAGAACTGGTGCTCCAGCTGGTGATGAGAATTCAGTTGTAGTAAATAATGGAACCGTACATACCATAAACTCCCTTAGTCAAATATTAAATGATGATATTAGCCCAGAACTTCTCGCTTCAATTTATAAGAATGGCTTAAGTTCCACATTTAATTATTCCGTCGGCGCCGAGGATAATGAGGCCGTCACCTTCGGCCTACCAGCTCATAATATTTGTGTTAATTCCGGATCGTATAATTCAGGCAGCGAGTCACTTATACATGCCACCGTTTCCAATTCTAATAACTTTCAGCTACTTAACCGGGGGTGCGAATTTTTAAATGGAATAATGTCTACGGGCACTTTTGACGATTCAAATACGCACCATATGTTTAGCGGTGGAGTGAATCTGAATACTAGAAATAGTAGTGTGCTGGGATCAACTAAACACACCACTAATTTGAACGAAAATATATCCGCCACTAGTGCCACCATCGGAAATGGTATGAGTAGATCTTGTTCTTCAGCATCTTCGACTACATCTTCCAAAAGCACCAATAATAGTGGTGGTAGTATTAGTAGCCGGCCGGAATTAAGCAACATATGGAAGAATTTGAGCGATTCGCTAGATGTTGATGAAGGAATCGGAGAATCACCAAACATGTGTACATTGCCGCCTGGTATTTTAAATACTAATGGGACTCATTACTCTTCATCAACAACCTCAATAAGTCCGACGGATTCGCTTCTTCGTGAAAGCAATACATTTGGTCAACTAATCGCAATGCAAACACAGCAACAACAACAACGTGAACTGATAACCAACGACAACAGCAACAACTGCAAAACCAATAATCTTATTGCGATGCAGCAACAACAGCAAATAATTTTGCAGCAAAATCAACAGTTGGCGCTTCGTCGTGAATGTTTGATTTGTAACGAAAAAGAGGTAACTGCTGCTCTTGTCCCCTGCGGACATAACATGTTTTGCATGGAATGCGCCAACCGCATTTGCGCGTCCCTCGACGGCGTCTGTCCTGCTTGCAGCCAAAGTGTATTTCATGCCATGCGTATTCTACCATAAAAATAATTTTATAAATAAAACATGGCAGCAACTTGCATTTATTTTTACACATAATGAAAACCGACATTAGCATATTCAATTATACGATATTTGTATTTTAGGGTTTTTGTATATATAGCAATTTTTAATATTCGAATAACAAATAATACATAAATATATATATATATATATATATAACATATGTTATATATATATATAACATATATGTATATTTATATGTATAAATGTATGTATGTATGTATATATATATATATGTATATGTATGTATATATATATATATGTATAATAACATACATCGAATATATATATATATACATCGAGTTATATATATATATATGTGTGTATATATATATATATATATAGTATATGGTTATATATATATGTATATATGTGTATACAATATACATATACAATATATATAATAGTTATAATGTAGTGTATAGCATTTCTTAAAGTTATTTACTACTTTAGATACAATGGTAGTTGAACTATACAAAAATAAATTTAACGCATTTTGGAGTGAATAATATATATTTATATATATATACGAGTATATATTTGAACTTTTGTTAAAATTCGAGAAATTTTATTTTGGTAATTCACAATAGTTATTTTTATTAAAATAAGTAAATTTACCATTAGGGAAATATATGTTATAAGGTTCCCAGCCAATTTTAATGCAGTTAACCAACTAGTTATTCCTGTTATATAAACTCTGTGAAGATTTAATTTGAGCCATTGAGTAAACTGTTTGCTTTATTTTATATATGTATTCTGAAGATATTATCTTTATTGTGAACACCAAAATTGACATATATGAAGAAATAATTTAATTTGTTAATTTTTAAGTTTTGAATTTTTATTAATGTTATATCCAATGATGATCTCTACTAAAAAGATGTGTATTGTATATTATTTTCCCTGAAATTAATAGGTTTATATATTTTCGTAAGAATAAATAATACATTAAGTTATATTTCATAAGAATTTATAAATGAAATTATAATTTTCTTTAATATGTTTTATGTCCTTAAACTTCAATTACCCTACAAATGTGCTACATTATTGTTATTTTGACTTGAATCTCATATTATTCTTGCGAATTTTTATTATTGGAAATACTTTTAGAGTGAGATAAATCATGTCACGGTTTATCGAAACCTTACAAATGTATTTTTTTGTTTTTATTATATGTGGATAAGTTCCTGGAAGATGGCAGAATCAAGAAAAATTGTCCAAACCTTTCTAGCAGTGACGTAACTACTTATACGTGTTTCAGATACAAATTTAATGGAAATTACTTAACAGAGCGGTATATGAGGCTGAATCGTATAATTTTTCATAACTTGCTAAGTTCACATTCATAAAATTCACATTATAGTTTATCATAAAAGCAAATGATCTCCTTTATCATTATGTAAGCATAATAATAGTATTCCTTTCGATTTTGGAACCTATCAAGAGGGTTTGACTTCTTCAAATTTGCAAAAAAATTATATATTTTGGCCCAAGCCTATTCTTTATAAAATGCAAGTTTGTTTTTGTCATTACTGATTTCATTTTAATTTATGTAGCTATACAAATAAAGCTTTTATTTTAAAACTCGATAATTTTACGTAGAAATATCCGTATGGTAATTCTGATAATACATTTAATGTATTGTCGAAAATTACTCGACAATTTTCAATCTATATAAAAAGAGTATCGCACAACGAACTGAAAACTCAGAAGTTTTAATTTAATAAGTTAAAATAACCTTAAGGAAATTTGAGAGATTAAAACTGTCCAATTATTGCGCATAATTAAGGTTTTTTATAAAGCAATTAACAGATTCTAACAAACGGAACACTAACTATTACAACAGAATAAATAGTATACAGAAGACGCATCTCGTACAAAACAAATTTTCTTCATGGGTTCCACTATAAGGACCTAAGCTAACAGATAGTACAAGCATGAGTAAAGACAAGAAAGTATAAAAGCATGACTAGAGGCTAGAGAACATACAAGCATGAGAAGAGACAAGAGAGTATACAGATGAAAAGTGAGAATGTGAAGCGAGTTTTTTTTATTTTCTTTAAATTTTGTTAACGAGTTTTCTCAGTTTTGCTTGCTAGCAGATACTAGTTGGTGCTAATGGGGTAGTTGTCCCCCATGATGATGGAGCCAAGTAGATGCAAACGACCCTGGTTTCAATGTAATTTTTTTACTTGTACGGAGTAAAGGAAGTATTGTAACCGCGAAAAATTTTGTATTCCAGATTTCAGCGGAAATATCCATCATCGGAAATGACCATCCCTGAATCCATTTTGACTAGTTTCGTCGTGACGTCTGTACGTATGTATCTCACATAACAAAAAAGTGACTAGCCGTAGAACATTGAAATTTTGCACCTCCCTTTTTGGTTACAATCGGTTGTGCCGAAGGGGCACTTGTGGGGTTTTGTAGAATTTTGTATACATATTTAAAAAACAGCTAGCCGTATAAGGTTGATATTTTGTTCATTTTGATAATTTGATAATTTGTTGTGGCGGAGAGTCACTTTTCTTAAGTGACGGTTTTGTAGAATTTTACATATAACTCAATTAATAGTCGTACAAGGAAGTCGTATGTTGCACGCATCGGATTTTTTTAATTTTTAGTAGCTAAAAGTTAGAAATAATTAGAAGAAATTAATAATCGGAGGGACGTTCGAATATATCGACAAATTTTATGACTTTTGTATTAAATTAGACTCTAAGAATAAATACACAGCGTGTTCATGTAAAGCCGGACTGATTTTGCGATTGTATCAAGAAAATATGCATGTAGTAGATAGAGTGTCCTCTGGCTGTTATCTCTGGTTGCGCTTTTTCTGCTTTTTCAGCTATTCCACACCACATGAATTCACGACGCTGGCTGGCAAAACCGGCAATATTGGCATATACCCACTAGAGGGCTGCAGGAGACGTCTCAAAAGACTGCCGAAAGCGCTGCTGAAAACTCAAAACACAAGACCACTCTAAAGAACAAGATTATTCGTCGCGTTTATGAATTGGAGGACACCGAATGAAGAAATGCTCATATCTCGATAATTCGTTTTTCTTTCAGGAATCCATGGAAATAGGGTTTTTTTCTTTACGCGTAGGGTTTTTTGTTTATTTGCGTACGTTTCTATAGTGGAATCGAAAGAAGTATGCCGGCCTTTAGAGTTTGAGCAGTGAGAATGAGGGAGAGTTTTTTTCGTTTCTTTACAATAGAAACACAATCACTGCAGCTATGCAGCGCAGCACTTCATTTACACACAAGCTTATGGGGCATTACGAATGTACCAGCTGCACAGTTGAAATTGAATCTATTAACTTTTTCAATCAGCTGCAGTGCTTACGCTTCTCTCTTCCAAAAGAGTGGTGCCTACCTTTTATTGAAAATCCCATAAGTACTGCCAAATTTGTATCGTATAGCAATAGCAAACAAAACGTCATATGTTTTCGACAGATGAAACAAAATTAACAAGTAAGAGCGTTAACTTTGGCCTGAGGATAAAAAGGGGGCGGGCGACGCCCACTTTCATATCACTTAAAAACGGTAAATTTTGACCTATTATCTCTTTACAACAGCTTTATTCAGCAAACACTTCATTATATAGTATGGTATACCAGTGGGCGTGTCACGAAAATTTTTGGTGCGATGACTCTCACTAACAAGGTAAACGTGGCACTGAAATTTCAGCTTTAGATCCAGATTACAAGCTGAGAAATTCAGCTCTCAAATTTGATGCAAATAAATTTACCTAAAATGTAGGCGTCACAGTAGTCCGCTTTTCCCCATTTTCACACAGAGAGCTCTAAATGGAAGAGAATATTCCTGTTAAATTCCATGATAGTGCTTCCGCTTGTTTTCCAATAATCGTGTTTTTTGTCACCAGTGGGCGGACCCCGACGGATAAGTTAGCTATACTTATCGTGCAGCTTATTTAAAAAAAATATTTCATTTACTTAACAAGACTCAAATAAGCACATTGCTTAATAGTTTATCCAAAACAGTGAAAAATCTAAAAATATAAAAGATTCAGGAATTAGATAAAAAATTTAAAATCTTCCGTTTAGCTCACCAAATTGAATGAAATTAATTAAATTTAGAAAAAACAGTATTAAAATCCGAATTGCGAAGAGGTTCATGCCGAAGGTATGACGATCTGCAATAGCTGAAATGAAGAGGCGCACATCGTCTCTACGTACGACGTAGGAATCGAGTGTTAGCTATCAAATATAAAGAATCCATAACACCGGATAGCTCACAATAAAAATAGCATTTAGCATTATTCGACGATTAGCGAGTGTTAACAAGTTTATTAGTTTTAGTTGACATTCATAAGACCGTATTCATTCACACATTCATCGCAGTGAAGTTTACGAAGACAAAAATGTAGGAATTTCTTTTGTACTGATTCCAACTGGGAGATGTAGCAGCTATAGTTTGGGCTCCAAACAGCCAAAGCATACTCAAGAATTGGTCTCACCAGGGGGGCGTAACAGTAACAGGGGGGAGTACAACGCCGTTTTCCTCCATGCGGACATTGTCTTACGTAGAATTATGTAGTTTCCTTTCCGTTATGTTATTCGTTGTGGTTTTCAAAGCCTGTTGCTGTCCGCAATGAAGAAGGATAAATGTACATACAATGTGTACATACTCGTACATAATGCATACGTACAAAGACGTCTCATTCGGAATAGGCTTCCTGAATTTTAGGCTTCCTGAGTTAAGGTATACACTGTTCTAGTGTATTCGTATGTTGGAGACATCCTATGAAGCCCCCTAATAAACCCACACATAAACGTTTTATGCTTGCTCTCCCGCATAAAACATACATACATACATACATACATACATACAAAGACATCTCATTCGGAATAGGCTTCCTGAATTTTTGAGTTAAGGTATACACTGTTCTAGTGTATTTGTCTGTTGGAGACACCCGAAGCCCTATAATAAACCCACACATAAACGTTTTATGCTTGCTCTCTCGTTGTTTCTCTCTGTTCTTGCCTGACCTTTCGTTGCTTGGTCTTCCCATCAGCTTTGCCGCCTGTAACCAAATGTGAAAAAGCATTGCATGTCGAGATGCGTCTTCTGTATACTATTTATTCGGTCCCATTATATAGACTTATTATCATTTTTTAGTGTCCTTAAAATTGTGGTAGTTGTGTTAAATATTTGATGTTCTAAATAAATTAGAAATTTAAATTTGAATTAATTTTTACTGATGGGTTTTGGAAAGAGTTGTCAACCCTTGTAAAGTTTTCGAAGTTTTCGAAAGTGTCGAAACCGAAACTTAGATTCCTGCAAAAATTGCAAAATTCTTGCGAAAAAAAGAGAACAGATTTAAACATAGAACTCGTTTGTAAATCCAGATTATAGTATATGAATTTTCAGGAAATTTTAAACAGAAATAATATTTAATATCCTCTGACAAATTTTACTAGTCAAATATCGAAATGAATATAAGCCAGAAAAAAAATTTATTATAAAATTTATTTTATTTCAACCATTATAAAAGACATATTTATGTTTGCAAGATTGTGGCGACGTATTTGAACTTATTGTACATTTTATAAAATAGTTGACTTATTTTGACTTATTGACAGTAGTTGTTTCTACATTATTTAATTTTATTAATGTAATCTTTTAACTTTAAGTATATATTATTTATATACAAGATTATTGAACAATCATGTTTTTTTATTCTTAGAGAAATGAAACTGAGAAATAATTTCATTAAATTAAGGCAACTGACTGAGATTAATAAACAGTATGAAAATAATAAAAATTCTTACATACATATAATAATCGTATATACATATAATATATACAATAGTAGTATATACAGTTCGTAATACTTGGATAGCCTCACAGGAAGTATAAATACGAATTTAATAAATTTTGTTTACTGTGCAACTTCATCGTAGTAAGTATTACCAAAGAATATACAATATACAGAATCCGCATCTAATATAAGCAAAATTTTTGCTTACGGGTTCCAATATCAGGACCCAAACTTAAACTTCTATGGCACTCTCTCACTTTCTCTGTGCATAGCCAATCATGCAGCAATATGTGTATGCACGCAGGCGCACACTTCTATAAAGCTTTGCTATTTCTATAGCGAATCTGTCGCACAATTCAGATAACTGCCAGTGCTTACACTTTTTATCATGCTCACTCACACAATAGTCACTTGCTCTTGTGTCATTCTTCGCTCTCCGCATACATATTGTATATTCTCTGGTTGCACGATTTTTTTTGTACCATTAATAGCCTGAGACTTTGTTTCATTTTAGATGTGTTAAATTCAATCCAAACTGTCGTACAAAACCTTCAAAAAATTCAAGGAAACATCATACCAAGCTAAAACCTCTGAGGGTTTCAATAAATTCATTTTTGTTTTCTGCTCATTATAAACGTCTATTTTACCTATTTCAGTGGTGCTCAGTGACGTTTTCCTAAAATTCCAAAACAAACACAATATTATTTCTAACTGCGCTCTGCGAATACTTTTTATACCCTACACCCGAAAGGATGAGGGTACGAGTATATTCACTTTGTGCTTCCGTTTGTAACGCATTAAAGGAGACGCGGCAGGTATAGAAAAGTATAATACTATATTCTGGCTCAGAATCACCCCCTGAGTCAATTTAGCCATGTCCGTCCGTTTGTCTGTAGAAATCACGATTACGGGAGAACGAATAGAGCTATTGCCATGAAACTTTGCACGAATGTTCTTTGTCATCTTATGCTGTTTGACCAGTGTCACTCACCAGTCTTTCTTTTTCTGTCACCCACTGGTGACACGATTACAGGAAAACGAGTGAAGCATTATCATGAAATTTAGCAGGAATATTCTCTTCCATTTAGAGGTCTCTGATGGAAGAAATCGGTCTACTGCCACGCCTACTTTTTAGGTAATTATTAATGCATTTAATTTGAGCACTGAATGTCTCTGAATGGCTTGTATTCCGGATCTGAGACTGAAATTTCAGTGCCGTGTTTACAGTGTTAGTGAGAGTCCTCATTGGTATAGCATACTATATAATGAAGTGTTTGTTGAAAATCGTTGTTAAAAATTAGTTAATAGACCAAAATTTAGTGGGCGTCGCCCGCCCACTTTTTATCCTCACTTCGACAGATGCGGGTGTAGGGTATATGAGCTTCGGCCAGGCCAAAGTAAACGCTTTTGTTATTATTTACGATCACACAGTTTGGTTATCAAGGGGCTAAATTACCAACTGAAGGCTAAACTAATGTTACTAAGAAAGAGAGAAAAATCGTATTTGTATGAAAAATCCACAAAAAATATCTTTAACTTTCAAATACTAAGAGAATGTTTTTATCATCTTAAGTACTAAGTGTACATTACCTCATGCAATACTCATTGCGTTGAAGCTGCTGCACAGTGAACACAATTTATTAAATTTGTATATATACGTGCTTCCTGTAAGGTTAAGCCACGTCCAAAAATAAAATTTAGATGCCTTATATTAAGGGGTATCCGAATCACCACGCGTATGTCGACGATTTTTCGTAGTTTCCGAGTTATGATTTTTTAATGGGTTTTTGAAAATTTTCGACTGAATCGGCTTTAAAAATTTTTTAAAGTTTTTTGGGAATTTTTTTTTAGCTCATTTTTTGTGAACTGTACTTTCACGGGTAAAATAATCAGCTTCGTAATATTAATGGCAGCTACAAAATTAACGAGTCAGACTTTAATTTTTAGTTGTTAACTTTAAATTAAAGATCTGAAAAGGCAATTGCTTAGTTCCTAAGTAACTTTAAAAACAGCGCTAGACTCTGAGCTTTCATAATAATACAAAAAAGTAGTACTAATAGGCTGTTATTCGCTGAAATCAGCCTTCAAACATACTGGGATGGAAAATTGCTAAGATAAAAATGAATTTATTTACAAGAGGTTTTCAAAATTACGGCCTCCAACAGAATTGCACATCCTAGACTCACGCAACAAATTTTCTTTTTATTTCAGGGGAGCGTGGAGGCCACCTAATTGGTCCGTTTCATCCGATCCATCTGTTAGGGTACATTTCGTTAAGGTAATTTTGCCCTTGCGTTGCGTAGTGACATGGGGCGCTGTCATTTTTAAACACCATGGTTCGTCTTATTTCGAGATTAAATCTTCCAGAAACAATGGTAGTTCGTTAATTCGTCATTGAGGATACCAGACCACATGTTTATACTAAAATGATGTTGAAAAATTTAAGGTCTCATCTCGTGTCAATTCTTAACTGCCCACGTGTGGATGTTATGAATTTTGAATGTACCAGTTCGCTCAAATCGTAATTCATCAGTCCACAAAATTTTATTAAAAAAATCGGAATCTTGCTATTTTCGCAACATGGTTTGGCGAAAATCAACCCACAATTGATAATCTCCAGGCAGTAAAGCCTGGACTCCCGGAATATGGTATGCGAGGTATTCTTCTCTTGAAGTATATCTTGGATAGATGATCTTGGGATGCTCAGAGTACGAGCCACAGTTCCATTGTCGTAGCGAGGGTTTTGTTGTGGGGAGGGCAAGCCTGACAAAAAATTTGATTATTTCAAATTATTATTATTCAATAAACGAAAACTAATCAATTCTTTTTTTCTTACCGTTATTTAGTATGTTCACTACATCCAGTTTAAAAAAGCTTCAGCTTTCTGGGTTTTTTTGCAAATTGGCTGAAAACTTTTTTGGCTGTAATTTTTTCCTTAACAATGCCATTTTCTTTGTTGAGCAGTGACATGTGAGAAAATCGCTCTTGAAGCATTGGGCTTCTAAGCCACTTTTTTATCCGCCTCATAGCAGAAAAACTTCGCTCACAGCCGACGGAGCTCACTGGAAGTACTATTGCTGCTTGAAAAAGTTTATATATGTACATTAGGGCAGTACTCTTTTCTAAAGAGGTTTCTCAGACTTTCAGCATTGATCTCAACATTTTTTAATCGAATCATGTTTTTCATGACCATCGCTTCAGCCTCCAATGCTGACGTATCAATTTTTAAAATTTTTTTGTAATTATTGATGAATCCTGTCCGTTCTTTATGTCCAATTTAAGAAATGCGTCCACTGCACAAGCTAATGGTAGATTTTCAAATCGATGTTTGAGATTTACTAAAATATTATCTACCACTTGGTAGTAAATGTTAATCTTCCAGTATTATTCTGGTTGCAATCGACTGGTAAATCTAATGTATTGCTTTTGCCCACAGTCGACTCTGTATAAAATTCTTTTTGTTGACGCCTCCTTTTTGAGACTATAACAGGTACTAGTGAAATCTCGTGCTTTTCAGAAAACTGCTCGATGTCTGTCCAAATTTTGAATTGATTTCTGCATGCTTCAAAAGTACGTATAGTACTTTCTATGAGAAACTGAGAACTGAGTAAAATGTGTGTAAAGAAACGACGAATTCTGGTTTCATAATAATTGTAACCGCAGAATACCGCGATGCGCGAATCTCTCTCTCGTCCCGCGATGCACTTAAATAGACATCGCGTGACGCTGTTAAAAATTTGTTTACGTTCCATATTTCTGGAAACATGTGCTTGCTTCTGCAATTTGTTCGCCGCCACCAGCCGCTCACCAATTGCCTTACAAATCTTGTCCTTTTCCAATATACATATTTTTATTCCCTAGAAAGAACAGATAGTACAGCACTCCGTTCCGCTGAACATTTTATATTCCGCATTCATATTTTATTTGCATTTTAAAAATTTGTGGAAATTTTTTGTAAATTTAACTTTTACTTGTAAATTTGAATAAATTTTGAAGTCTAAAACATATGGTTCTAGTTTACATTTTCTATACAAAAGCAACGAGTAAAAGCAGCGAAACAACAAATCCTCAGGTTTTTCGGTAAGAGGTGGCCATTTTTTTCTGAGAGTGAGTAAAAACAAAGACAGTAAAAACCAAGAGAGCAGCGCGATAGAATAGATCTATCGAATCGCGACACATCGCGCGATTCTGTGACGTCAAATTCCTATAGAAAACACATAGGGAGAGTTTTACGCATCGCGGTATTCTGCGGTTACAATAATATTTAGCAATCCAATTGCTTCCGCTGTGTGCTTGTCGCGGTTCTCAGTGATCTCTTTTTCTAAACTCAATTTAATTGCCTCATAATTTGTCAGTACTGCTTGGCAGTTTTCGTAGCGACAAATCCATCTGGTAGTACTGAGACTTGCCATTTCACGGATGGTATGGATTCCGAGAGTGTCTTGTAATGTTTGCAGGGTCGCATGATGACCAGGTTGTGCAAAGTGAAGATACAAAGCTTCGAGGCCGTTAAAAAATGACTTCGCAAGTGAAACATTTGCGCATGCGTCAACAACCACGAGACATAGTTTGTGTGCTAAACATGGATGTAAATTGCGTGAGGATGAGTTTCTTTGATAATTGCCTGCAGGCCTCGATTTTTATCACACATGGCGCAAGTTAATGTGAAACAAGTTAAGAATAGGTGCCTAGCTCCGATTTAAAAAAAAAATTTTTTTCCGTTACTTTTTACCGTTAGGCCCGGAAGTAGCAAATTTTTTTTTGTCTGAAGTGAGCCATCTTAGATTTAGAAGCATTTAAAAGTCAAATAAATGCCACTACTAAAAGCTTAATATCTCAGTAACTAAATGAGATATCGGAACGAGGAAGATACCGTTTGAAAGGTATTTTTACTGCCTACTATTTATCGCCTTTTTTATCCATATCATAACGTTATTAAGGAGTTATACCAATATTTGTGAAAATATGTAAATTTTTCCTAGAAACAATAATTTTTTTCTCCTAAACGAATACTTTAAGATACAGAATAGATTATATTTCTCAAAAGCCTCATAACTCATAATAAAAAAAGGATCATAACCCTCAATCAGCAGAATCCTCTCGGTAATGTGAGGCTTTTTGCATACAGGTTTTTTCGCGTATTGGCGGCCTTCGGCCGAGGCAGGGATCATAACCCTCAGTCAGCAGAATCCTCTCGGTAATTTGAGGCTTTTTGCATACAGGTTTTTCCGCGTAAAGGCGGCCTTCAGCCGCGGCAGAAATCATAACCATCAATCAGTAGAATCCTTTTGGTAATGTGAGGCTTTTTACATAAAAGTTTTTCCACGTATTGGCGGCCTTCGGCCGCGGCAGGGATCATAACCCTTAGTCAGCAGAATCCTCTCGGTAATTTGAGGCTTTTTGCATACAGGTGTTTCCGCATATTGACGGGCTTCGGCCGCGGCAGGGATCATAACCCTCAATCAACAGAATCCTCTCGGTAATGTGAGGCTTTTTGCATACAGGTTTTCCTGCGTATTGGCGGCCTTCGGCCGCGGCAGGAATCATAACTCTCAATCAGCGGAATCCTCTCGGTAATGTGAAGCTTTTTGCATAGATTTTTCCGCGTATTGGCGGCCTTCGGCCGCGGCGGGTATTATAACCCTCAGTCAGCAGAATCCTCTCGGTAATTTGAGGCTTTTTACATAAAGGTTTTTCCACGTATTAGCGGCCTTCGGCCGCGGCAGGGATCATAACCATCAATCAACAGAATCCTCTCGGTAATGTGAATTTTTTTGCATAAGAGTTTTCCGCGTATTGGCGGCCTTCGGCCGCGGCAGGGATAATAACCGTCAATCAGCAGAATCCTCTTGGTAATGTAAATTTTTTCGCATTAAGGTTTTTCCGCGTATTGGCGGCCTTCGGCCGCGAAGGGATCATAACCATCAATCAACAGAATTCTATTGGTAATGTGAATTTTTTTGCATTAAGGTTTTTCCGCCTATTGGCGGCCTTCGGCCGCGGCAGGTATCATAACCCTCAATCAGCAGAATCCTCTCGGTAATGTGAAGTCCTATTTTTATTATATAACGTTTTTATTATAAACCTGAATATTCCCATGTAAACAGCAACTTCGCAGTACTCGTATACAGTATTTGTAAGCAAGCAATCACAGAAGTTTTAGATATTATTAATAATTTGCTTAAAAATACGATAGATACCCAAAAATATTATACATCGTTTTAAAGGTAATGTTATGATCTATTGAAAAAGTAATTTTATTTTATACCTTAATTGTCATTTAAAGGAGAAAAAATTCTTTTATTAAACAAAGTAAGCAATTTTTTTTAAAAAGTTTAATTATCTCCGTAAATATGGCATTATTCACAAAAATAGTTATACGATAAAAGAAGGGCCTTAAAATATCCTTTTAAACAGCACCAATGTTATGTCGATATCTGAACTCGTTATAAAGATATAGCACTTTCATTTTTGGCATTCCAAGACCTATAACTCCTAAACTACACGAGACCGACAAAAATTTTCACCATCTTTAGACTAGGGGCGATCAGGGCTATCCCACAAAAAAAATTTGTTTAAATCGGAGCTAGGCACCTATTCTTAACTTATGCCTTTAATGTGTCCAAAATAATTTAGCCAGTCCTTGTGCATCTCTGGAGGTGGAACAATTTGTAAAGCCTATAAATCTCTCGATTATGTCTCTTCAATTTCTTTCAGAGTGAGGTCCGATATTACTTCAATTATTTCATTCTGGATATCTGGGCTGCAGTAGTTGTAATGTTTCTCAAAGTGGAGTAAAAATTTATGATCATATTTACAAAAAAGTTGAGCAATTTCCAAGAAATTACCTCTATTTGCAAAAGATGCGTCCTGGGGCCTCTCAAAGGCAAACCCTGACGAACAAGGGTCAGTCTTATATCAATAAGTTTAGCCAAGTATTCTCTGTTTTGAACAATTTCTTCGTCTTGATGTTTCATAAGTTTTTGATGAATATTTCCAACTATAAGAGATTGACGATAAGACACATTTATTTGACTGCATTCAGCGTGTGGCGATGATTCTGAGTGTTTCTTTAACGCCTCTGATAATTTTTTTCCAGTTGTTAAAACCACTTTTCACAAACTTCTCATTTTGGTATCGTATATTGCCCTTTTTGAAGTTTCTGCATACAAAACAGTAGACTGTGTCTTCTTCTTTGCTGTATTCCAGCCAGCTGTTATACATTTCATAATATCTGGACGAAGACGATCCTAAGTTTTCTTTAAATTTAGATTTTGGGAAATCTATAACAGGTTGTGATGGTCCTCCTTAAAGGGTGCCTAGTTCATCCGACTTGTCAAATTTTTTAGAACGAGGTCTTATAGAGTCCATAACGACAACTCCGTCACCATCTACTTCTACGACTAAGTCGGCTGACTGTGAAGTGACTGACGTTGATGGTGGTGAGCATACAGAGGAATTTTCTAAATCAATTGTACCTTCAACCACCTTTTTTTGGTTCAGACAGGATTCCTTTATTGATTTTGTTAATGATTCGGGGGAAGGATTACTAGGTCTTATCGCATCTACTTCCGTTTTACTTCCATGTGTCTTTGGAGTATTTTTAAAAAAAAACATCTGATGTCTTTGAATTTTTTCATGTTGCAATCTTTTTCTTTGAAATTTGTGCCACTATGGAGAGTAAGACTTGCCAGCAAGTTTTTCGCCAGTCGAATTTTCTATGGGCGTCTATTAGTTTCTATTAGCCTAACTAGTTGCACTTGCGCGTATTTCGAACAACATTCGCAACTGTTAAAAGCCATCAGGTATATGGGGATAGAATACAGTGCGGCCAAAACGCAATACAATATTTGTATTGAATTTTAATACAAATTCTGACAGATTGGAATAAAAGAATCGTAAGCGGGGATGCTCGTTTTGTTTTTTACGGCGAAAATAAGCGTATACCCGCGACAGAAGAAACACGACTACTATTCGTTTAAATATGATTTTTAATTGGTTGTGGATTATCTACTACTAATCAGGCCTTTAAGCTTGCTTGGTTGTAACTTAAATATAATTGATCGATTGATTGAATTTAATAATTTTTAATCATGTTTTTCTGGGGTGGGTCAACAGGTTACCTGGGGTGGGCAGAGCCCACCCCTGCCCCTACCTGGCTACGCCAATGCACAGTTCTCGTACTCGTTGATGGATTTCTACGAACTTTTTCCAGAACTATTTCTCTGTGATTCGGATCAATTCTAGGGGCTCCTTCACGACGGCCATCTCGACCAGGTATACGGCCTGTCATTAAAGTGTTGTGCGCGGTAATAAAAACACGACGATCGGGATATCGATCTAGTTGTGGTCCACCTCGGCGTCGAAGTTTATCCCGATACAGTCGTGCTGCTTCATGGCCCTTGCCTTGTGCAACTCCATGAAAATAATGTATTTCCACATATTTTCTTAAAGTGTACCTTATCTCTAACATTTTCAAGTAAAAACATTCCAAATCAGAATGCAAGACAGAGTACAATAAATTTAATAAGCAAAGTAGTCTGGATAAGCAGGCAGCGGGGTCAGTGGGCAAAGCAAGCGTAGTGGTAAAAATAAAGTGGCCGTTAGAGGCCGTAATTTTGAAAACCTCTTATAAATAAATTTATTTTTTCCTTGTCATTTTTCACCTCAGTATGTCTGAAGGCTGATTTGAGCGAATAATACTAATTTGAGCCTATTAAATACTACTTTTTATGGTATGTGTATTATTATGAAAGCTCAGAGTCTAGCGCAGTTTTTAAAGTTACTTAGGAATTAAGCAATTGCCTTTTTAGATTTTGAATTTAAAGATGAAAATTCAAGTCTTACTCGCTTGAACGTAAAGCGAGCGAACGTAAGCAAAACGCAATACAATCGTCGATCGATCGATTGATTGCAATAAAAGCAAACGAACGTAGGCGCGAAAAAACGTTCTACAAATAAAAATAAAAAAATTTTAAAGCCAATGCGGTTGATAATTTTCAAAAACCCATTAAAAAAATTATAACTCGAAAACTGCGGACATACATAGTTGTGATTAGAGCTGAGCGATATAGTGATTTTTGTGGAGCAGTTCCAACCAGTGACAGTGAAAGCGCTGTCATAGAAACAGAAACCTGTGACTCGTGACATAAAATAATAGCCTTATTTCAGACGTTCCGAAAATCGTCTTTTTATATGCAAAACAACAACAAAAAGACGATTTTTGTTTTCGTTTTATATTAAATGCAACATTTTTTTTAAATTATCTATGTATTTTTAAACATTCAAAAAATATACACAATTTTTTAAGATGCATTCTGACAATTTTACATTAACTAATCTTTAATAAAAGCCTCTATATAAAATCTTTACAATTAAATAATTATAGGTAATCTTAGGATATACTAAGCCTATTTTAAATTTTTACATTCTGCTCCAAGAATGAACAGAATCAAACAATTCAAAAATTAACTGTGACTGAAATATCTGCTTCAGAGGCACCCTGTGACAACTCGTCATTGTTTAGTAGAAAATTCTCGTTAGAACAGAACTGTGACTGAAATATCTGCTCCAAAAGGCAAACTGTGACAGCTCGTCATTTATTTAGTAGAAAATACTCGTTCAAACAGAACTGTGACTGAAATATCTGCTCCAAAAGGCAAACTGTGACAACTCGTAATTTATTTAGTAGAAAATACTCGTTCAAACAGAACTGTGACTGAAATATCTGCTCCAGAGGCAAACTGTAACGGCGTGTCACAGTTTAACAGCAATCGTCGTCGCAACTGTGACTCGTGATTTTTATGTATCTGTGACAAAGTCACAGTTCATGAAATATCGCCCAGCTCTAGTTGTATTCGGATATCCTTCAATATGAGGCACCTAAATTTTATTTTGAGACGTGACTTCCCCTACCACCCTGTATATACGCCATCCTTTACGTCGGTATGTGAATATTGAATAACTTTAAAAAAAAACAACCGATTTCCATATATGAGGTATTTTATTTAATTTGATCTTTTATAATTTATTTGGACTAGTTTTTGAATATAGCATTAATCAAGTGGCCGCTTCTATTGGCTACAGCAAATGTGCCCTTTTTGCTGCGTTTTGCATCACCGCCCAAGATGCTCGAGGGCGGTATAGCGTTGATTTTGGCACGAATATTTTCCTTGAGCTCGTCAATGGTCTAAGGCTTGCTGGCGTAGACTTTGCTTCTCAAATAACCCAACAAAAAGAAGTCGGGAGGGGTCAAATCTGGAGATCTGGGTTGCCAGTCAATGTCGCAATTTTTTCACACCACACGTCCAGGGAATTTTCGTTGCAGAAACTGCATTATTTGATTTGCAGTGTGGCATGGCGCCACGTCTTGTTGAAACCAGTAACCGTCCAGACCTTTTTCACATATTTTCGGGCAGAGATAATGAGCCAACATCCACCGATATCGATTCCCATCGCCTTCTCTGTAGAAAAATGGCCCAATGATGGTTTTGGCACAAACGCCGGCCAAAGCAGTCACTTTTGGTCATGGATCTCGTGTGGATTCTCCGTTCCCCATATGCGGAAATTTTGCTTTTTAACAGCGCCAGAGAGTGTAAAATGGGCCTCGTCGGTCACCAAAATTTGCTTCAAAAAATCATCAAGAGTTAATCATTCGACTGCTTAGCCGTATTCCAAGCGACATGGACGGTCTTTCGAACCCAATATTCTTTAAGTTATTTTTTGCACTTTATACGGAAAAAATCATCCTTCAAAATGTGCCGCAAGGTGGTTCCACTGACACCAAAATGCTGAGCGCGGTGACGATACGACATATGTATGTGGGATCTCGGCAGTACTCTCTTACCGCTTCAACCAGTTCATTGAAACATTCTTGGGCGTTGATGAACGGCATGTCGACAATATCCCACTGTCCCGTGCTCAACAAAATTCGACACCAAACGACGAATAGAGTTGTCAGAGGGTGCTTCTTGGCCACGATTTTTTGACGATATGCACGTTGAGTTGAACGGCTAACTATGACTATTTTCAATGTACAGCGTCACTATTTCGGCGCGTTGTTGCGATGTAAAGCGATGGTTAAAATTTTACTGAATCGACGTTTCAGAAATATGTTTACTCAAGTCAATCGGTCGATAAATGTTAAAGTTATTCAATACCGACAATTCAACATACTGAAATAAAAGATGGCCCCCCGTTATACTAGTATACTATAACTATCAAAATTATACATACACTGGTATCTTTATACTATATACAATCTTTGGTGTATATATGTATGTTTTAAGCCGCATCCCAGCCAAACTACTTTACCGATTAACTTCATATTACTTAGGGCCCATTTAACAATGTCCGGTTAGGTTAACCGGCAGAGGGTTGACCATCGGTTGAGAACTTATCTGCCGGTTAAAAAATTTGGTTTGCACCAACCTCTGGTTAACTATCCTCCGGTTGAGGGGAATTTGTAGGAGATTTTGACGTTTGTTGTGTTACATTTCTCATATATAGCAAACAGCTGTTTTAAATTATTGAAAACATAAAATATTACAAAAGTGGAATATTTAGACGGAGCCTGTTGTAGCTAACATTCCAAGACGGTATAAAGCTAGTTGGTTGGTACAATTGGCAGAATGGTGTGAAGGATGAAGATGAAAATAAAATTTTGATTTGTAGCAACGTTGGATGATAATGAAGTGCAGAATGATGAAAAAGCCGATGGAACCAATGACAGCGTATGGATTTAATTTAGGAAGACTCAAAAGTCAATAAAAAGTAAACTAGATAATGCAATTGGTTGCCTGCACGTCCACTAATTCTGAATACTCTATTATAATTATGTTCTTAAATGTAATCTTTGAAGTGATATTAAATAAAGTGAAATGAAAGAAATGTAATAGGAGTAATTAATTTTATATAGTTTGAAAAATGCAAGAATTTGAAAACATGTTGGCTGAAAAGACGTCTTCCACAGCTGACAAATAGAATTTAATCATTAACCGGACATTGTGAAATTGGCCCTTAGCCAGCGAGGGTGGTTTGTAGTTAACTTGTAGATAAACTTCTATACTAATGGGCCGATTGGGCTCATATTCACACTGTATGTAAGTGATGTAATGATTATTATAGAATGGCATAATAATCTAAAAGTATCCTGTAATACAATATTTTTGACAATTCGTAAATAAAATCTAAATATTAAAATATTTTGAATTTAATTTTTTGAAGTCAGCTATGTGTCAAAATAATTTTTAAAAATTTGAAAATATGTGCGTAAATTTCTACATTTTTTCAACTCTGTTTTTTTAATTTGAATTGTTCGTTTAGTAAATTGAATTAGAAGCATAAAATAAATTCAAGGGCATAGCAAAACTTTGCCGTTGAAATCAAAGTCGAAATCTGACGGACTCTATGAACAGAAGCCTTATGTCTGGGCCACCAACGGCTGCGTTCAGAATAGTCAAGCGGTGTTGGCTTTTTGCTGGTTTTTTGTCTGAGGGGGTAGAAAGGTCAGAAGGGCTGACAGAGCAGTCGCCATTTTTTCTAGCCAAAAATTTGTATGCTGAATCTGTTTAGCTCATTCCTTCTGTCATTAATTTTTAGTGTTTGTTTACTTCTCGTGTGGCGGCAAAGTGGAATTTAGCAACGAAGTGTTAAAAATAATAAAAAATTGCGCAATGGATTTAATTGTGAACGAGTATTCCTATAATGGGATCGAATATATCGTGCAAAAAACGGCGAATGTGCATTAAGCCCTACAAAATGGTGGGTTTTGCAAAAAAAAAAAGCTTTTGTCCATGAAAAATTCATTTTGTCGGTTTATTATATGAAAACCAAAGTTGCGTTGTTCGAATCAGAAAGTGGAATGAACCCAAATTTGGAGGCTGTCTCCAATGGCCCGGAGTACGTTGAAGATGTGCGTAACCTAGAAGCAGAGACTTTGAGTGTGTGCAGAATTAAAGAAATCACGTTTGAAATAGTTTAATATTCCTAATTATATACTTCTCCTTATACATACTGCAGCTGAAAGATCCCAATCACATATCAAAGCTGTGGAACATGAGTGGAACTCGGCAAAAATTAAGCTATTCCTGGAATTGTATAAGGACAAAAAAGAGGCCTTTCGCGATTCGAAAATTAACAAGTAAGAGCGTTAACTTCGGCCTGGCCGAACCTCATATACCCTACACCCGTATCTGTCGAAGTGACGATAAAAAGTAGGCGGGTGACGCCCACTTTCATTTCATTTACATATAGTAAATTTTGATATAGTAACTAATTTTTACAGCACCGTTTTTCTCAACAAACACCTCATTATATGGTATGGTATACCGGTGGGTTTTCTCATTTTATGTGAGAAAACTTTTTATTTTATTATAATTTTTTAGAATATTTTAGGAGAAGAGAAGAGAATGCGAGAATCGTGGCAAATCTCAAGACTATATCTCCATTTGTTCTTCTCTTAGCGTGATTTTTGTCACCAGTGGGCGTACCACGCCCATTTTTGGGAGTGTATTTGAGTTTGACACCATGGACTCGGGAATGAAATTTTAGCTTTAAACTCGCTCTACAAGCTGAAAAATTGAGCTAAAAGCAAGGAAAAATTCATATTTTCTATAAAAAGTAGGCGTGGCACTGGACCGATTTTCTCCATTTTCAATACCAAACAGCCTATGGTGACAAGGAATATTCGTACCGAATTTTATGGCGTTAGCTCTATTCGTTCTCCCGTAATCGTGATTTCTACAGACAGACAGACAGACGGACGGACATGGCTAAATCGACTCAGGAGGTGATTCTGAGCCTTTCTTTTCTTTTCTATACCTGCCACGCCTCCTTTAATGCGTTACAAACGGAAGAACAAAGTGAATATACCCTCATCCCTTCGGGTGTAGGGTATAAAAAACGTTGCGTGTGGTCTGAAATATCGAATTCTATGCGCGATTATGGTTACGTCAATTTGATGGAGGCAGCGTTGGACCGCAAGATGAGAAATTTAAAACAGACCTACAAAAATATAAAAATAAAATAACCAGCACAGGAAGAGGAAGGATAAATTAGTAATTTTTTGACATTTTTGAAGAAATTTTTATTGATGATCGGACAGTAAACCCTGGTCCTGCAATTTCCTCCTTGCGTCCATCAGTATTGCGGGGGATGTCTTCCGATGAACAATCTGCAACGGACATTTCGATGTCGCCAGCTTCCATCAGTATTGTCGGTTTCTTCAATGACAACGAAAATTGTCCTCAAAACTCTTCGGGACGTAGGAAATCTAAGCGGGCTAAGACTATCCAACAGGAGAAAATCCGTACGGAATCCCTGTTGCCATTAACCCGGGAAATAAAGGAATCCAACCAGATCCAGAGGGAAAGAAACGATATACTCAGAGAAATTGTAAACGTGTTGAATAAGTAGCACACGAACAAGCCAGTGATATATTATATTATTGTTTTTAAGAATTTTTGTGCCTTTAAAAATGCATTGTATTTAATGCATGTGCCTTAAAAATTTATGAAAATGAAATTAATTAATGAACAATACTAATTTTGTAATAACATGTTTATTTTATGAAGAGCGTTTAAGCGTTTGTAATATTAACATTAAACATGGTATCGAATAAAAAACGAGCGAAGCTCGATTAAAATACATTAAAAATTTTGTAGCGAACATTTTGAAATTGCCCAAAAATTCTTGCCTTAAAGTGGCCGTGGGTATTTAGTTTATAGTTTATGTTGCATTGTCATCCAGTTTTGAGCTTTGATTTCAATTTTGAGTCTGTAGCCTTTCGGAAAATTAGTTTAAAATCAGTTGCAAAATTTGTACCGAACATGAACCAAAGTAAAAGAATAGAATTTTACTTCAACAGCTATCGAACACGTTTCTAGTGAAATATAACAGATTATTATGAAAAAATCGTAAGTTCTCTCAGTTATCGAACGAATTCTAGTAAAAAATAGTAAAAGTTTGTGCTTTCTAGTACTAGCAAGTACGTTATCGAACGAACCTAATATTTAAATATTATTTTAGATTAATTTATTGTAAACTACGCGCAATCTCTAGGCGCTTTGAAGTCGCTTCTGAGCTCGGACTCCGGTCTGAATTGAGCGAAATTTCGTTTATCACTGGTGTCACATTTTCTGGGTCATCGAGTTTATAATCCATTTCCTCAAAAGTTTCGCCGGCGTCTAAAACAAAATTATGCAGCATGCATGCGGCAGCTAATATGGTATTGGCGAAATTAACATCGCTGCAATCTATATATTTAAAACGACGAAACTTGATTTTCAATATGCCAAATGCTCGCTCTATACTTGATCTGATTTTGCTCAGTGTTATATGTATATATAGTGTTATAGCGAGTGTGCGATAACGGCAGATGACCACTGTCTCTAAATGGTGTCAAAACCTGAACCATTAATGGATACGCGCTGTCTCCAAGAAGATGCTGGTCACTCATAAATAACGTGTTCGTTTCACAACAAATATTTTCAAAAAGGGGACTATTCCGGAACACCCTCGCATCATGCATTTTCCCCGGCATCCCAATTAAAACGTCTATGAATCTGAGATTGTGATCGCAAACGCCCTTGGGAAAAGTTAAATGTGTAATTTAATTTACTTTAGTTTTATATCTGATCCTTACCTTGCAAAATAATGGAATGAAACTGCTTCCTGTTGTAGAAATCCGTGGAGTTTCGTGCTGGCTGTTTTATAGGTATGTGGCATCCGTCGATGGCACCAACTACAGTGGGAATCCCACCTGACCGCTGCTCGAAAATCTAATAAATTTATACAAATCAATCGATATAAAGTGTAAGAGATAGATATAAACTCAACCTGGGCCGAAACTTGTCGTTGGTGACGATTTGGCCATTTGATGAATTGCGGCATTAATTGTGCCAGGCTTCCCGTTACTTTTTTAAAAATGCCGTGTCCAGTACTTTTCGGAATATCGAATCTGTCACCGACAGCTAGGAATGACTCCTGCTTGCAGATGAGCCACAAAGTATACAATATCTTTTTTGAAAGTGGGATCCCAGGGTGTGGGTATTCTGCACTACTGGGATGATTTCCCACAATGTTTTTTAATGACTAGAACACAAATTTTAATATTTAAATAAACGAAACAACGAAGCTACATTCATAACACACCTGGAAAGTACTCCTCGTTAACCGAAAGTGTTCTTGAATTTGCGAATCCGTGTATTGCGGAATAATCAGTTCAAAATATTGAACGTTTCGTTTTTTTTCTATGCGTTGGTTTTGAAAGATTCCAATACTAGAAACGAAATTCTGTACAATATCGGCTTGTGGTAAAATGGGGCCATGATCCAATATTGCAGTCAGTATCAAATTTCTATTGCTATTATTTTCCATATTAATTCTATTTGCCAGTAACAATAACAGTAATATATTTCAAAAAGATTAAAAATTTGTCTCAAATGGCACTGACAAAACTTTCACTATAGCGACGTCTGTTTATTATTCATCTGTCATTAATTTTCAGTGTTTGTTTACTTTTGTTAACTTTTTCTGTATATTATCACCAACGACTCAGCAACGCGTTTAGAGAACATGATTTATGCTGACAAGAACCAGCCAACACTGCTTGACTGTCTGGAAAGCAGCCAACGTCTTTTATAAGCGTAACAAGTAAGAGCGTTATCTTCGGCCTGGAAGAAGGTCATATACCCTACACCCGCATCTGTCGAAGTGATAAAAAGTGGGCGGGTGACACCTACTTTTTTCTAATTTACAGGGAGCACATTTTGATCTATTAACTCATCTACAACATCGCTTTTCCTACCAAAAACCTTATTATATGGTATAGTATATAAGTGGGCGTGTCACGCCCATTTTTGGGAATATATTTAAGTAAGGAAATAAAATTTTAGCTGAAAATTCGGTCTACAAGGTGAGAAATTGAGCTAAAAGCACGGATGAGTGCATATTTTCTATAAAAAGTAGGCGTGGAACTAGTCAGATTTTCCCCATTTTCAATACCAAACAGCGTAGGATAACAAAGAATATTCGTGCCAAATTTCATGCCGATACCTCTATTCGTTCTCCCGTAATCGTGATTTCCACAGACGGACGGACGGACAGACAGACAGACGGACGGGCTGGACAAAATTATTTTTTTGGTTTTTTGTATTTGCTAGGTTGTGACAAGAAAAAAATTGTATGGGACCGTGGTTGCTTGCCCCCCGTTTAGACGGGAGGGGGTAAACTAGAAATTTATTGAAAAAATGTAAAAACATAAGTTTAATCGATGAAAAAAGAAAAAACACGTAAGTAAGAAATTTTTTTTTCTTTAAGCAAAGTATCCCAATAAATTCTTGTTAAAATGTTGAAAATTAATAATGTTTGCTGACAAAAAGATATGAGGACCAGTAAGTGTAAATTTAATCAAAGTAGACATTTTCAATTAAATTTATTTTAAATTATTTACACACATACATGCATACATATGTAGATGTATACATTTCTTTCCGCAGTATCTTTATACGAATCATTCACTGAATCGGTTAAGTCACTCCTATGTAAATTATATATATTTTTAGTGTTTTTTGTATGTGTGTATATATATATATATATGTACTTAAAAAGTAGGCGTAACTTTGATATCGAAAATGGAAAACACCCTATTCCATTTTCGATGTCAAAGAGCTCTACGTAGCGTAGGAGAGAATATTCATGGCAACTTCTATGACGATGCTTTAATTCGTTCTTCTATAATCGTCGCTTCTGTCACCAGTGGGCGAACCACGCCCATTTTTAGGAATATATTTACGTCTGAGACGTTCGACTCGCGCTAAAAATTTTATCTTTAAATGCACTCTACCAGCTGAGAAATTGAGCTATAAGCACGGATGAATTTATATTCCCTATAAACAGTAGGCGTGACACTATTCTGATTTTCCCTATTTTCAATATTAAACAGCCTAGGATAACAGCGAATATTTGTACCAAATTTCATTCGTTCTCCTACAATTGTTATTTCCACAGGCGGACGGATTGACGGACAGACAGGCAGACAGACAGACGGTCGGATAAGCTAAATCGATTCAGGAGGTGATTCTGAGCCACAATATATGTAAATTTCTGTACCTGCCACGCCTTTTTTACTGCGTTACAAACGGAAGGGCAAAGTGAATATGTATGCCCTCATCCTTCAGAATGTAGGGGGAAAAAACATAGATGTGCAAATATATCGCAATGAAATTTTATACCGAGTTAAAATAGATGAACGCGCGTATAATATATATAAATTTCAGAGCGGGTAAATGAGGTGACATTTAACTTTTCTTCTTATGAAGTTGAACAAGGAAAACAAATTTTTTTTTTTAAGATTGTATTTATAAATTATTCCTAAAACATATAACTATTAAATTTATCCTTAAAGAATAATACTAACCCTCAGTTTAAAGCTGCATAATACAAAAATAGTCCAGAACTTCTTTAACGTGAATAATAATCGTATTATCAGATGAACAACCGCAGCTAATTTTCCTAAAAAATTTACGTTTTCCTATATACCTACCTGCGTAAGTCATCATAGTAGGTTGACCGGGGAAAAAATTTTTCAGAATTCTAGTTGTGTGGGTTCTCTCTTTGTATTGCGATAGGAATATTCAGGATAGTAAATTATTGTTTTTGTCCAGCTAGCTTGTTCTAGACGAACCACTGTGCGACGTAGTGAGCGGAAGGGAGGGGAGCACCGCCCCGGGTGACACCCAAACAAACTAAACAAATAAACAGCTTAAAAATGAGAGAATAAAGAAGTACAAAATCAATTATTATGTATAAAGTAGCAATGGAAACTTATTTTAAACCTAGCCTATAGTCGATAGTATAATCGATAGCGATGACTCCCGAGCAGAAAAATTAACAGTACAAACCATTTATTGAGTTATTTTCAAGTAGAAATGTAAATATTGGGTGTGTTTTTAAAACCGATAGAACATCATATTGTAAAAAATAGCACACAAAGTTTCATTTTAATTAAAATCTATTATTTATTTAAAAGATCAAAACATGGCATTAATATATGAAAATGATATCAGGAATTTGGCCAAAATGGTTGTTTTTAATGAATCACATTTTGGACCACTTTTAGCACCGTTGGACGTATGTCAGAAATAACACGAATAATGTTCGCATCTAAGGCATCAATTGTTGCTGGTTTATCAGCATAAACTATTGACCTCACGTGACTCCACAGAAAATAATCGAGAGGAGAAAAATTACACAATATCGCCATATTTTGATTTTAAGAATTTGATGCAAAAACTTATCAAAACATACTCAGTAATTATGGTTTCTCTGCATCTAGGGTACCGTTGCGAGGGAGACCAACGACTCTAAACAGTAATTGCTAAGTGTTGGCCAAGTTTTGTGGCGTTGGAATTTTTTTCATTTCGGGATTTACACAATAACTGGGATGTTGTTGTTTCGGAATATTACTGCATCTCAAAAATAATTAATCATGGTGCGGTAACGATGAAGAAATAAGGTCCGATGATGGGTCTTTTGTGTATTATTTTTTGCTTAACACAATTTTGCGAGAAAAGAACGAGTCAGATGCTGATTATAAGTTTGGCGAATCGGGTGTTTTCAAAGTAAATGTGAATAATTTGGGTGCGTTATTCAAGCGTGCGTCTAAGATGATTTTCCAAAGTATACAGATCATAATTGGTAGCAAGAGAGCGCAGTATAGCTGCTTTTTGGCAGTCAACCCGTCAGTATGGTCTACCAAAGAACATACAATATAAAGAAGGTGAAAATGTATCTCATATAATCTAAATTTTTGCTTACTGGGTGCTTATTTGGTTCCAATATCAGCCAAACTTCAATTTCTATGTCGGGTTTCTCGCATATCGCTACCCATGCTTACAATTTATATGACGAATCTCTCGCACATGGCGACCCAAATTTCAATTTCTATAGCGGCTGTCTCACATATCGCTACCCATGCTTTCAATTTATATGACGAATTTCTCACACATAGCGACCATCTCTCACTATTCTCTGTGTATAGCCAATCATGCAGCAATATGTGTATACACTAGGCTGGTCCTTATTTTTCAACTTCCGATTTTTTTTTGTCTTACCCTTTTAAATTATGACACGTAATAAAAAAATTATAAGTACCAATTTTTAGTGAAATCGGATTACGGGAACCCGTGCCCCATTTAAAGCAAAGTTTAACATACGTATTCTGAGATTCACGAACTATTGGATCGTCTCGAAATTGCATTGAGAACAACAACAAAAATCGTCTCTTTGTTGTTGTTTGCAATGCAATTTCGAGACGATTCAATAGTTCGTGAATCTCAGAATACGTATGTAAAAATTTAACCACGGCATAAGTGTACCGTAACTGTAATTACACACACTTATTAAATACACTTTAGCTCTTGCTGAGAGTTCAAAAAAATAATAAACATTTCATTTTGCAAGTACTAGAAGATTATCGGCGGTGTTATCCCGATGCGACTAAAATCAACCTGAGCGATATAGTGATTTTTGTGGAGCAGTTTCAACCAATGACAGTGACAGCGCTGTCACAGATACAAAAACCTGTGACTGGTGACATATATACATATATATATATATATATACTAAACAGACACAAACACACACATATATATATATTTATAAACACTATAAACACTGCGATTCTCTCTCAGCCTCCAAAACAGATTTCATATGACGACGCAAGCTTTGGCATTTCTGTGGCGACTCTCTCGCACAATTCAAATGACTACCCGGTCACCTGCTCTTGTGTAATTCATCGCTCAACACATACGCATTTTCTTGATGCAATTCCAAAATATAAAAACTGCAACGGGGATCTTTGCATGGACACATTAAGTATTTATTCTTAGAGGGAACTATTTGTAAGTTAGTTAAACGCTTAGACCTAGAAAGCTGAAATTTTGCAAAGACGTTTCCTTTATGATGTATACAAGCAATAAGAACGGATATTTCGAAATTCTACCCTTAAGGTGGTGAAAAGGGTTTGCAAAGTTTGTATGAGGAATATTTTATTTTTATTTGCTTGAAACTTGGTCTTAATACTCTTTGGTATAATTAATCAAATACATATTTCGGCATTTTTCAAAATCCAATCCCTGAAGGGGTGATAACGGGTTGCAACCTTTGTATGAGGAATATTTCATTTGTGATCGGAGGCAACACACGCTTTCTAACCATTTAAACAGAATGAGCCTCAGCAACGCGGAGACGGGTACATCTAGTTAATAATAAGAATTAATAATCTCCGTTTAATAATTTTTTAGAGAGAGCTACTAGCTAGTAGAGCTATAAGTATTGAACGAATAGTCCATAAATCAACGTAAATAGATCAAATTAATAGAAGTGGGAAATTTTTGCGAAGGACCTGGTTTGCTACTCGGAAGCTTCTCTCCTTTCTGTTCTTCGTATAATCAGAGATTCAAAGTGGTTGTAACACTTTAACATTATATGGAGTAGTGGCAACAAAACGGCGCTGACTGCGCTACTTATGATATAGTACCCAAGTGGTGTGGCTTAACACATACACACCAAGGACTTAATACAGGGTGTTCCGAATAAGATTCATTAAAAGGGCCAATTTTCCCTTGTTTACACCTTTTCCAATTGTAGTTCAGAAAGCGTCAAATGTATTTCAGAAATGGTCACTTTTATTTCAGAAACCGTCAAATGTATTTCAGAAATCGTCATTTTTATTTCAGAAATTGTCATTTTTATTTCAGAAACCGTCAAATGTATTTCAGAACTCGTCATTTGTATTTCAGAAATCGTAATTTATATTTCAGAAACTATCAAATGTAGTTCAGACATTATTAAATGTAGTTCAGAAACTGTCAAATGTAGTTCAGAAACTATCAAATGTAGTTCAGAAACTATCACATGTAGTTCGGAAAATTTTAATTGTATAGGGTGTTTGTTTTCGGTGGGCCTATTGAGCTAATTTTTAAAATTCCTGTGTATATGCGTATGCAGAAAGGAAACACTATTGAATATCCTATTATTCCATACGATTTATTGTTTTATATAATTTACAACATTGTTATAACAGCAATATTCTTATATAATTAACAACATAGGTTTACTGCCCGATAGACAGATGAAGAGATTCATTCAGAGTTTTGCCACTGTCCTGCCACTTTTGGATAACAGGCGCTACCCATTCATTGGCAGTGGCAGCGTACATTATATGCCCATTACATACGGGCAGTAAATAGCAAATATTCAATGGTGTTTCCTTTCTACATACGCATATAACAGGAATTTAAAAAATTAGCTCATCAATAGGCCCAACGAAAACAAATACCCCTGCAGAAAAAAAGTCAACTAGTGCACATGAAAAATAGTTCTGGAACTATAGAAACTGAAGTAGCCACCGAACTAGTGCAAAGAAAATGCAAAAAGTGGCTAATACTTTGTTGAAACTTGTTCAATTTTTTACATATAGTTTTTCAAATAATGCCAAGATAAAAAATAAATTAAAAATTGAAAAATGATACTATTCAGCTTTCAATATTCAAGCGAAGAATACGGTTATAGATTTTATCATAAAAAATCGTCGCGCAAAAGTTCTGATCGTTCTGAATCAAAGTTTTTGAATCTGAATTACAAAGTATATTGCAGTGAGTATTTTGCATATAAATAAATACATAAATTAATAATAAATAATTATAATTTAATAAATATAAATTTATAATATATATTAAAAAAAACTTAGTGAAAAATGAGTTGCAGCAAGAGACATTTAAAGAGATTAGTTAGCAGAGAAAAAAAGGCTTACGTTGGGAGATTAAGACTTAACACCGCAGCTACTCGAAATAAGTTAGAAAAGATGTTTATAGGTGTAGATGAAGAGGAAGGAAGGCAAGAACGTTTAGAAGAAAAAGGAGATGAATGTGATATTTTCATAAAACAGGGGAACAGTACGGTCAATAGGGGGACTACTAATGTCAATAGTACGGTTTGTTGACATTGAAAGTATGCCAGTTCTTCCCGTTGGAATATATTTAGGTAAACAGAAGCCAGAAAGTGCTACAGAATATTTAAATAAATTTATAACAGAAATGCAGGATATTATGAAGAAAGGTGTAGAAATCGGTGGTAAAACAATCGAAGTTCAGGTGAGAGCTATTATTTGTGATGCTCCAGCTAAAGCATATATTTGCGGCGTTCCTGGTCACACGTCCAGTCACGGTTGTGCAAAATGTACACAAATTGGACGGAGAATGGACAATGTCCTAACCTACACAGTAGAATGTGGACAGCTTATTTCGGATAATGATTTTGCGGCTAGAACATTCATAAATCATCACTCCAAAAATTTCAGAGAGAGAATATAACCACTCGAAAAAATAAACATCAGAATGATAACTCAGGTACCTTTAGACTGCATGCATCTAATTGATTTGGGTGTAATGCGAAAATTTTTATTACGGATTATCTACAACAAGGGTAACTTTAGAATATCTAAGGAAAAGAAAACCGAAATGTCGCAAGCTCTAGAATTCCTTAGAAAACATATACCTAAAGAATTTGTGAGAAAACCTAGGCATTTGGATGAAATTTTGCGATGGAAAGCCACAGAATTCCGTCAATTCCTTTTGTACACAGGTATTTCCGTTTTAAAAAACAGAGTTAATGATGATTTGTATTATGAGTTTTTGCTTCTGCATTGCTCATATAGAATACTTTGTTGTCCAAAACAATATCAACAAAACCTACAGACTTCTCAAGATATGCTAAATTTGTTTGTTAAAAACTTTCCGATGTTATTTGGTGATAATAGTGTTTCCCACAATGTCCATAGCTTGTTGCATTTAAGGGAAACTATAGAATATTTAGGAATACCAACGACGTCTTCCGCCTACAGTTTCGAAAATTATTTACAAATTTTGAAGAAATACGTGAAAAAACCAACAAAAATTTTACAACAACTATACAACAATATTGAATGTGAAAGCCAAATTATTCCTTCGGCAAAAACTGGTTTCCAAATAGTTAGAAATAAAATTGTCTCTCTTAACATCAATAAATGCACTTTAACTTCAAAGAAACCAAACGATTATTGCTGTGTCAAACCTTTTGTTCTTATTGAAATTCAGTCATTTTTACAAAGCGACGAAAATTATATCGTTGGAAGAAGATTTTTAAATGTTAGACGTTTTTATCAGGATCCTGTCGATTCAAAAACACTGGGAATATGTTTAGTAGATTCTAAACCTTCAGAATGTGAAGAAATGTTTTCTTTAGGTCAAGTAGAATGTAAAATGGTGGGCCTTCCTTATGAGGGAAATTTACTCTTGAGCCCAATGTTACACAGTTCATTTTAGTTACTTAGAAAATTTCTTATAATATAAAAAAATAAAAATAAAATTATAATATAAAACAATACAAAAAAAAAATTTCAATAATGTTAATATTGTGCAGAACATGTACAAGCTGCAAAAAACTAAGCGTTTTGGTGAAAATTTTGATGCAACGATGCAGAGTTAATGTAAGTACAAAATTATTCCAAAATAAACTTTTACTATATATCCTTATCTCAAAAACATACAAGAATTATCGTGCTTTTTAATTACAGATAATTCTTCAGGAGAATGCCAAAATTGCAAGAAAAAATGTATTGAACTAAAAGGTAAATGTGTACATGTAATTTTAAGGTCCCTTTTTATCAGATTTTTTGTTTATAACTGCAGAGATTGTTGAAACAATGGAAAATGAGGTGAAGGCCAAATTAGATGCAGGTTTTGCAAAACTTGAAGGTAAGAATACATTGTATGAACACTTGATAAATACTTCTTCTGCCTATTTTACCCTACAGCTCATAACGTGGCCATTATGGAGGCTCTAGCAGAGCAGAAGGTAATTACTGCAAGACTTTTGAGGCAGGATACCGCAGTGCTTTCCATTTCCACGGAATTTCCTATTACATGTACCGAAAAACTGAAGGCCATGAATGAAAAAATTTCAGCAGAAAATCATGATCTCTACGTAAAGAAAACCTCTTCTATAAGTATGATCGTTTTCTGTTTTAACGATCTCAATTTTTACAGATGAACCAGATAAAATCATTGCTCGGCAATAATATATTGAAAAATCTAAAATTAGTCCTTGGATATGAGATTGTGCTTAATTACGTATATATGTATGTATGTATATATATGTAATTTACTTCTAGATACTGTTAGACTCACCGAAGCCGGCGATGCTGAAAAATTATTCAGAAAGGCGCTCCAACTCATGAAAAAACGGCATTTTAAAACCGTATGTAAACGGAAGGAAATCGAATGAAATCTTAATGAAATATTAATAAAAATTAATAAAATAAAATGTTAATGTTTCATAAAATAATAATAAATTGTTAATGTTAATAATGTAATGTTTAAATATAATGTTTAAATATTAATGTTAAATGTTAATGTTAATGAAATAAAATATATGTAAAATTTTAATGAAATTAAATTTAAATTAAATAAAAATGGGCGATGCTGAAAAATTATTCAGAAAGGCGCTCCAACTCATGAAAAAACGGCATTTTAAAACCGTATGTAAACGGAAGGAAATCGAATGAAATCTTAATGAAATATTAATAAAAATTAATAAAATAAAATGTTAATGTTTCATAAAATAATAATAAATTGTTAATGTTAATAATGTAATGTTTAAATATAATGTTTAAATATTAATGTTAAATGTTAATGTTAATGAAATAAAATATATGTAAAATTTTAATGAAATTAAATTTAAATTAAATAAAAATGGGCGATGCTGAAAAATTATTCAGAAAGGCGCTCCAACTCATGAAAAAACGGCATTTTAAAACCGTATGTAAACGGAAGGAAATCGAATGAAATCTTAATGAAATATTAATAAAAATTAATAAAATAAAATGTTAATGTTTCATAAAATAATAATAAATTGTTAATGTTAATAATGTAATGTTTAAATATAATGTTTAAATGTTAATGTTAATGTTAATGAAATAAAATATATGTAAAATTTTAATGAAATTAAATTTAAATTAAATAAAAATGAAATGAAAAGTAAACAAGAGAAAATTTGTGAAAAATTCCTAGTTCAGAAGGGTGAATTTTATAACTAGTGTAACACCGACACTATACTTCACTAGTTACAAACAGTTTTGGAATGCACTAGTATTTTTTTATATTTTGGGGCACTAGTTCGATCACTATTAGAAAAGCAGTAGTTCGGAAACTAGTGCAACACCGACACTATACTTCACTAGTTACAAAAAGTTTTGAGATGCACTAGTTTTTTTTTTATATTTTTCGGGACTAGTTCGATCACTAAAAGAAAAGTTCTAGTTCGGCAACTAGTGCAAAGGTAATGCAGGAAAGGTTATTTTGCCCCCTCCTATGACATCTACATTGAAAATTCACCAGTTCTCTCCACATGAAGTAGATTGACGTGGAACCAGTAGTGGTCCGCAGGAACTAGTAAAATCCATAGTTCTCTACTAGTGGACTTTTCTGCAGGGACCCTATACAATTCAAATTTTCCGAACTACATCCGATAGTTTCTAAACTACATTTGATAATTTCTGAACTACATTTGACAGTTTCTGAACTACATTTGTTAATTTCTAAACTACATTTGATAGTTTCTGAACTACATTTGATAGTTTCTGAAATACAAATGACGATTTCTGAAATACATTTGACGGTTTCTGAAATAAAAATGACCATTTCTGAAATAAAACTGACGGTTTCTGAAATACATTTGACGGTTTCTGAAATAAAAGTGACCATTTCTGAAATAAATTTGACGCTTTCTGAACTACAATTGGAAAAGGTGTAGACGCTAGAACAATTTTCTAAAAACACGACTTAAAATCGAAAAAAATTTCAAAAAATTACTGGAACATTTCTGTTTCCTGTTTTAAAAAACCAATTTTTAATTTTATCTAAAGTAACTATCTAACTTTTAACTTTTAAAGTATTTAACAAAATTATAATCTTGAACCTATTGTTGTTTCTATCTACTTGGCTACATCATAATGGAGGACTTCTACCTCCTTTGCATCTACATCTAATTAAACCAATTTCTTACCAGACGTGAATTTTCATTATTTGCCCTAAAACGAAAGAAGCCAGAAGAATTTGCTTTCGGGCAGACTCAACACATGCACACATATGAATAAACGTGCGCTTAGCATAAAGATTGCTCTCTCCTGCTCTTTGGTTTCCTCTTATGCATGCTTCCCTCACACATCGAGAAGCTCTCGCGCAATGTGAAAGCCACGTTAGTTAATAAACGTAACCCGCGGTAATGCAAGATTCGTCATACATATCGTCATACATACATATCAGTTCATTGCAATATTATTTAATAATTTCTTTTAAAAATCAAATACAAAGCTAATACAATGGCATAATACTATTATATTTACTTTGTTTGAAATATCTTAAAAATAAATAAATCATCTTCTAAACAAGAAAAAGGTGTTTAGTTGATAATATTTGTTTAACATTCTTATATAACCTTATTGTTAATTTCCTTTTTCTCACGCTCTTTGGTTTTTAACGTTTAAAATGACAAGACGTGTGGCGAGCAACTTAGAAAAATAGTTACGAAATTCAATTCCATTTTTTTTGTGGTTAAGCAGAGTAAATAAAACAAGAAACAGATTTACCGTAGCACAAACTCTTTAATTTTGTTGTTGTCTTTTTTTTGTTGCTGACCCCAACAACAAAACCAATTTTTTTTTATTTATTTATTTATTTATTTATTCATTAATTTATTCATCCAGCAGATTATAAACTTAATCTTAATGATTACTTGAATTTAAATGTAAATAATTAAAAATTACACTTTTAAGGACGAGACGACTCGAGATGTTGAAGAAATCAATGGAAGTACATACTGAGTTAGCCAGTCTTATACACCGAGTCATTGGTTCATTAAGGCAATAGTTAACTCTGTGGAAGGGTTCGAAAAAAACATTCATCGAGTAGGAACTCGCAAGTGAATCAATTCTAATAATGGAGATGAGTCAATCCTATTATTCAGAATATCATAAACAAAGGAAATAGCAAAATATTTTCGTCTTTGCTCTAACGGTTGTAAGCCAAGAAGTAGACATCTAGGCCTATAGCATGGCATAGGAATATTCCAACGTAGTCGGCCAATAACAAATCTAGAAAACCGCTTTTGTATTTTTTCTATTCTATTCGAATGAACTGAATAAAAAGGATCCCAAATTACAGAACAATATTCAAGGTGGGGCCTAACAAAGGCAAAATACAGGGACTTTAGGGTATGTGGGTCTTTGAAACTCACAGAATTCCTCCAAATAAAACCCATCATAGCATTCGCTTTAGCAACTATATAATCAATATGGCATGTGAAATTTAATTTAGCATCAAAAATTACACCAAGGTCTTTTTTTTCTTGAATTTTACTTAAGGGTAACTCACCAATCCTATATGTGTACATCACTGGTTTCAGCACCCTACCAAATGTCATAGATTGGCACTTTGCTACGTTAAGAAGTAATGCATTGTTTATGCACCAAGCAACCAAATTTTGTAGATCCCTTTGCAGTCTATAACAGTCATTAAGGGATTTGATTGATAAAAAAATCTTTTGGGGAACACCAGAAGTGACTAAAAAAGGATTTGATACTGAATTATTTAAACTAACTATTTGTCGACGACCAGAAAGATAAGATTTCAACCATTTTAAAAGACTGGAGTGTAATCCTATCTTAATAAGCTTATGTAATAATAATTCGTGATCAACTTTATCGAATGCCTTAGAAAAATCTGTATAAATAACATCACATTGCAAACCATTACCCATACCTTTTACCACATAATTGCAGAAAATTGTTAGATTAGTTGAGGTAGATCTCCCAGCAATGAAACCATGCTGAAGATGTGATATAGCGACCTTAACTCGGAAAAGTAGTTTAGATTGAACTAACTTCTCAAAAAGTTTAGGAATAGCGGAGATTTTGCAAATGGGTCTGTAGTTCGACACAACATTTTTAGAACCTGCTTTATGAATCGGCGTGATAAACGAATCTTTCCATTCACTTACAAATATACCGGTCTCTAGCGATTGAGCAAAGATTAAATATAACGGACAAGCAAGGGCCTCAGCACATTTCTTGAGTATACAGGGTGGAAAACCATCCACTCCAGGCTGCTTGTCCAAGCTTAAAAGCTGTAAACCCTCCAACACATCACTAATGCTTAATTGAACACTACCAATATCCACAAGAGGCTCAGAGTTTTGCTTAATTGACTCTGCGCGGTAGGATGGAGGACTGTAGACTGAACGAAAAAATTCCGCAAACATGTTACAAATTTTAGTAGGGTCCGAAGATGATTCACCCAGGTATTCCATAGATGACGGGATATTTGATGACCCTCTTTTGCTATTAATATAATGCCAAAAGCACTTACTATTCTTCCTGAGATTCGTTTCTATTCGAAAAATGTAATTGTTATACAAGAATTTATTTAGAATATAAAATTTTCTCTTGAGGATGTAATAGTTCGCATACAGGATTGGGTAATTTTTAGATTTCCTGTAATGTCTATAGGCTTTATTTTTAGCGTTATTAATATTTATCAAAGCTTTATTATACCACGCAGGTTTAGCTGATTTAAAAACCGAACATTTAGGTACGAATAAGTTAATAGCTGTCTTGGGGTGATCAGAAAAACGCATATAGTTAACTTCTACGTTCGAATTATTAAGAACCAATGACCAATCGATGGCAGACATATATCTAGAAATAGCCTTGTAATCACTTTTTAGGAAGTTATATTTAAAACTCCCATTGCTTGACAATTTTAAGTATGCGTAAACTTTGAGACTTAAACATAAGGCTATATGGTGGTCAGAATTTGCCAGATAAAGCGAGTTAAGATTTGTAATATCTCCATTGGTTTCTTCATCAATGAAAATAAGATCGCCTGTTCCGACGATTAAAAACATCATTAATTTGACGAAGACCTCTCTCTGCTAGAGTACCAACTACTTCACTTTCACAGTCATTGGTAATATTAAAGGGTAGCATTAAAAATTCATCAACCTTCAACCACCTTAAATTGGGAAGATTTAAGTCCCCTAAAATGGCTATATGCTGATTTCTTTTCATACTATTCAGTATACTAAGACAATTTTCAATGTGAATTTTATACAATTCAGTTGAACTTCCAGGTGGAATATAACTTAAAATTAAAATTAACTCCCGAGAATCTTCTAATTTAATTTTCACAATTAACTGATCAATGTCAAAGTTACACTGAGTAGCCCTTAAGGACGAAAACAAAGCAATTTGTGTAGATGAAAAACAAGATCGAACAGCCATTATCACACCACCTCCTCTGGACCGTCCACTAAGCTGTTTACTCCGGTCCTTACGATATACCACATACTCTGAGCTGAAGAACTCAGAGTCTTGATATTCATCGTTCAGCCAGGTTTCCGTAAAGGCGATTGCATCATGCGGACTCGATAACGAGAACTGCTGTATTTCATGAGCCTTCGTTCTTAATCCGCCAGTATTGTGGTAACATACTAAGAATTTAGGAGATGAAACTGATGATGTTGAGGACGACTGTTTTGGAATTATAGGAAATTGACTCAGGATGTCCTGGTCTCTGCCCTCGAAAGCAAGTTTTTTGAGTTGCTACGCAGACGTAAGAAATGTTTAATTGGAACAAACACAGGCCAGACTGACGCATTCAAGATAGATTCACTCAGGTTAGATGGAAATCCAAGTTTAAAGTTGACATATTTCAAATTATCATAATCCAAATCCTTTTTAGTCAATTTAAAACATTTAAATTGATCACGACCAATATTGGATTTGCTAGATATATGTGCAATAATATCCTCAATAATATCCTCAATAATATCCAATAATATCAATAATATCAATAATATCCAATTTTACTCGCTCTGGTGCTTAATTTAAGGAGAAAATGCATGTTAAATGTCCCAAGCACGTAAGTAGAAAGCCCTTTTTTAATTTGCATTCAGGGTCTTTTGCATTTTGCATTCAGGGTCTTTCTGCGTGGTGGCCTTTGGCCGCCGCAGGGATTATAATTCTTAACCAGCAGAATTCTCTCGGTAATCAGAGCTGGGGAGTACTCATTCCTTTGGGAATTAAATTTCACCTCAATTCCAATTCCAAGGAATTAGAACTTTGGAACTAAGTACTCTTCAAGCAAAAGGAATGGAATTGAGTGAGCCTTAATTCCTTTTGAAAGGAATTGGACTTGGAATTGAGCAAAGAAATTCCTTTCACATGGAATGGAATTATAAGTCCCAATTCTTTGGAATTGCATTTGGAATTGCAACTTTCAATTCCTTTTGAGGAATTAAGGTTGGAGGAATTGAAGTCCTTTGCTGGCGATTGTGACCTTACTGTGTGTATGATAGAGTGTAAGTTGAAGTAGAAGTAGAAGAAGATATGTAGGCAGATTTTGGCAAAAAAACTTTTATTGTTACACTTGATAGGAAATATATAATATGTAGTATGTGATATTAATACTAAATTAAATTGATTGGGTACGCGGTGGGTGGGGATCACCAATGTGGTCACACGGGGGTTTTTTGACCAAAAAATTAAAAAAAAAAAGTTTTACTGCACAAATCTATAGGAAACATCATGAAATGGATTTTGGACATGGTTGGCGGTGGGTGGGGCCCCCAAAGTGGTCACATGGGGGTTTTTACCAACATTTTTGTATCATAGGAATCGATGGGAAATGTTACAACACGTATTTCGGATAAGGCCCGATGGGGGTCGGGGTCATTTCCATTTGGTATATGAGTTCATGGAAGGATCTCCCCTTTGGACACCTTTGGGGGCACCCGACCCCCATCGGGCCCTATCCGAAATACGTTTTGTAACATTTCCCATCGATTCCTACTATAAAAAAATTTTTGTAAAAACCTCCATGTGACCACTTTGGGGGCCCCACCCACCGCCAACCATGTCCAAAATCCATTTCATGATGTTTCCTATCGATTTGTGCAGTAAAACTTTTTTGGTCAAAAAACCACCGTGTGACCCCCTTGAGGTGGCCCCATCCACCGCCCACTATGTCCAAAATCCGTTTCACGACATTTGCTATCGATTTGCCCAATAAAAATTTTTTGGTGAAAAAACCCCCATGTAACTCCCTTGGGGTGGCCCCACCCACTATGTCCAAAATCCGTTTCACGACATTTTTTATCGATTTGCGCAATAAAAGTTTTTTAATCAAAAAACCTCCGTGTGACCCCCTTGAGGTGGCTCCAACCACCGCCCACTATGTCCAAAATCCGTTTCACGACATTTGCTATAGATTTGCGCAATAAAAATTTTTTGGTGAAAAAACCCCCATGTAACCCCCTTGGGGTGGCCCCACCCACTATGTACAAAATCTGTTTGACGACATCTGCTATCGATTTGCGCAATAAATATTTTTTTGTCAAAAAATCCCCGTGTGACCCCCTTGAGGTGGCCCCACCCACCGGCCACTATGTCCAAAATTCGTTTCACGACATTTGCTAGGTTTCTGTATACCAGCTCACATGGCTGATAAGACATGTCAGCATACCGATGTTACCAGATACCACTAAAGCGAATTTTCGCTGCAAAATCTTTACATTTTTAACAAGTAAGAGCGTTATCTTCGGCCTGGCCGAAGCTCATATCCCCTACACCCGCATCTGTCGAAGTGATAAAAAGTGGGCGGGTGACACCTACTTTTTTTAAATTTACAGGGAGTAAATTTTTTTTTATTAACTCATCTACAACACCGTTTTTCGTACTAAACACCTCATTATATGGTATAGTATATAAGTGGGCGTGTCACGCCGATTTTTTGGTATATATTTTAGTCTAAGATGGTGGACTCGGAAATAAAATTTTAGCTGAAAATTCGGTCTACAAACTAAGAAATTAAGCTATAAGCACGGATGCACTTTTCTATAAAAAGTAGGCGTGGCACTGGTCCGATTTATTCCCATTTTCAATACCAAACAACGTAGGATAACAACGAATATTCGTACCAAATTTCATGATGATACCTCCATTCGTTCTCCTGTAATCGTGATTTACACAGACAGACGGACAGGGCTAAATCGACTCAGGAGGTGATTCTGAACCAGAATATATATACTTTTCTATACCTGCCACGCCTCCTTTAATGCGTTACAAACGAAAGTACAAAGTGAATATACCCTCATCCCTTCGGGTGTAGGGTATAAAAATTGCTTAAAAGAATATGTAAAATACTTCAAGCTATAATGAAATACAACAAATTACAGACAGAGAAAAATAAACAAAAATCCTTACGTAGAACCATCCTGATTGTGAACGATAAATAAATTTGAAATTTTATTTAACTGCGAATTACAACGAGACGACCGTCTTTATTGGTTTCTGTACAGCAACAAGGCAGATTATAATAGTAACACAAAATATGTATTGGCGAACAACGGTATTCATTAAAGAGAGTAATAAATACATACATACTTGTACATATGTATAGAGTAACAAAAGAAAACGAAAATAAATCAACGAAATTCTTTACAGGGGCATTTGTCATCATACCGCCCCCCCCTGAACGACAGTTCTAAAAAGGCAGCACTGCAACCTTAGTTACTGGGTTTCGGTATTCTCCCCTTTTTGTTTTTATGGTGACAACTCTAACGAGTCCGTTCTCTCCTCTGTGAACATTAACAATTCTCCCCAGAAGCCATTTGGATGGTGGTAGATTAGGCTCTTTAAGCACAACCACAACTCCCTCTGCTATGTCACTTTTAGGCTGTTTCCACTTACTTCTTTGTTGTAAGGAAGTCAGGTATTCTTGATGCCAGCGCTTCCAAAAACCTTGCACCATTGCTTGTAGAAGACGCAAATGTTGCAAACGATTTAAATTAACTTCGAGAACAGATGGTTCTGGTACGCTGGTATAAGGTTCACCGATAAGAAAATGTGCTGGTGTGAGCGGATCAACATCGTTATCTGAAATACTGCATAAGGGACGTGAATTCAAGATCGATTCCACTTGAGTTAAAACTGTATAGTACTCTTCAAATGTAATTATCTGATCTCCGATCACCCTGCGAAGATGGAGCTTTATCGAACGAATTCCGTTGCATGAAACATGTTTTGCAAGCAAATACTATTTTCCGGACCATATTTCTGCAACCCAAAATCCAAAATTGTTGTCGAACTATTACAAAGGTGGCCTCAACACCTGGATGCAGGAAATTTAATATTGTAGTTAGCGTGTGCATGTCTGATGCGACCTCCAACTCTGAGTATTCCCTGTTTGTCAACGAACGGTGCAAGATGAATCGAAGAGGATTTCGGATGTAATGGCTGTGATTGCTACAATCTTTTCAAATCTCCAGAAAAGTCTATTTCCTGCGGGCATCGAAAAAGACAAGTCCGAGCGTGCGTGAGTTCGACTGAAGTAAGAGCCGCTTTCGAGGTCATCGTAGGAGATGTTTTGCAGTTTCGAATAAACCGAAGGCAGTAAGCTACAATTCTTGTTACTCGAATCCATAAGGAAATCTTGTCGCTTAAGGTTTGGAGTATACTGTCGCATTGTAACGCACATAAACCAAGGTGTTTTGCTTTTTTCTCTTCCGCAACCACTTTCCCATCTGTTGATGATATGTTAAACGTCTTCTTTTTTAGCCACGACGACTCTGGCAATGATAACCAGCTTGGGCCCGTCCACCATAACTTGTGATCGACTAATTGTGAGGGTAAAAGCCCGCGCGAAGCACAGTCCGCTGGATTATCTGCTGAACTAACATGTCTCCAATAGTGTCGCAGCGCCTTGTCCAAGATCTCAGTAGTACGATTACTTACAAAGGTGTTCCATCTTCTTGGTGGCGAAGATAGACAATAAATGACTATTATTTCTGAGTCGGTCCAACAAAAAGTGTTTGAGATCGAAACAGTCAATGGGCAGTCGGGCAATTCGATCGTTTAGAGAAATGCCCGATGCATCCTTAATTGAGCCATCAAAGACTACACGACATTTCGTTGTAGAACTGTCTGCTTTAAAAACTGCGTGATGAGCTAAATAAAAACATTTCGAACTTGGTATGTCAACTTCATGTGATGGTATTTTCTCCATATGTCCTTGAGTTAAGTATTCATTCAGGAACGCAATTATTGTTCTTTCAGTGCAGGGTTACGTTGAAATCTAGACTCTAATTTATTGAAACGAGAAAGAGCCGTTGGCAATGTGGAGGCAATTGGTGGCACGTTAGGTTTAAATGGATATTTAACAACATAAGTTCCATGTTTGTCTCTCGAAAATGTTGAAAAAAGTGGATTTCGGTTGGATCAGTTTTATCGAATTTGCTTGTAGGTTTAACAGGAACCTGTAAAGAATCCATTTCCATAACGGTTCGAACAAGTGCATCAATATCAAGTTGCGCATGATTTGTAAGAAATTCCGATTGTGTGGGGTCAAAAGAACTATGCGAGCCAGCGATAATCTATCCAAAAATGCTGTTTAAGGGGCCTGGCATGTTCTTTCCGAAATTAATTTGCTCGCCTGTGAGAATGTTCCATGCCTGATCTGCACCAATGATAACGTCAATCGGACCTGGGACACCGAACGATGGATCAGCTAATGATAAATTGTGTATTTGTGTCCAGGTGGAAGTAGAAAAGTCGACCGATTGAGTGGGACATGCTGTTGTAAGCGTTGGCAAAATAAGCGCTTCAACGTCGCATCGATTTCTCTAAGTGCGAGAAAGCAACGTAAGGATGACTCGGCCGCGCGTGGTGCCTACCTAAAGTGAAGACAAACCTTTGATGGGTACACGAGCGTTGGTTCGAGCTTTACCAAGTAATTGTACGAATGATTCAATTATAAATGATACTGTTAACCCAGAATCAAGCAACACGCGACAATCAATAGAGTTTCCCCAATTGCCTAAAGTTTTTACAAGTACTGTGGGCAATAAAGTTTGAGTAATTCTCGCAGAACTTTCAGCAGAATGAGCACATGTGAGAGCTGATACCGCGGATGTTGAAGCGTCTGGTGTCTGAAGAGAACTTGATCTGTTGTTGGTATCTGCAGAATTTGCTGGAATATGTAATTCCCCAGGTTTGAAAGTTGGTTTGTCTTGGTGTAGCAACGTGTGATGAAGGCGACATCGAAAGGAAGATGAACACTGATTAACGTGATGTGATCCTTTTAAGCAATTAAAACATAAATTATTATTTTTGGCAAATAAGCGTCTTGACGATACAGGCAAACCTTTAAACTTTGAGCACTGTGCTAATGTGTGATCTTCTTGACACTGCTTACATTTCAGCTCCTGTCTCGCAGCTTCAGTTTTTGCTAAATTTACCACAGCAGAGCGACGATTCGACGAACGTACATTGGATTGGCATGCTTCAAGAGCATCGCAGCGCCGAAAAACGAAACTAGAAAATTCGTTAAATGTACGCTCTGTTTGTGCGTCGCTGCTTTCTGCCCATGCTTTTTTTGTCTCATCGTCGACTTTACCAAGAAGAATGTGTATTAGCCATGGATTCCTTTTGATTTGCACCAAGAGCATTAAGACCACGTATGATTTCATCAGCTCCATCAGAAATTTTACGCAGCATGTTCGAATTCACTGTATTGCATATTGGCAGAGACAAAAACGATTGTACGAACGAACGAATGATTAGCGGTTTACGGTCATACCGTTGTGTCAGGCGTTCCCAAGCTTCTGCATAATTGTTTTCGGTTAGGTCTAAGTGCTTTATTAATTGCAAAGCTTCGCCTTGTAAATAGGACTTCAGGTAATGAAATTTTTGAATAGGGTTGAGTCCATGTTTGAGATCTATGGCACCGGTAAATAGATCTCTAAATGAGGGCCAATCTTGGTAATTGCCCGAAAAAGTTGGAACATTTATCTTCGGAAGATGAATATTTGAACTCCTATTCTGCTCATCCAGTTTCTCCAGAAAAGCAGCTTGCTGACTTGCCAGTGTTTCAATAGGCTGCTCAGTTTGTACACGATCCGAACCCCGTATGAGATTTAGAGCCACTGATAATTTTGCGTGTGCAGAAAAATATTTATTCTCGTATTCCAAAATGTCATCTACTAGATCTACAAATCCTTCCACTTCTGCAAAATCATAAAGACTCTTACCAAAGAATAAACAATACATATGTACGTACAATATACATATATATTATATATTCTTCGCTTCTACCCAACGCTAGTCAAAAAAGAACATCTGGCATGGAGACGCGAGAAGAGAACAAAAAATTTTCGGCCAAAAATGCGCTTTCTATATCAAAAACTGCCAATTGCTATTGAGAAGAGAATGAGAGCTCAAAATACGCAAAAATGAGTGAGAAATCGGTCCAGTACTGGACCGACCATAGAAAAATTTCGTTGTTCAAGATTCGGCCTCTTGTTATTTCTTACTCTATGGTTAAAGCATACCCGTTATCTCGTTAATCGGTCCAGTACTGGACCGATTTCTCACTCATTTTTTAGTATTTTGAGCTCTCATTCTGGGTTGGTAACGAAATCCCGAAAGACAAAATCCCGAACGACAAAATCCCGAACGACAAAATCCCGAACGACAAAATCCCGAAATGACAAAATCCCGAAACGACAAAATCCCGAAATAACAAAATCCCGAAATTACAAAACTAGTTTTTCGGTATTCTCCATCTTCTTAAACATTTTAAAACCACTAGCAAACAATTCCAAGAAAGTAATAAAAAATTACTCTTATTTTACTTCTTTAAAATTATTATTAAAAAATAAAAAAAAACATTATTAAAAAAATTTTAGCAGAGCCCTCTCGGAGGCTCTGAGGTGAGGTGATGTGAGGTTTTTTGCAGACAGGTTTTTCCGCGTATTTGCAGCCTTCGGCTGCGGCAGGGATCATAACCCTCAATCAGCAGAATCCTCACGGTCATGTGAAGTTTTTTGCATACAAGTTTTTTCGCGTATTGGCGGCCTTCGGCCGCGGCAGGGATCATAACCGTCAATCAGCAGAATCCTCACGGTCATGTGAAGTTTTTTGCATTCAGGTTTTTTCGCGTATTAGCGGCCTTCGGCCGCGGCAGGGATCATAACCCTCAATCAGCAGAATCCTCACGGTCATGTGAAGTTTTTGCATACAGGTTTTTCCGCGTATTGGCGGCCTTCGGCCGCGGCAGGGATCATAACCCTCAATCAGTAGAATCCTCACGGTCATGTGAAGTTTTTTGCATATTGTAGATTATAACCTTCAGACAACAAAATTCTCTCGATATTACAACTTTGCTTTTCTGCCATTGTAAAGAAAGGCAAGTAGGCGCGTACTTCGCTTCGGAAAAAATTTTGACTTAAATGTCATTTCTTCATTAATTAAAATTTTATTTCGTGATTTTCGGGATTTCTCATTTCGGTATTAAAAATTTTTCGGGATTTTGTCGTTTCGGGATTTTGTCGCATCGGGATTTTGTCGTTTCGGGATTTTAAAATTTTTCGGGATTTTGTCGTTTCGGGATTTTGTAATTCGGGATTTTGACTGTCTCCCCTCATTCTCTTCTCCATAGCAATTGGCAGTTTTTTAAATGGAAGACGACTCTCATAAAAATTTTCAGCCGAAACATTTTTGTTCTCTTCTCGCGTCTCCATGCCAGGTGTTCTTTTTTGGCTAGCGATGGGTAGAAGAAGAAGAATTTACAATGTATTTATTGTATATTCTTTGGGAGAAGACTTTTGAATGCATGTGTTTGTGTCATTTATCGGCTGTGTGTCATTTAGCGTGTGTGTATATAAGATAAGCGATGAGCTTTGTGTGGCTTTTCTTGATTTCTCTGATACGCTAGACGTCGACAATATATGAAAACGACAGAGAAGAATGCCTTTTTAGCAATAAGAAGAATGTAGCGCAACTGAGATTTTTCTTATTAAAAAATTAAAGTAAAATGTCGGTATGTTCGGTGCTTTTTATTACAATGAATTAAAATAATTTTTAATAAAAATTGCCGAATTTAATCCTCGTTGTTAACTTTTTTTATTAAATGAAAACACTTTTTAACATTGTGGATAACAATAAACTTCTAATTTAATAAAAAAGGGATATATGAAACGTTCAAACATAACAAATTATTTATGTAGTGTTATATAAATATATAACATATTGTTATAAATGAATTAAAAATTATTTTATTTTATTATTTCACATTTATTATATGAAAAATTAAATATTTATTATTAAAAATTTATTATTTTTCATATAATAAATATGAAATTAAAAAAATTATTAAATATTATTCACAAGCAAATAAATAAAATTTAATAATTTTTCAAAAAACTTTCAAATATTTTCATAAAAGACTATCTCGTTAATCTTAAAAAAAATCTTATAATTATTTTAATTTTTAATTTCTCACATCACACAAAAGCCATTTCAAGATTTCTGTAACATAAAGAAATCCTGAAATGGCTTTTCAATTTTTAGTTCTAAAAATTTTAAGCTGCGGCGCAAGCGCCGACAACCTTGCCAACACTCGACCAAAGCATACACAGCCGCATAAAATTACCCAACACAAACCCAACAACTGTATGTTATCAAAAGCGACGAAACGAAAGGGTAAGAAGCAGAGATAACGAGATAGGAAACTGCTGAAAAATGCTAAGAAATGCAACTCTGGCATAAAGTAGTGTTTGTGAAAAACCTAAAAATGCTTCTTAGAAAATCAAACATCAGACCCCTTATGAAGAGTGTCAAGGAAAGGGAACGAGGTTTTTCGTATAGGAAAATCATAGTCACCACCCCTGTTGTCGATGGCACGTTCACGGGAGAGGGGTTAACATCAGACCACGATGAAGTGTGTTCGGGATTGAAAGGGGTAACATCAGACCCCTGATGAAGAGTGATCGGGACGGAGAGGGTTCTGCTTTGAGACCCCAATGACAATTCAGATTTTTAAGTCAAATCGTTTGTATTGAGATAGCAACTTAGTTAATTTTTCATATAAGTAATGAATTCGAAGACATCAATTTGTAATTATTTATTTATGCCAATATTTAGTCTATTTAATATCCATTTTAGTTTTTAATAGTTTATTTCTTAATTATAACCTATTTGGGAAAAGTATTTTAAGTTTAAAAATCATTGCAAGTGCAGATTAACAACAAAAAATCTAATGTAAATTATTTCATACGATCAAATCCGCCACTATTTTATACCAGAAACTGTATGACCTATTCTATGAACAATTCAAGCAAAATAAAACATTGTAAAATTAAATTGATTATCCAATTAAAATAAAAGAGCAGACATGAAATGGCGTTGGTATACCCTCATATTTTAGTTCACCTCGCCATTGAATTTGCCGATACTAGTGTTGCCCGTTCGTATAGAACGCATCTATTTTTGCGCCTCTTATGAATTCTGGTACCAAAGCAGTGTTGTCGGTATGCTACAATATCAAATAAATTTGATTTTTTTCTTTAATAAGCAAATACATTAGTGCATAAATGTGCTTGAACTGTTAACAAAACGTTTATTCTTGCTTCGCGGAGTACAAATTACTTCCTAGAACAGAAAATTATTGTGTTCTTTACACCGAGTACTACAAAAAGTACTTTTACCTTTTTTGTACTTTCTGAATTTTCTTTTGTTAACGTAAAATGTAACGCTGCTTTATAATATCATTGATTTTTTCACCACAATTGACGAAATGAATAAATTTTAGATGAAATCTTCTATTTTATTCATGGATATCGTATTTAACGATACAAATAATGTTAACTAAATGTACAGAATTCTGCCATTTGTTTGTTTAGGTGTATTCTTTATTTTCAGTAGTTATGAGTAACTTTCTTTCCTTTTATCTTTGCTGCAATAGCTAAACATTTTAGCGAAATTTCAAAAGTTCAATAACGAACATGGTTTTGAAGTTATAAATCTTCTGGACGCAAGATTGCATATGTGTTCCAAACAACCATGTTGGTATTGTATTTAATACCAAACAGCCTATTATGACCAAGTATATTCGTCCCAAATTTCACAGCTCTATTAGTTCTTCCTTAATCGTGATTTCTACAGACGGACGGACTGACAGACTTACAGGCAGACGCCTCCTTTAATGCGATACAAACGGAAGCACAAAGTGAATCTATCCCTCATCCTTTCGGGTGTAGGGTAAAAAAGAATTGCTTTTAAATAATAAGAATTTAAGTTCTTTCATGTATTTATTTATTTATGCATACAGCCACATTAAGTGTTTATCCGATACATAAGATTTAAGTTATTAGATGAATAATTTTTCCTACAATATTATGTAGTAACATTTAAATATACAGTCTGAATTATAAAAATAATATGTTACATATTATTATATACATTATATAATACATATATATAATACATTTCATTGTTCTTTTGATTTAAAGCTAAAGTAAATCCGGCGGATTTGTGCGTGAGTAAATCGAGCAACCGTGTGGCCAAGTACAGCAATGCCCGTACTAGAAAAAAATACAAAAACATCACATAAAACACTTAAATAATAATTTAATCATTAATTAAAGTACCTTCTCTTAATTTCTGCATTTGCGTTGCGATTCCAAATGCTAAGTTCATTTCCATTTCCATTCCACTTCCATTCAAATCGATTGACTGAGCCCCGAGCAATTGCATTAAGACCGTGGCTCCCGACGATAGTATCACATAGTGTTCATGATTGTGCGACAAGGTGGTGCCTTGATATGCTGATATCGGATCCGATGCGGTACCACTCAAAACATGACCCATAAACTCCGATTGGCCGGAGAAAAATACCAGAGGTCGCAACAAAATTCCCTGCACTGAAATGTCCATGCCTGCCGTTGCAGGCCAATCATCCTGCTCCAAAATGGCAAGCCGTTCGTATACAGCCCCGGCAAGTGCTACTTCCGAGGTCCAGTGCATGATTTAACTTCATTAAAATTCACTAAAAACACTAATTTCTTTGCGAAATAGCTAAACAATTTTCACAAGCTAAACATTTTTCATCTGTTAAAATAATAAACAAAAGAAATGTCATATAAACGTGACGTCTTGTGGTGAACTACATATACACGACACATACACTATACGTGTTTCACCTAACTACCAAATTTCGTTTTTTTTTGACATATACGATGGGTCTCTAAGCAGTTTCCTATCTCGTTATCTCTGGTAAGAAGTACGCATGATTGTAACCGCAGAATACAGCGATGCGCGATGCGCGAATCTCTCTCTCGTCGCGCGATGCCCTTAAATGACATCGCGTAGACATCGCGTGACGCTGTTAAAAATTTGTTTACGTTCCATATTACGGTCAACATTTTCCTACTTCTACAATTTCTTTTAAATTTCAGCAGTATTCTTTTAAATTTGAGTACTAATAAGTATTAATAAATAAAAAATGGTCGATTACAACATTCTTAATACCGTACTCGAAGTTTTGGAGATTATTAACATTGAGTTAATGGTTTACGATGTTTATAATTCCGCATCTTCAATTTCACGGCGCTGGTGGGTCCGCCCAGTAAATCTTAGCCGGGACCACTTAAGAGACAACGATGTTGAGCATTTTTGCAGAGCATTGCGAATGAGTCCGGAGCAATACGAATTGCTGCAAACATTACTGCATGAAAGATTGAGTCGTACCTCAAAGCGGAAGCCTATATCACCAGAGACGCGGTTGGCTCTGACAATGATGTAAGTGTCTTTCTTGCAATATAGGTTTTAGAATATATTATTTGCTCTTATAGGTATCTGGCACATGGATGTAGTTTTCAATTCTTGGCATGGTCGTTCAAGATTGGGGAATCCACTGTTAGGTCGATTGTGTACGACACATGCCAAATAATTTGGGATGAACTGCATCCAATCTATTTGGCTGTGCCAAATAATACAGACTGGGAAAATACTGCTCAAAAATTTTATCAGCAAACTTCCATGCCTCATTGCCTTGGGGCAATTGACGGAAAGTTGATAAACATAAGTAATGTATTTTCTATTTTAAATTAAAAATATTTCCCATCGTTATTTTCTTCTATATACAGCTTGTCCTAAAAGAACCGGATCGCTATACTTCTCTTATAAAAAGACTTTTAGCATAATTTTGCTAGCAGCATGCGATGCGGACTACGTCTTTACAATGGTGGATGTAGGAGCGCTGGGCAGCCAAAGCGATGGAGGGGTCTTCGTTCGTAGTGTTTTTGGCAGAAAAATATTGAACAATACACTTCCGGTTCCAACAGCCAAAACGCTACCAAATTCAGAAAGAGTTTTTCCGTACTACTTTGTGACCGATAGCGCTTTCCCTCTTCGTTCCAATTTAATGAGGCCATTCCCCGGTAGAAATCTACCGGCGGACAAATCCCATTTCAATAAAATGTTGTCAAAAGCCAGAGTTCGCATTGAAATTGCGTTCGGCATTTTGGCCAATCGATGGAGGATTCTTCACACGACGATAGGCGCGGCTCCAAAAAATACGGACAAAATAATCTTAGCGACAATTGTGCTGCATAATTTTTTAATTCTTCAAAAAGACAGCACTTACTACAGCGCAAGTGATGTTGCAGAAACCCCAGCAGAAAATTTGGAATCCTTCAGGCTGCCTTTCCATAACCGATCGTCTCAACAAGCTTTTGAGTTGCGAAATATTTTAAAAGATTATCTACAAACTTAAAACAACGTCATCGCAGTGAAGGCGTATGGAAATGCAATGATTGTTGGTACACAGAAATTCAGAACCGATACAACAATTGAAATAGTTAAAGACACCACAGACAATGGCGAGTTTCGAAGACATGCACCGCCAGGACCGGACACCATCCCACCGCAATCCACACAAACCAATAGATGTGTTATTATGCGATTTCGCCGCTCCAACAGGTCATTCAATAAGTCCGTATGTCTGAAATTCACACTCTTTCAAATAAAAATCAACTTTTTTAAATAGTTTGTGTGTTTAATTAATTTTTATAAAATTAATTTTAATTTAAATAAATTCAGAAGGCCTTAATTGCATATTACTACATAAATATGAATTTTCATTCAAATGAAATTGAAAATGAATGAAAATGAAATGAAATGAAATGAAAATTCATTTAAATTCAGAAGGCCTTAATTGCATATTACTACATAAATATGAATTTTCATTCAAATGAAATTGAAAATGAATGAAAATGAAATGAAATGAAAATTCATTCAAATTCAGAAGGCCTTAATTGCATATTACTACATAAATATGAATTTTTTTGTGTAGCCATGTCCAAGAGAAGAGTTATTTTTTCCTGGATGGGCTCAGGAATTGTTGTTTTACGCTTCCGCGATGAGCCCGCGCTCATCGATGAGGACGGGGTTGGTGTAGTGGGTGTGTCCGGCGTGTCTGGTGTCCCTGGTGTCCCTGGCGTGCCTTCTGTGAAATTTCCGGGAGCCTCCGGGATAATTTGCAGGTTTCCAATGGTGCTGTTAGAAAAAAATTTGTTGCATCTCCTTTACTATTATATAAAAATACTCACTGTCTAGTGGATGCGAATGAGTCCAAAAAACGCATTTGGTCAAAATATTTCCACTGCTGGGATACTTCTGGCGCACCACTACCGGACGGCAGTGAACGGTGCCTATGTCTTATGAAGGTGTCCCGGAGGTTCTTCCATTTTTTCCGTGCGATTTCATCTGAAATCAAGAATTGGTCGCATTGCAATTGCATTGGTCGGATTAGCTCCGCGGGAAATATTAAATTTTATTTAAATATTCAATTTACCCGTAACACCCAGGCGCTCGCCAATTATGCACCAAATTTTGTTTTTTTCCAGGGTATTTTTATACCCTGGAGAGGACAGGTTGTATAACACCTCGTAACTTCGCACTTCCTCGATTAATATTTCTTCGATGTTCGGCATTTTTACTTTTTGTAAAAAATTTGTTGGTAAAATTATTCTTCTGTAAATTTGAATAAATTTGCCAAAGTCAAAAACATATGCTTTTAGTTGTCATTTTCTATACAAAAGCAACGAGTAAAAGCAGCGAAACAACGAATCCTCATGTTTTTCGGGAACAGGTGGCCATTTTTTTTCTGAGTGTGAGTAAAAACAAAGACAGTAAAAACCAAGAGAGCAGCGCGATAGAATAGATCTATCGAATCGCGACCCATCGCGCGATTCTGTGACGTCATATTCCTATAGAAAACACATAGGGAGAGTTTTACCAAAGAATATACAATATATAGAAGGTGCATCACTCAAAATTTTCAATTTTTCGCAACAGATGCGGTCGGTCGGTAGGCGGAGGGGTATTAGCAACATGTATTCTTTGAGTATAGGCACACACTCGACGAATATCATGACCCGAGCTCGGGACATGATGTTTCATGGCCCGAGCTCTTGCCACTCTTGCCAGCAAGTGAATTGCTTCCCCTCTCTCTTCTTTTCACTCTACAAACGCATTGCTTATTAATAATTTATATGGTGCTTCTATTGCAACATACACACAAAACACATGATAAGCAAAAAGAAGGCGATTTGAACGACTTATTTCTTCGTTCATGGCCCGAGTAGAATGCATTTCAAGTGAATTTCTTGCCCTTTCGTTTCGTCGCTTTTGACAACGAACAGTTGTTTGCTGCTTGTGTTGGGTAAATTTATACGTCTGCGTATGCTTTGGTCGTGTGTTGGTCATAGGCAAGGTTGTCGGCGGCTGCGGTCGCAACTAGAAATTTTTGGAACTTTCAATTTTGCAAATTGAAAAGATATTTGAAGATTTTTGTATGTTACGCGATTTGAGAAATTAGGATTAAAAAAAATTGTAAAATTTTATAAGGATTAACGAGATCATATTTTACGAAAATATTTGTTACAAGCAGTAAATACTCGTATTTATTAATTTTTGGAATTTAATTTTACAAAGTAATATTTTAATTCTTTTTAATAAATACTACAAATATTTTAATATTTTAAAAATATTTTAATATAAAATTGTATTAAAATTTTAATATTTTTAAAATATTTGTAGTATGTATGTATTTATTAAAAAGAATTAAAAAATTATTTTGAAAAATTAAATTCCAAAAATTAATAAATACAAGTATTTATTGCTCATAATCTTTTAAATATTTTCCTAAAATATTATCTCGTTAATCCTTATTAAAAGCTTAAATATTAAAAATTTGTAAGCTTAGTTTCTTAAATTTGAACTATTTCTGTATGTATAGACATGAATTAGTTTATCGTTATCCCAAATGTCCACTAATTTAAAAAAAAAATGAATAACTAGGATTAAATTCGGTTACGTTTAACAAAAAATTATATTCATTCATTGTACCGGATAAAATGCACTGAACATACCGACATTTTGTCCTAATATTTCAATAAGAAAAAACCCAGTTGCGCTACGTTCTTCTTATTGCTAAAAAGGCATTCTTCTCTGTCGTTTTCATTTATTTTCGACGTCGTCAACTCAGCGTCGTCAACTCTGAGAACTTAAGAATAGCCACGCAAAGCTTATTCTACATGCGATGACACACAGACGCTAAATGATACAAACACATGCATTCCAAATTATTGTACACATCGTTACCCAAAAAAAGAACACCTGGCATGGAGACGAGAATAACAAGAAAAATGTAAAAAATTAAAAATGCCTTAAATTGAAAAAATAAATATTACAAAGACATTTTTAAAAACATTCCCGCATCCAGGTTCGAACTCAGGCCTTTCTACTCGTCAGTAACCTACTCTATCCACTAGGCTACCAAGCCTTATAAACGATTTCTGGTTTTTCAGTTAGAAGTTCAATGCGGCCATCGTTTGCCGAAAAACGAGAAAATACGATAGCAATGGAAAGTTAACATGACCACAAGAAATTGAGTAAAAATTGAGCGAAAAAGACAATGTGTAGAAACAATGTTTATAAACTTGGGTCGTACCGGTACGACCCACAGAACAAAATTTTTCGTTCGAAAATTTGTATGAGATGCGCCTTCTATACAATACATATTCTTTGGTTTTACGCATCGCGCATCGCTGTATTCTGCGGTTACAATGAAATGCATTTGGCTCGGCGATGGACGAAGAAAGAAATCGTTCAAATCGCCTGCTTTCTGCTTATCATGTGTATTGTGTGTGTGCCGGCATTAGAACGGACCGGAATACGCAATGAAACGGAGGAAAGGGCAAGTAATTGAAATGAAATGCAAGTGATCGGGCCGTGAACAAAGAGAGAGAAATCGTTCAAACTGCGTGCTCTCGCCTGTCATGTGTATTTTTCCATCTATGCTTTTCTTCGTTTCTTCGTCCATAACGCCCGCATCCATGATGCCGTTTGAGTAACTTTGGCTGATTCGGCCTCTTGTTATTTCTTACTCTATGGTTAAAGCATAGAGTAAGAAATAACAAGATGGTTAAAGCATAGAGTAAGAAATAACAAGAGGCCGAATCAGCCAAAGTTACTCAAACGGCATCACAGATGCGGGCGGTATGGACGAAGAAACGAAGAAAAGCATAGATGGAAAAATACACATGATAGGCGAGAGCACGCAGTTTGAACGATTTCTTTCTCTTTGTTCACGGCCCGAACACTTGCATTTTATTTCAATTACTTGCCCTTTCCTCCGTTTCATTGCGTATTCCTGTACATTCTAATGCCAGCACACACACAATACACATGATAAGCAGAAAGCAGGCGATTTGAACGATTTCTTTCTTCGTCCATCGCCGAGCCAAATGCATTTCATGCGTACTTCTTACCCTTTCGTTTCGTCGCTTTTGCTAACATACAGTTGTTGGGTTTGTGTTGGGTAATTTTATGCGGCTGTGTATGCTTTGGTCGTGTGTTGGCAAGGTTGCCGGCGCACCCGGCATTATATTTCTTAATTTTTGGAGATTTATATTTCTAAATAATTTCTAATTTATTTATAACACTATATATTTATATAGGAGTTTATTGTTATACAAAATGTTCAAAGTGTTTTCATTGATTAAAAAAAGTGAACAACCAGAATTAAATTCGGCTACTTTTATTAAAAATTATTTTAATTCATTGTACCGGATAAAAACCACCGATTATACCGACATTTTTCTTTAACTTTTGAATAAGAAAATTTTAGTTGCGCTACATTCTTCTTATTGCTAAAAAGGCATTCTTCTCTGGCGTTTTCATTATATTGTCCACGTGTAGCGTCGTCAAATCACAGAAATCAAAAAAAGCCACACAAAGCTCATCGCTCATCCTACATACGATGACACAGACGCTAAATAACACACAGACGATAAATGACACAAACGCACATGCATTCAAAAGTCTTTTACCAAAGAATATACAATACATACATATGTACATACAATATATATATTATATATTCTTCGCTTCTACCCAACGCTAGTCAAAAAAGAACACCATGGAGACGCGAGAAGAGAAGAAAAAATTGTCGGCCAAAAATGCGCTTTCTATATCAAAAACTGCTAATTGCTATGGAGAAGAGAATGAGAGCTCAAAATACTCAAAAATGAGTGAGAAATCGGTCCAGTACTGGACCGACCATAGAAAAATTTCGTTGTTCAAGATTCGGCCTCTTGTTATTTCTTACTCTATGCTTTAACTAATCCGGCTCGAAGGATCAAAACTTTCTATGATTGTGAACGATAAAATAATTTCGAAAATTTTAATGACTGCGAATTACGAGACGACCGTCTTTATTGGTTTCTGTACAGCAACAGGGCAGATTATAATAGTAACACAAAATATGTATTGGCGAACAACGGTATTCATTAAAGAGAGTAATAAATACATACTCGTACATATGTATAGAGTAACAAAAGAAAACGAAAATAACTCAACGAAATTCTTTACAGGGGCATTCGTCATCTCATCCCATACGCTCGGAATATGTATGTTTTGACTGATGGGACTCGCCAGTGACTTCTGGGCCTTCAAGGCCCGGGCTTTCAGGAATAACTCCCTTAGTATTAATATCACATACTACATATTATATACATATTTCCTATCAAGTGTAACAATAAAAGTTTTTTTGGGTTGGTAACGAAATCCAGAAAGACAAAATCCCGAACGACAAAATCCCGAACGACAAAATCCCGAAATGACAACATCCCGAAACGACAAAATCCCGAAATAACAAAATCCCGAAATTACAAAACTAGTTTTTCGGTATTCTCCATCTTCTTGAACATTTTAGAACCTAGCAAAACATTTTAAAACTAGCAAACAATTCCAAGAAATAATAAAAAATTACTCTTATTTTACTTTTCTAAAATTATTATTAAAAAATTAAAAAAAAAACATTATTAAAAAAATTTTAGCAGAGCCCTCTCGATAATGTGAGGTTTTTTGCATACAGGTTTTTTCGCGTATTGGCAGCCTTCGGCTGCGGCAGGGATCATAATCGGCAGGGATCATAACCCTCGGCAGGGATCATAACCCTCAATCAGCAAAATCCTCACGGTCATGTGAAGTTTTTTGCATTCAGGTTTTTTCGCGTATTGGCAGCCTTCGGCCGCGGCAGGGATCATAACCCTCAATCAGCAGAATCCTCACGGTCATGTGAAGTTTTTTGCATACAAGTTTTTCTGCGTATTGGCGGCCTTCGGCCGCGACAGGGATCATAACCCTCAATCAGCAGAATCCTCACGGTCATGTGAAGTTTTTTGCATATTGTAGATTATAACCAAAGAATATGTATTGTATAGAAGGCGCATCTCATACAAATTTTCGAACGAAAAATTTTGTTCTGTGGGTCGTACCGGTACGACCCAAGTTTATAAACATTGTTTCTACACATCGTCTTTTTCGCTCAATTTTGACTCAATTTCTTGTAGTCTTGTTAACTTTCCATTGCTATCGTATTTTCTCGTTTTTCGGCAAACGATGGGCATGGGAACTTGTTACTGAAAAACCAACCGCCGTTTATAGGGCTTGGTAGCCTAGAGGCTAGAGTAGCTTACTCGCGTGCAAAAAGCCCTGAGTTCGAACCTGGGTTCGGAAAAGAAAATCGTTCAAATTTATTTTTTCAATTTAAGAATAATTTCACAATTTTTTTACATTTTTCTTGCTTTTGCCTCCATGCCAGGTGTTCTTTTTTTGGCTAACGATGTGTAGAAAAATTTTGAATGGATGTTTTTGTGGCTTTTAGCGTCTGTGTGTCATCGCATGTAGAATAAGCTTTGTGAGCTCTGAGTTGACGACGCTAGACGTCGACAATAGATAAAACGACAGAGAAGAATGCCTTTTTAGCAATAAGAAGAACGTAGCGAACTGCGTTTTTCCTCATTGAAAAATTGGGGGAAAATGTCGGCATGTTCGGTGCGTTCTATGCGGTACAATGGATTAATATAATTTTTGTTAAATGTCGCCGAATTTAATCCTAGTTGTTTACTTTTTTTTTTAAATTAGTGAACATTTGGGGTAACGATAAACTAGTTCATGTTCATACATATAGAAAGAGTCAAATTTAAAAAAATAAGCTTACAAATTTTTAATATTTAAGCTTTTAATAAAGATTAACGAGACAATATTTTACGAAAATATTTAAAAGGTTACAAGCAATAAATACTTGTATTCATTAATTTTTGGAATTTAATTTTTCAAAATAATTTTTTAATTCTTTTTAATGAATACTACAAATATTTTTAAAATATAAAAATTTTAATATAATTTTATATTAAAATATTTTTTAAATATTAATATATTTGTAGTATTTATTAAAAAGAATTATAAAATTTGTTTATAAAATAAAATTCCAAAAATTAATAAATAGGAGTATTTACTGCTTGTAACAAACATTTTCGTAAAATATGATCTCGTTAATCCTTATAAAATTTTCCCATCTTTGTAATTCCCAATTTCTCATATCAAGTAACATACAAAAATCTTGAAATATATTTTCAATTTGCAAAATCAAATCAAAGTTCCAAAAATTTCTAGCTGTGGCCGAAGCGCCGACAACCTTGGCTATGGCTACACACGACCAAAGCATACACAGATGTATAGTCAATTTACCCAACACAAGCAGCAAGAAACTGTACGTCGTCAAAAGCGACGAAACGAAAGGGCAAGAAATTCACTTGAAATGCATTCTACTCGGGCCATGAACGAAGAAATAAGTCGTTCAAATCGCTTTCTTTTTGCTTATCATGTGTTTTGTGTGTATGTTGCAATAGAAGCACCATATAAATTGTTAATAAGCAATGCGTTTGTCGAGCGAAAAGAAGAGAGAGGGGAAGCAATTCACTTGCTTGCAAGAGTGGCAAGAGCTCGGGTCATGATATTCGTCGAGTTTTTGCTTATACTCAAAGAATACATGTTGCTAATACCCCTTCGCCTACCGACCGACCGCATCTGTTGCGAAAAATTGAAAATTTTGAGTGATGCGCCTTCTATATATTGTATATTCTTTGTTATAACCTTCAGACAACAAAATTCTCTCGATATTACAACTTTGCTTTTCTGCCATTGTAAAAAAAGGCAAGTAGGAGCGTACTACCAAAGAATATGTATTGTATAGAAGGCGCATCTCATACAAATTTTCGAACGAAAAATTTTGTTCTGTGGGTCGTACCGGTACGACCCAAGTTTATAAACATTGTTTCTACACATCGTCTTTTTCGCTCAATTTTTACTCAATTTCTTGTGGTCATGTTAACTTTCCATTGCTATCGTATTTTCTCGTTTTTCGGCAAACGATGGCCGCAGTGAACTTCTAACTGAAAAACCAGCAATCGTTTATAAGGCTTGGTAGCCTAGTGGATAGAGTAGGTTACTGACGAGTAGAAAGGCCTGAGTTCGAACCTGGATGCGGGAATGTTTTTAAAAATGGCTTTGTAATATTTATTTTTTCAATTTAAGGCATTTTCAATTTTTTACATTTTTCTTGTTATTCTCGTCTCCATGCCAGGTGTTCTTTTTTTGGGTAACGATGTGTACAATAATTTGGAATACATGTGTTTGTATCATTTAGCGTCTGTGTGTCATCGCATGTAGAATAAGCTTTGCGTGGCTATTCTTGAGTTCTCAGAGTTGACGACGCTGAGTTGACGACGTCGAAAATAAATGAAAACTACAGAGAAGAATGCCATTTTAGCAATAAGAAGAACGTAGCGCAACTGGGTTTTTTCTTATTGAAATATTAGGACAAAATGTCGGTATGTTCAGTGCATTTTATCCGGTACAATGAATGAATATAATTTTTTGTTAAACGTAACCGAATTTAATCCTAGTTATTCATTTTTTTTTTTAAATTAGTGGACATTTGGGATAACGATAAACTAATTCATGCCTATACATACAGAAATAGTTCAAATTTAAGAAAGTAAGCTTACAAATTTTTAATATTTAAGCTTTTAATAAGGATTAACGAGATAATATTTTAGGAAAATATTTAAAAGATTATGAGCAATAAATACTTGTATTTATTAATTTTTGGAATTTAATTTTTCAAAATAATTTTTTAATTCTTTTTAATAAATACATACATACTACAAATATTTTAAAAATATTAAAATTTTAATATAATTTTATATTAAAATATTTTTAAAATATTAAAATATTTGTAGTATTTATTAAAAAGAATTAAAAAATTACTTTGTAAAATTAAATTCCAAAAATTAATAAATACGAGTATTTACTGCTTGTAACAAATATTTTCGTAAAATATGATCTCGTTAATCCTTATAAAATTTTACAATTTTTTTTAATCCTAATTTCTCAAATCGCGTAACATACAAAAATCTTCAAATATCTTTTCAATTTGCAAAATTGAAAGTTCCAAAAATTTCTAGTTGCGGCCGCAGCCGCCGATAACCTTGCCTATGACCAACACACGACCAAAGCATACGCAGACGTACATATAAATTTACCCAACACAAGCAGCAAACAACTGTTCGTTGTCAAAAGCGACGAAACGAAAGGGCAAGAAATTCACTTGAAATGCATTCTACTCGGGCCATGAACGAAGAAATAAGTCGTTCAAATCGCCTTCTTTTTGCTTATCATGTGTTTTGTGTGTATGTTGCAATAGAAGCACCATATAAATTGTTAATAAGCAATGCGTTTGTGGAGTGAAAAGAAGAGAGAGGGGAAGCAATTCACTTGCTGGCAAGAGCTCGGGCCATGAAACATCATGTCCCGAGCTCGGGTCATGATATTCGTCGAGTGTGTGCCTATACTCAAAGAATACATGTTGCTAATACCCTTCCGCCTACCGACCGACCGCATCTGTTGCGAAAAATTGAAAATTTTGAGTGATGCGCCTTCTATATATTGTATATTCTTTGGTACTACGCTTCGGAAAAAATTGTGACTTAAATGTCATTTTTTCATTAATTTCAAATTTTATTTCGTTATTTTCGGGATTTCTCATTTCGGTATTAAAATTTTTCGGGATTTTGTCGTTTCGGGATTTTGTCGCATCGGGATTTTGTCGTTTCGGGATTTTGTCGTTTCGGGATTTTGACTGTCTCCCGTTTTTTTGCCAAAATCTTCTTCTTCTACTTCAACTTACACTCTATCATATACACAGTAAGGTCTCAATCGCCAGCAAAGGACTTCTATTCCTCCAACCTTAATTCCTCAAAAGGAATTGAAATTTTCAATTCCAAATCCAATTCCAAAGAATTGGGACTTATAATTCCATTTTATGTGAAAGGAATTTCTTTGCTCAATTCCAAGTCAAATTCCATTTCTCTCTCAATTCTATTCCTCTTGCTTGAAAAGTACTTAATTCCAAAGTCCTTATTCCTGAGGAATTTACTTGGAATTGTAATGGAATTGAATTTCCCCAGCTCTGCCCACATTACAGTTTGGAATCGTTTGAAAAGAGCAGCCTACAAAAAGAAGCTCGATGTTTGAGTGCCACATGAATTAACGCAAAGAAATTTGATTGACCGAAACAAAAGTGAAATCAAAGAATATGTATTGTATAGAAGGCGCATCTCATACAAATTTTCGAACGAAAAATTTTGTTCTGTGGGTCGTACCGGTACGACCCAAGTTTATAAACATTGTTTCTACACATCGTCTTTTTCGCTCCATTTTGAGTAAATTTCTTGTAGTCGTGTTAACTTTCCATTGCTATCGTATTTTCTCGTTTTTCGGCAAACGATGGGCATGGGAACTTGTTAGAGCCTCCGCACAACCAACTTCGCAACGTCAAACGTCGCTTTCTCTCTTGACTTCGCCCTTAAATAAAAAACGCAGACGTTAGCGAAGCTTGTTCACATTTTTCATTTTTGTATCAACCATTCTTTATAATTCTGTATCTGGCATCCTCCTCCACCAACCTTCTCACATGCAAAATTAGCAAATACTTTCACCACTTCGTGAAATTGGAAGGATTTTCCATAAAAAGTAGGCACTACTTTTTTGGAACCAAACAATAATTTTTCGACAACAACGAGTGGAAGCTCGACGTCAGAGAGAAAATTGAATTGAAGCATTCGTGACTTCTAACTTCTAACGTCAGAGCTCTCGTCAAATCGTACTGAAAAGTTGACTGTAGACGTTGCGAAGTTTGGTTGTGCGGAGACTCTTACTGAAAAACCAACCGCCGCTTATAGGGCTTGGTAGCCTAGAGGCTAGAGTAGCTTACTCGCGTGCATAAAGCCCTGAGTTCGAACCTGGGTTCGGAAAAGAAAATCGTTCAAATTTATTTTTTCAATTTAAGAATAATTTCACGATTTTTTTACATTTTTCTTGCTTTTGCCTCCATGCCAGGTGTTCTTTTTTTGGCTAACGATGTGTAGAAAAATTTTGAATGGATGTTTTTGTGGCTTTTAGCGTCTGTGTGTCATCGCATGTAGAATGAGCTTTGTGAGCTCTGAGTTGACGACGCTAGACGTCAATTTGTTATTTTGACAATAGATAAAAACGACAGAGAAGAATGCCTTTTTAGCAATAAGAAGAACGTAGCGCAACTGCGTTTTTTCTCATTGAAAAATTGGGGGAAAATGTCGGTATGTTCGGTGCGTTTTATTCGGTACAATAGATTAATATAATTTTTGTTAAATGTAGCCGAATTTAATCCTAGTTGTTCACTTTTTTTTTTTAAAATTAGTGAACAATTGGGGTAACGATAAGCTAGTTCATGTTCATACATTCTATATGTATGAGTTAAAATTTAAGAAAGTAAGCTTACAAATTTTTAATGTTTAAGCTTTTAATAAGGATTAACGAGATAATATTTTAGAAAAATATTTAAAAGATTACGAGCAATAAATACTTGTATTTATTAATTTTGGAATTAAATTTTTCAAAATAATTTTTTAATTCTTTTTAATAAATACATATGTACATACTACAAATATTTTTAAAATATTAAAATTTTAATATAATTTCATATTAAAATATTTTTAAAGTATTAAAATATTTGTAGTATTTATTAAAAACAATTAAAAAATTACTTTGTAAAATTAAATTCCAAAAATTAATAAATACGAGTATTTACTGCTTGTAACAATTATTTTCGTAAAATATGATCTCGTTAATCCTTATAAAATTTTACCATTTTTTGTAATCCCAATTTCTCAAATCACGTAACATACAAAAATCTTCAAATATCTTTTCAATTTGCAAAATTGAAAGTTCCAAAAATTTCTAGTTGCGGGCGCAAGCGCCGACAACCTTGCCTATGACCAACACACGACCAAAACATACACAGACGTATAAATTTACCCAACACAAGCAGCAAACAACTGTTCTTTGTCAAAAGCGACGAAACGAAAGGGCAAGAAATCCACATGAAATGCATTCTACTCGGGCCATGAACGAAGAAAGAAGTCGTTCAAATCGCCTTCTTTTTGCTTATCATGTGTTTTGTGTGTGTGTTGCACTAGAAGCACCATATAAATTGTTAATAAGCAATGGTTACGCCGAGGGAAAAGAAGAGAGAGGGGAAGCAATTCACGGCAAGAGTGGCAAGAGCTCGGGCCAAAGAATATACAATGTATAGAAGGCGCATCTCATACAAATTTTCAGCCAAAAATTTTTGCTCTGGTGTACGTACTGGTACGTACACTTTTGAGTGTTTTTTGAGTTTCTCCTCATTCTCTCATTTGTTTAATAACTTTGTCTCTTTTGATCTCAACCTCTCAACCAAATTGCAACTTTTCGTTTTCGTGTTCTCTTCTCGCGGCTTATTCATGACTCCATGCCAGGTGTTCTTTTTTGGCTAACGATGGGTTGAAGAATTTTGAATGCATGTGTTTGTGTCATTTAGCGTCTGTGGGTTTCGTATGTGTAGGATGAGCTTTGTGTGGCTATTCTAGAGTTGGCTGAGTTGACGACGCCAGACGTCGACAATAGATGAAAACGACAGAGGAGAATGTCTTTTTAGCAATTAGAAGAACGTAGCGCATCTGCGTTTTTTCTTATTGAAAAATTGAGGAAAAATCTCGGTATGTTCGATGAATTTTATCCGGTACAATAAATTGAAATAATTTTTGATAAAAGTACCTGAATTTAATCCTCGGTGTTCACTTTTTTTATTAAATTAAAAGACTTTTGAACATTTGGGATAACAATAAACTTCTAATTCAATAAAAAAATTATATATAAATTGTCCAAACATAACAAATGATATATGTATTGTTATATAAATATATAGTGTTATAAATAAATTTAAATTTTTTTTTAAAATATGAAATTCAAGAAATTATTAAATATTATTTACAAGCAAATAAATAATATTTAATAATTTTTCAAAAAACTTTCAAATATTTTCATTTTATCAACACTCTTATAATTATTTTAATTTTCAATTATTCTATCAATTGAAATTTTTGAACAGATAATCAAAAATTTCTAGTTGCGACCGCAAGCGCCGACAACCTTTCCACCACACAACCAAGCATGCATAGACGTATAAAATTACCTAACACAAGCAGCAAACAACGGCATATTGGCATAAGCGACGAAACGAAAGGGAAAGAAATATACATAAAATGCATTTGGCTCGGGCCAAGAACGAAAAAAGAAATCGTTCAAATCCTTTGATAATAAGCAATGATAGTGTGAGGGAAACGAAGAGAAAAGAGAAGCAATTCACATGAATGGCAAGAGCTCAGGCCATGATGCCAATGCTAAGCAGAAAGAGCGGAGAAAACCAGAGAAAACCAAAGCAAAGGCAAAATAAAATTTCAAAGCAGTGACGCTCTTTTCACTCATTTTGCTTGCACCCGCTTTCTGCCGACCGACCGCATCTGATTCTAAAAATTGGAATTTTTGAGTGATGCGCCTTCTATATATTGTATATTCTTTGCTCGGGCCATGATACTCGTCGAGTGTGTGCCTATACTCAAAGAATACATGTTGCTAATACCCCTTCGCCTACCGACCGACCGCATCTGTTGTGAAAAATTGAAAATTTTGAGTGATGCGCCTTCTATATATTGTATATTCTTTGGTGAAATGCTGCTGAAACGCAACGAAATCGCGAACTTGTCGCGAATGTAAAGCGAATCATTACAGGCGATGATGGGTGAAATACGGGAATATCAAACGCAAGCGATCATGGTCAAAGCCTGGTGACCCTGCACAAACGACTTCAAAGCCTGGACTGACTGCAAACAAGATGATAATTTTCAAATGAATATGAATTTTCACACGAGCAACGAATTAGAAAACTATCTTAATAAAAAATGTAAGCTGAAATGCCTTTTAAGCACATGTTCGTTTAAGACAATTGGGTGCGAATTATAGAGCCATTGTAGAGCCACATACAATAACTGTAATTTAAATTTTATACTTTATACTTTAGAAATATAAAAATACAATGTTTCATAGAATTATAAATATCAAATGAAATTTTGTAATAAAATAGGAGATTATTAGAAAATTAATTCTCAAAAAGAAAAGAGAAATTTTTATTTGAATTGATATTATCTCAAATCATGTGATTCTGAACCCCATAACCATCTAGTCATCAAAAACCGCGGAGACTTTTTATATGACCCAATATATTGTATTAATTAGAAAGCTGATTTGAGATCACAACTCCGTTTTATAGTTCTTATTAATTATATATTTTTATTTTCATAACTATTTGCTTAAGCGATATTAAGAAGTATGTATAATACGTAACAGATTTGTTTTCAACAAATTTATATATTAGTAATAAAAATTTAATCTAAAGATTATCATATTTGGTCGTATTTTTTGTGGTATAATTTAATTCAAATGTATCTAGGTTGTATCTATGTATGCAGCGAACTTATGGACCATTTAGCGGATAGTATAAAAATCCAAATAGACAAAAATGTACTCGTACGTATAAATGTATGTATGTATGTACATATGTATGTATGCACATGTGCTAGAAGCACTGCTTGCATTAATCGTGTCTGACAACAACAAAATATTTAGGATTGGTTCTCAAACTGAAGGTCTATGATGAATACAGTAATAATATTGTCGTTCTAATCAGTAGTTGTGCCCATAATTATGAAATGATCTAAGCCACACACATTTCTGATTTCGCGGTATTTAAAGGTTTGCTTTTCCACAAATTAAATTATATTTAAATGCTATATCTCATAATGTCAGAGGCAATATTTTTTTATACCCCACACCCGATGAGGGTATAAACACTTTGTGCTTCCGCTTGTAACGCTTTAAAGGAGGCGTGGCAGGTATGGAGAAGTTTATATAGTCTGGCTCATAGCTCGAACACAATCAGGTCGCTGAAATCAGCGGCTAGAGTTGTCAGACGCCAGAAGTTCATTACAATCAATTCGCTCGCTATAGCGATAAAAGCTATCATTTGCTTAGCAGAACAGGATATTTATTGTGGTTGTGTGTGTGGTTCTTGTAAACAAACTAAAAAAAGGAGAACAAGCAAGCGACCAAATTAGAAATTAGGGGAAATTTTATTTTTTTCACGTTTCTCATAAGAACCAGTATAATTTTGACAGCGACTTTTCGCCAGCGAACTGACTGTGTTCGGGCTTTGAGTCGGTTTAGCCATGTCCGTCTGTCCGTCTGTGAAAATCACGATTTCGGAGAACGAATAGAGCTATCGCCATGAAATTTGGCACGAATATTCTTTGTCATCATAGGCTGTTTGGTATAGAAAATAAAAAGAAAATCGGACCTGTGCCACGCCCGTGATTACAGGAAAACGAGTGGAAGCATTATCATGAAATTCAGCAGGAACATTCTCTTCCATTTAGAGCTCTCTGATTTCGAAAATGGAAAAAATTTGACCACTGCCACACCTACCTTTTTAGGTAAATATTAATGCATCCAATTTGAGAGCTAAATTTATCAGCTTGTAGTCTGGATCTGAAGCTGAAATTTCAGTGCCACGTTTACCGTGTTAGTGAAAGTCATCGCACCAAAAATAGGAATGACACGCCCACTGGTATACCATACTAATAATTAAGTGTTTGTTGAGATAAGCGTTTTTGTAAATAAGTTAATATATCAAAATTTACTTTCTGTAAGTGATATGAAAGTGGGCGTCACCCGCCCACTTTTTATCCTCACTTCGAAGATGCGGGGGTATGGTTTATGAGCTGCGGCCAGGCCAAAGTTAACGCTCTTAATTGTTATTTTTTATTTTAATTTTTTTTAAGAGTACAAAAATGCCTTTACGCACAGTAATCGACCGCCCAACTATCCGGTTGTGCACCGGTTCGATTGGTAGTGTGGGGCTCCAACAATCAACCGGAAGACTACCCACTAAAACCACATTTCTGCGGGAAGAATCGAAGCAGACCAAAACAAGAAGGTCCCTTTTCGTCCCCTCCACGCCACCGCTTAAGGTGATGACGGGATCGATTAAATATTGTCGATCCTCAGTTACAATATTTACTATTGAGATGTTATATTTTTTGTTTGTGAAATTTTTGGTGAAACTTTTGGAACTTGTAAGGAAATGTGTTTTTAAGGATAGAAATGTTTTAGACGACTATCAAAATTAAAAAAATTAAACTTCACTTAGACCGCTTTCATAATTATGGGCACAGTTGTTAATGGCTGCTGTAGTGGTTTTAAAGTTATCAAATATTACACCTTTCAAAGCAATATTTCTTAAGTGAGGGTTCAAAGTTCTTTATAAGAATTGTCTGTACATTCTCCCTTTTGATAAATGCATTTATTGTATTTGGAATTGATGAACTTATGGATATGAAAATTGTTTTTCTGTGTTGTTTTAAGTTTTCTAAAAATCTAAATGTTAGCTTTTCGTGTACAACTCAGCCGATCGTCCATGTGAGGAACTATGCACTTCCCTAAAGAAACTCGTTTCTACGATACTCAAAAGTGTAACAGCTTTGGAATCAAATTTGTAGCTATTAGATTATAGAGCATTTACTTCGATTTATCTTAAAAGCACTCTTGCTGAATTATACGTCTGTTTTGTGGTATATTGTCTTTTACAATATGCATATCGTATTATATTGTATACTAGTGCATCACGTACCTACGCATTATATACAATAAGAGAAGCATGAAATACATTTTTTAATTTCATAAAAGCAAAAAAACAATAAATAAAACATAAAGTCAAGGAAACAAATTATTGGTTCAGCGTAGATTAATTACTACTTTACGGCTTTGATTATAATTCCCTACTGCCTTTTTATCTAGAAATGAATTATAATATTAATATTCATAATAATGAAAGTAATGCATAAGACTACAAGGCATGATTGACGACAAGTATCCATCCGTGTTTCAGTCATTTGACGGCACTGACGTTAAATCTGTACACCATCTCTCAGTGTTATCTATCAAACAATTCCAGTCAAAATCTAAGCGAAATTTATAGTAATGAAATATCTACAGGTAATTGTCAATTCCTCTGCATAGAGATGCTTGAAATTATTTAATGAATAATGTGTGTAATATAATTTTTTCGTTATTTGGGAGGTAAAAATCTTTTAATTTTTTAAATTCTTTCAATTTACGGATTTTCTGCGATTGTCGATAATTGTTAAAAGATATTTTTTTTTTGTAAATTTCTTTGGTGTTGATGGATGTAGAGCTCGGCAATAATATTCTCAATGTATTTTCTGATGAAGGTTATTTTTAATGCAGCAGAGATGACAATCGTTAAACAAAATATGTATATAGCCCGTAATTATACGTGTAGTGGACACGAAGTTGAAGCCGAAGATCACAATGGCAGGCCATATGCGACTATTGGCTATAGCATTTTCTTGGAAAAGTTTCAATTGTTTCGTTGATCACGGCGAACTTATAGGAAACTTTGACCGTATTTTGAGCAATCAGCATTTAAAAATTATGAATTATGCTTAAATTGATAAAATCTAACTTTTATAACTTTTATAACACTTAAAGTATGCAGGGAGTAATTAGTGCTGGTCATATTCGCCATTACATCATGATATAGAACGGACCGATTCGGCTACCGACCTTCTTCCAGTAGCCGAAACGACCAGAAAATGGTGTGAGTTCAATAAATGAATCAACGACCTGTCACGTAGACTAATCTATTAAACTGAAACTTTTCTTCAGACAACACCGATTGCCACCTTCCTAAGAAAACGACAGAAACGCGCCTGTGCTTAACTGATGCGGAAATATGAAAGCGCGTGAATGTAATATTTTTAAAAAACTTAATGTATGCACGGATATTCCGCAAACCAAATAAACTACGCACGAATAGTAGAGAGTATACTATACGTATGTAAATAGCCTTAAGCAATAACATCAGTATTATCTGACACCTAACATCCGAGTTAATTTTTAATTAATATCATTATTTGTAATTATTACAATGAAGCCAGTTTATTGTATATATAATGTTAAACTAAAAATTTCAGTGGTGGCGTTTTTTTCCTGTAGCTCCATCATACGTATTTATAAAGTGTAAACACTTCCATATCAATTATGTATGTATGTGTACAGGGTGGTTCACTTATCTGAAGACATTGAGATATCTCAAAAACTATTCATCGGATCAAAACAAGTGAATAATTAAAGTTGTTCGTCGCGAAGGGGGACATTCAATGATACCAAACTCTGCCCCCCACCGCCATCCCCCCAGGGGTGGAAGATCAAAAACTTAAATGGTAACTCCCATTTTACATTGCAGATTTGGATTCTCCAGAAAAAAATACACAAATTTGACCTAGGAGTTTTTGCATTTAGGTTTACAGATGGCGCTGTAATCAGTGGCGGATTTCTAAATAGAACTAAACATCAGGAATGTTACATTACTGTAACAAGTTAATTGCCAAGTGCATACAGTGATCCTGAATATAAATAGTGTCTACTAAAGAACAATTATTATCTATTTCATTATTAATCGGTCTGGTAAGTGCATTTAATTTGGTAATTTTTTATTTTGAATGATAGCGAATAACACTTTAATTCGAAATATATTTTGTAGGGTGGCAAATATTATTTATTTCTAAACGTTATAAGAGAGGAGCGCGGTACAGGAACCAGTGTGTTGCGCGGCTATTTTAATTTTATTAACCATTATTCGCTACACGGGAGAACAGCGCGCAATCTGTATCCACGCCTATTACAAGAAGCGTCGATATTATGTTACTGTTTGAACTACGGCGTATCAGTAATTGCCCGAGAACTCATTTTATTAAGCAGTGAGTAAGGAGATTCGAGAGAACAGGATCGGCACTAAAAACACGTCCTAACGGTCGAAAAAGAGCTATACGCACCGACGTAACCAATCAGCAAGCTCGCGGACGAACAGTAACAGTAAATTCAGAGCAGTACATGGCTGTTCTAACAGATTTTCTGGATCCAAAATTGCAATAATCAGGATTAATTTTCAAAAAATTTAATTTAATAAACTTTACACTGTAACAAATAAGCGTCTAATTTAAATACAATAGTTTGTTTATAGATTATAGATTTTATAATCTATAATCTGATTAGATCAATTTAGACGCGTTTAAATATAATAGTTTTGTTTATAGATTTTATAATCTATATCAGATTATAGATCTAATCAGATAGTTTTGTTTATAGATTTTATAATCTATAATCTGATTACATCTATAATCTAATATAGATTATAAAATCTTTAATTTATAAACAAAACTATTACATTTAAAAGCGTCTAATTTGTTACAGTGTAAAGTTTATTAAATGTAGTTTAATTTTTTCAAAATTAGTCGTGATTATTGCAATTTTGTATCGAGAAAATCGGTTAGAACAGCCATGTACCGATCTGAATTAGATTATAAAATAGATAGTAGATTATAAAATCTATAATTATAGACTGCTGTACGACAGCGTTATCTGTGTACCAAAATGCAAAAACTCCTAGGTAAAATTTGTATATTTTGTTCGGGAAAATCTAAATCTGCAATAAAAAATGGGAGGTCTCATTTAAGTTTTTGATCTTCCACCCCCGGGGATGGCGGTGGGGGGTTGAGTTTGGTTTCATTGGATGTTCCCCTTCGCGACGAACAACTTTAATTATCCACTTGTTTTGATCCGATGCATAGTTCTCGAGATAATTCAATGTCTTCAGATAAATGGGCCACCCTGTATATGGAGGTAAGAATATGGGTATATATACATGGTTATTAATTTGTCATATATTCATACATACATACTTATATATTTGTATAGATGTACATAAACATCTACATATACGTATAACTAGAAGTATGTACGGTATTTGTTTTCTATATTAAATATACGATTATTTCTTCAGTGGGGTTGGGGTGGCGGGGGGTTGTTAGGTTTTTAGCTGCCCATTCCCATCATTGGTTCCTGGCGTGTTTCAGACTTCAGTTTTACGAACTCCTTAGCAACTTCATCGTTATTGCGTTGAGACAATATACGTAATATGGTCCAGCCAGTCTCGTCCATTTGTATCCGCTTCTGTAACGGTAGCCAGCAAGCACAGGAGCCCTGGAATGTGCAAGAGGGGGGGGGGGGGGGGGATAAACGAATCCACAGTCTAGCAGACAATTACACATAATTACCTTTTCCACGATGTCCTTCAACTGAATAACAGATACGCCCACAAGTCGATCTTCGCGCGCAAAACAATAGTCCTTTACACAAATGTGGAGTTCAAAGTAATCCATTTGTTCATCGTTTCCGATGGTACTACGCAAAGCCAATTATTGAAATGCATTGCAAAGAAAAAACATTATATTTAGAACAACTTTATAGATTTAAACTTTAAAACATCACAATATTATCAACGTTGTGGTATTTCATACAGTAATTTTTAGAATTTTTTGTACTCACAAGTTGAAAGCTTCGTTGTATTTGGGCGACCAGTTGTTGGATTTTGATTTGGTTGCATGCTTGCGCTTCTTGTCCTGCAGATGAGGGCCGATCAGATTTATTTCCACGAATGGACGAAACATTCCCGATGCTATCTGCCATTTGAGGTCATTTGCCGCCACAACTAATTGTTCGCAGGTAAGGCAAGAAAAATGAAAAATGTTAATTAAAAATTTAGAAGGAAATAAAAAACAGCTTTTAAAACGTACCCTTCACCGTTATTTTGTGCTCACCGGTACCCGGATGAGAGTGCAAATCGATCTGCACTGAAATTTCACCCACGGTTTCCTCCTGATTGGACTCTGGAGAAAAAATTAACGTAAAGAGGCGCTAAAATGTTTTTATTAAGATTTAAGATGAATGAATAGTCAAGGAGAAATGATAATGAAGCCAACTCAGAAATCCCAAAAATTCTTCTTTTCTCCTATTGAGATAATTGAACCGGCTATGTATTTCGCTATGTTGGTAATGCTTAACTTCTAGCTCAACTACTAGGCCAATGATTGAATGTGCACATTCTTATGAGAGATTGGTTAAACACAAACCGGCCGAGAGATGCTTCAAGTATTAGGACTAGTTTTAGGTAAAGTTATGTGAAATTTAACACAGTTTACAACAATTTCAACATTGAAATTTCATTTAAAAATCGGTATAAAAATTTTAAACAGGCAAATTGTGGCCGTAATTATAAAAGTGGTCCAAGTCAAGAAAAAAAAAGAGTTAATGTGTTATTTTACAATCTCTTAAATTGATATAAACTGAAACAAATTTTCAAATGAATATATCTTATATATATTATTTTATATCTCAAAGTGATATAATCTGAAAAAAATTATATCAAAATATTAGGGCGTGTAGGTTGGGTCGAGACAAGAAAGGGGGGTTATTTCCCCCCGTTTTGGAGCTAGTGGGAGTTTTCTAAAAAATTACTTCAAATCGAAAAAAATTCCTAAAAAGTAACGGAAACATTTTGGTCATTTCTGCTGCCTAATTTTGAAAACAACATACATATACACTGTTCAATATGTTTTTGGAATTTCAATCCTGACTCAGTTTTTGAAAAAACTAATGCCAAAGTTTAAATTTTCCAAATAATTGCGAAAAATTCTTTTTCAATGTTCTCGAAAACTGTATGAGCCAGCAACCTAATTCTAAAAACATATTAAACAGTTGCTATTTGGTTTTCAAAATCAGGTACAAAAAGTGATGAAAATGGTGCCGTTATTTTTTGAGAATTTTTTTTTATTTTTGGTTATTTCTACCTCCTAAACGGGGGAAAAGGGTATTTAAGCATATAAAAAATCCTTTTTGTTTGAAAATTTAATTTATTTCTATCCTTAGCCTTTTCTTCCCCCCTTCAATATAATTTTTTACGCCCTAACATTTTAATTAATTCTATGTGGAACACCTTGTATATTCAGAAAGTGTGGGATTTGAATTTACTAATTCAATCGCTAATAACGTTTTCTTCTTGTTTTCAAACATGAAAAATGGCTTGGCTAAAATGAGACTTACTTAATAAATATGAGTATGTAGATGCTTCAATGTATGCAAAAAGGCATTTTTCTAACGAAACATTCTAGTCAGATTTTTTCTTTTTACAAGCAATGATTTGAACTTCAACAAACTACTGAAATTAAACACTCAAATCGGTAAATGGAATAAAGCTTACGAAATGAAGAATATAATCTATGTTTATAGTGTCGTTGCAAGAAAGCTCTTTGAAAGTGATCTTGGGTGTTGGGCGAATAGTCTGTAGGGGATGACGTCCCTAGCCGTAAAAGACCACTCAGATTTTTTATCGCACTGAATATGTATTAGATTTCGTTTCAGCAGTTGTGGCCAAATCAGAAAAGTACATACATTTATAATCAAAATTATTCTGGGGCGTTAAAGGATAACCAATGTCATAAAAAATAGGATTAATTCACCCGTTGATACGTTATAGTGGTATAGTAAGTAAAATTTTCATAGTTCGTAGCAAAACTATTCACCTATTTTGCTATAAATTTAAAAAATTACATCCAAAATGAAATCATTGAAATTAATGGTGCCCATAGTTCCCATAGTATTTATCAGTCTTTTCTTGGTTTCGGTGATGGTTTTTACGCAATATATGTATAATGCTTAACCAGCACACGAAATTCACTTTTTTCCCATTTTCGTTAAAATTCACGAAGTTATCTGCTTTCAATGGCTGTCAAACACAGACTAAAGCATTAAACACAAACACAGCAGCGAGAAGCAACTTCAAGTAAGGGCTGCAAGAAATAGCGTATCGTTAAACCAAATGGCAGAGCAGCATCTTCTGGCAGCAAAAAATTGCATATGAGAAAATCAAATGTAAAAATTTCGTTTGTTTACAAACAGCTGTGTAAAACAACAAAAATGCGTTTTGCTGCTGTCAAAATTCGAATTAGCTCGACAGCAAATTGAAGATTCAGCAGCAAGTAAGGGCAGCAAAATGGAAATCAAACTTTTTTCTCGATCTCCATAAGAGCCCATGTAATTTTGACAGTTGAGAAATGAAGTTGCTTCTCGCTGCTGTGATTGTGTTTAATGCTTAAAGGCTCAGTTTCAAAGACTCCGTTTGCGTGCGTATCCGTCAGAAATCTCATGCAAGAAAAGTTGAAATATGTATATGTAAACATATGGTATGAGTTTCATAAGTTCCGTGCGTTCACATGCGTAAACGGATAGAAAGTGAAAAATTTTCTACGTTTTCATCCGTCGATCCGTTCATTCTATTACAATCGTTGTCTTGAGAAAGAATGACAATTGCGAATTATAAGGGATGATACAGAAACGTAATATTTTGATGTGAAAAATTTTCGAATTACAAATCTTAGTAATTTCGCTATAAAAGGCTAGTTTATGAGTTAAATGTCTCAAACACATTATAAATAACTTTAGTTTTCTGTTTAAACAGATACCTATAAAGGATTTTAGCTTTAAATATGAAATAAAACTCCTACAGAATAATGAGAACAGTTGTATCCCTGTGTTTGCGCAGCTCTTGAACCGATTCTATGAAATTTGAAAATTTTCTGTTCCGTCGCTATCCGTAAGTTGTAATAGATTTCTGACGGATACGCACGCAAACGGAGTCTATAAAACTGAGCCTTAAATGACGCTGGCTGGCTTAACATTTTACAGCAGTCTGCTAATAGATGGCAGTTGACGGGATCAGTGTTGCATTTAAAGTTACTACAAATTCAAAAAGTCACTGAGCTGTCAGACTGCCCTTGTTTGGTGACGACATTTCAATTGGTAACGAAATTACGAACGACAACATCTCAAAACGACCAAATCCCAATGCGACAACATCCTTTAATTACAGAACAGAACCAGGATAAAATCCCAAGGATTCCCAAGGGATTCCCAAGGGTCCTGCGTTAGCGGCATATGGCCACAAAAAAGGATTAAAACATTCAGCAAATTCATTCCGACACTTTCACGGCTACCAAATTTTTTCTGCGTTTAAAGCTCAGAAAGCTATTAAATTAACATAAAACCGTATAGAGGTGACACCATTAGATCCTCCCCGGGTGTCACCCAAGCTACGTCACTGCCTAAGCATAATACATCTTGATGGGGCTCACATTCATCACGCCAAAATTCAAAGCAACTTTATTTCAATGTAAAATTTATTTTTTATTTATGTCACTATAGTTATCAACGGTTGATTTGTGTATGTATGCAACTTTCGACAAAGGCCAGTGGCGGGGTTATAGATGTAAAGGGTTTTCCTATAGGGAACGGGTTGATTGACCCTTTGACAGTCTGTCAAATCTTTTGTTTATAATTCAGTCAGTAATGCCAAATAACATGTCAGTTTAACAAGAGAAAATATTTAAAAATAGTTTTTCCCTGGAAACCATTAAAGGGTCGATTCAAACGCGAGCTGATAGCGAGACCCTTCCCCCAAGATGCTTTATAAAAACCGTCAGTTGTCGTCCATCCGTAGACAGAAAAACACGTATTTCGTCATAAACGCTGCGTACGCGATACGAAAGGACCAAGAATGTCATACGAAGCAGCGGCGAAATGTAAGAAAAAGTCGAAGGCATTCGTAAGCAAGCAGGTAAAACATTATTTTGACGTAAAAAACGTCAAACGATTACCTGCCAGATCGTGGCTCAATAAAAACGACAAAAAAGGAAGACAAAATTATTGTACAGGCGTTTGAGAGCAATCCTTGTCTATCATAGTTGATTGTGTTATCCGGATAATTGTTAGATTTTAAAATGAACTTAATGTTATTTATATTTTGTTTTTTTAAACTGTGGATCACTTATTCCAAGTATTTTATGTATGTGTCAGGTTTTTGGCTGTATTTGGTTTATGATGTAAAGGATGTGTTGATACAAAATTTATTAGTCTTCCAGATGCTAATGGTTTATTGTACCAATTCATTATTATTTTGTTGTTTTTCCTATAAATTATATTGTTTAAAAATGATAATGTGTTGTTAGCAGCCAATACAAAGTTTTGATTCTCTAAATTCAATTGATTCCTACCGATTTGCCATTTGATTTTAAATGCCTTTGATTTGAAAACGAGCAAAATCGTTTTGCTTTTTCCATCAATAAGACGCACGGGCATAAGTCTTTGGAAGTTTGTATTTGAGTATCCAGTCTTTTCACATGGACAGTTCTAAGTTGCATGCTTACGAGTTGGCCAATGGTTTGTCATTAATCGTTCAAACAATAAATTGGAAAAGAAAAAATGTTACCTACCAAAAGGCATTAAAATAAATTTAATTTAAAAACTAACCAACCCAAAAAGATATAAAAGCAAAAATAAAAACAGGCGAGAAGATTAATGAATAATTTAATATCCGATAAGAATCGAAGGCCCTCGAGCAACGACGGGCCACGGGCAGCTAGAGTATTGTATAAACTTCAATAAAAAACTTTATTACAAAATAAAAAAATTCAACTTTATAAAATCTTGAGCTCTACGGTTTTGTATGTATGTGTGTATATATTAATGTTTTTTGTGAAAATACTCGTATATACTCGTATGTATGTGTGTATATGAATATGCTAATAGTGAGGGTTTTTCCGGGTTGATGCGAATATCCAGAAGACTCTTGAGATGCTCTCGATCAAATTAAAGGCGTGCTTGTCGGTGGAGTGTGGTGCATTTCGATTCAGTGACAGACCGCCTTGGAACAAGGTTAATTACTTCAAGTGTCTTTTGACTGTCCCCTGACAGCTACGCCTCAGTTCCCGCTCTTCACCGACACAAGTAAAGTGGCGGTTGCGTCGTGACCACGAAAAGGTCGTCCCTTTCAGAGGTGCACTGGCGGGAGCTGGTATTTGTTTAAAGAATGAAGAAACCAGTCTTTTGAAACCTACTGTACACCTACTTTGAGACTACTACTTTGATTGACAGATCAATGGCAGATAACTAAAAGATGGGTTTAGGTCAACTGCCGAAAAGCGACTGATAAGAATAACCCGGTTACATTGGTTTTTATAGGAAACTGCTGCTCGCAACTAGCGGTAGCATAGAAGAGCATGTTTTCTAGTTCTGTCATTCAAATCACATAATTTAAAAAAGTACTGGACCAATTTTAATGATTTTGATATCAATTTAATGCTACGGTGAGGCAGTTCGTCGTTAAAAAAAATAGTTAAAATCTACAGGGTAGGTTGAAACTTCGGGTAGGTCAGTTTAGGTCAGTCAGGCAATTCAGTTCAACAAACAACTACAAAAAGAGAATAAGCAATAAAGATTCAGCAATCATCTAGCAGATTTTTTACCAATACAACTACTTTCTTGCAGAATTTGTTTCAAGGGACTATGAGTGCATATGCACGTATGTATGTATGGTAGGCATTTGTATGTGTATGCATATGTATTTATGTCTATATAAAAAACCGTGATATGAAACCGTGAAAAGGGTTATTATTTAAATAGTTTGGTAAATTAGATTAGAATTAAGAAAAAACCTGTGCGGTTATCGCGTATGATTTTTTTAGTTGGTGGCTTTTGGTGCTCATCATCTGGTATGGAAAGTATTTTCATTTCTTCCGCTGTTAATTCACGGCGTTGTTTCACTGTACAACGATAAAATATCGTATGTAGTAGTGCAAGTAGTAGTGGTTGGTAGTAGTGTGTTGGTGATACAATTGTAACATACATAGTTGTATTAGAATAGTTGTATTAATTAGTTAAACGTATAAAAGTATTAGTTAAAAGAGCAATCAATAGCAATTAAAAAAAAATAGTTTTTCGAACTGCGGTAAAAATATATTTACGAGGAAAAGCTTATAATATGAAAATAATTCAATTATATAATACATATCATATACATATGTATGTTTGTACTCGTACATTTGTATATGCTGCCATTTTTAATATTAATTTTAATAACAATTTTGTTTTTAATTTAAAAAAAAATATACTACCTATTCATTAGAAATGGAGTTTCGCAAAAACGGACAGACAGAAACACATTCATATACCGACAGATGTTCATAAGATGACCGGACATTCTACAAAATGCCATTGCCTTGGGCAAGGTATACCATTTGCAGATATTTCATATAATTTTTCAATCTAGAAAAGCTCTAATTCTTCTTTCCTTATCAGAGGGCTTCAATACATTAATTACAACCCCATAGGCATAGGTTCACCGAAATTTCCTTAGTAAATTTAGGCCAATCCACGTCTAGGGCGTGCGGTCAATGTATTGACACGCTCTAAAAAGGAAATAATTAAAAGTTTTTTATATGTTTGGTTAAAATTGTAAAATACCTTCAAATTATATACCTCGGCCCTTTACATATAAATATATAAAAAACATGTTATACATATATATATGTATATACATATATATACATATTAGTATTGTTGCAACATACACAGAGTCTATGTTTCTTTTCCATGTACCTGTAAAAATTAGTTAATAGAATTATAGATTGGTGTATACCTTCGTGAACTTGACTTTCAATAAATGTTTTGATAAGTGTATCCGTCATTTGTGTATATAAGCTTAAAGCATAACGTAGGCTAATCAGTTCCGGCGACTTTTCCAGAAAGTTCTTCTTTAGTCCATTGCCGCCCGCGTGGAAGTATTGTTTTATTGTTTCGAGAGCAACATCGAGAACGGCACACTGCTTCGGCGACAGATTCTTTTCAACCTCCTTTGATATGTCCATAACCCCGCTGAGGGCACTTTTGACGTCCTGTTTGCCGGCCATGTGGCTCTTGAATAACCGGCCCATGTCCTCGATTTTGGCATTCGAAGCCAGATTTTTTGCATTGTCCGTAATATTTTTGAACATCATCTTCACGAAAAACAAGGAATAAATTGTGTTAGTGGAATTATAAGTACTTGTACGTGCCTCGTTCGCACTTAGTTACAAACTATGTATGTACGAGTATGTACATACCGTTCGATCAGTCATTGGTGGTAACACTACAGTCTTCTCCAAAATGCGCATGACAATTTTCCACAGCTCCTTCAGTAATCGTTTTAAAACGGTCTTCTCGCAAGATTGCGCGTAAAGTGTTAATGAGCCGTCAAGAAGATCCATTAACGGGCGCAGCACTTCATCGGCCTCTACCGCCACCGCATTTCGTTGCGCCACTTGGTTGGCATTTATATTGCCACCACCTTTAACAGATAGTAGTAAGTCGCCAAGCTCGCGCACTGATTGTGTGATGCGCGGTTCCAAACTGTAATATAAATAGAATTGATGATTGAATTTATTTTATTTGTGTGCATAAATAATCCCAACACAATCTATGTAAATTCCTATAATCCATAAGTTTCAACGAAATCGAAAACGGCTCTATTTCGAGCTAAAAAAATGAGCAAATATATATGTATATGTACCTACATATACTATATGTATAAACAATTTTTGCTCGTTTAATAAGAGTAGATATTATGTATAACCGGCGCCACATGGGTTGCTCCTGGTCTAGTTTAATAGTATACCATTTAGCTTTCTTTCAAATATTGTTTTCTAGCATTGTCTTCCTTTATTGGTCTCGAAACGGCTTCGTTAAAGTTTAAATTAGATTTAATAACGCAAACCAACCTTATGGCAAACTGGCTGGCTAAATCATCGAGTGCGCAGTTCAGATTCTGTTGCAGCTCTTTCAGTATGTTGGCAGCGTCTTCTTCAAGCTTGTCACCGCCCATGGATTCAAACATTTTTTCTAGTTGAACTCTGAGTTGTTGTATGTTATTCATAAGTATGCAGGCCTAAAAAATTAATATTAACTCGTTAACAACAAATTGATTGCTTGTTCGACTGGGTCCTATATATTATTAACATAACTGTCGATTTACCACCTGAAAAGTTTTGAGTAAAGCTCGAGTTGACACATGTACTTTAACTGAAAGAATATCACAGTAAGGTATAAAAAAATCAAATAAATTTATTGAATTTAATATTTCAATCTAAGCAGCGGTTTTTTGCAGATTTTAGAGTTGACAATCTAAAATGGTGTGTTTTTTAAGTTTGTTATGAAAAAACGGGTGCCACCACAAACGATCAAACAGTTCGGGCGATATTACGTTGCCAATTTTTTATTGATAAATTTGTCAAATTGTTCTTGTTTTCTGTAGAGATCTGACAAATGTTATCCGTAGCGCAAGAGGATGAAGCAGGATGAACTTAAAAAATGGCGATTAAACAATTTGCTGTCGTCGAATGAGCAATTTAGGCAGTGCGGTGAAATAAAATAGTATTTTCTGTTTGGAATAAAAAACCTCAATTTCCATTGCAAAAAAGGAAGTTTATGTAAAAAAAAATTGCACAAAGTAACACTTCGACACATCGCTGCCCTAGTTTTAAAGCAGTTTTATAACACTAATATTATAATGATAATATTATAACACAAAATATAAGTTGTTTCAGAACTTTGTGATGTACACAAATAAAAATTATGCTTCGTGCATAATTTTTGCAGCATTTATTAAATTTAGGCCCAATTCCTGTAATTCCTTCATTGTGCGCATTTTGTTCATAGCCACAAAAAATTAACTTGTATTTAATTATTATTGTACAATATTATATTTGGAACACATTTTCCGTTTCGACGTAACTCCAATTTTGTTGTTTTTGGCGTAGACCCCAACAAACACAAAATTTTTTGTCGCTTCCTTTTGGGGGCTGGACTGGAGGCCTTCGAAGTTTGAAATTTAACTACCGATATCTCCGAAACTACAAGAGATCTATATGTATATGATATTGGTACCGTTAAAAATTAAATAAAAAAAAATTCTATCAAAATATTTTTAGTGTTTGAAATAAACACAATTTACTCTTTTTAGAAAAAAAATGTGTAATTAACCCACATAATTATCCAAAAATTAAGAAAGTAGATACTATTACCTTACTGAAAAAATTTATTTGGTAAAATTCGGTGCAGGATACCAATATCATCTACATATCTCTTGTAGTTTCGGAGATATCGGTGTTTAAATGTCAAATTTCAAAGGGCCTCGCCCCCAAGAGGGAGCGACAAACAATTTGGTGATTGTTGGGGTCTGGACCGAAAACAGCAACAAAAAATTACAACAAAATTTGAGCTGTGTCGAAACGGTAAACATAAGCCTTATATTTTCATGTTAAATGTCGTTTATTGTGATAATTTCTTTTGCAGCTGTAAAAAAGTAGTTCAAATAGTCATTTGTAGAGCATTACGAAAAAATTTGACAATTTGATCAACCAAATCATTGCAGTGAAACATAGCACCAAATAAAATTGGCGAAAGACCAAATATAGTTAATTTGTTTTTGAAAATTTTATTAAAAATTAGCAATGTAACATCCGACTTGGTTATAACGAATTTCATTTTTGTTGAGCCAAACTATGATTTCTTGTTTTCGAATTTTATACTTACTACACGTTCCTCCTTCATGTGTTCCGGAAACTCTTTTTTTACAATATCAGCGTAAGCTATTAGAACTTTTACTATAGTTTTAGCAAAGCGCCTCATGTAGCGTTTCCAAATTTCTGGATCTGGACACTCGAGCTTGCTCACTACGTCAAAGCATTGTGTAAGTTGGGTAAACACATCAACTACCGAGTTGGAGAATAAGGCATGTTCACTACTTTTTTGGAACTATTTCAAACAGAGGCATTCGGTCATTAGGATTAATTTTTTAAAATAAAAAACAAAAGACATGTTGACATTTTAGAAAAAGAAAAGAAAATTAATTAGAAATTTTTATGATGCACGAGCGGTGTTACTTACTCCATCCTTCTTATCGCGATTAAAGGCCCCATTGAGATATTCTAGCGAAACGTCATCATTTTCATTTAACCACTGCATGACGAAGGGTTCGAACCAGGCTGGATACTCAGGTACAGCGCCCTTATACGGAGGTACTTCTTTGACGTAGTTGCTGTACAACCATTTCACGCGAAAATGCAAATTCATGTAAGCGGAAGACTTGCATAATCTATGCTGCTCGTGTTCCTCCAGGGCATACTTCATGTCCACGGCAAATAGGCTCCACATGGTTGCCGCCGAGAGCTGCAAAGAATGATGTAAGGTGCGTAAGTATGGTTTATACATAATATACATTAACAAGTACATATGTATGTGTATGCTTCAATGAAATATGTAACAAGTGGATGCTTCAATTACCAATATATAGGCGTTGACAAGAAATTGAAAACGGAAAATTAAAGAACAAACAACAATAACCGAGGACATACTTGTCCAATGTTTAATTCCTGAGGAAACTGGTTCAAAACCGTTCCGTAACTGTTTTTATCTTCCTCTGTTACCGACACTATTAGCGCTATCAGCTTGTGCCAAAAATCTACACTGTCTAGCTTTGGTCCATGATCGTCTGGGTCACGCTTCGCCTCGTTTGGGTCCACCTGCGCCAAAAATATTAAAATAAAGTGGTGCATAAATATAATAAATATTAAAATAAAATAGTGGAATGAGATATAGAATAAAAAATGGATTAGGACATTGATTTAGGATTGAGAAAAGAAGCGCTAATTCATAATCAACTTCTTTCGCGGAAGATTTCGATGTTTTAAACAACGGTTACCTGAAATTCTCTGTTATAGAGCTCATAACAGTTTTCGAAGAGGAACTGATATGTGGATCGAAGGCAGGCTTTCACACAATCCTTAACAACCGTACTCGCTCTGGGTGGACTGGAAAGTTCTTGGACCTGTTTTTCATAAAATTTCATAACCAGTAACATAAAAATTTCAGCTCATAACATATTACGATAATGTAACTCTTACCTTCATTCGAAAGAATGTAATACTCGTAAGCAAATCAACGGTGGATTTGAGGTCCATGAGCTTCTCCTGACTGGACGCTGGGAAGTTGTTGCGATACATTGAAAGATCAATTCGCAAAGAGTTATGCAGCTGGTCCAGTAATTTAACAAATTTCTCTTTCTAGGGATAAGCGAAATGATTAATAAATATAATGAAAATTAAAAATTGTGAAGCCCTTTGACTACACAATTTCAAATACAAATTTTTGTGATAAATAGATTGTGGTTCAGAATACACTCACGAGTGCTAGAACAATTTAGCCCATGCACGATTAACTATGCTTTGTCTCTTTACTTGCACTGCTCTTAACAACGAGACCGTGCCAGGACGGCTATATAAATGTACAATCACATTTATTGCGTGCTAAGGACGAACGCATAGTTCTCGCTCAAGTAACTGGGTTCGTGCATACATTTATTGCACTTAGAATTTTTTTTTCTGAAATATTGTGCTGTGTTAAGCACAACATTTCAGTCCGTAAAAGCGAGCAGCTTTCAGTTCAAACATTTAGTTCTCAAAGCCGCGTCATTCCCAGCACAATATGTTAGGACAATTCTAAGTGCCGTTAATAAATGTTGCACCCAGGTATCTGGGCGAGAATTCGGCGTTCGTCCATAGCATACCATAAACGTGGTTTTAGTAGTTTAAATATTCGCCCGGGCACAATGAAGAAGTTGACGAAATATGGTTAGGAAGGAGAGGTGGTAGATTGGGACATTCATAGCACTGCATGTTAGCTCGACCATTGTTACTCATTTTGAAAAGACACGTTCATAGACGTGGACGGACAAGAAAGACTCTGTTCCTAGGAGCAAAAATTGGCCGTTTACCAACCAATACTGGTAAAACTAAACCAAAATTGACAAGGGATGACGGAAAATCGTTTCGAAACTCTTCATATAAAAATTTACTACTACTCAAGGTTTCCAGCAACAACTTGAGTCTTTCCAGCAAACCAAAGTAGACACTTACTGTAAGCACATTTGGTATTAATATTGTAATATCAATATTCACAATGAATTTCCAAGTTTACTTGGGAAAAGATTACTGACACAATATTTTTTCCGAGTGTACTTGGATAACGATTACTGACACAATCTTTTTTCCAAGTGTATTTGGAAATGATTACTGAACCAATCTTTCCAAGTATACTTGGGAAACGATTACTGACACAATTTTTTTCAAATGTTTCGCATCTGCTATTGAACACTCGTAACCTTCTAACATCATATGTTTGAAGAAATAAAATCTATACTTTAATATTATAAATGCGAAAGTAAGCCTGTCTGTCTGTTACCTTTTCACGGCTGAACCGCTGCACCGATTTTGGTCAAATTTGGTGTGGAGATAGCTGAAACCCTGACGAGGGACATAGGGTACCTATTTTATAAAAAGTCAACCTCTAAATAGGGGATAAAGGACTGTAGGGGAATTCAGTCTCAATTTTAAATTAGGTTAACATTGTGCTGGACAGAATAGATGTCAATAATAAATTAATTTATATCATGGTAAGACACAAACAAGCAAGAAGTATCTCTGGGACCCTCGAGTTATCAATGAAACCCTATAACGGGCCCCTCCTATCCAAATAAAAAAGTGTCGTATATATCATATTTACGAGTATGTACATATACATAGTGCAAGCGAACGACTGTGATGTGTACATATGTACATATATCATTCAATCAAACTAAGTTAGAGTTCGTCCACGCGAACGAAGTTGCGGGCAACAGCTAGTATCATATACATATATGTATGTATGTAAGAAAAAAAATTCCCAGTTTCTGTTGTAAATTAAACCAAAAAGCACGCAAATTTTTCCAAGTATAAAAAGTCGCTTTCGAAAACAGTTAGTGTTTTAATTTAATATATGTAATATAACAAGTAAGAGCGTTAACTTTGGCCTGGCCGAAGCTCATATACCCTACACCCGCATCTGTCGAAGTGAGGATAAAAAGTGCGCGGGTGACGCCCACTTTCATATCACTTACAGATAGTAAATTCTGATCTATTAACTTATTTACGACAACGCTTTTCTCAACAAAAAATTGTATAGTACAGAGTATAAGTTCTATAGTACATAGTATAAGTAACACTTATATAGTATGGTGTACCAGTGGACTCAGGAGGTGATTCTGTGCCAGAATATATATATACGCCCACTCGTCCTTCATTGCGTTACAAACGGAAGCAAAAAGTTAATATACCCTCAACCCTTCGGGTGTAGGGTATAAAAAGGACTATATACCATATATAATATACTCAAAAGTAGAGTAGCCAAAAATAAAATTAAGTAAAAAACGGTATTAAAATGCCTTAAAGCATTGGCTTATTGTAGAATACATTGACGTTGATAACGTTTACATTGACGTCGATAAAGGTATTTAATCAAAGTATAATTTAGATAATTTAACGCAGTGCAATTTCTACAGTACGATTTATAATATTTCGTTTTTAAATTCCTCAATTTCCTTAAATCTTTAGTAAACCGTGAAGGGCTCAAAGTATCAGAAACATAACGCTGTAGCACTGACAAATTGAAAGAACTTCATAGCATACTATTAAAGGAGTCCAGCTCTGATTCCAAGCACGACGCGGAAGGAAAGCAATTTAAAATTTAGAAAAGAACTCAAATTAAGAGTTAGTTTGGGTGGCTCCCGTCCCCTGGGTCGGGACACAGGGCAAAGTAGCACAGATGTGCAGTTTTATTGCTACGAAACTGCATCGCCTAGGAGAAGGAGACGGTAGAACACTACCTCTGCTGGTGTCCGTCCAGCCTTATCTTAAAACAGAATGATCTGCCTCGGGAAACCGACTTTGTTAATCGGAGGGATCTTTTGGAAACCAGACTCGACAGCCTTCTCTTGTTTATAAAGAGGACGAAATGGTTGCAATAACCTGGTAACTAATTACTCTCCAATCAAGAGAACATATGCAATCCTTTGATGTCGTATAATTCGTTTTACTAAAGCAAAATACTGCTTTGAATTGCTTTTCACAGCGTTAATAAATTCTAAAATTCTGCTGTACAGTTTTAATTTCTAACGTGGGATGGTGCATATCCTCCGGTGTTGCAAAAAACTGACATCTGAATTTCCATTAGTTGATGGTAAGAGGACTACCGCACTCAGAAAAATATGCCGTGCTAAGCAATTAAGAATCCGGGGTTTATGGGAAGCATGACCGGGCTTTCTTGATTTAAGCACTATAATGCTACAATGAAACCTGTCTTATGCTTACCAAGAGCAAAAAATTCTTAACTACAGCAATTTTACTCTTATCTTTAACATTTCTTTAAGAATTTAAAAAGAAACGAAAGATCAAAACTTTAAAAGCTTAAAAGAAGCATGGTAATGCTTATAAATATCAAAAATATTTTTTAGAAAACGTGCTTAAATTAAGAATGGTATAAGTGTAAAATTGGTTGCTAAAAATAAGTAAGGAAAATGCTTAAATTAATATTACATATTCTAAATTTTCTGTTTTGTTTCTTTGTATATGATTCCTTATAATCATATAGAAATATGTATGTATATAACAGAATTATATAAAAAATATTATAAAATATAATAACTTATTTCGGGAAATTCATATCCGCAAATTTTATATTTCAAGAAATTAGTACTCTACTGAAATCTAACATATAATTTGTAGCACTCCGATTCTAAATTTTCCCAATTTATAAGCTTAAATAAAAATACAATATATAGAGAATTCTCAACTCAACTTCGTCAATAGTATACAGAAAAATATATTGAGATTGACATGCTAAAATCTAGCACGTCAATACTCAACTTCGTCAATTTAATAGTATACAGAAAAATATATTGAGATTGACATGCTAAAATGTAGCACGTCAATACTTAATTTCTTTAACTTGATAGTATCATTACGCGTCGGTTTCTGTTTCAGTAGTGACTAGAATCTTGTGATCAGTGGATGTCAGTTGATAAAAAAAGATAGTCAGTTAGAAGTCAGTTGATTGGAAAAAAGATATTTACATATATTAACTAGACACGGACAGTGATTCGGAAGGCAGTTCCACTTCGGTAAGTGTTTTTAGCAATATATAATACTGTAACCAGTAACCACCACCTTTAATAAATATTTATAATCTAGGAATATTACTATCGCAAAAGGGAAAAAGGTGGAAATCCGAAAGGAGCGCTTTACGATAGGCAAAGAAATTGTAAGGGGAAGTTTAGGAAAGTAGGGCTCTTATCTCCTTCAGAAAAAAACAAATTAATTATTAATTCAGCTTCGACTTCATCAGAAGTTACTTCTTCGAAGCAATATAATGAAGGTAGGAGTTTCGTCTTAAAAAGTCATTTATTACGTATTATCAAGTCTTTATTGTTTATATTTAATCGTTTATATTTTTTGCATCTAGATGAAATTAAAGAATATGAGGAATACTCTGCTTGGCTAAAGTACAACCACACTTCCGCTAAATGGGATGAAATTGAACCGATATATAAAAAAACAGCCCAAAAACGCATAGATTTTGTGAGAAACGCAGCCTGGACGGATGTGGTAAAAGCTTGGCCGGTTTTAAAAGGAAGTGCTGCTGACACATTCGTAAGTTTCGCGTAGTACATGCACATATTTCCAAGATTTAATTATTAAAACTTGAAAAACTTGAAACAGATAAATTTGGATTTCGAATTTCTTTACCCGGAAAAATCAAATCACTTACTAAAAAACTGGAGCGCATTTTCTGAAATTTCAGAACCCATTTTCCGAGACGGTATCAAATACAACAATTCCAAAAAAATTTTTGACAAGCGAAGAGAAGGAACAGAAGGCAAGATAATTTAATTATATTTATAAATATTTAATACTTATTTATATTTTATTATATTCTAAACTTTTAAACAGATACTTTCAATATAATTACGCTTCTCGGATTGCACAACTTATTAAAACCATCCGGTCGGATAAAAACTGTAAATAAAGTCCTATGGAAAGTTAGTATTAAGGACTCCCAGATTAGTCAGATTTTACATGTGTACACGCAAAATGATCTATATAATCAAATACTAAAGGTAAAAGAAAAATACAAATATGTTAGATCTACCATACAACCATTTATAGTGACTGTTGGGCCGCACAGTGGTCCAGAATAGAAATTCATCGGCCAAAAATCTGTAACTTTTGAACGGATAGGAATTTTTGAATGCGGTTTTTTGCAATCGACAGAGAAATGTTAAAATATCTTTGCACTGGCACCGAGATCTATGTAGATGTCTCAGGGTCAGAGCCGTAGGGCTCCAAAGTCGAAAAATATTTTAATTTTTTTAAATTTTGGCAAAAAAACGTATTCAAAAGTAAATTCTTGAAACTTTTTTGTACTTATCTATAAATTGAGGATATATTCGTAATGGCTGTGAAGTTTCAAGTGCATCCGTTGAGTTTTTCATAACTTTTTGGCCCCCTGAAAAGGGGTCTATTTTTGGATGCTTTGAAACTAAATATCTCCGCCATTTTTAAAAATTTCGATTTCCGGTTTTTTTTATTATATTATATGGGGTAAGAGTTTAAAAAAAATGGGGAAAAAAATTTATATATATTTTGAAAAAAAAAATTTTTTTTAAAAAAAACCACGGAAAATTAAAAAAATTATAGCCCAACAGTCGACAACAAAAAAAAATTACATTTTTCTGATAGCCTTTGAGATAACCTTTAATCGTATACCCGGTTTTGTACCCGGCAGACCACGGCCCTAGGCGCTGGAGCCTTCTAAATGGTCTACATTTTTTCTTTTAAAAAAACAACGAAAAATTAAAAAAATTCTGGTCGACAACAAAAAAAATAGATTTTTCTAATAGCCTTTGAGATAGCCTTTCATCATATACTCAGTTTTATACCTGGCAAACCACGGCCTTAGGCGCTGGAGCCCTCCAAATGTAGAATTTTCAAAAAAAGGGTACTTCAGACAATAAATGCATAAGTATTTCTTTTTTTAACCCTAATTTTTTTTCTTTATATACTCCTGAATATTACCTGTTTAAAAGTACCTGCTTCAAGGCCAAAAACGAAAATAATAAAATACCTGCGAGGTCAATCTTGCGGTTAATTACAATTTTTATATATTTCTTTATATACGAGTATTATACAATTTTTGTAAAAACAGATTGTAAATATTTTTCTCTTTCCGAATTTTCATTAATATTTAATAGTAACAATTTGGCTTCTGGAGTTATATCTGGGTTTTTTGTAGTCCACACATACCGGATGCTGGAAATATATGGATCCGATGTGGCTAATAAAATTCCAAAAAGGTCTTCATTTGTTGCTTCTCTACTACATTTTCTAGTGTTATGTTCCCTAAAGAATCTATAATCTTTATTTCTTTTTTCTTGAGCTTCTTCTGATAAATCTCCTATTGGCAATAAATGGTGTTGAATAATGCTTTCTCCATGAAACAGAATTTTGTGGACTGTTGGTGACATATTTCGCCATGGGTACAATTCATTATATAATTTTATAAATTTTCATTAAGATCTTTTAGTTTCCGTCTCTGGGATCTTTTACTGCTCTCTTCAAACTCTTTAGTTGGCCTTCCACGTCCTTCGTTGCTATCTGCCTGATAAATGATACAGAGTTCGCCTTCCATCCACTCCTTTAAACTAGCATACACTTTATTTTTGTTGAAGTCGGAAGACTTGTAGTGTCTAGACAAAATGGACACAAACGAGTTTATTTGTGCTAAAATTTGTTCCTGACATACCTGACATAAAATCTTTTTTTGCTACATGAATCAAATGGTACTTTAATTTTAATATATTCAACTATATCTTGTGCGCTTCTGTTTTTAAAATATACATCTGATAATTCTTTGTAGCTGTATGACTCCATGGCTGAAAGACGCTTGGTTTGATAATGCCAAAAATCTTTCAAATGTTTAATATTTATATAAAAAAAATACATATAAAGAATTGGAATTTTTGAAGAAAATTGTAATTAACTGCAACTTTGACCTTCAGGTATTTTATTCTTTTCGTCTCTCGCCTTGAAGCAGGAACTTTTTAACAGGTAATATTCAGGCGTAGAAACCGCAACATTGACCTCGCAGGTATTTTATTATTTTCGTTTTTGGCCTTGAAGCAGGTACTTTTAAACAGGTAATATTCAGGAGTATATAAAGAAAAAAAATTAGGGTTAAAAAAAGAAATACATATGCATTTAGTGTCTGAAGTACCCTTTTTTTGAAAATTCTACATTTGGAGGGCTCCAGCGCCTAAGGCCGTGGTTTGCCAGGTATAAAACTGAGTATAGGATGAAAGGTTATCTCAAAGGCTATTAGAAAAATCTAATTTTTTTTGTTGTCGACCAGAATTTTTTTAATTTTTCGTTGTTTTTTTAAAAGAAAAAATGTAGACCATTTAGAGGGCTCCAGCGCCTAGGGCCGTGGTCTGCCGGGTACAAAACCGGGTATACGATTAAAGGTTATCTCAAAGGCTATCAGAAAAATGTAATTTTTTTTTGTTGTCGACTGTTGGGCTATAATTTTTTTAATTTTCCGTGGTTTTTTTTTTTTTTAAATTTTTTTTTCAAAATATATATAAATTTTTTTCCCCATTTTTTTTAAACTCTTACCCCATATAATATAATAAAAAAAACCGGAAATCGAAATTTTTAAAAATGGCGGAGATATTTAGTTTCAAAGCATCCAAAAATAGACCCCTTTTCAGGGGGCCAAAAAGTTATGAAAAACTCAACGGATGCACTTGAAACTTAACAGCCATTACGAATATATCCTCAATTTATAGATAAGTACAAAAAAGTTTCAAGAATTTACTTTTGAATACGTTTTTTTGCCAAAATTTAAAAAAATTAAAATATTTTTCGACTTTGGAGCCCTACGGCTCTGACCCTGAGACATCTACATAGATCTCGGTGCCAGTGCAAAGATATTTTAACATTTCTCTGTCGATTGCAAAAAACCGCATTCAAAATTTCCTATCCGTTCAAAAGTTACAGATTTTTGGCCGATGAATTTCTATTCTGGACCACTGTGGGCCGTCACTTTTTGAAATTGAAAAAATGTATGTATATTTCAATGATGAGTATAAATGATGAGAATAAAATACTTTTAAAAACATTATGTACATATATATTTTGTAAAGCAAATCAATTAATTTTATTAATTAAACTAAAAATACTTTCACTAATATTACATACATATATGATCTTGTTTGATTTATAAATATGAATATTTCTGATAATTTAAAATGTTTTCGGATGTGGATGCAGTATATTGTAAGTACCCGCATCCCTCGAAGTAAGGATAAAAAGTGGGCGGGTTACGCCCACTTCCATATAACTTACAAATAGTAAATTTTGATCGGATAACTCATCTACAACACCGCTTTTCCTACCAAAAACCTCATTATATAATGTAGTAGAAATAAAGAAATTGAGTTAAAAACACAGATGACTTCATATTTTCTATAAAAAGTAGGCGTGGCACTGGTCCGATTTTGCCCATTTTCAATACCAAAGAGCGTAGGATAACAAAGAATGTTCGTGCCAAATTTCATCACGATACCTCTATTCGTTCTCCTGTAATCGTGATTTCCAGACGGACGGACAGACAGACAGACAGACGGACAGACATGGCTAAATCGAATTAGGAGGTGATTCTGAGCCAGAATATATATACTTTTCTATACCTGCCACGCCTCCTTTAATGCGTTACAAACGGAAGAACAAAGTGAATATACCCTCATCCCTTCGGGTGTAGGGTATAAAAATGAAGAATACGAATGCATAAGCATAATAAGCTTCCTTAGCACTTGATTTAAGAATGTGTACGTGCTTAAAAATGAGCTTTTTGTCAATCTAGATTTAAGCATCATGTGCTTAAATCTGTCTCCTTAATTGCTTAATTTAAGAATTTGAAATAATCTCAAAATAAGTTTTTAATTCTTAATACAAGCATTTTGAACAAAAAATTAGAATGCGCGTTGCTTAAATCAAGAACGCAAATACTAATTAAAACAATTTTGCATTCTTAATAAGTATTGGTTAAATACTTAATTTAATACTTCTAAAACTTAAATTAAGCTCGCCGTTCTCAGTTTTTCACTGTTATGTACCTACTTGTACATAACATATAAAAAAAGTTTGACGTGCTAAATAATGCTTAAATTTACTCACACCACATACTAGGCTCAAAATCGTGTTTAAGTGTGCTTGATTTATGCCCCGTTTGTGCTTACCATAAGCATTTATTTTTCTGAGTGCGGATCATCCATTCCTTTATGCCAATTAACTAGAGACAAATTGAAATCTCCGAGGACCAACAGTCGATCAGAACTTCGCAGGATACCAGACAACATCTTGAACATCAACATCTTTGCCGCATCAAGATATTCTCACTTGAATTCGGTGGTACGTAAGAGCTAATTCGAGCAAGAGCTAATAATAATTCGGTAGTGATGTATAAAGCTATTTCATCGGTTTTGACATAGACGCAACAAATATCAATTTCATCATCGCTAACGAGTATTTATGCACGCGAAATATAAGAAGACTACGGCAACCAGCACACCACCACCTCTAGATAATCCAGTTAAAGATAAACTTCTATCTTTACGGTAAATAGTGTAAATCTTTACGAATATTTCCAAATTTAATATTTCAAGCCTAAGCCAGGTTTCCGTGAATGCAATGATATCATATTCAAGATCCATGGACTTAAGGAACAGATCAGTTAGTTTTGTATTAGTACCTCTAACACTTTGGTAAAGAATTGTTAAAGGAAAAATATCTCCTAGTTTTTTGAGGCCGAACCAGATTGTGAAATATTTTTTTTGGTGACAGCTTTTCTATGCCTATAGACAATCTCGTGAATAACTAATAACTGCATTTTCCGGCCAAAATTCAGGATCCAGAATATTAAATGATTAGGTAAATTTATATTAAACGATGAATAAGATCGCTGAGATTTAAATTTATATTTCATTTCATTACAGAAATACTTAAATCCAACAGTCCCAACTGAGAGCTAATGTGCTTACGAATGTCAGCAGAGGCTGTTGCCAGAGCAAAGCGAGAAATGAAGATTGTCTTTTGCTGCACTATAATAGGCTTCTTAGGGGAAGCAGGAGATGGGTCTTACGAGTAACAGGCAGTCTTTTAGGAATGGCATCTGTGCTATTCCCGACGACAGCCGCAAAAGAGGTTCCATTAGGTGCTTCATTGTTTATAACAACTGGTACCGAGAATACATCCGTCGTCAATTTCCCCAATGCATGAGCAGGCTGAACAACTTCAGTTGATGACTTCGGCATTGAATTTGAATTTGACTTCGCAGCGCAAGGTGCAAAAGATGACGAGTCGATTGCTGGAACAGAAATATGCAATGGTTGCATATGCATTATCAATCGATGCCTTTGGAATTGCATCAGAAGTTACAACCGAAAAAGACTCAGCATTAAGGCATTTCGGCCAGTCTGTTAAAAATTATTAGAGTTCCCTGCTTCGTTTACCACTGGACTCAAGTGGTACTCAAGTGTGCCACTCAAGTGGACTCAAGTGTACTAAAGACAGTGAATCCCTCGGGAGCTGCAATGATGAGAGAGCAGGAACACTTTCCTGCACTCTAGTGTTTTTCTACGACCGCTTTCGCTTAGTTCGCCGAGAATTTTGAAATCATTAAAAAAGTTTTCGATTGTTTAGCTTGTTTAGCTTGCGATGGATAGCAACAAAATCCTTTTCAAGTTCGCGAAAGTTTAAACGAACTTGTAAAATTCGTATGATATCCACATCAAGCGCTCTGTACTTTTCACACGACCAGCGCAATCCACCCTCGGTTTCGATTTTATCAGCAATTCGGTCAGTTAAGGCAACACATTTTATGTGATAATCCTCATCACGCACGGATCACGGCACCACTCTTTCAGTGACACTAAATTTTTTGCAAGTAGGTAGGTTTACACTGCATATTTTGTCGATAATAATAAATAGGTTAAGGACAACTGGAAGATTTAACTTTAAGTTTTTTGTTCACTGTACTGGCAACAACTAAACAGCTGATAATCAGAAAGTAAATGGATTGAACGCGATCAAATTAAATGTTTCCCGCCAAATTTTCATGAAAAACAAGTGACGGAATCGATAAACGTTTTTTTAGAACACAAAAAAAAACTTTTCGAAAAATCGAGGTTTAGAAAAACAAAGTTTAGAAACTATTAAAAAATCGCTTGAAGAGGCAAGTCAGACCTCGTCAGAAGATGTTTGCCGAATTGTTAATGGTGTTAACTGTTACATGTTATAATAATTTTAAAGGCCATTGTAAATCCACTTTTTATCAATATCGTTGTAAATTATTATTACTTTTTATTCTTATTTGTCTTCTTTCCCTATGTGATGCTAACATAAAACTCATAACACCAACTCAAAATAACTGTGTATACTTTTCTGATCAAAATAATAAATCAAAATTTTGTAAAATTCAATGCATTGAAAACATCATATTTGTCGTCTTCTTTTTTTAGACTTAACTGCATTGGCTTTTCAGATATGAATAATAATTTTTTTATAAATAATATTTTAATAAAAAGTAGAGTTTATTTTATTTAAGTTATGTTACTTTCCTATTCTTTTCATATAAAGAAATATGAAAAATTAAGTTATGTTATATGTATTTTAATTTTCTTCACATAATCTTAAATAAAAAAGTAATTTTAAATGCGAAATTATCTGTTTAAGGGTATGTTTCCGGTATATTTAAGAGTAAGGGTTTATTTAAGGGTATGTTTCCGGTATATTTTCATTATATTGAAAGAATTTTTTGCTGTATATATTAAAAATGACAACTAATTTGCTTTCGAAGATTCCAAAGCGAACCGATATAAAAACAATCGTTGAAATATTCCTAGTTTTTATTGAAAAAATATACTAGAAAGACGTCTTATAAAAATGTCTTCTAACAAAAGGCGTGCTTGAAATTGTGGCGCGAAATACTTACCCCAAAATTACTGGCGGCAAATCGATCGCTGGCTGAGACGGCTGATGAAGCAGTTGTATGTGCGTAGTAAGCATTAATGTTGGCTAATAAGGTACTCATGACTGCCGGTACTCCTGGACACAGATACTTTGTGGACAGACAGTGAAAATGTGTCATGGCCTGATAGATGTTCTCGATGCCATATCGCATGGCGAACTCGTCCACAATTTCTTCGGTTATCTCGTCAAAATAGAGCTTCCAGGCATCGTCGCCTTTCTGTTGGGGTAATTTGACCTGTGTGCGAAATTCGAATATGCTATGAATCAATACAATAAAACAGCCACTCAGTGATATACACACAATTTCTTGTGCAAAAATAAAGAGCAGAGATAAAGACGATAAAGAGCCGTCTTTACGCAATATGGGGTTTTAGGCAGAGCTGGGCTGGGCATTTTTATTCGTTACATCCTCGTTAAAGTTACTTTAACTTCGTTACTTTTAACGAAGTCATCGTTACCCCAAAGAAACAAGTTACTTTGCTATCGTTGAATGTTAACTGAGTAACGAAGTAACGAAGAAGTAACGACGTTAACTGAAAGTACCGAAGTTACTTTTTGTTACTTTTGTTCGCCTTAAAATAACGGGTTACTTTCCTCTCGTTAAAAGTTATCAAAGTAACGAAGAAGTAACGACGTTAACTGAAAGTAACGAAGATGTAACGACGTTAACTGAGAGTAACAACGTTACTTTTTTAGTTACTTTTGCTCACGTCAATTAAACGGCGTTACTTTTTAATTACTCAGTTACTCAGTTAACCAATTAACTCAGCCAAAAAATTATTTGCGAAATTAATGAAATTAGAGATGAAATTGAAACAACTGAATGTTGTCGCCGAATATAATGTGTTTTTTACTTGTAAGGGTTACCAATACTCACAAATAAAATTACGAATCGCTTTGTACGCTTTTTAGAAACAGAAAAATCATTGAACATTGCATTAAATTAATTACAAACTTTAAAGGGCGCCATGTAGTATTATTTTTAATAATTTATAGTACTTTTTTGGGACTTTTCAATAAGAAAACACTAACTAAAAATAATAAGATTTTACGTTGCAAAAATTCAAGTTGCAAATCAGCGTGTGGGTGGTATTTTTTTTTCCGTTGTTTGTTACGGAAAGTGCGATCCAGATCGCACATTTTTATGCAAGCTATGCATGGAAAGAGAGTACGAACTTGACGAAATAATGCATGTGCACTGTATGCGGGCGTACATTCCCCTGTGTTTTCGTAGTTTGGCTCTTTACCACTTTTCTATTCCTATGCATTGCCTGGTTGGGCCTTAAGTCTAACACTTAGTCGGTTGCTCAAGTTTCTCTGCGTCTAACCCTGCGAGGGAGACCAACGACTCTAGATCCTAATTGGTAAGTCTTGGCAAAGTTTTGTCGCGTTGTACCGCCCTGTAGTACGTTGCTGCGCTGCCACGGTGGATTTGACTGACCGCTAAAAGGCATTTTCAATTTTTAACACTAATATTCATACAAAGAAACAAACTTACAATTCGAAGTGAAAATACATATTTTTCACTTTCCAAATATTTTTTGACACAAGGTTACCTTAAAAAAATTAAATTCAAAATGTTTTAATATTTAGATTTTATTTTTGAGTTGTCAAAAATATTGTATTATATGCACTTTTTTGATTATTATGCCATAGTATAGATAATTAGGCTCCTATAAATCTTTCATACAAAATAACTTACATACTGTGTAAATATGGTCTCAATCGGTCTATTAGTATAGAAGTTCTGTTGTGAAGAAGTTCTGTAGTATAGAAGTACTAACTAAAAACGATACTTGCAACCTAAGTAACATACGCTGTGAGTATGAAGTCAATCTCTCGGCTGGTTTAGCCGTGAAGGTCGGACATACATACGCCCCAACATTTTTATATATTAAAATCCGAATTTTGTCGCGTTGAGATTTACAAAATGTTTACAAAGGCCTTTTCAAGCTCTTCATATGCATGATTCTTTACGAGAGAGAATTAACGAAAAATGTTACTTATTCCACATGCATGAATTTCGCCAACTAAGCTAAGCGTAAATGTATGGTAAGTGAACTTATTTTTTAATGAACCAAACTTCGTTTCAACGAAAATAACAAAGAAGAACGAAGGCCAGCTCTGCGATCAATTAATAGTAAATTAGACTGTTAAAGCTGCCGGGAGCCCTTAGCTACGTGGAGGCCATATGTTCACGCCTCTAGAGCCTTTGCGTTAAGACGGCACTAAGGACACATACATATACTCGTATATATTCATATATATACACTATATATATATATACATTATGTGATATACCCTTAGTGGCTGTTACTCTGATATACTAATACTTACCATGCTGTTGTTTTCCTCGCAGAGATAATGGAAAAGATTTTCGTGCAAGCAGGTATACTGCACATGATAAGGTGCCACCTTCTCCTCGCCCTTTATTTCTACCGATATATGAAGACGTATGGCGCCTGACACAGCCGACTTATCGGTGCGTTTCTCCAAATTGTACCAAACGTCCATTTCTCCTGATAGTGTGCGCACCTCGATTATGGTCTGTCCCAAGAAGTCGTCTGATTCGCGTGTCAATTTCTGACGAAGTTTAGACTTTAAATCATTATCTTCGTCCCAGACGCGTACCTTAATACGATCTGAGGAATTGTGACACTCACTATGAAATATTTAGATATGTACATATTATAAAGATGTCATACATCGTCGTTACAAGTTATGTTGGAGATGTAGTGGAAGCTCGAAAAACTGCTAATTAAAAACGAGCAAGTGCCGAAATCTGCACTAGAATCGCATGTATCGAGAAAGTAGATGGATGGGTATGTACATCAAAGAATATTGTCTTGTATTCAACATAAAAAAGGAAAATTTTAGGGTAAATGGAATGCAACAAAACAATTGTATTGTAATAGGATAAAAGGGTACTTGAATTCCCAGATCATTCACCAATTATACAGTTTATTCGTGTATAAAAAATGGCTTTTAACTTAAAAAAATAACAGTAATAGTAAATAGTAAATAGTAATAATAATAGTTTCGATCGTGTATCTACTGCAATCTTCCGAATCGTAGAAAAAATCCTAGGTAAGAAAATTTTAGTTACAGACCTCATCTGACCTGGATGAACATGGGGTTGGATTCAACACTTGGCGTGTACATGATAACAGTTCCGTTTCTGTTTTTATTTCGGATCGATGTTTCCCTCCTTCTGTGAGGAAGAAGTTGTGAATTCACTGTTGTGAATTTTTATATTAAAAAAGTCTGCTAGGGTTGGTTTCAGAATATACAAAGTCTATGTTGACTACAAAACCATCACTGTAACTGGAGTAAATAATGAAGCCACCTATGTTGAATGAAGTTGACCTATCCAAATTAAAACGATTTTTTTCTATTTAAAAAAAGCTTGGTCACAAAATTGTTTTTAATTTTAATTTCATAAGAGAGATAATTTCTCTTAGTTTGAGTTTAGGAACCAGTTTGTCGACGTTAAATGATTTCAGAAATGCATACACAGTAATCAAATTATCCTTCTTAGGCCAGAGGCAGAACATATCGTACTTCCCAAGGTAAATTTCCCCGAAATAATGTTCCAACCAGTAAGTTTAAGGAGGAAACCATGCTTTATTTGTGTAAACTCAGGCATGAGAAAGCAGAACTACTAACAAACACGATCGGTCATACTTCGCACATGCACACTTTTATTCAGTTCGCTTTCTTGGTTTGGTTATGCTGTGCATCCCGTTTAACATGCGGCAGGATTTCCTTTCAACATTTTTGACGTTTCCTTTTGTGCTTGCCTTTTGCTTTTACAATGTTCAAGAATTTGTTTTTTTCACTGAGATGCACAAAAGGGAGCGAACAAGTTGACGGTGTGAAGCTGTCTGTTGTCGCTCGCTTTCGTATCCTCTCACCCTCATACTCGAATTTTTCGAGTTTAATTCGATATTGAAAGGAAATCTTTCTCAATACAAAAGGGGACATAGACACAGCAGTTTTGACTTAGATCCCCCAACTAACATAGTTCTACAAATTCAGAAAAATGCATATACAAGCTATCCGACCTATGTCGTTTAATATCTAGCGACGAATGTAACTATTTGACTATACTATTTAGATCACTTCGAATCTTTTTTACGACTCACGAAGGTTTTCGCTTGCAATTTGCGTACCTTCTCCAACGAGCATATGTAGATAGTAAAAATATTACGTGAGAAACGAATTCGATTCAATAAACTTGCCGTAATATGGAAAATTACGACCAAGTCGTTTTTTTTGACGAACTGAGTGACGCTGGCAAAGAAATTTGCCACTTCATTCTTCCCTCAAGTCTTTTGCCAGAGCAATTTGCTGCTTTGTTTTTCTCTGCCAACGGTTTAATTTATTAGCTTTTTCATAGATGCACGAGGGTCAAGGGATAAGAGTTTCTTCCGCATTCTCTCAACTTTCAGTATTTTTTCCCTTATGTTGGCTGACGAAATTATTTGGTTTTTTGTATAGGGTCTTTTAACAAGAAGTGTGATTTTAACTTTGTTATGATTTTTATACTTTACACCCGAAGGGATGAGGGTGTACTTTGTTCTTCCGTTTGTAACGCATTAAAGGAGGCGTGGCAGGTATAGAAAAGTATATATATTCTGGCTCAGAATCACCTCATGATTCGATTTAGCCATGTCCGCCCTGTCTGTCTGTCCGTCTGTGGAAATCACGATTACAGGAGAACGAATGATACCTCTACGTCATGAAATTTGGTACGAATATTCTTTGTTATCCTACGCTGATTGGTATTGGCGATAATGGGACAAATCGGATCAGTGCAACGCCTACTTTTTATAGCGAATATGGATTCATCCTTGCTTTTAGCTAAATTTCTCAGCTTGTACAGTGAATTTTAAGCTAAAATTTTTTTTCTAAGTCCACCATCTTAAAATAAAATACTATCAAAAAAATGGGCGTGGTCCGCCTACTGGTGTACCATACCATATAATGAGGTGTGAAAAGCGGTGTTGTAGATGAGTTAATCGATCAAAATTTACTATCTGTAAATAAAAAGAACGTAGGTGTCACCCGCCCACTTTTTGTCATCACTTCGACGGATGTAATCTTCGGCCAGGCCGAAGTTAACGCTCTTACTTGTTTACTGTTTCAATTACTTGCGCAGATGTGTAGCAATTGATATCTAAAAGCCTCCTGATTGTTACTACTCAAATGACAATTGAAAGTTAGGAGTTAAAAAATGACGCGAAATCTTAAAAGGATCTTGTTGAAACACTCTTTACATATTTTCTGAAATTATGGTTGTTTATAACGAATACATACATATGTGTATGCGAATATGCCTACAATGGGACAATTGTAGGCATAATTAGTTAATTGGCTATTATTACTTGGTCGTAATAAGTTAAACGCATTGCGCTCTAATTGCTACAACATATAATCATCCATAAAGTTAGAAACTTTAATTGCATGATGACCAGATTGAGAAGCACCATCGCCCAAGACCTCCTCGAGCTCGTCCTCTTCCTTCAATCAGAAATGAATTAGGAAAATTATAAATCGAAGTTAAAACGATTAAAACGACAAATGACTAATCTAATACTAATACCTGTAATAAGGAGTTAAATGAAACTGGTTGCAATTTCCCGCAAATGTGTGATAACCTGCAATCGGACTGCTGCACGCTAAGTTGCAGCGGCCGTCCCGTCCCGTCACGCCACGTCTTGACTAATTGAACCTTTGGGCAAAAGACTTGAAAAAAAAACAAAAGGGCAAATTTATCAGCGTCGCTCAGTTCATAAAAAAACGACTTGGTCGTAATTTTCCATGTTACGGCAAGTTTTTTGAATCGAACTCGTTGCTAATGTAACCTCTTTACTATCTATACTAGTTGCCTTCTCTCATGCGATTATAACTTTGTTCTTTAAATCGATTTCCTATAATCAATCTATTTTTCTCTTGAACCGAAATTTGAAACTACCGTAGTTTTTCATTACCTTTAAAAATTTCCATCCAGAGGAAGCATCAGGCAGGGCCCGAATCGCGGCAGTCGATCTCTGTTAAGCAATTGATTAGAATAATGCCTGGCTTACACAGTGCGAGCTAGCGTACGAGTCAGCCTTCCGATTAGCTGCACTGCAGTCACTCGCAACGTTTGGACGTAACTTACGAGTAACTCGTACGTGTGAGTTGGTTAGTAGCTCGCATCCGAGTTACTTCAACATTTTTTGTTTTCACTCGCCTGCTCGCCCGGCAGCAGCATCGTTTGGACGCGTTCGGCAATAGCTCGTCAGTGATAGCCGGACAGCTTTGTGCGTGAAACACGTGTTTTTTTTTTGTGTACTACGCCGAATCGTTCGAAATGGCTGCGGATAGATGGTCTTCTGACAATACTATTTCATTCATGAAACTCTACAGAGACCAAAAAAACCTGTGGAATTGTTTCGATAAAAACTATCGAAATAGAGATATGAGAAAAGCATCCTTTTTTTTTGATATTGGCTATGGTTATAGATATTTTCCAATTCCTGACATAATATTGTTGTCATAGAGCGTATCACCGTTTTTTTTATTAAAACAAGTTCACTAGACATCGCGACTCGACTAGGACTGGGCAGTAGCTAGGTGTCGTGTAGACAGCAAAGGCGAGCCGAGCTGCTGCCTAGGAATTTGACAAGCCTAGTAGCTGTCTACTGGCCAGGCAGCAGCTTGCACTGTGTAAACGAGCCATAAGAGTTCGACACGAGCCGAAGCGTCAATATGCTTCGCATGATAGCAGTCGAATCGAAATTTTAAAATTTCTCATACAAACGTTTTCCAATTTACGACAATAGGTATCGAGTAGATTTTGACAAAAATTACTCGACAGTGTACTCTCTATCGATTTCCATCATACTAAAAGCGTCAATTTTGAAAAGTTTTACTAGCTATCTACTGCGACTATTCGGGCCCAAGACTTTTTAATTCCTAACATGAGGAAACAAAAAGTGAGCTTTTGGAACGACTTTCCATCAGTTTGCTTTAAGGGCAAACCGGTTTCCGCGATGTGTCATATTTAGGGGGTTATTCCTGAACGCCCGGGCCTTTAACTCCCATGAATTCTTCTCGATTTTGCTTTGTTATTTTCCATTGTTGTTGTTGTTTATCAGCAAACACCCGAAAATGAACAAAGCATAATTGAGAAGAATTCATGGGAGTTAAAGGCCCGGGCGTTCAGGAATAACCCCCTTAGTTTCCTTTTTCGTTCATCTAACCCTGTCGGAAAACTTAACAAAGATCAAGAAACAAAGAAAAATTGTTTGAACACAATTCAAAGATCGTCACTAGCTATCGAACGATATAAGTGGAAGTTAGCTCTTGTAAATTTTTACCTGTAGCACTGTGTAGTTAAAGGAATTTTTATGAATAGTTTTTTATGAAAACAGAGAAAGACAGATAGAGAGAGATAGAGAGAGAGAGTGGGGGGAAGAGTACAATACTCACAAGTGAAACTTCTCGTTCCACACAGGATTCAACTCCTGTGGCATAGTGCGCGTACGCTTTTTCACCTTGCTAACCTGCACCGTCACATATGGATCACTGGTACCGCTTTTATCCTTCGCTATCAGGCCTTGAGCACATATCACTGCAGGTCACATAATCGCAGCGTCGGTTCGAAGTTTCGTTTCATTATCATCGCGTTGAACATATGTATAGATAGAAAAGCGTGAGATATAACCGTGTATAATGAGATTTGGTATGTGTTGGTAAATTTTGTTTCTTCCAATTAATCGAAATATTTACAAAATGTATGATTAGGAGATAGTTTTAAATAGAAATAAAATTAAATGGACAGACTCTCCAGGGACATAAGAAAAAAGTTTATGGAATGATGGACGAATTTTTTGTACAGAAAAACAAAGAAAACCGATAAGTTGAGCAATTAATGTGGTGAGACTGACACGAAAAGCGTGCATTGTACGTGATGAATATACTATATGAATATATACGCATGCGAGCGAACAGTGGAATGGTGTAAAGGAAATGATGTAAGGTGTATATCTCAAAACATATGCAGCCGTGTGAGTGAGTAGCGTGGGTGTGTTCGCAATGTTTAGTGACAATGGCTGAGTTCAGGATCGACTTTACGCTGTTGTGTATTGTTGTGAGTCCGTGGTGTCGTGAACGAACCGCTGACACCTCATGCTGACAAAGCGGTCGCCATTTTTTTTAGCGAAAAATTTTTACGCTAAATCTGCTGAGCTCAATCTTTTTCTGTCACTAATTTTCAGTGTTTGTTTACTCCTTGTGTAGCGGCAACGATATTAAGAAAATAATGTGAATACTATCAGCAACGCGTTCAGAGCTCATGATTTTCGCTGACAAGCAGAATAAAGTGATTGTCGATCCTGAACGCAGCCTGATATGCCGACGTTAGTCGATTTTGCAAGAAACGACAACGTGATAACGTCACGATTACGTTCGGTACGATACGATAAGAAACGAATAGAACCAAGTGTTGTGTTTTTAATAAATTTTAGGGATTCAAGGAAGAAAGGAGAAGAGAAAAAAACGGAAGCGTTTTGATTTGTATTAAAGTAATTTTTTATATTTAATTTTAAATTGCTTTTTACACATCTAGAACGCACAATAATAAAAACATATGCAATAAACTTATCAGAATAATCCTGCAACATGTGTCCTCCCAAAACATTGTAGTGTTTGTGCATCAGAAAAGAATTAATTACAGACTAGACCTATTCAGACTAGATTAATCTAAGATTTCTATTCTAACTTCAAGAAATCCCAGAAAGTTATTTTCAGTGGTATGAATTATTTAAAAATACATACATATAATTCATATTCATAAATATTGATTAAAAATTCTACGAGGAGTACAAAAGGTTTATAAAATTGGGTTAAAATTTAGAAATCTGACCAGTGTGTCAATAGCTAAAATGATAAGTTCTATAAAAAGCTACTATTGTGTAACATGGTTTTTTGTAATAAAAAAACATTTGTATAGTTAGAAAAATGATAGAATATTTAATGAAAATGTTAAAATAAAATAACATGAAGCTAGATTTTTTAAAAACCCTTTGGCTTAAATTGAGCACAGAACAAACTCTCCAGTGTTGTTGTTGTTTTCGTTTTTTGCGCCGATGCCAACAACAACAAAGATTTTAGTCGCTCTCGTCTGGTTTAGGAGTTATAGCCCTTTAAAATTTGAAAATGTACTGTCTATATCCCCTAAACTGTAGAAGATATCCGGATGATATACATACCATAGTGAAGATATTACAAATATTTTTCATATATGTAAAAATAATATTTAATCTAAAATCGTGTATTTTTCGAGATAGTTTAAATTTTTCATTTTTAATACAATTTTTTTCTTTTCATTATTTATTCTATTCATTTTCCCTGCAAAATGTATAATTAACCAATATAATTATGTTCATATTAAGAAAGCCGAGATTCATAGATTTGCAGATTTGCAGGCATATCTATTTCTTCAGTATGGGTGTAGGAGTTTAGGAGAAAATGCATTTTAAAGCTCACTGAATGCAAAAATACCTTTCATTACCGAGAGGATTTTGTTGGTTTTTTTTGTTATTATGCAGCAATTTTGTATTCGAGAATACTTTACATTACCGAGACCATTTTGTTATTGAGGGTTATAATCCCCGCCGAGGCCGCAGGCCGCCAATACGCGGCGTATGCAAAAAACTTCACATTACCGAGATGATTCTGCTGATTCTGCGTTAACTTTGGCCTGGCCGAAGCTCATATTCCCTACACTCGCACCTGTCGAAGTGATGATAAAAATTGGAGGGGACGCCCACTTTCATATAATTTGCAGATAGTAAATTTTGATACATTAACTCATTTACAAGACCGCTTTTCTCAACAAACACCTCATTTTATGGTATGGTATACCAGTGGGCGGCCACGCCCATTTTCTGTTAGATAACTATCATCAATCCGGTAAACACGGCAATAAAACTTGAGCTTTAGATCCGGTCTACGAGCTGAGAAATTAAGTTCTTAAATTTGATTTCATTAATATTATTAAAAAAGTAGGCGTGGCAATGGTTCGATTTTCTCTATTTTCGATATCAAAGAGCAATAAATGAAAAAGAATATTCGTGGCATGTAATCATTTTTGTCACCAGTGGGCGGACCACGCCCATTTTCGGGATTATACTTTAGTTTGAGACGGTGAATTCGGAAATAAAATTTTAGCTTAAAATTCCCTCTAAAAGCTAAGAAATTGAACTATAAGCACGGATTAATGCATATTCGCTTCCGCGGCCGAGTATTGTGGGCTTTAAAATGCATTTTCTCCTAAAATGCTGCACCGGTACTGGTGAAAAAAAAATGCCTGCAATGCTATGAATCTCGGCTTTCCTAATATTAACATAATTATATGGGTTAATTATACATTTTACAGAGAAAAAAAGAAATTAATAGAAAAAAATAGTATTAAAAATTTAAATTTTCTCCAAAAGTACACGATTTTGGATAAAATATTGTTCTACATAATTGAAAGATATTTTTAATACCTTTCACCATATTTTTAATATGATGGTACATATGTATATCATCCAGATATCTTATATCGTTTAGGAGATATAAACGTTAAATTTTCAATCTTATAAGGGCTATAACTCCTAAACCATACGAGAGCGACAAAAAATGCTGTCGTTGTTGGGATCGGCGCAAAAACAACAATAACCGAAAAAACAACAACAAAGTTGGAGAGTTTGTGCTGTCCTCAATCTGTTCCAAATCTTTAAGTCCGTTAGATATCCCGAATGTTTTTCTTCTATTTTAGTGGAACTACATATGTCGTTTATATTTAATGGTTAAAATTGATGGTTTTATTTCTAGTGAATAATAGCAGGTTTTTAATAAGGGGTGTATCTTTTTTAGGTTTTAATAAGGGTGTTAAAAGTTACTGAAAGGTTAATTGACAATCGAGCTGTCGTACTGCGCCCACTGTTTGACACTTCTTATCAGTATACTCTGGCAAATCATGAACAGACTCACGCTTAAACAACGCCACCAAATGACATACTGTGCAACCTAAATACGCGCGTTTAGCGTCGTGCTGTGCTTTCTTTTTCTCAAAACTACACTGCGCTCAACCGAAATAAGAGCGTTACGCCTATATATGTTTGTGCAGCCCTCTTTCTTTGCATTCAATTTATCCCCTTAGCGCGTCAAAATTGGAAATTCGAATTCAATTTAATTTTTATAGAAACGCAACGTTATACGCGCTTGTTTAGGTTGCACAGTAAATTTATGCAATGACTCCATTGCATCTAACATGGACAAATGTACATGTTTGATGCAGTTTACACGCTTGTGGCATCATTGAACCTTATTTCTTATAAAATGAGGCCGAAGTTTGCGTTACAGTTAATGGAGATCACCTTGGTGCCAAACGGAATGCGCTTTGTGAAAAACAGCCGCAGTGGACATATGCCCGAAATCATTTACAAATATTAGAGCCAATTTCACAATCGGGATTTTTAAACGTCAAAATCTCTTAAAAATTTAGCAATCATAATCTCTTACAAATTAGTAAAATCGGCACTTAATGTCGTGTTGTATTGATCTTTTGAATAAATAAAGATTACTTGGTTCATTTTAAGTAAATGAACAATTTAATTAAAATTAAATTATTTGGGTTTGAAAAAAACATACATAAATAAGTGGCATTTATTTCAAAAGAAATCATAAAAAGTGAATTTTTCTATATTTTCCCCGTGTCAAAATTTATGTCTTCTGTCAGAAGACATAAGTTGGAGATAAGTTTATTGCACATGTTTAAAGGCATATAAACAGATACATATATTTTAAAAGCCCAGCAAAATGCATGCCGTGGAGTTTCATTTGTTATTTTCTTAAAATTCTAGTTTGATGTATGTAAATATTAGGAAATTTTAATTTTAAGTTAAATTTGTTAATTTCAATAGTTTCAATAGTCGAAGAGGCAAACATGCGCAGTTGGTTGAGGACAAAGTAGCGTTATAGTCCGTTTACACCGACCCGAAATGCGCATTATGCAATCACGTATTTGAAATCCGTTTACACCGCCTTCATTTGCATTATGTTTGACCAACCAAAAACAATGTAGGTACATACATATGTATACGAGGTCTGTCCAAAAAGTATCGCGAATTTTGAATTTATATACGATTTATAAAGTACGAATATACGAACTTGTCAGCACAAAAAAATTTAAAATCGAATATATGTACGTAACCCGCGGGAGTTCAAATTTCGCGATACGTTTTGAACAGACCTGGTATTGTATGTTGACGAAACGATCAGATGTTATATTGAGTGGAATAACATTTTTCACACTCTTGGAAATTTTTTATAGGTGAATTGTAAAAAAGCTGTGCTTAATAAGGAAAATTGTGTTTAATAAGAAAAGCAGTGTGTATTATTCCAATTTGCTTCGCTTTTGCCAGAGATGCAAATGATTTCCAAATGCGTGTCAGTTTGAATGGTATAATTTTTTGTGTTTATTCTCATTTTGCTTTGCATTTGTGACTTGAAGCCGAAATGCGTGATTTGAGATTAGTGTAAACGTTCTGTAACATTTGACAAATAATTACGATGTTCTGGCATAAGTTACGCATACACACGCAGTAGCTGAGAGGCCTCAAAACTTAAACATAAAAATGTATATTTTAGCATGCTTAATAACTTGAAAACCAAGCAACGGTAGGTAAAAAATTATTTGGATAGTGGTAATATAATTTTATCCAAAATCGTGCACTTTTCGAGAAAACGTAAAATTTAAATTTTTAGTACCTCTTTTCCTATTCTTTAATTTTTTTCTCTGTAAAATGTATAGTTAACCCATATAAATATGTCAATATTAAGAAAGTATAGATTCTTAGTTTTCTGCAGATATTTTTTTATCAGTATCGGTGCAGGATTTCAGGAAAAAACGCATTTTTCAATTTACAATCACGTAAGTGTAAAGTACTTTTCTAATTCTACTTTGTTACATTCTACAATACGCGGGAAACCCTGTATACAAAAAACTTCACATTACCGAGAGGATTCTGCTGGTTGAGTGTAATGATCCCTGTCGCGGCCGAAGATCGCCAACACGCGCCAATACCTGTCTGCAAAAAACTTCACATTACCGAGATGATTCTGCTGATTGAGGGTTATAATCCCTAACCGAAGGCCACCACGTAGGAAGACCCCGAATACTGAAAGACTACATTACAGTAGTAGAATTAAAACAAGTAACAGCCTTATCTTAGCCTTATACACCCGCATCTGACGAAGTGATAAAAAGTGGGCGAGTGGCACCTACTTTCTTTTTATTTATATGAGTAAATTTTGATCTATTAACTCATTTACTACATCGCTTTTCCCAACAAACACTTTATTATATGGAATGGTATACCAGTGGGCGGACCAGGCCCATTTTTGAGAGTATATTTTAGTCTAAGATGGTGGACTCGGAAATAAAATTTTAGCGGAAAATTTGCTCTACAAGCTGAGAAATTGAACGGATAAATATAAGAACGGATGAATGCATCTTTACTATAAAAAGTAGGCGTGGCAATGGTCCGATTTTCCCCATTTTCAATACCAAACAGCAAGATAACAGTAAGATAACAAAGAATTTTAGTACCATATTTCATGACGATACCTCCGTTTTCTTGTAATCGTGATTTCCACAATTGGACGGACAGACAGACAGACGGACAGGACTAAATCGATTCGAATATACCCTCATCCCTTCGGGTGTAGGGTATAAAAAGGGCTTTGTACTTACGTGATTGGGAGATTTAACATGCAGTTTCTCCTAAAATCCTGCACCGATACTAGTAAAAAAAAAACATGTGTGAAAAGCTTTATCGTGTTTCTTAATATTGACATAGTTATATGGGTTAATTATAAATTTTACAGAGAAAAAAATTATTAAATTGGCAAAAAAGGTACTAAAAATTTAAATTTTGCGTTTTCTCCCAAAGTACACGATTTTGGATAACAGAAATAAAAGATATTTTTAATGGCTTTGCATCGGTACCTATATCATCCGAATATTTTTTACCCTTAAGGAGATATATACGGGAAAATTTCAAACTTTAAAGTTCTATAACTTGTAAATCAGACTGGAGCGAGTAAAATTGGTTTTGTTGTTGGGGTCAGCGCCAAAAACGACAGCAACAAAAACAACGGAACAGATTTATCGTAGCACAAACTCTACAATTTTGAATATATGAATATTTATATATGAATATAAAAACTATTTGGATGATATATGTAGGTACCGATGCAAAGGTATTTTTGAAATTTATTTAAAAATCTTTATGTAAAATAACATTTTATCCAAAATCGTGTTATTTTGTAGAAAGCTACAATTTTCAATTTTTAGTATTGTTGTCGTTTAACCCATATAATGATGTCAATATTAGGAAACTTACACCAGTATCGGTGCAAGATTTTACAAATTGCATTTTAAAACTTACAATCACGTAAATTTAGTGTAAAGTCCTTTATTGTCCATACAGTGTCTTTCTGCGTGGCCGCTGCAGGGATTGTAGCCCTCAATCAATAAAATCCTCTCGGTAATCTAGTCGTTTTGCATACAGGGTATTTTTGCGTGGCGGCCTTAGGCCTGCGGCAGGTATTATAACACTCAACAAAATCGTCTCGATAGTATAGTAGTATAATTCATAAGAGTACTTTGTACTTACATGATTGTGGGTTTAAAATGCATTTTCTCCTAAAATCCTGCACGGATACTAGTGAAAGAAAATATGTGCAGAAAGCTAAGAAGCTCTGCTTTCTTAATATTGACATAATTGTATGGGTTAACAGGTCTATTCTGGCACTAAGTAAATTAACAATTTTAGAATTTATCAAGTTCCCTATTCTCGTTGTCAAGTGCCTTTCTGATTTTGACAACAAAAAAGGTGAACAAAAAATTGTCGCGATGAGCGAAATCTATCGTATTCTAACGATGCTTTTAGTTTATTTTTTTTAAAGAAACCATTTCATTGTTGCCTATAGATTTTTTTTGTGCTCCAAAAAAAGGTAGCTTTTACTAATAAATTTCTTTAATAATTTGTTAACAAGCCGACTTTTTAGAAACTGTTTTGTTAATTCTGATATGACTAATTTGAAAAAATTTTAAAAACGATACACAGATTTTACCATAAACGTTAAATTATTTAATATACGAAAACAAAAACGGTTAACTGGTAACCCTGAATATGTGTGTGTTCACAATGCGCAGCCTTGTAAGCTTCTATCTAGGATTCTACTAGCTCTGGACATTTCAGCTTGACTAAGAGAATACCAAATTTAAAAGCACTGACAAGTGGCAGACAATTTTTCTTGATAGTTGTCAGTCAACTTGACTGCCAGAATAGCCCCGTAATTATACATTTTACAAGGAAAAAAAAAATTTTTCTCCAATAGTACACGATTTTTGATAAAATGTTATTTGACATAAATGAACGATATTTTAATTATCATTACATTGGTACCTTTATCATCCAAATATTTTTTATAGTTTAGGAGATATAGACGGGAAAATTTCAAACTTTAAAGAGCTCTTAAATCAGACGAGAGTGATGAAAATTGTTGTTGCTGTTGGATTCAGAGCCAAAAACAACAACAACAACAAAATTGAAGAGTTTGTGTAACGGGAAATATAAGCCAAAGTTTTTAATGACGCCAATATTCACGCCACTTTCGTTATGTTACAATGGAAAAAACAAAATTAATCATATCCTCTCTTATTTTTTACGGAGTTAGCAAAACTACAGAAACAAAGATTTTATAGGAATATTAGAAAATTTATAAAATAAAACATAAAAAACTTTTCGGTTTTGCTTTTTAGTCAGTGGCCATTATTTCTTCAGTTATAAAGGGTTATCCATTTTCTTTTTCGGAAAGTGAAGTAAAAAAAAGCACACTAACTATTCAGATGTCGATTGAATTTTTAATTTCAATATGATGCTTGGACTTTGCCATTATGCATGAAAAACGCAGGCCTCAATTCTTTTGAGGTAATTTTCGACTTTTTGACACACGTCGGGCAATAATTCGGCCATAACTTGATGTATGTATGTCATTATTTAAATGCTCCAAGGTTTAGAGATTGTTCGCATAAATATGGTCTGTCGCGTAGCCCCACAAGAAGAAATCCAAAGCCGTCAGATCGCCACCGAGTATAAATAGTAACAAGAGATTAGATGAGGTTTGTGTTCGATTCAAAAAACTTTCAGGATTTCAGGACATTTTTTGACAAAATCAGCGACGCTGGCAGAACCCCTTTCGTTCTTCCTTCACGTCTTTTGCCTTTAGCAGTTCAGTGTTTTGTTGTTCTCTGCTAAAGGTTTCATTTGTTTGCTTTTTCATTTCTGCACATGGAATAAAGAGCTAATTATACTAGCTTAGCTTGGCTTGACCTGGATTGGCTTAACAAAAGAGAAAGGGGAATGAATGAACCGAAGACTTTTTCTCGACTATTGTTCTATTCTGTTTACGTTGCCACTATCATGAACAAATTTTTGCTTTTGGGTATTATGAGGTCTTTTTGGGGGTTTATATTTAAATTTGTGTACTTTAGTTGCTAAATAAATTATTCATTATTATTTAGATTATATTCTATATTACATTATCTTTAATTTTTAACTAATATATACGAGGGTAGTCCGATAATTACTTAGCCTCACCACCCGATGGTCGCCACGATCGCAAGAGAAATGAACTACTATCGTGTAGTACATTCTTGTAGACAACTACTGTCAAAATTTCAGTCCTAATCGGACTCGTAGTTTTGTTTTGACTGCGTGTGGCAGTGGGTGTGTTCGCGTATTTTAGAAAAATGGAAAAGGAATTTCGTATATGTATTCGTCATAGGCAGCCATAAATTCACAAAATATGTAGAAAACGCAAAATATATTTCGTCAGCCAACACAAGGGAAATAATACTGAAAGTTGAGAAGAATGCAGAAGAAAGTCTTATCCGTTGACCCACGTGCAGAAATGCAAAAAGCAAATAAATGAAACCGGTCGAAGACAATAAGAAAAGACTGAACTGTTGATGGCATGGATTCCACCAACAAAAATTAATCAACGAGATATAAGTATTTTTTTTATTCGGTGCCCTTCCAATTCATAAACGACAAATAATCGTTTACTTCCGAGTCGTCTACACCTTTTTCAATTGTAGTTCAGAATTTTTCAATTGTAATTCAGAAATTTTCAATTGTAATTCAGACATTCCATTTTAAAATCAGAATTTTTCAATTGTAATTCAGAATTTTTCAATTTAAATTCAGAATTTTTCAATTGTAATTCAGACATTCCATTTTAAATTCAGAAATTTTCATTTGTAATTCAGAAATTTTCAATTGAAATTCAGAATTTTTCATTTGTAAATCAGAATTTTTCAATTGTAATTCAGAATTTTTCATTTGTAAATCAGAATTTTTCAATTGTAATTCAGAACTTTTCAACTGTTTATATATGTTTATGTATGTATATAGAAAAAATTTAACTATACAGGGTTAAAAGAATGTTATATTTTTATGGGTGACTGGAAAATCCCAAGGACGCGTGGATTTTAAAAAAAGGCGGAATGAAGTGGAAAATTCTGTCCGGAACCGAGGTAGAACAGGTGATCGGATCGGTGAAAAGCAACAGTAGTATCTCATTCACGGAGATTGCGGATCGCTTAAACTGCAATTCGGTAAAAACATTAAAGGTCTTTAAAGATCATTAAACCTATATTCCCTAAAAAAGGTGCACCTCGTACCTGTTCCCTTGAACAGTGCTGAAAATAAGGAGTACGCATACGTGGCCAACCCAAACAGATATATTCAGGAAGGCAAACAAATTATTTGGATTGATGGGACCCATTTTAATTTGTTCTGCCGTCACAGTAGAGGCCGCTCCAAATTTGGACACCGTGCCTGTCCATCATTATTCAATCAACCACTCTGGTGATCGAGCAAAAGTTTTGCGTCTGGGACCATATTCGCCAATGCTCAATCACATTGAGGTAATATGGTCAAAGATCAAGACTTTTGCAAAATCACATGTAAATGTTCCACCCGCGGTTGGTACAGGGTTGACCGACAGCGACTGGCGTATTTGGAAGCCCTTATTGACAATGCGATTTTGACAATTAAACTTGATTTTGACGATTTAAACTTAAGCTATTTTTATAAGGAAAGTAACTTATTATCTACTTCTTTCGTCAATTCGAAGGGGACAAAGGTCAGCAGTGTCCGGTGAACTATTAAAAAACTACTGTTAGACTTTTTCCAGTCACCCAATAAAATATAACATTCTTCTAACCCTGTATAGTTAAATGTTTTCTACATACATACATACAACAGTTGAAAAATTCTGAATTACAATTGAAAAATTCTGAATTACAATTGAAAAATTCTGATTTACAAATGAAAAATTCTGAATTTCAATTGAAAATTTCTGAATTACAAATGAAAATTTCTGAATTTAAAATGGAATGTCTGAATTACAATTGAAAAATTCTGAATTTAAATTGAAAAATTCTGAATTACAATTGAAAAATTCTGATTTTAAAATGGAATGTCTGAATTACAATTGAAAATTTCTGATTTACAATTGAAAAATTCTGAATTACAATTGAACATTTCTGAACTACAATTGAAAAAGGTGTAGTGTACAATTTTTAGCGGAGTATTCGTTCAGTCTCATTCGATTCGAATAATCAAAAGATCTCTGCAGTGAATGCTCGAATCTCTAATACCCATACAATAGTTGTCAAAATTAATCTCCTTCCATTCGTTGTTAATTATAAATTACCTCATGAACATTGTCGAAAAGTGATTGCAACTCTGAATTTTTTACTAATTCTGTACTAAATGATTGCTGTTTTTACTTATATCTGTATTTTCTGTTAATGATGTACGAAATGGTTGCTGTTGTAACTTATATGACATACCATGACACTTCTCATTGACATATGAAAAAATTTATTGTGTCAATTTTCTGAAGAAAAAAAATTGAATAGAATTTTAGAATTTTTGGAAAAATTAATTGAAAAATAAATAAAATGATATAATAAGGAGGAGGGAACCTCGGCTTTGCGGGATGCGGCAAACAATGCGTACATCCTAGAAGAAAGCTTTGGTCAAATTACAGATCTTTGGCCACAATTTCACACCGGCCGATGTGCGTATAAAAATTCACAACAACAAAGCATAATACAGAACTGCCAAAATAAATTAGGTAGATCCACTCCGAATACATGGTAATTTATATTTAAATAAATTAATAATTAATCACCTAAAAAGACACTCCGAACAGGCTATTACCAAAGAATATACAATGTATAGAAGGCGCATCTCATATAAATTTTCGGCCGAAAATTTTTGCTCTGGTGTACGTACTGGTACTTTTGAGTGTTTTTTTTAGTTTCTCCTCATTCTCTCATTTGTTTAATAACTTTGTCTCTTTTGGTCTCAACCTCTCAACCAGAGATAAGGAGATACGACACTCGATGACTCATCTCAAAAAATTTCGTTTGACGCGTATTTTTTATACTCTGTTGAATTCACGTACACAATATGTGAAAGCTTGCCCTGTTGTTGTTTTTGCTTATTGTCAGTTTCATAGCGAATCGTTGAAATGGGTATCGAGTATGTTGAAAAACTTTTGTTCACCATCGTTTACAACAACATTGTGCAACAACAACCGCAAAAGTTGGACGTCAAGCACAATTTGTGAAATTAAAATTTTGTAGTTGGACAGTCGAATTACTAATTTTCTAATACAATTCTTTGTTGATTACTGAAAATCTGTAAATAAAAAGTCTATCTGTAGCAAAAGCACCACAGTAATAAATATAATGCGTGAATTTGATGTTGAACATCCCGCAGCAAAATTGATGAAAATGGCCAGCCAGATGCAAGACGCAGAAGTGGGAGATGGCACCAATTTTGTGGTTATATTTGCTGGGGCATTGTTAGAGGCTGCAGAAGAATTGCTACATCTATAACCACATTGGATTCCTATGAAAAAGCATTGGATAAGCCAGAGAGAATCTGGTTTGTCATGAAAATAAAGATTTCCGCGACATTTCAAAAGTCAAAGAATATCTAACTGCTGCAATTACGTCGAAGCAATATGGACAAGAAGAATTCCTTATGAATTGACATTTTGGCTGACTGCTTGACATCCAAATTTGATTCCCTCGTTTGACTCGCGCTGTCAATGCTACTATATTACCCCGAATTACTGGGTTATTGCGATAAAGTGTGCCTTGAGGAATTAGGTGAAACAACAGTTGCTGTTTTCAGGTAGTCAATAATAATGAAATATTACTAGTTTTAAATTAATATACTTAATATTACATTGCAGAAAAGAAGGCGTCGATTTACGTATTGCTACAATTGTCGTACGCGGCGCTACCGATAATTTCATCGGTGACATTGAACGATCCATTGATGCTGACGTTAGTGATTTCTACGGACTTTCTCGAAATGGCCGGTATGTACCCGGTGCTTGGCCACTGAAATTGAGCTTGAAACCCATCTGGCTGCCTACGCTGACACACTCCCCGGAGTGGAGCAATATGCTGTGCGAAAATTCGCGGTTGCTTTGAAAGTATTTTCCAAGGCATTAGCAGATAATATTTTAAGTTATTTTTAGGCCTATCTAAAAGGAACATTATTATGCCTGCCAGTAAACAATTCCGATAAGATTAAAGTGTAGAATTTTACAAATAAAATCGATTTATATTAAAAAAAAATTGCGCTTTTATCATTTTTATATTTATATACTTTACTTCAGATATATGTACAAATTATCTGTAGTTTAATCTGTAAAAATCGCTTGTTTCGGAACGGATTATATAATGTGTTAAAAGGAAATGGAATCTGGCTAAGAAAATTTAGGATTGTAACAATATTTAATAAACTAATTTCTGACTGCGTGCCAAATTGGGCTGCAGACACGTTAGTTAGTCCCTCACGAACACGGCTCAACCTCTGCTTCACTGATTTGCAACTCCTTGGTAAGCGTTTCAAAACACATCTCCGGATTACTCTTAGCCAACAGCATGAATTTCAGCAAACGCATTTTCTTTATTGTTTGCTCATGATTGAGGCCCTGGGACATTACGAACTCCTTGTGATCCTCATAGAATTCTATATAAGATGGCAATTTATCCGACACAAAAATCGATTAGATCGTGTATTATGTCCCCTTCTAGGAAATACACTGGCTTAAATGCCCGCAATGGATTCAATAAAAATTTTTTGGGATCGGCCAAGGCAGTGACAACACATTTCATACTATCTTCGCGAGAAACACAAGCCGTTTCTGCAGTACATGTTTCTGGTAATTTAAACATTACTTTGGCGTAAAGGTCCAGATTTGTATTCTTAATAACATCATGCAGAAGACGTTAAAGTTTTTGCTTTTGTTCGCCGGACGGAGGACAATTGGAAAACTGGGCTTTAAGATGATCTACTCTAAAGAAGACTTTCAAAACTTGGTCGCATTGTTTGGCAACTTGCGCAAGATGTTAAAAACATGATAACGTTGAGGCGATGTGGTATCCAAATTATTAAATAAGCGCCGCAATCTAGAAGAAAATAAAGAATATTAAAAGAGAGACCATAAGCTATAATATATGTTTTTACTTACGATTGCAGACAAACTTTTGCAAATGTCGCAAATTTTTGTACCGTGTTTTGACAATTATCATTTTCACCACACATAAACAAAAAAGGTAAAATTTTTGCAGTCAATATAAGCGGGTGCGATGGAGTAGGATGTCCCCCAAATTTTTTATTTTCAAAAGTTTATAGAAAAAATATCTAATTTATATACATTATGGGGTCATTCAATTTGTTGCAGTAAAACACTTTTATTTACCAATTTTTTCTTATATAACAGAAGAGTCACATAAGAGATACATATATTTTGTATTATTATTATTAGTCAAATAAACTGCGACTGCATAAGTTTCAAGTTTCTATTCACTATTTAATTCCTTTTTATTTGCAAGGAAACAAAAATAGGGAGAAAAGACATTAACAATTATTTAAAACAACGAAAAAATTGACCACAGTTTTTGACGTTTTGAATTAGAAACACCCCCTAGAATCGATACCAATGCAAAAGACGCCGATGCAGGTTTCCTAGGAAATCTGCACTAAATTCCGACTAATTCTGGCCGATTTTGCGATTGTATCGAGAAAAATGCATGTGGTAGTAACGAGTGTCTCATCTCATAATCTCTGCTCTCAACCATATTGCAACTTTTTGGTTTCGTTTTCTCTTCTCGCGTCTTTTTTGTAGAAGCAGTAGAAGAGTTTTGAATGCATGTATTTGTTTCATTTAGCGTCTGTGGGTTTCGTATGTATAGGATGAGCTTTGTGTGACTATTCTAAAGTTGGATTTTAAAGTTGCAATTTTATAAGTTTTAGTCGGGATTCATAAGACGGTAAGTTCACGGATTCATTGGATCTAGATTGGGAATCTAGATTCCGAAGGCAAAAGAGCAAGAATTCCTTTTGAACCGATTCAATCAGCGAGATATAGCAGCTATAGTTTGGGCTCCAAACAGGTGAGGCATACTCCAGAATCGGTCTCACTAGAGAGGTTTACAGTAACTTAGTAATATAGGGGTCATTAAATTCCTTCGCCCATCGCTTTATAAATCCCAATGTACTATTCGCTTTGCTAGTGACACCGCTGATATGACTATGGAAGCGTAATTTCTGATCTAGAACAACTCCCAGATCATTTATAGTCTCCACTATATCCAGATTCCAACGACCAATAGTGTAATTACGGAAGTAAGGCTTTAAACAGCGGGCAAATGTGATTTGTTTGCACTTTTTTAAATTTAGATTCATACAGTTTGTGTTGCACCATTCAATCAGTGAATCCAAATCACATTGAAGTAACAAGGCATCATTCTCCAAAACATAGGATAAGAATAGCTTCACATCATCAGCAAACATAAGCAACTTCGCCCATACAATGACGGTTGACAGATCATTTATAAAAACGAGGAATAGCAGTGGTCCCAAATGACTACCTTGAGGAACTCCCGAAGATACAGCAAACTCCTTAGATATTGTATTATTAAATACAACCATTTGAATGCGATTTCTGAGATACGACTGGATCCAACATACAAGAGATCGAGGAAAACCGAATAGCTTCAGTTTCAAAATAAGAAGCTTATGATTTACTACATCGAAAGCTTTACTGAAATCAGTATAAATAACATCCGTCTGCTTAGAATGCTTAAAATTATTGATTGTTTCTGATACAAATTCCAACAGGTTTGTAGTAGTTGATTTCCCTACTCGAAAGCCATGCTGGACAGGCGAAATTGAAGAACATACAGAGCGAGAAATCTGATCTGTAATTATCTTCTCAAACAGCTTGGAAAGAGCACTGAGCTTTGCGATACCACGATAATTATTTATTAGATGTCTATTACCAGATTTATGCAAAGGAATAATATACGATGACTTCCAAGCACAAGGGAAATAACCGGAACGTAGTGAAAAGTCGAATAATGTTGTAACGGGCAATGTTAGCTCAGCGGCACAGTGTTTAAGGATACACGATGGAATGTTGTCAGGTCCAGGATTATAAGAGCATTTAATGTCTTTTAGGGCATTAAAAACAATAAATTCGTCGATGATAGGCCGGACTATAGAGCTCGAAGAAATGTTGTAAGGGTATGTATCCGAGCAATAACTCGACGAAGAATACGTTGATTTGAAATAGTCGGCAAAAAGATCACAAATAATCTCTACATTTTTAGACTCCATATCATCAAGTTTCATAAAAGTTGGGAAAACCCACTCCTCCTTTTCGTATTTACAAAGTTCCAGAATGTTTTCGGATCGCCACGTATGTTGGATTTAACTTTGAAGATATAGTCTCTATACGCCTGCTTACATAACCAACGATATCTGCTTCTAATAGATAGATAATTTGATAGATTTATAGTTGAAGTCGTATTACAGAACAGCTTATAGTATTTGGTTTTCAAGTTCCTTAAAGCACGCAACTCATTAGTAAACCATGTAGGGCTCGTACACGAACGCACCTTACGTAATGGAACAGATGCTTTAAAAGCCTCCAGTAAAACATTGTTGAAAGAATGCAAAGCCAGATCCAAACTTGCAGACAAAGAATTATCCAAACGAAGAATTGAGTTCCAATCAATGGAACAAAAATTATTTTTCCAAGTTAAATAATTTGTATGTTTGAAGCAAAATTTCCTAGGCATTCGCGCACGCATCACCGGCTGGGACAATTTACAAGATTGAACTAAATCAATGTTCATGGTGGGATGGTGCTTATCCTCAGGTAGTACAAGAGGCGCACATCGAGTCAGATCAAAAATATCCTTATCATCAGTGAAGATAAGATCTAGAAGGCGACCATATTGATTACGTACATAGTTAATTTGGAAAAGACCTCTGGAAAACACATCATCAAGGAAGGTAATGTTATTCTCACGCTCAGATGACGGCAAAAGAGTTTTAGGATCATCAGCGCAGAATTCCCAGTTTACATAAGGTAAATTGAAGTCACCTAGAACAAACAGTCTGTCACTCGGTAGCATAGTCTCCATCACACGCGCAATGCATCTGGCATGTGAGGCATAGATGTTCTCTACAGAATTAGGTGGAACATAGGAGCAACATATATAGATACAGAGGCTGACAAGTTTGACATAAACACAGCAGAACTCAATTTCCAAGGCCTCCTCCAGAAGAATTTCGCGTGAATAGTGTTTAGAAGTAACCGCAATCAATACACCTCCGCCTCTTGTCAAATTAGTCAACAATCGGTTTCGATCCTTCCGGTATACCACATAGTTATTCATAAAAATTTTAGAATTTAAAACATCGGGCCTCAGCCATGTTTCGGTAAACACGATAATCATATACTCAGAATCCACACTTTTTAATAAAATATCAGACAATTTAGTATTTATTCCCCTGACATTTTGATAGAGAATGTCAGAGGAAAATGCATTCAGTTTTTTGCAGCAACACGTAGTGATGACCCAGAGTTAGTATTACGATTTCCTTTAGGTCTATGCACGTACTCATGGATAACAGCATTTTCCGGCCAAAATTTAGGATTGATAACGCGTTCCATTAAATGATCGGGTAAATTAATGTTGAAAGATGCGTAAGATCTCTGCGACTTGAATTTATATTTCGTTACAGAAACACTCAAATCCAACAATCCTAGCTGAGAAGTAATGTGGTCCCGAATGTCATCAGAGGACGTAGTTGGAGCAAAACGAGAAATGAATAAAGTCTTTTTTGGCTGCACAACAGTGAGCCTTTTAGGAGCAGAGCAGAAGACTTGAAAAAGTCTTCATAATTGTTAAGTTTAGCTTTCAATGCTATAAGGTCGCGACTAACATCGCGAAAGTTTTGCCGCACTTGCCGTAAAATTTGGATAACATCCACATCATGCGATCTACACTTTAGACAAGACCAGCGAAGACCGCCCTCAACCCCGATCTTGTCAGCCATTCGTCCTTTAAGCCCGGCACATTTTATGTGGTACTCATCATCGCAAACAGAACAAAAGTAATGCGTTCAGATGCATTCCTCAGTTTACACTCACGAAACTTGCATGCCATTATTACATCAGCAGAGAAATAAAAAGTTGCAAAAGCACTGAGTGTATAAAGATATGATCACAGTTTTAGATGTACTGGAAAGTACAAATGTCAAATAACGAGAGAGTATGAAACCTAAAAACTGCAACTCTTAAACCACGCGAAATTACTAATTCACAAATTTTCGGCACTTATACGCACAAAAATCGAAAAAACGAAAAAGCTCTGTCAAGAGTTATTATACGAGTTTAATAGTTCACGCGGAACAAAGTGGTTTAAAAAGAATTAATAGAAACGTTATTTAAGTCAGATTTAATGTAAATTCTTAGAGCACAAATTTAGATCGTCCAATCACAATGAAGAGAGTGATTATCAACTGATTATTATTTTTATTAAATTAAAACACTTTTGAACATTTGAGATAACTATAAACTTCTAATTCAATAAATTATTAATTATATAACACTAATTCAATTAGTTTTTTTCAATTAGTTCTATTCAATTAGTTTTATTCAATTAATTATAGTAATTAAAATTTTGTTTGCTTGCAAACTTTCAAATATTCTCATAAAATATTATTTCGTTTAATATTAAAAAAGTCTTAAAATTATTTTAAAGAAATCAAAGAATATCATAAAGAATTCTTGAAATGGCATTTCAATTTTTAATTGTAAAAATTTGTAGCTGCGGGCGCAAGCGCCGACAACCTTGCCACCACATGACCAAAGCATACACAGATGTATAAAATAACCCAATACAAGCAGCAAACAACGGTATGTTTTCGCAAGCGACGAAACGAAAGGGTAAGAAACACACAGAAATGCATTTGGCTCGGGCCATGAACGAAGAAAGAAATCGTTCAAATCAAAGAATATACAATATATAGAAGGCGCATCACTCAAAAATTTCAATTTTTAGAATCAGATGCGGTCGGTCGGCAGAAAGCGGGTGCAAGCAAAATGAGTGAAAAGAGCGTCACTGCTTTGAAAGTTTATTTTGCCTTTGCTTTGGTTTTCTCTGGTTTTCTCCGCTCTTTCTGCTTAGCATTGGCATCATGGCCTGAGCTCTTGCCATTCATGTGAATTGCTTCTCTTCTCTCTTCGTTTCCCTCACAATTTCATTGCTTATTATCAAAGGATTTGAACGATTTCTTTCCTCGTTCTTGGCCCGAGCCAAATGCATTTCATGTATATTTCTTTCCCTTTCGTTTCGTCGCTTATGACGATATGCCGTTGTTTGCTGCTTGTGTTAGGTAATTTTATACGTCTATGTATGCTTTGGTTGTGTGGTGGCAAGGTTGTCGGAGCTTGCGGCTGCAAACTAGAAATTTTTGATTACCTGTTCAAAAATTTCAATTGATAGAAAAATTGAAAATTAAAATAATTATAAGATTGTTGCTAAAATGAAAATATTTGAAAGTTTTTTGAAAAATTATTAAATATTATTTATTTGCTTGTAAATAATATTTAATAATTTCTTGAAATTCATATTTTTAAAAAAAATTTAAATTTATTTATAACACTATATATTTATATAACAATACACATATCATTTGTTATGTTTGGACAATTTATATATCCTTTTTTTATTGAATTAGAAGTTTATTGTTATCCCAAATGTTCAAAAGTCTTTTAACTTAATAAAAAAAGTGAACACCGAGGATTAAATTCAGGTACTTTTATCAAAAATTATTTCAATTTTTTGTACCGGATAAAATTCATCGAACATACCGACATTTTTCCTCAATTTTTCAAAAAGAAAAAACGCAAATGCGCTACGTTCTTCTAATTGCTAAAAAGACATTCTCCTCTGTCGTTTTCATCTCTTGTCACGTCTAGCGTCGTCAACTCAGCCAACTCTAGAATAGCCACACAAAGCTCATCCTACACATACGAAACCCACAGACGCTAAATGACACAAACACATGCATTCACAATTCTTCAACCCATCGTTAGCCAAAAAAGAACACCTGGCATGAAGTCGTGAATAAGACGCGAGAAGAAAACACGAAAACGAAAAGTTGGAAATTGGTTGAGAGGTTGAGACCAAAAGAGACAAAGTTATTAAAGAAATGAGAGAATGAGGAGAAACTCAAAAAAACACTCAAAAGTGTACGTACCAGTACGTACACCAGAGCAAAAATTTTCGGCCGAAAATTTGTATGAGATGCGCCTTCTATACATTGTATATTCTTTGGTTCAAATCGTTTGATAATAAGCAATGAAATGGTGAGGGAAACGAAGAAAAAAGAGTAGCAATTCACATGAATGGCAAGAGCTCGGGCCATGATGCTAAGCAGAAAAAGCGGAGAAAACCAAAGCAAAGGCAAAATAAACTTTCAAAGCAGTGACGCTCTTTTCACTCATTTTGCTTGCACCCGCTTTCTGCTGACCGACCGCATCTGTTTCTAGAAATTGAAAATTTTGAGTGATGCGCCTTCTATATATTGTATATTATTTGCTATTACTTTCCGTAACTCGAAATGGATAACCCTTCTAATATCGGCCTAGTAAAAACATTTATTCTAGTGTTGGGAACTATCGAGTGATTTCATCTATCGATAGTTAGTTAGTGAATGATTTTAGCTATCGAATGATTTTTTTACACATTCATTCATTCATTTGATCTATTTCTAAAAACTATCGAGCGATTCACTCGTTCATTGTTTTTCGAATTAGAACGTGGCTAATTAATAGCTTTTAGCTCGGGGTAGGTAGGGGTGAAAAAATTTAACTCTGGTAAGTAAAAAGTTTGTTTCTGGCTGTGCTAATTCGTGGAATAAATTTAATTTCATTTAAAAAAAAATTAATAAACATAAATCATGTTTAAAAAGTTTGAAATATTAAATAGACTGATATGTGAAAAACAGTTCAACAGTTTGCAGCTCCTACTTTTAATTAATGCACAATATTATTATTTTAATAGTTATTAAAATTATTATTTAATTGGTTATATTACTTTTTTTTCAACAACAATTAACTTTGACTTTGACTTTCAGTGTTTATAGGAAAATGAATGGTTGTCAATTATTCGATAGATTTTAGTAATTACTAATTGTAGTAAAACTATCGAATAAATGAATAATTTGCAACTATCGAAAAAATCGATAGTTTTTATTCATTGTATAATATAATAGTTGTATAATATCGGCCCTACTTAATACAAATTTTGCTAGCCAAGACTAGATTTACTGCTATGCTTTTTCCAGGAATAAAAAATCTTACAGATGATTTGTATGGATGTCGATATGCGTGCAAGTGATTTCATAGGGGTAGAGGGTGAGGCTTAGTGGACGATAGTAATAGTTTTTGGTAAGATTTGGAGCGGGATTTGGTATAGTTTTGTGCGTTGTTAGGTTTCCAGCTAAAAAAATCTTATTTCGTAAAATGTGGTTTCCTTTTCAGAATATATGTATTTGTAATTCAGTTCCAGTTCTGCTTCTATGTTGTTAAAATTTATTTGTTTTGCTTTTATTTATTTATTTAGTTATTTAGTTTGCTTCTTTTGTTGTTCTTGCAAAGATTTTCGCATTTATGATCAGTATGTGATAGTGTTTGGAGTGGTGTCTTTTCCTTAGATACGAGTACAAGAAAGTGGAGTTGATACAAGAAAATGGTAGTCGCAGTTGCGAATTATCAGGTTTTCTAAGTTGCTTATGTACATACAGACATATATATATTTTCTTTTTTTTTAATTACTCTCACGTGCTATTGGATTTATTTTCCTAGAGAATGTTACAACATAGTCACTGAAATTTACACTGAACCAAAAAAGTTGTCATATTGATAAAATTGATAAATAACAACTACGGTTGTCAATATGAAAGAAACAGTTTCCAATTTTCGCGAGCTGTATAATTGACGATCACGATATTCAATACTAAAAACTAAGATTTTAAATTCGTAAAACGCAGCGTTGTTAATATAAAAACCGGAATTATTAATATAAAAATTTACATTGTTGATATTAAAATCATACATAGTTGTTAATATGAAAACTGGAATTGTCAATATAAAAATTGACGTTGTTGATATTAAAATTATAGTTGTTATTATGCGGTTGTCTTATTGACAACCACGGTTTTCAATTGTACAACGGTTTTTATATGTAACACAGTTTTGACAACCACGGTTTTCATATTGATAACCACGGTTTTCATATTGATAACCACGGTTTTCATTGTACAACTATGGTTTTATATATTTTGACAATAGACTTTTCATTAGGTAATATGTATGTGTTTTAGTATTAACTGTGTCCACCTATAAATTTATTTTAAAAAATTAATAATGCCCACCGTCCGACTAATATTCCAGAATAAGGGTACATATGCACCACCCTTTTGGTGCATTTACAAAGTGCGTATCAGTATTATCGGAAGTCGTTACCCTTTATATAGTAAACTGCCATTGAAATCAGTTAATCAAATATTTAGATTTTTATTTTAACTGTTGACTTTTTTAAACGTTTTTTTTAATGAACTGTAGGTTTTATTCTATGTAGGTTATGGGAAAATTTAATCTGGCCATGGTCATTAGATCAGATAAGAAGACAGTTCATCGGGACTACATACAAATGGTATTTATGCAGAATTTTAACTCAATTAATTGGACAAGTGAAAGTTGTTCAAAACAGAATTTAGGACTCGGCCTAAAAAATGTATGCATATATTTTTTAATGTGTATTTCAATAAAAACTTTTCAATTTTTTTCACGTTTTTAAAACAAACCAAAAAGTTAAACAAAAATGTATTTAAAATTTGAAATCACGTTTTGCATTTTTTTCAACATTTCTTGGCACATAAAAAAAAATATTTTTATACCCTACACCCGAAAGGATGAGGGCATATTCAATTTGTTCTTTTATTTGTAACGCAATAAAGGAGGCGTGGCAGGTATACAAAAGTATATATATAATCACTTCCTGAGTCTTGTCCTGTTTGTCCGTCTATATTCTCATATGTATGTATATACATATATATTCAGAATACACACAGAATACATATGTATATACATATATACAGAATATTCTCCGTTATCCTAGGCTGTTTGGTATTGAAAATGGTGCCATCGGATCAAAGCCACGTCCGATCCGTGGGCGTAACCCGCCCACTTTTTATCATCGCTTTGACAGATGCAGGTGTAGGGTATATGAACTTCGGCAAGGCCAAAGTTAACGCTCTTACTTGTTTTAAGTCAAATATATAAAATTTTTAAAAAAATATATTTTAATATGAAATATCTGTAATTTTTTTAATTTCTTGCCTCGAAGTTACCGTGAGTGGTTAATTTAATTTTAATATTGCATTATCTACTAGTTCTGAGTTAAAATTTTCATACATATGTTCATACATATAGAAAGTTAAAATATATTACAATAGCTTACAAATAAAACATTTATAGTGTTATAAATCGAAAAAAAGAGTTAGAATAGAAAAAAATAAAGCAGCAGTTCTGCCGTTTTGTGCCTAGCTGTCTTCAAAACGGCTTTTGCAGCGCTCTAGTACATAATATAAAGTCCGGAAAATAAAACAGGTAAAGAGCACATTTTTTGTCTAGTATACTTTTTGTACTTTTGCTAATATGTATATAATTAACTACGCTATTTTTTTCTTAGTAGTTATTATTACTTTTATAGTCTTATTTTTGTTTTTGTTTTTCAAATTTAAATGCATTCGCATTTTCTAAACATCCATAAATCTGTGCTTCCTTAGGCAAATACAGTAGACAATGAAAATTAAATGTCATGAATATGTTACTCTATAAGGGCGAAAACTCACGCAGGAAGCTGTCCAATAATTTTTGTTAAATTTTGTTCATACCTCGAAGATAGTGATATAATGATAATAATATAGTGATAATGATATAATGATAATGATATAATGGTAATGATATAATAATATTGATATTGTAGTAGGCATTTTAAATATCGTTTGAAAAAATCGTTTTGAAAATAATTATTTATAAAACGTAGACGAGATCGGATCGTCATTTTAAAATTTGTAAATAAATAAAAAGAAAATGAAAAACTAAACCAAAGAATATTGAAATATGGAACATACAAATTTAAATTAAAATATAATGATAATGATATAATGATAATGATATAACGATAATGATATAATGATAATAATATAATGATAATAATAGAATGATAATGATATAATGATAATGATATAACGATAATGATATAATGATAATAATATAATGATAATAATATAATGATAATGTTATAATAATAATGATATAATGATAATGATAATGATATAATGATGATGATATAATGACAATGATATAATGATAAAAATATGCTTCTTGATATTCGCTTAGCTTTCCGACAGGGTTGGATAATGATGAGTGTTGGAACGAATTTCCGTCATCCCTTGTCAATTTTGGTTTGGAGACAAACCGGTTTCGGCGATGTGCCATCTTCAGTGTCTTTTTTCGGACGAAGAAACACTTTGTATATAATGATATACAAAGTATATATGATATAATGATAGTATATATGACACTTTGTATATATGATATAATTGATATAATGATATAATGATATAATGATATAATGATATAATGATATAATGATATAATGATATAATGATATAATGATATAATGATATAATGATATAATGATATAATGATATAATGATATAATGATATAATGATATAATGATATAATGATATAATGATATAATGATATAATGATATAATGATATAATGATATAATGATATAATGATATAATGATATAATGATATAATGATATAATGATATAATGATATAATGATATAATGATATAATGATATAATGATATAATGATATAATGATATAATGATATAATGATATAATGATATAATGATATAATGATATAATGATATAATGATATAATGATATAATGATATAATGATATAATGATATAATGATATAATGATATAATGATATAATGATATAATGATATAATAATATAATAATATAATGATATAATGATATAATGATATAATGATATAATGATATAATGATATAATGATATAATGATATAATGATATAATGATATAATGATATAATGATATAATGATATAATGATATAATGATATAATGATATAATGATATAATGATATAATGATATAATGATATAATGATATAATGATATAATGATATAATGATATAATGATATAATGATATAATGATATAATGATATAATGATATAATGATATAATGATATAATGATATAATGATATAATGATATAATGATATAATGATATAATGATATAATGATATAATGATATAATGATATAATGATATAATGATATAATGATATAATGATATAATGATATAATGATATAATGATATAATGATATAATGATATAATGATATAATGATATAATGATATAATGATATAATGATATAATGATATAATGATATAATGATATAATGATATAATGATATAATGATATAATGATATAATGATATAATGATATAATGATATAATGATATAATGATATAATGATATAATGATATAATGATATAATGATATAATGATATAATGATATAATGATATAATGATATAATGATATAATGATATAATGATATAATGATATAATGATATAATGATATAATGATATAATGATATAATGATATAATGATATAATGATATAATGATATAATGATATAATGATATAATGATATAATGATATAATGATATAATGATATAATGATATAATGATATAATGATATAATGATATAATGATATAATGATATAATGATATAATGATATAATGATATAATGATATAATGATATAATGATATAATGATATAATGATATAATGATATAATGATATAATGATATAATGATATAATGATATAATGATATAATGATATAATGATATAATGATATAATGATATAATGATATAATGATATAATGATATAATGATATAATGATATAATGATATAATGATATAATGATATAATGATATAATGATATAATGATATAATGATATAATGATATAATGATATAATGATATAATGATATAATGATATAATGATATAATGATATAATGATATAATGATATAATGATATAATGATATAATGATATAATGATATAATGATATAATGATATAATGATATAATGATATAATGATATAATGATATAATGATATAATGATATAATGATATAATGATATAATGATATAATGATATAATGATATAATGATATAATGATATAATGATATAATGATATAATGATATAATGATATAATGATATAATGATATAATGATATAATGATATAATGATATAATGATATAATGATATAATGATATAATGATATAATGATATAATGATATAATGATATAATGATATAATGATATAATAATATAATAATATAATGATATAATGATATAATGATATAATGATATAATGATATAATGATATAATGATATAATGATATAATGATATAATGATATAATGATATAATGATATAATGATATAATGATATAATGATATAATGATATAATGATATAATGATATAATGATATAATGATATAATGATATAATGATATAATGATATAATGATATAATGATATAATGATATAATGATATAATGATATAATGATATAATGATATAATGATATAATGATATAATGATATAATGATATAATGATATAATGATATAATGATATAATGATATAATGATATAATGATATAATGATATAATGATATAATGATATAATGATATAATGATATAATGATATAATGATATAATGATATAATAATATAATAATATAATGATATAATGATATAATGATATAATGATATAATGATATAATGATATAATGATATAATGATATAATGATATAATGATATAATGATATAATGATATAATGATATAATGATATAATGATATAATGATATAATGATATAATGATATAATGATATAATGATATAATGATATAATGATATAATGATATAATGATATAATGATATAATGATATAATGATATAATGATATAATGATATAATGATATAATGATATAATGATATAATGATATAATGATATAATGATATAATGATATAATGATATAATGATATAATGATATAATGATATAATGATATAATGGGGAGGGACCCGAAATCTCCAAAGACAAAATCTCCACCATATACAAAATCTCCATGGTACAAAAACTCAAAATACAAAATCTCCAGGGACAAAATCTCCAAAACCAAAATCTCCAAACTAAAAAAATCTCAAAAATTTTTTTTTATACGGGTATATCTATGTTACGGTGGATTTGATTAATCCGGTAATTATTCATAATTACTGTTTCTTATGCATAATCACTGCTCGGTTCCTTTCCTTACACAGGAAGGCCCTGAATGCAAAAAGACTTTACATTTCCGAGAGGATTCTGTTGATTAAGGGCTATAATCCTTGCCCCGGCCGAAGGCCGTCACGCAGGAAGGCCCTGAATGCAAAAAGACTTTACATTTCCGAGAGGATTCTGTTGATTATGGGTTATAATCCTTGCCTCGGCCGAAGGCCGTCACCCAGGAAGGCCCTGAATGCAAAAAGACTTTACATTTCCGAGAGGATTCTGTTGATTAAGGGTTATAATCCTTGCCCCGGCCGAAGGCCGTCACGCAGGAAGGCCCTGAATGCAAAAAGACTTTACATTTCCGAGAGGATTCTGTTGATTATGGGTTATAATTCTTGCCTCGGCCGAAGGCCGTCACGCAGGAAGGCCCTGAATGCAAAAAGACTTTACATTTCCGAGAGGATTCTGTTGATTAAGGGTTATAATCCTTGCCCCGGCCGAAGGCCGTCACGCAGGAAGGCCCTGAATGCAAAAAGACTTTAAATTTTCGAGAGGATTCTGTTGATTATGGGTTATAATCCTTGCCTCGGCCGAAGGCCGTCACGCAGGAAGGCCCTGAATGCAAAAATACTTTACATTTCCGAGAGGATTCTGTTGATTAAGGGTTATAATCCTTGCCCCGGCCGAAGGCCGTCACGCAGGAAGGCCTTGAATGTAAAAAGACTTTACATTTCCGAGAGGATTCTGTTGATTAAGGGTTATAATCCTTGCCCCGGCCGAATGCCGTCACGCAGGAAGGCCCTGAATGCAAAAAGACTACATTTCCGAGAGGATTCTGTTGATTAAGGGTTATAATCCCTGCCTCGGCCGAAGACCGTCACGCAGGAAGGCCATGAATGCAAAAAGACTACATTACCCCGAGGATTCTAGGCTTAAGGAGCTTTTTATAACGTTTCTGAATTTCTAGCACTTAATTATTACGAGTATTATTGTTTTTTGGTTGGAGATTTCGTCTTTAGAGATTTTGTCTTGGAGATTTTGTCTTTGGAGATTTTGGGTTTGGAGATTTTGTCATGGAGATTTTGGTTTGGAGATTTTGAATTGGAGATTTCGTACCCAACCCGATATAATGATATAATGATATAATGATATAATGATATAATGATATAATGATATAATGATATAATGATATAATGATATAATGATATAATGATATAATGATATAATGATATAATGATATAATGATATAATGATATAATGATATAATGATATAATGATATAATGATATAATGATATAATGATATAATGATATAATGATATAATGATATAATGATATAATGATATAATGATATAATGATATAATGATATAATGATATAATGATATAATGATATAATGATATAATGATATAATGATATAATGATATAATGATATAATGATATAATGATATAATGTTATAATGATATAATGATATAATGATATAATGATATAATGATATAATGATATAATGATATAATGATATAATGATATAATGATATAATGATATAATGATATAATGATATAATGATATAATGATATAATGATATAATGATATAATGATATAATGATATAATGATATAATGATATAATGATATAATGATATAATGATATAATGATATAATGATATAATGATATAATGATATAATGATATAATGATATAATGATATAATGATATAATGATATAATGATATAATGATATAATGATATAATGATATAATGATATAATGATATAATGATATAATGATATAATGATATAATGATATAATGATATAATGATATAATGATATAATGATATAATGATATAATGATATAATGATATAATGATATAATGATATAATGATATAATGATATAATGATATAATGATATAATGATATAATGATATAATGATATAATGATATAATGATATAATGATACAATGATATAATGATATAATGATACAATGATATAATGATAAAATGATATAATGATACAATGATATAATGATATAATGATATAATGATATAATGATATAATGATATAATGATATAATGATATAATGATATAATGATATAATGATATAATGATATAATGATATAATGATATAATGATATAATGATATAATGATATAATGATATAATGATATAATGATATAATGATATAATGATATAATGATATAATGATATAATGATATAATGATATAATGATATAATGATATAATGATATAATGATATAATGATATAATGATATAATGATATAATGATATAATGATATAATGATATAATGATATAATGATATAATGATATAATGATATAATGATATAATGATATAATGATATAATGATATAATGATATAATGATATAATGATATAATGATATAATGATATAATGATATAATGATATAATGATATAATGATATAATGATATAATGATATAATGATATAATGATATAATGATATAATGATATAATGATATAATGATATAATGATATAATGATATAATGATGTAATGATATAATGATATAATAATATAATGATATAATGATATAATGATATAATGATATAATGATATAATGATATAATGATATAATGATATAATGATATAATGATATAATGATATAATGATATAATGATATAATGATATAATGATATAATGATATAATGATATAATGATATAATGATATAATGATATAATGATATAATGATATAATGATATAATGATATAATGATATAATGATATAATGATATAATGATATAATGATATAATGATATAATGATATAATGATATAATGATATAATGATATAATGATATAATGATATAATGATATAATGATATAATGATATAATGATATAATGATATAATGATATAATGATATAATGATATAATGATATAATGATATAATGATATAATGATATAATGATATAATGATATAATGATATAATGATATAATGATATAATGATATAATGATATAATGATATAATGATATAATGATATAATGATATAATGATATAATGATATAATGATATAATGATATAATGATATAATGATATAATGATATAATGATATAATGATATAATGATATAATGATATAATGATATAATGATATAATGATATAATGATATAATGATATAATGATATAATGATATAATGATATAATGATATAATGATATAATGATATAATGATATAATGATATAATGATATAATGATATAATGATATAATGATATAATGATATAATGATATAATGATATAATGATATAATGATATAATGATATAATGATATAATGATATAATGATATAATGATATAATGATATAATGATATAATGATATAATGATATAATGATATAATGATATAATGATATAATGATATAATGATATAATGATATAATGATATAATGATATAATGATATAATGATATAATGATATAATGATATAATGATATAATGATATAATGATATAATGATATAATGATATAATGATATAATGATATAATGATATAATGATATAATGATATAATGATATAATGATATAATGATATAATGATATAATGATATAATGATATAATGATATAATGATATAATGATATAATGATATAATGATATAATGATATAATGATATAATGATATAATGATATAATGATATAATGATATAATGATATAATGATATAATGATATAATGATATAATGATATAATGATATAATGATATAATGATATAATGATATAATGATATAATGATATAATGATATAATGATATAATGATATAATGATATAATGATATAATGATATAATGATATAATGATATAATGATATAATGATATAATGATATAATGATATAATGATATAATGATATAATGATATAATGATATAATGATATAATGATATAATGATATAATGATATAATGATATAATGATATAATGATATAATGATATAATGATATAATGATATAATGATATAATGATATAATGATATAATGATATAATGATATAATGATATAATGATATAATGATATAATGATATAATGATATAATGATATAATGATATAATGATATAATGATATAATGATATAATGATATAATGATATAATGATATAATGATATAATGATATAATGATATAATGATATAATGATATAATGATATAATGATATAATGATATAATGATATAATGATATAATGATATAATGATATAATGATATAATGATATAATGATATAATGATATAATGATATAATGATATAATGATATAATGATATAATGATATAATGATATAATGATATAATGATATAATGATATAATGATATAATGATATAATGATATAATGATATAATGATATAATGATATAATGATATAATGATATAATGATATAATGATATAATGATATAATGATATAATGATATAATGATATAATGATATAATGATATAATGATATAATGATATAATGATATAATGATATAATGATATAATGATATAATGATATAATGATATAATGATATAATGATATAATGATATAATGATATAATGATATAATGATATAATGATATAATGATATAATGATATAATGATATAATGATATAATGATATAATGATATAATGATATAATGATATAATGATATAATGATATAATGATATAATGATATAATGATATAATGATATAATGATATAATGATATAATGATATAATGATATAATGATATAATGATATAATGATATAATGATATAATGATATAATGGTATAATGATATAATGATATAATGATATAATGATATAATGATATAATGATATAATGATATAATGATATAATGATATAATGAAATAATGATATAATGATATAATGATATAATGATATAATGATATAATGATATAATGACATAATGATATAATGAAATAATGATATAATGATATAATGATATAATAATATAATGATATAATGATATAATGATATAATGATATAATGACATAATGATATAATGATATAATGATATAATGATATAATGATATAATAATATAATGATATAATGATATAATGATATAATGATATAATGATATAATGATATAATGATATAATGATATAATGATATAATGATATAATGATATAATGATATAATGATATAATGATATAATGATATAATGATATAATGATATAATGATATAATGATATAATGATATAATGATATAATGATATAATGATATAATGATATAATGATATAATGATATAATGATATAATGATATAATGATATAATGATATAATGATATAATGATATAATGATATAATGATATAATGATATAATGATATAATGATATAATGATATAATGATATAATGATATAATGATATAATGATATAATGATATAATGATATAATGATATAATGATATAATGATATAATGATATAATTATATAATGATATAATGATATAATGATATAATGATATAATGATATAATGATATAATGATATAATGATATAATGATATAATGATATAATGATATAATGATATAATGATATAATGATATAATGATATAATGATATAATGATATAATGATATAATGATATAATGATATAATGATATAATGATATAATGATATAATGATATAATGATATAATGCTATAATGATATAATGATATAACGATATAATGATATAATGATATAATTATATAATGATATAATGATATAATGATATAATGATATAATGATATAATGATATAATGATATAATGATATAATGATATAATGATATAATGATATAATGATATAATGATATAATGATATAATGATATAATGATATAATGGTATAATGGTATAATGATATAATGATATAATGATATAATGATATAATGATATAATGATATAATGATATAATGATATAATGATATAATGATATAATGATATAATAATATAATGATGTAATGATATAATGATATAATGATATATTATTATATATTTATATTTTATATGTATATGAAAGTTAAAATAATCCTCATATACATTGCATTGAACATATTTAAATATTTTGTAAAATAAATCACGGTTTCCGCCTCAAAACAACTCGAAAAAAAACGTCTTTCAACTCTAAAAATTGGTCCTAAGCGAGCCGGATAGACAGCTTAAAGAAGGTATATATGTACATATGTATATTACATACGTGCATATTATATAAAAGACAAAAATTCGAGACTGTACCACACTAGTAGTTCTCGAATCAAACGCGTAATTCATCACGACAAGTGCCCTTAGAAAGTGTGTGTGTTCGCAGTGCTCGCAGTAAACAACAACCGGTTTTTATAACACGACTCGCGCTCTCGCTCTTTAGCAAGCGAGTCCAACTAAAGACGAGCCCCATTGAGCGCGTCATTTTGCTGCTTGCGCGTACGCACGCATAATTCACTACGATAGTGCCCAATAATATTTGTCGTCGGACCAATATTATTATATTTTTCGCTGCATAATTTTGCTGCTCGCGCGTACGCACGCATAATCACACTTCGTTAGTGCCCGAAAATATTTGTCGTCGTCAAATATTATTTTTCGCTGCGAAATTTTGCTGCTCGCACACACATACGTGTTTGTTCACTTCGATAGTGCCCAAAAACATTTGTCGTCGGACAAATATTATTATTTTTTTTCGCTGCGAAATTTTGCTGCTCGCGCCTGCTCACACTATAGTGCCCTTATCGATTTTTGTGCCTCGAACTCACCATTGCAATAGCGTTACTAGATTCGTTTATTCCACTGGCCGACGGCTTAGCCGAATTCAGCGTGGATTTCACGGAAATTCCAGTCGATACGCACAACATACATACCATTGCAGTCCACAGGGATGAGCTCCAATCTCAGTGGCATTTATTGAAAGCCACGTACGATAAGTTCGTAGAAAAAAGCCGAGTGAGCTGGCATCCAGTTTGGATACAGTGAAAGCAAAGCGTAGTCATTCCTACCGTGTTTACACCCGTTGTCTTGGGCTCATCAATCAATTGACGCACTCTTTGACTCCAGTTGCCGTACCAGGCCCCACAATGTCGCAGTCGCGTTCAAATGACGCCGAGTCATCGCCGAGCGGGTACAATATTAGTTTTCCTCCATGCGACACGGAAGTGTTTAGTGTGTTTACCTTTCATGGCCCTCGTTCCGTGACATGTTCACGGCCCTTTACATTAAAAATTCGCGAGTTTCGCCGGTCGAAAAATGATTTCACCTCAACCAAAAAACATTAGGTGAGGCTAAAGAAGTAGTGCAAAAGTCACCCCTTACCAATGAAGGTTTTGATCAAGCATGGCAAAACCTCTCGGATCGGTACGAGAACAAGCGCGTTCTGGTTAATACGTTATTAAAAAGCCTTTTCGGTCTGGCATCAATTCTGAAAGAAATCGGAAGCGATATTAAAAATTTGCAGCGCGAAATTAATAATATCCTCGCCGCGCTGGCGCTCCAGGGTGTCGATACCTCCAAATGGGACGCAATTATTGTTTTCCTTTGCTCTAGTCGCCTTCCGAAAGCTACTTTGGCACTGTGGGAACAATCATTAGAAAATAAATCCGAAATACCTAAATGGACAGCTCTTGACGCGTTCTTAACCCACCGCTTTCAAACGCTTGAAACGGTGCATGACATAAGAAGTGCGGGCGTTGCCAAAGGTAAACAGGCATACCATTCGGTGCAACCATCTACAACTGCCAAGCGCGTCAATACTTTTCAATTGAACGTCGCGCGGCCCATCTGTCATTTATGCTCACAGCAACACGGTATTCGATCTTTAAATTGCCCACAATTCTTTAAATTGCCCTTCGGAAAGCTGTTAGTAGAAGTGCAAAAACACCATTTGTGTATAAACTGCTGAGCACACTCGCATGCTGCTAAAGACTGCCCCAGTAATTTCAATTGCACAAAATGCAATGCCAGGCATCACACCCTTCTGCATCGCGACCAGGCTCAAAATAACTTTCAACCGACTAATGAATCGTATACAAAACAACAATTCTCCGGTCACCAGAACATCGCGCTCAAACCACTGCCTCACCCAACCAACAATTTTCTTCTTACAGGAAGCCCGTGCAAATTTCGTTTCCGAGCCAATCGCGACAAACTGACAACAACAATTGTTCATTTTCCTCTCCGAGGCCCACAACGTCAGCGCAGGCGACTCAACAGCAACAATATATGCAGTCAACTACTTCACAACCATATATGTATACAGTCCACTCAACAAACTCAGCAGTTTCAACCAGAAACTCACCAGGTATGCTTCGCGACCGCGCCCAAACAAGTTTTATTAGGCACAGCTATGGTAACTAAATATCACGACGGTACATGCTATACCGCTCGTGCCCTCATCGATCTAGGCTCAGAAATATCATTCATCTCTGAACGGGTTCAACAGCTATTAAAGCTTCCATGGCAGGCGGTACGAGCAACGGTTTCTGGTCTAAATGAAACCACACCAGCAGAAATTTCGAATTCATGCAATTTCATACTAAAATCGCCACTAGATCCTTATTTCAGATTCACGCAACTGCACTCATTAGATAGCGCGCTGCTTCGCAACCTCCCGCGAGAGCTCAAATTAGCCGACGTACACTTAGCTAAACGTCAACAAGTGGACGTCCTCATTTGCGCGGACCTTTACCCTGCAATATTGCTTGCCGGGATCCGCCGCAACGTACTAGATTCTCTTCTAGCCCAGAAAACTGTATTTGGCTGGATCATCACAGGCCCAGCCCCCATATCATATGCTGATAGCCCTAACAGAAAAGTGTCCTTCTTTAATGAAGTCAATATCGAACAACAGTTCGAACGTTTTCGGGAATTAGAGGAACTTCCCAAAACTCGTATGCTATCCCCCTGAAAAAAGTTTTGCAAAGAAAATTTCGTAAAAACGGCTCGTAGAAACGCTGACGGCCGTGCCAGTGTCACATTGCCATTCAAAAGTGGTTTTTCAGACGCATATCGTCCGGGAACTTCACGTCAAATTGCCATGCAACAGTATGTGCGGCCTGAAGCACGTTTGAAAAAAAAGGAAGACTTAAAACGGCAATATGAAGTAGTTAAAAAATACCTTCATTTAGGCCACATGAAAGCGGTGCTGCCCCAACATCACGCCAACATAAGCTCGCATCCATCTTTGGTGGAATAGACCACCATGTGTAATCCACGACCGACTTTGTCCGACTTTGTCACCACGTTAGAAAAAAAGTCCGTTAAAGCTCATCACATCCGAGACGAAGACCTAATTGAAAGGTTTTCCTCTCTACCGAGAGCCCTACGTTTACACCCATACGTGTACCGTTTTATCTACAACACTCGTCATCGACGAAATTCGCCTTATGCCACTTTACGCCTCTCAACCAAAGAAGTTGAAGACACCAAATGTCGTCTTACAATAATCTGCCAGAAGACACATTTCGCCGATGAATATTACGCGCTCGAAAACAACAAAAGTTGCTATCTATGTGAAGTGGGTTTACTGTTCCCGGTTGGAGTTTGTGTCTAATGATTCGGATGTTGAGTATATAAGTATTTCTGTAGCTGATCCTTCTCAAAGATTGCTTATTTCGTGTGTTTATTATCTGAATTGTTAATAAATATTCAGATCTATGTCCTTTCTTCAATGTTTTAGTTAGTAACTCTTTGTCTTTTAATTCTTTAGTAGTATGCGGTGATTTTAATATTAATTTGTTAGTAAATGATTCTTCCTCCACTATGATTCGTGATCTGTTCTCTACAATTGGTCTATCTATTGTTAATACGTCTGTGCCTACTCGTTTTGGTAATAATGTCCAACCTAGCCTATTAGACTACTTCGCAATTTCTGACCCTGATTTGCTACTGCAGTTTAACCAAATTTCTTTCATCTCTGACCATGACTTTGCTCACTAGATATTAACTTTAGCTATGAATCTACGCCATCCTCGTTTTCTTTTTTAGATTATAAATCCATAAACGTTGCTGAGTTATTTCGGGTTGGTACAACAATTGACTGGTCGACCTTTTGGGCGGCGCCTCTAATTGATGATAAGCTTAAGTTTTTTACCTCTGTCCTGCAGTATATGTTTGATTCTTTTGTGCCTATACGTACAGTAAATGTGAGTTGTTGTTCCTGTCCTTGGTACTCGTTGCGTGTAAAACTAGTAATTAAACTGAAAAATAATCTGCATTCAAAATTCAAGAAAAATCCGTCTCAATTAAATTGGAATAAGTATAAAAGCGCGCGCAATCTTGCTACTTTGGTGGTTAGGAAATCCAAAGAAAAATACTTTGCTTATAAATTTAATCCCAATCTCTCCTCCAACCAACTTTGGAGACAGTTGAGAAATATCGGTATTGGGCGGCAGAAGTCAGTAAATTGTAACATAAATCCAAGTGATTTTAATAAATTCTTCTTAAGGAAGCCTCTTAATAGTAATTCTCATGAAGAATTTGAGTATGTAGCCAATGGCGATGACTTGTTCTATTTCTCATGTGTTTCTGAGTCTGATATTATTAAAAAAGTTGTAGCGATTAGGACTTCTGCGGTTGGCTTGACAGAATCCCTATTAAATTCGTAAAGATCATTCTGCCTATTATAATATCGCCTCTTACTGCTCTTGTTAATCATATTCTTGTTACTTCTAGTTTTCCTTCACTTTGGAAACTAGCTACTGTTGTTCCTGTACCTAAAAAAACCTCTGCTTCTGCACCATCTGATTATCGTCCTATTAGTATTTTGCCTATTCTTTCCAAAGTCTGTGAAGCTCTTATTGTTGATCAAATTAACCGGCATATTGCGAATAATAATCTGCTAAATCCACTCCAATCTGGATTTCGTGTTAAGCATAGTTGCTCCACTGCAATGTTGAAAATAACTGATGATATAAGACGTGCTTATGATCAGCAGAAAATTACAATTCTCTGTCTTCTCGATTTTTCTAAGGCATTTGATAGTGTTGACCATGCACTTTTATGCAATAAACTAAAGAAATACTTTCTATTTTCGTCCAGTGCAACTAGTTTAATCAAGAGCTTTCTTTGTGATCGATATCAAAGAGTCCGAGTTGGTTATCTCTACTCTGATTTTGAGCCAGTAGAAGTTGGGGTTCCTCAGGGCTCTGTGCTGGGCCCCCTACTGTTTACGATGTTTTTGAATGACATTTTCCTGGTAGTAAAAAATGTGACTTTGCATGCATACGCTGATGATGTACAATTGTATTTGTCAAGCTGTATTGAACATATTGCTGAATTGTGTAGGATTATAAATAATGAACTTAAGAATATTTCTGTGTGGTCTGATAAAAATTGTCTAATGTTAAATGTATCTAAATCATTTGTATTGCCCATTCATCGAAATACTTCTAATTTGCCTACTATACCGCCTTTATTTATTAACTCGTTGGCCCTTAAGTTTGTTTCTAAGGTTACTAATCCTGGTATGTGCATTAACTCAACGTTAACATGTGGTGACCACGTTAATATGGCAGTAAGCAAAGCATATTGTGTGTTACGTAATCTACGTTTTGCGGCTGGATATCTACCGCAAGAGACTCGAAGAAGGATAGTTTTGCAGATTATTTTGCCTATTGTAACTTATGCTGAGCTAATTTATTGTAGTTTTGACTCATTATCAGCCCATAAGTTAAGCGTGTTATTTAATGACCTCACGAGATTTGTTTATGGTTTGAGACGTTTTGACCACCTTGGAGAGCGAAGATACTCACTTATGGGTTGTGATATTTTTAACTACATTAAATTTAGAAATTGTTACTTTCTGCACAAATTAATTCATACGAAATTGCCTAACTACTTATTTATCAAGCTGCACTTTGGACTTTCAAATCGATCACGAAATTTTGTTATTCCCCATTATAGCTATGTCAACACTGACAGAATGTTTTTCATCTACACTATCAGACTCTGGAACAGTTTACCAAACTGGCTAAAGGGTATTGTGGAAGAGAAAGCCTTTAAGCGTTTTTTATGGGAACATTTTTGTAATTGATGTCTTTGTTACGTTGTTTTGCATTTTTGAGTTCACTACTATTTCTTTTCACCCTTCCTCTTTCTCTATTCTCTATTTTTTCTCTCTATACTCACAACCTCGTCTCTGTTTTACTCTTTTGTATTAGTTTTTATTTTTATAATCGTCTATTTTTATTTTTATATAATGTTTTGTAATAGTTTTAAGTGATTGCTAGTATAGTTCTATCGTTTCCCCATATTGTGCTATAAAAGAATTATGTTCTTAGTGCACCTCCAATTATAGTTAATTATAGTAAATAAAATTTATATTTTTTCTAGAAAAGAATCAGCCCAAAGAGCTATTTGTTGTCTTTAAATATATTTATACATGGAGACAAAACAATGCGTCTAGGCGAGCGGCTGTCGTCATGCCCTATTTTGCCGTTCAATGAGCGCCATCCAATCCTCTTGCCTTACGGCTGCCATTTGTCAAAATTGCTCGTTCATTTTATTCACGAGATATCGCTGCACGGTGGCCCTCAGTTAACACTTCGCTTAATCCGGACACAATACTGGGTTCCGAGAGTGAAAAACTTAATTAAAACAAAAATTCAGCGCTGTAAGCCATGCGTTTTAAATAAGAAGAAGAAGCAGAGCACGCAACTGATGGCTGCGTTGCCGAAAGAGCGCACTACATTTTCCCGCCCCTTTACTAATACTGGTGTTGATTTTGCGGGCCCTTTCGACATTAAAAATTACACCGGCCGTGCTTGTTTCATTACAAAAGGGTATGCGTGTATTTTTGTCTGTTTCCGACCAAAGCCATCCACCTTGAGGCAAGTAGTGATTTGTCGACAGCAGCGTTTTTAGCAGCCTTCACCCGTTTCGCAGCTCGCCGAGGATGTCCAGCCAACATGTACTCCGACAACGACACCAATTTCGTCGGCGCTTCAAAGGAACTCAAACTTGAGTTTCAACACTTCTTGACTCGCATTCGCGACATCATCGAGACGAAATAATATCATCAGAATGTCGAGTGGCATTTCATTCCTCCAGGGGCTCCTCATATGGGAGGACTCTGGGAGGCAGGCGTTAAAAGTCTCAAAACCCACGTAAGAAAGGTGGCTCCATCTACAAAATTCACCTTTGAAGAATTCTCAACACTTTTGAGCAAAATAGAACCGTGCCTCAATTCACGCCCCCTTCATGCACAATCCGATAACCCTGACGTCATGGAAGCCATTACACCAGGCCACTTCTTAGTAGGTGGCCCTCTATTAGCATCACCTGAACCTGAAAATCTTGCAAACCCTCTCTCGATCCTCAATCGATGGAGACGAGCTCAGGCCCTAGCTCAACATCTCTGTCATCCAGATCAACGACCTGGTGGTCATTCGAGACGAAAATCTCCCCTCTACTTCTTGGCGTCTGGGCCGTATTACCAAGGTCTACAAGGGCAATGACCAGCGCATTCGAGTCGTCGGCATCCGCACTGAAAAAGGGTCTATCACTCGCCCAATCCACAAACTAGTATCTTTAAATTATTTATGACAGAGTCGATCGAAAGAAAGCGTTATTCTTTCTCCGCAGATATAGCATAACGAAGCTAATTCGCCGTCAAGGCGCCCGATATCAGTCAGGGCACATGCAACCGCCCCCTGTTGCAGCCGTCGTTTCCCCTAAATGCTTCGCCCCGGCACTTCCGGCCCTCTACGATATTCAAGAGGACATTTTGGAGTTCAGCGTCCACGAGGATCTCCGCTCGAGACACAAGACTTTGCCGGAATTCCTTCACGAGATCCGGTATGCGCATCTTGCCCGCTGGCCGGCAAAAGCTCCACCATCTAGTTCAAAGTCGTCATTGTCGCCACCACGAACGTCGCAGCTTAAACGCAACGCCCGATCCGCACTGGCCGTGACGGCCCCTGAACGTCCTGTGGTCGCGCTTTCCATGCAAGGCCGAGCTTCGACGCACCGGTACGCTCCGCCTTCGCGAGCGAGCCGTAACAACATCTGCCGCCCGAGTCCGTGGCCCCAGCGCAGGGCGCCTTACCTCATGCCGCCCCGACACGCCAAGTCATACCCGATCGCCGCCGCTCACCGTCACCGAGGGAAGTGCGCGATGTTCACCAGCTGCCGCCAAAGGTGGCCCAATTCGAGGCGCTGCGTACCACACCATTCTGTGTCAGCCTTATGCGCCGACCCGATCTCCGCGCCGCCAATCCACTCACTAAGGGCCCGGGAGAGGGAGACAGGATTGCAGTCCTGCAAGGCGGGCGGAATGTTTACGCCAAAGCTCCGCTCGCCCGACCGCAAGCTTTCGCTCTCGCTTGGGTCCGTGGCGGCGCGCACCAACAAGCTCGAGTCAGTCTTCTTACGACCCTTCGAGCGAGCAGCCACCACGTAGTAATTACCAACAACAGCATCCCGCAGCCTCTTCATTAAGTGAACAGTATAGAATTAAACTTTGCTTTACAACTAATTGTGCAGCTTTCTTTTCATTGATTTAATTTCTAATATTGTACCGAACAAACTGTGTAAAATAACAATATTCACCATTTGTAAAGTGAAAGTTAAAATAATCCTCATATACATTGCATTAAACATATTTAAATATTTTGTAAAATAAATTACGGTTTCCGCCTCAAAACAACTCAAGGAAAAAACACATCTTTCAACTCTAAAAAGATATAATGATAATGATAATAATAATGATATAATAATAATATAATTATAATTATATAATGATAATGGTAATAATGATACAATGATGATAATGAATGATAATGATATTGTACATACGTACATATGCATATGACTGGGTCAATAATATGTTCCAGTTTACAGCGACGTATTCACGGCCGCTAATTCAGCAAGAACACAAAATAAGAACTTCTGGCCGCGCTAGCGATCGAAGCGGCCTAGTTCCAAAAAGCAGACTCGTGCTGCGCTCTTAATTGTAACACTTCCGCGTTCCGCGTTGGCGTTTTTTTTTTGTTTCTTTTTATATTGCTTTTACTTATTAAAAACCATTTCTGCATTGTAATCATTATATATTGTAAGCATTATTACTTTCTTGTTCTTGTTCATATTTGTACACTTTAAGCATTTTTATCATATTGTAAAACATATATAAACTATGAATTTTGGAAATAAAGTCGTCGTTTACTTCAGACAACGATTCGCGTAAAGTCAATTGTTTAGAAGATTATCCACTGTGCAATCGGTTCAAGTATCAGATTGCACGCTGCACCATTGGCCCTAGGTTTTGTACCAGGACCACTTCTACAATCGAATCATTTTTGGTGACCCCGACGTGGTTCTTAATTCGATGTGATCACATTTCAACATGGAAGCTTTGTTTGAAGAACAGGCGCTAAACGGGCAACAGCTTCGAAGGATAATCTCTAACTTCAAGAAGGATCCGACCAACCGCAAGAACAAGGACTATTTTGTGGTTCGAAAAGGGTAGCTCGAATCCGCATGGAAAACCTTCGAAAAGGTCGATGGTAAAATCCATGAGTATAGGGATCTGCCGCTCGACAACGAATACTTCACGTTTGACTATTATGGCCAGACGAAGAGCCTGTATGAGCAGTACAGCAAGCTGTTCATGCAGTCGATAAGCAACATCGATAAGGCAGATGAGATTTTGCAAGTGGCGACACAGGGTGATTCGGGCAGCGCGGATAATAGCCGCACAGATTCTGTAATGAATTCCGCCATGCAAGCAATGATGAGAAGACAAAAGGCTATAATAACTTCGCTTGAGCGGCTATTGGCCGGCATTGATAAAGTGCAGGAGCCATCTGTCAACATGTGCGCTATCTATTTAAAATCAATAGATAAGCTGTGGACTCAAATTGAGTCTATCAACTACTTCATTTGGGAAAATAGTCCAGAGGGCGAGCCTGAAGGCTACGACATACCGTCGTATATCCAGCTTGAAGCAAGGGTACGGGAGAAAATTATCGCTCTCCAGCCAGACACACAAAAGGAGAATCATCATACACAGTTACTCCAGAGCGAGAGCGCCTTGCAACTAATAAAAATCACCATTCCCAAATTCGATGGTGACTACATGAAATGGCAACAATTTTGCGACATCTTTACAAAGATGATTCACGAGAGGCAACTTCCAGTAGTGCAGAAGATGTGGTATTTGAAAGCCAATATTTCTGGAGAGGCAGAGCGCTTGATAAGACATCTGCAACTCACCGAAGAAAACTACGACGCTGCCTGGAAACTAATGAAGGAACGTTATAATAACAAGCGGGTGTTAACATCTTCATTGATCCAGAGAATGCTTGACATCAATGGGACTGGACCAGACGCAGCTTCCATCAAGAACCTCCACGACACGATTCAAGAAGGCTTGCTGGGTTTAAACAACCTGGGCATTCAGACGTCAGCGTGGGATCCGCTTCTTTTGCACGTCGTCGTGAAGAAGTTGGATCGAATTACTCACACACTCTATGAACAGTCGCTGAAGGACCCTCGTGACATACAAACCGTTCCAGATTTCCTAAAATTCCTGGAGAACAGATTTCACACTCTGGAAGCCGTAGGGAAGAAGGATAAACTCGCGAATATTAGGACAGTAACATCGATAGTAAGAAGGACCGGCTACCAAAAGGAGTTGAATTGCCGTTGTTGTGGGTCAGCATCGCATCCGTTGTATTCCTGTGAGAAATTCTTGAAAATGGCAGGAGTGATCGTCTTCAGTGGATTCAGAAACAGAAGTTGTGTTTTAACTGCATGCGGCCTGGTCACGGATCCAAGACATGTACCTCTCGGAATTGCACTAAATGCACTAAGAAACATAATACATTGCTTCATTTGGAGGTCAAGCCCAAGGCAGTTATACCAGTTGGAAAGGGCAGCGAAGCAAGATCGTCCCTATCGGCTGCCATTCCATCATCTCCGGCTGTGTCAAATGAACAAAATCAGCCCACAGCATTGGCGGCATCGCAACGGAGCTTGTCGAATCCTAACTACGTGCTATTGGCCACTGCAAAAATAGTAGTAACTGCGATCAACGGACAAAAGGGTTCATTTCGGGCCATCTTTGATTCTGGCTCACAAATAAATTTGGTATCAGAAAGACTCGTGAAACAACTTTTAATTAAGCCTGCTAGTGCTTCTCTTTCCCTCGAAGGCATAGGAAGACGAACCAATAACAGCACTCAACGTGTAAACATTAATATGGAATCATCGAATGGGAAATTCTCGTCGAGAATTGAAGCTTACGTTTTACCCCAGATAGTGGCACCACAACCCACGCAAATGCTCGAAATTTCAGAATGGGGTATTCCAGAGGGGATTGCGTTAGCAGATCCCAATTTTCATCGAACAGAGAAGATTGACGTCCTTTTGGGAGCAGAATTCTACCATACTCTTATGAGAACTGGACAAATAAGGTTGAACGAAGATTTGCCCATTCTACAAAACAGCGTACTCGGATGGTTGGTGTGTGGGAAGGTCAAAGAAGTTTCGAGCAGTTCAATCACGTGTGCCATCTCTACCAACAATGAGGTGTCAACTGACCAACTAATAGAGCGCTTCTGGAAAATAGATGAATTAGGTGATGATGTCAAGGGCTTCACCGCTGTGGAAAGACACTGCGAAAATCATTTCTACCAGAACGTTCGCAGAAATCAAGAGGGAAGGTTTATGGGTAAGCTTCCGTTTTCCGAGAATCCATCCAACTTAGGAGACTCGAAAGCAATAGCGCTCAGCAGGTTTCTGTCACTAGATAAGCGACTGAGCAAAGACACGGGCCTAAAAACAGAGTATTGCAAATTCATGGCAGAATACGAGTCACTTAACCATATGACAGAGATACAGCCCGACGAAATACCGAAATCCAATTACTTTATCCCTCACCATTGTGTTGTAAGACCGGAGAGAAAAACAACTAAACTGCGGGTAGTTTTCGACGCATCGGCAAAAACATCTTCGGGGCTGTCTTTAAATGATATCCTTCATCCTGGTCCTACAATTCAAAGCGAGCTCTTTTCGACATTACTACGTTTCAGGACTCCGCGATTTGTTTTCACGACAGATATCGAAAAGATGTATCGACAAGTACTGGTGGATTCCAGTGACCAGACTTATCAACTGATTTTATGGAGAGAAAACCCGACAGAAAGGCTGAATTACTACCGTCTGAACACAATTACGTATGGTTTAACATCTGCGCCATACCTTGCCACTAAATGTCTGCAGAGGCTAGCCGAGCAAAATAAGACAAGATTTCCACTAGCGGCCCAGGCGCTGCAAGAGGATTTCTACATGGATGATGGTATAAGTGGCTCCGATAGCCTATCAACGAAAATTCAAAATCGAAATTCAAAATCAGCACATGACTATGTTAAGCAGCGCTGGTTTTAAATCACATAAATGGTGCGCAAACCATCCCAAACTCCTTCAATCCATTCCGCGGGAAGATCTAGAGGTGGATCTAGATTTCAACAGCAAGTCAGAGTCATCGGTTAAAACTTTAGGACTCACATGGCGGCCGAAAGAGGATGTATTGTCTGTCAAGGTTTCAATCTCCGATACTACTACTACTACCAAACGTACCGTGATGTCTGACATCGCTTGCATTTTTGACCCGCTAGGGTTACTAGGGCCAGTGGTAGTTTCAGCTAAAATCTTCATACAGCAACTTTGGGAAACAAAGTTGTCCTGGGATGATGAATTGCCAGAAGAGCAGAAGAAAAACTGGACATGCTTTCGGAAGGGTTTGGTTAAATTGGATCAAGCACATTTCAGCAGGCACGTATTCGACAAACAATCACCATTGTCGACTCAAATACATGTCTTCGTCGATGCCTCAGAAAAAGCTTATGGAGCAGCCGCTTACTTGCGATCCACCTATTCCGGTGGTAAGGTTATGGTAAGACTTCTATGTTCAAAGTCTCGCGTTGCACCATTGAAAAAGCAAACACTACCACGGCTTGAATTATGCGCCGCTCTCCTAGGTGCGCAGTTAGCGAAAAGGGTTCAACAGGATTTGAGAATGGGTTCCCAAGTAACTTTCCTTTGGTCCGATTCCGAAATTACGCTTTCTTGGATTAACTCTTCGGCATCTTCATACCATACCTTTGTTGCCAACAGAATAGCAACCATTCAAGAGTTAACAGCAGCGAGTCAATGGCATCATATTAGCTAACAACACAACCCAGCAGATATACTTTTAAGAGCAATTTCCCCTGATAAAATGTTTGGCTGCAGTTTATGGTTCTATGGGCCATTTTTTCTTCATAGCAACGAAGCCGCGATACCTAAACCATTTTCCTTTAAGGACGCGAGTCGATCGGAAGTTGACTTAGAAAAGAAACAGAAGCTGAAATCAGTCAACACTATTGCGATCAGTGGGGGATCTGACGAAATGATTTATAAAATTAATCACCGCAATTCCTTCAGAGGGCTTCTAAGAATCGTAGGGTACGTTCTTCGGTTTGTAAATGTCATTAAGAAGACGGTAAGGAGACCACTTCAAGTTTCGCTGTCGCCAACAGAACTTCACAACTCCTTGGTTACAGTCGTGGGCATTATTTAGCAGCAAGATTTTAAAGAGGAGCTGAAATCCTTACGAAAACACAAGGCTGTGCACAAGACAAGTCCACTCAGCAGTCTGGATCCATATATCGACGAAGAGGGCATCCTTCGAGTGGGAGGGCGTCTCAACGCTTCTGACATATCATATAGCGCGAAGCATCCTATGGTTCTTCCCTACAATGATCCACTGGTTAAGCTGCTTTACAAGGCTGTCCACGAAGAAAACAAGCACTGTGGTCCTCAAACACTACTATCCATCGTTCGTCAACAATTCTGGTTCATCAAAGGAAAAACAACTGCACGTAATATTGTGCAAAACTGCATACGCTGTACCAGAGCCAAACCAAAATTAATGAACCAAATAATGGGTAATCTACCTGCCGATAGAGTCCTTCCGGTAAGACCTTTTCTTAATACTGGTATGGACTACTGTGGCCCGCTGTGGGTGCATTACAAGATTCGAGGCAAAAGACCACATAAGGTTTATCTAGCAGTCTTCTGCTGCTTTGCAACGAAAGCAGTACATCTGGAAATTGTAAGCGATCTATCAACAGACGCAATCCTGGCAGGCCTAAAAAGATTCACTAGCCGCAGGGGACGGTGCCGAACGGTATATTGCGACAACGCCACGAACTTTGCGGAAGCCAACAATAAGCTTCAGGAGTTAGCTACTGCCATATACTCTGAGAAGGCCAAAAACGCTATCATTAAGGCCTGCAGTGAAAAGGGAATAGAGTTTAAATTCATCCCACCTCGAGCGCCTCACTTCGGTGGTCTGTGGGAGGCAGCAGTTAAATCCGCGAAGCATCTACTAGTGAGAAGCGTTTCTACAGCATCCCTGACGTATGAAGAACTCGAAACTGTCATTGTCGAAATCGAAGCCATCCTTAATTCGAGGCCAATTACCCCAATGTCGTCGGATCCAAGGGATTTAACAGCCTTAACTCCAGGACATTTTCTAATTGGGGAGCCATGGGGAGCGGTTGATGTGCATGCAAAGGAATTGACGACCACTCTCTCAGCTAGATGGAAGCTCGTATCTCAGCTAAAGCATGGATTCTGGACCCGTTGGACTCTTGAGTACCTTCACGAACTTCAGTCCAGAAACAAATGGCGCGAGAAATGCCAAAACGTAAAAGAGGGTGACATGGTCGTTTTAAAGGAAGACAATTCACCGCCACTTCAATGGCCAATAGGAAGGATTCATCACGTCTACAAAGGTGCCGACGATGTCGTTCGGGTGGTAGAGGTAAAAACGGCAACAGGAGTATGGAAGCGGCCAATTCATCGATTGGCTCCGTTGCCTGTGGAACCGGAACTAGACAGTCGTGAAGAATTTCTACCAAGTAATGAAAAAGAGAACGACGATGAAGAAGAGGGAGAAATACCTAGAAAAAGGGGGAAATACCAGTTGTCATTAGCTGCTACGCTGGTGTTGTCACTCCTTATGCTCCCTCTGGTGTTAGCGAATCCGGTAAATATCACCAAGTTTAAAGACAATCCTGGAATCTACTTTGAGGACATAGGCTCAGCCAACCTGATCACTGCTGATTGCATCGTTGCCTATTACGACTTAACCCCACTCTGGGCAGAGCTCGAGGTATTGTCAAATGGAACCGACGCGCTTCGACACTTATGCAGTCGATTGAGGCAGAACTCGATCTGTTCACCAATAGTGGATCACTTTGTTAGTACCGAGACTGAATTAAAATCAGACAGTACACTTTGGTCAAAGCGTCGAAGGCCTAGAGCGGCATTAGACATTGTGGGAAATTTGGCAAACAAACTTTTCGGCGTGCTAGACTCTGATTACGCCAACGAAATGTCTAAAACCATAAGCCAGATTAAGGATCAGGAGGCGAATATGGCGGATGTGCTTCAAACGCACACATCCATCGTAGATTCCACCATAAACATGATTAAGAAAGATGAAATTGAAAATAAGGAAAGGTTTGATCAACTACGCAGGCGTACAGAGGAAACACTAAATCTCCTTAAGGAAGAAACACAGGAGGAAAGGGATTTCCAGATTTTCATCTCGCTGACTCTTCAGTTGTCAATCACCGTTGCCAACTTACAAAGAGTGCAGGCACCCATTTTTGACGTCCCTACCGATACGCATCATGGGAAAATTAGTCCGTTATTGTTATCTCCTCAGCAGCTAACAGAGAAGTTGACAAAGATTAAGACTCGTTTACCACCCTCGCAATATCTGCCAGTTAAGGATACAGACATACTAAAGCTCTTTCAACTGATGTCGTCTGAAGACATGCTGGCAGACCAGCATGTCATATTTAAGATAAAATTTTCGCTGATTGACAGAGAGACTTTCGACTTGTTTCGAATCATACCAGTTCCGAAGGTCGTCAACGGGAGTCTTGCGGCAATTAAAACAGACACCGAAATCCTAGCTGTCAACCTACACAGGGATTTGTATTTTCCACTCAGCTTTAACGATGTCAGGGAGTGCATCAACGTAAGAGACTCATCTTTTCTATGTGAGGAAAGTCAGGCAAAGCGCAAAAGAAATTCAGGCCTTTTTCACTGCGAAATGAGTTTATCAAATAACAAAACTGCTACAGATTGTAAGTTGAAGAGGCTAAAAGACGACCGCACCTGGATCCAGCTTACGCACAAGAATCAGTGGATTTTTAGCACAAGGACAACTATTCAGATGACTGCAGTGTGCGAAAACGATGTTCTTCAACTGAATATAGAAGGAGCCGGATTACTTGCGATTCAGCCGACTTGCATTGTCAAGGATGACACCATCGTTCTACGGGGTCATCCAACGGTCGAGGTCCAGTGCGTTCATCTTACGCAGCCTTGGGTAACCTCACAATCGTCGCATTTCCAGAAGACGTCAACACAACACCCTCATGAGACATTTACAATTCAAGCATACACTTGGAAAAGTTGGAGGAACTACAAAAGCGTTTGAAATCAGACGACTCCTTTTTCAGATGGAAGCCTGCCGACATCCATCACTACTCAGTCGGCTACTCATCTCTGCTAATCTCCATTGTTATAGCCGGTTTTCTACTGTGGAAATCTAGAACCAGCATTTGCAAGACTAGAACACCAGACGACGTGCCATCCCCAGCTGAACTAATGAGAACGCCGCGCACCTCACCCTTCGCCATGGAAGTATAAGTTTTAAAGCTTAAGCTTTCAACACGCGGGAGAATGTACATACGTACATATGCATATGACTGGGTCAATAATATGTTCCAGTTTACAGCGACGTATTCACGGCCGTTAATTCAGCAAGAACACAGAATAAGAACTTCTGGCCGCGCTAGCGATCGAAGCGGCCTAGTTTCAAAAAGCAGACTCGTGCTGCGCTCTTAATTGTAACACTTCCGCGTTCCGCGTTGGTGTTTTTTGTTTTGTTTTTATATTGCTTTTACTTATTGAAAACCATTTCTGCATTGTAATCATTATACATATATTGTAAGCGTTATTACTTTCTTGTTCTTGTTCATATTTGTACACTTTAAGCAAGTTTATCATATTGTAAAACATATATAAACTATGAATTTTGGAAATAAAGTCGTCGTTTACTTCAGACAACGATTCGCGTAAAGTCAATTGTTTAGAAGATTATCCACTGTGCAATCGGTTCAAGTACCAGATTGCACGCTGCACCATTGGCCCTAGGTTTTGTACCAGAACCACTTCTACAATCAAATCAGATATAACGATGATAATGATGTAATGATGATAATGATGTAATGATATTGATATAATAATAATAATGATATAATGATAATGATATAATTATGATATAATGCTAATGACATTATAATGATATAATGATAATGATAATGATATAATGCTAATGACATAATAAGTATATAATAATAATGATATAATCATAATGATATACGGTCAGCGCGGTCCGATAAGTACTTAGCCTCACTACCCGATGGTCCCCACGATCGCAAGAGAAAATTATTATCGTGTAGTACATTCTTGTAGACAGCTACTGTCGAAATTCCCTAATCTGACTCGTAGTTTAGTTTGACCGCGTGTGGAAGCGGGTGTGTCCTCGTACTTTAGAAAAAAGAGAAATATCGGTCGGTCAATCGATTCTTGTTTTTGGAAGCGGAAATCAAAGAGCGCTTGGATGCTGTATACGGTGACCCTTCTCCTTCGATGGCGACCGTAAAAAATTGGTTTAACGTGGTCGCACGTCGGTTTTTGATAAGCCACGCCTATGTGCCCCGAAAACGGCTACCACGGAGGATAACGTGAGAAAAATACACGATCTCGTATTGGCAGACCGCCGATTGAAGGTGCGCGAAATAGCTAAGACAGTAGGCATCTCAAAAGACCGCGTGGGTCATATCCTGCATGAAATATTGTGCATGAGAAAAGGCATGAGGAAGCTGTCAGCGCGATGGGTGCCGCCTTTGCTTACTCTGGACAACAAGCGCAACCGTGAGACCACTTGAGCAGTGTTTGATGCTGTTTAGGCGCAATCCGAAGGAGTTCCTTTGTCGTTTCGTGACCGTCGATGAAACTTGGATCCACTGGTACACACCAGAGACCAAGAAACAGTCGAAACAGTGGACTTCACCCGGCGAACGTGCTCCGAAGAAGGCGAAGACTGCCTATCGGCCGGAAAGGTGATGGTCACCGTTTTTTGGGATTCAAAAAGTGTTATCTACATCGACTACCTGGACAAGGGCAAAACGATCACAGACCTCTACTATGCCGAATTATTGGGATGATTCAACGCCGAATTGCAGAAAAAACGGCCCCATTTGGCGAAGAAAAAAGTGTACCACCATGACAACGTACCGGCTCACACCTCCGCCGTCGCCACGGTCAAATTGGTCGAATTAGGCTACGATCTGCTGCCGCATCCACCGTATTCTCCAGATTTAGCCCCGTGCGACTTCTTTTTGTTTTCAACTTAAAAATTCATTTGCCGGGCAGAAATTTGAGTTGAATGAGGAAGCTATCGCCGTCACGGAGGTCTACTTTGCAGACCTCCAAAAAACGTATTTTTTAGACGGTTTAAAGAAGTTAAAGCATCGCTGGGTCATCCCGAAAGGGACGAGTGGCTGTCTGGTGTTGGTGTACAACAAGAGGGTTGTACCCTTTTTACGGACGGTTCAAAAACGGCAGAGGGAACGGGAGCGGGCTTCTTTTCGGACACAATGCGGGTACAGCAATCGTTTAGACTGCGGGACGAATGCAGTGTGTTCCAAGCAGAAGTCTATGCCATTGAAAAAGCAGCATCATATGTCATGCAGGTAGAGATAACATATTCGGTTATCAATATCTGCGTTGATAGCCAGGCTGCATTAAAATCTCTGAAGTCAGAGTCGGTGAAATCAGGGATTGTACTGAAGTGTAGAAACACGCTGAGGAATCTGAGAAGAGTACACACCGTCAAATTGTACTGGGTTCCAGGTCACGCAAACATTGCAGGCAACGAACTAGCGGACATGATGGCGAGAGCGGGCTCTTCAATGAACGCTGAAGAGGCGGACCCTTCAGTACTTCCTCCGATATCCCATCTGAAAAGATCAATCGACGTTATAGTAAACGGGAGAGCAAATAATCTCTGGAGAAACAGAAGCGACTGTTGCGTCTCTCGTAACCTATGGCGAGAGTTAAACTGGAGCAATTCAAAGTGTCTCCTCTCTCTTAGAAGAGACCAGCTGCGAATTGCGGTAGGAGTAATCACAGGGCACTGCGCCATAGGCCACATGATGGCAAAATGGAAGACAGGGGCTGGGGTGGATTACTGTAGATCATGCCATGACCCTGATGAGGAAGAGACGGTGTACCATCTACTCTGCCGTTGTCCAGCGCTTGCAAGCCGCCGTTTCCAGTCACTGGGAACTTGGTTCTGCTCTGAGCTGACGGACGTCGCGGAGTTTCCTACACCGAGTCTCGTAAAATTTATTCTGAGCGCTAAGTCGGCGTTTACCAACCCCACCTACGATCCTTGACGATCAGTGGCAGGGCGTGAAGGTCCGACAGATCATCTGTGAATGAATCGCCACTTTTCCAAAATTTTCGTTTTTCTCTTGTAGGCTAAGTACTTATCGGACCGCCCTTGTAATCAATAAAAATCCACCACTGCCTGCTTGAAAACGTATGTCATATGCAAAAACGTATGTCATACAAAAGTAATGTGTCAGTAAAACAAAAAAGTAGAATGGGCTTGAGACACGTACTTTGCTTTTGCCAGTCGTGTTTCTACGTAAATGATCAACTGCCTCCGAACTTCGTTTACAATTTCAGCACGCGTAATGCAGAGATGACAATCGTTAAACAAAATATGTATATAGCCCGTAATTATACGTGTAGTGGACACGAATTTGAAGCCGAAGATCACAATGGCAGGCTACATGCGACTATTATAGCGTTTTCTTGAAACGGTTTCAATTGTTTCGTTGATTACGGCGGACTTATAGGAAACTTCGACCGTATTTGAATTGAAAAGAAGCATTTGCTTAAATATGCTTAAATTTATCGTCACTTATGAATTCGTAAATAAAATAAAAATTTTTATTAAATGGATAGCTTAAATTAAGCGGACGATAATTGGTGCTGGTCATATTCGCCATTACATCGTAATATAGAACGGGCCGATTCGGCCACCGACCTCCTTCCATATATAGATTACAAGGGTAGTGAACGTTAGAATGCAATTGTATCTCATCTCTGTTTCAGAATGTAAGCAGGCAGTATGCAGAGGAGCTCGCGTTTGCCCTTACCTTGTAATCTATAGCGGGTGCATCAGAGGCTACGCCATCGTGGGTAAAAATAAGCGGGGTTTGGTATGCAAAAATTGATGCTCCGGCAATCCAAAGTAATGTGGTAATAGTCGGTTCCGTATTGATTCCTTTTCTATAAGACATAGATCCGTTGTGTTTAAAACATTTTTTGTAAAATTTATCAGAGAACTACGGGATTAGAAAAAGTATACTTATTAATGCAATTTTTTGTAAAAAATTGCGACCAAACATTTTTTTTCGAAATTTGTTTTGAAAATTTCAAATTTGACATTAATTTTCTCAAAAACTTTTTGACATAAAAGTCTAACTTTAATAACTAACTTAAAATAAATTTTTCTGCTTCGGCTTGCAAAAAATTTTTTTGCGATGAATTGCTTTGCGAGGAATTTGGCTTGCAATGAATTGCTCGCGATAAATTGCTTGCGATGAATCAGCCGAATCAAATTTTTTGCTGAACTATCGTAAACATATTTGCTCACTCTATAGTGCCCATAATTATTTGTTTTGCAAAAAATTATAATTTTGCGTGCGCTAAAAAATTAAATCAGGTTTTATCACGAGTCTGACTCGTGTAAAGTAAAATTCCTTTCTGAATTAATCACGAGTCTAGCTCGTGAAAATAAAATTGCTTTGTAAATGAATCAGAGCCTCACTCGTGTGAAGTAAATACGCTTTATAAATGAATCTAATCTATATTTCTCTTAAAATCCATTGGAAACCCCTAAAATATCTAATAGCATTATATGTTCCTTAGTCTTTCAAAAAATATAACACAAAATGGACAAATATTAGTTTTTTTTGTGTATTTAAATTTAAGCTTTAATGAATTTTTTAACCTTTGTTTCACAACTTTTTATAATTTGAAAAACTCCAAATACATAAATTTTCTAAATAAATAAAACCTTAAGGTGTTAAAGACTGCCCTAGTAACTTTAATTGCGTCAAATGCCATACAAGGCATCACACCCTTCTGCACCGTGACCAGACGCAAAGTCAAGTTCAACAAAAATATGAATCGTGTTCGCCCTAAAAATTTTCCGAAAACCAGAATAGGCATGAGAAGAATTAACGCGCACAAACGACTACTTCATCTGACCAACAATTCTCATCTCCAAGGAGACCCACTCAAATTTCGTCTCCAAGCCAGTCACGACCGATTGACAACAACGAATGTTCGATTACCTCTCCGAGGCCCTCTACGTCGACTTGAGCCTAAGTCCACTAATCCACTCATTAACAACCATATAAAAGTCCACTCAACCGACTCAGCAGTTTCAGCAAGAAACTCACCAGGTGTGCTTCGGTCACTAACTATCACGACGGTATATGCAACACCGCTCGTGCCCTCATTGATCCAGGGTCACAGATATCATTCATCTCTGAACGTATCCAGAAGCCCTTAAAACTGCCATTGCAACCTGTTTGAGCAACGATTTCTGGTTTAAATGAAACCACATCTGCAAAAATTTCGAAGTCATGCGATTTCATACTGAAACCGCCTCTAGATCCATATTTTCAGATTCACGCAACTGAATTTGTGCTCGCACAAACACAGGAAAATAGCCTGTTCACTCTATAGATGGACAATAATGCAACAATATCTTCGGTCTAAGACACGCTTAAGCAAAAATGAAGAATTTAAACAGCAATATGACGAAGTATGACGAAGTGTAGTTCAAGAATACGTTGATTTAGGCCACATGAAAGCGGTACAGCCCCAACGTAATCCTGCGGGCCCCAAACATTACTATCTTATCACATCATGCTGTCATTAAGTCTGACAGTATCTCAACGAAAGTGAGATTCGTATTTACCGCATCATGCCCCACAACAAGAGGTCTCAGTTTGAATGATGTATTATATCCTGGTCCAGTATTACAAGGAGACTTGACTTTTCTGATTCTCAGATGGCGGTTTTTCCGGTATGTGTTCAGCGACGACATTAAAAAAATGTACCGTCAAATGCTAGTAGATTCGAAGAAGATGCCCTATCAACGTATTCTCTTTCGAGACCCGACGGACGCTGCATTTAAAGATTACGAATTGAAAATAGTTTCATTTGGCGTCAACTACGCCCCCTTTTTAGCGATTCTCACGCTACTGCAACTGGCAGAGGTCGTACAACACGACCTTCCGCTTGCGGCCCATATCCTACAGCATTTCCACCACTTCGTGAATTGAAAAGTTTTCAATGAAAGGTAGGCCATACTTTTTCGAAAACAAACAATAACTTTTCGAAAGTTAAGAGCGTCTTTTCGAAAACAAAGAGGGAAAGCTCAGAGTCAGAAAGAAAATCGAATAGGATCAATCGCACCGTCAGAACTTCCTAGCGTATGAGCATCCAACTGCTTCCATAAAGTTATACAGGATAGAGCGAGAGAGGTTATACAGACACTGGGAAGCTGGACGCTAAGACGCTGCATTCTGGGGCTACTGTTACTTTTAGTTAGTTATTTTTTTGGCTTGAATAGCCACAAAACTTTACAACCTTGTGTCTCTGTTTCGAGTAGAAACAAAGGAACAGCTCTCCAGCAATCCACTATTTTGCTAAGAGTGTAATTGAGAGTAATTCGCTGCTCTGTTCGCTGCCATATTGGGCGTTCGCCATAACTGCGAAGAAGCATGGATGGATTAATGATGGACTAATGTTGATTAGTTATTTTTAAATTTAGCAATGTAAGATTTGATTGATATTACATTCCAAGAATGATTTTTTTTTTGTTTAATGTGTTCCAAAAATGAATTTAAGTATAATTAGGGATTATACTTATAATTGGATCTATTGGATTTAAACTGAAGAATTTCTGATGGATTAATGTTGATTAACTATTTTTAAGATTGTATTGTTAGCAGAAGCGTAACAGTATAACAACAATATCTGCAGAATTTGTTAAAACGCAAAAGTTTGACTAGGCCACTTACATAATTATGGTGCCGATTGAAATTTGATCAAGAGGCAAAAAAACGGGCTTTTGATACTAAGAAAGAAAGCACAACACAAAAAAGTGTTCATGGCAAGGTCCCCATATTTCATCTGTAAAAACATAATTTTCCGTAGTAAAAAAAGATGATTTTCAATAATAAAAGATGAAAACTCGGAACATTTTACTTTTGTAGAGTGTGCCTTTAGTGTGTTCGATTTGTTTGACACTTGATTGATCGACTTGAGTTGTTAAGCGGCGGAGTTACAGAGACCAACTGAAATTATGCTGCTAAGCAGCGAAATTATAGAGCGTGAGAGTTTTAATATAGGTAGATCGCAAAGGGATGGCTTAGGAATTAAAGTTAAGGCTGTGAATTGAAAACGGCTTCACTCTGTGCGAGCAACGTAGTGAGTTCTTCAAACGTTAACTGAGTTTAATACTCGTATCTCTGAATGAATGAAATTGTAGTTAGACGTCTTTTATTCTAATGGCCTTAAATAGTAAAGTCGCAACAGCCACAATTTTAAATCGTTTTTCTAAAGTAAAGTCTTATACAAATGTAATACACGTTTTAGCTATTCTTTGTATTTAAATAAAAGTCTTAAAAAAATCTTCATAGTATATACATATTTATTTATTTATTTATACAATAATTTGCAATATATGTACATACATATAATACATGGATTGTTGTGGCTCGGACGTGTTTTGGCTCGTTTTTTTTTTGCCTATTCCTTAAAATGGATCAAAGAATCTGTATCAAATTTTGTGTGAAAAACAAAATTAAGTGCGCGGACGCATTCCGAATGTTGACTGTGTCATATGGTGAAGCTACCCTAGGGCATTGAACATTGCATTAAATTAATTAAAAACTTTAAAGGGTGTCAGGTAGTATTATTTTTAATAATCTGTAGCACTTTTTTTTGGGAATAGGAAAACACTAACTAAAAATAATAAGATTTTACGTTTTAAAATTCAAGTTGCAAATCAGCGTGTGGTTGGCAACTCTTTTTCCGTTGTTTGTTACGGAAACTGCGATCCAGAGCGCACATTTTTATGCAATCTGTGCATGGAGAGTACGAACTTCACGAAACCATGAATGTGCACTGTATGGGTGCGTACATTGTAACCTGTGTATTCGTAGTTTTGCTCTTCACCACTTTTCTATTCCTATGCATTGCCTGGTTGAGCCTTTAAGGAGGAAGAGAAAAGTGGTGAAGAGCCAAACAACGAATCCACAGGTTTCAATGTACGCACCCATACAGTGCACATGCATGGTTTCGTCAAGTTCGTACTCTCTTTTCATGCATAGCTTGCATAAAAATGTGCGGTCTGTGTCGCACTTTCCGTAACGAATAACGGAAAAATAGTTGCCAACCACACGCTGATTTGCAGCTTAAATTGTTGTAACGTAAATTCATGTTATTTTAAGTTAGTGTTTTCCTATTGAAAAGTCCCAGTAAAGTACTACAAATTATTAAAAATAATACTACATGACGCCCTTTAAAGTTTTTAATTCATTTAATGCAATGTCCAATGATTTTTTCCGTTTCTAAAAAGCGTACACAGCGATTCGTAACTTTATTTGTGAGTATTGGCAACCCTTACAAGTAAAAGAATTTTTTTGTCATAATGATACAAACAGCTATTTTGATTGATTTCTTGGTCATTGCTTGGTCATCGTACTGATGCATGAAATGAATAGCTTGCATTTCGTTTAGTTCTCTCTCGAAACTTAACATGCTTATGCATTGCCTGGTTCAGCCTTAATATGCACCAGCTACTGAGAGAAATGAACGAACTTCGTGTCAGATTCGGAAGGCGGGCTATAATGTATTTATGTGAGCTACAATGTCTAAACTCACACGAAAACACATAAACAGCTGTTTCTGTACGCTCCTTGCTTAAGCAATAAAAATTGAGAGAAATTGAACGAAAATTTAACGAAACATGGTTATGCACAATACGGTTGCGAGATACAATTTCTTTGTTATTGCTCGCCGGTTTTTTTTTAAACGTTTTTATTTGGTTGCTTTTTTTCATGTTCGGTATAAATTTTGAAATTGATTTTAAAATAACTTCCCGACATTCTAGAGACTGGAAATTTTAACCATAGCTCAGAGCTCGATGACAATGCAGTATTAAACATAAACTAACCTCTCACGCCCACTTTGAGGCCAGAGATTTTGACCTTTTTAAAATGTGGGCACACATTTTGAAATTGATTTTAAACTACCTTCCCGATAACCTAGAGACCTGAAATTTTAATCACAGTTCAGAACTGGATGACAATCCAATATTAAGCATAAATTAATTACCCAAGTCCACTTAAAGGCAGGAAATTTAAGCTCGCTTTCTTTCATCAGAGACCCAAAGTTTTAAGCCAAGACTTAAATTTTAAATTTTCATTTTTTTTTTAAATTTTTTTTTTTTTTAATTTTAATTAAATTTTAAGTTTTTACATTTTTTTATTTTTATTTTTAGTTTTACCTCAGGACTGGATGACTATGCAACATTGAGCATAAAATAACCAACCACGCCCACTTTGAGGCAAGAAAATACAAAAAAATTATAAATATTTGACTTTAAAAAAATATTTTAAAACAAATTGTATTTATTGACCTAAAAAAATTTTCCAAAAAATACATATGTCAAAAAAAGTTTAAAAAAATGCATAGTAGTTTTTCTAAAATTTTGAATACACGAGTATTGTCGTTTTTACTGGTGTTATGTTGGCATAAGGCGAATTTACAGAATCATACTTTTATTGTAATTCCAAGGCCATAAAATACTTTTAGGCTAATATACAAAATGATTATTATATGAAAACCTTATAAACCTAAAAAGAAAGAAGCCAGAATAATTTGCTTTCGGGCAGACTCAACACATGACTGAGTTTAGTGCTGAGATGTGCATCTGTTTACTATGTAAACTTGCTCACATTTCCTTTTCCACAAGTGAACAAACAATCGACTTTGTTGTTAACAATCTTCTTTAATATGAGCCTAAAAGTATTCTATGGCCTTGGATTTGCATGAAAAGTTAGGATTCTGTGAATTCGCCTTATGCCTTCACACCAGTCAAATTTGTATCGTTTTAAAAACGTTTTATATATAAATTTTTTAACTGATTAGCTTGTTCTCTTTGCTGTCAATTTTCAAGCGAATAAAATATCGAGTATGTTAAAAAAATTTGTTCACCAGTTGTCAAAATTTATGCCTTTGTGTTTAGAAATTATAATTTTCGCCACACAAAAGCGAATACGGTAAGATTTTTAGCTCCATGGTAAACTAATGGCCACACTAAAAAAAATACACTTCCCAAAAATACACTTTCGGTATAACCCTGCCCTGTATTCGAACTGTGTCTCTGGCGCACTTTCTGTGTTCTGTTTTCTGTTTCAATGTCATGTATAGCTGGGGAAGTGTGAAATGTGAGTGTGTACGTGAGTCTATATCAAAATGCATTTTGGGTGTACATATTTGCTAAGGGTCGGGATATTTAGTGCGTGTGTGTGTGTGTGTTTGTGAAATTGAAGGAAGTGAAGCTAGTAAGTTAGTTAGAAACTGAAAATTTGTAACTTTCGAAACATAGAACAAAACTTGAATTGGGACCGGAGTTGGCAACAGCTGCCACGGCTATGCCGGCCAAGGCCTCAACATGTGTACCTGTAATTGTTAACTTGCATGACCACTTAGATGTTCCCTCAACAGTTGCTTGCTCAGCCTGTTCTAATGAATCTATGTGTGTATCTGGGTCCACGCCAAAAGTCATCCTTCAAAATTATTTAAGATGAAGAGTTTCAATTGCAAATTCATTAATTAGAAAAGGACACTGTAATGTTTGCTTTGTTTTTGTAAATTATTTTGTGCATGTTTCTTGCATTCATGAAAGATTTTGCTTTGTTTCCATACTCACTTGAATATAGTTTATACACCTAGAAGTGTATAAACAAATGTAGAAAAGTTGTTCACCAAAAGGTTAGTTTCAAAAGACAATTCAAGATATTTGGGCAACTCAATTAGGGAAATATTTTTGTGCTCAAAAACGAATGATCACTTTCTCACAGTTCGTCTGACAGTTTTCTCCCCAGTATAGAAATTCAGGTATATACTGAATTTTCTCCCCAGAGGAGAGAGCTCTCCCATTTTTTTAACGGTACCGCCGTTAAAAGCGCTAATAAGCGCATCTCAGCTCAGCTTCGCCAAGGCCTCGCGCAGACAGAAAGAGGAGCTGAGATGAGCTTATCAGCGCTGATCAAACAAACATATTAAAACAATGTTTGAAAATTAAAACAATGACAAATTAAAACAATGTTAGATTTTATTATTTACATATATATTAATTTTATTTGTGTATATGATTGTAATAGAAATAGAAACATTCAATTATTATCCTCGCTCCTCAAAGCACTAAACTCAGCTACAATATGTTCACCTCCGCTTTCTGTCTGCGTAGCAGGGTTCGGAAAATATCCCTCAAAAGAACAAAACTATTTATATCCCTCTCAAAAAAACTATCCCAAAAGATGAAAATTTTCTTTGACTCATAAGGGATATTTATTTTTTTGAACGTAGATGAACAAATAAATATCCCTCACGTTAAAAAAAATTTCCATCTTCAATAATAAATATCACTCGGGATGAAAATAATTCTCATCTTCTCAACGTTTCGATCGGAGAAGATGAAAAAACTTCGTTTGTTGGCAAATAACGAACGCGAGGGATGAAAAAACTTCGGGTTTTGGCGAATAGCGAACACAAGAGATGAAAAAGGGCTTCGGGTGTTGCGTACAAAACGATCACTGGTGATCGAAAAAACTTTGCGCAGGCAAAATTTCGATCTATATGTAAAGATGAAAAAAGATTTGTAGGTGAGCGGAAAAATCGTACGCCGCCACAGTGGTCCAGAATAGAAATTCATCGGCCAAAAATCTGTAACTTTTGAACGGATAGGAATTTTTGAATGCGGTTTTTTGCAATCGACAGAGAAATGTTGAAATATCTTTGCACTGGCACCGAGATCTATGTAGATATTTCAGGGTCAGAGCCGTAGGGCTCCAAAGTCGAAAAATATTTTAATTTTTTAAAATTTTGGCAAAAAAACGTATTCAAAAGTAAATTCTTGAAACTTTTTTGTACTTATCTATAAATTGAGGATATATTCGTAATGGCTGTGAAGTTTCAAGTGCATCCGTTGAGTTTTTCATAACTTTTTGGCCCCCTGAAAAGGGGTCTATTTTTGGATGCTTTGAAACTAAATATCTCCGCCATTTTTAAAAATTTCGATTTCCGGTTTTTTTATTATATTATATGGGGTAAGAGTTTAAAAAAAATGGGGAAAAAAATTTATATATATTTTGAAAAAAAATTTTTTTAAAAAAAAAAACCACGGAAAATTAAAAAAATAATAGCCCAACAGTCAACAACAAAAAAAAATTACATTTTTCTGATAGCCTTTGAGATAACCTTTAATCGTATACCCGGTTTTGTACCCGGCAGACCACGGCCCTAGGCGCTGGAGCCCTCTAAATGGTCTACATTTTTTCTTTTAAAAAAACAACGAAAAATTAAAAAAATTCTGGTCGACAACAAAAAAAATTAGATTTTTCTAATAGCCTTTGAGATAACCTTTCATCCTATACCCAGTTTTATACCTGGCAAACCACGGCCTTAGGCGCTGGAGCCCTCCAATTGTAGAATTTTCAAAAAAAGGGTACTTCAGACACTAAATGCATAAGTATTTCTTTTTTTAACCCTAATTTTTTTTCTTTATATACTCCTGAATATTAGCTGTTTAAAAGTACCTGCTTCAAGGCCAAAAACGAAAATAATAAAATACCTGCGAGGTCAATGTTGCGGTTTCTACGCCTGAATATTACCTGTTAAAAAGTTCCTGCTTCAAGGCGAGAGACGAAAAGAATAAAATACCTGAAGGTCAAAGTTGCGGTTAATTACAATTTTCTTCAAAAATTCCAATTCTTTATATGTATTTTTTTTATATAAATATTAAACATTTGAAAGATTTTTGGCATTATCAAACCAAGCGTCTTTCAGCCATGGAGTCATACAGCTACAAAGAATTATCAGATGTATATTTTAAAAACAGAAGCGCACAAGATATAGTTGAATATATTCAAATTAAAGTACCATTTGATTAATGTAGCAAAAAAATTCAGGAACAAATTTTAGCACAAATAAACTCGTTTGTGTCCATTTTGTCTAGACACTACAAGTCTTCCTACTTCAACAAAAATAAAGTGTATGCTAGTTTAAAGGAGTGGATGGAAGGCGAACTCTGCATCATTTATCAGGCAGATAGCAACGAAGGACGTGGAAGGCCAACTAAAGAGTTTGAAGAGAGCAGTAAAAGATCCCAGAGACGGAAACTAAAAGATCTTAATGAAAATTTATAAAATTATATAATGAATTGTACCCATGGCGAAATATGTCACCAACAGTCCACAAAATTCTGTTTCATGGAGAAAGCATTATTCAACACCATTTATTGCCAATAGGAGATTTATCAGAAGAAGCTCAAGAAAAAAGAAATAAAGATTATAGATTCTTTAGGGAACATAACACTAGAAAATGTAGTAGAGAAGCAACAAATGAAGACCTTTTTGGAATTTTATTAGCCACATCAGATCCATATATTTCCAGCATCCGGTATGTGTGGACTACAAAAAACCCAGATATAAGTCCAGAAGCCAAATTGTTACTATTAAATATTAATGAAATTTCGGAAAGAGAAAAATATTAACAATCTGTTTTTACAAAAATTGTATAATACTCGTATATAAAGAAATATATAAAAATTGTAATTAACCGCAACATTGACCTCGCAGGTATTTTATTATTTTCGTTTTTGGCCTTGAAGCAGGTACTTTTAAACAGGTAATATTCAGGAGTATATAAAGAAAAAAAATTAGGGTTAAAAAAAGAAATACTTATGCATTTAGTGTCTGAAGTACCCTTTTTTTGAAAATTCTACATTTGGAGGGCTCCAGCGCCTAAGGCCGTGGTTTGCCAGGTATAAAACTGGGTATAGGATGAAAGGTTATCGCAAAGGCTATTAGAAAAATCTAATTTTTTTTGTTGTCGACCATAATTTTTTTAATTTTTCGTTGTTTTTTTAAAAGAAAAAATGTAGACCATTTAGAGGACTCCAGCGCCTAGGGCCGTGGTCTGCCGGGTACAAAACCAGGTATACGATTAAAGGTTATCTCAAAGGCTATCAGAAAAATGTAATTTTTTTTTGTTGTCGACTGTTGGGCTATAATTTTTTTAATTTTCCGTGGTTTTTTTAAAAAAAAAAATTTTTTTTCAAAATATATATAAATTTTTTTCCCCATTTTTTTAAACTCTTACCCCATATAATATAATAAAAAAAACCGGAAATCGAAATTTTTAAAAATGGCGGAGATATTTAGTTTCAAAGCATCCAAAGATAGACCCCTTTTCAGGGGGCCAAAAAGTTATGAAAAACTCAACGGATGCACTTGAAACTTCACAGCCATTGCGAATATATCCTCAATTTATAGATAAGTACAAAAAAGTTTCAAGAATTTACTTTTGAATACGTTTTTTTGCCAAAATTTAAAAAAATTAAAATATTTTTCGACTTTGGAGCCCTACGGCTCTGACCCTGAGACATATACATAGATCTCGGTGCCAGTGCAAAGATATTTCAACATTTCTCTGTCGATTGCAAAAAACCGCATTCAAAAATTCCTATCCGTTCAAAAGTTACAGATTTTTGGCCGATGAATTTCTATTCTGGACCACTGTGAATGTTCTGGACCACCGCCGGCGCGCCGGCGGTTTCTGTTCGTTTGCTTCGTTGCTGATGCCATTGATAGCTGGAAAGGAGAGTTTTTCTGTGTGTTTCGTATGAATTTGTTTTTGCTGCGTTTTGTAAAGGATGAATAAGAGTATGTTAACTTGAAAAGCGTTGAAAGAAGTAATAACTTCTCTAAGGAATACTTATTTATTAGATTTTAATTTTCATTATTTTTAAAGTTTTTGATATTATAAAATTCTGCATCCAATATATTTCAATTATAAAATTTTACTAGCAATTATTGGAAGTTATTAGCCAAGCATTTATTGAAAGCATTCGTTGTTCGGTTGCAAGCACAAATTCGGTCGCATTATAATTGCCGATTTTATTATCAACGGACACTTAAAACAATTGAAATACTTAACTTCTTTGGAAAACAATTGAACAATTTTTTCTGTACCTTCAGGGCTTCCACATTTCTTTATAAAATATGCTACCCGCTGGCCCTCAAATAATCCTTTTTTATCAAATGTAGTTACTGTACGTTGAGAAGTTTTCAAGGCCAATTTCCGATTTTGTTTTTTATTCTTACGTATGCACATGCTTATTGCACATATTTATTCCGATCTGGGCCAAAGGATTAACATTTTTGAATAATTATTTTTATTGCTATAATTCTTTGAGAAAAATCCTTCGAAGCCAAAAAAGGTACAGAAAAAATTGTTCAATTGTTTTCCAGAGAAGTTAAGTATTTCAATTGTTTCAAGTGACCGTTGATAATAAAATCAGCAATTATAATGCGACAGAATTTTTTTTAACCGAACCACAAATACCTTCAAACCTTAAGCCAATACCTTAGCTAATAAGTTCCAATAATTGCTAGTAATTTTCTAATAGAAATATATTTCATGCAGAATTATATAATATCAAAAACTTTAAAAATAATGAAAATTAAAATCTAATAAATAAGTATTCCTTAGAGAAGTTATTACTTCTTTCAACGCTTTTCAAGTTAACATACTCTTATTCATCCTTTACAAAACCCAGCAAAAACAAATTCATACGAAACACCCAGAAAAACTCTCCTTTCCAACTATCAAAACTATCAATGGCATCAGCAACGAAGCAAACGAACAGAAACCGCCGGCGTACAATTTATCCGCTCACCTACAAATTTTTTTTCATCTTTACATATACATAGATCGAAATTTTGCCTGCGCAAAGTTTTTTCGATCACCAGTGATCGTTTTGTACGCAACCCGTAGCCCTTTTTCATCTCTTGTGTTCGCTATTCGCCGAAACCCGAAGTTTTTTCATCCCTCGCGTTCGTTATTTGCCAACAAACGAAGTTTTTTCATCTTCTCCGATCGAAACGTTGAGAAGATGAGAATTATTTTCATCTCGAGTGATATTTATTATTGAAGATGAAAATTATTTTGAACATCCCTCACGTTCAAATCATGGTCATCCCTCATTTATTTTTTCGAACGTAGATGAAAAAAGATATTTATCAGTGAGGATCGAAAAATTGTTATCTTTGGTGAGGGATATGAATTGAGCGATATAAAAAAAAAACGTTTTCCGAACCCTGCTGCGTAGTGCTAAAAATTTGAGCTAGCTGATCGTCGCTGATAAGCTCCGCTCATCTCAGCTCAGCTTAGCTCAGCTTTCTGTCTGCCCGAAGCCTTATATTTTAGAAATGTATGTAGCTTTAAAAACGGGAGACAGTCAAAATCCCGAATTACAAAATCCCGAAACGACAAAATCCCGAAAAATTTTAAAATCCCGAAACGACAAAATCCCGAAACGACAAAATCCCGAAAAATTTTAATACCGAAATGAGAAATCCCGAAAATCACGAAATAAAATTTGAAATTAATGAAAAAATGACACGCCTAAAAAACGACACCGTGAGGATTCTGCTGATTGAGGGTTATGATCCCTGCCTCCAATACGCAGAAAAACTTGTATGCAAAAAACTTCACATGACCGTGAGGATTCTGCTGATTGAGGGTTATGATCCCTGCCTCCAATACGCAGAAAAACTTGTATGCAAAAAACTTCACATGACCGTGAGGATTCTGCTGATTGAGGGTTATGATCCCTGCCGCGGCCGAAGGCCGCCAATACGCGAAAAACCCTGAATGCAAAAAACTTCACATGACCGTGAGGATTTTGCTGATTGAGGGTTATGATCCCTGCCGCGGCCGAAGGCCGCCAATACGCGAAAAAACCTGTATGCAAAAAACTTCACATGACCGTGAGGATTCTGCTGATTGAGGATTATGATCCCTGCCGCAGCCGAAGGCTGCCAATACCTGTATGCAAAAAACCTCACATTATCGAGAGGGCTCTGCTAAAATTTTTTTAATAATGTTTTTTTTTTAATTTTTTAATAATAATTTTAGACAAGTAAAATAAGAGTAATTTTTTATTATTTTCTTGGAATTGTTTGCTAGTGGTTTTAAAATGTTCAAGAAGATGGAGAATACCGAAAAACTAGTTTTGTAATTTCGGGATTTTGTTATTTCGGGATTTTGTCGTTTCGGGATTTTGTCGTTCGGGATTTTGTCGTTCGGGATTTTGTCTTTCGGGATTTCGCTACCAACCCTTTAAAAACTGATGACTTTATATTTACAATACGAAGTAGGCCTGGCACCTATGCGGACAGAGAATATTCGTGCCAAATTTCATGGCAATACCTCTATTCGTTCTCCCGTAATCGTGATTTCGACAGCCATAAAAGGCAGTTTTTTTTTAATTAAATATTTGCTTGTAAATACTCATACTCGTAAGTACTTATGAGTACTTATGCTAATAAAGCCGTTCATTTTTAAAGTATATAGTAGTAAAAATAGCCATTATTTGTGTTTTATACCGTTAGCGTTAGATGAGATTTATTTGAAGAGTAAATGAGATACCGTTAAATTGCGATTTCTGTTATAATTACTGTTATAATTAATTTTCCTTTCAAAATAAATAACTGATTTCTTTAACTATTTTCAAGCTATGTACATGCTCAGATAATTTTTCACAAAATATGAGAAAATACATTCGAGTACAGCCTTGTGCTTCGCGTACATGCGTACATATTACGCATAACAGTCTCCGCACAATAACGAGCGGCTACCGGCTGTCGGCGCTCTCTCGCTCATAGTTCTCGCTTCAATGAAAATCGCGGCTGGCGTCAGTTCATACAATTTGTTAAAAAAACAAGGCTAATAGTAGCTTATTTTGAAAAATTGGGATACTCCTGTGACAAACTCACCTAAAAATAGTTTAAAGATGTTTCTTTGTATCTGCCGACGCACAGTGGTCCAGAAATGAAATCTATCGACTCAAAATCTCTAACTTTTAAATGGATAAAAATTTTGAAATGTAGTTTGCAATCGACCGAGAAATGTTTAAGTATCTCTGCAAAGTTATTTAAATCTCGATTGAGGTTTCATATGAAACCCCCCAGGTCTAAACTCTGGGGCTTTAAAGTCGAAATTGAAATTTTTGAAAAAAAGTAGTCAAAAGTAAATTTTTGAAATTTTTTTAGCCTATCTATTAATTGATTTGTCGCAACTATTGCGGAGATTCAAATAAATCCATTCGGTTTTTGTTAACTTTAGTGGCCTCTGAGAAGGGGTCTACTTATAAGTGCTTCCAAACTAAATATATCTGCCATTTCTAAAAATTTCACTTTCTGGTTTTTTGTATTATATTAGATAGGATAGAGGCGAATAAAGATTTTTTAAATTTACATGTTTTTGTACGCGGCAGATCACGTCCCTATGCGCTAGAGTCCTTCACATGAGCCAAAGTGTGAAAATGTGAAATAAAATGTTAGTTTAAGATTTTCATATGTATATTGCACGTATGTACAAACATATATACATATGTATGTGTATATATAGTATGAAGAAAAAACAATTCAAAGAAACAAAATTTCAATTAATTAAAGAAATATAAATATGTATACATATACATACATAGTTCACATATGAAATACAGTAGAAACGCATTACTGCTAATGCTCGTATATAAAAACTACGCACTAACGTGAACGGAAAAATGTATACCTTTATTAATCTGTGTTCATATTATAGGTAAAAAGTTCACACTGCAGAGTATTAAAGGTATAGATTTTTCTGTTCACGTTAGTGCGATTCTACTGTATATACATACATATGTAATGCCCCTGAAACAGTTGTATTGAAGACTTTGGAAGTTATTTGTTTGCCTTTTTTTTATTCCCACGATTGTGGATACGAAAATTCCATATTTTTTCGAAATGTTTCGATACGATGTGCCTCTTAATGTCTGTTAAAACTTCACACTTTTGCTTCAAACTTAAAAATGTTACTCGCCCTTTAATTGGTGGCATATTTCTATAAAAAATCCACTTAAACTCAAACAATAAAATATAAACTGTGGTTCCACTCTTGTTAAAAACCTGAATGAAATTATTTTGAAACTGAACTGAACTGAAATTATTTTGTTGCAAACGAATGGTAAAAAGGAACACTATGGTAAAAAGTAGCGGTAAAGTACCGCTTTCAAATTGAATGTTTATGTACATTCAGAATATAGCGTTCATGTTTTTGAGTACCAAAAATTCTGCCCGTTCATCTTTTAGAGTACTGCAAGGTTAAAAATATTCCGTTCATCATTCTGGGTAGTTCAACTTATAGAACCGTTCATCTTTTGGAGATTCTACTGTACTTTCCTTAATACGCCTTTTAAATTTAGGCTCCTAGGTCAAACAATTTTTTAAGAAAATTAATGTCAAATTTGAAATTTTTATAAAAATTTTGAAACAAAAATTTTTGGTCGCAATCTTTTTAAAATAATTCGTGAATAAATATAATTTTTTTTCTGATCCCACAGTTCTTCCATTCTCTCGTTCTCTCAATTCTTGTCTTAGTTGAGAAAATTGAAAATTACGAAACATACTTTTTTCCCAGAAAACACTTTGTGCGTTCATTGTTTACGGGTTATATGTTTTATTTGCAATCAGGTGGACGCAAGAAGTGTTATGAAGTTTGGCCTCTTCAGATGCCAAGAAGTTAATAAAAACTCGACGGATTCATTTGTATCCCCGAAATCATTACGAATATATCCTCAATTAATAGATAAGCCGAAAAAAATTCACTTTAACCTACTTTTTTTACAAACATTTAAAAAAATTTCGACTCTGCAGTCCCAGAGCTCTGACCCGCTAAAACCGCTATCGAGATTTAGGACACTATGCATTTTTAACATTTCTTTGTCGATTGCAAAAAACTGCATTAAAAATGCCTATCCGTTCAAAAGTTACAGATTTTTGGCCGATGGATTCCATTCCTGGACCACTGTGCGATATATCGGTAGAAGTATTAAGCCTTCTCTTTTCTGAAGTTCATGCTTTCAACCAATAGTCCGTGGGTAGTTTTTAAATAATATTTAATTCTTGTAATAAATATCAACAAATTTCTTTCAGAATGGACAAAATTATAGGCAAACTGACTTAATTAATATACAAGAAAATCGTGCAAACGTATCAAGCAATGTACCAGAAAACTAAAATGGTTCTTTGTCGTAAATATATCGTTGAATTTCGGTGAAAAGTAGGCAATACCCAGTGGCGTAGCTAGGGGCGATTATGCCACCCGGGGCGATTAATCAAATTGCCGCCCCAACTAAGTGCTAAAATTTTGAGGTAAACTTATTTGTGTTATTATTTCGTTATTATTTATTAATTTTTATTGAATATAATTAGAAAAAGATAGAAGATAGATCCAATATTGCTGACCGATAATGTTTTTTTTCCATTTTTCTAAAATACGCGCACACCCGCTTCCACACGCGGTCAAAACAAAACTACGGGTCCGATTCGGCTGAAACTTTGACAGTAGGTGTCTACAAGAATGTACTACACGAAAGTAAATTTTTCTTGCGATCGTGGCGACCATCGGGTGGTGAGGCTAAGTACTTATCGGACTGCCCTCGTATCTAAATACGGGAGACGGACAAAATCCCGAACGACAAAATCCCGGCCGTTTTTAGCAATCCCGAACGACAAAATTCCGAAACGACAAAATCCCGAACGACAAAATCCCGAAAAAATGGGATTATTTTCGTAAAATAAGCGCAATATCCGCAATTTTTCGGGGAGTTCTATTGGCTGAGAGTAAACTTAGCAGCAAACACAACGGTTTGTTTACCAAGGGTTACAACTCCTGCCACATGCAAAAACTCTGTAAGCGAAAATTATACTCGTATAAGCAGCGAAGCCGACGTTCTGCTTACCCAAGGGTACTACCCATGCCGTGGCCGAAGCCCGGCACGCAGAAGGACCCTGGATAGAAAAAATCTTTCCAGCATTAAGATGGTTCTGTCGGTTGAGAATTTTAATCCCAGCCCCGGCCGAAGGCCGCCATGCAGAATGACACTTTTTGCCTGCACAGAAGGACCCTGGATAGAGGAAGACTTTTCAGCAAAGAAGATGGTTTTGCTGGCTGAGGGTTTTAATCCCTGCCCCGGCCGAAGGCCGGCACGTAGAAGGACCCTGAGTAGAGGAAGACTTTTCAGCAAAGAAGATAGTTTTGTTGGCTGAGGGTTCTTATCCCTGCCACACATTCAGTGCAAGAATTTCGAGATTTTTCCGGATTTTGTCGTTCGGGATTCTGTCGTTTCGGGATTTTGACGTTTCGGGATTTTGTCTTTCGGGATTTTGTCGTTCGGGATTTTGTCGTTCGGGATTTTGTCTTTCGGAATTTCGTTGCCAACCCTCTAAATACAAATTTTTATGATACGAAATTAATAAAATAATAAATTTATTATTTAAAAATAAAGTTTCAATATGAAAATTTTCTTAGAGGTACATATTTAATTTTTAAAATTTGCCGCCCCCGAAATCGTGCCGCCCCCACCGCCCCCGTCTAGCTACGCCACTGGCAATACCTTTTTCAGAAAATTAGTGAGTGACCTATTGTAAAAAATTAGGAAGTAAAAGCAATATGAGGCGAAAGTGGTGTAAGTACAGTCTTTCTCATTTCGAAATATTTACAGGTTTGCATTATGAATGCAATGCAATTCTTATGGTACTGACGTAGCGATGGGGGAAGGGGGTGACACCATTTTAGGGGTGACACCCGACCAAACTAAGCAAATCAACAGCGCAAAAAAGTTTTTTTTAGTATTTCAAAATAAATTGTTTTCGTTCCCAGATGGTCAACACAAATTCCTTCAAATGTTTTTCATTGGAATTTCTACTGGCGTTTTAGAATCCCAATAAAAATAAATGCTCCTTTCTTTGCATGCTGTTGGTAAATGTGCCCGGTCCAACGTCTTGCCAGCAATTGAGAATTGTCAACGGATTATACGTGCCACTTTCCGCAGTGTATGTTAAGCTTTGAACTCATTGGAGAACGACCGACACTGGGATGAATACATCAGTGACGCGTCCAGTACGTCACATCGAAATCAAATTCGTGCATTGTTTGCAATCATATTGACCGCTCTCCTTCATCTCCAACAGTTATGGGAGAAATATAAATCGCACATTAAATTATGCGAAAAATCGAAAATTAAATTATGAACATGGAATACACAGCAGAAATTTACAAAGAAGCCTTGATAATAACTAAAGAGTTGTTTTAAAAATCGCAAATAAAGTTCTAAATCAATTGGGAATGCCATCACCGAATCGATCTGCTTCAAACAAAATTATAGCGCTGGTGATCTTTTGTCATATATACGATCAAATATTCCTAAGCTAACGCTTGAATAAAAAGAAATTTACGATCAAATAACGCGAGCTGTCAAGAACAGGGTTGGAGATATCTTCTTCTTAGATATGCCAGGAGTTAAAATTGTCGCGGAACACCTATTCAGATCCAGCGGAACACTAGTTTTTCGCGGAACATACTCTGAGAAGCCCGGTCCTAGAGAGTACAGATTGTATAGCACTTAGTGGCGCTAAACCTCTTATATTTGGCGTTCACCTACACTCATATATTTTTAGCAACTTAAAAATTTGTTAAAAAAAAATCCTCTTGCTTGTAAATTTAAATACATTTTCAAAGGTCAAAAACATATGCTTTTTGTTTACATTTTCAATAGAAAGGCACGATACAACGAATTTTCACGTTTTTCGGTAAAGGGTTTTTTTCTGAGAAAAAGTAAGAACAAAGAAAAACAACGAGAGTTTGAACCAAGAACCAAAAGCATGGAAATTAGAGCTGGGCAAAATCAATTCCATTGCAACTTCAAGTAAATTCCTCAGGAATTAGGACTTTGAAATTAAGTCTCACTGAATCAAAAGGAATAGAATTGAGCAAGCCTCAATTCCTTTGAAAGGAATTGGACTTTGGAATTGAGCAAAAATATTCCTTTTACATGTAATGGAATTGGAAGTCCCAATTCTATGGAATTGGATTTGCGATTTTTGAAGATTTTAATTATTTTTTAGGTATTTAGTTTGGAGGAATTCAACTCTTTCGCTGGCGATTGAAACCCCTTTGTGTGAATGATAGAGTGTAAGTAGAAGTAGAAGAAGACATGAAGGCAGATTTTGATAGAAAAATTGTATTGCTACACTTGACTCCAGTGTGATGGCACACCGTGGGCTTAAGCCTTTTTAAGGCAGGCACCCACGTTAAGCACCAGAGACATCTGTTACACTTGACAGGAAATACATAATATGTAAGTATGTGATATTCAAGCATGTTCTAAATTCCGCATGGGAATTGCTGCGAAATCCGAATTGAATGCCGATTTTAATAGGCCCCATACACGGTGCGACTCCCGAGTCAGTTGTGTACGTGTTGACGGGGATGTTATCATTGTAATTTTATTGTTAAAAAACTCCCAGATACAACACTTTTCTTGTGGGAGCACTCGATAAAGGAACAATTTACCGTTTCGAAATGGGCGGAGTTAGACTTTTCTCACGAATCGTTTCCACACCTTGGGAACCGTGCGTGATCTCAAAGGCATTCCTCCCACTAATCCCGGGCAAGCATCAAACTCATCTCAACTTCCAACTCAATGTGTCTCATTTAAATTACGCTTTATGCCCTGACAGCATAGTTTACGACTTTGCCAACGGTTGACCTAGGTTGAGAAAAGGTTGACCTAGGTTGAGAAAAGGTTGACCCAGTCCAGAAGAATGTTGTGTATTTCAATTGTTTTGCAACATCGCACATTGTCAAGAATTGCAGAAGCAAGTTCGATATGCAAAAGCAGGCACCATACTCTTCTGCGTCCTAAAAAGCCTTCGGCTCCTTCCTTTAGTTTTAACTCGAACCACAGATCTACGGCCCGCAGTTGCCTAACCCCTCTGCTTTTAAAACTCTCTCTAACTCGCTCCAGTTTACTACACCTTTTTCAATTGTAGTTCAGAATTTTTCAAATGTAGTTCAGAAATTCCATTTGTATTTCAGAAATTTTCAATTGTAGTTCAGAAATTCCATTTGTAGTTCAGAAATTCCATTTGTATTTCAGAAATTTTCAATTGTATTTCAGAAATTCCATTTGTAGTTCAGAATTTTTCAAATGTGGTTCAGAATTTTTCAATTGTAGTTCAGAATTTTTTATTTGTAGTTCAGAATTTTTTATTTGTAGTTCAGAATTTTTCAATTGTAGTTCAGAATTTTTCATTTGTAATTCAGAAAAATATGAATTGCATTAATAAATATAAAGAAAAATGTATATGTACAGAGTTTCCAAGTATCTTAATAGTAATATTTATCCTTATCTTAAAATTATTAATAATGTAATAATGTAATAATGTCGAAAGACATTTTAACAAATACCATTAACAATAACAATTAAAAATAATAACAATTACTTGAACAATTAACTCTATTGTGCATAAAGAGCGTGTTATTGCAAACAATTACGAGCCAAAAAACAAATAAGACTCTACATATAATATAGAAACACCAGTATTTTTCTGTGGTCTATGGTCTACTGTGTATACCTTTGTCATATATTCATGCAATTTACATTTTTCTACATAAATTATGTGCTATTAAAAAATTCTGAACTACAAATGAAAAATTCTGAACTACAATTGAAAAATTCTGAACTACAAATGAAAAATTCTGAACTACAATTGAAAAATTCTGAACTACAAATGAAAAATTCTGAGCTACAATTGAAAATTTCTGAACTACAAATGGAGTTTCTGAACTACAATTGAAAATTTCTGAAATACAAATAGAAAATCTGAACTACAAATAGAATTTCTGAACTACAATTGAAAATTTCTGAGCTACAAATGAAATTTCTGAACTACAAATGGAATTTCTCAACTACAAATGAAAAATTCTGAACTACAATTGAAAAAGGTGTAGTTTACCTCAAATTGAGCATCAAGTCTGTTTTGCTACCAGTAAAAAACGGATGCTATGAAGTAGGTTGATATGTCAGTAATTTTTTGATAAAATCACTGAAAAAAGATGCAGGAAATTTGTTTCGGAAATTTTTATTTCTCAACATTTAGTTCAGCGTTTTTAAATTTTTTTTTATTCCTTCCAAACAATAGGTTTTCTCAAGGCCCTAAAAATAGGCTTTCTTTCAGTGGTGCGACCCAAATCTCTTACCGTCCAGCCATTACTTCAGCCATTACTTCAAGTCTACGGTGAAAAAATTCTTTCGGATTGCGGTTGAACATCGCCAAACCCTCTTTTGAAGTGGTCACACGGTTGCGCTTATGTTCGAGTGTGAGCAATAGCGGCAGCCATCGCGCGGATGGTTTTTTCATGTCCAAATATGTAAAATTATTATTATTAAGTATTGGTTTGGGTGAAGGTTTTTTTACGCAAAAAATAATGCTTAATCAGCACACGAAATTCACTTTTTCCATTTTCCAGATAAAATTCTGCTTTTAATGCCGTCAAATACAAACTAAAGACGCAGCTTGCTTGTCGCATTTCAAGTTACTGCGCAGCAAATTTAAAAAGTCACTCACTTTTCAAACCGTCCTCGTATTAGGGACAGCTATGGTGAAGATTTGATATCATGATATGGTGTATATCGCCCGCGCTTAAATCGACCCAGGACCCAAGATATCTTTTATCTCTGAGCGCATTTAAAATCATCTCAAGTAACTAAATGGGCCGAATTTATGCTTGGTTCACTGCACGATGACCCTTTCGAATGCTACAGCGTTGGTGTTGTCCCACCTTACAGGTAATCTCCCCAACTTCTCACTCGACAAGTTTAATCTACATTATCTACCAAACATTTAATCAGCCGACGTCAATTTCTATAAAAGTGATCAAATTGACGTCTTCATAGGTGCAGAAATCTACCCATCCATAATTGTTTAAAACATATGCCCCAACGTACTCGGTTCGTTAATTGCTCAACAAACTGTATTTGGATGGATACTCACAGGCCCAATCGGCGTCACAACCCCTTCTGTGCCAACCGTTCGAATTTCCTTCTTCATCGAAATCTCAATCGAACGACAGTTCGAACGTTTTTAAGAGGTGAAGAAGCTTCTCAAGAAGCAGTTTGTATCCCCTCCGAAAAATTTTGTAAAGAGAACTTCGAAAAAACCACTAGCAGAGACAAAAGGGATTGTTATACTGTAGTCCTTACATTAAAAAGTAGTTTCCCTGACGAGTCCCTTTTAAGATTTTCACGTTAAATTGCATTGAAGCAATTTCTTAAATCTGAAGAAAGGCTGAGCAAACTACTACCGATCTCAAGCAACACTACGACTCCGTTATCAGAGAATATCTCTAGTTAGGTTACATGGAAAAATGTATTTCATCTCAAAATGAATATCATACAAATCAATATTATCTTCCTCACCATGCTGTCAGTAAACCAGAAAGCACGACAATTAATGTTCGTTTTATGCATCTTGTCCAACCTCAAAAAGACTTTTCTTGGACGACATTTGTGATGACGATCAATCAAATGGTTGGAGAGAAAGTTTGGTACTGCTTTCAAAAATATGTTTTTAAAAGTATGTCGACTAATTTTTTTCACATTTAGGCTAAAACGGTTTCTATTACTAGCTCTGTTATGGAATGGATTAAAAAAATTCTTTAAATTTATCATCTGAGCCCAGTTCTTCAATTCCAAACCTTTTACAACAAGAAGAAAGGTCTCCTTTAAAATTTAATTTCAAATTGACTAAATTGCTGCAAAAACTCAAACCGGTTTAGATATTCTGAAATTTTTTGAAAAAGTAGGATTCTTAGAAAAAGCTCATAAGAATAGCCTAATAAATTTAATAATAAAGAGCTTTTACAGCAAAAAAAAATAAATGTCCATGACTGACATTTTTATCGATATAATATATCGGACGATATTCAAAGAATGTTTCCTTCAGAAAATAAAGTAAGTGTTTACTTATTTTTATACTTATACTTATTTTTTTTACTTTTACAGCGAAAAAAAAGAAATGTCCATGACTGACATTTGTAATACATATATCGGACGATATTCAAAGAATATTTCCTTCAGAAAATAAAATGAGTGTTTACTTATTTTTTTTTTCTAAAATCCATACAAATAAACTCAATAAAGAGTGAATCGAGCATTTAGATTACAAAGTTAGGAATTCATCTTTTTTCTGAGTTATGAACTCATCTTTCAAAATATCTGTTCCTCCATCACCGATGAGATTTTTAAACCCTATTCCCAGAGGTATATTAACTTCGTTTTTCCGTTTGTAACGCCGTTTGGCCAAGCTTCACGACAAAGCTGTTAATGCTCGTACCAAATTTCGAAATTTATAAAAACGACTAAAGCTTTTTTCATTTTCAGATAAGTAAAGTGAAACGCCAACAGTAGTTGCCAGTACCACAGATACGGAACTGATGTTATGGCTAGCCCACAATAATGAACCGTGGGCTGAGGTGGAACAGAATTGGACAAAAGTTTTGCATTTAAGGCAAAGTGGCCGCTTTATAAGCACAGTCTAGGTCCTAGACATACATTAGTAAGTGAAAAAATGTACTATAATTTAAGAAAAAGTTATTTACACATTGAATTTTTTTCAGATTGATATCGATTACAAATTACTTTGTCGTAGAAATCCATCTAAACTATGTATGTATATCATCTCTGGCCCACATTTTAAAATAAAATTTTACCCTATTTTGAAGGCCACATCAAGGATAAAAGATCTTTTGGTTTTCTCAAAATGTTAGGAGGCGAAATTAATTAAGGTATATTCACTTTGTTCCTTCGTTTGTAACGCATTAAATGAGGCGTGGCAAGTATAGAAAAGTATATATATTCTGGCTCAGAATCACCTGCTGAGTCGATTTATCCCTGTCCATCCGTCCATTTGGGGAAATCACGATTACAGGAGAACGAATAGAGGTATCGTCATGAAATTTGGTACTTATATTATTTGTTATCCTAGGCTGTTTGGTATTGAAAATGGGGAAAATGGGGACCAGTGCCACGCCTATTTTCTATAGCGAATATGAATTCATCCGTCCTTATAGCTCAATTTCTTAGCTTGTAGAGGAAATTTTAAGCTAAAATTTTATTTCCGAATCAACCATCTTAGACTAAAATATATTCCTAAAAAGGGCGTGGTCCGCCACTGGTATACTATACCATATAATAAGGTTTTTTTTTGAGAAAAGCGTTATTGTAGACGAGTAATATATCACATTTACTACCTGTAAATAAAATGAAAGTAGGTATCACCGCCCACTTTTTGTCATCGCTTCGACCGATGCAGGTATAGGGTATATGAACTTCGGCCAGGCCGAAGTTAACGCTCTGACTTGTTAATATTTAACAATATTATTTTGTATATATATTATATACTAGATGTACCCGTCCCCGCGTTGCTGTGGCTCATTTTGGTTAAATTGTTAGAAAGCGTATGTTGCTTCCGACCACAAATAAAATATACCTCATACAAAGGTTGCAACCCGTTTTCACCCCTTCCGGGGTTGAATTTTGAAAAATGCCGAAATATGTATTTGATTAGTTATACCAAAGACTATTAAGACCAAGTTTTAAGCAAATCTGACCACAAATAAAATATTCCTCATACAAACTTTGCAACCCCTTTTCACCACCTTAGGGGTCGAATTTCAAAATATCCGTTCTTAGTGCTTGTATACAAAATTTTAGCTTTTTTTGTCCAAGCATTTAGCCTGGGCATTGATGAGTCAGTCAGGAGTTTCATTTTTATATATGTATATATAGAGATAGATTACAAATATAATCTCCGATATGAAATCTACCGCTGGCTAGTTTCATTCCGATAGAAATTTCCCATATATCGAAGTTCAGAACACCTTAAATCCGATGTATATGCAAACATCGGGTTCGAATAACGAAATCAGAATTCAGAACACCTCCAAAGCAAATGTCACTGGAATCAAATCCGATTCCGAGGTAAATTGGAATTCAGAACATGCCCGATTACGAAATTAAATTTCGACATGGTTAGCGGTGGGTAGGGACCCCCAAAGTGGTCACACGAGTGATTTTTGATGGTTTTTCTGATTTCCGATCGGATTGCAAAACACCTTTTAAAATCGAAATCGGAAATAAATTCAAATTTTTCAACAATTCTGATGTGGAATTTTGAACATGGCTGAATTTCACATACTTACAATATCATGTGTAACAATAAAATTTTTTTATTAAAATCTGCCTTTATGTCTTCTTCTACTTTTACTTACACTCTATCATTCACACAGTAAGGCCTCAATCGCCAAAGTTGAATTCCTCCAACCTAAATTCCTCAAAAATAATTGAAATCTTAAATTCCAAACCCCATTCCAATGAATATAACTATTTACATTAAGAAACTATCTGAAAATAAAGAATAGATTAGAATAGAATAGATTTCTTTTTAAATATACTTCAACGTAAAGTTTTCGGAGGGTTTTAAAAGTGCGAAAAAAAGTAGTTTTCATCTTCCCCTGTCCCTTTCGAAGTGGCTTAGGGACCCACGAGCTAATACTATAACAAAAATGAAAACAATTTAACACACTTATAAAAAAGGTTCGCCATCACTGATCTAATCAATAAGCAAAACTGCCGTATTTGGACTTAAGGGCACCCCGAAGAGGGTCAAGTGCTGCCCTTACATCCAGGCAAAACAGCGGTTTGGTGTGGTAATTTGGCTGGTTGAATCATCATGATAATGGACTATTCGCTTCCGTAAATTAAGGCCCGTAATCTCGACGACATTTGGTTCCAACAAGACGGCCACAGAGTCCATAAAATCGTGACATTATCACACCTCTAGCCTTTTTTGTTTTTTCCTTTGGGACTACGTAAAGTCCAAAGTATATGTACATGGATAAACCATGCTACGAATGAGCAATGGGAAGCCAACATTACTCGCGTCACTCGTCAAAAACCACTCGAAATACTCGAACGCGTCAACGAAAATTAGAACTTCAGAATGGACCATGTTAGCCGCTGTTATGGCCAACATTTAAAAAAAATAATCTTTGAAGAAGAAATAATGAGAATGGTTTCTTTGTATGTAAGTTCAACACTTACTCGTTTATCAAAATTGTTATTCATCGAGGTAGGGTACCTGTGCGAGGGAAACCAACGACTCTATATCCTATAGCCTAAGCTTTAGTAAAGCTTTGTAGCGCCGGGATTTTTCCATTTCGGGATTTACACAATAAACGGAGACGCTTCTGTCGTTTCGGGACCCTTTCAACTTTCAGGTTATTATTGTTTCGAGATTATGACTAAATATTCTGATACGCTACGTCCGTGGACTTTATTCCAAAGTTCTAATTCCTTGGAATTGTAATTGAGTAGGAATTTAATTCCAAAGCAATGAGTACGTCCCAGCTCCGATGGCAATCGAATAGATCCCAGCGGAGGCCGTCTGTCGGCTGGCGTACCGTCTCTTTGCCTATAGAAAACAGATGGAGAGAGTAGCCAGCCGGCAGTCGACTGGGTTATTGTGCGAAGACTATAAGGCGGGAACAAAATGTATGTGGTGACACATTATATAATTACATACAAAATAGGTACTAAAAAATAAATTCATTTACACACCCGCAAATTCAATACTATTTTCCCACACAAATTGGACGTACACTACCCAAACCCACTCTAAGATATGTTTTACCAAAAATACTCACAGCCACTCACACTCTTACAAGCAATGCCGACAGATTTTGAAAAGCAAATTTAAATTATGTGGTGGGTGAATACGATACAGTAACATCCTAAAGATTCGTTAACACCGAAGTTTGTTTTAGTTTTAGTTTTAGTTTTAGTTTTAGTATATGTATATGTATATATTTTGCAGTATATTTAAAAGATACATATATGTGTAGACAGATTTATGTATGTACATATGTGTTTCAAAATCCAAACCTGTTATTGCTATTTTTGCCGACCACTTGCTGGTGCCATCCAGAACGTTCTGCTTGACCGCCTTCATGTGACCTGTATGACTTTTTTCCTCTACGTTGAATACCGCCCTGAATAGTTATTTTAATATATATACGGAGCAACAATATATGTATGTTTATAACAATGTGTAAATAGTTATGCGATTTGTACTACATTTAGTTGCACGTGATTTGCGCGATTTATTTTAATAATTTGAATAAAATAATAAATAAATAATAATCGAAAAGAAATTGAACATACTTGCATGCAATTGGCTACACGGCCCAGTGTTATGCAAAAGCATTTTCAACGTATACCAATACAATACAATACAATATAATCTCAAACACTATAGTAATTTATCGGCTGCTCTTATGTATTTTTGATCCAGATAACATGTTGCATTTTATAGTGGAGCAAATTCAGTTGTACAGTATTTTATTTAGTATATATTTCAGTAACTTTTATTTATGCACACATAAGCATATACACACATCGTACAACTGTTTACAGTTTCCGAACTTTTGACCCAAAAAGTGTACTTTGAGAGGAAAGTATATTTCATAAAATTAAATTTTCTGAAAAACTACAAGACATATTTCCTCCCTACTTCAGGTATTTTATTTAGAATTCATAAAAGAATTGGGGGGGAGAAATAACCCTGGGGAGAAATAACCCCCCTTTCCGTATGATTTTTTTCATGTCGCGACCGATCCTATACGCCCTAACCTTTTGATGCATTCTGTATACCTACCCTGTATAGGTAGGTGTATATGGTATAATGCTTATGTATTCACACATAAACATATGTATATTTCTATATTCTACTGCAGTATCAGTTTAAATCTAATCGTTATCATTATATATGATTAATTTTACGAATATAAATTCGAGTTATCGTAAAGATAAGTAAAATGTTAACTAGTGTTTCCAAGTGTTAATAAAATGGCCAATATACAGCTAAGACAAGAGTTGAAGGAACAGGAATTTACCAAAGTAGGGCGCCAAAGTCAACCGGAAAGATCAGAAACAAAATCCATCATGCCACTGGTAGGCTATATGAAATAACACCAAATGAAATAAGGACCAATTTGGGTGTTATTTCATTTTATAAAATTTTCTAATAGCAACGAAGTATAGGAGTCACTAACAACCTCTTCCTTTTAATTGTTATCCTTACCTTCACGCGATACTCCATATTTCTACGGACGAGGCTCTGGCTACCGATGTGGGACGGTATATTTCCCCACACACAATTTACCTCTCCTCCGCCATGCCTTTCACTTCTTTTCTTCACCTCTATACTTTTCTCCTATCTTCTTTCTGGGTCGAATTAAGGTGTGATGTGACCCGTGCCGGGTATCAGATTGGCTGGGGCTCCAGACTTTAAAACTAGCTCAGTCGGCAAAGGACCGTACCAGGCACCGGGTGACCTTCGGTACTAACCGACCTTACCTGTGCACATGGACTTCTGCGAGGGCGCACCTCCCTTGTTCAATACTCGTGGGACTAAAACAGAAATTTTAAATATAAAAACAAAGGACAAGTAACGCAGGACAGTAACGCAGGCAGCGACGCTAAGCCTAATACCGACCGTGTTGTTGCCGGTGACGTTGCTTCTAGCGACAGACACCGACAAACACGCCGTATGAGTGGGTCATCCGATTAAGACTTATGCAGTTCTCAGCTAACGATCCTGAGCACGGTCCTGACCTGACCACTCAGCACGGTCCTGTCCTGACCACTCGGCGCGCCTACAAAAGCGGCGCGCCTACAATAGGGCAAAATGTTTCCTACGGAAACTAGCATCGGTCATCGATCCCTCTGAACTGAATGAAATACAAAGGAACCTCAGGAGACAAAATTTTAAAAAGCCAATGCTACTACCTCTCAGGTATCAGCTGCTGGGACGCGGGGAGGAAGGCTCCGGTGACCTCCACCGACATCCTCAAAAGGGAAACTGGTACAAGGTCTGTTTTCGAAAGCTGAGGCTTTCAAAGCCGCTAAAGTGGGCCCGAACTTGAAACCCTCCACCAGTAGAGCACACCCTGCAACCTTCCACCAAAGAGGACTCCAATAACGCGCTTCCCCTCATGGCCTGAGGCGATATAGGCGTGGAGAACCTTAGTTATGTGGTGGTAAGTTTGAATTGAAGTCGCGTATGTAACCTCTTCTGGCACCGGAGACCACGAGAAGGTTAGGACCTTTATATTGGTAAGGAATAATATTAACGCTTTTTTTTCATCCATACAACGCAGCGGACCGGACAGCGCTGGTATGTGAGACCCAGCAGGAGTGTTCAATGCTGATCCGAATCCGCTCAGGTTTAATCGTGAATCCTCACTTCCGCATGTGTCCCATAGTGAAAAGCGTCCCGGAGTGAGCCCTCACCGCAACTGCTCTGGTCACTGACAGCCTTTGCCAGCAAAAACAAAGTCTAAAAAACAGAGTCTACTTAACTCTTCTGTCTGATATAGTTATTTGTAATACAGGGGTAACGCCTACCTGTCGTAACAAAGCTAGGTGAAATCATAGTCTTATCCCTTGCGAACTCTTTTGATTTAAGTATGGATGATTGAAGGGTATCGACCGAATGCTCTTTTTCGAAACATTCCAGGATATGCTTTAATATTAGGCTGGGGAAACAAAAAATTGAACCGTTTAGGAACACTAGAAAGACCGACTTGGTACGCTTCTTGAATCTGGTCTCCATAAAGTTGTCTGAGGGCAACAATAGACACAGGACAGAAAGCACTGATGACCTGGTAAATCTTTTAACGGTATTTCTGAATATCGAGTTTAAAGCATCTTGTCCCACTAGCTACTTTTATAGGAAAGCCAATGCCGTTTGGTGGACCTTCAAATTATTAGCATTAAAGAGACACACGACGGCTTTTTAACAAGGCTAAATTGACCAACAACCAACCTCTTGAGAGGCTAATTGACCTGATTGGGCTCTGTATAAAGCAAGTCTTAGGATTTATAAGAGCAGAACCAAGGCTGTCAAAAGAGACTTCTATGGATCATACTGTAAGTCGTTCTGTGAAGTCAGCCAGGCTGCTAGACTACAATCGGACTTATCCAGCGTGTGGACAGTTCGTGGACTAGGTCAACTCTTTAAACAATAGAGCTGCTTACAATTATCCATTTCTCGGGATGCTCGGAGATTATAAAAACCCGTCAGGCTGATATTAGTGAAACTTTTCAAAGGCTACTTGAACGTTCAATCCCGTCTGAATGGAAAAATGTTACGGTTGTATTCATACCCAAAGCTGGTAGGCCGACTCATTGCTAAACTAAAGATTTCTCACACCAATCACACTCTCATTGTTTTTACTAAAACACTAGAGATTGGTAGATCTGTACCTAAGAAGCACGATCACACGACGGCTTTGCACGTTTATCTCAAAGGCAAATCTGTGGGAAGTGTACTCCACTGTGTGGATGGGACCATTTAAAAAAATATTGAACATAAAGAGTATACGTTAGGGGTTTTCCTTGATATAGAGGGGGCCTTTAACAACGCTAAAACGGAAGGAATTATTGAGGCCCTTCTGTTTTTTTACGTTCCACCCTTCATTATTGACTGGATTAAGGAAATGCAATGTAGGAGAGTACTTAATTCCAGCTTAGGAGCCAGCACCCTTTGGAAGACCGCCACAACCTCCTCTACTATTAATCCTGGTAGTGGATGGTATTCTAAGGGTTTTCAAAAACACAGTTTTGGTATAAATGCATCCAAGACCGAGCTAGTGCTTTCCACTAGAAAACATAAAATTTCTGACTTTAAACTACCCAGCATTGAGGGCAAAGCACTAAGTCTATCATCGAAAGTAAAATATCTCGGCATTGTTCTTGATAGCAGGTTATTTCGGAAGGAGATCACAGTCGAGAGAATGAAGAAAGGGATCAACGCTATATATGTTAGTAATTCGTTGTGGGTGCCTTGTTTGGTGGAAAGCGATAGAAAGGAGCAGCAATCTAAAGATATTAAAGAAGGTTTAAAGTGCTGCCATAGGGATTACAGGAGCCGCAAAAAGCTATCCGCAGACAGGACTAGATATGTTGTTACATATGCTATTTCTGGATTTATTTATTATGCTCAGTGGGTAAAAGCTTCCTTAGGGTGAGGGAGTTGAAGCTCTTTAAATAAGCTCCAGTTTGGATATGCAAATGTGCTGAATTAATTAAGAAGGATAAGCGGTAGTAAAGGCCTGCCTTGTCTCGGCCAACGGACTACCCACTGACAACATTTGATTTTAAAGGGATCTCTGCTGTTTTCTTTGCCAACAGGAACGAGTGGATGTCCGACGAGGGTGTACCATTAAAGGGGATCAAGATATTTACGGACGGTTCGAAAACGGCCCAGGGAATTGGAGCGGACTTCTTTTTGGAATCACTTCAGGCACAGCAATCGTTTCGATTGCGCGACGAATGCAGTGTTTTCCAAGCGGAGGTCTGCCATTTAAAAAGCAGACTTGTATGTTATACAGGAAGGAGTACCACAAGCTGTTATCAATTTCTGTGTGGATAGTCAGGCTGCACTCTCTGCCGAAGTCTCTGAGTTCGGAGGTGATGAGTTCGGGGACTGTGCTGAGGTGTAAAAGTACGTTAAAGGTTTTACGGAGGGATCATACCGCCAAACTCTTCTGGGTTCCCGTTCATGCAAATATTGCAGGCAACGAACGCGCGATTACGTTGGCGCGCTTAGGGCCTTCCCCAGATGCGGAAGCGGATTATTCAGTACTTTCATCGGTTACCTATTAGAGAGCTGCATAAGTCGACTTAAAAGCCAATTAAAACATAGAAAAATTTTCAAGCATTGTCTGTTGTGCTCTTTAGTTTTCAAAAACAAGTGTGACTGTCCAAAAATTTTTGCAAACACAATACAAACAACACAATAAAAAAAGACTATATAAGTCTTGCTTGAATGGAAGACAAGGAAAAAGATTGTCATCGCGTTTTTTAATAACAGAGCCACAACAGAAAATGAAAATGTGTACTGCGACAATGGAAAAATACTGCGACTACGAAAAAATACTGCGACAACAAAAAAAAATACTGTCGAAGAAGAACAAGATTTCTAGTTTCTTCGGTTTCTTTGTATCTTTGCTTGCCGATAATCTTCAGATCAGAGGCACTGAGTATTTATTCTTAGAGGGTTATTTGCATTAAATCCTTTTGCAAATAAATTTCACCCTTTTGTAAATCAAGTATAGGGTTTTCCAATAGAGACGGGTCGATGTTTTTGCCCAGATCTTTATCATTTAGACGTGATGCTCAATCGTGTAACTCGAGATGGTGATTTGGCATGCCCGACTGAATTATAAACAACAGATTTAACAGACGCCGTAAAAACAACATTGCCATCACAGACTGTCAATCGTCTCTATTGGAAAATCCTTTATTTTCCATCCTTAATTTTTATCAAATTAATTTATTTTATAATTTTCTATAACAGTAAAAGCAAAGAAAAGCAAATTTACCTAAAAACACATATTAACCGTACAATTTTTTAAAACAATATATATTTATACAATATTAATTTCCCATTATGTAAGTAAAAATAAGTTCAATAGAAAAAAGCAACACTGGTGCTTGTTTTTTCATTTGGTAGCACTGTTGGCACGTGGTTTTTCAAGTAGAAAGAAGGAAACAGCTGTTGCTGCAGAAAGGTTGTATGTGTTTCGCAAATATAATGGAATATGACATGGGAGGTAGAAATTTCCCATGATGATGTAGCCAAGTAGATGCAAACGACACTAGTTTAAAGAAAATATTTATACCCTACACCCGAAGGGATGAGGGTATATTCACTTTGTGCTTCCGTTTGTAACGCATTAAAGGAGGCGTAGCAGGTATAGAAAAGTATATATATTCTGGCTCAGAATCACCTCTTGAGTCGATTTAGCCCTGTCCGTCCGTCTGTCTGTCTGTCTGTCTGTCCGTCTGTCTGTGGAAATCACGATTACAGGAGAACGAATGGAGGTATGAAATTTGGTACGAATATTCTTTGTTATCCTACGCTCTTTGGTATTGAAAATGGGGAAAATCGGACCAGTTCCACGCCTACTTTTTATAGAAAATATGCACTCATCCGTGCTTATAGCTTAGTTTCTTAGCTTGTAGACCGAATTTTCAGCTCAAATTTTATTTCCGAGTCCGCCATCTTAGACTAGAATATATTCTCAAAAATGGGCGTGACACGCCCACTTATATACTATACCATATAATGAGGTGTTTAGCACGAAAAACGGTGTTGTAGATGAGTTAATAGAAAAAATTTACTCCCTGTAAATTTAAAAAAAGTAGGTGTCACCCGCCCACTTTTTATCACTTCGACAGATGCGGGTGTAGGGTATATGAGCTTCGGCCAGGCCGAAGATAACGCTCTTACTTGTTTTTAATTACTTTTAAGTAGTTAGAAGTAACTTTTAAGTGATTAGTTTTAAAGGTAAACAAATTAATAATCGGTGAGAAGTTCGAAGATAAAGAAACCAATTTTATGATAATATTAATAAAAACCCCTCTAAGAATAAATACTCATTGCCTCTCTGGTCTGAAGATTATCAGCAAGTAAAGATACAAAAAACCGAACAAACCAGAAATCTTGTTCTTCTTCGACAGTAATTTTTCGTTTTCGCAGTTCTTTTTTCTTGTCGCAATTCTCCTTTGTTATCGCAATTTTACTTCGTTGTTACATTATTCATTCGTTGTCTTCAATTTAAAAATGCAGCTACACTATCTTCTACTATCTTCTACTATTCCTATTATATGTACATGTAGCGGACAACTCTGCAACTCTGGTTCACAGTAGCCTGGCAGCACTGATCGTTTTCGTGAGCCTGTCAAAGAAATTAACATATTGTTCGTTAAGCGCGTTCGCTCTCCCCTTTTTCTTTTCGACTATTGGCACCGGCAGACGTCTTCGAAAAGTCCGAAACTATTTTCAAGTAATTTTAAACATTTTTGAATTTTGTAAACTTTAAATTAGATTTAGATTTGAATTGGAATTGAATAAAATCTAAAGTGGTGACCCCGACGTGATAGCTCTGTTACCAGAATTCGTCACATAATCCACGTTAACAAAGGCTTTGAGCGCTTTTGAGGTTATGGCTGATCCGCCAGTGAGCACACACGAAGTCTCCGACCATGCTTCGGCTTTTGAAGATGGTGCATCGATTAGTACGATAGCGCCACCAAGAATAAATCCGCCCAGCATGACGGCGTCGAATATAGAGTCGTACTTCATGTCGCTGTAATTTTGGTTTGCTGCCACCGGCGTGACCAGTGACACTAGGAAATTCAACCTGGTCATAGCGCAAGTGCCTCCAGGTAAGCTTACCGAGCTTAGATCGGTTATCGATGCCGTGCCACAACAGGGAAAGTACGACTACATTAAAACCAAGCTAGTGAGCCATTTTTCTGACAGTCAGCAGCGACGCTTGCAGCGCGTTTTATCAGACATGCCTTTGGGTGACTACAAACCCAGTCAGCTGTTGAACGAGATGAAAAGGCTAGCAGGAGAGTCACTGAGTGAGCTGGTGTTGCTCGATTTGTGGGCATCGCGATTATCCCCGCACGCGCAGGTCGTAGTCATCGCATCAAAAGGTGATTGGTCTGAAAAAACAGCCATAGCAGATGCGATCGTTGACTCGATGAGCTTACGCAACATTAATGCCGTCGGGTCGGCGTCAAGTAAAGTTCAAAGAGCAACAACGCAGGCACACGCTCTCCTCATCTGGTGCGACGCTTGAATGGTTGCAGTGCGAAATAGCTCAGTTGGCACGCCGATTTGAAAGGGTCATGTCGCAGCGGTCGAAAAGTCGTTCCCGTTCATGCTCTCGTCTCCGAAATAACGAAGCCAAATCTACAACTCGTGTAGAGCGAACCCCCTCAGAGGATATCTGTTGGTATTATCGCGTGTATGGCTCAAACGCGAGCAAGTGCAGGTCGCCATGTTCTCGAGGGTTGGTTGGCAATGACCAAAAATGACGCCACATTTCTGCTCTTGCCCAAGACCATGGCGAAATTCTTGGAGGAGCAAAAATTTTTCGCCTTCAAGTACCAGACACCACAACAAATTGCCAATTACTTGTCGACACAGGCGCCGACTTGTCGGTCATCCCAAGAAGTGCAAACGCCGCCCAAGTCAAGCCGACATCGATGCAGCTCTTTGCTGCAAACGGTACACCGATACCGGTTTATGGAGCAACCCTTCTTAAAGTTGATTTAGGCCTTCGCCGAGAATTTGTGTGGACGTTTGTCACATCCACGTTTGCGGACGTGACATCCAGCATAATTGGTGCCGACTTAATAAGTCACTACGGGTTATTAACACTAGGGGTACCGGAAAATTAATTTACCTACAGTGACCGTGAGCGGTCAATTGACCGCAGAGGATATAACTCACCATATTCACATAGAAACATATCTGAAGCAAAAGATATTGAAGAAAAATAATAAAAGGATTTGTTAGGAACTGTTATTTTATTTATTATTCCCATTTTTAAAAAATTTTAAAGTTTCTTTCGCATTTTTCGCATATTAATTTTTTGCATTTTCTGCAAAAGATTCTTGTATTGCAGACAACAAGACGAGAATTTGTTGACTCAAAATCTTATTTGACACTGCTTCCTCTTTAATTGATTTTCAGTTGGAGCAATATTAAAAATAAAATAAAAAAGATAAAAATAAACTATCACGGATACCTTTACTAGGTCCAGCTTCATTTAAAATATATGCAGTCGACAATACCTTTAGAAACCTTAAGTATAAATGTTCTCCGAGATATATTGGTGTTGTATATTAGTTTGTATAGTGTATGAACATTTATCATTGCCAAATCTAGCATGTTAAAAGACACATGCATTGGGCAGCGCCGAGTCATTGACCGAACACTATACCTCCGCCCTATTTGGTCAGCGCTATCCACACCATACCTTATACTGTAACAAAATGTAATTGGTTCGGGTTTTTTTTACTGTGTGACCGATGACGAGGTCCATTGTGCAAGCTGCTTAGAATTATGACGTTTTTATGAGGTTTCTGATGTCAACGTTATATCATCGGCTTTATAAATAATGGAGCCATAGAGCGCATCTTTTGTTTTTTGAAAGATTGAGGAATTTCTTTTCTGCTTTGGTTTATTGTACCAACGATTGCAGTTTTTCTTTTTCTTAAAATCCTTTCCAGGTATAGTAAAGTGAAAAAATTGTCTGTACCTACATTTCTGCCGTTGTCCAAATATGGTTGCATTAGTCGCAAAACCACACTCTCCTAAATTTTGGTTTGAAGGTCTTGCTTTATCTTTTCCCCAAGTAAGGAAAAGTGAATGAAATTGAGTGAACGGACATCTACATCTTGATGGATATAACTGTTCATCTAAAATCTTGACAATCTTGAATATACCGACTAATTTCTTGTGTGGATAGCATTTTTCTCCGCAACATTGTTATAAATAAATTGATGTAGTCACATCAAACAATCGCGGACGACTAATATCTCTGTAATATTTGATCTTCCAATTTCTAATGCAAATATTGCATTTTATGAAGCCGTTTCCGGGAATCTTTCGTGTTTCATACTCGCATATTTTCAATATCGCAACTCTTTTGCTTTCCACGTGCACTGTTCACGCATATACGAAGAATTACAACTTTTGCTTTTCAATGCAAAATTTTACTGAAGAGGTAATCTTTACGCTTTGTGCTTGCTATAATAATATCGTGTATTTCAGTTGCTGGATTCATCAGAGCCTTCTTACCAAAAAAACTGGTGTGCAACCACCAAATGGTGCAACTATTGAAGACAAATACATGAGCGGTCAATTGACCGCTCACGGTGACAGTAGTGTAAAACTTGATACAGGAAAAAGGATATATTTTTAAAATAAAAAAGAAATAAAACTTGATAGACCACATAAAAATAATAAAAGTAAAGAAATTTCGAAATCACATCTATGAAACTTTAAGAGTAGCAGTTATTCAAAACTTCAAAAAGGTCAATTGACCGGCGTTGGTAGATCTAGTGTTAATCGACCTGAAGCGCAAACGTCTTGTTGATAAAACGACGACTTTGTAATCTGCAGGTAGGCTCGCACGTATCGAAAGCGTCTCTGTTAGGACGTTTAACGCAACAACACCTTACGTCGATTTGTTGAGCGAATTTCTGGCTATAACTAGACCGTCACAGCTTGGTGCTCCTGTTCAAACTTCTGTCGTGCACAGAATTCAAACCAACGGGCACCCAGTGTTGGCGCGACCGCGACGTTTGTCGCCAGAAAAACTTTCAGCTGCGCGTGCAAAATTCGAACACCTCATGAGACTTGGCATTTGTAAGCCTTCGAGGAGCAGCTGAGCCAGTCCGCTCATTATGGTGCAGAAAGCGGACGGCTCATGGCGTCCCTGCGGCGACTATCGCGCTCTCAATGCCATCACGGTACCCGACAGATGCCCGTTACCGTATTAACAGGATTTTACGACAATTTTGCGTGGGAAGAAAATTTTCTCGAAGGTCGACCTGCAAAAAGCCTTCCACCAAGTGCCTGTCCACCCAGATGACATCCCCAAGACGGCGAATTCAACGCCTTTTGGGCTCTTTGAGTTCAGCTATATGTTTTTCGGCTTGCGGAACGCGGCGCAAACTTTTCAGCGTTTGCTCTATGAGGTAGTTCAGGGCCTGGAGTTCGTATTTCCATACATGGATGATTTATGTATAGCATCAGCATCACTAAAAGAACATAGGATTCATCTTCGCCAAGCTTTTGAAAGGTTAGCGAAATATAATCTCGTGATAAACTTGGGAAAATGTGAGTTTGGACGTTCTGAACTTAAGTTCCTGGGTCACTTGGTGACGCCGAAAGGCATGCAACCCTTACTACCTAAACATGCACAAGCCATCAAAGATTTTAAAAAACCAGCTAAAGTCAAGGAGTTAAGGAGTTTTCTGGCCATGATCAACTTTTACAGGCGTTTCATCCCGCATGCAGTACACACTCAAATACCGCTGAATTCACTGGTTCAAGGCAACATACGTAACGACAAATTTCCAGTAAAATGAAGTAAGGCGACAATTATAGAATTCGAAAAGTGCAAGCAGCAGCTCGTAAATGCCACAATGCTCGCTCATCCGGCCAATAACGCTGAGCTGTCACTGTGGGTTGACGCGTCCGACGTTGCTGCAGGCGCTGTGAACCAGAGTTGCAGAGTTGTTCGCTACAGTACTCCCCACCTAGAAAAGTCCGGCTATCAATGACGATCAGATATCTTGACACGGCGCTTCGTTTTGATCGCAGCGGGTTCTTGTATAAACGACGATTTCGGCAAATTAAAGTCGACTAATGACTCTTCTCGATCGTTGACGCCGTAGGCCGGTTTTAATCTGTCGATAGAAATGTTTCGCTCCTTTCCGTTGACGCTAATGGTGTAGAACTTTTTTTTACGCTTCAACACTTGAATGGTCCGTAGTACGGAGCGGACAAGAATGGACGTACTGAATCGTTGTGTATGAATACATGGGTGCATCTCCCTAGGCCTTTATGTAGGAATATTTGCCTGGTTGAGTGCCACGCCGTGTTATGAGCTCGCAATGTCCGCATTGATTCACGCAGCTTTGACACGAATTCCGATTCCGACATGCTGCTTTGATTTTCCACAAAAAACTCAGAAGGTATGCGTAAGGTGGTACCATAAACAAGCTCGGCTGGTGATGCTTCATACATATGTATATGTCTTCTATATTCCTATTATAGTGCTTTGATTGGTCGGGTTGCCGACACATTTTCTTTTGACAAACCTCGTAAGTGTGATTGTCATTTAGTGAATAGCTGTTTTCAAAACAACTTATGCAGCTCTCTATTACCTATCTCCAGAGCAATTGGGAGCATAATAAACGAGATAGATCGAACGATAGATCATGAAAAAACAGACACGATTGTGTTATCTCTCGAACTTTGTGACGAGAGCTGAATTGGAGCAACTCAAAGATTCAATTCCTGTTCCAATTCCAATTCCTATTCCAATTCCTGTTTCCTTAAACAGGGACCAGATAAGAGTTGTGGTGGGGCTAGTACAGGACACTGTCCAATAGAGCTCTTGATGGCAAGTTGAAAGGCGTGTGCGAATGCGGACTACTGCAGATCTTGTTACAGATGAAGAGGAGACTATTTACCATCTACTCTGGCGATGCCCGGCTCTTGGAAGCCGTCGTGGAACGCTGAAAACACGAGCCGAGCTGAGCAGTGCTAAAGCCAGCGCAAAAAGTACGCGTGCATCAGACACAAGACTCGGCACACAAGCTGGACCATTTTAATAATTTTATTGCCGACCTGCTTAACAAATATCGAATTTTAAAAATTCTTTGCAAACTTGTGAAACACCGTTCCAGTGCGTTCTATGACAAGAAACCACTAGTTACCGGTATAGAAAAGTATATACATATATTTTTGCTCAGAATTACCTCTTGAGTCGATTTAACTCTGGCCGTCCGTCCGTCTGTCTGTCTGTATCTCACGGTTACGGGAATAGCTATCGCCATGAAATTTGGCACAAATATTTTCTATCATCATGAGCTATTCGGTATTGAGAATGGGAAAAATCGGACCATTGCCACGCCTATTTTTTATACCAAATATAAATTCATCCGTACTTATAGCTCAATTTCTCAGTTTGTATAGTGAGTTCGAAGCTAAAATTTTACTACCGAGTAGACGGTGGACTTAAAATATTGCAAAAAATGTGCGTGGTCCGCTTAGTGGGGACAAAAACCACGATTATAGGAGAACGAGTAGAAGCATCGTCATGAATTTGGCCACGAATATTCTCTTCTCTTGTAGGGCTCTTTAATATCAAAAATGATGAGCCTTGACCAGGCCGAATTTAACGCTCCTACTTGTTCTATTTTAAATACCAAACAGCCTAGGGCGGTGACAGAAAAGATTCTTGCCCAATTTCATGACTATATTTCTAATCGTTCTCCTCTAATCACGATTTCCACAGACGGGCTGACAGACAGGCAGACAGAGGGACGGACAGGGCTAACTCGACCCAGGAGGTGATTTTGAGAAAGAATATACTTATGTATTAGAGGGCTGTACAAAACGACAGGACTACTGTTTTGTGACTGTCGGAGGAAAATTGTAGTAAATAACAAAGCTGTCGTGCAGTTACTCGACCGACAGTAATTTTTACTGCTTGTTCGAAAATTTGCTGTGGCAACATTTCTAACCTAGCCTAGGAAAGGTTAGAAAATGTGCCTAGCCTAGGAAAAAGGTTCTATTAAAAGGTAACCATCAAAGCCTAGGAAACCCGACTGAACATACGATAAGTATGTATGTAATATATATGTGCACTTCGTATGTGTATCCTTCTCTTATATCTACTATTTAGCAATAATTGGCATTAAAACTGCTGAGTCTTTTTAGACTGTCAATTTTGTTTTTGTTTCCAGCAAAGCAGTAGCAATAAGAACTGTTACTGCAACGCAAAAAATTTTTGGCTGCCAAAACTTTCTGTGTTTTGAAAGTCGTTTCAAAACGTTTTGTGCAGCTCTCTAATATGTATATACTCGTATATACATATATATACTTTTCTATACCTTCCACGCCTTCTTTAATGCGCTACAAACGGGAGGACAAAGTGAATATATCCTTATCCTTTCGGGTGTAGGGTATAAAAAAAACATAGCGTCGATAGGGTAATAGTCCATAACTTATTACTTTCTTCAAATACTTTACTTCTTTCTGCTAAATTCACCTATGAAGTAATCAAGGTAATAAAAGTGCCTACGGTTTCCTCTTAAGCTTAATAATGAAAATTTATAATAACCACTCCGGCTGTTTCATTATTCAAAACGGACATTCTGCTTAAATTTAAAAAAGCATTAATAAATAAATTACGTTGCAATGTATAAAAATTTCAAGGGAAACATTTGAAAAATTTGGCTCTGTAAGGAATTCGAAATGTGATCTAAACATTGCATAATTCAATTCTAAAAGGCCTGAAATTTTCAAATTTTAAGAGGGCTATAACTCTAAAGCTATATGAGAGCGACCAAAATTGTGGTTGTTGTTGGAATCCCTGTAGAAAACAACAACAACAAGAACAAAATTAAAGCCTGTCCTAGGATTGTTTCAAAAAGAATTAACGGGATATATTTTCCGCAGTGCATGTATTTTAGTGGAAGCCAAATATATTTAAAGGCATATTACAATACTGAAAACTTCACGATTTTTGCAATTTATATCTGAATTTGCCGGCTTAGAAGTTCGGAGTAACAAAATTCATAAGGATATACAATATCCTGGATATAACCATAAGACCAATGAACGGATTCTGCAGAGTATACTAATCAGGGTTGCTTGATCTGAAAGGGGGGTATCCCTCTGAATGTCAAGGCCAGAATATATTTTATCTTAATTTAATATCTTATATAATAAGCAATACATATATTTTATATAACGTTTTAATCACATTTCTTCCACCAATCAGCAATTGGTTTCAAATCTGCCATGCAACCTGAAACACCCTGGAAAAGTGCTTCTACACCTTTTCCAATTGTGTTTCATACAGAATTTTTCACTTCCATTTCAGAAATTTTCAGTTTAAATCCAGAATTTTCAGTTTTACTTCAGAAATTTTTATTTGTATTTAGGAATTACAAAAATAGAATACATAGTATTTAGAATACATAGAATTTTTAGTTTAAATTCAGAATTTTTTATTTGTATTTCAAAAATTTTCACTTGTACTTTTCAGAACTTCAGAACTTTTCATTTGTAGTTCAGAAATTTTCCATTGTAGTTATTGTTGTTCCAAAATTATTAGGATTACTTAATATTAATATTAAAAAATTCTACTAATACTGAAAAATTTTGAATTAAAACTGAAAATTTCTGAAATAGAACTGAAAAATTCTGAAATACAACTGAAAAATTCTGAACTACAAATAAAAAATTCTGAATTTAAACTAAAAATTTCTAAAATCCAAATTAAACTTTCGGAAGTACAACTGAAAATTTCTGGATTTAATGGATGGTAACTGCATTTATTTGCGTTTATTTTGATAAGCACAGCAAGTAAAATTATTTGTAAAACGAGATATTTAAGTTTATGGTTAGAGATGATTTATATGTATTTCTTCTCTCAGCATACTTACAATTTCCTCAGCACTCTTTCCTTTTTAAAATATTATTTTTAAATATAAAAATTTTATCTTAAGCCCCAGAAATAAATATTTTAAAACCATATTTTGAGCTTGATCTCAATTTAAGTAACAGCATCACTTTTCCATTTCGCAGCTAATATCCTGACTATAGCAAAGAGAATTCTACTGATACTGCTCAGCATATTGATTGCAAATTTTTTAAGTGACGACATACGTTGAAATAACTTACTCTACTATCAAATGAAATGACTCATATGGCGCTCATATTCATTTAGTATAATACATATACTGTAATAGACCCGTGATGGCGAACCTATGACCCGCGGGTTACAGATTGACTCACGTCACGTTTTTATATGGCCCATGTTACATTTCAACCATTTCCAAAAAAAACAGTTTTTTTTTTTTGAAATCGGTTTAATCAGGTACAACATTTAGAAAATACAATTTATTTTGCACCCACAAAAAATCGAATTCACTAAGATTTATCGTAATTAAATTTAAATACCAAGAATGCAGCCTTATTTTTTGTCACACATATCGTCTCTCATGAAGTATCGCAACTCGCAAATAGTCCAAATTATATTAATCACGTATTTGTGTAGGTGACAAACAGACCGGAATTTTCTGTGGAGTATGGCAAAATAAAGGGTTTTTTTTTACTTTGGCTAGGCCGAAAGGATATTACATTACGTTATATCTTAATACATACTACTGTTTTAAACTACGATTTACTTCGTGGTTTTTACAATCGTGAGAAGCTGGCATAACATAACATGAATTCGTTATCAGATATTATAAAAATAATAAAATTACATAAACATTAACATAAGGGATAAAAAATAATGAGAAGTTAAATATCTTAATACTGCTATTTTAAAGCACGATTTAAGTGTCTCACTTTTTATACGTTCGCAAGGAGTTCCAGAGTATAGTTACGCTATCAAAAAACAATCTTGAAAAGGTGTCGAATTTACATATCGGGACGATAAGATTATACGTCCGGCTAGAAATTGATATATTTATATAAATACTAAGGGCTATCCTAAAGGCGTAATCAGAAATATGGTCATATCTTTACTTATTAAAGACATATCTGGCTGAATTATTAATAGTTAACTGTAATTTGTTTGCAGAGGCTGCATCCATATTACCATATACTAATACAGCATAAGACATTATAGTAATGCAGACATTATAGTAATGTTGGTGATGACTATACACGAGTTTTAATTTTATTTTCATAGGAATGAAGGATGAAGTAAAATTCATTTTCTTTAGAACATTGTACATTTTATTTTTAACGCTTTCCGTTGTAGAAATGAAATTAAATTCATCTTCAGCATAAAAATGATTTTGGTCTAGTGAAAAGCGGGTTGGATTTATATGTGCACTCGATGCTAGAAAGTGGTCATTCATTGCGTTCACATGGATACTACATTTAGGTTTAATTTTCCTAAATCCGATGGATTTTAAATTGATCCATAACACTTTGGATGGAGAATTGGTGTTGAGTAAGTTTTCAAAATATTATCTGTTTGAGTCGCGGACAATTTGCGTTACGCGATTCCTTCCTTTACGATAGACTGCCCAATTAGCAGGGGTTTGGTTATGCTTCCAATAATAGAATTTCTCATTACGGGCCTTGATCGCTTTATTTACGCGGTTATTATACTAGGGTTTCGCTTTAAACTTAAACTTTTTCACGATAAAATTTCGACGTTGAACGCAATAAGATAGAGCGATCATGGGCAGATAGCATTTTGACCACTATGAGACCACCCCTCTCTTTACTATTATTTTTAATGTGGAAAGAATCTCGAATAGCAGGGATCTCACTCAAGCCGACCACATCGCATATTTTGCTGACAACAGCAGGAGGAGTTATATCCGGAGAATTAGGAATTTCTGATACAATTAAATTAACAAAGATGCCCGTTCCAATTTTGTGAGTCTTCCATTTAAATTGTTCAATACTGACTTCAGTTCAGCAGACGACAGCAACACGTGACGTAATATTCCTTATTTCAATTTTTAGGTTTGCAATGACACCTGTCAATTCTCCAATCCTCTCCATTATGCGATTCTGAGAGATTTGTCAGCACTGGATTGAGATTGAGAGCAACAGGACTAGCAATCTTAGAAGAGACGATGTCGCTATTGTACTCTTATTTGATGACATATTTGTAATGTGATGAGAAAATTTATTTCATAAGTTTTAATTATGAAGTAATTAAATAATGTTGAGACCAATTTATACACAGATACACGACAATGTCCCCTGCTCAAATACGCAACTTAAAAGCGCGTTAAATTAGAAAAAACAAGTAAGAGCGTTATTTTCGGCCTGGCCGAAGCTCATATACCCTACACCCGCATCTGTCGAAGTGATAAAAAGTGGGCGGGTGACACCTACTTTTTTTAATTTACAGAGAGAAAATTTTGATCTATTAACTCGTCTATAATACTGCTTTTCCTACCAAACACCTCATTATATGGTATAGTATACAAGTGGGCGTGTCACGCTCATTTTTCAGAATATATTTTAGTCTAAGACGGTGGACTCGGGAATAAAATTTTAGCTTTAAATTCGCTCCACAAGCTAAAAAATTGAGCTATTAGCATGGGAAAATTCACATTTGCTATAAAAAGTAGGCGTGGCAATAAGCCTACGATGACAAAGTATATTCGTGCCAAATTTCATGGCGATAGCTTTATTCGTTCTCCCGTAATCGTGATTTCTACAGACAGACAGACAGACGGACGGACATCGCTAAATCGAATCAGGAGGTGATTCTGAGCCAGAATATATATACTTTTCTATATCTGCCACGCCTCCTTTAATGCGTTACAAACGGAAGAACAAAGTGAATATACCCTCATCCCTTCGGGTGTAGGGTATAAAAACGGATAAAAAGTGCGATTTATCACGAGCCAGCAACCGACACAGCACGAAGCATTGCAAAGGATTTATTGTTCATAAAAAAGTAGTATTTTTCAACATTTTAAAGAACGCACTTGTTGTGGATGGTGCTAAAAAGTGGCCCCAAATTGGACGTGCAGAATGCGATTAATCAAGAACAGCCATGGCGGCCATATCGTAAAATCATTTGCAAATGTTAATGTCATGCATTGATCTTTCGAATGTATAATATAATTAAATTAAAAGAAATTTTTTGTTGTGTTTTTTGTAATATTAAGTTTTATTGGGCTTAAAAGCACACCAAATATTTCCATTTCTACTTGAAAATTGCTCAATAAATGTTTTTTACTGTTAATTTTAAACACCCCTACACCCCTATACTCCCTTCTATACTTTGGATTTAAAATTAGTTTCCATTGCAACTAAATATAAAAGAATTGAATTTGAGATACTAAAAAACACTTTCTTGCGCTGTTTATTTGCTTAGTTTGTTTGGATGTCACCCCTAAAATGTTGCGCCCGGAATGGACTTTTCGCCTCCCATCCATCGCTACGTTACTGGTACGAGTATAAGGTCTGTACTGTTGAATCAACGAACATAGATAGTAAAGAGGTTACATGAGCAACGCGTTCGATTCAAGGAACGTGCCGTAACATGAAAAATTATGACCAAGCGACGCACAGTGGTCCCTAATCCTGACAAGGTATTTATCGATTTGTTTGAAATTTTGTATATTAAGAGTGTTTAGGATGCTAATTACGAATATAAAATCATATTAGCCAGAAACGTACTATACAGGTTGCTACTATACAGGGTTTTAAGATAAGATTCATCAAGAGGTTCAGCAAAAGCTAAGGCCGTGTGGCCTATTCTCTTTTTTGGCCTGCGAGCTGTCGCTGTGGAGTTTTGGAGTCTTGCGGCCAATTTTTTTTCCCTTACGAACCAGTTCGCTGAAAATTTTTGTGGTTTTGTGGCCTATTCTCATTTTTTTTTAATAGTCTTGTGTCCAACTCCATCAAAATTGTAAGCGACCATCTGTAGGCTGGTACTCTGCCTGTCTTACCAGCCTGTGCACAAACTAAGTGAACAAACTATGCTCAATTCTCATTGTAAGCTACCTTCAGTCGCCAGGTATTCTGGCTGTCTAGAAACACCTGTATACTACCTAAGTTACCCGTAAGCGACCTTCAGTCGTCTGGCATTCTACTTTTATAGTGAAACCTGTACAACAGCTATTTCACCTGCATTTTTAAGTGATCTTTAACCGCCGGACATTCTGCCTGTCTTAAAAGCCTGTAAGAGAAAACAGTATGCCCGCCTACATTTGTGAATTACTTTCAGTCGTCAGTCATAATTAGAATAAGTAAAGAACCTTACAGCCCGTCCGAGCTGAGCTACCGGGTAGCCAGTGAATTGATTGACGAAATAGTCAATCGTCCAAAATGCGGCAACAGTGGTGAACTTTTCGGAGGGTTACGAGGTCCCTCTACCATAGACACTGGGGCCGCTAAGCATACCCCGGCTGGAAGCAAGAACTCGTTGCAATGTATTAAGCTGCAGTTTTTAATAATAACAAAATAAGCTTTGTATCTTAAGCAACCGTTTTGATCGTATATGTTTTAGTATTTACAAAGAATACGTATACAAGAATTTAAAGTTTTTAAAAAAAGCGCTTAGTAAAAATGTTAATCCTACGCGATTTGATTTTTATATAAATTAAAATATATGAAAATTGACCGAATAAGAGTCACTAACAAATGACTCAAAATGCTCTTTTTAAAATGCTCTCCTGTAAATTTAAGAACATTCTACAATACTTCGTGATATAAGAGACGATATGTTCGACCTACTGTGAAATTTAAATATAGGTAGATTTTAGTGACTATCCATTAAATGACTTACTTAAGCGTCAAAAGGCTCATTGTTTACTACAGGTAAAGGTAAGTTTTTAACTCTGCCGTAATAAAAGGTACCTTAATAAAATGTATACAAATATTTAGAGCTATTTATATAGCGAAATAGAATTTAAATATTAAATTAGTATAATTTTGACCCACGCTTTTAAATTTAAATATAAAATTACATAATATTGACCCACACGGAAAAAAGGTTCGCCATCACTGTAATAGACTATAATATGAAATTTTATTTAGTCAAAATAAAATCATTAAGCGGCTGTTGAGAGCATACACACACACATACATAGATACACAAATATAAACTTTCTTAAAGGCAAATAGAATAAAAACTAATTATAATGTCGGTCGGCCTTTGTTCTCTTAACCTCTGAAGGAGGCATTAACTGCTTAATTAATTTTTATTGCATTAGCACAAATGTTTCATAAAAACAAAACAAACAACAAACAACTATTGGAACAGTGCATAAAAAAACTCACCGTATGAGCTCAAAGATTTCGGGCTTCTCACGTTCTCGTTGCTTCATGCGATCTTTCATGGCGGTGATAATAGAATTTGCCTTATCTTCGGCGCCATGTTTAGAACTCTTTTCAGCCGCTCCTGCAATTATAGATGCACTCTTATGTATTCAGTAGTAGTCGTATACAAAACACGTATACATGTATAACAAAAAACATGTCGCAATTTTAGCTTCACCTAAACGTGGAAACTATATTATAAGAGTACCGCGCTATAGAAGGGTTTTGCAATAGGGACGGGTCGATGTTGCCAGTTGGCAACATCTTTGTCATCTGGACGTTCTGCTCAATCGTGTAACGTGCCATGGTGATTTGGCATTACTGACTGAATTACAAACAATAGACGCCGCCAAAACAACATGACAGCTACAGACTTTTCAACATCGACCCATCCCTATTGGAAAACCCGAAACCTATACCCTTTTTAAGGGACTCCTTTAAACTGAAGAGAGTGGCCAAAAGTTTTGTAGTTGTTGGGATTAGCGCCAAAAACAAAAACAACAACGAACAAATTGGAGAGTTTGTACAGTGCTTAATCTGTTTTAAACTAAGAGGGCAGTTGTCAACATTTTTATACTTACTTAATCACATACATATGTACTTACTTTGTAAACAGTCGGCATTCAGCAAGTCCTTACATTTCTCATGACATTTGACACCGCATTCGGTGCAGCGCACTCCCTGCCTGGCGATGCCCCAAAGAAGGCCCTCACACTCATAGCAATAGGTCGGCGATGTGGCTGTCCATAGAACGAAGTTGTGCGGCGTTGTCGATGATATCGGATAAATGAGAGCTTGTAACGCCTTTTTGTAGACGTGCATTTTCTAATTTTGTCATGGAAAAAATTCAAAATTGTTAAATGATATTTTTAAATTTTGATAACCAAAATTCCAATGGATAATTCAAAAAAAATTTCTTCCACTACCCTTTTTAAAAAATAAAAAAGAGTTTACTAACTTAAAAATACATTAGAATCTTTAATATAGTTCAGAAGTTCAGTTACTCACCAGTTCTTCGTCGTTTAAGGTAGCACGCGGTACTGCTGATGTCAAGCCGGCATTTCGCTTTGTGGCAGCCATTGTCTAATTAACAAAAAGTCGGAATTACAGAAATAAATTGAAGTGAAAGAAAAAGAAAATCTTCTCTAAATGGAGTCCATAAATCGCAAGAAAAATGCATTTAACTTGTAGTAAATGTTAAACTATAAAATAATGAATAATCAGGCTTTACTAAGCCAAAAATTTAAATTGTAGGTAAAGTCAAAGAAAACTGTACGCATCTAAAAGCACATGGTGATTACGTAAATGGTGATAAAGTAGCCTTTTCTGATTGGATTAATTTTTACTTAATAATATTTCACCGCGCACACACATATCCGCGACTAAGGGCTTGTGATTGCGCGTAGGCGACTGAATCTTTCGTTTTAACAAAATGCAATGCTGTAAATACATAGAAATCCGGTGCGAAACTTGAGTTCGAAAATTCGGCAGAATTGTCCAAATAACACAGGCTACTATGGGAATCGAGAAAAAAATAAAATTTCGGTGCTGTCGACGTATGCGACAAAACCGCAAAACTTTCTACATTCTGGTGCATGTCGTTGCGCTTGTCATTATCTTCGTCGTTTGTTTACATTCGGACATACACAAAACAGCACACTCTTCACAACTTTTTGTTATTTTCAGTTAAAAACCAAAAATGTGAGAAATAACTTCAAAATTTTTGGCAGATCTTTGACAGTTCGGCCGAATTTTCGCTCCAAAATTTCGCAACGGATTTCTATGTGTTTACAGCATAATTGCTGATCACTTGCTATGATCACTTGCTATAGTGAAAGAGTTTATAAAACCTCTACAGGGGCCTTTCTAAATGTGTTTATATTTGCCATATAAAGCAAAACTAGAATAATATTGTAAACTTTTCAGGATGTAAATATAGGAAGATTTATGTAAGATTCCTGTTCACAAGTTTGCTGTTGTACTTATTGTATGCGTACATTTGGTCTATGTATAAATTTTTATGAACTTTGCTTTGTTATTATTTGAAAGAACAGAATCAAATTGCTTCAATCAAAATATGTACTTTCATTCTGTGCATTAGGTAGTAGTTCGGAACGCTAAATAAAAATGTGCCCAAAATTAACTATATGTATTCGTAAATGAAACTATACTCGTTCTAAAAGCTTAGCTAAAGTCTTACAATGCAGAATGTAATTGAAGGCTTGAAAGTTTTAAATCAACAATTCTTAAAAAACAGCTAACTGCAATGGAACGAATTCTTTAATTAAACTTGAAATCAGAAATCCGCAAATTTTCTCCACAATGTCATACTTGATACTTTAACTTTGCGTTGTACTGAACAATCCTAAGGTTATTTACCTTAGAAACGACAAATTTTAAGACTAAATAAAAGGGGAGGGATCTGTAATTTAGAAAAAAACTGTCATTTGCTGTTATTAAATAATATTAATCAAATAAAAAATGTTTTTATATAAAACGTTTTTAAAACGGTACGAATTTATGAAAGTTCGTATACGTTGGTACTAAAAGCCTTTTCGTGCTGAAAAGTGTCAAACGATAATATATTCAAAATTTTACCAAAACTACTACGCCCTTTTTTCAAACATTTTTACTGTTTTTTTTAATATATTTTTTTAATTAAATAAACATACATAATTTGTTTTCAAATATTTTTTAATGTCAAATATAGTATGTCCAGCTGCCTTATCAAATGTTTTAAAATATTATAAACATTTTTATTATTTAAACAATTTAATGCAAAATAATGTTTGACTATGCTAATGCTATATGAAGTTCTAGCATGCTATATGAAGAGCAATTCTTTTAAATATGATTCATAAATTGTTAAAAAAAAACACTTTTAAATTTGATTTATAACATAAAATTATTTAATTTTAATATTAAATTGAAATTGTATGGAGCCGTTTATTTCCATTCGTTCAATTGCAATCATCTGTGTTGACATGCCTACAATTAAAAATGTATCCAATAGCGACCCCATTTTATATCTTCACGCTAAAGAACTGCTCAGAACTCAACTGAAAAAAAATATCGTAAATATTATTGTAGGTAGCAGCATTTACACAGTAAAAATACAAGCAACTCTAATTGACAAACGCAATTGGCAATCAGTCGTTAATATGTACTCGTAAGCGCTTACCACACATACACTTACTGTATACATAATTGAGCCCCTCACTTGACAAATCGAGAAAAGCTGACTCCATAAACCGAAAAGTGGAGAGAAAAGTGATAAAGTACAATGGCTGCGTTCAGAATCGACAGCTGTAAAGAACTGTTTACAATTTCTACATATCGTTACCATATTCCCCGTTGCCGCCACACGGAAACACGTAAAAAACACTGAAAATTAGTGACAGAGAAAGAATGAGCTCAGCAGATGTAGCGTAAAAATGTTGCTAAAAAAAAACTAGCGACCGCTTTGCCAGCATGATATGTCAGCGCTCCGTTTTCCACGTTGCCGCCACACGGGAAAACGTAAACACGTAAACAAACAATGAAAATTAGTGACAGAGAAAGAATGAGCTCAGCAGATTTAGCGTAAGAAGTTTTCGCTACAAAAAATGGCGACCGCTTTGCCGGCATGATGTGTCAGCGGACTCATTTCTAGACTCATTCGTTTCGTTCGTATTCATAATTGCTACTCGTTTGTTTACATTGGTTAATGGCTTTAACTCTTCTGAATAAGAGCTCTCGCGCTCAGAACGTGTGACGAGAACCTAGACGTTGCAAGCGTGCATTTGAATTTTGTGGCCTTGTTTTTCACGCTAATAAAAGACGCTGGTCACTAAACGCTTTAAGTGAAGCGTCTTAAACCTCTTAAAAACCTCTCATGGCAAATTCGCTCTGTGCTGCAAGAGTCAGCGGTCGAGCGATTAAAACAAATGTACCTATGTGTTGAACCTTTCAGGTTTATAAAAGACACTGGTAGCGGTTAAACGCTTCAAGCGGGTGGATTTTTTCGTTGGGCAGGTATAAGTGTTGTAAACGCTTACATTCGTGAGGTACATGCGTGAGATGAGTCCTCTGCTTACATGGCTGATTATTGTCAGATACAGTTGCTTGTATATTGTCTGTAAGCGCAACTTATATTTATATTTACGCAAGTCGCTTACGTATTGGGCTTACTTAGCTCCCACTTACAGAATGCATGCTGATCTCTGCCCTACACTCACCATTCTGGCTAGTATTAGGCCTTTTGAGAATATCCCAAACCAACCAAAAACGCCAAACTAAAAGAATATCGAGGCTTTATGTTGTAAGGCGCAGTTTATATTAAAAAACCCTTGAAGTCATTTGGCTTACCATAATACAAAATGGGGTCACATTTAACTTAAAACCACTCACAAAATGCAGTAACAACCAAATTAAACTAATTAATTACTGGCAAAGGCAAACTATTAAAATGTACGCAAATCTAAGCTAATAATCTAATGTTTTTTTCTTTCTATAGCAACTCTATGCAATGTGGCATAACATAAAAATACAAATAACAATATTTGCTTCCAATGTTTGATAAGAAGTGGCAGATCGTAGAAATGTCGGTTTTAGATTTGGAATCTATTATACCATATACCTTGAGCACCTTTGATCCATTATTTCACGAAAAAAGTATATGAAAGATGCAAGCAGAAACGTTAAGAGGTTAGTACAATATTTCAAAAAGATTGCAATAATAAAAAAATTTTATATACTGTACTAGTATGTCATTTTCTACGCCGTAATAATATGCATATTATGCTATTTGTAAATATTTGAATATATAAAAATAAAATAGTAAACTTCTTTATATATTTACGGTTACGGTTTGTCCTATACCGCGGTGATGGTGAACCTATAACCCGCGGGGTACAGACAGCCACACAGCCCGCGGTTTAAGCCATTTTCCAAAACAAAAAAATTAATAAATGCATACATGTGACTACTCATACATAAAATTTATTATTTTATTTATAATAAAGTATTTCGCGTATATTTAAACCTTAATACATTGGCACTAGAGCTGTGCACAAGCCGTTTTAAAACTACTTCTAAAACACACAACGTTTTATCAGTAAAAATTGATAAAACATTTCAGATTTGCACTCATAGCTTTTATTGCTTGAGCTCTGCTGAAAACAAAAACAAAATTGTCAGACGAAAATGACACAGCAGTTTTAATGCCACTTATTGCTAAATAGATATAAGAGAGGATACACACACGAAATGCACATACATATTAAATACATACATACGTTCAGCCGTCTCCTAGGATTTAGTTAGAAAAAAAGCATTGCGTGCCTCTCCCTTTTTTTCGTTTCTTTTTTTTTGTCGTTTTTCTCGAAAGTGTAGCAGAACATTATTTCATTATGCTCAATCGTTGTGGCCCCGATGTAGACAAGTTACAACAAAAACAAAGAAAAGAACGATATATCTAATAATGAATTCGTATGCTTGGGAGTTTGAGCGGAGGGAAAGAGGGAGAGTTGTTTGCGTTTCTTTCGTTCCTTTGGAGATTAAGCGAAAGGAACGAGATAGAAATGCATTAACATTAAAACAGCAACTGCAAATTTTTGAACAAGCAGTAAAAATGAATGTCGGTCTGGTAAAGGCACCACAGCATTGTTGTTTATTGCGATTTTCATACGGCAGTCACAAAACAGCAGTCGTGCCGATTTGTGCCTAGCTGTCTTCGAAACGGCTTGTGCACAGCTCTAATTGGCACACACACGTAACTGTTAGGTTGGTATGTGATGATTATTGAAGTCAACGTCAAAAGAGTTCCTGTTATAAAGTTACAAGCAGTCGAGAGGTTTAGGATAAGGCCGATGGGGAAGCTTTCTGGTAAATTTTTATAAATTGCAAAAAATGGCACCATAGACGAGCAGATATTATTATTTTGAGGGCGCTGATATTTATGTGATCCAAAAAATCAAACTTGGTACACCCCGAAGGGCCCCTAGCCCGTTTGGTCGAAAAGGAGCCTGCCCGGAAAGTCCTTTGTAGCAGGATTTATGCTACACGTCAGCGGGGGAGACCCTGTCTGCGCTGAAGGATGGCGTTGGCCAGGACGCCCAGAGAATAGGGATGCCTAATTAGATGACATCGGCTCGAAATCGGAAAAGGTGGAGAGATCCGTTGAGGGAGGCCAGGACCGGAAGCCAGTTGTAGCGCCGACGATGATGATGTATGGTTTTTATTATATATGGCCAGTTTATAAGGTTAGTTTTTTAATAGTTAAAAGTCATTATTTTAATGGTAGTTTTTTTTTTAGTTTTCCACCTGTGCATCGGTTCAAACGAGGGACTTTTTGGGAACTGAAAACATCCAATTGATGGGTCATCCGCCGTACAGTTATGATTTAGCACCCAATGACTTCTTTTTGTTTCTGCACATCAAAAATAAATTACGAGGCCAACGCTTTTCGACGCCGGATAGTATAGTATAGTATAGTATAGTATAGTATAGTATAGTATAGTATAGTATAGTATAGTATAGTATAGTATAGTATAGTATAGTATAGTATAGTATAGTATAGTATAGTATAGTATAGTATAGTATAGTTAGTATAGTATAGTATCAAAGAATATACAGTACATAGAAGGCGCATGACGAAAATGTTTCAAATTTTCGCAACAGACGCGGTCGGTCGGTAGGCAAAGGGGTACTAGCAACATGTAAACTTTCGACGCAGGCAATACAAACGACAAGTATCGTGGCCCGAGCTCGATAATTTCTCGTGAATTTCTTTTCTTCTCTCTTCGTTCCCCTTTTCGACATTTGATTGCTTATTATTATTTCTTCTTCCATGGTCCGAGCCCAATGCATTTCTTACCCTTTCGTTTCGTTGCTTTTGACAAAGTACAGTTGCTTGCTGCTTGTGTTGTGTAATTTTATACACTCTGTGTTTGCTTTGGTCGTGTGTTGGCAAGGTTGTCGGCGCTTGCGGCCGCAGCTAGAATTTTTTGCAATTTAAAATTGAAAAGCCAATTTCTTCATGTTACGCGATATGAGAAATTGGAAATTGAAATAATCGTAAAATTTTTTCAGGATAATTTTAAAACCAGATAATTTTTACGAAAATTTTTAAAAGTTTACAAGCAATAAATATTGCGTATTTATTAATTTTAATAATTTTTGGAATTTTATTTTTCAAAACAATTTTTTAATTTATTTATAATAAATACTATAAATATTTTATATTTCTTTCTTATAATTACGTATAATATTTTATCTTACTTTCTTAACTTTCAACATTTTCTATATGTAAAAACATTTCGTAAAATAATATAGTTTAATATAGTTTATTTACTTTATTTTATTATTTACTCTTTTGCATGTTTTAAGATAGTTTATTTTTAGTTTATTTTATTATTTACTCTTTTGCATGTTTTAATATAGCTTATTTTTAGTTTTTTTTATTATTTACTCTTTTGCATGTTTTAATATAGTTTATTTACTTTATTTTATTATTTACTCTTGCATGTTTTCTTAATATAGTTTATTTAATTTTGCATGGTATTTTATTATTTATATATGTATGTATTTTGTTTATATATTTTTTATATTTAGAATTTTATTTGCAAAGAGCAGCGAATAAAACAATATAGAGAAAACCCAAAATTTTTTATAGTATTTATAACAACGCTTTAGTTATTATAGCGAAAAATATGAAAAATGTACAAAATATACGAAATTATGTCTTAAATTGAAAAAGTTAATTCCAACGATATTTTTTATAACTACTCCCGCACCCAGTTTTGAACCCAGGCCTTTTGCTTGCGAGCAATCTACTCTAGCCACTAGGCTATCGAGCCCTATGAAAAAATGGCTTCACACACCATAAATGAAGGCAAAACTGCTACCGGCTTTGATGCTGATAAAAGAAGCTGCCGTAAAGTCCATGATGATGCGAAACATGGGCGTACGAAGTTTGTATTGCCTACGTCCAAAAAGAATACATGTTGCTAGTACCCCTCTGCCTACCGACCGACCGTATCAGTTGCGAAAAATTGAAACATTTTCGTCATGCGCCTTCTATGTACTGTATATTCTTTGATAGTATAGTATAGTATAGTATAGTATAGTATAGTATAATATAGTATAGTATAGTATAGTATAGTATAGTATAGTATAGTATAGTATAGTATAGTATAGTATAGTATAGTATAGTATAGTATAGTATAGTATAGTATAGTATAGTATAGTATAGTATAGTATAGTATAGTATAGTATAGTATAGTATAGTATAGTATAGTATAGTATAGTATAGTATAGTATAGTATAGTATAGTATAGTATAGTATAGTATAGTATAGTATAGTATAGTATAGTATAGTATAATATAGTATAGTATAGTATAGTATAGTATAGTATAGTATAGTATAGTATAGTATAGTATAGTATAGTATAGTATAGTATAGTATAATTTAGTATAATATAGTAGTTACTTATGTAAGTATGCATATTATTCGGTTACTCAATGTTGCCATTCCGCAAAACCAGTATGGTTTTCTGAACTGGTACGAAACTGCTTTTTTATGAGCTGATCATACATAATTGACTTTGCACTAAGCATTGGTCTGATATTGAACGCTGGACTTGATTTGCACACGATTGTAGTGACGCGCGTATAATCGTGTGCATTTACATATATAATTCTAATCTTTTGCCAGGCGAAGGATCACACGAAATCTATGTATCAAGAGCAGCCCTATATCATGTACGAGGGATCGTATAATCCTTTATATTGTAATTTCTATGGATCTTGTTGATTTGATGGAATCAACTAGAAAAAATTAAATAAAAACCAATTACTTTTTATATTACTTACAAGTTCCGATACCAATGGTATAGACTTTCGACGCGGTCGTATATCAGGCATACTGTCAATGTTGCTGTAGAAGGGATTGTCGCCGGGGTGACCGTTACCACGTATTCCAACATCGCACGGTCCAGTTCCATTCTATACCATTTACGAAAATAAGACAAAAAGACGATGTATGTAATAATACATATGTAATATGTAATATAGTTTCGTAATAATTGTGAATAAAATTTGATTGGCTAAGCGTTATCTAATTAACTGCTTTGTGATAAAGGCGAAGGTATTATTTAACTACAATTGAATTTATCTTTTATTCTGAGAGACAGAGAAAATACCGAACGACGAAATCCCGACAATTTTAAAAAATCCCGAACGACACAGGCCGACAAGGCCGCCATACGCTAAAACTTGGTATACAAAAAGACTGGTAGCAACGTAGCCGGCGCTTCGCTAACTGAGGGTTAAATACCCGCCGCGGCCGAGAGCTGCGCAGGAAGACCCTGAATGCGAAAAGACTTTACATTACAGAGATGATTTTGTTGATTGCCCGTAATAGTGCTTGTCGCGGCCAAAGGCCGCCACGCAGGAAGACCCTATGTGCAAAAGGACTTTACATTACCGAGAGGACTTTGTTGATTAAGTGTTATTATCCTTGCCGTGGCCGAAGGCCTCTACACAGGAAAAGTCTGTATGCAAAGGGACCTTACTTTACCGAGAAGTTTTTGTTGATTGAGAGTTATAATCCTTGCCGCGGCCAAAAGCACTGTATGTATACTTCTAATTTCCTTGAACAAAAAAATGTTAGTCTGCAATATTTCGGGATTTTTCAGGATTTTGTCTTTCAGGATTTTGTCGTTCAGGATTTCGTTACCAACCCTTTAATTTACGTGAAATATTTATTTGTTTAACGTTAACAATAAATAATAAGTACCTGGGACCCCGAGCAGGTGCTCGGAACTTTTTTTAAGCGTTGTAAAGTTTTATGTATTGTGTTGTATGCGGCGAATAATTATAAAATTTATTTGCGTGTTTATTATACCCTACACCCGAAGGGATGAGGGCACATTCACTTTGTGCTTTCGTTTGTAACGCATTAAAGGAGGCGTGGCAGGTATAGCCCTGTCCGTCCGTCTGTCTGTGGAAATCACGATTACAGGAGAACGAATGGAGTTATTATCATGAAATTTGGTACGAATATCCTTTGTTATCCTACGCTGTTTGGTATTGAAAATGGACCAGTGCCACGCCTACTTTTTATAGAAAATGTGCACTCATCCGTGCTTATAGCTGAATTTCTTAGCTTATAGACCGAATTTTCAGCTAAAATTTCCGAGTCCATCATCTTAGACTAAAATATATACTCAAAAATGGACGTGACACGCCCACTTATATACTATACCATATAATGAGGTGTTTAGCACGAAGAACGGTTTTGTAGATGAGTTAATAGAAAAAAATTTACTCCCTGTAAATTTAAGAAAAGTAGGTGTCACCCGCCCACTTTTTATCACTTCTACAGATGCGGGTGTAGGGTATATGAGCTTCGGCCAGGCCGAAGATAACGCTCTTACTTGTTAAACCTTTCATTGTGTTTGTTTTTTAATGTCCTTTAATTCATTAAGGCCCAGTTTCACAGTACGCACTTAAGCGCAAACTAAGTGCAGACATTGAAAAAACTTAGCTAAGTGAACTGTGAGCTTTTCCCCATGCTAAAGCTTTTCTCTGTTTCACAGTGCACCATTAAATTTTCCTCAATATGTTGAAAAAACAAAAAAGCTTTCTGACTTTTTTTGTCAAAAAGCAAAAACAAAAATGTTTTTCTGTCAGTTTATTCTATGAAAATTTTTCAAAAGGAGTAACGTCAAAGAAATTTTTTGAATTTTAAGGAAAATCTAAGTGCTCAAACTCGTGCACTTAAGTGTACTGTGAGTGTGAGACAAGTGTGTTAAGTGTGTACTGTGAAACCGGGCCTAAATGTTATAAAAATTAAGTGTTCGACTTGAATTCTAACAGGTAGAAATAAATGGTATTGTTAGAGCAAACAATGTGCCCACAAATAATTAGAAACACTTCAGGCGGAGCTCTACAATTTGCTCTTCGATCCGTTAAAAAATATTCACATTTTGACATATGTATAATATACAAAATATTTAATATTTATATTTATTTAAAACTGAAACTAAACCTTAAAAGGCTTTATAGCTCGTATTAAATGAATTAAATTCCTGAAGACAAATTAATAATATTACAATTGCAGTGTATTATTATTAAATAAAGTCTATAATTTGTGTTTTTTTACATACATGTCTACATGTTTCATGTCTCAGCGATGCAAGACGCGATAAGCTAAATGTTGCACAACAAATAAGTATAGTCAATAACGCCGTACAGTAATTTTAGTATAAAAATAGCATTAAGCATTTTTGTCCGATTTAAAAGGGAATGAACAATATTTATTTATTATATATTGTTCTGACTATTGTTTTATTTATTATAAACCATAGTCAGAATATGGATGCAACCTTACGGACTTAATCCACTTAAAAATTTAGGAGACTGAAAAGCAAAAATTGTGTTTTGCTGAGTCAAGTTCAGAAATGTAACGGGTTATAACGGGTTATAATACAATATAAGAATAAATTAAATTCTTTGGCCCAATGGTTTATAAAGCTATAAACTTTGCTGGCTTTGTTGGTGATTGATATGAACATAAAAACCCGAATAGCTTGGAGTTCCATAGGTATTTTTTCATATTGGACAATTTCCATAGGATCCAATTTTTAGAAACAAAAGTATAAATAAAGAGCGGTCGAGCAAACATCATGTTGTTACATTTATAATTTAGGTTTAAGCAGCTTACATTGCAAGTATGCTGTAATTGCATGTAATGCTTCTATACAGACAACATTACTGATGTAATATACATTCTCAGATGGTAAAAGAGTTTTTAAGCTATTTCCATTCTTAACACTTGAAAAAGCCACGTAGAGCATTCCATGCATGAAAACTGTTGTTCTGAGCTTGTCACCAACGAACTGAAATGTATAACCCAATAAATTTTGGCTTTTATTATATTACTACACATTTCGATCACAATCAGCCTTGTTCCGTTGCGATCTTCTGAGACATCTAAATTACGGAATAGCATATTAATGGTATTAATGGTATTAATGATGTTAAATCGGCTACGTCAATTAAATTAAGGAATTCTACGGTCAATAGTAGCGCTCCCTCGTGCAAATCTTTGACCGAATCGTAACTTTTATATATTTTCTACTCCCCAGGAAGTTTGTCAAGAATTTCAGCATTAATTTTAGCGTCCTTATTTAATGGGGCGAGTATAGCACGGTCTTTCATCTCTTCACAATTTCGATTAGCTAAGCAATTGCCACAAACTTCATCGATGAGATTACCATTAGAAATCATGTATCCAGGTAGTTCGATTTTACCCATAGAATTTACTGGTTCTCCATAGTTCTCCGTTTCCAAGTTTTAAGAGATATTCGGCGTTATTCCTCCCAGTTTTAGTTTAAATAAAAACTAAAAAAAAAAAATAAAAAAAAAACACATCAACTTCGGCCAATTCGGTTGCTTTGTGGGATCCAGGTTTGATGTATGAAATTGATTCTAATGTCAAGGGCACCTTAAGTCGAAATGTTTTGTGGGATGTACGTCCTTTAGACAGTGGAATGGAGTAAATGCCACGCATTTTACTTTGTGAGTTTGTCCAGTAATCATATAATACAAAGTCTTGTAGATAAAAGTTCTGCCTGTGCCACCGGGTCCATCAACAAAGAAACATTTTGGTCCATGCCTTGCATCATTTACAGCTTTTAGAATAGTGTCAACTGTTTATCTTTGTCGCCCTTTGAGACGTTGATACATACGTATTCCAATTATTGTTTATTGCTTCTTGATGCAACTCGTACTCATAGCCTTCAATATCGTCCATGCCAAAGTGTTGGATCCGAAAGCGGAAATTTCTTCCTTCAGTTGCTTCGGTATTCAATTTGTAAGCGATGATTCGGTAAGCGCGGTTAATCGCTTCCTTAACAGAACTTTCTGTTCTCTCTGTTTCATGGATAAAATCTTCAGCTAAGTCTGTCTTCAATATTTCCCACAGACTCTTCGGGTTTTCGGGAGATCCAAAAATCAGAATTTGTGTAAAAAGTGTTTTCATTGCTCTGGACATATTCGACATGGCAGATTCTCGCAGCCCTTTAAATCATTGCTGATCGTCATAAGCGAGTCCTCGTGCCAAACAAACTTGTTTATATGTGTCATATTTAATGCCATCAACTACTAAAAGTTTTTTGAAGCTTGTTGCTTGCTTTACATAAAACAGTAGTATTTGTAAATAGTAAAGTTTAGTCTGAGAAATGAAATTAACGTTTTGTATTCGACCAATAAATGCCGTACGGCGAGACCTTTGAACCCATTTACTTAATTTTCCAACCCATTTGAAGTGTTCGGGAATTTGCCAATAATAATAATAAATTACTATTTCTTGACTTTTATTCAATACATTATTGAAAATCATTATTGTCATCACACTATTGACATTATTGGGGAGACAGTCAAAATCCCGAATTACAAAATCCCGAAACGACAAAATCCCGAAAAATTTTAATACCGAAATGAGAAATCCCGAAAATCACGAAATAAAATTTGAAATTAATGGAAAAATGACATTTAAGTCACAATTTTTTCCGAAGCGTAGTACGCGCCTACTTGCCTTTTTTTACAATGGCAGAAAAGCAAAGTTGTAATATCGAGAGAATTTTGTTATCTGAAGGTTATAATCTACAATATGCAAAAAACTTCACATGACCGTGAGGATTCTGCTGATTGAGGGTTATGATTCCTGCCGCGGCCGAAGGCCGCCAATACGCGAAAAAACCTGAATGCAAAAAACTTCACATGACCGTGAGGATTTTGCTGATTGAGGGTTATGATCCCTGCCGCGGCCGAAGGCCGCCAATACGCGAAAAAACCTGTATGCAAAAAACTTTACATGACCGTGAGGATTCTGCTGATTGAGGATTATGATCCCTGTCGCAGCCGAAGGCTGCCAATACGCGAAAAAACCTGTATGCAAAAAACCTCACATTATCGAGAGGGCTCTGCTAAAATTTTTTTAATAATGTTTTTTTTTAACTTTTTAATAATAATTTTAGAGAAGTAAAATAAGAGTAATTTTTTATTATTTTCTTGGAATTGTTAGCTAGTGCTAGTTTAAAATGTTCAAGAAGATGGAGAACACCGAAAAACTAGTTTTGTAATTTCGGGATTTTGTTATTTCGGGATTTTGTCGTTTCGGGATTTTGTCATTTCGGGATTTTGTCGTTCGGGATTTTGTCGTTCGGGATTTTGTCTTTCGGGATTTCGTTACCAACCCCATTATTGTCTTCAATTCTTTTCAACTCTTGATTATGTCGAAAATAAGCATCTAAATTGAATCTTTTTGTCCTACATCCAATAAGTCTTCGTGGGTTTGTTCCATATTTGCAATTCGATACAGACCAGGAAGATGGATATCCAAACGTTGTACAGAATGGTTTTTCTTTTAAATCTCGTTACCAAATAATCGCCGGCATGCTTCAGGTGGCGTAATGCATAATGCATAAGTCTTCTTTCATTTTCGACTATTTCGATAGATGCACAATCTCGCCCTTTTTAAATATATTTGTAGAGATATTTCACAGCGCGAATGCTCCCCACGTACTCAACGTTGATATGGCATCTGTACTTCTTTAAAAGGTAAGCATTATATGAAGCAACATAACGATTATTTCTAATTAGGATTGGCCAATTGGGATTGGAGGTCACGGTGATAAAAAAATCTGGTGGTCCATAACGATAAACAATAGCCATCGCTTCTTGAAATTGCTCGACGTAATATCGCGTTTAGCCAATGAATGATGTTGGTAGTATATTCTTCTCACCAATTTTTGTTGGTGATTGGTGGTGGAAAATTCTCAACAGAATTTTGTTTTTGCGCTAATTCGTTGATGAAATGGTTAACTCCAACGTATTGGTCAGCAAGACTTTTTTTGGTTGAACTTGAGAACGCAAAGGATGCTCCATGCGTTCATCAACAGCATCTTCAGGATAAAAAAAAAACATTTGTCCATATTGCTTAAAACTTTTAAAAAATGTAACTTCTCCGTACAGCTAAGCAAACTACTTCCTCCTTGGTATCTTGGCAACACATTTTTGGTGACGGTTAGAAAACCAACGGTTTAACGGTTCTTTCGTAGCTTCTTTTCTTTACTCTGTTTCGCTTTATGTATTTTTGCGAGTTCGGCGCAAATTGTCGTGTATTATATAATATTTTATTCATCTATAAAGCTTAAATCTTTTTAGAAGGATAAAAAATCATTCTTATTCTTCGTATAAGAAGAAATTTAAAAAAAGCTGTACACATTTGAGTTAAGCTGTAAAATAAGGTGTACTCGCTTGAGTACAATGGAAGATACCATATACAAAAATTTTACAAATTTTAAAAATTTTTTATTTCACTTATGACAAATCTATTCTACGGGAAAAGTTTTAGAAATATTCCTACAGCGTTAGAAGAAGTTGGAGAAGGGCATAACTGAAATTTAACGGATATTGCGGAAATATAACGGACATTTAACGAAGATGTAGACTGAATATGAAAGCTACAGATAATTTCGACGATAATAAGCGAAATATACTAGTAAGTTTAGAGCACAAATCGTCCGTTGAGGTTTTCGAGACACTTTTTGATAAAGAGGTTGTAAAACTTATAATTGATCAATCGCGCCTATATGCTTCAAAACACAATAGCCATAACTTCTCTTTCGAAGAAGAAGACCTATATACATTTTTAGGTATGCTTTAATTCAGTAGTTATCATTCAATGCCCAGAAAGAGAATGTATTGTCATACGGACGAAGATACGAAGATACGGACGAAGATCCGTTTGTAGCTAGCAATATGTCCAAAAATAAATTTTACGAAATACACAAATGTATCCATGTAGCTGACAACACTCAGTTAGACTCTTATGACAGCGTTTCCACCACTTAAGGCCCACATTTTCCTAAGAGGATAGGAAACCAACGTAGATGCATAATATGCCACAGTCGAATAAGGTCGATTTGTGACTTTAGCGAAGCTGCTGTGTGCGTTGAAAGGGATTGCTTAAAAAAATCACATACGAGGAATTAACCGCTGTACTCGCTTGGGTACAGCTCTAAAATACTAAATTTAAATATTTTAATGAACTTTTTTGCATTTCATTGTAATCTTGATGTTAAAATTAATTTAAAATGCATTTACAAAATTAAAATTAACATTTTTTAGACCCTTGGTTTAAAGTGGGTTAAAGGACCCCAAACATTGGCAAGTTACATCGGTAAAGGTTGCGCGTTCCATGTGAGTAATTAATTCTGACCTAAAGCTCTTAGGCGTCTAATATTCCATCGACGCTATTCTTCTAATCGGCAATCACGTCTTTCGGCGGTTTCTACTTCAATTTGCTGTGTACTTCTACATCAAAATTATGTTAAAGGTTGGTCACTTTCTTCTGTGGTTTCCGCTGCGATTCGTCCTGATGCCTCCTTTCGAAGACCTTTTAAACGCTGTTCCCTCTCTTCGGCGGCTTCAGTAGCGATGTTTTGAGCTGTTCGACGGCGTTGTTTGTTCAAACGTGGCTCATACTGCTCATTACTTTCGTTGGCTCTGCGTTGGCTAGCGCGTTGTGGCCTGTCATCTATACGCTTTATATTTTCTTGTCTGATATCGGCTGCTGTTCGGAATCGAGATCCTTTTACTCTGTGTATTTGACCCGATTCCTCTGATTGGGATTCATTAACAACCCAAATAGCCATTCTTTCCATGCCTTTCCAGGTCTTGAAGTGGAATTTGTTTATCCTCTCAATTCTCCATTTCTATCTGCACTAACTTATCTGCTCGCACTGAATTTGAAGCTAACTAACTTCTGCTCGCGCTGCTCTTGAAGTAGGCTGTTCATAATCAGGAAGGCTGTTCATAATCAAAGTTCTCCATTTCCCTCTGCGTCGTATTTTTTTTTTTTGTTTTTAAAATTGAAACCTTTCACCTTTTTTGCCAATTTCACAACAAACTTTGCTGGAGAAATTGGCAGCTTTGGTAGAAGGAACAGAAAATCCATCGAGCTCATTGCAACCACTGCAAACGAACAACTGATGGTCGTTCTCTCCAAAAGTATTACCGAGTTCAGGTACGACACAGAAGCGGGCAAATATTTTTTGATTTGGCAATCATGACGAATCGCTATTCGAGAAAGAAGCGAAGGGTCGTCCTTATGTACATTAAGTCAGCAAGTCTATGATCTCCACGCCAATTACTTGGTTCCAAAGAAGCCAGATGAATGAAATTACGGCAAAACAGTCAAAGCAGTCAAATATATATGACATTATAACCCAAAACTTGAAATATTTGTAGCAGCCAATGCATCCTCTGTTGGAATAGGTGCTCAGATATATCACAAAGTGCCGGACGAAAGTCAGAAAGTTATATATGTACATATCACAGTTATATGTTACATATTACAAGTTATATGTGGCAAAAGCGCTCAGTGCAGTAGAAAAGCAATACAGTCAAAGAAAAGGAAGCTTTAGCTCTGGTATTCGCATGAATTCGCACTTTTACGCTTCTTCTTACTTAAAGGAGCATATTATTTAAATGCAGAGGATGTAATCAATAATATAAATAATAATTTTTATAGTATACAACTCACAAAATAATGTGAAAATTTGTAATACAAAACACTTACTCAACTTATAAATTTGTAAAATTAGAACTCATGAACTTAAACTTATAATTTTTGTGAAAATGACTTTTTGTTGGTCTTTATTAACTAGCAGATAAGCTTCTTTGTGTAGCTTCGCTAGTTGTTGCATTTAAATGGAATAAATTAATATTTAATGTAATAATTGTAATAAATGAAATGTAATGTAAATGTTTATATAAAATGAAGTTATAAATAAATAAAATAAATAAATAAATAAATGTACTACCACGTCTCATAGCAGACTAGTCAGAGAATGAAGATTACATTGAAACATCTGTTAATATTGAAAGAGAAATTAGATGTATCTTGCAGATGTATCTTTTGTGAAGATCACAAAAGTTTCCGAAAATCTGGCTCGTTAACTGTGTACCGTTATCTGATACCAGCACTCTTGGTTGTGTGATCGTGGCTCACGATTTCGTGCATGAATTTTGTAATTTCGCTTGCCGTAATTGATTGCGTTTAAGCAAATAACATACATTATAAAGAATGCGCATCATATAAGCCAAATTTTTGCTTACAGGTTCCAATATCAGGACCCAAATTTCAATTTTTATGACAGCTCTCTCGCATATCGCTGCCCATGCTTTCAATTTATATGTCGAATCTCACGCACATGGCGACCCTCTCTCACTATTCTCTGTGTGTAGCCAATCATGTAACAATATGTGTATGCAGGCAGGCGCATACTTCTATAAAAATTACAATTCTCTCTCACAGCCTTCAAAACAGAATTCATTTGACGACCCAAACTTTGCCATTTCTATGGCGACTCTCTCGCACAATTCATATAACTACCCGTGTATACACTTTTTATCTCGGTCACTTACACAATGGCCACCTTCTCTCTTGTGTCATTCATCGCTCTACTCATACGCATTTCATACAATTATATTATATGTTCTTTGATAGGACTCATATGACTGAGCGAAAAGCACGCAGGAATGAAAAAAGTATTGTGAAGCTGCGTGCCAAAATCACGAAAAGCACAAAAAGAAAACGAAAAAGTTGCCGGTACGGAGGTGTCTTTACTCGTCCGCTTTCGGCTTTACGAAAGTTAATCCTCTCACCAGTAAACTCTAACTTCAAATTCGAAGTTGAAAGCAAAAATTGCCAAATGTAAAAGGGGACTTAGTTTTTATAGATATATACGTAATGTACTATATACCACACCACACCTCAAAGCAACCTCATAATCAGCTTTAAGCGTCTTTCTAAACTAATCTAAAGCGATTTTTCGAACATTTTCATATGAATAGAAATGTGGATCAGTTTCAATACATGGTTTTCTAATGAGGACGGGTCGATGTTGACAATTGTGTAATGTGCTTGCAATCGAAAAATAATTGGGTTTAAACCTTGTACTTCGATAATATTCACCCCAAATGATGCCATCTGGAAGCAACTGCTGTACCTTTGTATGGTTTGCTAGAAATGCTTCGATCGAGAGTCTTGGCCGAAAAGCAATTATGCCAGTGGCTCTGGTGGCGGTGTCACTTGTGGTAATTTGACCTTTCTGCTCGCGCAACATAGTCCTGAAGGTTCGTGTCGAAACCTCAGAGCGCTGCAAACAGTTTTTAAACAGTGGTCATTGTTCCGAAGTCGACAGATCAATCCGCGGCGTAATAAACTGTTGGGTCGTACCTAAATGCCAAACGTTCATACTGGAATATAATTGTCACGTTGGTCCTCTGTTTTGTCGACGTTGCAAATTGTAGCGTGCGTCAGCTACAACTGAGCGAGTTGAACTCGATTGTATCCGTTGTACCGGAACCATAATGGAGCGCGCTTGGGAAATCCTTAACCGATTTTTCTCCAAACGCTGCCTACGCTCTTCATCAGTCTCATTGACTCGATGACTAAGTACTTGACTTGGGTTGCGCGTATGCCGACCGATGTTTTGATTCCTCACTGGTGGCATTTTTTAAAACAATATATTGTATCACTAACAAAAACTAATTTATCAATTGCAATACACCAAATTATTTAATGTGGAATTTGTTGTGACATGTGACAGCGAACGTTGTTTCGCCCAAATTCAAAATAACTACGCCTAAAATTCCGCTTTCATTTTTAAATGTGTTCAAATAATAATTGGATCGCATTTGAAAAAAAATTCAAGCGGACTTCTAGGCTGAATATTTTTTTTCCACTTTTATATAAATTAGAGGTCTGCACGAGACGATCCAAAAGTACTTTCAAGATACAGAAAAAAGTTCGAGAATTGACTGCAGAGTATATTTTAATTATTCGAATCGATTGAGACTATATATCGAAAGAATACTCCGCTGAAAATTCTACACTAGACGATTCGAATGAAAACTATTATTCGTCGTTTATGAATTAGAGGGGCACCGAATAAAAAAATATTCATATCCCGTTGATTCATTTTTGTTGGTGGAATCCATGGAAATACGTTTTTTTACTTTACGCCTAGGGAAAAAAAATAAAATTTTTTGGTTCTTATCTATTTGCTGAAGTTCTTGTTAGTGGAATCGAAAGAGGTTGTCGCCGGTCTTTGGAGTTTGAGCAGTGAGAATGAGGGAGAGTTTTTTTCATTTCTTTATTTGCCGATAATTTTTAGAAGCTTATACGGCGGTCTGCTGCCTGCGCTGCTACGACGGTAAGGCAGACGCTTATGTATATATATGGCGGTCTGCTGCTTGCGCTGCTATGACGGTGAAGGAATACAGTGTGTTCGTTGTTGTTATATTTTGTTTTTGCTCTCAATAGAAATTGTTGCCTGGATGTGGGCATTTAGGAACGGAAAAAAGGGTAATTAAATGGAAGAATGAATAACTGCACAAAGATCTATCTTTTTATTTTATGAGGTGCAATAAAACCCTTTCGTTTTCTGAGGTTGCTTCAATACGGACAACAAATAGCACCAAAGCAAAGTAAGAAACAAATGATAATTAATGCCAAATAATGAAATTATGCAGCCAGAATATGTATATTTATTATTTTATTGCGTGAAGTCCAATAGAACCCCTCCGTTTTTTAACATTCTTTCACAGGTGGGTGTGGTAATTAAAACAGGTTTAAGATTTCAAAGAAACAAAATGTGCAAAAATTTTAATTGATTGGGTGGTGCAATGTGTAATTTGTTCACAGGTATATATGTGCTCATTTTTTACATTCTTATACCCTCGTATATACATATGTAGGTGTATTTTTTACGGTAGTTTTAAAGAGCAGAAAAGATATAAATGTCTTTTAAAGTTTACAAATGTCCACAGTATTGTGACGAAAGAATCCTACACCAGTGTCTCAAAGTGAAAATATTATCTAAAAATTCATTGAAGAAAATATAAGCGTGGAACACAAGTGCCAAATAACTGCTCAGAGTCCCAGGTTCTTTATATTTACATATATGTAATACTATCGTAAAAAATACGGATATTAAATAAAAAATTCCAAACATGAGAGAAACATGCATTTAATATTTGCGGTGAGGGAAAGAGGGAGTTTTTTGGTTTTTTCATTTTCACATTTTCAGGCCCTTATCTGCTGCCTGCCTTGCTCCGGCGGCGAACGCTACCTCATACAGTGCGTTATCTGTTGTTGTCCAACGCCTTTTCCCTCCCTGCAGATACTGTCTAAAAATTACGTAGTTTCCTTTCTGTTATGTTATTTGTTATTGTTTTCGAAGCCTGTTGCCGTCCGCAATGAAGGAGGGTATACATATGTACAATGTTTACATACATAATGTATATATACAGACACGATTCATTCGAAATCAACTTTTCTTCTTAGGTTCTACCCTAATTTCATTCGTACAAAAACGTATGGAGATTCGGTTTTATTCGACTCTAGTCGGCGTTTGTATTTTTGAATTAAGGAGTAAAATTTCTATTCGAAATGTAGTGTACTGCAGTAGTGTATTCAAGGGTATTCGTGTGTTCAAGACATCCCATGCAGACCTCTAATATAAATACTATCTAATTTTCTCACTTTTCCTGTGAACTTTCCCAACATTTTCTCATACAAACCTTGTCCTCACAATTACCAACACACCAAAACAAAAATCAGTCAAATCGGTTTAACCGTTTTCAAGTAAGGAACTTACATATATAGGACAATTAAATTTTATTTATAAAGATGATAAAAGAAAAAAAGAAAGAATTTAGTTACACTTCCCTTCTGAAGAGATGAAGAAGTCGAAAGACATAGGTTTCGAGTTATCACCGGATATTGCGCGACAGCGCGAATACATTGCACAACAAAAGCGCAGCCCGGGGACTGTTTCTCCAAACCTGCAGCTCAGGATGTTGCCTGGAAACTTCTAAATAAAACTTACAACTGTTGCGAGTTGTGGTCTCGTTTTTCACGGAAGAAAAGAACCGAAGCTTAGAAAATTTCTAAATTTCATGCTTTCTTTTGCTTATCAAAATTAAGAAAACAGCTGTTTTCCCATAGAATTTCTTTATTCACCATTGGTGAGGAAATATAAAGAGCTTCATAGTTGTCACAGCTGAACCAGAATACCGATGACATATTCCAATGACAAAAAGTATAACATATTTGTTATAAATGACATTGGTCTCACCTCGCCCGAATAGGGCATACAGTGGACTATGAATAAATGAAGTTAATGATGAGAAAACTTTTATTCTGGTATGATCTTTACATTTTCATTCAACTTAAAAACCAAACTTTTTAAAATCTATACAATTTTCATAAAACAAAACATCCTTATCCATAAGGATCGCATAGCATTCAACGGGCAAACCTGTAAATATCTCGCAATAAAAAAGAGTGGACTTACACCACTTTAAAAGAAAACTGCTCGTTTATTGGTTTAAGTCAGGGGTGGTCAAAACGTAACGCATTAGGTGGAATTGTGTCACGTCTTTGGGGCCTATTAGTTGACTTCTGAGTTAGGCGTCATCAATTCTAGGGTTTTTTACAACCATTACCAAATGGTTTGACGTTAAATCACTATTGCACGAATTTCTTTTAAGAAATTTCTCATCTCGTTATCTCTTGTTTTGAGTTTTTATACCCTACTCGGAGGGATAATTGTATATTAACTTTGTTTCTTTCGTTTATAACCTATTGAATGGGGCGTTATTTATTCTGGCTCAGAATCACCTTCTGATTTGATTTGGCCCTGTCTGTGTCTGTCTGTCTGTGAAAATCACGATTACGGGAGAACGAATAAAGCTATCGCCATGAAATTTGGCGAAAATTTCATAGGCTTTTTGGTACTAAAAATTAAAAATCGGAACGGTGCCACGTCTACTGGTGTGAAGTTAGCCCTTTTTTTTGAAGAATCGTTTTTCAGAGACGTTTGTTGGAGACTTCGATTGGAGAGAAATAGGGTTACCATATAATTGCCAAATATCATTTCCAATATGAGGTAAGAAAAGCATTGACACGAACCTTTTGGTTTAGGTATTTTTCTGATTAATGGAGTTTCTAATTAATGGTTGTGTGCTTAGGATTATTGCAATTGGTTTACAACTGTTGCTTGTTGTTCTTCAATACCTTCTGGAAGAAAAACAACAAGAAACCGTTGTAAATCTATTGCAATAATTTTAAGCGCACAAACTGTTTGAAAGTAACTGAAATTAAAAGCTACGTCACGCGGCGTTTACCTCCTTACCAGAGTTGCAATAGAGCTCCAGCACTTTTGATTTTTAAAAAAAATCTTGGATGATTTTTTACTAAAATAAATTTTATAGGGTAGAGAAGGCTGCCAGCTAACACCCTGTATGCATCCTATAGAGTGCGCCTTTACTTTTCGCCAGATATTAATTTTTTCTTTTGGCTATATTTCCTCTTTGGAGAAAATATGCTCCAGCACTTTTTGATTTAAAAAAAAAATCTTGCATGATTTTTTACTAAAATAAATTTTATAGCGTAGAGAAGTCTTCCACCTAACACCCTGTATACATCCTCTAGAGTGCCGTTTTACTTTAAGCCAGATATTCATTTTTTTTCTTTTGGCTAATTTCCTCTTTGGAGAAAATATGCTAGAGCACTTTTTGATTTTAAAGAAAAATCTTGGATGATTTTTTACTAAAATAAATTTTATAGCGTAGAGAAGGCTTTCAGCTAATACCCTGTATACATCTTCTAGAGTGCCGTTTTACTTTAAGCCAGATATTCATTTTTTTCTTTTGGCTATATTTCTTTTTTGGAGAAAATATGCTCCAGCACTTTTTGATTTTAAAGAAAAATCTTGCATGATTTTACTTGCAAAAGTAAAACGGCACTCTAAAGGATGTATACAGGGTGTTAGGTGGAAGCCTTCTACGCTATAAAATTTATTTTAGTAAAAAATCATCCAAGATTTTTTTTTTAAATCAAAAAGTGCTGGAGCATACAGGGTGTTAGCTGGAAGCCTTCTCTACGCTATAAAATTTATTTTAGTAAAAAATTATCCAAGATTTTTCTTTAAAATCAAAAAGTGCTGGAGCATATTTTCTCCAAAAAAGAAATATAGCCAAAAGAAAAAAATGAATATCTGGCTTAAAGTAAAACGGCACTCTAGAGGATGTATACAGGGTATTAGCTGATTGCCTTCTCTACGCTATAAAATTTATTTTAGTAAAAAATCATCCAAGATTTTTCTTTAAAATGAAAAAGTGCTGGAGCATATTTTCTCCAAAGCGGAAATATAGCCCAAAAAAAAATTAATGAGCATAATTTTAGGCGAAAATATCTGGTAATAAGATTCGTGTCAATGATTTTCTTACTTTATATTGGAAATTATGAAGGGTATATGGCAACCCTATTTTTCTTCAATCGAAGTCTCCAACAAACGTCGCACAGTGGTCCAGAATAGAAATTCATCGGCCAAAAATCTGTAACTTTTGAACGGATAGGAATTTTTGAATGCGGTTTTTTGCAATCGACAGAGAAATGTTAATATATCTTTGCACTGGCGAGACATCTATGTAGATGTCTCAGGGTCAGAGCCGTAGGGCTCCAAAGTCGAAAAATATTTTAATTTTTTTAAATTTTGGCAAAAAAACGTATTCAAAAGTAAATTCTTGAAACTTTTTTGTACTTATCTATAAATTGAGGATATATTCGTAATGGCTGTGAAGTTTCAAGTGCATCCGTTGAGTTTTTCATAACTTTTTGGCCCCCTGAAAAGGGGTCTATTTTTGGATGCTTTGAAACTAAATATCTCCGCCATTTTTAAAAATTTAGATTTCCGGTTTTTTTTATTATATTATATGGGGTAAGAGTTTAAAAAAAATGGGAAAAAAAATTTATATATGTTTTGAAAAAAAAATTTTTTTTTTAAAAAAACCACGAAAAATAAAAAAAATTATAGCCCAACAGTCGACAACAAAAAAAAATTACATTTTTCTGATAGCCTTTGAGATAACCTTTATTCGTATACCCGGTTTTGTACCCGGCAGACCACGGCCCTAGGCGCTGGAGCCCTCTAAATGGTCTACATTTTTTCTTTTAAAAAAACAACGAAAAATTAAAAAAATTCTGGTCGACAACAAAAAAAATTAGATTTTTCTAATAGCATTTGAGATAACCTTTCATCCTATACCCAGTTTTATACCTGGCAAACCACGGCCTTAGGCGCTGGAGCCCTCCAAATGTAGAATTTTCAAAAAAAGGGTACTTCAGACACTAAATGCATAAGTATTTCTTTTTTTAACCCTAATTTTTTTTCTTTATATACTCCTGAATATTACCTGTTTAAAAGTACCTGCTTCAAGGCCAAAAACGAAAATAATAAAATACCTGCGAGGTCAATCTTGCGGTTAATTACAATTTTTATATACGAGTATTATACAATTTTTGTAAAAACAGATTGTAAATATTTTTCTCTTTCCGAATTTTCATTAATATTTAATAGTAACAATTTGGCTTCTGGACTTATATCTGGGTTTTTTGTAGTCCACACATACCGGATGCTGGAAATATATGGATCCGATGTGGCTAATAAAATTCCAAAAAGGTCTTCATTTGTTGCTTCTCTACTACATTTTCTAGTGTTATGTTCCCTAAAGAATCTATAATCTTTATTTCTTTTTTCTTGAGCTTCTTATGATAAATCTCCTATTGGCAATAAATGGTGTTGAATAATGCTTTCTCCATGAAACAGAGTTTTGTGGACTGTTGGTGACATATTTCGCCATGGGTACAATTCATTATATAATTTTATAATTTTTGTCCTTAAAGGGCTCGCATTAAGAACTTTTTCGATGATTTCGGCTTTCCGATATTTCCGCTCTGAATGCAACGAGTGTACTAAACTGCGTTTAGCGTCTTCATATTCCAAACTTTCATTAAGATCTTTTAGTTTCCGTCTCTGGGATCTTTTACTGCTCTCTTCAAACTCTTTAGTTGGCCTTCCACGTCCTTCGTTGCTATCTGCCTGATAAATGATACAGAGTTCGCCTTCCATCCACTCCTTTAAACTAGCATACACTTTATTTTTGTTGAAGTAGGAAGACTTGTAGTGTCTAGACAAAATGGACACAAACGAGTTTATTTGTGCTAAAATTTGTTCCTGAATTTTTTTGCTATATCTTGTGCGCTTCTGTTTTTAAAATATACATACATCTGATAATTCTTTGTAGCTGTATGACTCCATGGCTGAAAGACGCTTGGTTTGATAATGCCAAAAATCTTTCAAATGTTTAATATTTATATAAAAAAAATACATATAAAGAATTGGAATTTTTGAAGAAAATTGTAATTAACCGCAACTTTGACCTTCAGGTATTTTATTCTTTTCGTCTCTCGCCTTGAAGCAGGAACTTTTTAACAGGTAATATTCAGGCGTAGAAACCGCAACATTGACCTCGCAGGTATTTTATTATTTTCGTTTTTGGCCTTGAAGCAGGTACTTTTAAACAGCTAATATTCAGGAGTATATAAAGAAAAAAAATTAGGGTTAAAAAAAGAAATACTTATGCATTTAGTGTCTGAAGTACCCTTTTTTTGAAAATTCTACAATTGGAGGGCTCCAGCGCCTAAGGCCGTGGTTTGCCAGGTATAAAACTGGGTATAGGATGAAAGGTTATCTCAAAGGCTATTAGAAAAATCTAATTTTTTTTGTTGTCGACCAGAATTTTTTTAATTTTTCGTTGTTTTTTTAAAAGAAAAAATGTAGACCATTTAGAGGGCTCCAGCGCCTAGGGCCGTGGTCTGCCGGGTACAAAACCGGGTATACGATTAAAGGTTATCTCAAAGGCTATCAGAAAAATGTAATTTTTTTTTGTTGTCGACTGTTGGGCTATAATTTTTTTAATTTTTCGTGGTTTTTTTTAAAAAAAATTTTTTTTTTCAAAACATATATAAATTTTTTTTCCCATTTTTTTAAACTCTTACCCCATATGATATAATAAAAAAAACCGGAAATCGAAATTTTTAAAAATGGCGGAGATATTTAGTTTCAAAGCATCCAAAAATAGACCCCATTTCAGGGGGCCAAAAAGTTATGAAAAACTCAACGGATGCACTTGAAACTTCACAGCCATTACGAATATATCCTCAATTTATAGATAAGTACAAAAAAGTTTCAAGAATTTACTTCTGAATACGTTTTTTTGCCAAAATTTAAAAAAATTAAAATATTTTTCGACTTTGGAGCCCTACGGCTCTGACCCTGAGATATCTACATAGATCTCGGTGCCAGTGCAAAGATATTTCAACATTTCTCTGTCGATTGCAAAAAACCGCATTCAAAAATTCCTATCCGTTCAAAAGTTACAGATTTTTGGCCGATGAATTTCTATTCTGGACCACTGTGCGTCGCTGAAAAACGATTTTCCAAAAAAAAGTGCTAACTTCACACCAGTAATGATTTATGTGTTTTCGTTCTTTTTTGAGATTTTGTTTTCAGATCCGAATAACCATTTTCATCAATGAAATTTATAAAAACAAAATAAGCGGTGCATAACGAAATCAAAATTTGTAGAATTATCTGTAATTATCATTGTAAACGTATTAAGTATAAATTTAAAAAAATCCATATTTACATTTGATTTGAAACCGATATTGCTCTTGGCAGTGAATTCTAAATTTCAAAGTTTTAAAACGGTTTCAATGATGATGTCATTTAATCGACCGTGTAAATGCTTACTTTGTGTAAATCTGTGTATTTTACCTTCTCTTTGTCGCGCGCCAATTCCTCCACTTTGCGCTTATCCTGATTATTTTTTTCTTCAATTTTTTTCTCTTTCAATGTCTTCAGTAACTTCCATTTGCTGCTGCCAAGTACGTTAGCTCCACCACTATTGGTACTAGTGCTTTTCTCTTTTTCTAACGTTGCTGACACCGCTGGTGTCGCTGCTGTTGTCGCTGTCGGTGTTGCTGCTTCAACCGTGGGCGGCTCTGTCTTGGCTTCCCCTGCCTCTGGATCGAGACCAGCAAATATTTTTGCTGCTGATGTTGTTGGTGCCAATTCTGCCGGAACTGTTGTAACATTTTCATAGTCATCATCTTTTTGAGCTTTCGGACGATGATCACTTTCTTTGATATCCTTATAATTTTGTATAGCTTCCAACTCGTCGGCTTCATGTTTCTGTCTTGACTCGGCTTCAGTATCAGCGTCGCTAAGCTGGGACGGCGTGTCCGGTCCGGAGGTGGATCCTGATGATGGCCCTTCAGCTTTTTCAACATCGGAAATTTTAGCTGTTTCTTCGGATGCCGCCACATTTACTGCGTGACATGGTACTTTCTCACGCAACTCATCAAAAGCGCTTCGTTTTGATAATTTCTTCTCGTCGCGACGACGCCGAAGCTCCTCATCTGATGAGCAAGAAGAACTGGAATGGCATATCATGCCATCATTGATTCCTTCCTCTCCAATATCAATTGCCTTGCGCGCGACTAGGCGACGTTTTTTAAGCCGCTTTTGGGATGCGATTGACTGTTGTTGCATTTGATTCTCCACGTTCATTTTAATAGTCGCTTCTACATGCATTTGCTGCTCGTTTGGGGTGTCTTCGCAAATAATGTCTCTTATCGCATCGTTATTGAATTCAGCCCGACGTTCCTGTTTTGGATAAATATCATCCTGCCAAGCACTATGTATATCAGTTACCTTGGCGAATTTCTCATATACATTATTCTTGGCCGCTGTCGCCTGTTTTCGATTAAAGCTGTTGCTATTAAGCGCTGTTATCGCTGCTGTCTCCGTCTGTGATGGTTCTGCATTAATCTCTGGCTGTTGCCTAACATGTTGAAGTTCCTGGAGCACAAGCGCCATGATCTGCTTGACGCTCTCATCTGGTTGGAGCTCAGTATTGTCATCGACCGATACCAACTCGTCAATTTTCGTAAACAAATGATTCTCAGTGATTTCAACTGCTACTCTCTCGGAATCTTTCAAGCGCGTCTTTTCCAGTTCTTCCAGTTGACGCAACTCGTAACAGAAGTATTCGTCGTCGGTGTCGATGCTGTCTTCGGTGCTCTGGCGCCTTGAGGAGGATATAGTGCGGTAGGATTGTTGGCTGCGATTGTCATCCTCGTCACGTGAACTGACGGTACTGCTGGGTACGTCAAGAGAAGCTTGTATAGAGTTTCCTGGATCCGACGTAAGTATGGCACGCATTTGATCGACATTGCTGCTGCTGCTATCTGTAGCGATGCTGTTATTAATGCTTATTGCAATAGTGGTTTGGGTCGGCTGCGGTGAGCTGTTAGACGTGTCGTCAACAAGCAATGGTGACGCCGACGTTATACTAGTTTTTTCATCATCCTCCCAGCATGGCACCATGGCACCGGATTTTTGAGCATTTTTTGTTGGCGAAGTATTCTGGCGGACTATTTGAAATGTCGACTCACTTACGGATGCAACTTTCACATAAACGCTATCAGAGTATTCCAAGTTTTCTACTTCTTCCTCCTCGCCGTGTTGGCTTGTGTTCCTATGTTCACACTCACTTTCGGATATATCTTCAAACAGTTTCACATTGTCGCTGTGATATTGTTCTGCACTCCCCTGTCGCGCAGCAGGGCCAACTATCTCAGTTGGAACACAGATCTGCATATCCTTTGTTTCTCCTACTGCTGGAAATGGAAATAAACTGCTGCTTGATTCCTCTCCCGTTGTCCTACCGTTATCAGTTACGTCATTTTTGCCGTAATGACATTTTGACATTTCCCTGAACATGTGGGTAGGTGACAAATTGTCCGTCTCAAGGACATCCTCATCGTCGCTTGGCTCACACTGTACGGTGCTTCTGCTGTGCTTGAGCTGCGCTCGCGTGATAACACCCACACCACAGTCGCTGGCAAATGAGTCATCGTTGTCCTCCGGGTCGGACAAAGTTGAACTGGAGGGAATGCTAAAGCTGTGGCTGCGGTAAGTTTTCGCTTTTTGCATGATATTGTCCATGGTCGTTGAGATGGAACGCCTCTTTTTACTCTTCCCCTTTTTACTAGATGGCAAATAGTCTGGTAGTGTTGGCTCGACGTGGACATGTTTAGAGTGACTGACTTGAACGGGCAGTTTGTTCAATCTCTTGTTGGACAAATCTGTGACAAGGTGTCGTGAGCTTTCGCCATATTGTTTCGGCTGTTTCATTTGTATTTGCATTTGCAGCGACGGATAGGAACCGGTTTGATTCTCAGCGGCGGGCAAGGACTGAGCGCCATTGTGACGCACAGATCGCTTTAGTTTCAGGTTTTCTGGAATTAGATGCGCTAATTTGTCCCACATCTTGTGCGGCTTGCTGCTTTTGGTTCCGGTGGAAGCAGTATGTATACCAGTATTAGTGGTGGAGCTGCCCACCAAAGGTGGGAATAGGTCTAAACTGTTCGCTATGACTACATAGCCCGCTCGATTAACAACAAAAGCTGGTTTGTGTTCCGACTGCTGTTGCTTTTGATATAAAATCTGTAAATGCTCAACGTGTTGGTTAGTAATTGTAGGAACTGGATAATATCGCTTGAAGGCTGACGTTGCTGACTTATTGTCGACTGCATTGTCGTGGCCGCAGTAGGCTGCAGCAGCAAAATATTTATCCCTCAGAGGGTCTGATCGATGATCTGGTTGACCCATGTAGTTCAAGTTATTACTTCCATTGCAGTCTATGATGCTGTTTGAGGAAGGGTAGAATACCAATCGATCGGTGAGGTTGCGGTTTCGAGCCTGCTCTAACAGTTCGACATCGTCTATATCGGTTTCTACGTAAATCGAAGAATTTGGAATTGCAAATGTATGACGCCTATTAACAGGTGACGTTATTGTTGCTGTTATTGTTGCTTTCATTTCCTCGGTCTTGGTTGTTTTGGTATACAGCAGATCTGGCATCTTGCTGTCAGAGAAGATGACCTTTTTTACACCTTGCACTTGTTGTTGCATCGGCGGCGGCGGCGGAGGCGATGTGGCACTTCCAATAACCGAAAACGTCTTTTCAGTAGTGCCCGCAGCACTGATTGAGTCCAGCTGCTGTTGATCCCAGGCTAACATGTCATCCACCGTTCTCAGCTCAGGCTCCAAGCTACCATCCTTACTAAATATGGACTTGTTTTCGTAAGCCGAGCAGATGGGAATGTTTTTGGACAGTTCGCGTATATAGTTCAGATTCTCTTCGGTGAACATATAATCATTCTGCAATTTCTGGCAGTCTGCTTGATGTTGTGGACCAATACCGATTTCTGAAGCCGAGTGACTTATTTCACGCGCGGTGGAAGTGTGTGGATATCTTTCGTTATCTGTGTCTATCGTACAATCGCCGATGTGTTGCTCATTTTGGGGGCCGTTGATGCTACTGCTGTGAAGCTTATTAACAAACGGATTGCTAAAATCCTCGCAAATTTCATTTAGAAACCCATTCGGCGAATTCGGTGATTTCTCCCAACTGGATCGACCGCTCATCGAGGACAGGCCGGAGTCTGATTTGGTCTTCTTTGGGGAGCCATTGCTTTCATACGGTCGAATATTTTGACTCAGTTTATGATGTAATTGAGTGTCCTGCTTGATTTTTAGTTGATGAAGCTCCTCATAAAATGGATTCGGAAATTTAAGACGGTGTTGCTTTGATTCGGCCATATTTTCTTTATCAGTGGCACCAACAGCGCTACCGGACAGCGCGCTCGTAGTGCAGTGCGAAATCTGCAGCAAGTCATTGTTGGGCGCAGGCGGAGGTGGGCTATCGTTTTCTCGGAAAAGCGTTTCCAATTCTAGATCACTAGAATGGTGTACTTTGTTCTGATACTCGGAATTCTGCAGATGCAGCAGAAACAACATGCTGTTGTGCCGTTCCAAACTGCGCTTCAAGGACCGTATGTACTCATCATTGTTATAGATATTGGAAAAGGCGTTGTTGTTGTTGTTTTTGTTATTGCCAAATTCGCCAACACAGGAGTCTTGAGCTTGCAACAATGCTCGCTCCTGTTTCACGTCCAAAGCGAAGCTATTGTCCACGTCGCAGCTACCAGCGGTCAGTGCAACGTTAATCTTATCATCCCCCGGGATCGGCTCATGGGCGAGTAATTTTTTTCGCTGCATTTCAAACTCTTTACTTTCCAGCTGCTTCAATTGCTCGTTTAAGTTGATGTTGTTGCGCAGCAAATGTGCGCTGTATGCGGAAAGACCGCCATTGTCCAGTAACGAGGTGTCGTCACTTTTGATGATAATATTGGCTTCATCATTACTGCCTTTATCGCATTTCTGCAGCAGTAACTTCGCAGCGATCTTCGGACCTTTTTCCGACTTTTCAGTTTGTTGGCCGTAATCTTGAAATAAGTTGCCGACCAACTTTTTGAAAGTTTCAATGTTACGCTCGAGCTTTTTAAGCACTGTTGCGAATACATCAACAACCTCAAATTCGGCCATGCTTTTTTCGACCTCCTCGGTTAGAGTCATTGGGTTCAGCAACAAATATATTAAATTACTATCGACTTGCTGAATTTTCAGTAAGAACTTCTGCTCAGATTTAAGGAGCTTAAGCAGTTCTTGTATCTGTGTTGAGGATAATACTGGTAATTGCTTTATCTTGGTTACCTCGCTGGCAATAATGTGAACGATAGCTTCAAGGGCAATTCCATCGTTGTAGGCATGAGTGTTACCAATACTTATAGCATTGGGTTCGTGCTTAGTGGAGGAACCACTATGATCTCCCATAGTAGCGGACGATGCAGGGTGATGGGGCTTATTATTCGTTGGAGCGACGCCTTCCATGCTTTCAATGTCTGTTGGTTTTAGTCCGTTTGTTTGCGAAAGCGCGGATTTTAGATTACTGAGAAGATTCATTTGGTCTTTGTGATGTTGTTGCTGCTGCTTTTTCTTTTTCAGCTTCTTAGACTTCATACTGCTGGTCTTTGTTCCTCTTACTTCTACAGATGATGGAACTGTGGTCTCAACACCATTGCTGAGCAGTTGAGAAAGCCCCGTAGTTGGTTCAGTTGTATATTTCATCACAGTACTAAGTGCGTTTTCAAAACCGTCTTCTTTATCAAGGCTAGTTTTAGCTTCATCTTCGTTGTCTTCATAAATCATGCCGAGAGATGATATTGGACGCGAACAGAGGCCGATAAGGCTTTGGCTTTCCTGTGCTATTTCCAACTGTTGCGTTGCATCTGCGCTGCCAATGTCCGTCATGAGGTTGCCTTCACGATAGGCTCGATTTAGAGTCTTATAGAAATCTTCGTCCATTTCATGGGTATGTGAATATTCTGGCGCCGTTGTTATAGACCTTCCACTCTCCTGGCCCTCCGTATCATCAACTCGGGGGCATTCTGGCATCAGTTGGTCCTCAGTAATATCGGAGGCCGTTTGTCGAAAAAACTCTAGCTCACTGAATTCATCCAAATCAAATATGCTCGCTCTTGCTGGTGCAGTGCTACTGTAAGACGTTGTTACTGTTGAGGATACCTCTCGACTATCACGCGAAGTACTGTCGCATTTAAAGGGTTCTTGTCGTAAGTGTGCATATGAATGCGCTTTCGCCACTTGACTGGCACAGCTGTCCATGTGATTGGCTTGACTGTTAGAGGCTAAGTTACACATGCTACCTGCTGTCTGGTGCTGCTGTTCATTATTATTACTATATAAAACGCTGCTGCTGCTTATGTTTGCGGGATGATGAGAAATGCTTTCTAACAATTGCTTACCACGCGAAAATTCACATAAGAGCAGTGTTTTGGCACTTCTGCCAAGATGTTGCTGGTGCTGATGTGATGGTGAAGCCTTGTCAGAGTCTGCAAAGAGCTCTCTGAATCTGAAACCATCAATATAAGTGCTGTTGGACTGCAGGCTTCGCGGGAATGCCACATCTAATAAATGCCCGTCTAGAGATTGACATGCTAAGTATGGAATTGTCTTTGTGCCGGTGTTGCAACTCAAGGATGACGACGGTCGTTGCTCCACGAGGTAATTTGCTTGTAGTGCCTCATTTTTTAGCTCATTCAACAGCTTGTTAAACTCCCCCGTCACAGCTGCCTCGTTTATCGGATTGATTTCCTCAGAAACTGACTCAACTAATGATTGCTGTTCACTCGCCTTAGAGGCAGCCACAGCCACAGCCTCAGCAACAGATTGTTCATCAACGTAATCGAAGTCTAATGCCTCATCGCAGCTTAAAAATTCGTGCTCTTGTTCGCGTTCTTTCTGCGCATAAAGACTCACCAGATTACTGACCACGGACTGCTGCTCCAAAGAGATATGCTCAAGTTTCTCTAAACGCGTCCACATCTTGCTGTACTCGGCTGCGAGAAGATCAAGTGCTCGCCAGGCAAACTTCAATTCGGTCTCGAGCAAACTTATGCGTGTCGCAATCTTGTCCATGTAGTCCCAGATTATGTAGTCAGAGTGTTGTTGATTGCTATAAACTTCCAACAAATGCTGGTGAAAAATCGGCAAGTCGTCAACGGTTCTGCCCAAAAATAAGCTTTCATGATGCGGTGATTCAGGGTCAAGCGCTGTGGGAATGTCACTTGCCGATGGGTAAGTTGGTGCTAATGGCTGAACCATCAAGGATGCTATTGCTGACGACGATCCGCCACAATTGAGCTGAATTCGTAACTGTTTTTGTTGCTCTCGGAGTTGTTGTTGAATTTCTTGCTGTGTACTTTGACTGATCTTTAAAGCCACCGGCTGTTGCTGAAGCGATACAGGTATATCACTGAAGTGATATAGTCCTGTTGATGATGAAGTCAGCGATATCGATTCGGGCTTGCCTCCGAAAACGTAACTATTCTGTTGAATTGTCTTTTGCAATACCGTTGGCGGGCTATTCAGTTGTTGTGACGGCAGCAGCGAAACGGTATTTTTAGAATTCGATCGCTCTGCTTCGGTCCGTCGAAAGGGTAATCGCTGATCTGACATCGTCTTTGCAACAGCTGCCAAATGAACATTCGATTCGATGTAATCCTGTGTGGACTGGTTCTGATAGCGTTGTTCTTGTTGATGTTGATGGTGTTTCAGTTGCTTTTCGTCATGAAAGTTCTCATTTGAATTCATGATCGAATTTAAATTCATCACGAAGTTACTTGTTTAAACTTTTTTTTTAATAAGAGTATTGCAAATGTAATAGCAAGCCAACTGTGCAGGTGTGGCCAATTACGAAGAGTTAATATCTATATTCCACACGTATATGTATACATATGTATATGGTTTTTGTGTTATAGATTTAGGGAACTGTTTCAGAATTTAGCTGTTATTCTAGTTTAAAAAATTTTCTAATTTTTTAAAAGTGAAACAAAGCCCCAAAAAATTAAATAAGGACCTAATTTGGTTAAACTGCCAAAAATTAAATAAAGTCTTAATTTGGTTAAACTGCCAAAAAATTAAATAAAGCCCCAATTTGGTTAAACTGCCAAAATTATACAGAAATTCATCCGCTACGAAGCAGAGGCTGGACTTTATGGTAGATTTAATACACGCAGAGACGTTAGACGTTGCAGAAGAACGTTAGTAATCAAATCTGTCATGTATTACAATGTACATACAACTTAAGAAATCGAGATGTTTGAGTTGTAAGGAATAAAAAAATAATTTTTTTGTGACATGGAATAGTATGGATGGCGGACGGTATGGATGGAATAACTGAAATGCAAAGTTTGCAAATAGCAGACATATCCTATTTAACGACCCTCGTTGTATTTATCGTTTACAATTTGCCTTTTTATTTCACCTTTTTATAAAAACGCATTACTACACTTTTATTATTAATTAAATATTTTTTTTAATTACTATTCGCCTCAGGATATATGATGTAATCATATCATTATCTGATATCATATAAGATTAACTTATAATACTTTCATTAAATGGACAGGAAATGTAATTTTTTGTGCGTGTGTGGCCTTAAAACCTTGCCACTGCCGGAGAGCCAACTTAATAGCAAGCAAATATTGGTTACACTCAGTCAATCTCTATGTGAGTCGACAGCCACACACAACAGCCCACAAACCCTTGCAGCACACACAACACAACGAAAATTCATGTTCCGAAGAAGTTTCACACATATACAATATCACATGTGGCTTTGGAAACAGAAAACCGCCTTTTTACACATTTTTTACAGATTTAGGCGTTTTTTCTTTATTTTATTAGAGTTCATAAATCTTTGATACGGCTTTCCTATGACCAGCAATTTTTGACAACCGGTTTAATGAGCTGAAATCGTCGGCAGGGGTAGCAGAAAATGATGAAACTATAAACTATAATTTTAATCCAGGCTCTATCTGCAGCTTTTTAGAATGTGTGCTAAAGCTCTTCTTCTCTGAGGATGTGCCTGATGTCAAGTCATGAGAGCGACATACGGTTTGTCATCTACGGAGACGGCTGTTTCAACTATTTACCCTTTTTTAATTTGCATTAGACAGTTCTTTATTTTTATATCTCCGAACTAACATTATTGTATACACACAATTTTCGTGAATTCTTTCTGTTTATTATAAATTATTTTATCTCTCTTTGGATTGCAAACGTTAGGAAATTATTTAAAATAACTATTTTTTTGATTCCAGAGGAAACAAAACAGATTTTTTTTGTAACTCGTAGAATTGGAAATTAATATATACAGACGAAAAATCTTCTAATTTCAGCTCAGTTGCTTGTTGACTTGCTACTAGGGTCATCCATCTGACAATATGACTGTGTATGTGTTGAATATAAGAAAAGAAGTCAGAGAGTGAGAGAGAAAGTGAGAGAGAACGCACACGCTTTGTGGCTTTTTAATACTAACCCAGCAGGGTGAAAATATGTAAGTTATAGGGTGGATGGTTAATCAAAACACAATTTTGAGGAACAAATGAAGCAACTAAGCGTATTCTATGTACATACATATGAATGTACGAGGTCTGTTCAAAAAGTATCGCGAATTTTAAATTCCTGCGGGCTACGTACACATATTCGATTTTTAATTTTTTTATGGCGCTATGTTTGTACTCATGTCCCTCACTTATGCTGACAAGTTCGGCCACTTTGAATAAACTATAATAAACTAGACTAAACTTGTTCTTTAGTTCTAATAACTTAAGCTTTTCTGAAATTATAATCAAGAATATACATTTCTATTTTTCTATGTCACTTTTAGTGGCGCGGTATTTACCAAAAAGACGACAGCTTGCTGGCCAAATTTTCAACAGACAACAATTTTAAAAGCCGAAATTTAAAACTTAAAAAACCAATTTATGTGTCGCCAAAATGGATTTAAATAAAAATTTTTAAAGACGTTCAGGCTTTCAAAGGCTCTATCACCAAAGAAATTGTTTTTCCTAACAGGTTAGGAAACTATTTATTTGAGTACATGCGTGCGCATGGTCGTTGACTTGCAAAATGGATGTATGTAGAAAGAATCTCTATTAGATTTTACGTTTGCTCCACATCATATGTTCAGTTGAATTGGAAGTTCTCGTAAGCTTTTTTTGAAGATAAGTATTTATAAACATAAACAAGAAAGAGACTTTCGTCTGCCTGGCCACAGCATATTGGCTCCGGCCAATAGAGTCCGCCAGAATTCGACGTCAACGTATTGCTATGGTCCAATGAAAACTTTGACTTCATTCAATTTACTGTACTAAAATGTAAGCAAACTGCTGTCAAATGGGCTGACGCAGTCGAAAAGTTGAAAGTTCAGCAACTTTCGACTTCGACTTTGACGGATGCGTTTCTTAGGGGCCGATGTTCATAAGAAAGCATACATTGAACTCTGACAGTTCAGAACTTCAAAGTCGAAGTCTGACGGACTTTATGGGCCGGAGCCATATCTGCGATGTAATTTCTTTCTTGAGATATGCTATAATCAGACTCAAGGCGGCGGTTTGCGATGTCGGCGATGCAATCATCGCTGCCATTTGCTTGTCGGCTGCACAAAATCACAACTACGATGGACGTGAACAAACATTTATGTCCACGCACTTACTTTATCAGTTTTTTATTTATATTCCTCCTAATGTTATATATTTACGCAATGCAATTCTTTTCTGTTTGAAATTTCTTTTCGTTAGCTAGAAAATCTAAACAAACAACTTGTAACAAGAACCAGACCAGCGACAAAAGCCGCCAATGTCGAAGCAGACCGTAGCTGGGAAAAGCGTTTTGTACCGCTGTCGACCTCTACCACTAAGAAATTATTTTTTTTCTTGCTTCCCATAAAAGCAATGTAATTTTTGACATTTGTTAGCTGTAGCATCCCTACGCCGCATTGGTTCTGAGTACCAAGGTTTATACTCGTACTTCTACCGTTCACTGGAATATTTCTTATTTGAGAAAGAGAAAAATCATTCTAATAATGTTGGCGAATAGTAATGTTGTCAAAGGACTTTTAACGCTAGAAAAATAACGTGAGTGTTTTTGACGTACAACTCTGTCTTTTTTTTGTCTAACTCAGTGTTGTCTATTTCACTTGAAGGGTCTAAGAAACACTCTTTGGTTCTACCGTTGCGTTTTAAATATTATGATTGTGATTTTCCAATAAAAAATTGTTGTCATTTTGAAGTTATATCAATTTCTTCTCACATATAAAAATATAGTTATAACTAATAGAATTTAAAATTTATTTAATATAGTAAAGTCGCACTAACGTGAACTCAAAAAACCATGGCCAGAAACGCGGCAGTCGATAGCGAGTAAGCAATCGAGTAAAATAAGATTTCGATATGTGTTGAATCAGCTACATATATGTATGTTTCGCATGATAGCAGTCGATTCGAGTCGAAGCCAAATTGTTTAATATCGAAACTAGCTGAACAGCTGTCGTAGAAATTCGAAATGTCAAAATGTAAGCGTGTTTACATATTAGCAACGTTTCAATAAATATTATATAAAACTTCCCAGCAAACAATATATGTCTTTCTAGACTCAGAAAAGAATCATATTTCTGAACAATTACGCTCTTTATGAACACATAAAAGAGTCAGAAATGAACGTTTTTTCCTTCCTAGACTATCCTTAGAAAATAGTCCTAAATAAGATTTAGAAAAGACTCATAAAATTGTGCGTTTTGGGAGTTTAAAATTTAAAAAAAAAAGTAATTATTTCTGAGCCTTTTATAATTCTTTTCGGAGCATTTTATGATGCTTTTCTTAGCATTTTATAAATCTTTTAGGAGCCTTTTATGATTCTTTTCTGAGCATTTTATGACTCTTTTCTGAGCCTTTTACGTATATGATTGTTGTCTGAGCATTTTATGATTCTTTTCTGTGCCTTTTATGATTATTTTGTGAGCCTTTTGTGATTCTTTTCTGCCCACAATTTAAATCCTTCCAGACTCCAAAAACATTCATATTTACACATGTTGTAATATGCAATTAAGGCCTTCTTAAATTATTTAAATTAAAATTAATTTAATAAAAATTGAAATACAGTAGAGTCGCGGTAGCGTGAACACCGGCTAATGTGAACATCCGGCTAGTGTGAACTCGAATTTCTTAACATTAAGCTCCTTATAACGAGAACTTCTGTGACTCGATAGCGTGAATAAATTTCTTTATCACTTTCATTAATGAAAAGAATAACTGCAATTCTGTTTCACACACTAATTGTATATTTCCCAACATTCCCAACGTATCGAGCAACGTTATTGTATTCCTAGTTTCTTCAATTTCAGTTTGCGTAAGAATGTCAAACAAAAGACCTGTGTATCTTACTTTGAGTGAAAAGGCTACAATTTTAGATCAAGTTGATACATATAGATCATGATATGGTATATTGATATAGATATATGATATTGATATATATACTTTAGGTTCAGTAACAGACTAACGAGAATGGGTCAACGAAAACCCAGCACCTGACAATGTAAATGTATCGTAAAATGAATTTAGTGAGCCTGAAATTACGAAACATTTAAATTAGTTCGAAAACGGCAATTTCATCTCCTAACACTGTTATACAGTGGGCTAAGGCATTGTATCGAATACTAAAAAATGGATTAATGAATTGATTGTATCGAACACACAAAAATGGTTTAATAAATGACACTTTTTTGTAAACAAGAATGAAGTCGTTCGAAAAACTCTATTAAACTCATACTATTTTGGCACATTATTATGTACTGAAAATGACCCGGTAACGTCAACAAATTCGATACTGTTAACAGGCCTGGTTTTTTTGAGTTCACGTTACTGCGACTCTACTGTATGTGTATTTTCCTCACAACACACAAATTGTTGAAAAAATTTAATGATGATAATTGTTCATCCCGTAGCAGAGTTCATGAGTAGCTTACGCGTTTCAAAGAGGGTCGTGAGCCGCCGGAAGATGATGAACATGTTGTTCAACCAAAACCAGTGATAAGTCAAGATAATGTACAAAAAGAGTGTGATTTTATCAAAAATGATAATTTTTCAATTGAAATAAATTTTTTTACTTTACAAGCAAAGTTTGAAAAAGAGAAATCAAGTAGACTCACAATATAGACATAAATATGAGTCATTTCGGTGTCCTAAATAAGAGTGTAAGTCCTAAATAAGAGTGAAAAAAAAATTTAAGCTCATATTTTCCTCATAAAAAAGATTGTTGAGTCAAAATATTTTAATGGCAAGAGTCTTTTCGGAGTCATAAATTTGTACATTCATATTCGAATCATATAAGACTCTTTTCGGAGTCCTTTTTTGCAGCACACATATTTTCTTCCGAAAAAGGAGTCTTTTTTGAGCTCATAAATATGAACGATCCTAAAAATTTTTCCTGGGTTAACATTATATTTTAGGAATTCTGTCCTTCTACAATATTTACTTTCATCGGATTCTGAGGACGAAGTGTATACTTTAAATGAAAGGATAATTCGAAGGACATTTAGAGATAGGAGCAAGGCATTTTCCCTGACTGATTTAGAATGGGTAATATTTTATGATATCACTTTAGCTAAATAATATATTTGCAGATTTATCAAAAGATTTCGGTGGAAAAGATGGAACAAAAGGATGCCCAAAATTGATATTTTTTAATGCTGAGGGCACAACAGGGGGTATCTCAAAAATGTTTACTTCTATTTAAAGTTATGTATATACTCGTATGTACATATGTATATCCTTAATTGCAGTAATCGGCTGTATTGATGGAACCACATAGGCTTGAAAAATCCAATTCAAAATGAACATGTGTTTTTCAACCGGAAAGAATATAAAAACACAGGCTTAACTCAATGATTGTCTGTTTGCATTTTTTATGTAATTTATGCTTCTAACAGATCTAACATATCTTATGTTCTAACAGATCTGCGACCACACTTCTCGAATTAATGCAATAAACTCAAAATATGGTGACTGAGTTTCCATAACAAATCTCATGACTCATTTGTTTGGAAAAATAGTGATCAGCGAAATTACTTCATTCAGAAGTCCTCAAAATGAAACCGGTGAAGTCCAATATAGTGATGTACACTCCAAGGCTAGACCTATAGTGGAAAGAGTCATTGAAGTGCTAAAAGGACGCTGAAAGGAAGAAATAGGGTTGTGCTTAATGAGTCCGGAGCCGGATCGGACATGAAACATGTTTTTTTAGGTCCGGACACATGTCCCCGGACCTTTTAAATTTCTTTGTCTTTCCAATTCCAATTTACAGTTTTAAATTTTTATGTATTTTAACATTAAATATCAATTAAAGTTTTGTACAAGCATAAAAAATTGTCCTAAAATGAACTGCAAAAATTCAAACGGCTTACAAACATTCAAACAGGTCGCAATAGGTTTTGACAGCTTCAGCAAACACACTACATTCTCACAAAATAAAGTTTGTATTAATTCCGGACACATCGGACACATTAAAGAAAATAGGTTTTGACAGATTCAGCAAACAGACCACATTCTCACGAAATAAAGTTTGTGTCAAGTCCGGACACATCGGACACATTAAAGAAAATTTTTCGGGGTGGTAGGAAACAAGTCCGACACCGGACATATGTCCGGGACACATTAAGATCCGAACCTACCCATCCCTAAGAAGAAATGATCTTTACAAAAGTTCGGACAAAAATTCGGGACAAAAAAAAAATCCATTTGTAATTAAGTAGATTTAGCAATTTAATAATCATTTTTTTGCTTGCTTATTAGTAGCTCCAATTTTAAAATTTTTTTTTATGAAGTTTTTTTATCTTCATATTCATATCGTGTTCAAATTCATTAATTTTAAGCGATCTCTGCTTGAGAGATCTTCAAATGTCGAGCTTTTCATTTAGCACCATATTGAAAGCTTCGGTTGTTTTAATATTCTCCTTGAGAAGAGAAAGCTTCCTTTTGCCTTTAATTCCAGCTTCCATTGCAGTCGCTTGCAAAAACTGCTCCTCCCGCCGGTTCTACTCTTGGAGGCTTTGTTGAAAGATATCTTCTTTTTTATTATTTGTTTTTGGTCAAAAGAAACCTATAAATAAGCAGACGAAACAATTATAAATGCTGAAAGGATGGAAACTATTCAAAAATTTTAATATATTACCTTAAGCCATGACCGGACATCATTAACTGACGGACCCACTTAATTTAATTAATTGTCAAGTGTTCCCATAGGCGGTGGCTCGTTGCCTTTCCTTTGCCGCAATTCGGCAATAGGTTGCGTGCAAAATTTAGATGCTCCAACTTTGCACGAAATTTATTTTGATCGTATTTGCCATAAAAATATTCATCAATATCTCTTTTATTACACCATTTTATATATATACTTACATACTCGCAGTTTTCTTTAAATATTTTCTTTCTTTCGTATTTTTAAATTTTCAATTAAAATTTCTCGACTCAACGTTTTCTAATTTGATTTTGACAGATATTAGTCGGCAGTATACTCTCTATCGACTCCCAGCATGCCAAAATCGTCAATTTCGAAAAATTTCACTCGCTATCGACTGCCGCAATTCTGGCCCAGGCCTGTTCACAGTATTGAATTTCTTGACGTTACCGGGTCAATTTCAGTATATATTTATATTCCGAAATAGAATGAATTTGACAGAGTTTTTCGAAGAACTTCATTCTTTTTTACAAAAAAGTGTTATTTAATTGTGATATTTTTGAGTATTCGATACAATCAATTTATTAATCCATTTTTTAGTATTCGATACAATAGCTGCGTTCCTTTTACCTAATCTAATCCGGATATTTGTTGTAAAAATTGTGTGAAAGTGGTCAAATTGAGTCACGTACACCAACATTTGGAAGACGAAATGACTAAACTGCAGGAAATTTAATCACGTACACCGAAATTTGGAAGATGAAATGACTAAAATGTAGGAATGTGCCTTGCAGTGCCTTCACAAATTTTTGCATCAGCGCCATCTAAGCGTCAAATCCAGACAAGCACCTTTGGATTACAATTTCTAACCGTTTCTAATCGTAATCGAAAGCAGGATTAGAAATTTGTATGCAAACTGTTCTAATCCGAAGTAAAAGGAACGCAGCTAATACTTCGAACAGTATTATGTGATATATAACAGTATTAAAGGATGAAAATTCCGTTTCGCACTAATTTTAGTTAAATGCTCCATAATTTCAGGCTCCCAAGATTTATTTTCCGATACACTTATATTCTAAGGTTTCGGGTTTCCATTGACCCATTCTCGTTAGTCTGATACTTAACCTAAAGTATTACACTAATTTCAAACCAAATTTTAATATTTCTAAAATTACAAAGCTAAAGGTTTATTGAATTGAACAAATTTGCTGTTTCAGACAAAGGATTTAAGGTTTAAATCTTATCTTGTTTGATCTCTTAATATGGGAGACAGTTAAAATCCCGAATTACAAAATCCCGAAACGACAAAACTCCGAAAAATTTTAAAATCCCGAAACGACAAAATCCCGATGCGACAAAGTCCTGAAATGATAAAATCACCGGTAATCGATGTGAATGTGATCTTTCTTGCAAAATAACTGGCATATGGTGTGAACATGAGCTCAACCGACCCAGTATATAGAAGTTCTATGGTGGTGCCACCTTTCGGGGCCAAATCTGACTACAAACCACAAAGTATTCGTGGTTTTGTTTTGAATTTTTTTTGCCACAAAATTTTAGCCTTTTCACTCAAAGGTCAAAAGGAGACACACAGGTCTTTTGTTTGACATTCTTACGCATACTGGAATTGAAGAAACAAAGAATACAATAATGTTCCTCGATACGAGGAATGTTGGGGAATATTCCGTAATTGTGCGAAACAGAATTACAGTTATTCTTTCCAGGAAGAAAAGTGATTAAAAAAGTTATTCATGCTATCGTGTCACAGAAGTTTACGTTATAAGGAGCTCAATGCTAAGAAGTTCGAGATCTCACTAGCCGGGTGTTCACATTTATCGGAAGTCATTATGCTTGGAAGTCATCGTTTATTATTCCTTTGCATAAATCTGGTAATAGACATCTAATAAATAATTATCGTGGAATGGCAAAGCTCAGTGTATTTCCGAAACTATTTAAGAAGATAATTACGGATACAAATTGCTCACTCTGTTTGTTCTTCAATTTTGCCTGTTGGAATTGGTATCAGAAACAATCAATAAGTTTATGCATTCTAATTCTAGACGGATGTTATTCATACAGACTTCAGTAAAGCTTTCGATGTAGTTAATCATAAGCTTCTTATTATGAAACTGAAGTTTTTTGGATTTCCTGGATCTCTTGTGTATTGTATCCAGTCGTAAAGGAGCCATTACCATTGGGACCGTTGCTGTTTGTAGTTTTCATAAATGTTCTTCCAGCAGTTATTGTAAGGTTAAAGTTATTGCTTATGTTTGCTGATGATGTGAAGCTATTTTTATCCTGTTTATTAAAGAGGTGGTGCCTTGTTACTTCAGTCTGATTAAGATTTCCTAATTGAATGGTGTAACCCAAACTACATCGATCTAAATTTAAAAAAGTGTAAACAAATTACATTTGCCCGCTGTTTGATTTCTTCGTTCCGTAACACTATTGGCCGTTGGAATCTGAATGGAGCTGAGACTGGCAATGATCTGGGAGTAGTTCTAGATCGGAAATTACGCTTCTATAGCCATATAAGCGGCGTAAGCAAATAGTACATTGGGATTTATAAAACGATGGGATAAGGAATTTGATGACCCTATATTACTAAGTTACTGTACATCTCTCTGGTGAAACCGATTCTGGGTAATGCCTCGCCTGAAATTGTTGATGAAAGCGTGAACTTATCGTCTTATCAATCCCGACTATTAAACTTGCTAACTATACTATTAAACTTGCAAACATTTGTTAATCATGGAATAATGCTAAATGCTATTTTGTCGTGAGCTGTCTCTCCGGTGTTACGAATTGTTTCCTCATATTTGTCAGCCAACATTCAACTTAATGTCCCTTCTTCCTTTTTATTTGTATATAAAATTATTTTATGTAAAATTAACTGTAGTTATTTACAAAATTAGAAGTAATTCAATCAGATTCAGATTTTATGATGCTTCCAGGAACTTGTTTGTAAAGTCTGTCCATAGGACTAATTATGCCAGTAATGAGCCGCTAGCTAGGCGCTTACATTTATGTAATACTTTTGCATCCATCATCGATTTTTAAGTTGCGGAGGCAAAATTTAAATTAAACCTATTTACTCTCTTTAATTAGATTTTAAGAATGTGGTATGCAGCAAGAATGCTTCTGTAAATAAGCTAAATAAATAAATAAATAAAAAACACAGTCAATGAGAGCAGTGCCAGTGAGACCTAATATCAATAGTTCGTACGGGCCGTCACGTTACGATACGATTTGAATAATCGCTTACATTGGCCGCAACGCAAGATAGGTTACTCGATTTTGCAAGCTACGTCACGTTACGTTTTGACTAATTTAACCTTTAGAGCTAAATTCCTTAGCTTTTAGTGCAGATCTAAATCTGAAGATGTATTGTCGGGTTTATTGCACTAGAGAAAGTCATCTAAACGATGACTCCACTGTAATACAATATCCGACGAGGAGGTTTTTATTAATAATGCAACGTTTTAAATGATTACAGGGAGCGAAATTTACTAGCTGAAAGTGAAATGAAAATTATCGTCACTTGCCCACTTTCTCCTCATTAAACACTGCTTTACAGGTATAGAGCAAAGGTAGAGCATAACGAACGCGTCTCTGAGAATATAGTCGTTTTGGCTATACTTAAAGACTCTGTGTAAGTCTTTCTTGGTTCTCAGGAGTTAGCTTTTCGTGGCGATAATGAAACGGTACAATCCAATAATAGAGCCAATCACATTGAACTTCTTCATTTGATGGCTAAATACGACAGCAAACTAGAGCGACATTTATCTGAAGCTTCCGTTTTCAAAAGAACTTCTAATGCTATACAAAATGACCTAAATAATTCAATAGCAGATGTTATAAAGGGTGTTTTTTTAGCTTAGATAGAACTTTCCATAGGGACAACTGTCAATACAAGCTGTCCTTCTGACTGCTCTTGTTGTTATTTAAGTTCAGTATAGTCTGGCAAATCATCATGAATTGACTCACGCTTGAAAAACGCTACCAAATTATCCAAATTTACTTTGAAAATCAGGCGTCGATTCGAGCAACTTATAGACGACTTCGTGAGTTTTATTTTTTGTTTGAAAATATGGATGACATTGATCCAGGCGAAATGTGGTTCTAACAGGATGGCGCTACCTGCCACACGGTGACGGTAACCTTCGACTTATTAAAATCAAAATTAGGCGAAAACTTGATTTCGAGAAATAGACCTGTCAATTAGCCTCCAAGGTCGTGCGATTTGACACCTCTTGATTATTTCCTGTGGGGTCACGTGAAGTCACTGGTTTATGCTGGTAAACTAGCAACAATTGACGCCTTGGAGGCCAACATTATCCGTGTTATTTGTGACGTACGGCCAGCAGTACTCGAAAAATTGAATCAAAATTGGACGTTCAGAATGCACTACGTCAAGAACAGCCGCGGTGGCCATATGCCTGAAATCATTTTCAAATGTTAATGTCATTTCTTGATCTTTCGAGTGAATAAAAAAAATTTTTATTAAATTTTATTAAAATAAAATTTTTTGTTATATTTTACCATTTGAAGTTCTATCGGGCTTAAAAAACACCCTTTATTACACTATTGCAAAACAAACTGTTGATCTCGTTATAAGACGAGGACAAAATATTGAAGACTTTGAGTTGCGATATAGGAGAAGTTTTTCGAAATAAATCACACATTTTCTACACAAATCTATGTTCGGTTTAATTCCAAGAACGTCAAAAGAAATTATCAAAAGATATTTCCAGTGGAAGCCCTGAATAGCCTCAAAACTTCATAGGAAGCCTTTTTTTAATTATGTAAAATTTAACAAGTAAGAGCGTTATCTTCGGCGTGGCCGAAGCTCATATACCCTACACCCGCATCTGTCGAAGTGATAAAAAGTGGGCGGGTGACACCTACTTTTTTTAAATTTACAGGGAGTAAATTTTTTTCTATTAACTCATCTACAACACCGTTTTTCGTACTAAACACCTCATTATATGGTATAGTATATAAGTGGGCGTGTCACGCCCATTTTTTAGAATATATTTTAGTCTAAGATGGTGGACTCGGAAATAAAATTTTTGCTGAAAATTCGGTCTACAAGGTGAGAAATTGAGCTAAAAGCACGGATGAGTGCATATTTTCTATAAAAAGTAGGCGTGGCACTGGTCCGATTTTCCTAATTTTTAATACCAAACAGCATAGGATAACAAAGAATATTCGTACCAAATTTCATGATGATACCTCTATTCGTTCTCCTGTAATCGTGATTTCCACAGACAGACGGACAGACAGACAGACAGACAGACAGACAGACAGACGGACGGACAGGGCTAAATCGACTCAGGAGGTGATTCTGAGCCAGAATATATATACTTTTGTATACCTGCCACGCCTCCTTTAATGCGTTACAAACGGAAGCACAAAGTGAATATACCCTTATCCCTTCGGGTGTAGGGTATAAAAATGAACTAAGCGTCTTTTTCTCCAGTGCTCAGTTTAGTCAAATTTTTGTAAAAGATATCACTGCAATTTTAATTAATTTGGATCTTGAAGACACTTTTTCAGAAATTTTTCAATTAAGTAGCTTACTACTAACGATTGACTGCTACAGCATCAAGTAGTTTCATTGAAAGATCCTTTTCTGCACTAAGATGAATAAAATGCTAGAGGAACGCTAGAGGAAGTAAATATTGCCTCAGACATTTTGACGTATAGCATGCAAATTTTAATTTGTTAAAACGCAAACCTTTCAATTTGTCGAAACGCAAAAAGTGACTTAAACACTTTTACAATTATGAGCACAATTAAAGGGTATTATGGCACAATTATGGGTATTTCTTTAAGGTCGCAGCATATAAAGGGTGCTTTCCAATAGAGGCGGGTCGATATTGACAGTCGGTGGCGGCCATGTTGCTATGCCGGCGTTTGTAAAATCTGCTGTTTAAGATACAGTCAGTAGCGCCAAATCACCGTGGCAAGTCACATGATTTAGCAGCACGTCCAAAGGATAAAAATGTTGACAATTGTCAACATCGACCCTTCCCTATTGGAAAACCCTTCAGAAAACAAACGCTGTAAATCTGGTACGAGTATGTAGCACAGACGTTAAATTTAAGGCTTATAGATTCCATTTTAGATACGAATTTACTTTAATACACAGGGGGCTCCCCCGTACTGACCCTCTTTTACTGGCCTGGTCGAAAGAAGCCGTGCGAAATATAGTGCATATAACAGCGAAGAAAAAATGCTATAGAGGTGTTACACCATAGAATTACTCTCTTTACAGAGAGATAACAGGTAGTGTAAATAGAAACAACTAACTTGAAAAAAACGTAATCAACACATTTGCGAAACACACTCGTGAAAATATGTGAAATATTGCCTTAACTTAGTCCAAGTTTAATGTTTAATGGCATTTCTTACATTTATTGCGTTATACGTTTGATGTTGTTTTAATAAAGTACTTAGTTTTCTAGTTCGTTCCACCGAGGACAATCTGTGAGGACGATGAGTTGAAAATGTATGTGACTGCTGCTCGGTCGCAGCATTTATAGCTTCTTTCGATGGACTTGTGTTTTCTATCGGCCTAAGGCTGAATATTTGAAATAAATACATTTGAAGAGAATTTTTTTTTCTTATATCGGTTCGAAATCAATTCTCAGAAATAATATTCTTCACCGCCAACGCAACACGAATAAATACTTAAATGAATTTCTGCGAATAACGTCAACGATCAAGGCTGAACAGGCAAGGGGCGACGGGCTTTTCGACAAAGTCCCCGCTGAGTTTTCTGCCCAATGTAATAAAAATGTTAATGTGTTCATGGTCGGAAAGCAGTAGCTAATGCATGCAATTGATAAGAAGTGTTTTTAACAACAGAACACGTACAGCCAGCATAGCTTGTGCATACTTTAATTGAAACATTTACTTATTGGGCACAGCACTCTGCAAGAAGCCCTGAATACAACAAAAACTGAATGGAATTGCTTTCATCCCTACACTAAAATTTTGAATTGAAAAAATTTCTTTTCCCGAACACACGTTTCGCGTCCAAAGTGCAAAAACTGTAATCAGGTGTACGCAAAAAGTATTTTCTGGGAAAAATTATATATCGCAATTTTTAATTTTCTCAACAACTCAACAAGGCCTTAGACCTTAGGACCTAGATCCTTTCTGTTTGATGCATTTTTTCCGCATTTATTAAAAAGATTACTACACCTATTCACGTAATTTTTTGAAAAAATGCGACTAAACATTTTGTTTTCGAATTTTTTTTTTAATTTAAATGAATTTTCTCAAAAACTGTTCGACCTCTAAGGAACCTAATTTCAGAAGCGTATTAAGGACAGGATATTTTGGTTTTTTAAAAAATAGAAACAGAAATTACCTTGCTGTCCCGTTATTTTTTGAGAATTTTTTTTCGATTTTAAGTCGTTTTAAGAAAATCATCTCTAGCCCCGTAAGAGAGAGAAAATAACCACTCTCAGACAACGTTTTCTTGTCTTGACTCAATCTTGACATGCCCTAACCTTCTAAAGCAACTTATGCGGAACACCCTGTTTATTGGGATATATGAAATACATAAAGTAAAACTTTATTAATTACCAGCCTCATAATCAGTGTTTCAAGTTTAGCCCCGCTTTTGAAAGGCGCCCGATATTTGGAACTACGTAATGGCCTCGCAAACTACGCTCGTTATTTAGGCACAAGTAACAAAAGTAGTAAAGTACTTTTGCAAATAGGCACAACCATATTTGTATATTGTTTACATATATAATTGTGTGAAATTTCAGGCACACTTTATTTTATTCGCTCAGGTTAACTACCCTGCGAAATATTGACACTTAAAGTAGGGAAAAAACACACAATGTGCAACTGGTCAGACAATAGCAGGGCTAAATTTTCAATAAAAAAAACGGTTCCAGCGGATCCAGGCGCGTCAAGTATGTATATTTTAGGGATTTGTTCACAATACTTTCAAAAACAATAAACTCTAGGATAAACTCTAGGACTTATAATGTTCCATAATTAAAATTTATATAAAAAAATAGCTTTTTCCAAAACTTACCAAAATAATTTTTACCGAAGAAACAAACAAATTTTATAATTTTTACCATATAGGATTATAATTTTTCAGCTACACTTTACTTTGTTGTTAAGTTATGTTAACTACTTATCGAGATATTAATACTAAAAGTACGTCAAAACTCTTTACTTTTCAGAGAATTAAAAAAATTCTTATACAACTGCCCACCAAAAGTTTCCTGTTAAGGTTTTGACCAAGTTCTTCTAGTTTTTTAAGTATTGAACTATTCACATTCTAAACAAAATGGCATATCAAATTTTTAAAAAACCCCAAGCCCGACTTTGTGGCCGCGGCTTCGAAGCGTTAGACCACTGTTAGACACGACTGAGGCTTTATTGTTATTAGTCGTGGTAGTACAAAATGCATATAAATTAGGAGTGTTGCATCTTTTTGTAATTATAATTTAGGTGTATATTTACATGTGTGTATATGATTTGGTAGATTTGATTTGATGTAGATGTATATATGATTTTGTATGTATAAAGTTTCAGTTTACACCGCCAAAAATGGTAGCTGGTGCTGCAATCAGATTCTTTTAACTTTTAGCATCTTTTTTAAAACTGTCAACATGGGTTTCTAAAAACGAGATACATATTTTGCCTTCCCGCAGCTTTACTTGGGACAATGGGAAAAGCTACTTGAGAACGGGGCGGTATTGTCACGTAATACATACCGATTACTAAATTGTTGGCTTTTGCTGTTGTGTTTTTGTTTCGCGTTTTTAAAAAGCCTTCAATTTCCTTAGCTGGAGGTAATAAGGATTGGTATTATACGATACTAGCTATCGTTTGCTGCTTTACTAACATGATGTAAACCAAATTTGATTAACCCTTCTGTCAGCGGAGAATATTTCTCTGCCATCCATGAGAAGGAATACTCGTATGTGTATTCTTATAACAAAGGTTTCATTCTTAAAAAGAAAAATCTATACATATCAGGTTATTTACAATAAAAGTGAGGTACTTCTGATAATAATTTTGTTGGAAAGATTTTACAATCCTTAAACAGTATGTTTTCATTATATCGTATCCTTCGCGATATCATAAATACCATTAGTATTAGTAAAGTATTAGTAAAGGCTTCATTTCGATTAGATAAATTGGTTTTTAGTGTTTAATTAAAAAAAATTATGTACATATTATGCACCCGTAATAATTTTAGATGCCATAGTAACATGCTAGTACTGTTTATAGTAATAAATCTACTATGATAGTAACATTGTTATACTTACATTAAGTTGCATGATGACCTTGTTGTAGGCCCAGTGCCATCGTTTTTTGGCCGTTACTTCGGAGGAGCGTATCATTTTCTTAATGTGTCCACCAACCACTTCTTCGGTTTCGCCACGAATTAGAACCTTCTTCTTTTTAGCGATTCGAGGCAGTTCCATCGTTTGGTCATCATTTTCTAGCAGATCCTTGCTGGATCTGCGGCTGAGAGCCACGCTGGCCTTTCCACTTACAGACACCTCGGCATTTGAGCCGAGAGTTTCATCTTCATCCTCCTCGAGTATGATGTTGTCCGTTTTTTTTATTTGTGGATGCACTGTTGATGCAGTTGATAGCATGCCTCCAGCCTCTGTTGTTTCGGTTTTGCCTTGAGTCATGGACTTTAGTTCATTCTTAACTTGGACTTGTCTTAGGCCTCCCATAATGCCGCCGCCGCCACTACCGCTAGAAGTCTCCTCCAAGTAGTTGCCACTATCTTCGCTAGGGTAGTTATCATCAATGTAATCGTCGTGGCTTTCTTCGATATACTCCAGGGGTGGTTGCTTCTGATGCTGATTGGCCCTGTTTTTCAAGCCCCGCTGCAGCAGTAAAGCCTCCTGATCTTGCTGCTCTCTCTCAAGATACTGCAATTCATCCTCCTCATTGAAGTAATCCTCTCGGTAATCATAATCATCATTTGTGTGTTCATAATAACCGTTTGCAGCTACTGCCATCGACTCTTGCAAAGAGTGCCTTGGCAACGGTGTCGTCTGCTGTTGGTCCATATAGTAATCATTCTGTTCACTATCCATCCGATAATTCGGCCCTTCGCCGCCAACATATTCATTGATATAGACATCCTCGTCGACGACGACGTCTTCATCATCAAATATTTCTGTTGGCTGTCGCTTTATGATATAGCCCGATTTGGAATTGATGGTGGGCAGTTTTTTACCGGTGGACCCCACTGGCGGCACCGTTGAAACCATAAGATTCCCATTTTGTGGGTCGTAGTAGTTATTGCTATAGTTATTGTTGCAAGTGCTTATATTAACCGCAGCAGCAGTTGTTGATATAGTCGTCGTAGCGACTTCAAGTTGCTCTTTGCAATTGTCATAGTCATTATGGTATTGTTCATCGATTTGAGGGTATATTGTCGTGGCGACACCACACGTTGACGTTGTTGAAGGCGCTGGGGGGACTTTTTGCTGCACCACGGCCGTAGCAATGGAAGCACCTTGATTTACCACCTGTGTTGCTGATTGCACAGCAGCAGCCGCTTTTCCTAAGAACGAACCAAACATACCGCCGCTGCTGCGCATACTACTTCTAGTAGTTGCTTTCGTTGTAGGTTGTTGTTGCTGGAAGGGGGTAGAGGTAGCACCAGTCAAAGACGAGAGCAGTGTGGTGGGTTTGCCCGATGTTGCCGATGTTGCTGTTGGTGCAACTGTGGCCGATGTGCTCCAAACACTTGACTCTGTTGCTGCTGCTGTTATTGTCATTGAACTTCGACGTGGCAGTTCGGATGTGGTCGATGTAGTCAACGTCTGATGCGCTGTCGTTATTTCCAATGTTTCACCACCACTACTTTTCCGTTCAGTGTCGTAGCTGCCATTGTAGGAGCTAGCTTTCTCCGTGATGTCTCCAGTAGCAATGTAGTCGCTCTCACTGTAGCCGTACTCATCATAACCATATTTGTAGTCCGTGCTGTAATCGACAATTTTGGTGGTATGGTGTGCTGCGAAGCTATCATGCTTCTGCGTTTGCGACTCCATATATTCTTCATTGTCGTACAAGGGTGCAGCAACAACGGGCGAGGCTAGCAAAACGTGGCCGTTGTAATAAGCAGCGCTGTTAGTGTCGGAGACAACAGCGTACGTTTTGTCGGTTGTGTAGAGCGGTGAGCCGCCTGACTTCATGCTGGTGGTTGATCCTTCCATCCCTTCGCTGCTGGCAGGATCGTGGCTTGTGACTTGTAGAGGTAATTTTTCGGTATGTTTTTCTATTAGCTGGTGTTGTTGTTGTAGCGCGCTTTCTGTGCCGCTAGTCACCGCAGTTGCCATGTTGCTTTCTACTACAGCAGCAGTAGCAGCTGCCGACGTTGTTGGCTGTTGCGGCTTAATGGTGGCTGTGGCACTCTGTAAAAGACCACTTACATTGGGTACTAATTTTGAAGCTAATCCGAGACTAAAACCTTTCTTCGGTTGTTGTTTGTGCTGCTGCAGCTTTTGTTGCTTATTTACATCAGCAATAGCAGTAGCACTTACCCCGCTTAAAACCCCGTCAAGGCCGCCTTTAATGCCTTTTGACAAGCCCCCAATTAGGCTACTAGCTTTCCCGGCTGCTGCAGCAGTTGCGGTCATTGTCTTCTGTGTGGCTTTGGGAACATCTGCTGTAGTTGCTGCAAGTTGCGTCGATTTGAGCGAGAACGTTGGTGATGGCGGGTGCTGGTAAGTGTCTAAGCTGGTATTGTCATCGTTTGAGGTAGTTGTCGCTTCAGGAATTGCTTTCCATAGATCGGTTGTGGCTTTTGTTTCTATTGACCCGATTTCAGTGGGCTCAAAGGTCGGGTAACTATCTACAGTTGTTGATGAAAAGTTATTTACACACGAATATATTACTTTCTGCTCATCGCAAACGGATGTAGTTGCTAATGTTTCCGGCGATAACGTTATTTCGCCGGTGGTGGCCTCGGCTGCAGTAAGTGCGCTTAAATCGACTTTATAGCTATCATAGAAATTGTCATCGAAAACGTTGCTTTCTGTTTGTGGTGGCGGCTGCGCTATCGTATTTTTTGCTGGCGGCTCAACTTCGTCTTCGGGTTTGGATGAAGCCGTAATGTCGACGTTGCTGTTCCTATAGTCGCCCCAACTCAAGGCGCTCTTATAACTAGTATATTCTAGGTTGCTATTGCCTTCTGTAACCATGTTATTGTAGCTCGATATGCCCTCTATTGCCTCTGTGGTGACCCCTTCTGCTGATCTCATTTCCGGCTGAGCAGTATTGTTTAACTCTAAAAATGCAAAACTGTCTTCCAGCGAACGATCTTTAAAGTCTGTAAAGGTGGTACTGTAGTTACTACTAAGATAGTTATCGGAGTATTGTGTGTAGTCAACAAAGGGCTTCTCGGTTTGCGCTTCTGTTGTATCAACGTCTGATGTCATTGTTTGTCTCAAAAAAACCGGGCTCAAAGTGTAAGAGTCGAGACTAAATTGCTTCATGTACTCGTCATAGAGAGAGTCGGTGTTGTCTGTTGTTGTTTTTTCCGCCTTGTTGTCGCTTTCCGCCGCTACCCCCATTTTCGTTAGCAACGATGAATAGGTGGTATAGTCGGTCGACGGCAGCGTATCTGACGAAACAGTTGTTGTAAACACACTGACCGTATAGCTCAATGTGTTGGTAAGTGACGACTTGTTCATTTCTGCGGTGACAGATGTTTCTTCTGTGGTGGTGGTTGTGATGTTGCCGAGAGGAAAACTCAAGTTGGAAAACGAATTTGTTATGTCTAAACTGCTTCTGAAAATTGGTTCATTGGTTGTGGTATACGTAACGCTTCCTTCTGCATCGACTGCCGAGGGCGACCAAAGAAAGTGGGCAGCAGTTTCGGTAGGCGTGACAGTGGCGGCGGTAATGCTGGTTTTAGTCGTAGTAATGATCGAAGTGGTGATGGTGGCTGGTGATAATGATTTGAATGATGGCGATAATGGTGCGGTTGCTGCTGTGTTAGCTAAGGCTACATCGAAGCTAATAGAAGCGGCACCAATATTGGTTGATGTTGCGCTTAATGTTGGTAATGTGTGAACTGATGAGGTAGATGTTGTTAATGTGATGCCTGTAACTGTCGCCGGGGGCGATGTAAATACTACATTCGCATCGTCGAATTCGTTGGTCTTACCAACATTACTCATGTATGCGGTAAATGTTGGCACCTCATACAATTTTAGATATTCGCTATAGTCGCAAAAGCTTTTTGTTGTTAACGAATCTGTGGTACCGATTACCGAGCTTAACAACGGATCAGAATTATCCCCAACAAATGATGCGCACCATGTATTATTATTAATATTATTATTGGTGATATTTTCCGCGGTCGTTGATGTTGCTGGTGCTGTTACGTCATCAGCTCCTGCGTTCGCACTACTTTGGTATCGAAACAAGTTATCAGAAGTGGCATAAAACATATTTGCATTATCATAAGAAAACGATGTTGTGGACAATGATGGCGAAGTTAAGTGTGTTAACGGCGGCGACAGCGACGATGTTGCAGTTGTTTTTGCTGTTGTTATTAGCGCTGATGAAGCGCTTAAATAAGATTTTGTACAACTCGGATAGTCGAATGATGTTGAGGTTGATGCTGCTGTTGACGTTATCGTTGTTGTAGTCCCCGGAACACTATCAGCTGATATTGCTATTGACAATGGTATCGTTTCTGGTAAAATCAATTGTGATAATTTTGGCAAATTTTTAGTACTACTGATACCACTACCACTACCACTACTACTACTACTACTACTATTGTTATTTAAATTATGTCTATTTATCCAACTATTAAGAGTATCTTTATTGTTACTGTTGTTTGTTAGTGCATTTGAAGCCGGCAGAAGTTTTGGTAACTTTCTATTTGACAGCGTCGCTGTTGAGGCCGTGCTGATCGGCTGGTATGAGTCCTTCGAGAGATCGTAAGAAGGCATCAGAACTTCTGTTGTTTCTTCCGTCGTCGGCCCGTCCTTGTGTCGGCTGGATGGTATGTCGTAGACATGCATACTACTGAAATCAGTATCAAACAAATAATCTTCGCTTGTTTTCGCTATCACATCCAGAGATTTCTCCTTAGACGTCGACAATTTAGCGGGGTCGTAATCGAACAAAGAAGCAGCACGGTAGCATCGCTCGTTTTCGGCGGATTTGTCCGTGTTACTGTGCGGAATAAGGCGTGTTTCACCAGAAGCTATTACCGAAGCGGTTGTCATTGCCATAATAATAGAGCTCTTCCTTTGTTTTTGGAGATTCAGTTGCACTGCTGTCGTTGTTGTAGTCGTCGCAGCGGGAGGGGCCAACTTCAGCGCCGGCTCACTATAAAACGACAAATTATCGGCACTGTCATATATATTGTAGTCGTCTGCATAATTCAGCGCTGTCATTGACGAATGCGGCCGCTGCAGGGATAGAGTGGAACAGCGCTTTGGTGAGAATGTCAAGGAGATTGCTGCAGTACCATTTTGGTAACCGGTTAATGCCGCGTTATTATCATTAATATTTATCGCATATTTGTCGTGTTGAAGCGCCGTTGTTGTTGCTTCTGTGGTTGCCAATGCACTTGTAGACGACACTGATGAAAGTTGATTGAGTGGCATTGAAGTATGTTTTAATTCAGGTTCAAATAATGTATATGACAGCGTTTGCGGCTGAGGTAGCATACGTAATGGCATTGTTCGACTGCGACCGTTCAAACCAGCAGCCACACAAACACCCGAACTACTGGTGCCAACACCACCAATAGAGGTTTTCTCATCGCTACCAGTACATTTTTTTATACTGACACCATTCGGCTGACCGTAACTATGGAAACGATAACTGTTACCGCCTCCATAGCCATTGTTATCGGCTGCACCGACTACCGGCTGTGGCAGAATGCGGCTTTTCTTAGGTGCCACTGGTGGTGTAGGCAAGCTGGCGCCTAAACGCTGATGTTGATAAGGATGCTGATGCTGAGCTTGATACTTATGATGATGATGCGGATTTTGAGTCGAATGAATTTTTCTTATGTACATACCGTCCGAAGCGCATATGCTGTCTGCTATTTGCATTTGAGGAAATGCTTGCGTGAGTTCCGAAGATGTGTCTCCATCAAACTCAGTGGAAGCGCCAAAACGATCGTAGAAGTAGCTGCTGCTCGTTGTAGTCTCATATTCACCATATGGAGCGCTGTGATAATTATCGTTAACCCTGAACGAATAAACTCCTGCAGCTTCATCCGCAGCAATTGCAGACGGCACGGTTGTCATAAAGTCACGGGAACCATTCGCCATATTGCCGTAAGCGATACTATTACTATTACTACTATATGAGGTATCACCGGCGCAACTCAGACCTCTTCGGCCATCCATACCGATACTGGCACCAACAGCCAAGTCATTTCCTGCATTACCATAACTGTCATACATATCTAGTCGGTTGGCAAAATTATATGTATTGTTGATACGATTGTTGGCCCCAACCGATTGGCTATCACACACGAAGGCATCGCTTTCATTGTTGTAACCATAACTGTTATGCGAGTAGGACTGAAAAGTAAGTTAGCACAGTAAGGAACTAGACGACTTCGTTATAATTGGCCACTACCATTGGCACTTACCATCATTGCTTAACGCATATATGTCCGAATACATGTAATGTTTTTAGCGTCATCTCAACGTTAAACGTGAAAAATCTTAAAACCGTGCTATGATGACTGCATGGCATAAATGTTCATCATCGATCTTTTCGTTGATCGTCGATGGAGATTGAAGACTAATTGAAGAAAGCTAATATTGATACCAGTTTGGTATTACTGTTACCTAAAACTATTAATAAAAATTAGGAAAAAATCAAAAATTAGTATATACTAAATTATACTAAACTATTAATATAATAATGATAATAATAAGATTATTATAAAATATATTATCATCATGATTACTACTGTCATTATTTATAAAAAAATATTCAGTCAGTTTCTGGATATTTATTTATATCCGTATGCGCTTCTCTTTTTGTTGTAGATTTATATCAAGAACTAACTATATGATGTCTTAACATCATTACATTATTTAAAATTAGTTCGTTCGGTTTTTCATTGAAAGCTTCATATGCCGAAATTTCAATACAGCGCCAATATCATCTTAATTCATCACATCACAACCATTTTCATAGATTTAGTGACTAATTTTCACATCTTCAAACACAAATTCTTCCCACTACATGTGCTACTGTTCAGCTCTGTGTGTGTGTGTCAGTATTGCTTTTTCTCACTGAGTGATACCTTATTTTGAGCAATGCTGTTTTTATCGACTAACTTTTAGAAAGGTTTCAAATACACGATATTATTATTTAATAGTATTATTAATTATTTAGGCTCCTGAAAACCTCCGGGTCGGCAACTTTTGAAATGCTCGTGTATGAAAAGAGTAAGCCATAAAAAAATTCTAAATACAATACTCTTTACTCTTATTTTTGTTTTAATGTTATCTTATTGTGAAAACGTTGCTGTGTGTGTATGTATTTGTTAGGTGAAGTTAGCTGGGACAGTGTGCAATGAAACACAGGGAGCGCTGCTGAACCGAAATGGTTGGTTTCTTTTTACATACGATAGGAAGTTTCAATGGCTGCATTCAGGACAACAAGCTGTGTTGGCTTTTTCTTGTCAGAATAAATCATGTGCTCTGAATACGTTTGCTGAGTCTTTGCTGATAAACAACAACATTTAAACAACAACAACACTTCATTGCCTAATTCCACGTGGCCGCCACATGAGAAGTAAACAAAACACTGAAAATGAGTGACAGAGAAGAAAGTTCTGAGCAGATCCAGCATACAAATTTTTGACTAAAAAAAATGGCGACGGCTTTGTCAGCCCTTCTGACCTTTCTTACCCCCTCAGACAAAAATTCAGCAAAAAGCCAACACAGCTTGTTGTCCTGAACGCAGCCATTGGTTGCATTGGTTAGAAAGGTCAGAAGGGCTGACAAAGCATTCGCCATTTTTTCTAGCCAAAAATTTGTATGCTGGATCTGCTCAGAACTTTCTTCCCTGTCACTCATTTTCAGTGTTTTATTTCCTTCTCGTGTGGCGGCCACGTGGAATTTGGCAATGAAGTATTGTTGTTGTTTAAATGTTGTTGTTTATCAGCAACGCGTTCAGAGAACATGATTTATTTTGACAAGAAAAAGCCAACACAGCTTGTTGTCCTGAACGCAGCCAATGTAAATTTTTTTTTGATGATATTTTTTGGGATATTTATGTGGGATTTATCATGCAGGGGGCGCCACTCGCAGAGGAGAACCAAATGGTTTCAAAGAAAAACAAGAAGGTACAAAGGCAACCCGAAGGTATAACAAAGGGTTAACTCTGTAATTTTAATAGTTTTTATGCATTACGTTTGCAACAAAAAAAAATTATAAAAATAGAGAGCTGCATAAGTCGACTTAAAATCCAATTAAAACACAGAAAAGTTTTCAAGCATTGTCTGTTGTGCTCTTTTATTTTATTTCATAAACAAGTGTGACTTGTTTACTTGAAAAATGTTTGCAAACACAATACAAACAACACAACGAAAAAATACTGTCGAAGTAGAACAAGATTTCTAGTTTCTTCGGTTTTTTTTTTATCATTACTGGCCGATAATAAACAGTCCAGAGAAGCAGTGAGTATTTATTCTTAGACGGTTTTTTATTAATAATATCATAAAATTTATTTTACATTTTCGAACTTCTAACCGATTATTAAATTTTGTTAACTTTTTCGAACTTCTAACTACTTAAAATTGAAAGTAAAAGAAAGTAATGTCGTTGTATGTATCTTCTTGGCTACATCATCATGGGGAACTTCTACCTCTCATGTCAAATACAATTATCTTTGCGCAACACACACAACCTTTCTACCGCAACAGCTTTTTTCTTTTTTCTACTGGAAAAACCAAGTGCCAACAGTGTTGCCAAAAGAAATAAATTCACTTTGTTAATAATACATACTCGTAACACAATTCAAGAACGCTTAAAAAACCTCAAAACGAGTTTTGAAACCTCGAATTTGCATCTTTATCTCTGACGTCAATTGCATTGTAAAGGTTTTTCACATCAAATTCACCATTTTGCAAATTAAATTCATCCTTTTGCATATCAATTTGACCCTTTTGAAAATCAAGTATAGGATTTTCCAATAGAGACGGGTAATTGTTGACAGTCTGTGGTGGCATTGTTATTTTAACGGGGTCTGTTAAATCTGTAGTTTATAATTCAGTCGAGCATACCAAATCACCATAGCAATCCCGATTGAGCAACACGTCCAAATGATAAATATATGGGCAACAACATAGACCCGTCTCTATTAATATTTTCATTATTAGAAACTGTGCATTTGCAAAAAAATTGAGATAAAAAATTTATTTAAGTACTAATTTTTATTTGAAATAAATTTATTTTATAATTTCATATAACAGTAAAAGCAAAGAAAGGCAAATTTACTTAAAAACACATATTAACCGTTCAATTTTTACAACAATATTTATTTATACACTATAAATTTCACATTAATTTAATTTCAGGTCAGCATTTGTTTCCAATAGCAATAAAAGCATCCTTGTATTTGAGAGAGAGAGTGCTATTTCGCACTAGCCGCAGAAGCAAAACAGCAGGTGAGTGAACACATTCGTACAGGAAAAATCTTGGAACCGTGCTATGATGACTGTGTGACATAGAAGTTCATCATCTAACTTTTCGTTGATCGTCGATGGAGATTGAAGACTAATTGAAAAAAGCTAATATTGATAATATTGGTTTGGTATTGATAATAATACCAGTTACTTAAGATTACTTTTACCTAAAACTATTAATAAAACTGAAGAAAAAATCAAAAATTAATACATGCAATTTTGTTATTATTTATTGCTTTATGTTTTAGTATAATAAAAGTGATAATTAGATTATTATTAAATATATTATCATCATGAATACTACTGTCATTAATTATAAAAAAATATTCAGTCAGTTGGATAATTATTTATATCCGTATGCGCTTCTTTTTCTGTTGTAGATTTATATCAAAAGTCTAACTATATTATGTCCTAACTACATTATTTAAAATCAGTTCGTTCGGTTTTTCAATGAAAGCTTGATAAGTTAAAATTTTAATACATAGCCAATATCATCTTAATTCATCACATCACAACCATTTTCATAGATTTAGTGACTAATTTTCACATCTTCAAACACAAATTCTTCCCACTACATGTGCTACTGTTCACCACATCACAACCATTTTCATAGATTTAGTGACTAATTTTCACATCTTCAAACACAAATTCTTCCCACTACATGTGCTACTGTTCAGCTCTGTGTGTGTGTGTCTGTATTGCTTTTTCTCACTGAGTGATACCTTATTTTGGGCAAGGCTGGTTTTATCATTTAACTTTTAGAAAGGTTTGAAATATACGATATTATTATTTAGTAGTATTATTTATTTAGTAGTATTATTTATTTAGGCTCCGGAAAACCTCCGGCTCGCCAACTTTTGAAATGCTCGTGTACGAAAAGAGTATAAAAGAGCCTCTTTACTCTTATTATTGTTTTCACAATATATGTTAATTTATTGTGAAAACTTTGCTGTGTGTATGCATTTGTTAGGTAAAGTTAGCTGGGGACAGTGTGCAACGAAACACAGGGAGCGCTGCTGAACAGAAATAGTTGGTTTCTTTTTAGATACGATAGGAAGTTTCATGTAAATTTTTTTCGATGTGGGTGATTTCTTATGGTCTTCTTACCAAATAACCGTATTTGGACACTTATGGCGCCAGTGAGGTTCAATATTTACATGTTTTTTGGTGTTATCTTTAGAGAGGTTACAATCTTATTATGTCCTACACCCATAGGCGAAGTGAGAGGGGTTAAAGGCGGGGATTTATCATGCACCAGTCGAAAACACTAAAAGACAACGAGGCGTGGGTATAGTTATAACATTGTTCACTTTATTAAATAGATAGACAATATTCAAGTTTTATTCCTATATTGTTTGTAGTTTGGAATAAAGTATATTCTCATTTTTATATCCTATACCCGAAGATATGAGTGTATATTCTTTTTGTTTTTCCGTTTATAACGCATTAAAGGAGGTGTGGCAGGTATATATAAATATATAAGAGTACATATACTCTGGTTCAGAATCACCTACTGATTTGATTTAGCCTTTTCTGTCGGTCTGTGGAAATCACGATTACGATTACGAAAACGAGTAGAGGTATCGTAATGAAATTTGGCACGAATACTCTGTGCCATAATCGACATTTCAGGATTGAAAATAGGAAAAATTGGTGCCAGACCCACGCTTACTTCTTATTAGAAATAATATTTTTCCCGTTTTTGTAGCTCAATTTCTCAGCTTAACTCTACAAGCTGGGAAATTGAGCTATTTAAAGCTAGAACTTTATTCCCTAGTCCACCGTCTTAAGCTAAAATATACTCCCAAAAATAGGCGTGGTCCGCCAACTGGTGACAAAAGCCACGAATCCAGGAAACCGAGTAGCATTATCGTCATGAAATTCGGCACGAATATTCTCTTTCACGTAGGGCTTGTAGTACAGATCTAAAGGTAAAATTCTATTGCCGTGTTTAAGGCTTTGGTCGTCTTACAAAAAATGGGCGCGGCATTCCCATTAGTATACTGTAACATATCGTATATGGAGGTGTTTACTAAGAAAAGGTGTTGTAAATCAGTTAATAGATATAAATTGTGCTGGACACAATTTGTGTAAAAATTGTGCTGGACAGAATAGATGTCAATATTAAATGCATTTATATCGTCATTAGACACAAACAAGCAAGAAATATCTCTTGGGGCCCTTAAGTTGGAAGGCCACCCTTTAACGGGCCTCTCCTGGCCAAATAAAAATTTTCGTGTATATTTTATGATACCAGATACCAGAGAAAGATTTTAATACGATACCACGATGCAAGCAACTGGCCGATCAGTTTTATAAGTATGTTAAAAGCAAACAACTGCGATATATGTAAATATATTATTAAGTCAAACTAAACTTAGTTTGCTTTAATTAAAAGCAAGCACTATTCCACGTGAACGAAGTTGCGGGCAACAGCTAGTTTCCTAATAATATAATAATAATTATAAAAATTTTATTTTATTTAGACCAAGCACATTTCCGGATGAAATACTAGACTTGATTTTCCTAACTAGATTTTGTGTATTAAATTTAAAGCCCAACCTGAGCATGTGTCCCCATTTTACCCGAAAAACAGTATAATATACATATATACGAGTAAATTCTATATATGTATTACTATATGTGTTTCTGGAGGGGGCGCCAATAAAGTGTCCGGCCCCGGGCGCCAGTTATGTTCGCTACTGTTCTGAATGCAACCAATATCTTCTGTCATCCTAGACCATGGGTCGGCAACCTGCGGCTCTCGAGCCGAGTGCGGCTCAGTAGAATTATTCTTGTGGCTCTTGAATAGTTAGGTTATTCTGGTCGCTTTTTCTTTATTTTTGCTTTAAGACCACAATGACAATTTAGATTTTTAAGTAAAATCGTTTGCTTTGAGATTACAACTTAGTTAATTATTCATATAAGCACTGAATTCTAAGAAATCAGTTTTTATTTATTTATTTATGCAAATATTCAAACTATATAATATACATTTTACTTTTACTTAGTTTATTACTTAATCAGAACCCTTTGGAAAAAGTATTTTAGGGTTAGAAATCTTTGCAAGTGCAAATTAACAAAAAAATGTAATGTAAAATATATTATACGCTCAAATTCGCCACTAATTTATACCAGAAACTGTATGACCTATTATATGTACAATTCACGCAATATAAAACATTATAAAAACAAATCGATTATCCAATTAAAATAAAAGAGCAGACACAAAATGGCGTTGGCATGCCTTTGTATTTTCATTTACCTTGCCATTAGACAGAGATAAGGAGATAGGAAACTTCGTTCCCGCCAAAAAATATGTCGAACAAAGACTGAATTTCTTCGTTTATTTTTACGTGGGGACACACGTATAGCATATGTGTGCTGTAAGTGAAGTTCACCGCATGTCGTCACGTTTATTTGACATTTTCTTTGTTTATCATTTTATGAGAACAAAAATTTATTAGATTGTGAAAATTGTTTAGCTATTTCGCAAAGAAGTTAGGGTTTTTAATGAAGTTAAATCATGCACTGGACTGTGCAAGTGGCACGGCAAGTATTAGGAATTATTAATTCCAGACAGCAATGATGTCATTCGTCAAGAGCAACTGCGCGAGCTAATTGACATTACCAGCATAACCGATCATGATGGCTAAGTTGCATGATTATGTGGAGTTGCAACTACTGGAAGTGGTGATGGTGGCGGCGACGGCGCATCACAAATTGGTAAAAGCTTACCAACACATCATGGCTACAGGTAGAGTGAATGGCATGCTTGCGGAATTTTGAATTTCATAATTTTTTTGTGGATATTTAGGACTTTGGCTTAGCCTTCTTTTGCCAAAAATTCCATACCGCCAAAACAGAAAGTTATGAAGTTGAGAAGGCCAGAAGTGCTATGGACGAAACGTACGGGTAGGTTTTATGATCAAAATATATATTCTGTCTTTTCAGCTAATAAAAAATTTCAAGTCGACTGAGTTTAGAGACCGAAAGATGTGAATTTTTATTGTGAAAGTAAATTTTCCTTCCTTTCATTGCAGACGAGGTTACGACGAACACGTTGCTTACAAACAACAAGCTTATGATAGCTATAGCTACGGACATGCTCCAACAAATGCGGCTCCTCTGCACGGACCGCAGAACAGTAGTATTAGCGTATCTGGCATAGGTGCACGCGGCCCTTATGGCACACCCGAATACGAACCGGAATATAATTGCAGATTATTATAAGCAAAATTATTAATCTAATAACTTAAATGTTATGTATCGTATAAAAACTTAAATGGTTGTATGCATAAATAAATAAATACGTCGAAGGACTTAAATTCTTAAGGCATTAAATTCTTATTATTTTAAAGGAATGCTTTTTATACCCGAAGGGATGATGTTATATTCAATTTGTGCTTATACATATATATTCTGGCTCAGAATCACCTCCTAAGTCGATTTAGCCATGTCCGTCCGTCTGTAAAAATCACGATTAAGAAGTCACAATCGCAATCTTGCATCCTGGAGATTTATAACTTCGCAACCAAGTTCGTTATCGAACTTTTGAAACTTTGCTAGGATGTTTAAGCTATTGCAGCGAAGATAAAAGGAAAGAAAGTTACTCATAACTACTATAAATAAAGAATATTTCTAAACAACCTAATGGCGGAGTTCTGTACATGTAATTAACATTATTTGTATCGTAAAATACGATATCCATAAATAAAAAAGAATATTTTATCTAAAATTTATTCATTTCTTCAATTGTGGTGAAAAATCAATGATATTATAAAGCAGCGTTACATTTTACGTGAACAAAAGCAAATTCAGAAAGTACAAAAAAGGTAAAAGTACTTTTTGCGGCACTCGGTGTAAAAAACAATATAATTTTTTATTATAAGATGTAACTTGTACTCCGTGAAGCAAGAATAAACGTTTTGTTAACAGTTCAAGCACATTTATGCACTAATATATTTGCTAATTAAGAAAAACTTTAAATTTATTTTATATTGTAGCATCCGGTAAGCAACACTGCTTTGGTACCAGAATTCATAACAGGCGCAAAAATAGATGCGTTCTATACAAACGGGCAACACTAGCATGGGCAAATTCAATGGCGGGATGAAAGAAAATATGAGGGTATACCAACGCCATTTGATGTCTGCTCTTTTATTTTAATTGAATAATCAATTCGATTTTACAAAGTTTTATTTTGCGTGAATTGTTCATAGCATAGGTCATATAGTTTTTGGTATAAAATAGTAGCGAATTTGAGCATATAAAATAATTTACATAAAATTGTTGGTGTTAATCTTCACTTGCAATGATTTCTAACACTAAAATACTTTTCCCAAATAGGTTCTAATTAAGTAATAAACTATTAAAAAGTAAAATGGATATTAAATAGACTAAATATTGGCATAAATAATTAATTAAAAATTGTTGTCTTCGAATTCATTACTTATATGAAAAATTAAATAAGTTGCTATCTCAATACAAACGATTTGACTTAAAAATCTGAATTCTCATTGGGGTCTCAAAGCTGAACCCTCTCCGTCCCGATCACTCCTCATCGTGGTCTGATGTTACCCCTCTCAGACCCGATCACTCTTAATCGACGGTCTGATGTTAACCCCTCTCCCGTGAACGTGCAGCCCACAACAGGTGTGGTAACTATGACTTTCCTATACGAAAAACCCCGTTCCCTTTCCTTGACACTCTTCATCAAGGGTCTGATGTTTGATTTTCTAAGAAGCTTTTTCACACACACTACTTTACGCCAGAGTTGCATTTCTTAGCATTTTTCAGCAGTTTCCTATCTCCTTATCTCTGCCATTAGATTTGCCGATTTTAGTGTTGCCTGTTTGTGAAGTGCGTACTATTTTGGGGATCTTTCATGAATTCTGGTACCAAAGCAGTGTTGCCGGTATGGTACAATATAAAATATATTTGATGTTTTTCTTAATTAGCTAATATATTCATTAATGTACTTAATTAATTAATGTTCATTAATGTACTTGAACTGTTAACAAAACGTTTATTTTTTCTTCACGAAGTACAAATTAGAGGTCTGCATGGATTCATATCTCGATGATTCATTTTTGTTGGTGGAATCCATGGAAATAAGTTTTTTTACTTTACGCCTAGAGAAAAAAGGAAAGTTTTTGGTTTCTTATCTATTTGCTGAAGTTTTTGTTAGTGGAATCGAAAGAGGTAGTCGCCGTTCTTGGGAGTTTAAGCAGTGAGAATGAGGGAGAGTTTTTTAATTTCTTTATATGCCGATAATTTTCAGACGCTTCTACGGCGGTCTGCTGTCTGCCTGCTAGGACGGCAAATATCGACAGAAACATGCATTTGATATTTGCGGGGAGGGAAAGGGGGGAGTTTTTGGTTTTTTTATTTGCACATTTTCGGGCCGTTATTTGCTGCCTGTCTTGCTCCGACGTTATCTGTTGTCCAACGCCTTTTCCCTCCATGCAGACACTGTCTAAAAATTACGTAGTTTATTTTTGTTATGTTATCTGTTATTGTTTTCGAAGCCTGTTGCCGTCCGCAATGAAGGAGGATATACATACAATGTTTACATAAATAATGTATATACATACACGATTCATTCGAAATTAGAATGCATTATCTGTTGTTCTTTATGTTCTACCCTAATTTCATTCGTAAAAAAACGTATGGAGATTCGGTTTCATTCGAATCTAGTAGGCGTTTGAATTTTTGAGTTAAGGAGTAAAATTTGAAAAACTTGAAGAACTTCTTCTAATAATCAAAACCACATACCTAGAATTAATATCGCTGGCTTCTGTCCAGCAGAAAATTCAAAATTGTCGCCAATTCTCAAATGAAAATGTTCGGTCATTTGCCAGACGTTTAACTGTCCATAAACTTCAAGCTGAAGAAATAATAAGTACTCAGTATACAGTCACAGGAAATTCTCCACTATGTAACGAACTAGAATTATCAGCAACTTTTGCATTCAAGATAGGTCTAAAAGATCCCACATTAAGAATACACCTACTAAATGTAAACGCTAATACTCTAGACCCGCGGTTCCCAAAGTGTGTTCCGCGGAACCCTGGGGTTCCACGAACATATTTAGGGGTTCCGCGTGACAAATTTAGTTTAATGTATTGACATTTACTAGGAAAGTTTACAACCGGCCACCAAATTAAAGTAAAAATTTTTAAATAAGGTGGCTGAAAACGTAATATTTAAGTAATATTTTGGTGCATACGTCCTGTTTTACATTGGGCAATTATTGCTTCAACTTTTTTGACGTTCCCCTTTGTGGTTGCCGTTTGCTTTAATATTGGGCAAGAATTTCTATCAAACATAACGTTATCAAACATAATTTTAATAATAATTTTTAAATAAAATTTTAAAATAATCGTGGAATTAGATTGGAAGCAGGTGCACTCTTCACATTAAAACTTTTTTATTTATTTTAGTTTATGTTTTGTATTTTTATAAATTATTTTTATGATGAACTGTTTTTTTAAGTTTTGTTTAATTCAATAAAAATCTGAAGTACCAAAATAATATTTGTTTCATTTAATATTTGCTTAAATTTTGAATAGTCGTTGGTTAAAAAAATATTCAGGGTTCCGCGATTATTGGCAAAAAATTTGGAGGTTCCACGACCAAAATAGTTTGATAACCACTGCTCTAGACGAATTAATTGACGCAACAATGAAGGTATTAGAACTGATAGAAGTAGGAAATACATCGAATTTCAGATCACATGATAGTAATGAAAAAATCAGGACAATAAAATATTCAATAACGGACTTAAAGAGAAACCATATGACTTCAGAACAAAAGTCTGACAACAGAACGATCTGCTCGTTCTGTAGAAAATCAGGGCATACTCGAGATGAGTGTAGGACGAAAAAAAATACGCCGTATTGCGAACTATGCACAAAATATGGACATGAAACAAACTGGAGATGCGAACAGAACAACGTACGACACGAAGGAAAGAAATTAGATATCAACAAAAAAATAACTGGACTAACACTAAACCGTTTAACAGTTTAGAACCTAGGACTCCGAGCAGTTGCTCGGAACTTTTTTCCAAACGTTGCCAAGTTTTATGAGTTAGGTTTAATGGGGCGAAAAATTTTAAAAATAAAAGAGCTTTGATTTTTTGCAGTGTGTAAAAATAGTAAAAAAAGGCCGTTCTATCGATTTTAAGCGAAGGGAAACACTTTGCCTGTATACTTTCAAAATTTTTTTCAATTTTTATATTGACCCTATTCATAAATTTATTGAAGTTTTACAAAACAAAAGAAAAATATTTGAAATGTATTGTCAAATAATATTTGAAAAATATTTGACTGACATTTTATTTCAGAACAGAACAAAATTTAAATACAAAAACAAAGCAATGTCAATAAATTATTCTAACACTTGTTGATCAACCACTTTAATAGAAAAAAAAAAACCACCAAAATGAATTTTTTTGAACAAAACAGCTCGATAGATCGATTTGCAATCTCTCAATCTGGCTAATATGTGAATATCAAAGAAATCCTTAGAGCAGTTTTCGACCTCAAAAAAGCTACAAATATATATACAATTTTAGCTCGTTTAATAAGATAAGATATGGATATATGGAGAAAATATATGGAGAAAAAATAATATCCCACAATGCCTTTGGTGCAATAGACCAGGTCACAATGCATTCAACTGCAATGCAAAAAGAAACTGGGAAACATTTCAGGGAAACCAGCAAGGGCCCAGACAAGGCCAATGATCTGGGAACCCGAAAATTATAGCAAAATTAGGTTAAACCAATTGGAACCAGTAAGTCAAACGTCCAAAAATACTGTTGACACGCTTCTGACTAATTGCCCATCAAATAGTCTTAAAACTAAAATCTCCCAATTTATACAGAATGACAGAATAACCGAGAACTGTAACATTAAAAAAGATATGATTACGAAGAAATCTTCTATGCAAGTAAAAAATACTGCATTGAAAGAAAATATTCAGATCGTAATGATATTCATACTTCAATTACTGTGGTCGTTAGCAGAAAAAACAATTGAAATAATTAAAATGAAATTTTTTAATACTTATAACTCGCAAGTAAATAATAAAAAAGCTTTAGAAAGTTTTTCAAAAATAATAAAAGCGTTTAAAAATTATACTAATTTTAAAAATAATATCGAAAATAAAAGAATGGATTCACAAAATGAGGAAAAAATTGTCCACAGACAAGTAACGTATTCAGAGCGCGATAAAGCGAATGACGTGTTCATTGAAGTACTTTCGAAAAGTGCGAAAAATGGAAAACTCGTTTTGCTGGTCGACTCTGATGCAAGTCTCGTAAAAGACGACTCATTAGATGATTCAATAACACTTAATACAGCCGAAATAAAAGATTTAAGTGGAGCTTTCGGTGGATGTATAACTACAAAAGGCTCATTCCCAATTACACATAAAAACCTTAACTTCGTTTTCAACGCGATTTCCTTTAAACAAGGGATACCAGCAGATGGTATTATAGGTAGGGATAACTAGTGGAATCAGTCCAAACTAAATACAATTAATAAAAAATTGATCTTTGTCGACAGCAATGGCAAATATAAAACATCGTTATTGATGCGGTCTAAGCACGATTTGGAACAAATTAACCAACTCGGCACAATACGTGCAAGAACAATAAAAACAATGCAAATTAATATTAATACAAAGATACCTGTGGTAGTGTTCCACAAAGAAGAAATTTCGCAGGAACATACATGGCAGAAACACTTGTAAACGTTGTAAACAATAAAGTTCATGTACCTATACTGAACTCAACTGAATACGACTTTACAATGAAAGAGAATTTCCTTCCTAAATTTTCATTAATTTTAAAAGACCATCTCCTAAAAGACTTGTAGTGGACTATAGGAAACTTAATGACATCACCATAAAAAAGGTTTTTCCTATACCCCGTATAGCTGAAATTTTAGATCAATTAGGACATTGTAGATATTTTTCAACTTTAGATCTTGCCAGCGGTTATCACCAAATAACAGCCAAAGCACATTGCGGCAGCGGCAGCAACAGCAACTCTCTCTCGCTGCTCAGCAAAGTACATTAGAGCAGCGACAGCAAGTCGGCTATTTGTTTTTGTATTCTGTATCCCATTCTCTCGTCTTGAAAGAGAGCTTACTCTCCGTATATTTTTCAATACAATTTGTCGGATTTTCAGTGAAAATTGGCAACACTGAGTGAAAAAGAGAGTGGAAAAAAGAGAGTTTTGCTTGCTGCCGTAATAGAATCTATTTTTCAGGGCAGCGGCAGCACCCATAAGCCTCTATATAATTTGCTGTTGCTGTTGCTGCCGCTGCCGCAATGTGCTTTGGCTGTAATAATTGACAGAAAAGATAGAGAAAAAACAGCGTTTAGTACGAGTTTAGAACATTTTGAATTTAAGAGAATGCCATTCGGATTAACGTCAGCCCCAGCGACATTCCAGAGATTGATGAATCAAATACTAACAGGGTTGCAAGGTATTGACTGTTTTGTATATCTAGACGATATAGTTATTTACGGAAGAAGCCTGCAACAGCACGAGGAAAGGCTATGTAAGGTACTAAATATTTCACGAGAGCACAATTTAAAACTAAACACAAAAAAATGTCAGTTCTTACGAAAAGAAATAGTTTATTTAGGCCATAAATGCTCAGAATCAGGTGCATTACCAGATCCACAAAAAAAAGAATGTGTAAAGAAAATAAGCCCACCAAAAAGCAAAAAAGAGGTACAAGCTTTTTTGGGATTAATTAATTATTACAGAAAATTCATTGCAAACACTGCAAAAATAGCACTACCAATTAACAAATTACTGAGAAAAGATGCTAAGTTTAACTGGTCAGATGATTGCCAGAAGGCCTTTGAAAAATTAAAATCAGCAATTAGCTCTCCTCCAATATTGGCTTATCCAGATTTCACAAAAACGTTCAATTTGACAACTGATGCGAGCAATGAAGCTTTAGGAGCAGTGTTATCACAGGGCGAAGTAGGAAAAGACAGACCTATAGCATTTGCAAGTAGAGCATTAAATGATGCCGAAAAAAGGTACTCAACAACAGAGAAAGAATTTCTAGCAATAGTTTGGGCAACCAAAAATTTCAGAGCATATATATTAGGTAGACCTTTAAAAATTTTCACAGACCATCAGCCACTAAGGGGCATAGCAAATTTAAAAGATCAGACATCTCGATTAGACAGATTGAGACATAAATTATCTGAATATGATTTTGAAATCATATACAAACCAGGAAAAACAAATTTAAACGCCGACGCACTTAGTAGAATACCACAAAACAATGACGAGATTAAAGCAGTACAAACACGAGCAAAAACTAAACTGAAAGAAAAACAAGAAACAAAACCACACAATACCACAACAGTTCAGCCAAACAACATTACAGAAAAAGGTGAAGACAAAACTAACAACAACAACAAGGAGTTCAAACATCCAACGATAATCATGACTTAATAATTCTGACAAACCCAAATGATATCGAAACATTTTTAAAAGATTTCCATAATTCCCCGTTAGGAGGACATCAGGGTGCAGTAAAAACATTTTTAAGAATTAGGAAAGAGTACAGATGGCCGGGCATGCAAAAGCAAATAAAAGACTACGTTAAAGATTGAACGAAGTGCCAAATATACAAAAGCTCAAAATTAACAAAAATGCCAATGATATTAACAGATACACCACACAAGCCTTTCGAAAAAGTTTGCATGGACATAGTCGGTCCACTGCCAGCAACCACTTCAGGAAATTAAAACATACTAACGTTTCAAGATGATTTTTCAAAATTTATGGCCTGCGTAGCAATTCCAGACGCAGAAGCCAATACAATAGCTAAAGCTTTTTATGACGAAGTAATAACTCGATATGGTATTCCAAAGTATTAGTAACAGCCAATGGAACAAATTTTATTTCAAAAGTTCTTTCAGACACTTGTAAAATGTTAGGAATTAAAAAATTACACATTACACCATATCACCCACAAGCGAATGGCTGATTAGAACGGAGCCACAGACTATTAGCAGATCATCTACGGAGTTTTACAAAGGAAGACGGTTCGAATTGGGACCAATGGTTATCGGCAGCAATTCATGTCCATAATCATACCTCACATATTACCACAAGACAGAGTCAATTCAAAACGTTGTATGGCTTTGACTCAGAAATGCCAACAAATCTTAAAAAAAAATGCAGCCCACTTTATAACGCAGACGATTCAACTAAAATACAAAAGTTTCAGATACAAAGAGCTCATGAACTAGCTAGACAAAATCAAGAAATAGCAAAGAAACAATACTATAACAAATTAAACCCAGTATCTTTTAAAATAGGAACTAAGGGAACTAAGGTTTTACTACAAAACCAAGCGAGAAAAAATTAATTTTCACCGATATAGTTAGGACCATACGAGGTAGTAAATATTAAAAGCCCTGTTAACACCGTAATACTGATTAAAAACAAAGCAAAAACCTTTCACAACAACTTTTTAAATTATACAAAGAATAACAACCGTAGGTAAGAGAGACAGATAACCTAAAAGCTTGATTACATCATTACCAAAATAAAATGAATAAGTTTAAATAAACGAGAAGATTTTGAAAGTGAATAAATTTTGTTTAATATGTAATATATGTATAATATGTTTCCATGTACTATGTTTCTATGTACCTGTACGGGTTATAACTCAGACAATCCTACGTTTCTGTTTTTAAATTTGTCTTTTTACTCAATAAAATTTTCAGTCATTGTTCGAGAATCGAGAATTAAAGTAAAACCTTATTTTATTGAAAATTAATTTTTTATTGAAATTTATTTAATTTAAAGTTGATTTATTAAAAAAATTAAAAAAAAAATACAATAAATTTATAAAAAATATTTTATAAAAAATTTTTAAAATCCACGGCTCACAACCGCAATTAGGTCGACTAGCCATTGCGCAAGGCACGGTTTGGGCCGATTAAATTTATTTAAGGTGGCACCGATGGCCCCCAGTAAGTGGTCGAGAAGAACCAGTCTCCATACTCCCGCTCGTCATCCATAGCAACTGCAACATCATGGACCAAATCCATCATAGCCCATAATTCGGAATTCCCGTCTCGTCCCACAGCTTCTAAATATTCATTATCCGCGGAAAAAATTCTAAAGGGTAAAGAAAGAGAAACAAGTAAGAGCGTTATCTTTGGCCTGGCCGAAGCTCATATACCCTACACCCGCATCTGACGAAGTGATAAGAAGTGGGCGGGTGATACCTACTTTTTTTAAATTTACAGGGCGCAAATTTTGATCTATTAACTCATCTACAACACCACTTTTCCTACCAAACACCTCATTATATGGTATAGTATATAAGTGGGCATGTCACGCCCATTTTTGAAAATATATTTTAGTCTAAGATGGTGGACTCGGAAATAAAATTTTAGCTAAAAATTCGGTCTACAAGCCAAAAAATTAAGCTAAAAGCACGAATGAGTGCATATTTTCTATAAAAAGTAGGCGTGAAACTGGTCCGATTTTCCCCAATACCAAACAGCGTAGGAAAACAAAGAATATTCGTGCCAAATTTCATGACAAATCCTCTATTCGTTCTCCTGTAATCGTGATTTCCACATACGGACGGACGGACAGACAGACAGACGGATGGACATGGCTAAATCGAATCAGGAGGTGAGTCTTTACTTGTATATACCTGCCACGCCTCCTTTAATGCGTTACAAACGGAAGAACAAAGTGAATATACCCTCATATATACACCCTTCGGGTGTAGGGTATAAAAACTCCGATTTCCGAAGAGGACACAATACTATGTTAGAGTGCTTAGACAAATACGCAACTATAAAAAAAGTTTTTATGAAAAGGAAAACAACTTTGCCATCTTCGGCTTCAGTCGAACGCCTTTTTTTATATGCTACAATGCTCGATTTACCGCGGTCACACAAAATATCAGATGAATTCTTTGAGAAGAGAGTGGTTTTAAAATCAAATTCAAATAAGCTTATTCAATAATGTTAATATTCACAAAATATATCCGCGTTTTTCTTTTTTAGTGATACAATATTAGCATAAAGGTATCTGTCGTATTCAATTTTTCAAGAATTTTTTTTTATTCCAATTTTTGAATAACAAATAAAAAATTACGAATAATTTATTCGCAATAAATTTACTTCATAAAAAAATTAAATGTGTATAGATAAATGAATTCATTTCTTAAATATCATATAGATATTCATATAGATGAATTGCATATGTTGTGGTGGTCAAATTGTTGCTCTGTGGCCAGCCGCCAGCACTAAGAACATCACGGCATCGGAAGCAGCAATCAATCAATGTGAAACAAATGTTTGTAAATTGTTGCAAATATAGTTGTGTAAAAATGTATGAAAATGTTAATAATTTGCAATTATTAATTATTGAATCATAAAATAACAATAAAATTAATATGATGTTTTTAATGAATAATAACGTTTAAGATTTATTGAAACATATGCAATGTTGCATCTTGCAGATTTATGACTTCACAACTACTACATAACTACTGAAAACAAATTGTTGGGTCGTCGGACAAATATTATTGTTTTTTCGCTGCGAAATTTTGCTGCTCGCGCACGCTAAAACGCCTACTCACAATATAGTGCCCAAAAATATTTGTCGTCGGACAAATATTTTTATTATTTTTTCGCTGCGAATTTTTGCTGCTCGCGCACACTCAAGCGCCTGCTCACAACATAGTGCCCTTATCGATTTTTGTGCCCCGAACTCACCATTGTAATGGCGTTACTCGATTCGTTTATTCGACTGGCCGATGGCTTAGCCGAATTTAGCGTGGATTTCACGAAAATTCCAGTCGATACGCATAACATACATACCCTTGCAGTCCACAGGGATGAGCTCCACTCTCAGTAGAATTTACTGAAAGCCACGTACGATAAGTTCGTAGAAAAAAACCGAACTAGGAGTGAGCTGGCATCCAGTTTGGATGCAGTGAAAGCAAAGCGTAGTCATTCCTACCGTGTTTACACCCGTTTTCTTGGGCTCATCAATCAATTGACCCACTCTTTGACTCCAGTTGCCGTACCAGGCCCCACAATTTCGCAGTCGCGTTCAAATGACGCCGAGTCATCGCCGAGCGGGTACAATATTAGTTTACCTCCATGCGACACGGAAGTGTTTAGTGTGTTTACCTTTCATGGCCCTCGTTCCGTGACATGTTCACGGCCTTTTACATTAAAAATTCGCGAGTTTCGCCGGTCGAAAAATTATTTCACCTCAACCAAAAAACATTAGGTGAGGCTAAAGAAGTAGTGCAAAAGTCACCCCTTACCAATGAAGGTTTTGATCAAGCATGGCAAAACCTCTCGGATCGGTACGAGAACAAGCGCGTTCTGGTTAATACGTTATTAAAAAGCCTTTTCGGTCTGGCATCAATTCTGAAAGAAATCGGAAGCGATATTAAAAATTTGCAGCGCGAAATTAATAATATCCTCGCCGCGCTGGCGCTCCAGGGTGTCGATACCTCCAAATGGGACGCAATTATTGTTTTCCTTTGCTCTAGTCGCCTTCCGAAAGCTACTTTGGCACTGTGGGAACATTCATTAGAAAATAAATCCGAAATACCTAAATGGACAGCTCTCGACGCGTTCTTAACTCACCGCTTTCAAACGCTTGAAACGGTGCATGACATAAGAAGTGCGGGCGTTGCCAAAGGTAAACAGGCATACAATTCGGTGCAACCATCTACAACTGCCAAGCGCGTCAATACTTTTCAATTGAACGTCGCGCGGCCCATCTGTCCTTTATGCTCACAGCAACATTGTATTCGATCTTGCCCACAATTTTTGAAATTGCCCTCCGGAAAGCGGAAAAGTAGAAGTGCGAAAACACCATTTGTGCATAAACTGCTTAGCACACTCGCATGCTGCTAAAGACTGCCCCAGTAATTTCAATTGCGCAAAATGTAACGCAAGGCATCACACGCTTCTGCATCGCAACCAGGCTAAAAATAACTTTCACATTTTCAATGTGTCGAAGGAAGCAGCCAAGTGCCTAGGCTTTTTAAAGCGGTGTAAGATGTATTTCACTCCTGTCGATCTTCGCACTATCTACATTCGTCCCAAAATGGAGTACAATTCGCATATATGGTCAGGGGCTTCCAGAACATATCTGCAGCTCCTGGACCGTGTTCAAAATCGTGCGATAAAGATAATAGGAGACAGTAGGGTATCCAACTCTATTGAATTGGATACCCTACTCTATTGAATTGGTGTGTGTCGTTATTCTGCCGCTATTTCTTTGGTAGATGCTCGAGGGAGTTGGCTAACCTGGTTCCACCGGCCCAGGAACCAGGAACAGACAAACACGGCTGTCCCAAACGGCTCACCCCTTTCACGTTTCGATACCGCTCCAACGCACCACGCATTACCGCGAGGGCTCGTTCTTCGGCCGCACTGTTCGACTATGGAACAATCTCCCTGCGACTGTCTTCCCGTCTACATATAATGTCAAATCCTTTAAAGCAAGTGTCCACCGTCATTACTCTTCTTTTCCTCCCACCCACTAACCTATCTTCCTTTCACAGACCAAAAAATGCTTGCATGGAGAGGGGGCATCCCCTGAGTTTGGTCTAATTCGATAAAAAAAAAAAAAAAAAAACCGACTAATGTATCGTATACGCAACAATTCTCCGGTCACCAGAAAAACCATCGCGCTCAAACCACTGCTTCACCTAACCAACAATTTTCTTCTTATAAGAAGCCCGCTCCAACTCCGTTTCCGAGCCAATCGCGACAAACTGACGACGATTATTCCATTTCCTCTCCGAGGCCCACAACGTCAGCGCAGGCGACTCAACAGCAACAATATATGCAGTCCACTACTCTACAATCAAATATACAGTCCACTCAACAAACTCAGCAGTGTCAACCAGAAACTCACCAGGTATGCTTCGCAACCGCGCCCAAACAAGTTTTATTAGGCACAGCTTTGGTAACTATATATCACGACGGTACATGCTATACCGCTCGTGCCCTCATCGATCCAGGCTCAGAGATATCGTTTATCTCTGAACGTGTTCAAAAACTATTAAATATTCCATTGCAGGCGGTGCGAGCAACGGTTTCTGGTTTAAACAAAACCACATCAGCGAAAGTTTCGAAGTCATGTAATTTCATACTAAAATCGCCTCTAGATCCTTATTTTCAGATTCACGCAACTGCACTGGTCCTCGCACAAATTACAGGAAAATTACCTGCTCATACATTAGATAGCGACGTTCAAATTAGCCGACGTACACTTCGCTAAAAGTCAACAAGTGGACGTCCTCATTGGCGCGGACCATTACCCTGCAATATTGCTTGCCGGGATCTGCCGCAACGTACTAGATTCTCTTCTAGCCCAGCAAACTGTATTTGGCTGGATCGTCACAGGCCCAGCCCCTATATGTTGATAGCCCCAACATAAAAGTGGCCTTCTTCAATGAAGTCACTATCGAACAACAGTTCGAACGTTTTTGGGAGGTGAAGGAACTTCCCAAAACTCGATTACTATCCCCCTCAGAAAAGTTTCGCGAAGAAAATTTCGTAAAAACCACTCGTAGAAACGCTGACGGCCGTTACATCGTCACATTGCCATTTAAAAGTGGTTTTCCAGACGCATATAGTCTGGGAACTTCACGTCAAATTGCCATGCAACAATATTTGCGGTCTGAGACACGCTTAAGCAAAAATGAGAATTTGAAACGGCAATATGACGAAGTAGTTCAAGAATACCTTGATTTAGGCCACATGAAAGCGGTGCTGCCACAACGTAACCCTCCAGGCCCTAATCACTACTACTTGCCACGCACGCTGTATCACGCTGTCATCAAGCCTGACAGTATTTCAACAAAAGTGAGAGTGGTTTTCAACGCATCATGCCAAACAACCAGTGGGCTGAGCTTGAACGATGTGTTATATCTTGGCCCTGTGTTACAAGCAGACTTGACCTTGCTGATACTTAGATGGCGTTTCTTCCGGTATGTGTTCAAAAAATGTACCGCCAAATTCTAGTTGATTCGAAACATACCCCCTATCAAAGAATTCTCTTTCGAGACCCAACAGACGCTACACTGAAAGATTACGAATTGCAAACAGTTACGCTTGGCGTCAATTGCGCCACCTTTTTAGCGATTCGCACGTTACGGCAACTGGCAGAAGACGTACAGCACGACCTTCCACTTGCGGCCCATATTCTGCAACATTCGATGTACGTCGATGACGTATTAGCAGGATCACATGACCTCTCAAACGCAAATGACATGCGCAACGAATTACTAAAAGCCCTTGAATCAGCCGGTTTTCACTACGCAAATGGGCAGCCAATCACAAAGAGGTTTTACGCGAGTTACCTGAATCCCATTTACTTAATAGCGATTTTCTAAAACTTGAGGATAGCAGCACCGCCAAAATGCTCGGCATTCGTTGGAACGGCACGAATGACTTTCTACTTTAATACACAAACAATACAAATAATGGCGCAATATACAAAAAGAGAAGTCTTGTCTCTAATTGCCAAATTGTTTGACCCAGCAGGCTGGCTGGCCCCTATTATTGTAGTGGCAAAAATGCTTATCCAGCAAGTGTGGCTCGATAAAATCGATTGGGATGACCATTTGCCCTCATCAACGCAGCAATCATGGTTGAATTTTCTCGAAAATTATCACCATATTGGTTCGATTCGCATACCACGTTGGATTGGTTACTCACCAGAGTGCGAAATCGAATTTCATGCGTTTTGCGATGCATCTCAGAAGGCATACGCAGGTGTTATTTACGCCCGTGTGAAAATAGAACAAAAGGTTCACGTGTTGTTGCTGTACGCAAAAACGCGAGTAGCGCCCATTAAAACGCTATCACTGCCCCGATTTGAATTGTGTGGTGCCACTCTTGCTGCCGATATGCTTGAGGCTTTCTAGCCCAGCATGCATATTAATTCGTATAATCTCACTTGCTGGACAGATTCCACAATAGTATTAGCATGGCTTAAAAAGCCCCCTTGCGTCTGGGCTACCTTTGCAGCCAACCGCGTCGCAAAGATTATAGAAAAAGTCTCTCACACTCAGTGGTTCCATGTCGAATCGCAAGATAATCCTGCCGATTTGGCTAGTCGAGGAGTTTCGCCCCAAGAATTAGCTCATAGCCAGCTTTGGTGGTATGGACCACCATGGCTTATCCACGACCGAGATCGTTGGCCCGAAAGGAAATCTGTTTCTGACTTTGTCACCACGCTTGAAGAAGAAGCAGTTAAAGCTCATCACATATACTTTAACCAAGACGAAGACCTAATTGAAAGGTTTTCCTCTCTACCAAGAGCCCTACGCGTACACTCATATGTGTACCGTTTTATCTTCAACACTCGTCATCGACGAAATTCCCCTTATGCCACTTTACGCCTCTCAACCAAAGAGATTGGAGACACCAAATGTCGTCTTACAATAATCTGCCAGAAGACACATTTTGCTGATGAATATTACGCGCTAGAAAACAACAAAAGAGTCAGCCCAAAGAGCTGTTTGTTGTCTTTAAATTCATTAATTCATGGAGACAAAACAATGCGTCTAGGCGGGCGGCTGTCTTCATGCCCTAATTTGCCGTTCAATGAGCGCCATCCAATCCTATTGTCATACAGCTGCCACTTGTCCAAATTGCTCGTTCTTTTTAGTCACGAGATATCGCTGCACGGTGGCCATCAGTTGACACTCCGCTTAATTCGGACACAATACTGGATTCCGAGAGTGAAAAACTTAATTAAAACTACAATTCACCGCTGTAAGCCATGCGTCTTGAATAAAAGGAATCAGAGCACGCAATTGATGGCTGCATTGCCGAAAGAGCGCACCAACCACATTTTGCCGCCCCTTTACGAATACGGGTGTTGATTTTGCGGGCCCTTTCGACATTAAAAACTACACCGGCCGTGCTTGCCTCATTACAAAAGGGTATGCGTGTATTTTTGTCTGTTTTTCGACCAAAGCCATCCACCTTGAGGCAAGTAGTGATTTGTCGACAGCAGCGTTTTTAGCAGCCTTCACCCGTTTCGCAGCTCGCCGAGGATGTCCGGCCCACATGTATTCCGACAACGGCACCAATTTCGTCGGCGCTTCAAAGGAACTCAAACTGGAGTTTCAACATTTCTTGACTCGCACTCGCGACACCATCGAGACGAAATATTCTCATCAAAATGTCGAATGGCATTTCATTCCTCCAGGGGCTCCCCATATGGGAGAACTCTGGGAGGCAGGCGTTAAAAGTCACAAAACCCACCTAAGAAAGGTGACCCCATCCACAAAATTCACCTTTGAAGAATTTTCAACACTTTTGAGCAAAATAGAAGCGTGCCTCAATTCACGCCTCCTTCATGCACAATCCGAGAACCCTGACGTCAAGGAAGCCATTACCCCAGGCCACTTTCTAGTAGGTGGCCCCCTTCTAGCATCACCTAAGCCCGAAAATCTTGCTAACCCTCTTTCGATCCTCAGTCGATGGAGACGAGTTCAGGCCCTAGCTCAACATTTTTGTCATCGGTGGAAATCCGAATATCTGCGAGAATTAGCTCGTCGCACTAAGTGGAAAGTGCCACAGCTCGACTTCCAGATCAACGACCTGGTGGTCATTCGAGATGAAAATCTCCCCTCTACTTCTTGGCGTCTGGGCCGCATTACCAAGGTCTACAAGGGCAATGCATCTGCATCATCTACAAGGCATCTGCGCGTTCGAGTCGTCGACATCCGCACTGAAAAAGGCTCTATCACTCGCCCAATCCACAAATTAGTATCTTTAAATCATTTATGTCAGTGTCCATCTAACGTTTTCTTTCTCCGCAGATATAACACAATGAAGCTGATTCGCCGCCAAGGCGCCCGATACCGCCAAGGACGCATGCTGGCTCCCCCTGGCGCAGTCGAGACCGCCGCCTCCCTACAGTGCCACGCTCCGGCACTGCCGGCCCTAGAAGAAGTCCAAGAAGATATTCTGGAGCTTGACGACTCTGAGGAAATTAGCCCAAGCCGCGAGAGTGTAGCAGAGATTCTGCACGAGATCCGACATAGCCACTTAGCTCGCTGGCCAACCAGAACGGTGTCGCCTCGATCGGAGCCGCTATTATCTCGACCTCGTTCACCGTGCGATGAGCACAAATCCCGTCCGCTCCAGACTTCTGTGGCAAAATCGTGTACCGCATCTCAACGGGGTATTCCGTTTTTGAACCGGCGTGGCCGTGGCATCCGTCCATCACCCGAGGTGGCCTCAAGCCGAGGTACAGCCATTATAGCGGCACTAGCGCGCACGCGCTCACCAGCCGACCCGACCTTCGCGCCGCCAATTTGCCTGCTAAGGGCCCGGCCGAGGTAGACAAGATTGTAGTCCTGCAAGGCGGGCGGAATGTTTACGCCAAAGCTCCGCTCGCCCGACTGCAAGCTTTTGCTCTCGTTCGGGTCCGTGGCGGCGCGACCCAGTTCACTATCTTCAGTCTTGTTACGACCACCGCGACTATCAATCGTTTGACATCGACCACGGCAGCGCGCAAACGATTTCTTCATCATCAGTACTTATCTTTGATTTTATGAAAAATAGCTCATTCATTCTTATCTTTTGAAAATTCATCGCATTCAATTTTGTAAAATAACAATATTTGCTAGAGTAAAGTGAAAGTTATAATAATCCGCATATACATAAATATATGTATCACATTTTGCATTGAACACACTAAAATATTGAATAAAATACATCACGGCTTCAGCCTCAGAACAAAACAAGAAACACGTTTTATGAGATTAACAGCACCTATTCCTATTCCTGCATTTAATGGTAATCGGATTGTAATGACAAGCGAATCTAAATATAGAATCCTAAAATGATATAAGAAAATTTGAAAATTTTTTTCTTTCTTTATTATTATTATAATAATTCTGTTGTTATATTTATTATATGTGTATATACTATGAAAACTATGCAATATGACGTCATTTGCAAATATTCTTCCAAAATTTTTGTAAAGGCCCTCACCGGAGCGAATTGTTTTAAAAAGTGCAAACTTTTAATATACTCGCTCACCAAAATAAAATCACTTTCTTAATATCTGTATTTAAACATATCGGAAAAAATCGATAAGAGCACGTGTGCACTTTTCTGAAATTAAATGCGAGTAAATATTTACAGTTATGTTCGCGAAAATTAGCGAAGTCAAAAACCGAGGTAAATAGTGCCACGATTGCAGATTTGCTTCACATTCGCATCTCATTACGTTGTATGTTTACGTTGTACGTTTTTACCTCTTTACCATCAAAGTACTTTGCACATGTTCATAGAATCATCATCTGATCATCGATGAGTTTCCAAAGTACTTACAAGTTTTTACCACTGGGTAAGTATAAATACGTTCAAGAGAAAAAACGCAACACTGCGTCTTTCTTCATCTTACGAAAAACACGACATTGTTTAGACGCGCCGAAGCAGAGAAGTTGAAAAATTTTTAAACTCGACCGCGCCTCGCTGCTCGTGTTCTCCCGAGCTTTGAAGCACCAAAGCTCCTCTCAATTTCTCCATAAGTAATACACGTAATCTGCTCCTTTTGGTTACTCTAAAGCGTTTTATGCCACCATTGGGAGTGCGCCTTGAGAGGATGAACTAGGATGAACTTCAAAAACGGCAATCAAACAATTGGCCTTCGTTGAGACAAAATCACCAATTTAAGGACGTTTCTAGTGCGGTGAAATAAAATAGTATTTGTGTTTGGGAGTCAAAAAGCTCAATTTTCAAAGCAAAACGGAGGTTTATTTATAAATAATTGCACAAAGCAGTACTTCCTACTTCGACATATTGCCGCCCTAGTGTTAAAACATTATATGCATACAAAATATGAATTGCTTCAAGACTTTGTAATGTGCAATAATAAAAACTATGTTTCGTGCATAAGTTTTGAAGCATTTAATAAATTTGGGCACAGTTTCTGCAATTCGTTGATTGTGCGCATTTTGTTCACAGCTACGAAAATTAAAAATAATTCGTATTCCACGGTGTGGAAAAGTTCGAAAAGTCAACTTTTATTCAATTATTACTGTATTTATTATATTTACTTTTTAAATTTCGTTTATTTGATAATTTCTTTTCCACTTGTAAAAAAGTAGTTTAAATAGGCATAGAACGTTGCGTTAAATTGCAATTAAACAATTATATCAATCAAATTATTGCAATGTAACATAGCACCAAATAAAATTGGCGAGAGCAAAAATTATTAATTTTTTTGAAAAGTTTATCAATCAAAAATTGGCAATGTAACATCCGACATCTTTGTTTTTTATTTTTGACTGAGGCAACTTTTATAATTAGGGGCACATACATATGTATGTACTAGACTGCATGAGACGTCTTGGAGGCTTGTTCAAGATGTCTTAACAGTTTCAGGGGCTGTCTAAAATGCTTTCATTTTCTTTCAAATCAAGCGGTGACTTTTGGAAGCGCTGCTTAAAACATTGCCACATATGCTACCGAGAGTTACAGCTTGATTCTAAATCAAATGCGAGCACTGCACCGATGCAAAAATGTTGCTATGTCAGTTTCGAATAATTTGAGACGTCTCACGCAGCTCTCCTATAAGTACCTAAACATATATATATATATACATATATGACGCCGGGCTCTGTTTCAAATGCCATTCCTCTAATTAGATATTAATTTAATATGTTATTAATATATACGTGTATATGCATGTGTGTGTTTATGGGGCATTGACCATTAAGGCTTCCTTTAGAACCAACCGCTGCCTCCCAGTTTTGAGCTAAGACCACCGATACCTTTGCCAAGCAAACTGCCCACGCGTCCTGAATGTGCACGCGTCCACATGCGAAAATACTTAGCATTATTTAAATTACTTTCATTGTTTATTTGTTATTCTCACCAATTTGCGGCAATGCTGCGGCAGCTGCTTGCGCAGCTGCTATTTTGTGTTTCGGCGCAGCTTTGACGTTACTGCTCTCTTCACTTTGACCATCTTCTTCACCACACTCAGCGGTTACTTCTTCTGGTGGCCTGATAAGAATATATGACAAATGAGGTTGCGCCTATACATATACGAGGTCTGTTCAAAAAGTTTTGCGAATTTTGGATTCCCGCGGGTTACGTCTATTCGATTTTCAATTTTTTTGGCTTTGTTTTGGCACTCATGTCCCTCACTTATGCTGACAAGTTCTGCCACTTTGAGTGTTCAGTAAATTTTTGACAGCTATTTAGCTTGGACGTGTTTTGGCTCGTCTTCGATTTTTGTATATATTTAATAAAATGGATTAAAGAATCTGTATCAAATTTTGTGTGAAAAACAAAATTAAGTGCGCGGATGCATTTCGAATGCTAACTGTGGCATATGGTAAAGTTACCTTGGACCAAAGCAACGTTTATCGGTGGTACAAAATGTTCTCAGAAGGCCGAGAAGGTGTGAATGACGAAGAGCGTGCCGGACGCCTCAGCACGTCAACAACAGATAAAAACATTGATGAAGTAAAGAAAATAGTATTGGCCAATCGTCGAATCACCGTTAGAGAAGTTGCTATGGACCTAAACATATAGATTGCTTCATGCCATTCGTTCAATCATCCCAAAGTTCAACCACCTCAATCGGCATGATTAGCAAAAATCGAAACGAGCCAAAACACGTCGCAGCAAAATAGCTGCCAAAAATTAACTGAATATTCAAAGTGCCCGAACTTGTCAGCATATGTGAGGGACCTGTGTACCAACATAAGGCCAAACAAAAATTGAAAATCGAATATACGTAACGAGCGGGAATTCAAAATTCGCGATACTTTTTGAACAGACCTCGTATGTATGTATACGGCAAAGGCCAATATTACATTGCAATTTTTTGATTGGCCAAACTGTCAAATTGTGAACTGTCTTTTGTTGTTCTTCTGTAGAAATCTGTAAACTTCTATTTGGCCAATCAAAAACTTGCAATGTAATATCGGCTATATAAATTTTGGCAACTGTATTCCGTAAAGTCACTTTTCCTTGTCTTTCAGTTTGGAGTAGTCCCCTTGTTTTCGGGTTTTTTACTTACTCTTCCCCTTCACCGACTTCAGGCATCGTGAGTGCACAAGTAGCCTCTTCTGTGGCCATGCGTTGTGCCACAGTTTGATATGCTTTCGAATTAAGTTTTTCCTCGAGTACCCCTTGCAGCTCAAAATCGGAATATATTTTCTATATAAAAGAAAAGAAATTCATAAATTTAAAAACCCAACTTTCATTTTTTATGTACTTTTAATTAGTGGAAAATACATATACATATGTATGTAATTTAAGACAATTTATCTGCCTAAGGGCAGATATATTGAATTTAACAGGCGATTAAAAATAACTGTAGAATTAAAATCCTTAGTTAAATATTGGTTTTATTCACCTCTAGTTAAGCTTAACAGCCTGCTAGAATAGGGTAGTTAAATTTAATTCCTAGTTAAGAATTTCTCCAGGATATTTCTTTACGACGTCAAAAAACTTTAGAAAATTCATATTAAAGATTTATGAAAAGAACTTGAATTTTCATTATTTGCCCTAAAAAGAAAGAGGCCAGAATAATTTGCTTTCGGGCAGACTCAACACATGCACGCATATGAATATGTAGTACATGTGCGCTTGGCATTAAGATGGCTCTCTCCTGCTCTTTGGTTTCCTCTTATGCATGCTTCCCTCCCGCATCAAGAAGCTCTCGCGCAAAATGACTGAGTTTAGTGCTGAGATGCGCATTCTGTACGAGGGCGGTCCAAAAAGTACTAAGCCTCACCACCCGATGGTCGCCACGATCGCAAGAGAAATTTACTATCGTGTAGTTCTTGTAGACAGCTACTGTCAAAATTTCAGCCGAATCGGACTCGTAGTTTTGTTTTGGCCGCGTGTGGAAGCGGGTGTGTCCGCGTATTTTGGAAAAATGGAAAAAGAGCAATATTGGTCGGTGATTCGATCCTTGTTTTTGGAAGGGAAATAGCGCAGCGAAATCAAAGAGCGCTTGGATCCACTGGTACACACCAGAGAACAAGGAACAGTCGAAACAGTGGACTTCACCCGGCAAACGTGCTCCGAAGATGGCGAAGACTGTCCTATCGGCCGGAAAGGTAATGCCCACCGTTTTTTGGGATTCAAAAGGTATGATCTACATCGACTACCTTTACAAGGATAAAACGTTCACAGGGCTTTACTATAACCGAATTATTGGGTTAATTCGACGCCGAATTGCAGAAAAAACGGCCCCATTTGGCGAAGAAAAAGTGCTCTTCCACCATAACAACGCACCGCACACCTCGGCCGTCTCTACGGTCAAATTGGTCGAATTATGCTACGAACTGTTGCTCCATCCACCGTATTCTCCAGATTTGGCCCCGTGCAACTTCTTTTCGTTTCCAAACTTGAAAAAGTCACTCGCCGGTCAGAAATTTGAGTTGAATGAAGAGGTTTTCGCCGCCACGGAGGCCTACTTTGCAGACCTCCAGAAAACGTATTTTTCAGACGGGTTAAACAAGTTGGAGCATCGCTTAGGTCAAGTGTATCGAGCTGAAAGGAGACTATGTAGAAGATAAATCGCCAGTTTTCCAAAATTTTGGTTTTTCTTTTGTAGGCTAAGTACTTATTGGACCGCCCTCTTATATTGTATATTCTTTGGTCAAATGTATTTTGTTGTTGTTGTTCAGAGTCAGAGAACAACTTTCTCGCATTTTTGTCCTATACAGGCTTAATTTTTTTACGCCAGGCTAGTATTTACATTAGAGCTGTGCACAAGCCGTTTTGAAGACAGCTAGGCACAAATCGACAGGACTGCTGTTTTGTGACTGTCGTATGAAAATCGCAAAAAATAAAACTGTGGTGCCTTTACCCGACTGACAGTAATTTTTACTACTTTTTCGAAAATTTCCAGTTACAGTTTTACTGTTGAACAATTTTTATTTCGTTTCCTCCGCTCAAACTTTAAAGGAACGAAGTAAAATAATTCGACACGCAATGCTCATTTTCTAACTAAAATCCCAGGAGACAGCTGAACATATGTATGTATGTATTTAATATGTATGTGCACTTTGTGTATCATCCCTATGCCACCCGCTGGGTTTAAAATTAGTTTCCATTGCTCCTTTGTACATAATAATTGATTTAGTGCTTATTTATTCTCTAATTTTGTCGATGTTTATTTGCTCAGTTTTCTCGGATGGCACCCCTAAGATGGTGTCACACGTGGCGGATCGCCCCGTGGCGAAGCGCGAAGTGAGCCAAACAGCAGCAAATAGCCTTCATTAAATAAATTACGTACTAGAGCTGTGCACAAGCCGTTTTGAAACGACTTTTAAAACACAGAACGTTTTAGCAGTAAAAACTGCCAAAACTTTTCAGATATATATATATATATATATCTATACTAATATATATACATATATCATATATATTATCCATATGGGTGACACCCGAGTAGAGAAATTAACAGTACAAAACATTTATAGAGTAATTTTCAAGTAGAAATGGAAATATTGGGTGTGTTTTTAAGACCGATAGAACTTTATGTTGTAAAAATTGGCACAAAAAATTTCATTTTAATAAAATTCTGTTATTTATTTGAAAGACCAAAAATGGCATTAAGATTTGATATTTGGATCAATGTCAACCATATTTTCATACAAAATATCATTGTTTGGTAACGACATTTCAATTGGTAACAAAATTCCAACCGACAACATCCCAAAGCGACTAAATTTCGATGTGGCAACATCCTCTAATTACAGAACGAAACCAGGATCAAATTTCTAGAGGGTCCTGCGTCAGCGGCTTACGACCGCAAAAAAGGATTAAAACATTCAGCAAATGCGACACTTTCATGGCTACAAAATTTTTTTCTGCGTTTGAAGTTATCTGGGTGAGCCGTCGCTGGGTAAAATCGTCAATAAGTCCAAAACTTACTCAGTAACTAATGTTCCTCTGCATCTAGAGTGCTAAGCGTTGGCAAAGTTTTGTCGCGTTGTTTTTTTATTTCGGGATTTACAAAATAACCGGGATGTTGTTGTTTCGGTATATTACTGCATTTCAAAAATCAGAGATCATTTGCGGTAGCGATAAAGATCCAAATAAGATCAAATTATGCCAGCGTGAAAACCGCACCAAACGGTGCATATTTCTGTATGTAATGGAGTCTAAAGGGTCTCTTAAAAAAACAATCCACTATCGCTTAAAACAATTTCGCGATAAAACAACGGGTCAGACATAAAACGGAAGTTTGACCTGCTCTGCAATTTCTGTGATCGACGACCACCACCACTGCCGCCCCAAATGTCACCCATGCCACGTCACTGTATAAAGTACAAATATTATCGAAAATAATTATATAAATATGTAGTATTTAAGAATAAATTAGTATACAAATGTGATTTGAAAATTATAAATAAAACTGTTGATTGATAAAATATTGGTTTAATATAAATAACTTTTAAAACAGTTTCAACTGTTTCATTGCATAGTTCAATGGAAAGATTTACCTTGACAATGTGTGACAAGGAGGTAACCTGGGCATAGTGCAGGGAGTGGTCCAAACGTTCCGAAAGCCAATTGCAAAGCATGTTAATCTGTTGTGAATACCACTGCTCGAAAAAGTTAAGAGTCCAAAGGTCATCGCCGATCTTTCCACGAATCTGATCCATATTGTTGCGAAAGAAATTCACGTAACCCTGACCAAGATCCTTTCCGGAACTAGATACATTGGTAAAACTCAGTATCGAGCCGATTAAACTTCCTTCGTCGTAACGGGCCAGTTTCGATAAAGTTGACTCTAGCACAGACATAAGTTTGCTGCAAAGTCCTTGTGTCATGGCTACATTCGCTTTATCGATCTGGTCATCAATTTTCGCATGGAATTTATACTACAAAAAACAAGATTAGTATTATACCAAATAAGAGAACTTGAATCCTTTTGGGAATGAGGCAGCAGACTTACAGAATCGATGCCGTCTATTGTGGTTAGTTTAAAGCTTTGATTTTTAGCATCTAAAATTACATTGACCATAGCGCACATTTCCGCCGGTATGATGTAGTCGGATGAAATAAAAGCAATATTCTTCTTTAGCCACGACTGAAAGGAAGAATCAGTGTGTTGAATACACTGCTCGATCATTTCTGCGGCCATCATCTTCAATCGTTGTTCTAAATGTTGACGGAACTCTATGTCCGGCCAATGAAGGTCTCGAATGAATGACTGCAGTGCGTCCAGTTTCCACAAGAGATCCTCGGATGTTGCACATCCATTTCTACATTCACCCGACAAAATAATATAAAAGAAAGATATTAAATATCGCTGACAACGAACAATATGAATCTGTGACCGCTGCATCGAAATTAAAATAAGGTGAAGTGAGGAAAAATTACGTTCAAAATCTTAAACAGGGACAACGATATACTGGTATGTATGTATGTATATACAAACAGGATAAACAATTCTCACATTCACATGATGCAATTATTCTGAAAATCAATCCTCTACATTAGAGTCTTTGCACAACTAAACTTCGCAACGTCTACAGTCAACTTTTCAGTACGATTTGACGGGAGCTCTGACGCTAGAAGTTAGAAGTTACGAATGGTTCAACTCAATTTTCTCTTTAACGTCGAGAGAGAAATACTTCCACTTGTTGTTTTTCACAAAAATATTGTTTGTTTCCGAAAACTTATTGCCACCTCTTATGGAAAAACCTTCATTTTCACCAGAGTTGGGCAAAATTTTTATTCGTTACATCCTCGTTAAAGTTACTTTAACTTCGTTACTTTTAACGAACTCCTCGTTACTCTAAAGTAACTAGTTACTTTGCTATCGTTAAAAGTTACTTTGAGTTAACTGAAAGTAACGAAGTTACTTTCGTTACTTTTGTTCGCGTTAAATCGTTAAAAGTTACTCTGAGTAACGAAGTAACGAAGAAGTAACGACGTTAACTGAGAGTAACGACGCTACTTTCTTAGTTACTTTTGCTCACGTTAATTTAACGGCGTTATTTTTCAGTTAAAGTTACTCAAGTAACGCCACGCAAAGTAACGCGTTACTTTTTTCGAATTTAGTTACTTTTTGTAGTTTCACCCAAAGGAGTGAAAATATGGGTGAAAAATTTTTTGTTTATACCAAAAAAATTTTATTGCGCCAATCGATAGGAAATATCATGAAACGGATTTTGGACATGGTGGGCGGTGGGTGGGGACCCCCTAAAGTGGTCACACGGGGGTGTTTTGAGCCAAAAATTTTTATTGCACAAATCGATAGGAAATATCATGAAACTGATTTTGGTCATGGTGGGCGGTGGGTGGGGACCCCCTAAAGTGGTCACATGGGGGTGTTTTGACCCAAAAATTTTTATTGCACAAATCGATAGGAAATATCATGAAACGGATTTTGGATATAGTGGGCGGTGGGTGGGGACCCCCTAAAGTGGTCACACGGGGGTGTTTTGACCCAAAAATTTTTATTGCACAAATCGTTAGGAAATATCATGAAACGGATTTTGGACATGGTGGGCGGTGGGTGGGGACCCCCTAAAGTGGTCACATGGGGGTGTTTTGACCCAAAAATTTGTATTGCACAAATCGATAGGAAATATCATGAAACGGATTTTGGATATAGTGGGCGGTGGGTGGGGACCCCCTAAAGTGGTCACACGGGGGTGTTTTGACCCAAAAATTTTTATTGCACAAATCGTTAGGAAATATCATGAAACGGATTTTGGACATGGTGGGCGGTGGGTGGGGACCCCCTAAAGTGGTCACATGGGGGTGTTTTGACCCAAAAATTTTTATTGCACAAATCGATAGGAAATATCATGAAACGGATTTTGGATATAGTGGACGGTGGGTGGGGACCCCCTAAAGTGGTCACACGGGGGTGTTTTGACCCAAAAATTTTTATTGCACAAATCGTTAGGAAATATCATGAAACGGATTTTGGACATGGTGGGCGGTGGGTGGGGACCCCCTAAAGTGGTCACACAGGGGTGTTTTGACCCAAAAATTTTTATTGCACAAATCGTTAGAAAATATCATGAAACGGATTTTGGACATGGTGGGCGGTGGGTGGGAACCCCCTAAAGTGGTCACGCGGGGGTGTTTTGACCCAAAAATTTTTATTGCACAAATCGATAGGAAATATCATGAAACGGATTTTGGACATGGTGGGCGGTGGGTGGGGACCCCCTAAAGTGGTCCCACGGAGGGTTTTGACCCAAAAATTTTTATTACACAAAAATTTTTATTTACACAAATAGGAAATATCATGAAACGGATATTGGGCATGGTCCGAGGGGCGTTGAATGGTCACACGGAGGTAAATTGACCCAAAAACTTTTATAGCACAAATCGATAGGAAATGCCACGAAACGGATTTTGGACTTGGTCCGAAGGGCGTTGGGTGGTCACACGGGGGTAAATTGGCCCCAACATTTTTATTGCACAAATCGATAGTAAATGCCACGAAACGGATTTTGCACGTGGTAGATGTGCCGTGGTAGGTGTGCCGCCGAAGTGGTCTCACGGGATAATTTCACAAAAAAAATTTTAGTGTTGAAATCCATAGAAAATATCACGAAACAAATTTTACACATGGTAGGAGCTAAGTGGAAAGGACACAATGGTTACACAAGGGTTTCAAAAATTTTTATTGTTGCAAATCGAATTGCAACCGAATTGTTGTTCCTATCGAATTTTTATTGTTGCAAATTTTTGAAACCCTTTTGTAACCATTATGTGTCCTTTCCACTTACCTCCTACCATATCGATTGGCGCAATAAAATTTTTTTGGTATAAACAAAAAATTTTTCATCCATATTTTCACTCCTTTGGGTGAAACTACAAAAAGTAACTAAATTCGAAAAAAGTAACGCGTTACTTTGCGTGGCGTTACTTGAGTAACTTTAACTGAAAAATAACGCCGTTAAATTAACGTGAGCAAAAGTAACTAAGAAAGTAGCGTCGTTACTCTCAGTTAACGTCGTTACTTCTTCGTTACTCTGCGTTACTTTCAGTGAACGTCGTTACTTCGTTACTCAGAGAATCTTTTAACGATAGCAAAGTAACGCGTTACTTTAACGCGAACAAAAGACTTAGGTTTTCCTTCGTTTCACGAAGTGGTGGAAGTATTCGCTAATTTTGCTTGTGAGAAGGTTGGTGGAGGAGGTTTGCCAGGAGACTCTTAAGAGTCTCGGCACAACCAACTTCGCAACGTCAAACGTTGCTCTCTCGCTAAACTTTGCCCTTAAATAAAAAACGCAGACGTTATCACAGTTTGTTCCAATTTTTCATTTATATATCCACGATTCTGTATCTGGCATCCTCCCCCACCAACCTTCTCACAAGCAAAATTAGCAACTACTTCCACCACTTCGTGAAACGAAGGAAAAACCTAAGTGAAAATGAAGGTTTTTCGATGAAAGGTGGCAATACTTTTTCGGAAACAAACAAAAATTTCTCAAAAACAACGAGTGGAAGTTCGACGTCAGAGAGAGAATTAAATTGAAGCATTCGTGACTTCTAACTTCTAGCGTCAGAGCTCTCGTCAAATCGTACTGAAAAGTTGACTGTAGGCGTAGCGAAGTTTGGTTGTGCGGAGACTCTAAGGCTGAACCCACACCGGATCAGACAAAACGCTTTATTCTGTCTGATAAAACAAGTGGTAATTGTTTCTTATGAGGCCGCACACACCGAAGAAGGCGAAACAAAACAAATGTTTTTGTTTTGTTTTGTCTGACGAGTGATTGTCGATAATGCATGGCTTTGCATACGCCCAACCCACACCGAACGCAACAAGTTTGTTTCAAACCAGCTTCGTTGTCGATAATAGCGTACGTTCTTATGGCGTAACCCACACCGCATGAATCAAAGCAGAACAGACAAGACAAGACAGGAAAGCATGTCTCGTTGTCGATAGCTGGCCAGTTGTTTTTAGAAGACAAAATTTCGATACCGTTATATTTGTTGGGAATTGTTTTATGTAGGATTTTTGCTTATGATGAACGTTGACGTATTTTGTTCACCAATTAGATTTTCAATTAATCTAAGCAAAAAATCAAATGTGTTAATTTGCATTCTGGTAAAATTTCGAAATTTTTCAGGATAATTTCTGAGTTCTGTAATTAGTTGTTTAAAGACATCCTCTGCATCTCGTTTCTGGTTGTAGGGATGCACCCACCACTCTCTGTTAATTGCTTCATTTTGATCACAAAATTCAATAATAGCAACAACTGGCACAACTTCGTCATCTGAATCCGACCCATGTCTGTAAACACCAAAAAATAAAGTCGCAAATTCAGGGGGTTATTCCTGAACGCCCGGGCCTTTAACTCCCATGAATTCTTCTCAATTATGCTTTGTTCATTTTCGGGTGTTTGCTGGTAAACAACAACAACAATGGAAAATAACAAAGCAAAATCGAGAAGAATTCATGGGAGTTAAAGGCCCGGGCGTTCAGGAATAACCCCCTCAATTTTGTTTTATCTCAACGCACACCAAAGAAGACAAGAAAACAAAATGTTTTGTTTTGTTAACTTCTGTTTCGCTTGGTGTGTGTTGGAATAAAAAATGTTTTCTTGTCTTATAAATCAAAGACGTTTTGTCTGATCCGCTGTGGGTTCAGCCTAACTTAACTGCATTAAACAGTTCAGAGTATTAAACAGTTGCATTTTCTTGAATTGCATTAGTTAAAAGAATTTCAATATCCGTATTTGCTATTTTATCATTATTTCAATGTCCTTCGAGACAAGACTTCGAGATTCGCCCGTCGCTTTACTGGCATACTTAGGCACATTTTCGTAACTTTCGTTATCCCTGTTTTAAAATAAGAAAAACATGGCATCAGCGAAATAAAGCTTCCCTAAAAATCGCGTCCAAAACCGAATTAAATCAAAATTAAAAATGAATATGAAAAAATTTGTGTGATTTTTTAAATATTTCTGCGGATTGTAAATAAATAACTACTTTAGTTAAATGGTTCTGGCTGCACTCGCCAACAACTACCAATTTCAACATTCAAATGTGTTCCTAATGAAGTCATATTCAAAGCTTTTAAGCACTACAATCAAATCAACAAAGACTAAAACTTATAATAATGCCGTCAATAATAAATGAACGAGCGAGCACTAAACGAGCTATAAAAAGATCGCAAACGCATTCCCAAAGCATAGATAACCAGATGTTCAAACCAAACTGTTAATATTGCTAAAATATTCGAATGCTTAATTAATATTATGTACATATATTATATACATTATATGTATGAGGAGCGTGTTTGGATGAGCATCGAAACGAAGTCCTTCACAGAACTGCCTTCTATGGCCGCTATACTAGTTCTAAAAAATATACCCTTGTGCTATATCTCCTAAAATATCAGAAAGTTTTTAAAAGGGAGAGTTTGAAATTTACAAAAAGAAAAGCGTTAATGAAACCATAAAAGAAATTTGGGATATGTACGAAAGTAAGTTTATTTTATATATGTATGTATGTATGCATGTATGAATACATACATATGCAGTTATGACAATATGCGGCTGATATGACAAATTGTTTTTAGAACAACACGTTGGTTTTAAAAGTTCATTATTAAAATGTTTTTATTAGGTCGCTTTCGTTCATGTTCGGTGTTTTAAAACTGATTTCAAACAGAACTAAATGACAATGCAACATTTAGCATAAAGAAGTCACCCACGCCCACTTTAAAGCAGGAAATTTGGGCTCGCTTTTGAAAAAACATAAAAATTTGCTTTCGTGTTCGGAACCAATTTTTGAATTGCTTTTAAACTAACTTCCCGATAAGCTAGAGGCTCGAAATTTTAACCAAAGCGCAGAAGAAGATAACAATGTAATAATAAACATTAACTAACCACCCACGCTAACTTTGATGCAGGAAATTTGGTTTCTTTCGTTTCGCTACAAATTTTGAAATTTATTTTATTCTACTTATTCGAAATAACTAAGTAAGAATTCACTTCGGGTGCTATATAATTTCTGCATTATCTTATGAGAGGCCATTACTTCACACCTTTTTTAAAAGGTTTTTATTAAGTCGCTTTCGTTCATGTTCGGTACAAACTTTACATACAACATAAACTATAAACCAACTACCCACGCCCACTTTAAGGCAAGAAATTTAGGCCCTTTCAAAAGTTCGCTACAATTTTTAAAATTGATTTTAAACGAGCTTCCCGATGAGCTGGAAACTCAGAATTTTAACTCAGAACTAGCACACAACGATATATTAAGTATAAACTAACCATCCACGTACACTTTGAGGCAAGAAACAAGTAAGAGCGATATCTTCGGCCTGGCCGAAGCTCATATACCCTACACCCGCATCTGTCGAAGTAATAAAAAGTGGGCGGGTGACACCTACTTTTTTTAATTTGCAGGGAGCAAATTTTGATCTTTTAACTCATCTACAACACGGCTTTTTCTACCAAACACCTCATTATATGGTGTAGTATATAAGTGGGCGTGTCACGCCCATTTTCGAGAATATATTTAGTCTAAGATGGTGGACTCGGAAATAAAATTTTAGCTGAAAATTTGGTCTACAAGCCACGAAATTGAACTAAAAGCACGAATGAGTGCATATTTTCTATTAAAAGTAGGCGTGGCACTGGTCCGATTTTTCCCATTTTCAATACCAAACAGCGTAGGATAACAAAGAATATTTGTGCCAAATTTCATGACGATACCTCTATTCGTTCTCCTGTAATCGTGATTTCCACAGACAGACGGACGGACATGGCTAAATCGAATCAGGAGGTGATTCTGAGCCAGAATATATATACTTTTCTATACCTGCCACGCCTCCTTTAATGCGTTACAAACGGAAGAACAAAGTGAATATACCCTCATCCCTTCGGGTGTAGGGTATAAAAATACATAGAGTAAATACATATGTCAAGAAATGTTGAAAAAATGCGGTGTTTTTTTCAAATTTTGAAAAGTTTTCGGTAAAAGTTTTTTTATTCAATACCATGTTTATTAATGTATTTTGTTCAATATTGATATTAAAAAGGTTTTATAAATATTCAATAAATACTATATTAAATAAAAAGTAACGTATTATTTTTACAATCTTCTTTTTTTTATGCTTCTAAAAAAATGTGTTTCTACTAAACAAAAGGTACACTGATTAAACCTCTCATATCTCTGGTTCCAATAATCGATTTTTATGGTTGTGATCTCAATTTAAAGCTTAAGATAAGCATAATCCAACTAAAAACCGCAACAAAATATTTCAACGCACTCAAAAGAAATAGATTTTTGACCGCTAAATCAAAAAATGAGCCACTGTGCGGCGATGACTGCCTCACCGTTTGTTTTTGTTGTTATGTTTTGTCTTTACGACAAAACAGAATATTCTCGTTCTGTTATATTTCATATATTCCGGTTTTGCTTGTTGCCGTTCTCAATGAAGAAGTGTAAACATACAACGTGTTTATGTTGTTTTATACACCGTGTATGTATACATCAAGAGATACCGTGACAAATCGTTATATTTCTCATACTGACTTCAATCGTCATAAATATATCCATCAAGGGTTCACCAAGAAATTTATAAAAAATACTTTCTGTTGGCCGTGTTCATCATGGTTAACAATTGTTATAAATTGTGGTTTCATGAAGAGATTATTAATATACGAGTAGTACTGCCAACAGCTAACATACTCGTAGATGAAATAAAAATTTGTCGACCAAAACTTTCGACCATGCAAACAATTGCTGAGTCGAAATCGAAAGTCCAAATATAATGGCTTTTCATATCCAGAACGAACACAACATCTTCTTGCTTTAGACTTAGTGTCAAAACGGCTCATATCAATAAGAATTCCATTTATGGACAGTAGATGATTGCGACATTGCCATGGACAATATAGCATATTAGCACAAATCATGAACGTTCCGGTCTCTGTTGATACCATGATAAAACTACTCCCAAGAAATATTAATGATGATCCTTGAAAGCAACCTAGCTTTCTTACGTTCCATTCCTAACTCGACTTGGTACTGGGCCGAACGAAAAAGGGACCTTATCGCCATGATCAGGCAACTGGGTAAACCAACCGTTTTCCTTACATTAAGTACAAATGAAATAGGTTAAAAGAATTTATTACCGCGTTATATAGATTGAAGTATGACGGTACAGAAATATCACCAGAAGATGCTGCCCGATTGAGCTACTAGTACATTCAGAGAAGCACTCTAATAAATTAGCTCGTTTGGAAAATACCGTGTCGCACACTATTTCAGCAGCGGAGAGGTCCTCAACATACTTTCACATGTTTTAAGAAAGTAATTGCAAATAAAGCTCAGAAATGTAGATTCAAAGCTACTTTCATGCCATTTTGAAACACGCTAATACTCTAGTACGTATTAGCGCTAATACGCTAATGCTGAACGGTACAGAAGTATTCAAATTAATCTCGAAAACAATGATTACATTGATATGGATACCTTTTACTACAAGAACAAATAACTTATAATGAGGACTACATTCAAATTCTAAGTGCTGGAATTACTCGACCACGAGTGCTCGTCAAGAGGGACCCATCTTAGAAATTTATCAATCCGTTCAACCTGTTCATTTTTTGACTAATTGAACCTTAAAGGTGAGAGAGAGAGAGAGATCTTGCTATCTTGCGGCGGCCACTGTAAACATTAACTCCAATCGTACGAGTATCGTAACGTGACGGTCCGTATGAACCTATTGAAATTTGGTCTCTCTCCTCTCTCTCCATCACGTTACGTCTAAACTAATTAAAACTTACAGGTTCACAACCTTAAATAGTTCCAGAACCAAAACTATTGAAAGAAAAAACCGGAATTGAAGGGCTAATGGTAATCGAGGTGAGAACCGAGAAAATCGAGGTGAGGCCGAATGTGACTTCGCAATCGATTCCAAAGTGCCACGGAATTAAGAAGCAATTCCTGATTAAGCTGGTACTATACAGCAAAAGATCTACCCAAAGGCATCCTTATTATATGGGTCTTCAATCTCGTCTGAAGGCACTTTTAACAATAACGAAATAGGAAGCCACTTTTACCAATAACGTCGGAATTGGTAATCCGATTCAACTATAAACATCGTATTCTAATAAACCGAAATTTACTTAGTTCGAAAAAGAACGATTGAAAGATACTCTTATGCATAACCGATGCGTAATATATCATGAGTTGATTTTATATAGAATGTGAATGCAGAGAAATAGGAAACTATTATTGAAGAAGGCGTTGTTCCTACAACCAAATAACGATGTATGACTAAAAAATTTTTAAAACACAGGGAACAACTAAATTTTTTTTTTAAATTTATGCCTCGGAATGATGGGAGTCGATATAGAGTACACTGTCGAGTAATATCTGTCGAAATCTACTCGACATCGTTTCTAGTGGCATAAATTAAAAAACTTTTGTATTAGAAATTTGAAAAATTTCGATTCGACTGTCATCATGCAAAGCATATTGATTGAATTTTGACGATTCGACTCGTGTAGAAATCGTATTCTACTCGATTGCTTACTCGAGATCGACTGCCGCGAGTCGGGCCCTTAGGTTAGGTTAGGTTTGTGGAGGAAGTTCCGAGTACTCCGTGCTACTTTGTAAGTCTACTTTCATTACTTATGCAAGTAAGACAAGTCCGACTGGGTGGCTATAATATATACAAGGTCTGTTCAAAAAGTACATAGTATATTCTATTTTCAATTTTTTTTTTGTGGCTTTATGTTGGTACTCATGTCCCTCACTTATGCTGACAAGTTCGGCCACTTTGAATATTCAGTTAATTTTTGACAGCTTTTTGCTTGGACTTGTTTTAACTCGTCTTCGATTTTTGCCTATTCCATAAAATGGATCAAAGAATCTGTTTCAAATTTTGTGTGAAAAACAAAATTAACCGCGCGGACGCATTCCCAATGTTGACTATGGCATATGGGGAAGCTACCTTGGACCAAAGCAACGTTTATCGATGGTACAAAATGTTCTCAGAAGGCCGAGCAGATGTGAACGACGAAGAGCGTGCCGGACGCCCGAGCACGTCAACAACAGACAAAAACATTGACGAAGTGAAGAAAATAGTATTTATATCGATTGTACATTATAAAAATCTTTGTTTGCGATGACCCTCAACCCTTCGGGTGTAGGGTATAAAAATTGTTGATTTTTATTGAATTAAATATGTATATACATATATAGTACGATATATGTAAAGTACGATGTAAATATTTCTGTTTTTTTAACAATATGTATAATATAATTTGTTTACTGTACCGAAATTGGATTCTATTAAATTGGTGTACGAGTATGTATTATAGAGCTGCATGAGACGTCTCGAATGATTCGAAACAGACATAGCAACATTTTTACGTCGATGTAGTGCTTCCATTTAATTTCGATTTAAGCCGTGACTATCGGAAGCATATGTGGTAATGTTTTCAGCAGCGCTTTCAAAAGTCACCGGTTGATTTGAAAGAAAATGAAAGCATTTCAGACAATCCCTGAAACTTGTGAGACGTCTTGAACAAGCCTTCGAGACATGCAGTTCTCTAGTATGTATACATATGATTGTCATTATTATGATGAAGCTGATGATGATGACGATGATGATGGCGATGATGATTATGATGACGATGATTATTATGATAATGATTGTGATGATGAGAATAATAAGCAGTATGTTGATAAAGGCTGCTTTATCAACACGAATAATCAGGAAAGGTTGGAACAATCGGGAAAGGTGCAGAATGCATTTTGCGACTCAGAAATTACTAAGAAATATCGAAATTGTTATTGAATATTAAAACTAATGTTTAAGAAACTTGTAGTTCTAGAGAGGTTTACTCTTTTGCTTAAATGCATTTTAGTTTTAATGATATATGTATTTAATGCCTTCTAAACCAGCAGTATGTTGTTTGAGCTTGATTTGACTTTAACTTGAGCTAACGTCTTTTAAGAAAATTTGTTGCAAAATGACGAATTTTGCATTTTTCCCCCTTCGCTGATAAACGTTCAAATGGATTGTATTATATGCGTGGTTGTTAGTTACAACCTTGTGTTATGGCTGTTTCTTTCATAAGGCACTTGGCAGGCGAACCAAGTTACATACGAGTAGCGTACTTACAGGTGCATACATAGACTTACATATGCGCTACGTGGTAGTTCCGTGAGAACTAGTGGTGAGAGCTTACTAGTCTGTAAGGCAATGGTTTTAGCAGCGTTAATACTATATTCGTTACAAAAAAATTGACTTTCTTCTCTTTACAAACTCTGAGAAAAACTTATGGAAAACTTACATGTACGAATAATCAGGAAAGGTTGGAACAATCGGGAAAGGTGCAGAATGCATTTTGCGACTCAGAAATTACTAAGAATTATCGAAATTGTTATTGAATATTAAAACTAATGTTTAAGAAACTTGTAGTTCTAGAGAGGTTTACTCTTTTGCTTAAATGCATTTTAGTTTTAATGATATATGTATTTAATGCCTTCTAAGCCAGCCATAATAAAAATGTATACTAGCCTTTCATAATTTGGCATACTAAATATGAATAATTTGGTATAAATACATGATAATTAAATTAATGTTTATAACTGCAACAAATTCCTATTTGAAAAATAATTAGATCCTAATACAATGATAAAAGTTAAAGTGTTTTTAGGAAAACCGGAAGCAATACAAAAGTATGTATATAATTCTTTATTACTAATAGGAATATAAAAAAGTATACTTAATAAATTATGCATTTATTATATATTTATGTGAATAATATAAATGTTAAAACTAGACGAATTATATATTATATTATTACGAGTATATATTATTATTTTAAATAAATCATGAAATATTCAAAAGGTTGTGGCAAAACAGTGTCATCAGAATAACAATAACATATAAGGATATAGTAAAAATAATCATATAATAAAAGAAATAAAGGTTAAAAAATTTGTAAATAAAAGCAATACTAATATGTGCCCATAATTATTCTATAAAAATAGTTAAAGTCACCCTTTTGGGGTTTCGATATATTCGTGTTTCAAGATTTGGTTTTTAAAAAATTAAAAAATATTTTCATGCTATCACAATGTCTGAGGCAATTCGTTTTTTTTTTTTTTTATTTTTTTAATTATGTATGACTAAAACCAATAAGCAATAAGCAATGACAAAATGTTGTCAAAAAATGAGTTGAAAGAAAAATATTAGAAATTTATTAGAAGAAAAATTTTAATCAAATTTTAAATTTTACACTTTTATTTCATTTACACTTATTGGCTTTCATTTACACTTATTGGTATTAATACAAATTGAGTTCAATAAAAACTCAAGCAATTGCTACAGAAATTTTCATTTTGAAGCATTTGCTCTTATTCGTATGCGAAAAAAATATTTTGAAGTTTTTATTTTTTCGAAAAAAGCTTTTGCTCAATTCAGTATAAATAAAACCTACATAATTGAGCATTTAGTTAAAAAATTTTAAGCATTCTACTGAAAAGACTCAGATCATAATATGTATACATAACTTTTCTATAACATACTTATTATTTATGTTATTTAGGTATGTGTCCTTTTTTCTTAATTTGAATTGTTTTGGGCTAAGCTAAACTCTTGATTATTTAAAAATTAAACCAAAGGCTTAATATTTTTATTAAAATGATAATTACAATATACACAATTTCTGACACACTGAAAGGTTAAAATGTACATACGTCTTTTTCGGCTCCGGGAAATAACGCCCAAATGAAATAAGGCCCAATTTTTTTTTTATATGAAGATTTGAGATCGTAAGATTTTGGCGTTATTTCATTTTTTTGGGATGTGGATATGCAGAACTTTAATGCATGCAGAAAGACCCAGAATAGATGAAGAATTTTCAACAAGGAGATGGTTTTGTTGGCTGAGGGTTTTAATCCCTGCCACGGCCGAAGGCCGGCATGCAGAAGGACACTTTGCCTGCGCAGAAGGACCCTGGATAGAGGAAGACTTTTCAACAAGGAGATGGTTTTGTTGGCTGATGCTTTTAATTCCTGCCACGGCCGAAGGCCGGCATGCAGAAGGACACTTTGCCTGCGCAGAAGGACCCTGGATAGAGGAAGACTTTTCAACAAGGAGATGGTTTTGTTGGCTGAGAGTTTTAATCCCTGCCACGGCCGAAGGCCGGCATGCAGAAGGACACTTTGCCTGCGCAGAAGGACCCTGGATAGAGGAAGACTTTTCAACAAGGAGATGGTTTTGTTGGCTGAGGGTTTTAATCCCTGCCACGGCCGAAGGCCGGCATGCAGAAGGACACTTTGCCTGCGCAGAACAAAGTCTTCCCTGGATAGAGGAAGACTTTTCAGCAAAAAAGATGGTTTTGTTGGCTGAGGGTTTTAAGGCCCGCATTGGGCCTTATTTCATTTGGGCGTTATTTCCCGGAGCCGTCTTTTTCTCGTACTTTCACACCTTTTGTTTCTTCATAAATAAAATATTAGGGTCTAGTTTTCCTTCTTGGTTTATTTCAAATATCTCTGAGAAATAATCATCCTATTAAAACATCGTGCTCTGTGTGAACACCAAAACGGAGTCCGACAAAATCGTCCCGCAGTGCGTAACGAAAATCGCATTCTGCCTGAACCAGTGTTGGGAAAAGTGGTATTTTGTACTTTTTGGTTTAAAAAGTACTGAGGTACGATCATTAACTTTACAGTACATTTATATTATTTATGGAAAAACCATTGGTAAGATAAGATTTTTTCCTTTTTTTAATATTTTATGCCTATACACATATTTGCAACCCTGTAGTGTTAGTTGAATAAATTGTACTACTCTGTGAAAACTTTACAGAGTTGCAGAAAAAGTGAAAATCAGTACCTACTCGTACTTAAAAAACGATTGCTGGTGGTAATTTTTAATTTCGGTACTTTTTGCGCAAAGAAATATCTTTTCTTACACAATACCATACCATACCATTTTAGCAAATGCATTTCCCAACCCTGGTCTGAACGCAGTTTCAAGGTCGGATTCTCACAAACTTGAAAAAATTCATAAACGGGAATACTCGTGGTTTTAATAAGCTCACCTTATCCCGAGCGCATTGTAGTTCATATAACCGAGATTTTTTTTCAAATTTTCAAATTTTGTATTTTTTTAAAATTGAAATGTTTTTTGACGCAAAACGTCTCGAGCAAATGCTCAGTTCGAAATTTCGAGTTACTTGAGCAAAGTAAAAGGTTATTCATACCAATTTGATTATTTGCTAGAAAGCCTTTTTACTTACTGAAACTTTTTACTTTTGAGCATTTGCTAGTTTTTATTTAATACAACCCATTAATAAGCTAATTTTTAAAATTAATTTGAACTTAAATCTGTTTACTTATGTGAAGACAATTTCATTTTAACGGTGCCATTTTTTCCAATTTATAAAATTTCTTTCAGATTGTATTAATTTAAGAGAATATAACGCGATATAACACATTAACTAATTTTTTTTGGTTCCTTGACTTGGACCACTTTCATAATTATGGGCACATACATATATACAAAATAATAAATAATAGTGAAGTATTAAAATTGTTAAAAACCTCGTGTCATCACTATTTGCAGAGCACCTCGCTAGCTTTGGGATACAGAAATTGACCTGATCTTTTTTGCCACCGAGTAACGAGACGGGATTTAGCGCTGCGGTATTAAGAGCCTGGGCTGCATTATTAAGAGCTGCAGGGTTAAGAGCCGCATTAATCCTATTTGAACGGTTGTTTTTTAGTTATGTATACATGTATAGTTGTATTGTAGTGATTTGATTTTGTTTTCGTTGATTAGCGAATGGGATAGACGGCATTCATGTGACAAAGAGGCGGGAAAGGCAGAAAGACATATTAAAAAAGAATGTTTTGCTTTTAAGTTCTTTAGTATTAGAATTCAACCTGAAAAGGGCTTTTAAAAAGCGGTCAATATCAACTAATATCAACTGTAAACTAAGATATAGAGTTTATTACATTCTCGTACGTAGTTGCGTCAGTGTTACTGAATTTTTAAAGAAACTCTATAACTTAGTTGTTGGAAATCTGCAGTAATAAGAAAGAAAGAGGTAGCCTCGAAAAGACTTAAAACCTACTAAACACTGCTTATGCTACATAATATGCTTGTCTCTTTTAATATGCTCGTCTCTTTTTGATATAAAAAATCTTTAAAAATACAGTGGAACCTCGCCTAACGCTTAATGCGCGCTACAAGTTCATTCAATGATAATGCGGTGTCACATTTTTACGAAATTTTGAAGTGTCGGCGAAAACAAATGTCTCTAGACAGCTTTCTAGTAAAAAGAAGTTAGGTATGTTACTAAGAAAAGATGACGATGAATCACGCTTATTAACAATTTATATGTATTGTATTGTAACGTCAATAAATATAACGTCAATAAATATATATAAAATAGAATAAATATAAACACATAACGTTTTTTGACTACTTTTTTGAATATTTAAAATTTTGAGTATTTTTTTTTCTGCATAGAACGCATTATCGTATTTTACATCAATTTATATGGTAAAAATTGTTTCGCTTAACGAATAAGACTCCGCAACGAATTATGATCGCTATGCTCGAGGTTTCACTGTATAAGACAAAACATTATATTCATAAATACTTATGTACGAGTAATCTCTCATGCGCTATGAAATTATATAGAGGCCTATGGGTGCTGCCGTTGCCCTGAAAAATAGATTCTATTACGGCAGCAAGAAAGACTCACTTTTTTCCACTAAAAATGTTGCCACCTTTCACTGAAAATCCGACAAATTGTATTGAAAAATATACGGAGAGTAAGCTTTTTTTCAAGACGAGAGAATGGCATACAGAATACAAAAACAAACAGCCGACTTGCTGTCGCTGCTCTAATGTATTTTGCTGAGCAGCGAGATAGAGATGCTGTTGCTGCCGCTGCCGCAATGTGTTTTGGTTGTTAATCGCTACAGAAACAATTACGTTTTTTCTTTTAAAAAAAACTGTTTCACTAAAAAACGAGAAAACCAAATACAGAATACAAAAACAAACAGTTAGTTTCAGTAAGAAAGAGAAAGAGAGCGCGTTGCTGCCTGGTTGCATTGAGGCCAGAGCTGCCAAGTAAATTTTTTAGATTCCCCGATTTCCCTAAAAAAATTACCCAAATTTTTATTTAGTTTCCCTGACAAAGCTGATAAATTGAGCTCTTAAATCGGATGCATTAATACACATATGGACAAAATAATAAGTACATGTTAATTTTATTTCTTTAATCATCCATTTAACTTTTTATAAAAAAAAATAACAAAAATTATATTTTATATTTAAATTTAGACCTTAAATTATGTTTTAAAAAAGAAAAATTAATAATACAAATTAAATCAACTTGTAGCTTTAACATTGTAGCTTTAACAAAAATAAATCGACGAAATTGCTTGGACAAAAAAATAAGTACATCTAGTGTCTTTAACTAAAAAATACATTAATCTGATCATTGTATCAGATTTTTTTGTTTATTTCACTCCTATGATCTTAGTAGCCTGTATGTCCACCATTATATTGGACAATTTTGTCGATCCTTCTTGGCATAATAGATATTACCTTACGGCAAGTATCAGTTGGTATCTCATACCAAGATTTTTTTAAAAACGACCATAATTGGTCCTTATTTCAAAATTTCTCTTGCTAATTTTTGCTTCAACACTCCCCAAGGATTTTCAATGGGATTTAGGTCTGGTGACTGACTCGGCCAATTAAGTAACGTCAAATTATTTTCTAGTAAAAATCACCATACCATGAAAAACATTCCCAAATCATTATATTGCCGCCCCCATGTTTAACTGTTGTCTGTGTGAAGCGAACATAAAATTCCTTGCTTTTTTGGCGCCGAACATTTCGTCAATTATCATTTCCAAACAAATTGATCTTAGTTTCGTCGCTCCACAAAATGTTGCGCCACTTCTTTTCCCCATTCGGCCCAGACCAATGTAACTGATTTCTTGCAAAGGACAAACGCATCTTCAAATTTTTGGTTTGAAGTAATGGAACTCTTCGGGCTATTCGCCCATGCAAATTAGCATTTAGTAGTCTTTGACGAACAGTTCGGGAAGACACTTCATTATCGATATCCGCAGAAATCACTCTTGAAGACTTAAACAGATCCTTTTTAGCCAAAGCAACAATTTGAATATCTGTGGTTTCTGACGTTTTTTTTGGTCGTCTGTGGGTTCATTTACATTTTTCGCTGTAAGAGCGTTCTGCACAAAACACGGTCTGTTTGTTTTGTGCAGAACGCTCTTACTAAATGTTTTGGCAATGGAACGAAGAGTGGTGCCCTCGTCTCTAAGATTTAAAATCAATCGCCATTCCTCGGGTGAACAATGCGACTTTCGGCCCATCTATTTATTTTAATAATTTTATATCTGAACAAATAAGTGTAATTATAATATGTTTTGATAAAAATAAACAAATCTTTTCGAAAGTAATTAATATCTACAGTGTTTTATACAAAAGTTCGCTATGTACTTATTATTTTGACCACGTGAAACAGGCAATATAATTTCAAATATGGGCAAAGACTATTATTCTTTGAAAAAAACGGCACTTTTTTGACGGTAATAGCATTGCGAGATTTTAATAATTATAATTAGATAACATTTCCATGCAGAGATTGCTACAATAATTAATAAATTAAGTGCAAGTAAATTTACTAAATATAAGATAAAAGTGATCTTGGTATTTATATCAAGGATAAAAAGATATTTTGGCCATATGTATATAATTAAAAAGTAGTAGTAGTAAGTAGTAGTAAGTAGTAGTAAGTAGTAGTAAGTAGTAGTAAGTAGTAAGTAGTAGCAGTAGAAAGTAGTAGTGGAAGTAGTAATAAGTAGTATTAAGTAGTGCTTAATACTACTGTAGTGCTTAAATACTGCTTGTAAGTAGTAAGTAGTAGCAGTAGTAGTAGCAGTAGTAGTAGTAATAGTAGTAGTAGTAGTAGTAGTAGTAGTAGTAGTAGTAGTAGTAGTACTAGTAGTAGTAGTAGTAGTAAGTATAGTGCACGCGCAGTAGTGTGAACACCGTAAAATATGAACACCCCAAAATATGAACACTTTTTATTTTGCATTGACTACTCTAAAGAGTGAACAAGACTTGAAAGCTCTAAAAGATGAACAATATGAAACATATTTATATGAATGATTACATATTGAAAATACATAACTACATGAAATTTTCGAATTTTTTAATTCAGGGAAATCCGTATTATTGCGAAATGTGCGTGTTTGGCTTAAAAATTACAAGTTCACGCGTGTTCAGGTCACACGAATTAATTTTTAATTCTTGTGAAATGAATACTTATGCCCGGTTTTTCAGTGCAAGCTTAAGCTCCACCTGAGGCTTAAACTCCCGTTTATCTTTTTGAGGCGTTTTACAGTGCGAGTTTAAGATATAAGCTTAACTTAAAGTGACGCTTAACTTAAGCGGTAGATTTCCTGGGCTTAAGCTTTAGATTTCAATTTTTGAAACAACAAACTGACATATGTCGCTTTTATTTAATAAATTAATTTTTATACGTCAATTGTGCTTTTCAACAATTCGTGTGTTGGGGTGAAACACAAGTTTCACTCTTTTATTACATTAAAATTAAATTTAAATAATTTAACAAAGCCAAATTGCATTTTACAACATAAATATAATAACTTTTTCATTCATAATTTTTAAGTTTATAATAATTTTTGACATATAACGACTTTTTGAATATAATAATTTTTTCATTCATAATTTTGAAGTTCATAATAATTTTTGACATATACCGACTGCGAGACCCGTTTACAATAGATAATTTACAAAAATAACTCACCTTAAACCATATGTATATTGTATATTGTATATTGTATTGTATGTATATTGTATGTACATATGTATTGTATATTCTTTGGTAAAAGACTTTTGAATGCATGTGCGTTTGTGTCATTTATCGTCTGTGTGTTATTTAGGGTCTGTGTCATCGTATGTAGGATGAGCTTTGTGTGGCTTTTTTTGATTTCTGTGATTTGACGACGCTAGACGTGGACAATATAATGAAAACGCCAGAGAAGAATGCCTTTTTAGCAATAAGAAGAATGTAGCGCAACTGAAATTTTTCTTATTCAAAAATTAAAGAAAAATGTCGGTATAATCGGTGGTTTTTATCCGGTACAATGAATTAAAATGATTTTTAATTAAAGTAGCCGAATTTAATTCTTGTTGTTCACTTTTTTTAATCAATGAAAACATTTTTGAACATTTTGTATAACAATAAACTCCTATATAAATATACAGTGTTATAAATAAATTATAAATTATTTTGAAATTTAAATCTCCAAAAATTAAGAAATATTAATTGCTTGTAAAAAAAATCTTAACAAAATCTTATTAACTACTGTGTTTTTCGGGCTATGAGGTCAAATTGCAAATATTTTTAAAAGTAGCCCGAAAAACACATAGTAATTAATAACATTTTTTTAAGATTTTTTTTAATATATATCATTAAAATATATTTTTTTATTACATTTTAAAAATATCTTATCATTATGTAAATTCTAATTTCTCACATAAAGAAATTAAAAAGAAATTTAGGAACATAAAGACATCTTGAATTGAATAGCTTTTCAATTTTAAGTTCTAAAAATTTCAAGCTGCGGCCGCAAGCGCCGACAACGTTGCCAACACACGACCAAAGCATACACAACCGCATAAAATTACCCAACACAAACCCAACAACTGTATGTTAGCAAAAGCGACGAAACGAAAGGGTAAGAAGTACGCACGAAATGCATTTGGCTCGGCGATGGACGAAGAAAGAAATCGTTCAAATCGCCTGCTTTCTGCTTATCATGTGTATTGTGTGTGTGCTGGCATTAGAATGTAGAGGAATACGCAATGAAACGGAGGAAAGGGCAAGTAATTGAAATGACATGCAAGTGAACAAAGAGAGAGAAATCGTTCAAACTGCGTGCTCTCGCCTATCATGTGTATTTCCATCTATGCTTTTCTTCGATTCTTCGTCCATACTGCCCGCATCTATGATGCCGTTTGAGGTTTAAGCTAGCACTGAAAAACCGGGCATTAAACATTTTATCATAAATATACATATTTCTATATTTGGTTCTTTTTTGAATAAAATTAAATTTGGTTTCATAAATGTAAATTTCCATTTTAAAATGCATAATTAGGATAAAATGAGGATATGTTTTGCCTTAAATTTTGACATTCGCAAAAGTGAACAAATTCGAAACTGTGAACCCGCTTGGTTTTAATTAGTTCACACTACTGTGCGTGCACTGTAGTAGTAGTAGTAGTGGCAGACGTAGGCTTTTATCCATTTTTTATAGCAGAGACCTACATGGGAGAGAAAAGTCCTACTGAATTTCATGACGATACTCCTACTCGTTTTCGTAGCTTTTTCCACTAGTGGGCGGACCACACCCATTTTCATGAGTATATTTTAGTCTAAAACGGTGAACTCTACAATTCCAATTCACTCTACAAGCTGAGAAATTGACCTATAAGCACTGATGTATTCCTATTAGCTATAAAAATTAGGCGTGGCACTAGTCCGCTTTTTCCCAGATTCAATACCAAACAGCCTATTGTGACAGAGAATATTTGAGTTAAATTCCATAACGATAACTCCAATCGTTCTCTGTAATCGTTATTTCCACAGACAGACAGACAGACATGGCGAAATCAGCAAATCCACTGAGCAAGACTAAACAAACTTTTATATACCTGCCGCGCCCCCTTTAATGCGTTGCAAACGGAAGAACAAAGTGTAAAAAATGTATGCATCTTATCTGTATGTATCTTATCTGCCTATAGTTCCAAAAATTACATTATGCGCATGCACGAGGTGATTGGGTACTCATGGTGCCACTGACATTAAATACGAACATCATCCTCCTTGACTTCACAATTTCAACGAAATCATTTGGGAATTTGGTTTTAGCAGCTGTTAGAAGTATCCTACCGAGCGGTGATTAGATTCTGGTTTTTGGGTGGGTCATGTGGGGCCACCCTGTAAGAGGAACCATTTTTTTCGATGCCGACCATAAGATATCGATTCAATTAATTCGAGAGTTGTCACATCCGTATTCATTCTGGATCAGATCAATGAACTGAAGTAAAGAAATTCTCAACAATATACGAGTATAACGTCGATTTCGGTATCATCGAAAAGAAGACGAGAACGATGTTATCTGCAGGAAAGGTGATAATAGGCACCTTTCTCCGAGAATCAAAAGACAAAACTTCATGATTGTTTAAAAAAGGGAAAAACCCTAATGCCCAATTACTGACCAGATTTAAGAATGCATTGAAGACAGACAAAACGGCCACATTTCACATAGAAAATGTGTTCTTTCATCGCGATAACGCAATGTGCGCATTCATGCACAATTGCAACCAATTTTGCAGAAAGCAACCCACTCACATTGCAAGTGAATCGGAGCTAACGTAATTTTCGAATATTTTTGGACTATTCTTAATTTTGCATAAAACGACCGATCAACCTTTGCATACGAGGTCTGTTCAAAAGGTATCGCGAATTTTGAATTCCCGCGGGTTACGTATGTTCCATTTTCAATTTTTTTTTGCTTTATGTTGGTACTCATGTCCCTCACTTATGTTGACCACTTTCGGCCACTTTGAATGTTCAGTTAACTTTTGACAGCTATTTTGCTTGGTGTTTTGGCTCGATTTTTGCCTATTCCATAAAATGGATAAAAGAATCTGTATCAAATTTTGCGTGAAAAACCAAATTAAGTGCGGGGATGCATTCCGAATGTTGACTGTGGCATATGGTGAAGCTACCTTGGACCAAAGCAATGTTTATCGGAGGTACAAAATGTTCTCAGAAGGCCAAAAAGATGTGAATGACGAAGTGCGTGCCGGACGCCTGAGCACGTCAACAACAGACAAAAACATTGATGAAGTGAAGAAAATGGTATTGGCCAATCGTCGAATAACCGATAGAGAAGTTGCTAAGGACCTAAACATATCAATGGCCTCGTGCCATTCGATTTTTACCAATAATTTGGCATGAGACGGGTCGCCGCCAAATTCGTACCAAAATTGCTCAATTTCGACCAAAAACATCATCGCATTAACATTGCTGGGAGCTGTTGAACTATGTCCGCAACGACCCTAATTTGCTCCAGAGGGTCATAACTGGTGATGAATCATGGGTTTATAGTTATGACGTGGAAACCAAAGTTCAATCATCCTAATCGGATGATTGGCAAAAATCGAAGACGAGCCAAAACAAGTCCAAGCAAAAAAGCTGTCAAAAATTAACTGAACATTTAAAGTGGCCGAACCGGTCAGCATAAGTGAGGGACAAGAGTACAAAATCGAGCCAAAACAAGTCCAAGCAAAAAAGCTGTCAAAAGTTAACTGAACATTCAAAGTGGCCGAGCCTGTCAGCATAAGTGAGGGACATGAGTACCAACATAACGCCACAAAAAAAAAATTGAAAATCGAATATACGTAACTCGCGGGAATTCAAAATTTGCGATACTTTTTGAACGAACCTTGTATGTAGTTTATAAAAACAAATTGGCATTGTGTGGTTTACGAGTATATACTTACCCTTTGCTCTCCCAGCGCTCTTTCTCAAAACCCTTTTGTATAGATTGTGCAATTGACGATTCCATGAGATCAACATAGCGCACGACTAATGGCGCGAATGTATCACGCAGATGCTGGTGAAAGCGCCCGTTTTTTAAATTGTCTAAAAATAAATAATTTTTTACAATAATTGTAATATTAATATAATAAAATAATATTTGTTGATATAATAGTGAGTTGAATTTCTAACGTAATTTTTAATGATGAACGTGGGTGGTTTATTGAACCGTGGATCATTTTTTATCTGTTCCAATACAAAGTAAAACTTCTCTTTAGACATGGGAGCAATCTCCTTAAAATGTTTCAAATGTTTACTGAAAGTACACCGAACATTGAATTTTCCCCCATACAAGAACTGTCTAAGAAAACTGATTTTATAGACGCATGGTTATAATTGCGTATTTCTTTTTAATTTATTCAGTATAGTTATATAGAAGCTAAATATAATTGGCGGGATGACTTTCACCAATACCCTAAACATAGCAAAATTTAAGCTTTAAATGGGACTACAAGCCGATAAATTGAGCTCTCAAATCGGATGCACTAATATTTACTTAAAAAGTAGGTGTGGCAGACGTAGGATTTTATCCATTTTCGACATCAGAGACCTACATGGGAGAGAATAGTCGCGCCGAATTTCATGACGATACGATACTCGTTTTCGTAGCTGTTGTCACCAGTGGGCGGACCACGCCCATATTTGGGAGTATATTTAAGCCTGAGACAGTGGACTTCATGCTGAGAAATTGAGCTATAAGCACGGGGAAATTCATATTTCCTATAAAAAGTAGGCGTGTCACTGATCCGTTTTTCTTCATTTTCAATACCAAACAGCGTATTATGATAGTGAATATTCGTGCCAAATTTTGTAGCTCTATTCGTTCTCCCGTAATCGTGATTTCCACAGACAGACAGACGGACGAACATGACTAAATCGACTCAGGAGATGATTCTGAGCCAGAATTCCAGATTCTGCTGTAATTTCATTTTTAGCATTAAAAGTATTGCATTGAAGTATTGCAAAAAGTTTTTTTCCATTGCCACCTTTTTCCAAAAAAGGCTCTAGTAACAAAAACCAGTGCTGGCAAAAAATCTGTTCAGAGGTACATAGTGTAATACTTAACAGGGTTTTTTTCTCGAAGGGGACAGCACCCAACAATTGAAAAGCCATATGTCGTATGTATCATCACGAGAAGAACCAGTACAGCGTAAACAATTCAGAGTTTTATGTATGTTTAGATAACTACAAACTGAAATTTAATAATTTTTTTAGAGCAATAGAAATATGTTTCAAAAGCTTTTTTGTGTTTATCGTTAAATATCCCTCAGCAATTTAGAATTTTTTGAATTGAATGGAATGATTGTAATATATCAGCTCCAGTTGGTATATTTAAATTTGCATAAAAATTGTTAATTAAAATATGTAACATACATATGTGTTCTTTGTTTCCAGGCTTTTTTTGTACGAGATTGGATAACTGTAAAACTTTCGAAGTCATGAGATCTAAATATATACGTATTTACATATAAAAATTTATATCTAATTTGAAACAAATACGGATGTAATATTGCTTTTTAATAATATGGTCAGTAAAAATTCCACTGTAAATAAAAATAAACATACAATAATATAATAAACAAAATGTAATAAATATAAGAATTTGGGTTGTCAATAGAAAGACCGTGGTTTTTAATATTAGAATTTGGGTTGTCAATAGGAACACCATGGTTTTTAATATAAGAACTTGGGCTGTTAATAGGAAGACGGTTTTCAATATTAAAATATACATTTTCAACATAAAGACATTGTCAACATTAGAATTTGGGTTGTCAATATAAAGACCGTGGTTTTAAATATTAGAATTTGGGTTGTCAATATGAAGACCGTGGTTGTCAATATTTGAATTTGGGTTGTTGATATTAAGACAGTGGTTTCCAATATTAAAATTTGGATTGTCAATATAAAGACCGTGGTTTAGAATTTGGGTTGGTTGTCGATATGTAGACCGCGGTTTTCAATATAAGAATTTGTCAATAGAAAGACCGTGCTTTTAAATATTAGAATTTGAGTTGTCAATATGAATACCGTGGTTGTCAATATGACGATGATTGTTGTCGATTAATAACAGTCAATTTGAAAACCATGGATTCGTCATATTGAAAACCGCGGTCGTTGGCTTAAATTTAACAACCAAATTTTTACATTGACAACTGTTTTCAAAATAACGTACCTTTTTACTTCTCTGTAGAAGTAAACAAAAAGGAACAAAAAGGGGCATACTAGTTCAGGTCTGCGCGATCATCTCTACCAGAAAAATGGTTTCAGTGTGTAGTCTTCCCGAGTCTCGTACTACCAATTAGATCTTTGTCCAATGAGTCAGATGGATGGTCAGGTTGGTGTGGCTAAAAGCACTTGCATACTCTTAAAATAAAAAATCCCTTTTATAGATTCTGTTCTACCGAGAGGGATCACAATGGACTCTAATGAAAGGGAGATTTGTGGGCTTTTAGCGAGTCGTGGTCATCATAAATGTAAAAATCCCTTTTTTATATGAAAGAGGGCGGTGTTGAATTTTGCAGTAGGTACGAGTATTTAGGTATGAATCAATTGTTAATTAATTTTTTCAGTGACACTTTTTTACATTTTGAGATAGTTGAAATGTATCCGCTGGTTACAGTTTTTTCTTACCATCAGCCCGCAAATAATCGTTGAGAATTTGAAAGAGCGGAAATGAATCCCACGTATCCGGTGGTTGTTCTGATAGAACGCGATCCATGTCTACGGCGAAAAGCGACCAAAATATTTCAGCGTGTTCCACAAGGAGATCACTGAACCATGCGAAAGCCTGCAGAACATAAAAAGGAATACGTTAAGAGTAAAAAAAATGTGGCACTCTCTATTCGTGTTTTGTAAAGTTTTTGCTTGAAAGAGGATGGTTGTAAAAGAGTGGTGCCAGTGCTCTAATTTTTCCCGTGAATGAAACAAACGGAAAAATTATTTTACTGGATGATAATTTAAAAAAATCGCTAAGATTCTCGTTATTATCTATTGTCAAAAAAAACGAAAAGACCAAATAAATCTGTACTGAAGATGAGAATGACGAGAGCCTGCCTGCGCACATCGAATTGACGCAGCGTCAGAACCTCCGAGCTTCGGCTCTCTTGCAACGTCGGCCTAAAATTAAAATTCGCCGTCGTCTTTCAAAATATGTTTACAATTTTTTATTTCTATACTGCCGTTGTATATCTGCCATCCTCCACCAACCTTCTCCCCACCAGAATTTGGCAGCAATTCGTGAGATTGGAAACTTTTTCAATGAAATGTAGGCAATACTTTTTGGAAAGAGCGTAAAAGATAAAATTAAAATGGAATCATTGCAGCGTCAGAACTTTTCAGCTGGTCTGTGCGTCTAAATGCTCCAATAAGTTTATAAATACATAAATATTTTAAGTTAGATGCTGCGTCGATTCATTCTGCGCAGACCATACTGAAGATAAGATTGATGAGTTTACGAACAGTTGTGAAAAGAAAAAAAAACAGCTTTGAGAAGAAAAAATAATCCTAAACTTATTTTTAGTTCAACAGTTTAATGAAAAAACGTTATATAGCAGTTTTGAAGAACTATTAAATTTAGGATTACATCGGAGTCTTCTCATTTTTATATAGGATTCTATTAACTGACATCGATCTTAAATGAAACTGAAAAGTGAATTTTCTTCTCTGCTCTTCAGCAGGAGAACTTATGTTCGGGGATAATGCACTATGAAGGATTAAGGCCACAATGAAAAAAAAGAAGCTTCTAAATTGCATAAATTTTAATTCATTTGTTGTGCCTGCCAAAATGTAAGACTTCAAGAAAAAGCTTAGAAAACATATGACTAAAGATATTAAATTGTAAACCTCTTTTTACTTTTAGCATGCAATATATTATTTCATGGTGCGAACGAGACAAGTAGCATTTATTACGAGTATATGAAGAAAAGTATTGACATATGGATGTATGTATACGGGGTAAAGACGATGTTATACTAACTATTATGTGATATTTTTACATTTTTATATATACGGTGGCCCTCGAAAAACATGGTTAAAAATTGCGACAACCCTTGACTAACACGAAATTGGAATTCGAATTACACGAAGTCGCGAATATATGATCAGCATATTAAGAAATAACTGTTTTATTTCCGTTGTCCGAGAATTTAAATTGTATGAATCATTAGTATCGAATAACACAATTTCCAATAACACGGAACCAATTCTGCGTGTTATTCGAGGGTCGCCTGTGTGTTTATGAAACTCATGTAGTTATAAAAGTACGAGTACATATTGCATAATATTTACAAGGATTATTTACAATGAATTACAATCGCAGAAAAAGCTGACCAGATATGGATATAAGACATTCGGTACAGCTAGGTACATCAGCTAGGTACAGCTGATGGTACTCGTCGCGGACAGAGTTCAACATCTCTAGGCACGTTCTTCGTCGTTCAACTTGTCAGCGTACCAAAATAGCACAGTACAAATAGTACAAATATAATAGTATATAATAGTACAAATAGTCATGAGTACCAAAATAGCGTCACAAAAAAATTGAAAATCGAATATATGTACGTAACCCGCGGAAATTCAGAATTCGCGTTTGAACCTCGTATATCCTGAATCTAACAAAAAGGGAATTGTTTTCCACATCACTATATAAAAATATATATCGACAGAGACACCCTCTGCAGCCTGTAATTGGTAGAAAGTCCCACTCGTTATAGACAAAATTTTAACAGAATTTCGTGTCTAAAATCGTATTTTTCGTTGTCATACGCTGTCGCCCAATGACGGCTATATATAATCGCTCATATAAGCGTCGATGAATCGAAATGGAAATAACATCACATTGGCTGCAGCTGACGATGATGTTGGAGCGCAAAAGTCACAACGAGTATTTTTAGTTTTCTACATTTCTTAAATTGTTTTAGGGTTCTTGCATTATTTTTAATAATCCTCGTCATTAAGAAACGACTGCCTTTGACCAATCGATCCATATCGCTTCTTCGTCGATCCTTTGAAGCTGAGAACATCCACTCATTGCCAAACTCATTGCCACTCAATACCAAACTATCGATCGATCGAAAATAAAGCAGAATCGACAAGACTCACGCCGATCGTTTATTGAAAATCACGCTATAAATTCGGTTACTTACGAGTATAATCTGAAATTGTAAGTGGACGTTTCATTCCGTAGGAAAGCGCATTTCCTCACGAAAGACGAATGCCCAATACGGCATCGACTCGCAGCAGAGAAACCAAAAAGAGCAGATTAAATATATTTTTTATGGAGAGATAGGGAGAAGCTCGAGCTTCAAAGCTCGAGAGAACACGAGCAGCAAGGACACGCTCTCCTTGAAAAATGTTCAACTTCGCTGCCTTGGCGCGTGTAAACAGTGTTGCCAAATAAAAAAAGGAGGCAACAGTGTTGCCTTTTTTCTCTTGAACTTATTTTTACTTACATAATCAATGTAAAATAAATATTGTGTTAATAGTTGTGTTATACATTTTACAGAGAAAAAAAAAATTAGTGAATACAAAACCAGTAAGAGCGTTAACTTCGGCCTGGCCGAAGCTAAAAATTTGTTGTCAAGTCCACCGTTTAAGACTAAGGTATACTCTTAAAAAATGGACGTGGTCCTCCACCTGGTTACAAAAACGACGATTACAGGAGAACGAGTAGAAGCATCATCATGAAATTCAGCACGAATATTCTCTTTCGTGAAATATTCTTTAATATCATAAAAAGCCTACTTTTTTAATTTCTCATCTCGCATTCCGGATCTGAAGCTCAAATTTTATTGCCGTGTTTACTATATTGGAGAAAGTCATGTCACAAAACATGGGTGTGACAGGCCCACTGGTATATCATACCATATGATCGGGTGTTGGCTGGGAGTGTTAGCGGTGTTGTAAATTAGTTAATAGATCAAAATTTACTATGTACACTTTTTATCATCACTTAGACAGATGCGGATGAAGGGTATCGGCCAGGCCGTAGTTAACGCTATTCCTTGTTTTTCATTTAATGTTATTTCTGAAGCATATTTTTATCAATTTCAGTTGACAGCTGTGAGCTGACAGCCAATGTGAGTTATTTTTGTTTATATCCATTAGTCCAGTTCTTTTTCTTTCTTTGGCACTCGCTGCCTATTATGTTTGCCTCCTTCCTTCGCGTTGATTTATGACAATAAATACTGCTGGAGCATAAAACTTATGGGATCTCTTTTCTTCGCATTAATTTTTCGAGATAGAATTTGCAATTGTTTTTTGAGATCTAATTTCTGTGTCTTAATTTCTGTGATTTAATTTCTGTGTCTCGGAAGTGTTCGCAGATATAAATAAGCGCAAAGAAAGAGATAAAATTATTACAGTTGATGTAGAAAGGGTGCTGTTGATGTAAAAATTATTATGACTAGCTGTCAAAAATAGGAGTACATACATAATTTGTTTTGAAGTAAAATTTATAGTGCGTGTTTACCAACGAGTATAAATAGTAATCAGAGATTACATGAGGTTTGAGTTCGATTCAAAAACGTTTCAGGATGATACAACATTTCACCCAAGCATGTTTTGACGGACTGAGCGATGTTGGCAGAGATTTCTCTGCGAAACGATCCCTTTAAATGTTTTATCATCCTGCAAGTTTTTGAATCGAACTCGTTCCTCATGAAACCTCTTATTATATTTATGCTTGGTGACAGACACGACCGTTTCTTCTAGTTGGACAGAATTCGTTTCGCAATGAAAAAAAAGCAACAACATATTGTGTACGTTGTGTAATTTTTGTCTTTTTTTCGTTTATAATGTACTCAACTCGCAATTAAACAAGGGCTCAAATTGTTCATCACTCGGCCAATGCAATGTGAAGGAATTGTTTTTAATGAGGTTTTAAAAGTCTATATCGTTTTATGAATTTGATCGATTTCGAAAGCTAGTTCCGTTATCCCTTTTCAAGTTTGTTTTGGAGGCAAACCGGTTTCGGTAATGTGCCGACAATATGCAGACAATATATGTCTCCAAATCAACCTTGAAAAGAGATGACTGAAATTGAATATAAAAATTAAATGGTATATACTATATGCACTACATTATAGGAGTATACACGGGTATATTTATGCTGGAGAAAATAAAATAAACTTTCGTTTGTATTTAAATATGGCGTATGCGTATGTATGCTTGCGAGGCAGCTACGATAACTTCTTGAAAAAATGGATAAATATGTATTTGTGTTTCATTGTGCTATTCTATTGTCCGAAGCTTTCATGGTACATGCCGTTGGTTTTGGCGGTGTGAACACCGCGTGTGTTGGCGCACAGTCCCGAAAATGTGACGGCCCATTTTTATTAGCCACAGTGTCTGCCTCTGTACTCCCCTTAGATCCAGCGGCGGTCTGAGACTCACTTGCAGTTGCGCCCTCGCCGGTGGCGTTAGAGTCCTCTCTCAAACTTGTGCCGGTCGCACCACTTCTCGCATCTTTCCTATCCATGTTATTTTTGCTCAGCTATAATGCATAGTTATGTACTTATTTACATTCATAGGATTGCATACGCATAGATATATTATTTCGTACAAAACAAAAATGTTTACATCTGTGTATACATATATTCACTTTAAATCGGGATTAATTTGGTCAACTAAATCAATGAAAACTTCGTTTTCAATCTAATGGATTACGGTAGCATTTCAATTGTCACGGTCCAGTGTATCCAATTGATTATCAATTACTTATATGTTATGGTAATTAACAGTAGATCATAGTTAATTTATCTATAAAACCTATTAAGACCAATAAAAGCTGTTGGTTCACCACTTGCTGTAACCATTGGAGTTGTTTTAAGGGTTTAAAGCCAAAAAAATACGTCAAAAGGAAAACATATATGTAAATCGAATGCAGTTGAAAGAACGAAAACGCTTTTAAAATAGTTTAACAGCAAATAAATCAAAATAATAATTTTAATATGTCTAAAATATGTAAAAATTCATGCTTGTTTCACTTTTGAATTTATTTCAATTCCCGTCTTAAAGAATATGGCCTTATTTTAAAATATAAAAAAACTTAAAAAAACATTACGTAGTCATGGTTTGCCAATATTTTCAAACCTTCATAACTCGTGAGCTATAAAGGACACCGTTTTTCTTATGGATTCTTTCAGCAAGATGACCGAAAGCGTTCGATCGCTGTTTTAGTAAGAGTTCTTTTGGTTCTCGTCTTCTTATAATATTCAAATTTCTACAACTGTTTGTGTCACTTTTGCTTTTAGCTTTTCTTTTCTTTTCTACTGCCCAAAAGAAGAAGGGAAGCGAAAATTTGTCTAAATTAGGAGATATCAGGTATTATTCAACTCTTTTACCACTGATGCGATTTCAGCTATACGCATAGAACGAAGTCAGCGTATGTATTTGTGAGGACTCCTCAAATGAGTGTACCATGTATTTTGTTGTTTTTGCAATCGATATAAATCGGATTTTGCATGTGTTGGGAGGTTGGTGGGACCACCAAAAGCGGTCACACAGGCGTGTTTTGACCCAAATAATTTGTTTATCCAATTTGATAGTAAATATCAAGTATGAGAAGAAAATTAGGCCACTGGGTTAGGAGTGCTGGGGACATTGAGGAACGCTGTAAAGATCGTGAGGGCCCATATTTCCTTATATAAACAAGATCGTCCCATTACACCGATTAAGTTATGGACCGAGTAAGTTATTGGAGGATTCTATTCTTTTCGATTTCATTCTTACGCAGAGAGCTACGAGTGCGGAAGAGTTTTGACAGTGAAGAAAGTGTAACTTCCGAGTCAAAGCTTTTCAGTATGTATTTAAAATACGAGAAAGAGGCCTACGGCCGCGGAAAAGATTGGAGTAAGCGACACTTACTCCACCGCCAAAGTTCTTCTGCTCTTAAAGTCTCTGTTCTTAATTTTTCAGAAGAACAGAACCTTACTCGGTTACCAAAACTCTTTTAAATCCAAAGCTTTTGTGTACAAGACGGCTATGGCCGCAGATATTGATTACATTTTCTACACAGAGAAAAATAGTACCTCATAAAAATAATAAGATCTCCTTATTGAGCGATTTTACTATGAAATCTTTTTAAAACATACAAATAATATGCTTTTTTCATTGAGAAATCTTATTAATTTTATAAAGAAAATCTTATTGTGTCGAAACAAAAAGGTAATCTTATAAATTGGTGATTTTAATAAGAAGTTCATATTTTCCAAAGGCTCCGGGAAATAACGCCCAAATGAAATAAAGCCCACTCTTTTTTTATATGAAGATTTGAAATCGTAAAAGTTGGGCGTTATATCTTTTTTTTTTGGGCTTTATTTCATTTTCAATAAAAAAAAATAAAAATTGAAAATGAAATAAGGCCCACTGTGGGCTTTATTTCATTTTGTTGTGGGCTTTATTTAATTTTTTTGTAAAAATTATAAAATTTCTGAAAATGAAATAACGCCCAAAATTACGGCGTCGACTGAAATTTAATGCGGAAATGCAGAACTTTAATGCATGCAGAAAGACCCAGAATAGAGGAAGAATTTTCAACAAGGAGATGGTTTTGTTGGCTGAGGGTTTTAATCCCTGCCACTGCCGAAGGCCGGCATGCAGAAGGACACTTTGCCTGCGGAGAAGGACCCTGGATAGAGGAAAACTTTTCAGCAAAGAAGATGGTTTTGTTGGCTGAGGGTTTTAATCCCTGCCACGGCCGAAGGCCGGCACGCTGACGGACACTTTTTGCCTGCGCATAAGGACCCTGGACCCTTCTGCATGCCGGCCTTCGGCCGTGGCAGGGATTAAAACCCTCAGCCAACAAAACCATCTTCTTTGCTGAAAAGTCTTCCTCTATCCAGGGTCCTTCTGCATGCAGGCCTTCGCTAGAAGGCTTTTCAAAAAGGAGATGGTTTTGTTGGCTGAGGGTTTTAATCCCTGCCACGGCCGAAGGCCGGCATGCAGAAGGACACCTTGCCTGCGCAGAAGGACCCTGGATAGAGAAAGACTTTTCAACAAGGAGATGGTTTTGTTGGCTGAGGGTTTTAATCCCTGCCACGGCCGAAGGCCGGCATGCAGAAGGACCCTGGATAGAGGAAGACTTTTCAGCAAAGACGATGGTTTTGTTGGCTGAGGGTTTTAATCCCTGCCACGGCCGAAGGCCGGCATGCAGAAGGACCCTGGATAGAGGAAGACTTTTCAGCAAAGAAGATGGTTTTGTTGGCTGAGGGTTTTAGTCCCTGCCACGGCCGAAAGCCAGCACGCAGAAGAACACTTTGCCTGCGCAGAAGAACCCTGGATAGAGGAAGACTTTTCAACAAGGAGATGGTTTTATTGGCTGAGGGTTTTTATCCCTGCCACGGCCGAAGACCGGCATGCAGAAGGAAGGAAGCTAGGAAAGAAAGAAGGCAGGGATTCAAACCGTCGGTCAACAAAACCATCTCCTTGTTAAAAAGTCTTCCTCTATCCAGGATCCTTCTGCGTATATCAACAAGTATATCTTATTGTTTTTCTTCTATTTTATGTGGTGTTTTGGCTCTGTGTAGTAAATCCAACACTTATTTCACCACCAACATTTATCTTCGCCTTAAGGCTCTTTGCCCGAGCGGCCTACGGCTATGGAAAAGAATTTAACCCTCAAGACCTAATTCCTTGCAAGAGGATTCGTGCATGTAAGATTTGGGGTGGCGGTCCGCCCTGGATGATACCCGAGCAAACTAACCAAATAAAATTAGAGAAAATTAGAGAATAAATAAGCACAAAATATATTATCAATACTTAATATTATAAATGCGAAAGTAAGCCTGTCTGTCTGTTACCTTTTCACGGCTGAACCGCTGGACCGATTTTGGTAAAATTTGGTGTGGAGATAGCTGGAACCCTGACGAGGGACATAGGGTACCTATTTTATAAAAAGTCAACGTCTAAATAGGGGATAAAGGACTGTAGGAAAATTCAGTCTCAATTTTAAATTAAGTTAACATTGTGCTGGACAGAATAGATGTCAATAATAAATGAATTTACATATATCATGGTAAGACACAAACAAGCAAGAAGTATTTTTGGGACCCTTGAGTTATTAAGGAAACCCTATAACGGGCCCCTCCTATCCAAATAAAAAAGTGTCGTGTATATCATATGTACGAGTATGTACATATACATACTGCAAGCAAACGACTGTGATGTGTACATATGTATATCATTCAATAAAACTAAGTTAGAGCGAGCACTATTCCACGCGAACGAAGTTGCGGGCAACAGCTAGTTATGTATAAAGTAGCAATGGAAACTAATTTTAAGGCCAGCATATAGTCAATAGGGGTGAGACCCAAGCAGAAAAATTAATATAACAATTACAAAAACAATTATTTTGTATGTTGCAATTGAAATTTATTTCACACCCAGCGTATAATCCATAGAGGTGACGCTCGGGCAGAAAAATTAACGGCACAAAACATTTATAGAGTAATTTTCCAGTAGAAAGGAGAATATTGGGAGTGTTTTTAAGACCGATAAAATTCATTCTTAAAAGAATATCATTAATAAATCTAAAATTTTTCTTTTGGAATGCCATTATGTATAATTATGCATATTCACAAATATTTTATAATTAAACACTTCTTAAATATTGCCACTGAAATAATTATTTTTCCTTTATTATTTCTAATGGTTGTGGTTTTGTATAATATAAACATTAATGCAATATTACTTCTATCTAGATATGTAGCTAACTTTGACTGAGATAAACCAGAATTCAATTTAAAAGATCTGTAGTTTTGGAGTGTATGTTATTATATCTACTAACATTTAATGATAATTTTTCCATTTCTGATTACAAAATGCAAAAAACAAACAGGAGTTTTAAAACTAAAATAATATTTAAAGATTAGTTACTTTGAGTGCTGGTGGAAAATAGTGCCAAAGCACCACTGGCCAAACCGTCAGAGAAGATGTAGTTAAAAGTCGGTGTCGATTTTTTGAACAGAAAGAAACTGACAAAAATTATGATGGCAAGATAAAGCGCATTGTTGTAGAAGATAGAATAGGTGATAGCTTCGTAATCAGCTACCTTATTTCTCTTCCAAAGAATACGTTCATCTTTATCCTTCCGTGTGATTTTCTTATCATCACTCAATTGACGATTGATTTCAGGAGTGACTGCCTCTTCACGTTTGACAGCGATCTTATGCTTTAGTTGAAACTTAATATTCGTATAAGCCATTGCCATAAAGTAGGTGCTGACACTAGTCATCAATAGCAGAGATAACGGAACAAGTTGACTCGATAAATACGTCTGTCGCTGACTCGGTTGCGAATAAGGAGGGAGATGGCACGAAAGGATTATCTTTGTCACCAGAGGCGACCTATTCGCAAACCAACGGAGAGGTTCCGGGTATATTAATCTTAAGGCAGCATAAAATTAGTATGTTATTGCAAGATTTAGCAATGTAAAAAAATCGATAAGGATCTCTTTTTTTAAAATTTTAGGTAAACCAAGTATAAATTCTTTTAGGCATTCTACCGTCGTGACACCTACTTCAAGCGCAGCAAATACAGCAACAACAGTAATAACAATAAAGGTTGATACACCACCAATGCAAGCACAAAAGAATCCAATGCTAGAAGCACATTCAGCGTTCAAACAATTCGGTGCAGTCAGTCATTGACCACGGTTTCAACGATTTTACTGACTTCATCAACCAAGGCAGGGCTGGCAGCGGACACGGAAGCTGCAACAAACATGAAGTTCATGTTAGAATCCGCGCAGACAACCAAAGCAGTACGACCGCCACCACCACTGCCACGAAATTATGCAGTGGCTGTATGAAGAAAATTACGTAACAGGTACTTTAATAAGTCCGTAGGATAAGTAAGAAAAAAACAAAATTTTGACAAAACTCGATTTTATTATTCAACATATTTGCCTTCGAGGGCGATACAACGAGTATAGCGATTTTCCAACTTTTCGATACCACTTTTATAGTACGTACCACATGTGGTACGACCACATTTAAATTCAGCAGTCCACTTCTCTACCATTTGTCTCGATGGAGCAGAGTTCGGATAATGTTTATCAAGCCATTGCACTATGGGTTCGGAGACCTGGAAAAGTGGCCAAAAGTCACATACGAAATAGGACAAAAAATTATATGCCATCATTATCTAGACATATTAATGAACATATGATATAACTTTTACGCATAGTAATTTATTATTGCTCCGTTGGGATCTATCCGAATACAAGAATAGCGATTAATTATTTATTAGAAAGCTTACATTGTTGCAGTTAGTTTTCAGTGTTATAAATTATTTTAGTAAGCATTTTTTATTATGTTTTACACATTGGTATAGGAGCTTCATCAGAAGCTAAAAAAAGTTAAAAAAACACACACTAATTTACTAAATAAGGTGCTTTACTCGTGAATTGCGTAAATTTTAGTAATGTTGGTTAGTACCGTTTGGTTACTCCAGAAAACTCCACTTCAAAAAAGTATTTGTTATACGCCAATTTAAAGTATATGGAATAGACTACAATCCTAACCTGCCCAAACTTGCCTATTTTCAGATATGTGCCAATAATTATGAAAATGGTCTAGGTCACACTTTTCGCGTTTAAAGGTTTGCATTTTATTAAATTAAAAAATATTTTTATACTATACCTCAAAATGTTTGAGGCAATATTTACTTCTGAGATATTAGCTTTTTTGGTGCTTGGGGAATTTTTTGTGTCGCTTGTAGGGAAATGTGGTTTTTAAGGCTACAAATGACTTAGCCTACTTTTAAAATTTAAAAAATGAGAAGACATAGTATGAAACGAACGACTTAAACCAATAAAAATAAATAATGCCATAATTGTAATCAGCGACCTCAAAACCTTATATTAGTACGTAATTGTGCTGTTGAAATCTAAATTCTCTAATATCGGACTTTTGGCCACCTTTCCAGGTCTCCGAACCCATAGTGCATTGTTTGGTTTCCACTGTATTTTTTTTCATCAAAAAGCAATGCTTTATTAAAACTTGAAATTCACCTTTTTTTCAACAACAAAAGTTGTTTTACACAAAATGCTATAACTAACGAATCAATAGTCAGATTGCTGTCAAATTTATACACGTATCGTTTGATACGTAAATCGTTTAGTACTAAATAAAAATCATATGGAAAAAATTCTAGTAACGTCATCTATTTGTCATCCTACGGACTTATTAAATGAACTGTTATGTTAGAAAAAAGAAGGCTGCACAGAGGAAAAAATACGTATGCTGCAAATGTTATCGAGGTGGTCAAACAACAAGTTCTGCTCTGTGGCCAGTCGGCAGCACTAAGAACTTCACAGCATCGGAAGCAGCAATCAATCAATACTGTGTAGACATAGTTGTGTAAAAATTTATATGTTAATAATTTGCTGTTATTATTTATTAAATCTTAAAATTAATATGCTGTTTTTAATAAATAATAACGTTTACAGCCAAAGCACATTGCGGCAGCGACAGCGGCAGCAACTCTCTCTCGCTGCTCAGCAAAGTACATTAGAGCAGCGACAGCAAGTCGGCTATTTGTTTTTGTATTCTGTATCCCATTCTCTCGTCTTGAAAGAGAGCTTACTCTCCGTATATTTTTCAATACAATTTGTCGGATTTTCAGTGAAAATTGGCAACACTGAGTGAAAAAGAGATTGGAAAAAAGAGAGTTTTGCTTGCTGCCGTAATAGAATCTATTTTTCAGGGCAGCAGCAGCACCCATAAGCCTCTATATAATTTCTGTTTGCTGTTGCTGCCGCTGCCGCAATGTGTTTTGGCTGTTAAGATTTATTGAAACGTATTCACTTTGCACCTTGGAGATTTATAACTTCACAACCATGTCCATTATCGAACTTTGCAGAATTTTTACTAGGATATTTAAGCTATTTTGACAAAGATAAAAGAAAAGGAAGTTACTCAAAGCTAATGACGGAATTCTGCACATTTAGACAACATTATTCGTATACGATATACATATATTCGTAAATACGATATTCATATATAAAATAAAAAATTTCATATAAAATTTATTCATTTCTTAGTGTGGTTATTATAACAGCGTTATTATCTACGATAGCAAAAGGAAATTAAGGAAGTACGAAAAAGGGAGAGTACTTTTTGTTTAACTCGGTGTAAAAAAACTATAGTTTGCTATTTTAGGTACGCAAAAACAGTACGCACTTCACAAACAGGCAACACTTAAATTGCCGATTTCAATGGCGGAGTAATTGAAAAATGAGGGTATTCCAACGCCAGTTTTGATCTACTATTATCTATTATCTACTATTGATCTACTATACATAAAGTTTATAACTTTTTTTTGTAATTACGTTATATTCAGCTTCTATTGTTCATAGAATAGTTAATAGTTTCTCGTAACATATACATATGTAGTGTGGGTAATGGGTTAACAAATGTTTTGCATTGGACTTTTTAGTTTTAATGTGCTCCGCTAGGGATTTCTCTTCTTGAAATGCTTGTGGTAAATGAGTTCTAATTAAAAAAAACTGTTTAAAAATAAAGTGAAAATTAAATACATTAAATACATTAATACATGTGTATCAGTAAATAAATAAAAATTAATGTGTTTGAACTCATTACTTTTATGAATAAATAACCAAGTTGTAATCTCAAAACAAATGATTTTACTTAAAAATCTGAATTATCATTGGGGTCTCAAAGCTGAACCCTTCCTGCCCCATGCCACCCTCAACAAGGGAACGTTTGAGTTTCTACAACACTTCTCGACGCAGTTATGGTTCTAGCAACCGAACGCAATCTAAATTTCCATAGCGAAAGCGACGAGCGACTGGAGCAGTTTTTTCGTTTCTAAACTAGAGAGCCGTAGTACTTACTAGTAGTAGTGTTAAGTAAAACCTAGTGTGTAGAAGCCAAGACAAACTTTAATTTTTAACTAATTTTTTTTTTATTTATGGTTGCTTAAAAAAGCTCTGTATTGTAACTAATTTCCTATAAAATTCTTAAAATAGTAGTACTTTCCCAAAAGGTGTAGTTCCGTAGTGCTGAAAATGTACTAAAATGTACTCCGATCAAAGTAAGTCCGACAACACTGGAATGGAGTATGAAGGAAAATGCATTACAAGATAATGTAAAAACGAAACGCAAACGAAATTGGGTTTTTCTTTTGCGTTTCTCTTTTGTGCTTTTCGTAGTTTATCGTGGATTCGACAGTAAATCCATTGCGAATACCAACAAAACTACGAAAAGCACAAAAGAAAACTTGTTTTCGTTTACGTTTCGTTTTTACATTATCTTGCAATAAGTAAATAAACAAAGTAAAAAAAAAGAACAACGCAAGCGATATAGTTGTGGAAATAGAAATAGACCCAACTACAATCAATGGTTTCGTCGACGATAGAGGGAAAATGTTATTTTTCGTAGACGAAATTGACTGTGTTCGAGTTATAAAGGCTGCGGTGTGAACGAGAGCACGTATTATAACTCGGCAATGCAATTTAAGGGTGTGTGTAGCGAATATCGTGATTTTTTATTTCGCCCAGATAATGTAAAAACGAAACGTAAAGGAAATCGAATTCGCTTTTGTGCTTTTCGTAGTTTTGTTTATATTCGCAATGGATTAACTGTCAAACCTACGATAAATTACGAAAAGCCCAAAAGAGAATCCGAGTTTCGTTTACGTTTCGTTTTTCTATTATATGGGGGTTGATTTTGCGGACCCGTAATACCTTGTGTGGGCTTTGTTCTTTAATCATTTTACAAATTCCTTACACTATTATTGATAATACATATAATGATGCCAATTGAGTACGTCATATCATGCATATGCAATCTTTTTAAGTCATACAAACGTTACACTTGGTTACCTGCGCCTATTGTGTGTATTGACATATTTATATAAATACATATGTACATTAAAACAATTATACGTAGGTTATATACGAAGATAGTTAACATTCATTGACGACCATGGAGAATAGAAAAATTATAGCAATTAAAACAAATAATAAAGGGAACAAAATAAACACAGTGTATTAGACATTGTAGTACGTACATACATATATCCGAGTAAAAAGAAAAGAAACGAACATTTAAATTAACTGAAACGATTAAACTATCAAATTAAGTATAGGGTTATCCAAAATAGACTTAAAAAAGTTTGTTCAAATAAAAACAAGTAAGAGCGTTAACTTTGGCCTGGCCGAAGCTAATATACCCTACACCCGCATATGTAGAAGTGCCGATAAAAAGTGGGCGGGTGACACCTACTTTTTTTAAATTTACAAGGAGCTAATTTTAATATATTAACTCATCTACAACACCATTTCTCCTACCAAACACCTTATTATATGGTATAGTATATAAGTGGGCGTGTCACGCCCATTTCTGACAATATATTTCAATCTAAGATGTCGTAGTAATATGCTAAGTAATATGCTATTATTTGTTATTTGTTTGCAAAGTATTGTATTTATAAAGACGGAAAGTACTCACAACTGAGAAGCAAAGATCGTCCATTATAAACAACGCCAATGTAAAAAAAATTAATACGAATTATAGATCTGAAGTAAACCTGACAGCAAAAATATTACTCTCAAAGTTCCAGCCAGACAGACGATATTTTATAAGTGTTTCTTATTAAAAGAAGTAAATAATTCTTCATACTTTCATACAGACTTGTTTATTTCATGAGTTTTTGAAGTTTTGAAAAATATGAATTTCTTATTCAAATCATGAAATTTATAAGATTAACTTTTTGTTTCAAGACAATAAGATTTTCTTTATAAAAATAATAAGATTTCTCTATGAAAAAAGCATATTATTTGCATGTTTCAATAAGATTTCATAGTAAAATCGCTCATTAAGGAGATCTTATTATTTTTATGTGGTACTATTTTTCTCTGTGTGAGAAATTGAGCTATAAGCAGGGGAAATTTATATTTGCTATAAAAAGTAAGCGTAGTAAGCCCGTTTACCTTCAATACCAAAAAGCCTATGAAGACAAGGAATATTCGTGCCAGATATCATTGCGATAGCTCTATTCGTTCTCCCGTAATCGTGATTTCCACAGAAAGACGGACGGACATGGCTAAGTCGACTCAGGAGGTATTTCTGAGTCAGAATATATGTATGTATGTATGAGCTGTGCACAAGCCGTTTGAAAACCACTTTCAAAACACACAACGTTTTATCAGTAAAAATTGATAAAACATTTCAGATTTTCACTCCTAGCCTTTATTGCTTGTGCTCTGCTGGAAACAAAAACAAAATTGTCAGACGAAAATGACACAACAGTTTTAATGCCAAGAATTGCTAAATAGATATAAGAGAGGATACACACACGGAATGCACATACATATTAAATACATACATACGTTCAGCCGTCTCCTAGGCTTTTAGTTAGAAAAAAAGGATTGCGTGCCTCTCCCTTTTTTTCGTTTCTTTTTTTTTTTTCGTTTTTCTCGAAAATGTGGCAGAACATTTTTTCATTGTTTTCAATCGTTGTTCGGGGCCACAATTTGTGGACCATTTACAACAAAAACGAAGTAAGAAAAAGACGATAATTACATGGAAAAATAGATAAGAATGGTTTTTTAGTTTTGGCGGAGGGAAAGAGGGGATGTTTTTTCTTCGTAATTTCTTAATTAGATTTCAGACGCTTCTGGTGATAACAAAGCACCATCGACGGAGTGGCGAGCGGCGCAAATGCTTGCCTTTCGTTCCTTTCGAGTTCGAGCGGAGGGAAAGAGGGTGAGTTGTTTGCGTTTCTTTCGTTCCTTTGGAGATTAAGCGGAAGGAACGAGAGAGAAATGCATCAACATTAAAACAGCAACTGCAAATTTTCGAACAAGCTGTAAAAATGAATGTCGGTCGGGTAAAGGCACCACAGCAGTTGCTGTTTATTGCGATTTTCATACGGCAGTCACAAAACAGCAGTCGTGCCGATTTGTGCCTAGCTGCCTTCAAAACGGCTCGCGCACAGCTCTAGTATGTACTAGATGTACCCGTCCCTGCGTTGCTGTGGCTCATTCTGGTTAAATGGTTAGAAAGCGCGTGTTGCTTCCGACCAAAAATGAAATATTCCTCATACATACGTTGCAACCCGTTTTCACCCCATCAGGGGTTGAATTTTGAAAAATGCCGAAATATGTATTTGATTAATTATACCAAAGAGTATTAAGACCAAGTTTCAAGCAAATCTGACCACAAATAAAATATTCCTCATACAAACTTTGCAACCCCTTTACACCACCTTAGTGGTCGAATTTCGAAATATCCGTTGTTAGTGCTTGGTCCTAAGCACAACCGTTCTTAGTGCTTTTTAGGTCCAAGCGTTTAGCCTGGGCGTTGATGAGTCAGTCAGGACTTTCATTTTTATATATAGAGATATACTTTTTTACACATTCCACGCTTCCTATTCAAGCTCATAGCTCTATTCGTTCTTCCGTAATCGTGATTTCCACAGAAAGACGGACGGACATGGCTAAATCGACTCTGGAGGTTATTCTGAGTCAAAATATATGTATGTATATACTGTTTTATACATTCCACGCCTCCTGTTTGACCACCTTGGTGTTCATGAACATGCTACCATGATCAAAATCCGTTTCTCGGTATTTCTTTTCTATTGGTGCCAAAAATTGTTTGGTCAAAAAACCCCCGTGTGATCGCTTTGATGTGGCCCCACCCACCGCCCACCTTGTCGAAAGTTCGTTTCGCGATATTTCCTATCGATTGGTGCATAAAAAATTTTTTGGTAAAAGAACCCCCGTGTGACCACTTAACCCCACCCACCACCCACCATGACCAAAATCCGTTTCACGATATTTCGTTTCGATTTGTGCAATAAAAAATGTTTGGTAAGAACCCATGTGTGAGCATATTAAGGTGGCCACACCTTCCGCCCACCATGTCCAAAATCCGCTCTTCGATATTTCCTATCGATTGGTAAAATAAAAAATTTGGGTAAAAAGCTCCGTGTGACCACTTTGGGGTGGTCCCACCCACCGAACACCGTACCCAATTTAATTAATACTAAATTAGATATCACATACATATTATATATTCCCTATTAAGTGTAACAATAAATTTTTTTGCCAAAATATGCCTTAATGCCATTCCATGTGAAAGGAATTTCTTTGCTTATTTCCAATTCCTTTTGCTTCGTTGGGAGTTAATTCCAAAGTTTTAATTACTTGGAATTTGAATTGAGGTGAAATTTATTTCCAAGGGAATGAGTACTCCCCAGCTCTGATTAGAACCCATTTAGCGCAAGCATAAAGATATAAAATCAATACAGTACCACATTAATACAAAGAAATCCAATGCAAAACATTTTTTAACCCCATTAACATTTTTTCCCTCACTATATCTTAGAAGAAATTCTTTTAACTATTCTATTAACAATTAAAGCTGTATATAACATTGTTACAAACAAATAAGGTATTAAATTTATATACAAATGTATCAAAATTGGCGTTGGCATACCCTTATTTTGCAATCACCACGCCATTGAAATCGGCAATTTGCCTGTTTGTAAAGTGCGTAGTATTTTGGACACCTTTTATGAATTCTGGTACCAAAGCAGTAAATATTTTGGACACCTTTTATGAATTCTGGTACTAAAGCAGTATTGCCGGTATACCATATAAAATAAATTTGATGTTTTTCTTAACTAGCTAATAGATTAGTGCATAAATGTGCTTGAAATGCCTTTGAAACGTTTACTATTACTTCAAGGAGTTATATAGTGTTCTTCAAACCGCGTGTAACGAAAAGTACATACCTCTTTTTCGTGCTTTTTATACCCTACACCCGAAGGGATGAGGGTATATTCACTTTGTTCTTCCGTTTGTAACGCATTAAAGGAGGCGTGGCAGGTATATATTCTGGCTTAGAATCACCTCCTGAGTCGATTTAGCCATGTCCGTCCGTCTGTCTGTAGAAATCACGATTACGGGAGAACGAATAGAGCTAATGCCATAAAATTACGAATATTTTTTGTCACCATAGGCTGTTTGGTATTGAAAATGGAGAAAATCGGTCCAGTGCCACGCCTACTTTTTATAGAAAATATGCACTCATCCGTGCTTATAGCTTAATTTCTTAGCTTGTAGACCGAATTTTCAGCTAAAATTTTATTTCCGAGTCTACCATCTTAGACTAAAATGTATACTAAAAAATGGGCGTGACACGCCCACTTATATACTATACCATATAATGAGGTGTTTAGTACGAAGAACGGTGTTGTAGATGAGTTAATAGAAAAAAATTTACTCCCTGTAAATTGGTAGTAGGTGTCACCCGCCCACTTTTTATCACTGCGACAGATGCGGGTGTAGGGTATATGAGCTTCGGCCAGGCCGAAGATAACGCTCTTACTTGTTTTATTGTAACTTTATGATGCAACAATTATCAATAAAGAAATTATTAACATACATACATACATCTTCACGCAACTACATCAGCAACAATTTAAAAACTTCACTACAATTATTACCTATCTGCACTTGTCGTGGTTCAATGTATTCTCGTAATCTTATTCCCTTGCCATTAAAAACAACAATTGTCGTTTGACCACCTCGATAGCATTTTAAGTCATTTTGCGGCGGGCGATTCAGACGAATCTGCATTAAGAGATTTAAATCATTTAAATCATCCGCAGTGCTTAGTTTCTTCTGGATGATGCACGCGTTGATGCATGCTTCATGCTTCGTTTTGCAATTAGACGTAATGGATCCATTTCTGTTTCATGACTAACCAATAGAGGTCTGAATGGAACGTCTTAAAAGCACATTCGAGATACAGAAAAAGGTTCGATCATTGACTGCAGAGATCTTTTGATTATTTTAATCGAATGAGACTGAACGAATACTCTGCTGAAAATTCTACTTTCAGCAGAAATTTTTTTATTGTTTTCTAAGCCTGTTGCCGTCCGTAAATGAATCATCTTTTCTTCTTAAGGTTCTACCCTAACTTCATTCATACAAAAACTTATGGAGATTCGGTTTCATTCGACTCTAGTAGGCGTTCGAATTTTTGAGTTAAGGAGTTAAACTTTCATTCGAAATGTGCTGTACTGCAGTACTGTATTCAAGTGTATTCGTGTGTTTTTCTCGCTCTAGTCTGATTTAAGAGTTATAGCCCTTTAAAGTTTAAAATTGTCCCGTCGTTATCTCCTAAACTATAAAATATATTCAGTTGATATAGGTACCGATGCAAAGGGATTAAAAAATATCTTTCATTTATGTGAAGAAAACTTAAATTTGTAATACTTTTCTTATTCATTAATTATTTTCTGGGTGAAATGTATAATGAACCATTGCAATTATGTCAATATTAAGAAAGCAGAGCTTATTAGTAACTTTCTGCAAATACTCGTATTTTTTTTACCAGTATCGTTGCAGGATTTTAGGAGAAAATTAATTTTAAAACTCACAATCAAGTGTGTATAAAACAATTTTTTTAACTCTTTGCGTATAGGGCTTTCTGCGTGGCGGCCTTCGGCCGCGTCAGGGATTATAACTCTCAAAAAACAAAATCGTCTGAGTAATGTAGTCTTTTTGCTTACAGCGTCTTTCTGCCGCGTAATCTAAAGTCCTTTTGCGTACAGGTTCTTTCTTCATGGCGGCTTTCGGCCGCGGCAAGAATTATACTCAATTAACAAAATCCTCTGGGTAATGTAGTAGTAGAATTCAAAGTACTTTGTACTTACATGGTTGTGGGTTTTAAAATGCATTTTCTCCTAAAATCCTGCAACGATACTGGTGACAAAAATATGTGCAGAAAGCTAAGAAGCTCTGCTTTCGTAATATTGACATAATTGTATGGCCTAATTACACATTTTTTTTTTTTTTAACTTAATAAATAAGAAAAACAAGTACTAAAAATGTTAAATTTAAGTTTTTTCCAAAAGTACACGACTTTGGATAAAATTTTATTTAGCATAAATGAAAGATATTTTCAATATTTTTGCATCAGTGTATGTACAACCGAATATTTTTTATAGTTTAGGTGATATAGATGGGAACATTTCAAACTTTAAAGGACTATAACTCTTAAATCAGATGAGAGCGAGGAAAATTGTTGTTGTTGTTGGGTCCAGAGCCAAAATTAACACCAAAATTGGAGAGTTTGTACAACAGTAAACTTAAGCCGTTGTTTTCTCAAAATAAAATATAAAGAACCGCTTTTGGATTTTTACCCATCAATTTATCATTGTTCATAAATATATTGCGCATATGAACAACGAAGGTCCCTTTCGCGGGCTTTTATTTGTAGAATTTAGCTGGCGTTAATGTGGCCAAATCCTTATGGCATGGAACCACCAAAAAGTTTGTTTAATTTAGGACGTCATGTGTTGAAATTTACATACAGCACACATACGCTATATGGACCTAAAGTTGATGGGTCATTAGGAACAGTAGCAATGTTTTTATTCGAACGAGATGTTTTGTCAGACTTTGGTTTACCATGAACAGATTCAGTTCGCGACGTATTGTTAAAATTGCTTATGATTGTAGGTTAGAAACAGCAGAAAACGATAAGAAACAAACATGGCGTTTTGCTGATATTCTCATCCAACATCCATTCAAGGCACTTTTAGATAACCCTATAAAAATAACTAAAGTCTCACCTTTAATAGCAAAAGAAAAATATAAGAGTTAAAATAAACAACAAAAATTACAAGTCTACAACTGATATGTACATACATCACGTATATTATTTCTGTATATTCTGTATTTATGTGTTGGGTTTTGTAAATACAAAAATTAATTTGGTTTCCTAAAAAGCTGCCAAGGTTTTGGCAAGTTTAATATTTAGATTTTTTTTTCCATTCCAGCCAATAAAAAAATTCAAAGTAAATCAGATCAGATCAGATCAGATCAGATCAGAAATCACAGATCGGAAAATTATGTACTTACTTCCGCATAATGTTCCTCGTTTTGCTGCAAAAGATCCACACATAATTCAGACAAATGTATCAAATCTTCCAGTTTTTTCGCGGGTTGTACAATTACTTCGCCCCGCAAGTCCTCTGAAAGTAAACGAACAAACAAATTAGCTACATAAAATGTAATGTAACAATTAAATACATATAATAGGTTCTGTAGATATTAATAAGCTTTCAGCGGTGCTAAAACCGTCCTGACAAGATTTCGGTCCTTGCGGACGGACCAGCCTTATCAAATAATGCTCAGACGACAAAAGCTTTGCAACTATTGATGCATTGTTTCTTTCAATTTGAGTCTTTCGACAGGATCAGCTGTTAATGGGTTTTGGAAGAAACTTTGGGTGATTTAAAATACAATCCGATAGAATTCATATTTATTACTTTGTCAACCAGTCACTGTCAATAGTCAATGGCTTGTTAAAAACTTGAGCCGTTGAAGGTTGCCCACGTTAAAAAGTTACAATTTAAATTTTTTTTGAATTTAGTTTCAAATTATTTAAAATGTCAATTGGTTACAGACCTGATCATTGACTGTCCCGGAATTTCACCGACTAGCTCATCAATCCTTACAGGGGCGGTTCTGAACTCTGCCAGGGACGGATGCCACAATAATTTCCGAAAACGGAATTATCAATTCGTATACGCTTTTACCTTCTCTACCACCACCGATGACCATTTCCCCTCGAAATAAAAACTCTATAATTCGTTCTTCTCGTCAGTAATTTTTCGTTGCCGCAGTATTTTTTTTTTGCCGCAATTTTTTTTTGCCGCAATTCTCCTTTGTTGTCGCAATCTTACTTTGTTGTTACATTATTCATTCGTCTCTTCAATTGATTGATGAGCTAGTCGGTGAAATGCCGGGACAGTCAATGATCAGGTCTGTAACCAATTGACGATTTAAATAATTTGAAACTAAATTAAAAAAAAATTTAAATTGTAACCTTTTAACGTGGGCAACCTTCAACGACTCAAGTTTTGAACAAGCCATTGACTATGGACAGTGACTGGTTGACAAAGTAATAAATTTCAATTCTATCGGATTGTATTTTAAATCACCCAAAGGTTCTTCCAAAACCCATTAACAGCTGATCCTGTCGAAAGACTCAAATTGAAAGAAACAATTCATCAATAGTTGCAAAGCTTTTGTCGTCTGAGCATTATTTGATAAGGCTGGTCCGTCCGCAAGGACCGAAATCTTGTCAGGACGGTTTTAGCAGCTCTTTAATTTACACGCTCATCCAATTTGCTCTAACTGATTTATACATGCAATTGGCGCAAATGAACTGAAAGCAATGCCGGTGTTTAAACATTCAGTTCTCCTTAAACAATTTGGAGACAATATCTGACAGTTTCTGACAATTTTGTTTGAAAATTATTAAAATTTTGAAGCAGAACAGATTTTACTCAAGCCCAATTTTTTCACTTTTGCCAAACAGAAGCCTTCGTTTACATGTGACGATTTACATGCGCCAACTAACTAGTTCATGCCAATTGGCGCAAATTGCATGAGCGTGTAAACTGGCCTTAAAGCATAAAACCTTCGTGCAAGGTTTGTATTTTAAATATTCCCCGAAACAATATTTTTTTCTCTTAAAGATTTTTCCGCGTATTAGCGGCCTTCGGCGCGGCATGGATCTTAACCCTCAATCAGAGGAATCCTCTCGATAATGTGAACACTTTTGCATATAGGTTTTTTCGCGTGTTGGCGGTCTTCGGCAGCAATCATAACCCTCAATCAGCAGAATGCTCTCAATAATGTAAAGATTTTTGCATACAGGGTTTCCCGCGTATTGGCGGCCTTCGGCCGCGGCAGGAATCATAACCCTCAATTAGCAGAATCTTCTCCCGCCATGCAAATAGCGATATTCTACATTTTTCGTATCTATTAATAACATAAAGCATACAGCAGGAATACATAATGTGTCTGCCTCTGCTCACCGCCCTTACTCTGAAAACCTTTTACCTAACACAAAAACGTTCCACAAAAATAATTTTGCATCTGGCAACACAAAAACGAGCGATAACGACTGTAAGCACATCGAAATTTCCTCTGCTCATGCCACGCAATTCGCATAAACACCTCCCAACTGATATATGAATTTAAACAAGTGTTTGGTTTAACACGGCCCCGAAAGGAAGAGAGACATGGTTCTTTTGCAGGTGAGATAAGGTGTTTTTGTTAATTTTAAAAAAAATTCAACTCTATTCAACTTTATTCTAAGACTAAAGAACATTCCTTACGCCCCGGAGCCGCATGCAACACAATATAGACTCTATGTGTTTCCCTAAAAGTCCCTAAAAGTCCATTACACACAACTCACCTTCAATTTTTGCTTCAGCAGAGAGATGTGTATAGTTTATTAGTGCAGCCGCCTCAAGACTCTTCTTGATCATTTGACGCACTTCCTCTGGATGCACTGGCGTCACGATATCCTTCATAAGCACCCGCTCTAGTAACGAAAGAGTGGCCTTTAGTGCTCCCTCAGGCCGCCCGAACGGAAAACAGAAGCGAAAATTTGTAATTTGATACTCTAATAAAGCACGCAGGCGCTCTTTAATTTCGACGAATTTCTCCTTCTCTTCGTGGGTTATGCTGCCGACACCATCGGGTCGATTTCCGTGCACGTGACTGGCGCAAAACGCAAACGAATAATGGATGAGCGTCGGATCGATCATGTGCTCTTTCTCGGCGTGGTTGAGCAGGTCGGACAGGTAGCATAGATGTCGATAGCATCCTCGAACTCCGTAACGAGCGCAGTATTCATCCAAGACAAACACTTGACCAGGACTGAACCAACCCTATACAATTCAAATATAGAAATGGAAAATAATATTAGCCTTAGTTCCTGTTCAAATTTGTATGCTCGGAAAGAAGATGGAAGGACAAATAGGAAAAGGTAAAGGTGGCGGATAAAAAAGCGCAAACTATTTGTCAGGGTTTTTGGGAGGTCCCTCCCGATCTAATTAATTTTTTATACAATAATAACTGACCAAACATTTAAAATGAATTATTGTGCAAAAATATTATATTATATTAAATTACCATGTATACATGTACATACTCGTGTATTAGACAGGCCCTTATTTTCCAACTTTTGAAAAGCTTAGTTACCTCCCAATTTTTTTTTTAATCAATAAAAAACGATCTGTGCAAAATTTTAGCCCAATCGGACAAATGCGACGCGACCCTCATCGACCATGAAATTTGGTTTTGACAAAATTTTTTTTGAACATTTTTCATTAATATTATTAGATTAATATTATTATGGTGAAGGCAAAGGTGAAGAAAAGAAAAATCAACTGAATCAATATGCACCAAAATGTTTTTTTTTTATTTACAAACATCGAATTCTCGTCTTTTGTAACCCTTTTTGAGAAAAACCTCCTTCAAGAGATTTTCTATCAGCACAGATTTCCTCGACAAAGACCCTTCCACAAGGAAAAATGCCGCCTTTAAACGGAATTAGTCGTTGCGTATACTGTGTTCCAACTTCATGGCGTTTGAGGGTCGCGTAATAATTGTTCGATTAAGCTAAAATTTTGCTCAGCGCGGTTTTTTGTTAAGTGGAAAAGGTTGAGGGGTGGGAGCAGCAAAATTTTAACTTTCGCAAAATTAGCTATAGCTAAGGGCCACTCTAATGCATATTTATAATATAGCATTATAATTACCAATGAGGCGTATGGATCGTTTAATCTGTATTCCAGAGCTAGGTTTTGCAGAGTTCTAAACAGTGAGGCGTGATCCAGAGTACAAGGATCCGCGCTTATAAAATCTTCCATACCGTGCTTGCGTGCTTTGTCGGCATCTGAATTTGTAAATCGTCACATTAATATAATGTTATATATGAAAAATTTGAAATAAATTATTAACACTGGTTAAAAATATTTTAATTGAATTTTATTATTAGGTTTTTATTAGGTTTTTTTTTCATGTCCTGTACAAATTTTAAAATTGATTTTAAACTACCTTCCTGATGATCTAGAGACTCGAAATTCGGAGCCATAGCTGACAAAAAAAATGACAATGCAATATTAAGCATAAACTAAGCACCCAAGCCCTCTTTGAGCCAGGAAATTGAGGCAGTAAAAATGGGCCATTTCAAAATGTTCGCTACAAATTTTGAAATTGATTTTAAACCAGCTTCCCGATGAGCTAGACTCGAAATTTGAACCAAAGCTTTGAACTAGATGACAACGCAACATAAAGAATAAACTAACCCCACCCACGCCCAATTTAAGGAGAGAATTAGGTCCCTCTCATAACGTTCGCTACAAATTTTGAAATTTAATTTTAAAGGAGCCTCCCGATAAGCTGAAAACTCGAAATTTTAACTTAAAGCTAGTAGACAATGATATATTAGGTATGTATAAACTAACTATCCACGCCCACTTTGAGACAAGAATTTTAAAAAATGACGTGTGTATATTTTACATTAAAAAATATTTTTTTTTAAATATTGTACATATTTGACATAAAAAATAGATTCAATAAACGTGTCAAGAAATTCAAAAGTTATGAAGAGTTTTTCCAAATTTTGAATAATTTTTGTTAATGTTTTTAGTTAGTTGTAAAAACATTTTATATAAAAAATTGTTTATTATACCATGTTTTAGTCTAAGTCATTCGTATCATTCTATATTTTATTTTTTTCAATTTTGAAAGTGGCCTAAGTCATTTATAGCCTTCAAAAGCTACATTCTTTTACAAGTAACACAAAAAATTCACAAAAAAAAAAAATCGAATCTCTCAAGAGTAAATATTGTCTCAGAGGTTTTGAGGTAAAGCATGAAAAAACTTCTTATTTGTTGAAACGCTAACCTTTAAATATCTCGAAAAGCAAAAAGTGACTTAGGATAGTTTCATAATTATGGGCACATATGTATGTATGACCCGTTACAAAACGGGTCATGTATATTATGATTTTTTTTATAAATTAAATGATCCGGAAATCTTATTTTTTCCGGATCAATGTCATCCATATTTTATAACAAAAAATCATTGGGTGGTAACGAAATTCCGAACAAAAACATCCCAAAATTACAAAATCCTAAAGCGACAACATTAAAAATTACAGAACGAATCCAGGATAAAATATAAAGGGGGTCCTGCGTCAGAGGCCTACAGCTTCAGAAAAGTATTAAAACCTTCAGCAAATTTGACATCCACACGGTTACCAAATTTTTTCTGCGTTTAAAGGTTTGTGGGTGAGAAGGCCTCCAAAAGCGTCAATAAGTCCTCTGCATCTAGAGTACCTTTCATATAGCTGCGAGGAAGACCAACGACTATAGATCTCCATTGACTAACGTAACGTGAGCTACGGAGTTATTTTTGAATGAATAAGGTCCAAAGATGCCAGCGTGAAAACCGCACCAAATGGTGCATATTTCTGGATGCAGTGTGTAGGGCCTCTTTTGGATTGTTTACCGCTAAGCACAATTTTGCGATAAAACGGGTCATTTTCCCTGCTCTAGGCCAAGATCTTAGTGAAAAATTTGAAAAGTTTGACAGATGCTTATTATAAGTTGCGCAAATCGATTGATTTTCAAAGTATATTTTAATAATTTAGTAACGTTATTTGAGCAAGGGTTTGAGATAATTAGCCTGAATATACCGACAATAAGTGTTAGTCGTTGAGCGCAGTATAGCAGCTTGTTTGACAATTAACAATTCAATAAGTTCTATCTAAGTAAAAAAAATCATCCTATATTTTCCCATGGATTTCTCCACAACCGAGTGTAAATTTTACATTCAAGCGTCTTGCAGCGATCATCACACCTATTACTTATACTTAGCAAAACAAAATTGTATAGGGGTGACACCAACACTTCCGCCCCGGGTGTCATCCATGTCACTGTATACAGTCCTAGCCGCAAAAGCTTTGTAGCGAATTCGTTGTTTTATTAAAAGCATTTGTTGTGCTCTTACTTAATTAAAATAGCCTAGGACCCCGAGCAGTTGCTCGGAACCTTTTTTCGAAAGTTGCTAAGTTTTATGAATTAGTTTTAATGGAGCGAAAAATCTTAAAAATAAAAGAGTTTTGGTTGTTTGTGAGTAGTAAAAAAGGCCGTTTTATCTTTTTTAAGCGAAGGGAAACACTTTGCCCTGTATACTTTATAATTTTTTGAATTCTTATAGACATTCTTGCCTTGAAAACATTGACACCTGTTAATGCATTTTTTAAAGTTTTACAAAACAAAACAAAAATATTTGAATATATATTGACATTTTATTTCAGAACAGAACAAAATTTAAAAACAAAAATAAAACAATGTCAATATTTTTCAATTATTTATAAATACGCTTGTTGATCAACCACTTTAATAGAGAAAAAAAACTACCACAATGACTTTTTTAGAAAAAAACAGATCAATTTGCAATCTCTTAATCTACCTAATATGTGAATATCAAAGAAATCCTTAGAGCCGTTTTCGAGCTCAAAAAAGCTACAAACATATACACAATTTTCGCTCGTTTAATAAGATTAAGAACCTGGGACCCCGAGCAGTTGCTCGGAACTTTTTTCGAACGTTGCCAAGTTTTACGAATTAGATTTAATGGGCGAAAAATTTTAAAAATAAAAGAGTTTTCATTATTTGCAGTGTATATAGTAATAAAAATTCCGTTTTATCGTTTTTAAGTGAATGGAAAGCACTTTGCCTGTATACTTAAACAATTTTTTGAATTTTTATAAACTTCTTTGCCTTGAAAACATTGACACCTATTGATCAATTTCTTACGCCAAGATCTTAGCGTAAAATTTTAGCTTGTTTCATAAGATTAGATAATTATAAAAACACATTTTATTGTATTCTTGTTACTGTAAAATACCTCCTTGTATTTTTAGCAGAGCCGAGTTTTTATCTTGTGTCACCGGTGGTGTAGGCTTGTGAGATTGGCCTGTGGCACGGTACATTGCCATAACCCAGAGACTGCATTCGTTTTCATCATCACAGGCGAAGGCAATGCTATCGCCCTCTCGAACGGCATTGAAAAAATAGCGACCTCCATTCAAATCAATTCCGAACATCAGGTTAGCTGTAAACAATCATTGAAGTTGTAAAGTAGTCCAAAAAGTAATAAACTGGAAGGCTTACCACTAGCTGCTTCAATATAATCGACGGTGTATCCATCCAGCTGCATCATTTCTGATGGCTCAGACTTTTTCTCTTTATAGCTACACATGGCGAAGGTATACTGCGAGACTTGCACTAAAACAAAATAACGTTTTTTCCACTTTTTCCAAACGGATTTTCCAATTGCAAAAAGATAACTACAAAAATTTAGCATTGTCAGAGTTTTAAATATGTATTAGTTGAATTGTGTGTATGTGTATGCCAGATACCAGGGACATCAGCTTTTACCTACCCACAGTGCTTCATGTTTAACGGCTTGTCCATGCGGCAGGCTATTTTAATTCGAAGATCCTGGTCAGGCAAATTCTTTGGCACAACCATTCGATGCCACTCAGGCGACTTCGCATGCAGGAGAGTGAAGTGGTCATTATCCGTATATGGACAGACTTTGTGGGAACTAATAAAATCGCATACCAAACCATTTCTTAGAATCCCTTTCTACTTACCTTGGAAGACAGAGGTGTCGGTTTCAGCGTAATTTTTCCCAACTCTTTGTCCTCTAGCGCCAGCATACCAGGGTTTTCTGTATACAATTTCACCTTCACAACTGGTAGCGGATGCGTCGTTGTAAAATCACCCTGTGTGTCCCACCTGGAAGAGGAAATTGGAAGATTTGGATTAGATTACAGAAACCGGGGTACCACCGAAAACTCACATAGGCTTAGAGGCTTCTGCCTGATCGGTTTGAAGTTTTTCTCCATTCTCAACTTCCATTGTGCAGTAGACGATACGATTGGGTGCCAAGGACTTCAGCCCCTTCACCTCCATAACTATTACTTCCATCTGGAATGTCAATACCACATCCAGTGTTGTCAGTTGCATGATGCTCTCCTCGGAGTCGCCTTCGAGTTTCGAAAGTGAACCGTGCGATCGAAGAATCATTTTCCTGATTTATTTTATTAATTTAATTAATTTAATTAATTTATTTATTTTAAAATATCTTATTATACATTCTATACATGGAAGATTGTGTTGTTATATTTGAATTTATTGTAATTTTGTACAAAAAAACAAAGTAAACAAATATAATAGTGTACGTGGGTCAAAACGCATAACAAATAGACGTCAAACCGATTATGAAGTGACGAATTTAAAGTGTTCTCTCTCTTTATCTCTGGCTAAAGCTGGTTAAATTTTTTCAGTATTATTTTTCTTTCGACAAGTTGCTAAAAGAGAGATCGACTACTCTAGCAGTAGAAACAGTCCTGAGTAAGAGTACATGCGCTAGAGTATGCAATCGATATAAAAATTCAGAAAAATGTGAAGGCCTGCGCCCAGTCATTCCAGCAACAACAAAATGCTGCAACGAATTACTAGTTTCAAAATGATTACGTGTAGCTTTTATGCAGCAATCCAGCAACGTCCGGCAAATTCCAAATTTGCTGGATTGCCTTACATAAGAAGATCTTCACGTAATTAAATTGAAACCAGTAATTCGTTGCAGCATTTTGCTGTTGCTGGATTGACTGGGTGCGAGCCTTGATCCCCGAATCATTTTTCAGATGCTATTTTTGACGTTTCTCTTAATTTATCCGTTTTTTTGCTTTTGATGCAAATTCTAAGCAACTCGAAAACAAAACAGACAAGTAAGAGCGTTATCTTCGGCCTGGCCGAAGCTCATATACCCTACACCCGCTTTGGTCGAAGTGATTAAAAGTGGGCGGGTGACACCTACTTTTTTTTAATTTACAGGGAGCAAATTTTTAATTATTAACTCATCTACAACACCGCTTTTCCTACCAAACACCTAATTTTATGGTATAGTATATAAGTGGGCGTGTCACGCCCATTTTTGAGAATATATTCTAGTCTAAGATGGCGGACTCGGAAATAAAATTTGAGCTGAAAATTCGGTCTACAAGCCAAAAAATTTAGCTAAAAGCAGGGATGAGTGCATATTTTCTATAAAAAGAAGGCGTGGCACTGGTCCGATTTTTTCCATTTTCAATACCAAACAGCGTAGGATAACAAAGAATATTTGTGCCAAATTTCATGACGATACCTCTATTCGTTCTCCTGTAATCGTGATTTCCACAGACGGACGAACGGACAGACAGACAGACAGACAGACAGACGAACGGACATGGCTAAATGGAATCAGGAGGTGATTCTGAGCCAAAATATATATACTTTTCTATACCTGCCACGCCTCCTTTAATGCGTTACAAACGGAAGAACAAAGTGAATATACCCTCATCCCTTCGGGTGTAGGGTATAAAAAAATGAAGTATCATACCAGCTTGAAGGCCAAAGCCCATTCAATCCAGCAACAGCAAAGAATTTACTAGTTTCAAGTTGATTATATGTAGCTCTTATGAGAACCGCCAAACCAACAAAAAAATTCGTTTGGCAACTCTCATAAGAACTTCACGTAATCAACTTAAATCTAGTAATTCGTTGTTGTTACTGGATTGAATGGGCTTTGGTCTTAAGCCTGAGCTCGTTCGCTACTCGCTGCTTTCTCTTGCATACAAACATACGAGTACATGCATCATACATATGTACATATGTACATATTCGGTGTTTGTCAAGTATTTATTTAACATTTCAATATAAAGGTAAAGTTAAAGATACAATAAACAGATTTAAATATACTTACAGAAAAGAAGGCGCGCTGAAAATAAGATTAAGGAACATAGTTTTAGTTACTATATGTATATGAAGAATATGCAGTGTTGTAACGATGGGGAAGGGGGAGGTCCGCCCTGGGTGTCACTATTTTAGACTGTGGCATATGGCGAGCCAAAACACGTCCAAGCAAAAAAGCTGTCAAAAATTAACTGAACATTCAAAGTGGCTGAACCTGTCAGCATAAGTAAGGGACATAAGTACCAACATAACGCCACAAAAAAAATCGAATATACGTAACCCGCGGGAATTCAAAATTCGCGATACTTTTTGAACAGACCTCATATACATTAATATTCTTAAAAAACCACAAGAAACGTTTAACATGAACTGTTTAATACTCGTATGTATATTATTAATTATTTTCTTTTTCTGTTTAATAAAATATGATTTCAATAAGGAGTTTAGCCGTATCCTTATTTTAGAAACAAAGGTGCCAGAAATAGCACCTTTAATATTCTTAAAAAACCACAAGAAACGTTTAACATGAACTGTTTAATACTCGTATGTATATTATTAATTATTTTCTTTTTCTGTTTAATAAAATATGATTTCAATAAGGAGTTTAGCCGTATCCTTATTTTAGAAACAAAGGTGCCAGAAATAGAAAATACTCGCTTACTTGCTACTGAACTAGTCCTAATTGTCTTTAAAGCATTAAAAAAGAAAATTAAATTTGTTGTTCTTTTATATGTAGCCTCCAGGACCAAAAAATCTTTCTTTAATATTTGAGGAGTAGAGGAAATAACTTGTTCAGTTTGTTCTTATGGGAAAAAGTTCACAAGAAATAACAAAATTCTCTAGAGAAAGTGGATAATCCCATAATAGTGAAATCGTTTTCTGCCAATACGGCATTCTATTCTTCATAGATAGACACAGGTGACTTGTCGATTTCGCGCTCTGTGTGACCTCCATCGCAAAAACCTTCGCCCGACATAGCGAAAATTCGCGTTCTGTTTGACCGTACCTTAAGTTTTATGTACTATACTCGTATAAGTACATTTAAAACCGATCTTTTATAACTGAAAAAACCGCTTTTCGAATTCCATAATTTTCATTTAAAAACCAGATTTTAAAACCGGTTTTTAGAAACCGACAGACCCTATTGCGTACATATACGAGTATCTATGTTTCGGTAAGGATCAAAATGATTCGTTCAAATAACTTATAAACGAGTATCTCAAAATATGTTATGACAGAGGTCTGCAAGCATCTGTAAGATTAAAAAATCCACTTAAAGACCTACCTGTGATTGTATCGTTTTAATTTTGGCAATCCATACTTGCTGTCCATTAAACCCTTCGAGACGGGCAATGACTCCAGATTTGCCATTAGCAGATTTATAGAAGACCTTAGTTCTTCTATATAAAGCGATTCCATTTCTTTAAGAACGAATTTCGGTAATAATTTACGATTTTTTTCCATTTCACCGACACGCGTCATTCGTCCAACTAATTCACGCCTGATTGCTGCTGCCTGTTCATCCGCGGAGTCGAGCTGGATAGGAAACAAAATTTGGAATATTCTGTTGAAAGGTTCGATGTATATACTCACCATTAAAGCATTGAATAAGATTTGATGTTCAAACTTTTTCACACTTAGTATTTGCTGAAACATGTCGTACAGTTGCTCTTTCGATAATATGAGTTCACTGTTTAAAGATTGCTGCATTCGTGATGGCCGCTTTGTGTCCTCCTCGCCTGTACCTTTCAATATAATGTCAAATTTGGTCATCCATGAGGTCAGCACTGTTTCCTTGCTCAGGCCATCAATTTCGGGAAGAGATCTATAAGATTGGGTAAGTTAAAATTTACCTGTTGTAAACGTTATGAGTTAAAAACGTAAGCTTTTCTTAGTTTTATGCAACAAGAAAATTTAATTTGTGGCCTAGGTTCGAATGCTCTTTTGAATCAAAAATTTGTTTATTCAAACATTCGAATGCTCTTTTAAATGAAAAAATATTCAAGACGCACCTCACTCTTTTTTCGATGTTAATACGAAAGACCTCACGAAAATCGTGTTGCGAGCAAGCGCCAGACTGCACCATCTTCAACACGCGCTCTGACTTCAAAAAGACATCATGGTAGCTTTGAACAGCATTATGAAAAGCTTCGTCGGCCATGATTTGTGTTTCGCCTTTCAAAAAAGCCTACATAAAGAATAAATAAATGCGAATTTCCTGTATCGAATCCAACTGAACTTGTTCAGCTTACCTGAAATCGTAAGGTTATTGCTTCCAGTTGTTGTTTTGTTACTTTTGGCTGGCGCTTGGTCATATCTGTCGGTTGCTTTGCGTTGAAAGGATACGAAATACAGCGTGATATAAACACATACAGCTGTATCCGACGTTTTCGCTCTTCCTCCTCTCGTTCATGCTTTTCCTGTATGTGATATAAAGTTTACAATGTCTGTCAAGGTCTAGTAAGGCAGAGCTTCGCAACTTCTATCGGCTATGGCACAGTAATTTGTTTTCAATAATTTCGTGTCACATTACATGGTGAATTTTGCGAATGACAAACAATGATTTATGATTAAGAACTACGCCGAAAAAGTTGCCTTGAGACCTCAGGGCAATTAGAGCACTGCCCATATGCACACTGTAAAATATGTAGGTGTAGTTGGCAGGCCTTTGATTTCTGCTGACTATGTGAGACCCATACTTAGTATTGAGTGGAAACCAAAGGCGTCTATCGAGAAAGAGGACTGGAAAGAGGAACATATATTCACGCAGAGATCCACACTAAGCGAGGGCGTGGGCGTGGGCGTGTTGTGGTGTCTTGTTCATGGCCGAATATCAAGAAAGCATTCAGGCTGCTGGATCATTGCAGTGTCTTTCAAGCTGAAGTATTTCAAGTATGCCATTATAATGGCTGCTACTCTAGCTAGCTCGCTCACACCGACCGCTAATATTAACTTACGTGTCGACAGCCAGTGAGAAACCAAAGCCATGTCTTTAGATTGGGTTCATTCAGCCATGGTCTTAGAACGCAGGAAGGCGTTCAAACATTCAACGAGGGAAAAGAGCCTAATTATTTACTGCGTCCCTAGTCGCACGGGAATCGCCGGTAACGAAAGTGCGAACGTATTGGCAAAGAAGAGGGCACGACTACCATCAGACAGAATAGCCGACGCTCCGATAGGGGCCGACAAAACCGGCAGGAAATGTAAACAGCATGGAGAGAAGGAGACAGTGGAGCACTTTCTTTGCCACTGTCCAACTTTCTGGCAGCAGGGCCATCAGTTTAGGGTTCCACCGGTGTCTTGGCTTGGAGAGAGTATCGGAGGCACCGTTAAGTGACATTTTGCGCTTCTAGAGCGTCCAGTCCAGCTTGTTGCTGACAAAACCTGAAGGAAGTGTAAAAAGCCTGGAGAGAAGGAGACAGTGGAGCACCTGCTTTGCCACTGTCCAACTTTCCGGCAGCAGGGCCATCAGTTTAGGGTTCACCGGTTTCCCCGCTTTAAGAGAGCACTGATAAGTGACCTTTTGCCCAACCTGGAGCGTACAGTCTAGAGACTGGGGCTTGCGGCTGACAAAACCTTATGGAAGTGTAAACAGCCTAGAGAGAGGAGACAGTGGAGTACCTGCTTTGCCACTGTCCAACTTTCCGGCAGCAGGGCCATCAGTTTAGGGTTCCACCGGTGTCCCGGCTTGGAGAGAGTATCGGGTGGCACTGTTAAGTAGAGATGAGCGATATTTCAGTACCGGTGACTTTGTCACTGTTACTTTGAAGTCACTGGTCACTGTAGCGACAGAAAAATATTTTTACCAGTGACAGTGACAGTGACTGCCTTCGTTCCAAAATATTCACACACAAATAATCGTTCCTGTCACTGACTTTTTACACGATATTCACACACAAATATTCGTTCCTGTCACTGACCTGTTTCACGATATTTACACACAAATATTCGTTCCTGTCACTGGATTGTTCCCGCGCCATGAATTCGCTTGCGTATTTTTTTCACGTACATATTGTACAACAATCTAGGTTTGCAATAACTTTTAATTAATTATCTATGCAGTTTAAAAACCTGCTATGATATGTGATTAGACACATATGAGACATTTTCATTTGATTGTATATATTAATTATTATTATTAATTATTTTTATTAATTAATACACCATTAATGGGAACAGATTCAGCACTCTTAAAATTTGTTATTGTTTTTGTAGTTGTTGTTGCTGGCGCTGATCCCAACACTTTTGGTCGCTCTCGTCTGGTTTAGGAGTTTTAACCCTTTAAAGTTTAAAAATTTATTGTCTATATCTCCTATACTGTAAAAGGTATCTGCCTGATATGCATACCATTCTGATGATATTAAAAATATCTTTCATTTATGTAAAATAAAATAAGAGTTACATGAGTTATTTTTCATAGATATTGCAGGGCAGTATTCAGATTTGCTTGTCACTGAACACCCCTCACGCGACTTAAGCTTCAGTTTCATAGATTCCGTTTGCATCCAGAAAAAGAAAAAGGTTTTTACTTGACAATATTTGTTTACCATTCTTAATCTGCACGTTAATTTGATCTATTTACGTTTTACGTTGATCTATGAACTATTTGTTCAATGCACGTTCTGCTTTATTTTCCAAATTTGTTTTTGTTATCAAGAACAAGAAAATGACAATGCAGAACGAGCGATAAACGAATCGTTCATAGATTAAAAATCTACCCCTAAAACTCGCTAAAACTTCTGGTATCGTCGTTTACTTATATCAAAGTTACTGTGACTAAAAATCACTGGTTAAAATCACAGTGACCCGTTTGTCACTGTCACTGCTGTCACCGTTCCTGAAAAATCACTGGATCGCTCATCTCTACCGTTAAGTGACCTTTTGCGCTTTTCAATGGTCGTGAACTGGCCGAAAAATAATAAACACATAATCACACTAGGAACAGGACATTATGACGACCCGGTCTACTAAACCGTGATGCTAGCAACGCAATGGGTGCTGTCTGTGCGAGACCCTTAATAGGTCGGCTAGAATAAACCCAACCTAACCTAAACCGGGTTGGAGGATAATGGACGGAAACCAGAGAAGACTTTAGTAGGCTTCTAATTAGTAGCCTCTAATTATATTAATAAAACCGGTCTTTCAAATTTATTACTACCGGTGCCTGGCACGTCCACTGGTATACTGTACAATATAATGAGGCGTTTTTATAAAGAACGGTGTTGTGAATCAGTTAATAAATAAAAATTTACTATCTATAAATAAAATTAAAGGGCCGTCTCCGACCGACCTTATCATAGCTTCGGCAAAAACGCATGTAGGGTACGAGTATATGAGTTTCGGTCTTGCCGAACTTTTACTAGTTTGTTTTTTGTAAATATTTTTTAATTTTTTTTTTTAAATATTTTTTTTGCTCGTCTTCGATTTTTACCTATTCCATAAAATGGATCAAAGGATCTGTATCAAATTTTGTGTAAAAAACAAAATTAAGTGCGCCGACACATTCCGAATGTTGACTGTGGCATATGGTGAAGCTACCTTGGACCTATAAAAAGACGCAGGATAAGGGCCTATAAAAAGACCATGCAGTCGTCAGCCACGCGCGCCGTATGCCAACGATATCGGGAGATGAGGACAGCGGAGAATCGCCTTCTCAGATGCAAAAAACGGGAGAAACAAAAGTGCGAACGAGAGGAAATTGAGGAGTGTAGAGACATGAATGATGCTCGTAAATTCTACCATAAGGTCAAGTGTCGGACCCAAGGCTTTAAGCTTGAAGCATCATCCTGATAGGGTGGACAGGGTGAACTGGTTACAGATAAGCAGCGTGTACTAAAAATATGGAAGGAACACTCCAACCTGCTTTCAGGTGCTGACGAAATTTAGCAAACGAGGGTAAAACAGGGTAAACGAGAAACGAGGGTAAAACAGTAAAGTAAATGCGGTCCACCATGAAGAACGTGCGACGACCAGACGTTCAGCTGGATGCCGGCGACTAAACTTTTGAAGCTTTCAAGGATTTCATCGACCTTGGCACCGCCATTAACAATAATAATAATGTCAGCCTAGAGATTCGGCGAAGAATAATGGCTCGTTTACACAGTGCAAGCTGCTGCCTGGCCAGTAGATAGCCACTAGGCTTGTCAAATTCCTAGGCAGCAGCTCGGCTCGCCTTTGCTGTCTACACGACACCTAGCTACTGCCCAGTCCTAGTCGAGTCGCGATGTCTAGTGAACTTGTTTCAATAAGAAAAATGGTGTTACGCTCTATGACAACAATATTATGTCAGGAATTGGAAAATATCTATAACCATAGCCAATATCAAAAAAAAAAAGATGCTTTTCTATCAAAAAAAAAAGAAGTTTTTCTCGAAACAATTCCACAGATTTTCTTGGTCTCTGTAGAGTTTTATGAATGGAAAATTATTGTCAGAAGACCATCTATCCGCAGCCATTTCGTACGATTCGGCGTAGTACACAAAAAAAAACACGTGTTTCACGCACAGCTGTCCGGCTACCACTGACGAGCTATTGCCGAACGCGTCCAAACGATGCTGCTGCCGGGCGAGCAGGCGAGTGAAAACAAAAAATGTTGAAGTAACTCGGATGCGAGCTACTAACCAACTCACACGTACGAGTTACTCGTAAGTTACGTCCAAACGTTGCGAGTTACTGCAATGCAGCTACTCGGAAGGCTGACTCGTACGCTAGCTCGCACTGTGTAAACCAGGCATAACAATTGCCAATAGGTGCTACTATGGGCTCAGTAGGCAATTAGGTTGTAGAGCTCTCTCTCGGTCGACAAAACTTACGCTCTACAGGTCATTTGTCCAGCTTCTATATTTGTAACCGCAGAATACCGCGATGCGCGATGCGTAAAACTCTCCCTATGTGTTTTCTATAGGAATTTGACGTCACAGAATCGCGGGATGTGTCGCGATTCGATAGATCTATTCTATCGCGCTGCTCTTTTGGTTTTTACTGTCCTTGTTTTTACTCACTCTCAGAAAAAAAATGGCCACCTCTTACCGAAAAACCTGAGGATTTGTTGTTTCGCTGCTTTTACTCGTTGCTTTTGTATAGAAAATGTAAACTAGAACCATATGTTTTAGACTTCAAAATTAATTCAAATTTACAAGTAAAAGTTAAATTTAAAAAAATTTCCACAAATTTTTAAAATGCAAATAAAATATGAATGTGGAATATAAAATGTTCAGCGCAACGGAGTGCTGTACTATCTGTTCTTTCTAGGGAATAAAAATATATTGGAGAAGGACAAGATTTTTAAGGCAATTGGTGAGCGGCTGGTGGCGGCGAACAAATTGCAGAAGCAAGCACATGTTTGCAAAATATGGAACGTAAACAAATTTTTAACAGCGTCACGCGATGTCTATTTAAGGGCATCGCGCGACGAGAGAGAGATTCGCGCGTGTGAATGAAGTGTAGGAGAGAAAAGTTATTCGCAAAACCTTCGTTACTCTACGCGCCGGCGACGACTACCGCACCCGAACTAACGCCGAGTTGTACGAGCTTTACCGCGACATTGACATTGTCCAGTAAATTAACATCCAGCGCCAACGAATTGTCGAAAATCTAGTGTCGTTGAAACGTTGGCGTTGAAGGCAAATATTCTTATAATAAAAGTTATTTATTTTTGCAATAAAAAAAAGCAAATAAAATTGAAATGTATATTATATTACAACTTCATAATGGACTACCCAAGGCTAGCAATTGCCAGGCGGTTAGATCGCTTAAATGTGTCCGGCAGACCCAAATTTTTCTTGCAAAGTTCCACTGAAATATTAAACATTTTTGTATTAAACATATTATGCAAAATACTAACCATCGTCTATAATATAAAACAAGTAAGAGCGAAATTTTTATCTATTAACTCATCTACAGTACAGCTTTTACTACCAAACACCTCATTATAATCTATAGTATGTAATGATATATGTATGTATGTATATACCATACTATACCATATAGTATAGAATATTATATGGTGCGTAGAATATTATATGGTATGGTGTCACGCCCATTTTCTGTGAGATGACTTTTACCAATACGGTAAACACGGCGAAGACATTTGAGCTTCAGATCCAAACTGCGAGCTGAGAAACTTAGCCCCCAAATCAGAGACTAGATCAATATTTGCTTAAAAAGGAGGCTTGGCAGTTGTCCGACTTTTCCATTTTCGACATGAGAGCCCTACATAGGCATACGTCGACAGCACCGAAATTTTATTATTCTCTGGTTTTTAATAAGAGCCTGTTACTTTGAGAATTCGATGCATATTTTCGCAACGAATTTTCGCAATGAACTTATATGTGTTTACAGCCAGAGCCGAGGAGTACTTCTACCTTTGGAAATTAGATTTTATCTCAATTCTAATTCCAAGGAATTAGGACTTAGGAATTAGGTACTTTGAAATTGAACTTTGGAATTGAGCATCAAATTCCTTTCACAAGGAGTGGAATTAAAATTCCTAATTCTTTGGAATTGGATTTGGAATTGAAGATTTAAATTAATAAAGATTTAAAGGAATTTAGGTTGGAGGAATTATATTCCTTTGCTGGCGATTGAGACCTTACTGTGTGATTGATAGAGTGTAAGAAGAAGAAGACATGATTTTGAAAAAACATTTTTTTGTTACACTTGATAGGAAATACATAATATGTATCTGATATCATTGCGAAATAATGCTGTCAATGCTGTGAAATTATATTGTTTGCTCTTAAATTTACTATAATTTAAAATTCAATAATGATTTTTAAAGAGTTTTTTTCAATACTTACATGAACAACTCCACCTTCGTATTTTTCACTCGCTACGGACGGTGACGGCGAAATCGGCCGAGGTAAGGAATTCGCCCTGGACGAACCAATGCTCTGACTTAGAGTCTCCTGTGATATACCGCTAGAAGATGGGGGCATTGGTGGCATATGGTTTAAAAGTTGATTATTAACTTTAGCAAAATTGTGAACAACCGAATTACTGCTACTATTGCCGGTACTACGACTTCCCGATATGGTAGCAGGATTAGATGCAATATGCCTGGAAGCAGCTACATGTATCAAACTTATATTTTTTTGAAGATGGTGGTGATGTTGGTACAAATTTAGATGTAATTGTTGTTGTTGTTGTTGCTGATACTGATAATGGTACTGATAGTGATACTGTTTCTGATTATGATGAGCATATTCTTGGAGTTGTTTGTTAGCTTGTTCTTGAATTCTACTACAATAATTTAGAAGCATTTTGCCGGGCTTATTGGAAGAACTATGATGTAGGTTTTAGTGTTTGCACAGTAAAGTTTTTGATACAAATTTTGCAAATAAAGGCGATAACTCGTTATCAATGCGAAAGTCGAATCGGAGCCAGCGGTATTGATCGTGGATACAAGGATATACAATGCGATTGATTACAGGAGTACAGGAAACGACGAATGGGTGCATCCAACCACAAAATTTGTTGAATTTTTGTTCCAATTTGTATAAAATAGTTTCAATTTTTGCGTGCCAAATTAATATTTTGTGATCATATATATTGTGGTGGTTGGTGAAGATGGTCATAGGTGGTGATGATTATAGCGAACCAATTCGTGTAAGCATTTCATATATAATATATTCATATATATCGCCGTATCAGTTCAAAAAATATAGATATACTCGTATATTAGAAGAATAAATTTAAAAGTGAAAAACAGGTTTGTAAGATTATCGGTTTTTTTAGTGATTATTACATGAGAATTCACTAAGCAATATAATGTATTAATGTGTTAAAATGCATAAGTCAGTAGAGAAATGTAAAGAAATGCATAAATAAATAAATTTTATTGATACATGTAAACTGCGAAAGTGTTTTAAAGGCGGAACCAGGCAATGCATAGGAATAGAAAAGTGGTGAAGAGCAAAACTACGAATACACAGGTTTCAATGTACGCACCCATACAGGGCACATTCATGGTTTCGTCAAGTTCGTACTCTCTTTCCATGCATAGCTTGCATAAAAATGTGCGCTCTGGATCGCACTTTCCGTAACAAACAAAGGAAAAAGAGTTGCCAACCACACGCTGATTTGCAACTTGAATTTATGCAACGTAAAATCTTATTATTTTTAGTTAGTTATTGAAAAGTCCCAGAAAAGTACTACAAATTATTAAAAAATAATACTACATGACGCCCTTTAAAGTTTTTAATTAATTTAATGCAATGTTTATTGATTTTTTCAGTTTCTAAAAAGCGTACACAGCGGACACGATTCGTAACTTCATTTGTGAGTATTGGCAACCCTCACAAGTAAAAGAATTTTTTTGTCATAATGCTACAAACAGCTGTTTTCATTGATTTCTATTCCATGTATTGCTTGGTCGTCGTACTGATGCATAAAATGAATAGCTTATATTTCGTTTAATCCTCTCTCGAAACTTAACATGAATATGCCTTGCCTGGTTGAGCCTTTAGTCATTGACTTAGCTAGAGTGGGTGACACCCTGGACGGAAGTAATGTTGTCACCCCAATACAATTTTTTTGGTGATGGGAATTTTTAATTTTTTTTACTAGGCGTAATTAAAAAAATAGGTGCGCTTATCGCTGCAAGTAACTTAAACGGAAATCTACACTCCGTTTTTTGGATTTCCTTGTGGAGTTGTGAAGGAATCTGTCTGGCTGGATTTTTTTGTGAGGGAGGTAAGCATGTCAAAATGTAGGGCGTTTTTTTATTAATTATTTCAGACTTAAACTAAGCACATTCATTACATTATAGTTTTCCAAACAGGAAAAAAAAATCAAGAAATAAAAAGATTCAAGAATTAGACGAAAGTTAAAAATTTTCCGTTTAACTAACAGAATCAGAATAATTAATTACAGAATAAATAGTATTAAAATTCGAACAGGCATTCCGAAGAGGCTCATCCTGTAGGTATGACGGTCTGCAAAAACTTAAATGAAGAGGCTCATATCGTCTCGACGTACGCCGGGGACCATTAAATTATATGCTGGGTAACAAATATGAGGAATACGTAACATCGGATAGAGAGCTCAAGATAAAAATAGCATTAAGCATTATTCGACAATCAACATGCATTTATCAACAATTTCAGGCGAAGCATTGTCCAGGATCGGTTTCACCAGGGAGGTGTACAGTAACTTAAAAATATAGGGTCATCAAATTCCTTAGCCCATCGCTTTATAAATTCCAATGTACCATTTGCTCTACTAGTCACGCCGCTTATATGACTATGAAAGCGTAATTTCCTATCTAGAACTACTCCCAGATCAATAACGCCAAACGTTGTTACGGTGTGGTCTTTGGTTTGGTGTCGTTAGCTATTATCGGTAACAATGTCCGTGCGCGGAATAACGCTTGCATGCTTTCAGGCTCCATCATGCAAGTGATGCAAGAAATAATTTCTGATAATAATTCTTGAGATAGAAGCAAAAATAAATGCAAAAATTAGGCGACCGGACCAAAGTCCACACGAACTGTCAAACGAGTTGTTATACTGCGCTTGTTTGACATTGTTTGACACTTATTATCAGTATACCCTATATATCAGTATACCCGAAAAATTTGATGTTGGATTAGTTCTTTAATCTTGGGATTGAAAACCGACGTCTCTGTCGTAAAGCTCGGTAAACGTATTCTAAACGTTTCGAAGTACAGACGCTATTTGTGTTGTTTACAGTGATTCGAAAAGTTTATATCGGCCGAAAGATGGAGTTAACTTGTTAACATTTGTGGAGGACCGGTGAAGCAAAAATGACCACCAGGCGGCGCATCGGTGCCTCAACTCAAAATGCTGCCAAATAATTATAAGAGAAGCTTCGAGAAAAAGAAAAGAAGCGTCCTAATATATATATATAAAAATAGTTTGCTTGGTTTTTTTTTACTTGTTAATATATCGCTAATGTTAACTTCAGTGTAAATGAAAAATATATAAATAAATAAATCGTGAAGAATACAGAGTTTATACAGAGTGCTTTTCGTGATAGGCTACACATTTGCGTTCGATTATTTTTTACAAATTTTTGACGTGCATTGTCTCAATAACGTTTGCTCACTGAAGAATTTCTTGAAGGTCGTCTTAAAGGTCGTCATGTATGTATATACAAATAAAATGGATGTGTGTATGCCCTCAATGGACTCACAAACTACTTAACGGATTTTAATAATTCTTTTTTCTATATGTCCTTGATGAATTGGAGAAGGTTCGTAGCGGAACAGATTTTAGAAAACTCCACCACTAATTGGCTAAAAGTGCGTGTAAAGGTTTAAAATTACCATAATTTGAAAGCTACAAGGCTCAAATTTAGCATGGTGTTTGGCTTTACACTGTACGAGTACAAGTGCGCTAAAATGGGTTTTTGAAAATTCCAACCCTAAGTGGTTAAAATGGGTGTGGCAAGTTTTCAAATGGCCATAATTCAACAGCTACAAGGCCAAGGAAGCTTAAATTTTGCATGATTGTTCTTATACTGTACTACACTAAGAATGGATTTAGTAAAATTTCGGCCCTAAGTGGTTGAAATGGGTGTGCAATGTTTTAAATGTCCATAATTTGAAAGCTACAAGACCAATGAAATCTTAAATTTTGCAAGGTGATTGGTCTTATACAGTACATTTTGGAAAATTCCATCCCTAAGTGGTTCAAATGGATGTGGTGAACTACCATCCCGAATTTACTTGATTTGCCAGGACTGCCAGCACACAATCTACTATTGAATTGTGGAGCACTGATTATTATGCTTTGTTATATAAATCAACCACGGCATTGTAATGGTACTAGACTTGCAGTGAAAAATTTTACCGGAGCAGCTACTTTAATAGGCCAACACAAACGTAAAGACGTTTTGATTAACCAAATTCTGATAATTCCTACCGATTCACCATTTGACTTTAAACGCATTAAATTTTTTGTTTGTCTTGCTCTTGGGATGACCTCCACAATTATGGGTTGATTCTCCATAATTATAGGAAAGAGAAGCTTAAAATCATCTTTCTAAAGAAAAAAAATAATTTTAACATGTCATGTTTTTACCTTTTGGCGAACATAATATGGCATGGGATAATCTTAAGACTTTGGATCTAAAAGTAACAACCCACCAAGAGCATAGACATCGGGATAAAACATTCCCGATTCATTAAAAAAACACTGCTAGTAATGCATATAAAACACGCATGCAAACAAAACAATGTTCCGAGTTATTAGTTTGTGGAAACGCAAATTTTTTTGCAAATCATGGGCTTAGTTTGCAAAATATATCGCATATATATTCAAAAAAAGATGTAGTGTTTTTGAATGTGAATTTTAATGTTTTTTTAAAAAAATTCACAAATTATATGCACACAATATGTTTTTAGCCTACGTATTTTTTTACGTTTTGATTATCAAGTAGCTGTTTGAGAAGATAATTACGGAACAAATTTCTCGCTCGGTTTGTTCTTCGATTTCCCCTGTTTAGCAGGATTTTCGTTTGGGGAAAATCAACAACAAGAAACCGGTTGCAATCTGTATTAGAAACAAAAAAACGCTTCTTATTACGAAACTGAAGTTTTTTACATTTCCTGGATCTCTTTTATATTAAGAAATAATTTAAGCGTAGGAATTTACGCTTCCATAGCCATATAAGCGGCGTGACTAGTAGAGCAAATGGTACATTGGGATTTATAAAGCGATGGGCTAAAGAATTTGACGACCCTATATTACTAAGTTACTGTACACCTCTCTGGTGAAACCGATACAGGATAATGCCTCGCCTGAAATTGTTGATAAAAGCGTGAACTTACCGTCTTATCAATCCCGACTAATACTAATAAACTTGCAAACATTCGTTAGTCGTCGAATAATGCTAAATGCTATTTTATCGTGAGCTGTCTCTCCGGTGTTACGGATTCCTGATATTTGTTAGCCAATATTCAATCCAATGTCCCCCCCGTCGTACGTCGAGACGATATGAGCCTCTTCATTCAAGCTGTTTACGCCAAAGCTCCGCTCACCCGACCGCAAGCTTTCGCTCTCGCTCGGGTCCGTGGCGGCGCGCACCAACAAGCTCGAGTTAGTCTTCTTTCCAACGTTCAAGCGAGCAGCAATCATCTGTCTTCTTACAACCCTTCGAGCGAGCAGCCACCACGTAGTAATTACCAACAACAGCATCCCGCAGCCTCTTCATTAAGTGAACAGCACAGAATTAAATTTTGCTTTACAACTAATTGTGCGGCTTTCTCTTAATAGATTTAATTTCTAATATTGTACCAAAAAACTGTGTAAAATAACAATATTCACCATTTGTAAAGTTAAAATAATCCTCATATACATTGCATTGAACACACTTAAATATTTTGTAAAATAAATCATGGTTTCCGCCTCAAAACAATTCAAGAAACACGTCTATCAACTCTAAACATTGGTCCTTCGAGCCGGATAGACAGCTCTAAACATTGGTCCTAAGCGAGCCGGATAGACATCTTAAAAAAGGTATATATGTACATATATTACATACGTGTATATTATATAAAAGAAAAAAATTCGAGACTGTACCAAAATAACAGTTCTCGAATCAAACGTGTTTTTTTTTTGCATATCACGACAAGTGCCCTGAGAAAGTGTGTGTGTTCGCAGTCTCGCGGTAAACAACATCCGGTTTTTATAACACGACTCGCGCTCTCGCTCTTTAACATGCGAGCCCAAATTAAGACGAGCTCCGTTGAGCTCGATACGCATTCCCGTCGATACGCACAACATACATACCCTTGCAGTCCACAGTAATGAGCTCCAATCTCAGTGGCATTTATTGAAAGCCACGATAAGTACGTATACGATAAGTATACGAAAGCCATTGAAAGTACGATAAGTTCGTAGAAAAAAGCCGAACTAGGAGTGAGCTGGCATCCAGTTTGGATGCAGTTAAAGCAAAGCGCAGTCATTCCTATCGTGTTTACACCCGTTGCCTTGGGCTCATTAATCAATTAACCCACTTTCTGACTCCAGTTGCCGCACCAGGCCCCTCAATTTCTCAATCGCGTTCAAATGAGACCGCCGAGTCATCGCCGAGCGGGTACAATATTAGTTTGCCTCCATGCGACACGGAAGTGTTCAAAGGCGACTATCTTTCTTGGCCCTCGTTCCGTGACATGTTCACGGCCCTTTATATTAAAAATTCGCGTATTTCACCGGTCGAGAACCTATTTCACCTCAGCAAAAAAACACTATTTGAGGCTAAAGAAATAGTGCAAAAGTCACTCCTCACCAATGACGGTTTTGAACAGGCATGGCAAAACCTCTCGGATCGGTACGAGAATAAGCGCGTTTTGGTCAACACATTATTAAAAAGCCTTTTCGGTCTGGCCCCAATTCAAAAAGAAACCGGAAGCGATATTAAAAATTTCCAGCGCGAAATTAATAATATCCTCGCCGCGCTGGCGCTCCAAGGTCTCGATACCTCCCAGTGGGACGCAATTATTGTTTTCCTTTGCTCTAGTCGGCTTCCGGAAGCTACTTTGGCACTGTGGGAACAATCATTAGAAAACAAATCCGAAATACCTAAATGGACAGCTCTCGACGCGTTCTTAACTCACCGCTTTCAAACACTTCAAACGGTGCACAAAATATAAAGTGCGGGCGTTGCCAAAGGCAAACAGGCACACAATTCGGTGCAACCATCTACAACCGCCAAGCGCGTCAATACTTTTCAATTGAACGTCGCGCGGCCCATCTGTCATTTATGCTCACAGGAATACGGTATTCGATCTTGCCCACAATTTTTAAAATTGCCCTCCAGAAACCGGTTAGTAGAAGTGCGAAAACACCATTTTTGTATAAGCTGCTTAGCACACTCGCATGATGCTAAAGACTGCCCCAGTAATTTCAATTGCGCAAAATGCAATGCCAGGCATCACACCCTTCTGCATCGCGACCAGGCTCAAAATAACTTTCAACCGACTAATGAATCGTATACAAAACAACAATTCTCCGGTCACCAGAACGGGCAAAAGAAAAACCATCGCGCTTAAACCACTGCCTCACCCAACCAACAATTTTCTTCTTATAAGAAGCCCGTGCAAATTTCGTTTCCGAGCCAATCGCGACAAACTGACAACAACAATTGTTCATTTTCCTCTCCGAGGCCCACAACGTCAGCGCAGGCGAATCAACAACAACAATATATACAGTCCACTCAACAAACTCAGCAGTTTCAACCAAAAACTCACCAGGTATGCTTCGCAACCGCGCCCAAACAAGTTTTACTAGGCACAGCTATGGTAACTATATACCACGACGGTACATGCTATACCGCTTGTGCCCTCATCGATCCAGGCTCAGAGATATCATTCGTCTCTGAACGCGTTCAACAGCTATTAAAATTTCCATTGCAGGCGGTACGAGCAACGGTTTCTGGTCTAAATGAAACCACACCAGCAGAAATTTCGAATTCTCATTGGCGCGGACCTTTACCCTGCAATATTGCTTGCCGGGATCCGCCGCAACGTAATAGATTCTCTTCTAGCCCAGCAAACTGTATTTGGCTGGATCATCACAGGCCGAGCCCCCATATCATATGCTGATAGCCCCAACAGAAAAGTAGCCTTCTTCAATGAAGTCACTATCGAACAACAGTTCGAACGTTTTTGGGAGGTGGAGGAACTTCCCAAAACTCGATTGCTATCCCCCTCAGAAAAGTTTTGCGAAGAAAATTTCGTAAAAACGACTCGTAGAAACGCCGACGGCTGTTCCAGTGTCACATTGCCATTCAAAAGTGGTTTCTCAGGCGCATATCGTCCAAGAATTTCACGTCAAATTGCCATGCAACAATATGTGAAGCCTGAAGCACGTTTGAACAAAAAGGAAGACTGGAAACGGCAATATGAAGTAGTTAAAAAATACCTTCATTTAGGCCACATGAAAGCGGTGCTGCCTCTACATCGCGCCAACATAAGCTCGCATCCATCTTTGGTGGAATGGACCACCATGTGTAATCCACGACCGAGATCGTTGGCCCGATCGAAAAACTGCTTCCGACTTTGTCACCACGCTAGAAGAAAAGTCCATTAAAGCTCATCACATATACTTTAACCAAGACAAAGACCTAATTGAAAGGTTTTCCTCTCTACCGAGAGCCCTACGCGTACACTCATATGTGTACCGTTTTTTCTACAACACTTGTCATCGACGAAATTCGCCTTATGCCACTTTACGCCCCTCTACCAAAGAAGTTGAAGACACCAAATGTCGTCTTACAATAATCTGCCAGAAGACACATTTCGCCGATGAATATTACGCGCTCGAAAACAACAAAAGAATCAGCCCAAAGAGCTGTTTGTCATCCAATCCTCTTGCCTTACGGCTGTCACTTGTCTAAATTGCTCGTTCATTTTATTCACGAGATATCGCTGCACGGTGGCCATCAGTTAACACTCCGCTTAATCCGGACACAATATTGGATTCCGAGAGTGAAAAACCTGATTAAAACAACAATTCACCGCTGTAAGCCATGCGTCTTGAATAAGAAGAAGCAGAGCACGCAATTTATGGCCGCATTGCCGAAAGAGCGCACCACATTTTCCCGCCCCTTTACTAATGCTGGTGTTGATTTTGCGGGCCCTTTCGACATTAAAAATTACACTGGCCATGCTTGTCTCATAAAAAAAGGGTACGCGTGTATTTTTGTCTGTTTTTCGACCAAAGCCATCCACCTTTAGGCAAGCAGTGATTTGTCAACAGCAGCGTTTTTAGCAGCCTTCACCCGTTTCGCAGCTCGCCGAGGATGTCCAGCCCACATGTACTCCGACAACGGCACAAATTTCGTCGGCGCTTCAAAGGAACTCAAACTGGAGTTTCAACACTTCTTGACTCGCACTCGCGACACCATCGAGACGAAATACTCTCATCAGAATGTCGAGTGGCATTTCATTTCTCCAGGGGCTCCTCATATGGGAGGACTCTGGGAGGCTGGCGTTAAAAGTCTCAAAACCCACCTAAGAAAGGTGGCCCCATCTACAAAATTCACCTTTGAAGAATTCTCAACACTTTTGAGCAAAATAGAAGCGTGCCACTTCTTAGTAGGCGGCCCTCTATTAGCACCACCTGAAAATCTTGCTAACCCTCTCTCGATCCTCAATCGATGGAGACGAGTGCAGGCCCTATCTCAACATCTCTGTCATCGGTGGAAATCTGAATATCTGCGACAAAGTGGATATCTTTCGCACAAAGTGGAAAGTACCACAGATCGACTTCCAGATCAACGACCTGGTGGTCATTCGAGACGAGAATCTCCCCTCTACTTCTTGGCGTCTGGGCCGTATTACCAAGGTCTACAAGGGCAATGACCAGCGCGTTAGAGTCGTCGACATCCGCGCTGAAAAAGGCTCTATCACTTGTCCAATCCACAAACTAGTATCAAACGCCCCATCCGCACTGGCCGTGACGGCCCCTGAACGTCCCGTGGTCGCGCTTTCCATGCGAGGCCGAGCTTCGACGCACCGGTACGCTCCGCCTTCGCGAGCGAGCCGAAGCAACATCTGTCGCCCGAGTCCGTGGCCCCAGCGCATGGCGCCTTACCTCATGCCGCCCCGACACGCCAAGTCATACCCGATCGCCGCCACTCACCGTCACCAAGGGAAGTGCGCGATGTTGATCAGCTGCCGCCAAGGGTGGCCCCAATTCGAGGCGCTGCGCACCACACCATTCTGTATCGGCCTTAGGCGCCGACCCGATCTCCGCGCCGCCAATCCACTCACTAAGGGCCCGGGAGAGGGAGACAGGATTGCAGTCCTGCAAGGCGGGCGGAATGTTTACGCCAAAGCTCCGCTCGCCCGACCGCAAGCTTTCGCTCTCGCTCGGGTCCGTGGCGGCGCGCACCAACAAGCTCGAGTTTGTCTTCTTACGAACGTTCAAGCGAGCAGCAATCATCTGTCTTCTTACGACCCTTCGATCGAGCAGCCACCACGTAGTAATTGCCAACAACAGCATCCCGCAGCTCTTCATTAAGTGAACAGCACAGAATTAAATTTTGCTTTACAACTAATTGTGCGGCTTTATCATCATTGATTTAATTTTTAATATTGTACCGAACAAACTGTGTAAAATAACAATATTCACCATTTGTAAAGTGAGAGTTAAAATAATCCTCATATACATTGCATTGAACACACTTAAATATTTTGTAAAATAAATCACGGTTTCCGCCTCAAAACAATTCAAGAAACACGTCTTTCAACTCTAAACACAAGCTTTTGCAGATCGTCATACCTACAGCATGAGCCTCTTCGGAATGCCTGCTCGAATTTTAATACTGTTTATTTTGTAATTAATTATTCTGATCCTGTTTGGTTAGTTAAACGTAAAATTTTAAACTTTTTGTCTTATTCTTGAATCTTTATATTTTTTCAATTTTCTTACCTGTTAGGAAAACTATAAGAAGATGAATGTGCTAAGTTTAAATCTTAAATAATAAATAAACAAGTAAGAGCGTTATCTTCGGCCTGGCCGAAGCTCATATACCCTACACCCGCATCGGTCGAAGTGATAAAAAGTGGGCGGGTGACACCTACTTTTTTAAATTTACAGGGAGCAAATTTTGATCTACTATCTCATCTACAACACCGCTTTCCCTACCAAGCACCTCATTATATGGTTTAGTATATAAGTGGGCGTATCACGCCCATTTGTGAGAATATATTTTAGTCTAAGATGGAGGACTCGAAAATAAAATGTTAGCGAAAAATTCGGTCTACAAGTCAAGAAATTGAGCTAAAAGCACGGATGACTGCATATTTTATATAAAAAGTAGGCGTGGCACTAATCCGATTTTCCTCATTTTCTATACCAAATAGCGTAGGATAACAAAGAATATTCGCGCCGAAATTTCATGACGATACCTCTATTCATTCTTCTGTAATCGTGATTTCCACAGACGGACGGACGGACAGACAGACAGACAGACAGACGGACAGACAGACGGACGGACATGGCTAAATCGAATCACGAGGTGATTCTGAGCCAGAATATATATACTTTTCTATACCTGCCACGCCTCCTTTAATGCGTTACAAACGGAAGAACAAAGTGAATATACCCTCAACCCTTCGGGTGTAGGGTATAAAAAGAATGTAAAAGCAGCAACAATATACGAATTAAGTAGTTGATCCGAGAGGAAACTAAAAAAAATAAAACACTTGATTGGTGTTCCAAAGTTTAGTTTTACAAGTTAGTTTATTAAGCTTTTTCTTAAGATGGAAACCTTAAAAATGTTTACAAGAATGGCTTATATTTATTAGTTTTAATTGCTTAGTTAAAAAATTATAATTCTAAAGTTTGTTAGTGTCTTGAAGAGTTCAATATTTTAAAAGTATCGTTGAACTACTGTGTTTATTATTTCTAGGTTTACAAAGCCAATAGTTGTAAATTCGTGCTCTAAAATCCTTTTTTCCAGTGAGTTTAATGTCATGGGTTAAATCTTCTAGGGTGTAATATTATTGACCCTATTTTTAATATTATTGACTCTATTTCCTGTGGTTTGATTATGTAAAGAATGATGTCAAAGTATGTCATTACTTGAACATTGTCGAGTGTTATTTCAGCAAATCCTTCCTCGTTTTTTATGTCTGCAATTATGCTTACTAGTCGTTCCTCTTATTATTGTTAGTAGCAAGACCATCAGTCCTGAAAATTTTTTTTGTCTTTTTATATTACTTGATGAACGTTTTGTAGTGGTAAATACTTATATCAAGGTTCGTCTTTATGTCTAACTGCTTTGTAGTTTTTTACGCTTCCTTCGCTCCTTTCCTCTTTATAGTCCTTCCTTTAATTAATATTTCTTTCTTTCTTTCTTTCTTTCTTTCTTTTTCTTTATTCTGTTGTAGACAACCTGTTTGTCTGCTTTCTCTAACATTACGTCTAATGGTTTTTCTTTCGTTGTTGAAAGAATATTGTGATTATAAATTTGAATACAGTTGTACATTATTTTCTTGACTGTCAAATTTGGAAATTCCAATTATATCATTCAAATGTGATGCTTTCAAAGATTTATCAATGAATGCCATAAAATTAAGCTTTTTTATGTACTGTCTTATTTGCATCTTATGGTATTTCTGTTATTAGAAATTTCGGTTTTATTTTTCAAAGTAATATTACTTGCTTCAAGGGAACAAGTTTTTATCTATTAACGGACATATTTTGGTTTGGCTATGTCGCAATTATTAATGAATTTTTTTATGAATTCCTTCATAAAGCCTTCATAAATTTCGTTAATGCCCGAATGCCCGAAAGTCGGGCAATAATTCGACTATAACTTGACGTATGTCATTCTTTAAATGCTTCAAAGTTGAGGGCCTGTTCGCATAAATACGGTCTTTCGCGTAGCCCCACAAGAAGAAATCCAAAGCCGTCAGGTCGAACGACCTTGGTGGCCAATTAACTAATCCAAGTTGCGAAATAACGCGTCCTGGAAACTTCTCCCGCAGTAAAGCCAAAACCGGCCGTGTTGTGTGGCTTGCGTTACCATCCTGCTGGAACCACATATCGTCCAGATCCATACCTTCAAGTGCAGGCCACAAGAAGTTCTTTATCATTGCGCTATAGCGCTGGGAATTGACGGTAGCGGTCACACCTTCGTCATTTCAAATGACGCAATTGAATAGCTCACAGCGGCAATGTTTAAGATCGAGCATGCGAAGCAATGATGCACAGGTCTTACAATATCTGTAACCGATCTAGTTTCTCGAATTTTTTCACGACGTTTGAAATTGTACGCTCTTTTCGTAAAGCTCGAAATGCGTTTTTTAACAAAACGGGGTGTTTTGACTGATAAACACCTTAAAAATACATTGCGATTGGCTTTATACCCCGTTGCTGAGGTATCTTTGAAATTATAAAAAAGGCGTCTCGCCCTCTAGCGAAACATTTTCAAAACTTCATATAGCCTATGGCAATTTATATAAATTGTGCGACATAAAGTCGAAAACTGCATTAAAATCAGTCGCCCCGTTGCTGAGATATGCGTCTTAATTTTTTTCTATTAAAAAAGCACCCTCTATGACAAATTTTTTCAACTTCATAAGGCCTATAAGCACTCTGGATAAACTTATACGCTATAATAACGTAACATCACTTTTCATAAGTTTACCGGAGAAGCAAAAACGATATAAAATTCAAACTACTTGATATATTGAAGCAAAATTTTCAAATCTGTACTAACATGAAACTATAAATATATTTTAGATTAAAAAATATGTTTTTTAAAGTCCACTATGTACTTTAAAAATGCTATGTGTCTTACGTTATTTTGAATTGTTGTTTTCTAAAACAAAAACGAAAAACAAAAAACGATATTTTGTTTAAGAAAAGTTGATGATACGTTATTTTGATTTTTGGTTTAACTTGGTTATTTCTGATGGCAGAATTTAAAATTTTGTACACATATTATGTAATATAATATAGTGAATCGTAATCAATAAAAAACTCAATTTCGAATTTTTTGATCATACGTTGTTTTGCATTTTAGGTGACGATATGTAGTATATAGCCGTTTATTATATACAACGGTTTATATGTATATATTAGAGAGCTGTATATTGTCTGTTATTGCTTTTTTGATTTCATAAACAAGTGTGAATGTCCAAAAATTTTTGCAAACCCAATAAAAACAGCACAACAAAAAAAAAACGTATTGTCCAGTCTTTTCTTGTTGTGCTGTTTTGTATTGCTTGAATTGAAGACAAGGAAAAAGATAGTCATCACGTTCTTTAATAACAGAGCAAGAACAGAAACACTAAATGTATACCGCGGTCAACGAAAAAATAATCCGACAACAAAAAATTACTGGCGAGAACAAAATTTCTTTGTTTCTTGATGTTCGTTTAGCTTTCCGACAGGGTTGAATGATGATGAGTATTGGAACGAATTTCCGTCATCCCTTGTCAATTTTGGTTTGGAGACAAACCGGTTTCGGCGATGTGCCATCTTCAGTGTCTTTTTTCGTTCTCCTGAAAAGACAAAATTGACAAGGGATGACGGAAATTCGTTCCAATACTCATCAACGAAATTTCTAGTTTCTTTGTATCTTTACTTGCCGATAATCTTTAGACCAGATAGGCACTAAAAAGAGAGGCAAGTAATGATACAAAGGAACTAGAAATTTCGTTCTTCTCGCCAGTAATTTTTCGTTGTCGCAGTGTTTCTTCGTTCTTTGAAATTCTCTTTACATATATTGTCGTAGGTCTCCTTATATTGTCGTTCTCCTTATACGAGTATTATATATTTCATTGCTGTTGCGATGAATTCCTGTTGCGATGAATTTCTGTAGCGATGAATTGCTTTGCGAGGAATTTGTCTTGCGATAAATTCCTTGCGATGAATCAGCCGGGTACCCTCTAATATATGTATATGAGCCAAAGTTAATTTCTTGAAAAATTTGATTTAATGGTAAGAAACGTTTTATGAGGAATCTTCTTATTTTACTCTAATTTAGAGGCCAATTTCTTTAAAATCCTCACAAGTTTTACAAAACAAAATTTTCATCAAAAAAAATTTTTTCAAAAATGCTAAAATGCAAAATGGCTAATTGATAATTGGGTCAGTCTGGCCAATATATTATATAAAAGATCTGTTATTCTCTTACGTGAAAGCCATCCATGGTCCTCTTAATGGATGAAATGGCATTTAGAGGTGAACTAAGATACAATCAGAAATTGGATTTAATTGACGGATTTGAAAGCAAGTTTGCGTATTTATGTTTAAGTCCATGTTTTCTAATTGGATAATTAAGCATAATTATTAATTATTTTGTGGCGGAAAATGAGTTACCAGCTTATACATATGTATATGCAGAATAATTAAAAAAATTTTGGGTATGCTTAGTAGTTTTGGAGTGACAGTTAAGGTTAAGGACGGTCCAGCGCAGACAGATGAAACTTTTTTTGTCTATCAATAAAGATGAAGATGACAATGACATACAAATAAAAACAATCTGGATCTTAATAGCAATATGTATGCGGACTAATTTTTAAAAGACAATTTTTGTAATCGAACAGAAATAGATTTAGAGCTAGTTTCTAAAAGATATTTTATTGGCTTTGTCTCTTACAAAATAATTATAAAACTAAGTTGTGCAAAATGTTTTCAGGAATGCTCCAAGCGAAATGTTTATCTTCAATAAAAACTATACATCAGTTACAGATTTCGGTAACCTCTTTGCTCCCGCCGATTCCTTCATCAGAAGCTAATGAAAAGCACATTTTAATTTTTTATAAAATCTTCGAGTAAGAACCGGAAAAGATTAGCATCAAAGCATGCATACTAGAGTTATGTAAAAATTCAATTCCTGATTGGTTCTGATCACAGAATTAAAATATTAGATTTTTAACTTTTGGTTCTTCAGCGAAAGCATTGCATGTATACTGTAGAAAAACGCAGTTCAAAACAACGTAAATTAAGAATTATTGCTGACCAATAAATATATTCTCTGTTTAAGGAAAATTTAATATTTTTAAAATGTTTTTATTGGGCACAAAACTAGATGACAATGCAATATTTAGTATAAACTAGCCACCCACGCACAGTGGACGGAAATGGCCGTTTTCAATTTAGTGGCAGTAAAAATTCTGTAACTTTTGATCGGATTAAGATATTGTGATGCGGTTCTCTGCAAACGAAAATAGAAACGTGTGTCTTAGCGAAAACCTAAGTCTCAAACATGTTAAAATTTTCTTAAATTTTTAAAAACTTCTAAACTTAAAATTTGTATATAAAAGTCGCGTCAAAGAAAAAACGCTTCTTAACGTATTTATATTTTGAATATTAAGTATTATTCATATAATATGACAAAATTGATAAAAACGTTTTAAAGCCTAAATATTATATGTATTTTAATAAAGACCATTGTAGTGTAGTTGTATGCTTTTAATGTGGTCCGCTCAGTGGTGACAAAAAACGATTACAGAAGAACGAGTAGAAGCATTGTCATGAAATTCGGCACGAATATTCTCTCCAATGTAGGGCCAAAGAATATGTATTGTATAGAAGGCGCATCTCATACAAATTTTCGAACGAAAAATTTTGTTCTGTGGGTCGTACCGGTACGACCCAAGTTTATAAACATTGTTCCTACACATTGTCTTTTTCGCTCAATTTTTACTCAATTTCTTGTGGTCATGTTAACTTTCCATTGTTATCGTATTTTCTCGTTTTTCGGAAAACGATGGCCGCAGTGAACTTCTAACTGAAAAACCAGCAATCGTTTATAAGGCTTGGTAGCCTAGTGGATAGAGTAGGTTACTGACGAGTAGAAAGGCCTGAGTTCGAACCTGGATGCGGGAATGTTTTTAAAAATGTCTTTGTAATATTTATTTTTTCAATTTAAGGCATTTTTAATTTTTTACATTTTTCTTGCTATTCTCGTCTCCATGCCAGGTGTTCTTTTTTTGGGTAACGATGTGTAAAATAATTTGGAATGCATGTGTTTGTATCATTTAGCGTCTGTGTGTCATCGCATGTAGAATAAGCTTTGCGTGGCTATTCTTGAGTTCTCAGAGTTGACGACGCTAGACGTCGAAAATAAATGAAAACGACAGAGAAGAATGCCTTTTTAGCAATAAGAAGAACGTAGCGTAACTGGGTTTTTTCTTATTGAAATATTAGGACAAAATGTCGGTATGTTCGGTGCATTTTATCCGGTACAATAAATTAATATAATTTTTTGTTAAATGTAACCGAATTTAATCCTAGTTATTCATTTTTTTTTTAAAATTAGTAGACATTTGGGATAACGATAAACTAATTCATGTCCAAACATATAGAAAGAGTTCAAATTTAAGAAAGTAAACTTACAAATTTTTAATATTTAAGCTTTTAATAAGGATTAACGTGCAATAAATACTTATATTTATTAATTTTTGGAATTTAATTTTTCAAAATAATTTTTTAATTATTTTTAATAAATACTACAAATATTTTAATATTTTTAAAATATTTTAATAAAAAATTATATAAAAATTTTAATATTTTAAAAATATTTGTAGTATTTATTAAAAAGAATTAAAAAATTATTTTGAAAAATTAAATTCCAAAAATTAATAAATATAAGTATTTATTGCACGTTAATCCTTATTAAAAGCTTAAATATTAAAAATTTGTAAGCTAAATATTAAAAATATGAGCTCGCTAATCCTTATAAAATTTTACCATTGTTTTAATTCTCAATTTCTCATATCGCGTAACCTAAAGAATTACAAATTTCGAAAATTGAAAGTTCCAAAAATTTCTAGTTGCGACCGCAAGCGCCGACAACCTTGCCTATGACGAACACACGACCAAAGCGTACACAGACGTATAAATTTACCCAACACAAGCAGCAAGAAACTGTACGTCGTCAAAAGCGACGAAACGAAAGGGCAAGAATACACTGGACTCGGTCCATGAACGAAAAAAGAAATCGCACAAATTGGTTCAAAACGCCGTCTTTTTGGTTATCATGTGTTTTGTGTGTGTGTGCCTGCATCAGGTTGCACTAGAAGCATCACAATAACAAAGAATATATATGCAAAATATTCTTGGATAATAAGCAAAGATTCGATAGAGAAACGAGGAGAGAAGGGAAGCAATTCACATGTCAGCAAGAGTAGCAAGAGCTCGGGCCATGATACTCGGGCTCGAGCTCGGGTCATGATACTGGTCGAGTGTGTGCCTATACTCAAAGAATACATGTTGCTAATACCCCTCCGCCTACCGACCGACCGCATCTGTTGCGAAAAATTGAAAATTTTGAGTGATGCGCCTTCTATATATTGTATATTCTTTGGTAGGGCTCTTTGATGTCGAAACATCGAACATCTGCCAAGCCTTATTTTTTAATCAACATTTATGCTTCAGATTTCACAACTTATTTCTCAGCTTTCATTTCGGATCTGAAGGTAAAATTTAATTGCCGTCTTCACTGTATTGGTGAAAGTCATCTCACAAAAAATTGGCGTAACACACTCACTGGTATAACAAACCATATAGGGAGGTGTCCGTTGAGAAAATCGGAGCTGCAAATAAGTTAATGAATAAAAATTTACTATCTGTAAGTGGGCAAAACAAATAAAATAGTGGGAGATCTGTACTATTTTATTTGTATCACTAGCTTCCCTAGTTAGCATCAATAGTTTCCCGCTGCTGTGCTTAATAAAACTTCTGGTAGAGTTTGCAAAATACGCTTTGAAGTATGATGTAGTTTAACTTCTGCTGATATTAGTGTTATGCTGCCTTAATTACGATGTGGTATACAGAACATAGCCATGTTGTACGAAGTGTTGTGGGCAACTCATTATACCATCAACAAGCGCGTTACCGTGGAAAGCGCAGCTCTCTTGGCGACGGTTGGATTAATTGGAAAATTGATTTTGTATGTAAAGGCATCAATGTTAGGTTGCCAGTATAAACCAAGCGTTTAACAGTTTCGGATTCATTAAGGTTCAAAATTGAGTGACAAGTCTGGTGTTGTACAGGAATAGACTGAAGTAAGTGCAGTGTGTTACTCGCCTACTTCCTAAGCTTCCTTTCCAGCTGAATTCAATGCTCCGATAATTTGATCTCGTTTTTCTAATGCCGCTTCAATTGAGTAATTCCCACTTTGGACATCATCCAAATAAATTTCATGTTTGAGTACATCCTCTGCCAAGGAAAAACGATTCCTCTCATCGTTAGCGAATTGATGTAGTACCCTTGTCATGACAGTATTCCTGAATCTTGCCATCATTATTTCGCCACAAGATACGTTGATATTCGGCATCATCTAGATGCATGTCTATGCAGCGATACATGTTCTGTTTGTTTGTTTGTTTGTTTGTTTCTGTTTCTGTTTGTCGGCTCAGAACACGTATTTATGCAAACGCCAGTTGAATATGACGCCTGCTAAATCATTTTGTAAAGGTCTACCGACAAGTCGAAAGAAAGAGTCATAAAAGCTGGACCACTCCGTGCATTTTGCCGTGAATGTGGGCGCCGGTATCTGCAGAAAGTTGATATGTGAAACACCTTTTGAATTGATTTTAGGTGGCTGCTTCGGTGTTGGGGATAGTGCTGGAGGTTACATTTCGTCACGTTTTTACATTATAAAACAAACTACTTCTAAATGCAACTCCTCAAACTTCGATGCTACGTGTCCGTTCAAGTACGAATTGTCTTCTTGAATTTGGAACAAACTATTAGGTTATGTGTTTCGAAAAATTCACAATGCAATGTGTCTATCCTTTTCAATCGCTTTGGGAAGTACTCTTGAGTTTTATGTGTGGTTGAATCTTTTTTAAAATTCACGAAAATTCTTTGGACCGTAGAGCGGTTCTACCGAAGGCACATATTAATTGTCGTATGTTCCGTCACCACGTACTGTACTCGTACTGTATATTAGTATATAATTTGCACCAGCACACACTTACCCGTCAGCCATTTCTCCACAGTCTTCGGAAAATTGTAATGGCATTAATGTACTCAGCACGGAAAGGCAAACTTGCTGTTCAGTCCGTCAGTTTTGCAAATTTTCCTTAGCAACCGATGTGGAATTGCGCTTAGCGGTCTTCGGTCGCGGCAGAAATCATAACTCTCAATCATCAAAATTCTCTCGGTAATGTGAAGTTTTTGCATACAGGTTTTTCCGCGAGGCGGCCTTTGACCGCAGCAGGGCTTATAACCCTCAATTAACAAAATCGTCTCGGTAATGTAAAGCATTCTCGCATATGAAGTCTTGTTGCGTAACAACAACAAAAATCAACGAAATCCTCTTGGTAATGAAAGGTATTTTTGCATTCAGTGATCTTTAAAATGCATTTATTCGTAAAATCCTACACCGATACTGGTGAAAAAAATATTACTGCAAACCGAAGAACCCCGGTTTTCTTAATATTGACAAAATATGGGTTAATTATACATTTTACAGAGAAAAAAAACTTATGAATAGAAAAAAAAGTATGAAAAATTAAAAATTTTCGCCAAAAATCCACGATTTTGGATAAAATGTTACATAAATGGAACATTTTTGCAATACTCGTACCTTCACAATGGTAAGTATGTTATGTATATGATGTTATATATCATCCCGATATCTTTTACAGTTTCGGAGATATAGATGGTAAAATTTCAAACTTTAAAGGGCTATAACTCCTAAACCAGACGAGAGCGACCAAAAATTTCTATTGTTGTTGAGATCGGCACAAAAAACAAAAACAACCACAAAGACATATAAAACTCTTAAAAACTCCAGAAAGACGGGGTGGGGTGGACCGAGTGGACGGTGTGAAAATATTGGATTCAGCATAAAATTTTTAAACGTATTCCAGATCAAAAACTGTCTTTGTTATTAAAAAACAATGAAGAAAATGCTTGTGAAAATGCATCTTGAGTCGATATACTGCTCAAGCATTTGTTTTTTGATATATAAAAAGCTTGGATATATAAAGCATTAATATATAAAAGGATAGCTTTATGTCTCACCTCGGTATGGCATTGCCTGGCACTTCGAGGCTTAAACCCGTCTCATTGCCTCCGTATGAGTGCGTTATGTGATCCTTGTTTACACCGTGGGCTGAGTAGTGCGATCCGCTCGCACTGCTGCCTTCAAGGGAAATTCCATGAGAAACTGAAGCTGTCTCAACCGTATGGTGACCAGCACCGAAATCGCCGTTATGGTGCGCTGTCCCCGTGCCAGGATCAGAGCTTGTTGTAATAGTTGGGCCACACTTGACTGCAGCAGCTGGCCGCCCTTTGGTGGGTGTAACAACTACCGGATCATCGTCAGCCTCCTCTTCACTTGAACTAGGGTCAATCATTGCGCGATCTTACGTCAATCCTTGGTTGTTTAATAACGCACTTCTTTAGGGCTTTCAGAATAATTTCAACTGCAAGAAAACAAAGAAAATATCTTACATATCACAGCATATAATTTTTAATAGTTATAAAACTGCAGAACCAAAGGGAATTTTATGAAAGTCGGCATCATGTTGCGTGACAAGAAATACAAATCAAAGATTTGCAGAGACTTTTTTCAGTTTTTTTTCTAATTTTAAAAGCCTGTAGCTCATCCGATGTTAAAGCTACTATGACGAAATAAAGTGATATTAAAGGTTGAATATTTCTAAATCACGGTCCACAAGTTTAGGTCTTGTGAACGTGGCTCTCGTGTATATGTAGTATATTTAACTGTTCAAAATCCTTATATTTACTATAATTTCCCCTTTTTGGAAGCCATAATTTTGACGCACGTCCATGCACGTGAAACGGTTTTTAATTTCTAAAAATTCATAGCATTGAGAACAACTTTCCCAAATATACTTCTCCCACGGCGACTCACTGAACCTCCCTTTTTGCGTTTGAAAAATTTACCTACTTGCTTTGAAGCTATTTTCTACAAATAGTGATCTTCTTTATAACCCTGTTTTTTACCTTGTAGCCCAGGGCCTTACCAAGAAATATTTTTTCGATGGTCCAATATATTTTATTCATTTTTATAAAAATACACCGTTTTCTACCCAACGTGTTTCACACATTGCTACCAATCGAGACCATCTTGTCTGAGGACAAGTCTCCTTAATTTTTCCAGCTAGAATTCCAGCCCTTTTAGCAGATCTTTTGAAAAAAACTCCAATAGATTAAGGGTTTTCCAATAAGAGGTGTAATTTTGATATTCAAAGAAAAATGCCATTTTTTGAGACAAATGATCGCATGTTTATTTCATAATAAAGAGGAAGGTATGCCGTTAATAATGAAAAACAACATCAGCCAAATGGCCACCACGACCATGCTTACAGGACCATATCCTTTTCAGGAAATTTTCCATAACCAAATCATTAAGTATTATTCGTATAATATGACATTCGACGTGCCTGTCTTTGGTCTTCCGTTTCCTCTCTGCGGTTCCTAGTTTGCATTGACCGCTGTGAACTTAGACGGACCTGTCTTTGCTGTAAAGTCTCAGATTGCGGAAGCGAGTGCTGTATTTTTATACCCTACACCCCAAGGGATGAGGGTATATTCACTTTGTTCTTCCGTTTTTAACGCATTAAAAGAGGCAGGTATAGAAAATTTTAAATATTCTGGCTCAGAATTACCTCCTGATTCGATTTAGGCATGTCTGTCTGTCTGTCTGCCTGTCCGTCCGTCTGTGAAAATCACGATTACAGGAAAACGAATGAAGGCATCGTTATGAAATTTTGTAAGAATATTCTTTGTTATCCTATGCTGTTTGTTATTGAAAATGGGGAAAATCGGACCAGTGCCACGCCTACATTTTATAGCAAATATGCATTAATCCGTGCTTATAGGTCTAGTGACAAAAAAGACGATTACAGAAATAGGAGTAATATCGAAAAAGAAGTATCGTCATAAAAGTTGCCACGAATATTAACAACTGTTAATGCTATTTGATATCGAAAACAGTACCATTTCCACGCCTACTTTTTTAAATAATATTATTGAAATGAAATTTGAGAACTACGAGAACTGAGCTCGTAGTCCGGATCTAAAGCTAAAGTTTCATTGCCGTGCTTACCGTATTGGTGAAATAACTGGTAATAATTGGTATAACTGGTATAATGGTATATAACTGGTATATAATGGTATATATACTGGTATATAACTGGTATATAACTGGTATAAGCTTACCATTACAGCTGGTATACCATACCATATAATGAGGTGTTCGTTGAGAAAATCGGTGTTGTAAATGAGTTAATATATATGAAAATCTCATTTTCAAATAGCCTATTCTCATTTACACTTGACCTATTCTCCTTTACAGTTGGAAATGGGTTTAGCTCTTTGGGAAGCTAGTTTAAAACCAGTTTTAAAATTTGTACCAACATGAACGAAAGCGACTTAAAAAACGTTTTAAAAAATCAATCCACGTTAGCAAAAAAACAAAAAAGAAAGTAAGAAAAAAGGGGAAGAGGACTTTTTGTTTCACTTGGTGTAAGGAATCTACCGTTTCCTTGACACACTACAACGGGGTCTGTAAGTTGAGTTTCGAGCTGAAACGTCGTCAATTCTTGGCTTTTTCACGAACACCACTTTACGATTTGACGTAAAATCGCAACCCAGAGTTGCAATTTTTGCAGGCCTTGACGCAGTTTCCTATTTCTTTATGTCTGTTAATAGCTAATGCTATTTGGAAGTAATATTATATAATTTGAAGTAATTGAGCTAAGGTAATTTAACGTCTATACTACGTGCGTTCGGAGTGGATATACCTCATTTATTTTGGCAGTTCTGTATTATGTTTTGTTGTTGTGAGTTTTAATACGCACATCTGTAGGTGTAAAATTGTGGCCATTACTCTGTAATTTGACCAAAACTTTCTTCTACGATGTGCGCATTGTTTCCCGCGCCCTGCAAAGCCTCCTAATTATATCAATTTATTAATTTTTCATAAATTCTAAAATTTTTTTTAAATTTCATTTTTCCATAAATTTTACAAAATTAAATTTTCCATATGTCAATGAAATGTCATGATATGTCATATAAGTGACAAAAACGCCAATGTATCGCAGTACATAATTAATAACAAATTCAGAGTAGCAATCACTTTTCGATGTAATTTATAGGGTAACTTATAATAAATTACAAACGGTAGGCGATTTATTTTGACAACTATTGTATGGCTATACAACATAATGGCAGTTTTTAGCTCTAAATTAGGAAAAAGCAATAAATTACGTGATTCAGTGCTGCTCCGAACATGCTATTAGGTTTCAACTTGAAATACAGACGTTCTCCTTCACAGACTTACAACATAGCCTACTCTGCAGTTAGCATCAAACAGTATGGAGCCTATGCCTTCCTCTGGTTTCGAATCGTCAGTATACCAAACACAATCATACTGCAGCGACTGACTATTCCTGGTTTTCCAGGTTAACGTATCTGGAATTTGAATGTGGAATTTTTTGTTGTAGCGATAGACTTGAAAAATATCATGAGTGGAGTGGGATCAAGCCCAAAATGTCTTTAAACTTCCTGTTGGTGCGGAGTAAATGCAGCCTCTCACACATACGGTTGCCAACCTTTGCACTCTTAGAGTTTCCGTATAGCGGATGATTCGGTAATCTTTATGCACCATACTACCCCAGCATACGTTACTACCGGTCTAAAAACTAATTGGTAGAGTGTTAAAATTGGTTTGGGATTGAGTCCCTAATTTATTCCACATACCCTTCTACAAATACACATGGCGTGTGAATCCTCGTTCATAATGCGATCGATGTGGAGTTCCATGAAAGTTAACTGTCCAGGATCATCCCCATATATTTGGCATGTTATGAAAACTGTACCATTTTCCCATAAAAATTGGGGCTTTTAGATCGGATAGTTTCCGTCTATACGGAAAAGGAACAATAACTGTCTGTGTGCCCTTGGTGTCTAGTGTGGAAGTTCTGTGAGTTTGAGCATTTCTGTATGGTGTGTGCTTCTTGATGTGTTTGTGAGAGTGTTCTTGGTGTTCTAGGTGACTGCGTGTGTGCCTGAGAATAAATGGCTGTATGAATGTTATGGTTGCTGTTCTTGGTGAATGCGTGTATTGGAATAAATGGTTGTATGGATGTTGCTGTCGCATGCGTGCTGTGTGTGTTTGTGTATTCGTCGGCTGTAGCTAGGTTGCGCTAAGTATGCCTCATTTTGCTGCACTGCCGGTGATACCTGGGGTCACCAGTCCTCGAGTACATGGACTCACTGGTAGTAACTTTGGTTACGAAGTCTGACCGGAGGCTTTCCGGTACCAGGGGTCCGAGGAGAACTGGAGTTGGTCTCAACGCTCCACCTCGGCATTATAGACCTTTGGGTTTTGTTGGGGGTACGATTGGGCTTTTGCCTTGAACCTTGGGTGCCGCTCCCCGATTGAGCGGAAGAGGTTGGGATTGGCCTCGCTCCCTGCAGTGAGGAATTTCGCGACCATGTGCGCGAACTTCAGACTGCCTTCATCACGTGTATAAGGGGCTGCCCCTACTAGGCCCTGATTACACGTTTGTTCCAATCTACTATCGTACTTTTTTCGTAACGGCAACCAGTCCGGAGCTATAAAGGAGCTTAACTGGTAGTTTTGACTACGACGTCTGACCAGAGGCTTCTTTTCTGGTACCACGGGATGTCATTAGCCCCCGGATTATATCCGAGCTGACATGAGGTAGGCCCCCTTGTGGGAGTGTCGTGGTGGCTGTGGGTAAAACCCAAACGTACGCAGGGAGAGCCTGGCTCGATGTGGAGTTGCATTGCAACCGGGTGCCGTGACCCATAGAATGGCAGAGGTATTAGATAGGCCTCGACCCTCAACCAGGTTTAAGCCTTTTTAAGGCAGGCACCCACGTTAAGCACCAGAGAGACATCTGTCTTTTTAGGATTTACAAAGAGCTTAATTTTGTTACAGCATCTCTGTATCACATTTAGAGCTTAGAGCATCTCAGAAACGGTTGATTCAAACATCTTCCTGACGATAATTTCGATATCGTAAGCATAGCCTAAGGCATGAATGCCCAACCGTCAACTACCAGAAACCATAGTAAATGAGAGAGAACTCCGCCTTGAACAACCCCTACCGTAGTCAACGATAAGTGGGACTTCATCGATGCTGGATTTAAAAACAATATCGCGCAGCATATTCATCGTCCATCTTACTACAGTGGACTGAAATGATGTATTATTGAAGGCCCCTTCAACATCCAGAAAGGCAAATTTCTTTGAAAAAGACTGAGCCTTTAATTTTTGTCACTACTTCATTGGCAGCAGTTGCAGGGAATTTCCCTTTTACATACGCATGCTGCTCACTTGATAAAGGGTTGATTTGCAGAACCTCTGATCTGATGTATCTGTCAATTATTTTCTAATCCCTGGAATAGGAAGGACATTAAGCTAATTTGGCGGAAGGATTTCAGATTACAACTATCATCGCTACCCGGTTTAGGTAAGTACCTAACTAACACTGTTTTCCGAGCTAATGGTATGTATCCAAGAGCAAAACTATAGTTATGGAGAGGCGTCCTCTCCGACTGCGACTGACGACTTAAAAGACTTGAATAATATTATTGCCCGTTTAACTGTACACTGCAAATACTTTTCCCTATTCTTCAATCCTCACATCCTTCAATCCTGAATAACAAGTCCTCCGAGATTGAAGCCTAAATGAGCCTGATCTATTATGCTTAAAATAGGAAAATGTATACAAAGCAGAAGTTCTAAGCTCCCCTACTTGTCAAGCCACCATAACAAGGACTGAATAACAAGTCCTCCGAGATTGAAACCTAAATGAGCCTGATCTATTACGCTTAAAATAGGAAAATGTATACAAAGCAGAAGTTCTAAGCTCCCTTACTTGTCAAGCCACCATCAGCTTTCGTCAGTAGCCACAATCGAGATCATCCGACAACTAGACTGGACATCACTAAATTTGTCGCAGTACGATTCTCTTTTTGCTTCCTTAATTTCTTTATTTATTTAGTTAGGGCTACCGTATAATTGCTCCAATCTTTATCCCGTTTAGCCCTATTAAACGGCTTCCAATATAACAAATTATTTAAAAAAATTCATGTTCTTGGTCCACCGGTTGCTGAATACAAAGTTATACTTGCAGGCAACGAAAGGTCAAGTACTATCCCATTCGTGCACGTCCAGGGCTCTTACACGAGCGCGATGTCTAGATTACTACTGGCTGAATTCTCTCTGGACCGAGAGATTCTGACGCAGGTCTGGGACTTGTGGATTGTTCTTGGTTGAGCCCGGCCTAACTATCCAGGACGACTTTTGAGACTTATATACCGGTCATACTGTTCTGGAAAGAGAAGCAACAGCAGCCTTGAAAGTGGGTCTGACCGCCCTTTCGCTTTTACAGTGTCTCATCTGAAAAGCAAGTGTCGCAGCCGTAGATCCCAGGGAAGTACTTGAAGAAGGATTGTTCTTCTCCCTAAAAAGTAGGCGTGCCGTTTGTCCGATTTTTTTCATTTAATTTTTTAACACCAAACAGCCTATGATGACAAAGTATTCGTACTAAATTTCATGGCGATAGCTCTATTCGTTCTCCCGTAATCGTGATTTTCGCGACAAACAGACAGACGGGCAGACATGGCTAAATCGAATCAGGAGGTGATTCTGAGCCAGAACATATACACTTTTCTATACCTGCCATGCCTTTTTTAATGCGTTACAAACGAAAGCACAAAGTAAACATACGCTTATCCCTTCGGGTGTAGGGTATAAAAATGGGCATAGATTAAGTTGGGAGTTTTTTTTTTGAGAAAGTAGTTTTTCCAATTTTAGAAAAGAACCATAATAAAAGGATGGTAGACTCAGACTAAGGTGGATAAAAAATATGACATGATGTCACTGCCTCGATCTAATGCCTCATTATTTTTAATAATCGAAGGAGGTGATTCTCGTCGATTCTGCTCTGTTATTTTCGCTAGGCCGACAGTTTGGCATATCCAATAAACAAGAATCTCGTTCGATAATTTCACAACGCTTCTTACGATTTCGCGTTCGATAAGTGAATTAGCACCGATTAGATTGAATTAGCACCGCTCAATTAAAGAAAAAGCAAGTGAACTTTAATATTAAACGATGGGTTTAAATAAAGAGTTTACATATAAAATTAATTGCATAAAATTAATTAACAGATTTCTATACCCTTGATGGCTTTTTTTCCAAATATTTTTGACCCTATATACTCTAGAAAGCTACAAGTTATTTTATGAAATCGGGTTAAAGCCTCAAGTACATTGAATCCATTTGCGTGCGTATCCGTCAGAAATCTCACGCAAGAAAAGTTGAAATCTATGTAAACATACGCCATTACTTTCATAAATTCCGAGCGTTTACAACAATAGTTGTTATAGTTGTAATAGGTTTCTCACAGATACGCATGCAAACATATTCTACGTACTTAACGCTTAACTCTTTTTTTAATAATTTTTAAAGTCTACAAAATATTTATAAACTCACAAGCATTTTTTCGTATTGCACACCACTCAAACTTGCCATGAACCAATGTAAACAAACGATGATAAATGAATATTAACGAACCAAAACCAACTAGCCTTAAAACGAGGTAGAATCTTAGAGATACGAACGAGTCGTTTCGTTAGAATTCAGAAAGTGGCTTTTAGAATCGCGGTGATTATAAAAGAGTCCTCGCTTTTTAATCACGTGGATTATTATATATTATTATGGAAAATAAGGCATAATTTTAAATGTCATAAATTTTTCTAATTAATTTAAGGTTAAATTAATTGCTATTACTTTTATTGTTCATGTGAGAATTTAAGTATTCATTCGCTTATTTTGGACCGCCTTCATATATTTTAACACCTGCCTCTTATTTAGGTTAGTGTTTTTCTTACAGCATAACACTACATATTTGCTTTTAATCCTATTGCTTTTTATCTGTGCTTAGAAAAATAATTTGTTGTTATTTTTTCAAAAGGCAAATAATTTTTTTCTGTTCCAATAGCACATGTTCATTTTTGTATACAGGTATGGACTAAAACAAACCATATCCTTTTATACTTCATATTGAATTAGAATACAAATGTATGTATTTCGTCATTTTATATCAATTATTTATATATGACATGGATTATGGCACGCACTTTAAGTGATATAAAATATATGTATTGTAGATGGATATGAATTCTTGAAAATTAACACAAATTTCACATTAGCCGCTGACTTTTACGAATATGTATATACATTTTTAAATAAATCAAATACTGGGTTAAAAAAAGTTATCAAAGAAAAAAATAAATTCGTGCTTACTAGAATAGTAGTTCGTTTCGACTGACGAAATCAAATTTAAGATTGCACAAGGCCACCACTAAGTGCTTTCCACCCTCGTCCATGACCAACTTTAGTTTAACAAGTGGTGGCAAAAACCATCCACCCCAAACGGTGACTACAACCACCCAAGTACATTAAACATGATATTTAATTATATTCGAACTTAACCCACGAATAGCAAATTGGTATACATTGTTCTTAAAATTTTTGTCGACTTACCTGTTATTTTATTTTGTTCTATTTTCTTTATTTAACTTTACAGCGCATTCCTGTATATGTAGTAAAATATTTAATGCATAGTTAAACGTTTAAAATGAATAAACATAATTTATAAAAATTTAATATGGTCTGTGCTGCTAAAGTAAAAGAGGTTAAGCACATAGTAATTGATTCATTGCAACCGTAATGGTCATGTGATTTCAAAAAAATGCGTGTTGTATGAGAATTATAGTAAGATAATGTAAAATCACTGGAAAATGAAAACGCAAACGAAACGAAGCCAAACGCGAATAATGTAACTTTTTCATCTACCTTCGTTTTGTAAGCCTCAACAAAATGCTATTTTTAATGTATGCTGTCTATCTGGTGTTACGGATTCCTCATATTTTTTAGCCAACATTCATCATAACGTCCCTCGTCGTACGATATGTGCCTCTTTATTTAAGCTTTTGCAGATCGTCCTACATGAACCTCTTTAGCATGAACCTCTTCGGAGTGTCTGTTCAAATTTTAATACTGTTTTCTCTGTAATTAATTTTTCTGATTCGATTTGGTTAGCTAAACGAAAAATTTTAACTTTTTATCTAATTCCTTAATCTTTTATGTTTTTAAATTTTCCCTATTTTAGATAAACTATAAAGCAATTTACTTAGTTTAAGTCTTGTTAAATAAAGTAATAAATAAAAAATTTTTTCTACAAACCATAAATTAAAATTTCCATTTCATACAGATTCCGCTCGTCTAGCTGCAGCCGGATTCTAAAGGCTCAACTAATTCCGGCGTAACCGGAATTAACAAAAAATTGAAAACGAAGCGAATACACGAAAATCATATGGTACAAACTATATACTGGCGGCGCTCGAAGTAAACAGAAATTAAGCTTTATCGTTGAGTTTTGACATTAGCTTAAGTTTGCTTAATGCCATTATAGTTGAACCTTAAGGTGCTCTAATGATTAATTTCCATCGCCAAACAACTGTATAAGAATTTTAGCAAAAATTAGCTACAATTGCGATTCTCAATGGTCGGAATCTCCAACTTTGCTTCTCTAAAGCTAACAATTTTGAAAACTGAACGCAAACTTAACGAAAACATGTTTGATAATTATTTGCTTCTAAAACTACTCATTTTAGCTACAATGGCGGTTCTAACTTGAGACAAGCTAATTTTTTTGAGAAAATTTTTAAAATTTTTTTTTTAGTGGGTGGATCCATTTCCTAAATAGAATATTAAAACCTAATTGCATGTATTGTGAATATGTACACAGTTGCTAAATTTCATTGCCAAAAGTCGACACTCGAAATTGCTAATGTGGGGAGTTGAGGACGTCAACTTTTCTGAGGTTGCAGTCGCGGTGTAATCTACGGTGGTGAGAATCTCACTAGCTCTCAACATATAAGGTGAGATATAATAAGGAATAGGTGTATATAATAAGGAAGAGGTAGATAGTACAGTAGACGAGCTGGTCAAAATGGCGTGGTAGAATGTCATCTGAAGTGGACGTCAGACAGAATGCGATTTACGCGGGGCGAAATTTACGCCGGTTGTATTACACAGAAATCCCATAAGCACGTCAGACAGAAGAAAAAGATTGTTTACTTTCGTGGCGTATAGATTTCCGCGTCGCGGTGCGTTGTGAAAATTTGCAAAATGTCCTACTTGTGTTAGTATTTTATGAGTGTGTGAGTATAGTTATACGATTTTTGGAATGGCCAGAGAGTTGAGATTATTAGTAATCGTATAATACTGGTTGAAAAAAGATTCTTAAAATGCAAAAACAATTAATTGAATATGTAAGATTAAACCGTTGTCTGTATGACACAAACCATTCAGAATATAAAAACTTACTTCTAAAAAACGAAATCTGACAAAATATTGCTGGTGAGCTGTACACCGATGGTAAGTACTAATAGTTTCGCCACACTTGTAATCAAAATTATTGATTTATTATTTAAAATCAAAATATTCATATTTTTGCAGCTAAAACTTTTTTTCATATTTTTGCAGCTAAATGGAACAGGAGTTTGCAATTGGAGTTCCTTAACCCAACTTAAGTGGTGCGGGAAACTTTTTTGAATATTTTTTTGCAGGAAAGTTAAATTGCTTTTGATAAAAATTTATTCAGCATCAATGATTTTCAAAGGGATAATACAAATCATGACACCACACCATGTAGTTCATTTTCATCTAGAAAAACAAGAGGTCAAAACGAAGTAGATCAACCATTGGTCTCATATTTAGAGCAGAAAAAAACGGCCAATGCAAAGAAAGACAGTGTCGATTGTCTATTTCAGAGCTACGCGGAGACATTTAAAAAGTTTTCTACAAAAAACCAGATAAAAGTAAAGCTCCACTTGATGAAAGTTTCTGCCGAAATAGAAATGGAGGAGTTAGAGGGGCAAACCAATTTTTAAAAATCTGATTTTTAATTTTTTTTTATAGTGATTGTTACTTTTTATATTTCTTAATGTTAAGCATAAACTGAATGTGATTTAGGTTTTAATTGAAGCCATTATTTTTTAAATATTCCTTTATACTGAAAAACTGAATAAACTGAATGTGATTTTCATTTTTTATATTTATTAAATACTCGTATTATAAGAAGAAACTAAGTGTGATTTAAGTTTTCCTTGAAGTATTTTTTATTTTTTATATTTTTAAAATACTCGTATGATAAGCACAAACTGAATGGGGGGAGGGGGAAATTACACAGTGACGTTTTTAAAGGATTTATTTTTACAAAAGAAAGTAAAAAATTAACACCAATAATTAAAAATAACTCCAAAATTAATTAAAATAATGATAATTTTAAGTACTTCTGATAAAAAGGCTAAATGTAAAAAAAAACTAAAATATTTTCATATATCATATTAATTTTTATAGCTAATGTACTTATCCGGTAAACACAATACAGCACAACTCTTCACAATTGTATTTGTTATTTTCGAATTTTTTTGTTTATCAGCAAAAAACTATAAATAACAAAGAAAAATTGTGTAGAAATGTGTTGTTTTGTACTTACCAAAGAAGCATATAAATATAATCAAATAAATAAAAATGCAATATCTTAAATATTAAAAATCCGATGTGGTTATACCCAGATGTAGCAATTTTTCTGCAGCCTCTAAAAGTGCCCCAGCAAATATAACCACCAAATTGGTGCCATCTCGTCGTCTTCTTCATGTCGTCTCTGTCCTTGCTTTTTTCGACTGTTTCTGAGTGTCTGCTGAAACTCCAGACTTGATCGGCTAGGTCGAATTTCGACCATAGGACGTAGGAAGATCAGCAGGTCGGAGCACCAAAGTCTACATTTCTTTAAATCATCGACCCCCGGTCCGCTTCGTTTAGAAGCCTCCAAAGCCCGAATTTCTTTCCTATATTGGGAGCGCAGCATATAAATTTTTACTTTTATATCCTTATTGGTGACTGTGGGAGGTCTATTTTTTAATTTGTTTAAAATTTCGTTAATTGCACTTTTTTTTTCTCGCAGTGATTGATAATGTTTGCGGGTTATGTCCCACAAACATGGGCTTCCCTCGAGCAACATAATAAGCACCTCCGTATGTGCTCTGTTCTCATATAAATACCAAAGATAATAAATTAAAATCACGCTAAATAAATATGTCAATGCAAGGGTTGTCCTCATACGAAAAAAATTTAATGCATGTAAAAATTGTAGTAGTTTTGCTCCTATTTTAAACATTTCCAACGTTTTTTACCAAAGAAACACTGTTTAACCACTGTTACCCAAGTTTTGTTCTATGCTAAAATTTTACCCAAGTGCAGGGCGAAAAATGCGGCGAAATTCTCTCTGATTCTCTCAGATAACAACAAAAACACATCACCCTTGGGGAAAGGGTCACTGTGTAATATACCCAAATGTGAATTAAGTTTTCCTTGAAGTAATTTTTATTTTAGTTCTGAAGTATGAAATGTATTATAGTAAGTATAGTATATAATAAAGTATATTTTTTTAAATATTTGAAGAAAAAGAAACAATAAAAAACAATCAATTATCAAACACTTAACCACTATAAAAGAAATTTGCGAATTTCTCTCGAACTGAAAAAGCTGCGTTTGCCTTCTGTTGGAAGGCTGTGAAGGCGTTAATGCAGATATCCACGACGAATCTACATCAGCATCATGGCCAATAGTATTTGTTTTATGCAGAGCTTGAAACTTTTATAACTTATATTAAAAAAGTCTTTGAATAAGAGTTATTCAGTGACTTTTCTTTTTAAAAGTCTTTCATAACAGTTATTCAAAGACTTTTATTTTTAAAAGTCTGCGACGGATTAAAGCATCCGCCGCAACATTTTTTCTTTTCACTTATAATTTTCCGTTAATTAACTAAATGAATTGTTTATTATTTTTCTTTGCTTTATTCTTTGATTTGATTGCTTATTATTCTTTGATTTATATTTTTCTTTTATACAATAAGAACATTTTTCAGTAATAATTTTTGTTATTAATTAAGAAATAATGAGTAAAGTACTTTCCTACTTATGTAAAATTATTATATAATACTTTTCTGTAAAAAGAAATAAGAATTAGATGATAAGAAGAAAAATGTCGAAAAACATTGTAAATATAGGCAGCTCTCTTTACTCGTACAACTGCGAACAAGCTCAAGACGTCACGGTGTCATATGCTCGAACGCTCAAACAGAGTTCGAAGAGGTTCGATTGGCGCCGAACTTGCTCACAGGCGAACAAGAACAAGAAAAGCATTCAAATAGGCAAGCACACGCGATAGTACAGTCAGTTCCTCGCGGAGTCGCAGAAGATACACACGACGGAAGACAAAGGCATTTTGGTGAGTAGCTCCTATCTTTCCTCCTCCCGTGCTTGCTTGGTTGGGATTGTTCGAGAGAGGTGTTTGTCAGTGTCTAGGGAAGGTTTTACCTCCGGCTGCCAACCCCCTCTTAGACAATTCAACAGCGGCTGTTGTTGGCGTACGGACGGCATTCCCTCCTGTCAACTACCCCGCTGTCAACATTGTGAGAGAACCTTTCCCATCCCGTGCTTGCTTTTGTTGGGATTGTTCGAGAGAGGTGTTTGTCAGTGTCTAGGGAAGGTTTTACCTCCGGCTGCCAGCCCCCTCTTAGACAATTCAACGGCGGCTGTTGTTGGCGTACGGACGGCATTCCCTCCTGTCAACTACCCCGCTGTCAACATTGTGAGAGAACCTTTCCCATCCCGTGCTTGCTTTTGTTGGGATTGTTCGAGAGAGGTGTTTGTCAGTGTCTAGGGAAAGTTTTACCTCCGGCTGCCAGCCCCCTCTTAGACAATTCAACGGCGGCTGTTGTTGGCGTACGGACGGCATTCCCTCCTGTCAACTACCCCGCTGTCAACATTGTGAGAGAACCGTCCTCATCTCGTTGCTCCTCCAACATTATTTGCTACAAAACCAACGCTCACGCTCAAACTCACGGCCCAACTCACTGTTCACGGCCCAACTCACTGTTCACGGCCCAACGCACGTTTACCGCTCACGGCCTAGCCCACGATCGTCACGCTCACTGTTCACGGCCTGACTCACTACTCACGGCCTGGCTCACGTTTGTCACGCTCACCGCTCACGGCCTCACTCACGCTCACGGCCTAGCTCACGCTCACGGCCTAGCTCACGCTCACGGCCTAGCTCACGCTCACGTTCCTAGCCTGGCTAGCCTGGCTCACGTTCATCACGCTCACCGCTCACGGCCTAACTCACGCTCACGGCCTAGCTCACGTTCGTCTAGCTCACGCTCACGGCCTAACTCACGCTCACGGCCTAGCTCACGTTCGTCACGCTCACGGCCTAACTCACGCTCACGGCCTGGCTCACGTTCATCACGCTCACGGCCTAGCTCACGCTCACGGCCTGGCTCGCGCTCACGGCCTGGCTCACGTTTGTCACGCTCACCACTCACGGCCTCACTCACGCTCACGGCCTCACTCACGCTCACGGCCTAGCTCACGCTCACGGCCTAGCTCACTGTTCACGGCCTGACTCACGCTCACGGCCCAACGCACGTTTACCGCTCACGGCCTAGCCCACGATCGTCACGCTCACTGTTCACGGCCTGACTCACTGCTCACGGCCTGGCTCACGTTTGTCACGCTCACCGCTCACGGCCTCACTCACGCTCACGGCCTAGCTCACGCTCACGGCCTGGCTCACGTTCATCGCGCTCACCGCTCACGGCCTAACTCACGTTCGCGGCCTAACTCACGCTCACGGCCTAGCTCACGTTCGTCACGCTCACGGCCTAACTGACGCTCACGGCCTGGCTCACGTTCATCACGCTCACGCTCACGGCCCAACTCACGTTTACCGCTCACGGCCTGGCTCACGCTCACGGCTTAGCTCACGTTCATCACGCTCACGGCCCAGCTCACGTTTACCGCTCACGGCCTAGCTCACGTTCGTCTCGCTCAGGATTCAACTCACGCTAGAACGATCACCAACCTCGCATGTATGACAATTTTAACAAAAGCTGCCAACAAAAAGAGAGCTGCCAATATCTAAGAAATGAAATGAAATTAAATATTAAATAAGTTAAAAATTAAATAGAATAAAGAACCATTTATTGTTCCACTAAATAAATAAAATATTTCTGTGGACTGGACTCAGGTAACTCACTGAGTAATACCTCGGCTTGAAAGCAACGTTACAGATGGCGCCCGAGCAGGGACAATAAATGAAATATTCAAATATTGGAAAAAAAAAACACAAAAGTGAAGTGAAATAAGTGAAAAATTTTCAAAATGGTCACTACAGGTTGGGTGTATACCTTAAACAAAACCAAGCTGCAAGAAATTTGCACGGAATTCGAACTCCAGGATACGGGTACAGTGGAGGAACTGCGGAAAACGCTCGCATCATACATAAACGAAGCACATTCTACTGAAACACACAAAAGGTTGGAAGAACTAGAAGAAACATTCTCGAAAAAGCGAATTCCTAGTACAAGCAGTGCAATGGCAGACAATTTAGAACAACGAATGCCTACGGAACAAATTTTCTTCGATATTCCGTCGGCCCCAGTATCCAATACTCTAGTCATTGACAAAGTCCGGAAGTGGTCTATAAGATTTGACGGAACACGGGATCCTCTAGAATTCATTGAACGCATCAAAGAATTGGCGGATGTATACGATCTGGACGTCAATATATTGCCGAAAACCATGCCAGAGTTACTAAAAGATAAAGCGCTGACATGGTTTAGAAACAACAATAAACATTGGAAAGAGTGGCGTCTCTTTAAAGCTGATTTTCTCAAATTCTTCCTGCCCACACGTTTTTTCGAAAGCTTGGACGATGAAATTCGGAGACGCGTCCAAAATCCACAAGAGAAATTCAAGGATTATGTGATCTCGCTCCAGGATCTGATGCGACACGCTAGTTACACTGAGGAACAGAAGCTTGAGCGCATTTTCCGAAATAGTCTAACGGAATATCAATTCTACATTAAGCGAAAAGACTTTCTCAATCTATCAGAACTTACAACGTTGGCAGAAGATTATGAATGTCTTCAGCGTAAGGAACCAACACCTTCGAAAGCAACAGTAAAAAACACAGAGACAAGATATCGAGCTGCACAAGTTATAGATGCTGTAGTCGACCCTAACCATGCTTGTCGCCGCTGCGGACAACATGGACACATGGAAAGAAATTGCAGAAACACAAAGCTCCTATTCTGCTGGACTTGTGGGCGGAAAGGATTACGTACAATAGATTGCTGTAAACAGGGAAACGCCAGATGGTCTCGCAAAACTCGGGGCGAACCGAGGCCACAAGAATCAACGCCTCCAGGTCTAGCTCCACAGGAGAATCCACAATAAATCTCCGAAAAGATCGCCTTACCCTTACTGTTTGCCTAGATGACGTATGGGTAGAGGCAACAATAGACACGGGAGCTAGTCGCAGTTTCATCAGCGGAAGTTTCACGGACGAGATTTGGACTCCCGACATCGACCTGGCCGTATCGACATCAGTCCGCTTGGCTAACGGGAAGATCCTTCACATCCGTAAATCTGTAATGGTTCCTATCGTCTTCGGAAATTCCAAATGCACAATCCAACTCCTGGTGTTACCAGACGCGATAGACAACGTCATCCTCGGCCTAGACTTTCTAAGAAAAGCCAAAATGCAAACAACCATTGCAGGACTCGCTATTACTCTCCAAGAAACCAACGAAGAGTCATCTCAAGCAGTATGCCCGGTAGTTCGAAGCAACGAGAATGAAAGCATCGAGGAATTTTTGCAACAAGAATTAGAACCCTTCAAGAACATGAATGGGACAACCACCCTTACAACTCACCAGATCATCATGAAAGACGAGAGGCCCATCAAACAGAGGTACTTCCCGAAAAATCCTGCCATGCAAGGGATAATCAACGAGCAAATTGACGAATTACTCAAAAATGGATGTATCGAACCCTCTCAGAGCCCGTACAGTGCACCTATCGTACTGGTACGTAAAAAGAACAACAAATGGCGGCTTTGCGTGGACTACCGTCAGCTCAACGCGAAATCAGTCCCTGATGCTTACCCACTGCCTCGCATACAACATATTCTGGATAAGCTGCGGAATGCCAAGGTTATCAGCACGATAGACCTCAAAAATGGCTACTGGCAAGTGCCCATGAGCGAAGCCAGCAAACAATACACTGCATTCACAGTCCCCGGTCGTGGCCTTTTCCAATGGCGGGTCATGCCGTTCGGACTATACTCAGCCCCAGGTACTTTCCAGCGTCTACTCGACCGTGTCATCGGACCAAAATTAGAGCCAATTGCGTTCGCTTATCTGGATGACATTGTAGTCACAGGCGAAACCATCGAAGAACACATGGAAAACCTTCGCGAAGTATTCAAACAACTGAAGGAAGCAAATCTTAAAATCAATCCAGATAAATGCGAATTTTTCAAAAAAGAGACACGGTATCTTGGTCACCTAATAACCGCCGATGGAATTCATACTGATCCGGAGAAAATAGCAGCCATCAAAGAACTACGGCCACCGACAACATTGCGAGAGCTACGACGATGTCTCGGTGTCACCTCTTGGTATCGTCGTTTCGTTCCAGAATTTTCCTCCGTCGTACAACCAATGACCGCCCTCCTAAAGAAACACACTCGTTGGTCATGGGGCGCAGAACAACAGAAAGCTTTTGAGGAATTGAAAAAACGACTAACTGAAGCACCTGTACTGGCATGCCCTGATTTCTCACAACGTTTTATCCTCCAGACAGACGCCAGCAATCATGGACTAGGCGCAGTATTGATACAAGAAATCGAAGGTCAAGAAAGGGTTATCGCCTACGCCAGTCGTCGTCTCACGAAAACAGAATCTAACTATTCTTGTACAGAGAAAGAATGCCTGGCTATCATCTGGGGCATCCGGAAAATGCGGCAATACCTAGAAGGATACCGATTTACGGTTATTACCGACCACCTGGCACTGAAATGGTTAAATTCCATCGAGAGTCCGTCCGGGCGAATAGCGAGATGGGCATTGGAGCTACAGCAATACCAATACGACATACAGTATCGCAAGGGAAAATTAAACGTAGTTGCTGACGCGCTGTCCCGTCAACCCAGAGACGTACTCGAACGAGCTGACGCCGCTACCACCGAAGATCCGAAATGCTCATGGATCGAAAGAAAGAAACAGGAAATACAGCAAGAACCACAAAAATACCCAGACTACCTAATCCAGAACAACCAACTTTATCGCCATATCCCTTCAAGAATCGGACAAGAAGGAGGTAGTCTGTGGAAACTCTGCGTGCCGATTCATCAACGGAAAAGGGTGTTAAGTGAAAATCACGACAATGCAACAGCGGGTCACATGGGAATTTATAAGACAATTCAACGATTGGCACAGCGGTACTACTGGCCGGGGATGTTCCGAGACGCCAGCAAATACGTCCGAAATTGTACCTTATGTCAAAAATACAAGCCAGAACAGCGAAAGGCTGCCGGAGAAATGCTTTCACATATCGCCGACGAGCCGTTTTCCACAGTCTGCGTCGACTTCGTGGGACCACTACCAAGGTCAAAGCATGGCAATACGACTCTACTAGTGTTTATAGACAAATTCTCCAAATGGACGGAGGTTTTCCCAGCACGCGCCGCCACCAGTGACGTGGCCAAAAAGGGCTTCAAAGAACGAATTTTGTCGCGCTTCGGTGCGCCCAAAATATTAATTTCAGACAATGGGACTCAATTCACCTCACGGGCTTTTCAGAAGTACTTGCAACAGTTAGGGGTAAAACAAATGTTTACGGCCCCATACAGCCCACACGAAAATGCGGCAGAAAGGGCGAACCGAACGATAAAAACAATGATCTCCCAGTTAACCCAAGAAAATCACCGACAATGGGATGAACAGCTTCCAGAGATTTGCCTAGCGATCAACAGCAGCATTTCTGAAACAACCGGCTACAGCCCAGCATTCCTGATACAAGGAAGGGAGCTCAGACTCCCAGCAGCATTATATGACGAAGTAACCATCGGTACCGGAAATCTTCCAGAAAACCCTGAAAACAAAGCCAACAACCTCACAGAAATCTTCAAAGTGGTCCATCGCAACCTAGAAAAAGCATCTCAAACACAAGGCCGCCATTACAACCTGCGGCGACGTACTTGGAAACCCACAATTGGAGAAAAGGTTTTAGTAAAGGCACATCCACTTTCCAAAGCCATAGAAGGGTTTGCCGCAAAACTGGCTCCAAAATACGAGGGACCCTACCGTATAAAAAATTTCATTTCACCTGTAATAGTAGAAGTCCAAGAAGACGGCAGCTCCACCACCAAGAGAGCCCATTTAGGCGAATTAAAAAAATTCTTCGAATCCACCCCCGAAATTTCTACACCGGCCACCGAAAACTCGGATGGCTCACTCTCAAACCTCCAGTTACAAAATTAAGCACAAAAATTGAGTTTGTGTACCTTCAAAACCACCGGCGCAACATCTTAGCGATCAACCGCCCCACTAGTCAATCATTACCAGTTTGCGACGCGAAGTGAGCAGTCTTCCTTTGTTCGGCGAAGTAGGGAGAGAGTGCGACGGATTAAAGCATCCGCCGCAACATTTTTTCTTTTCACTTATAATTTTCCGTTAATTAACTAAATGAATTGTTTATTATTTTTCTTTGCTTTATTCTTTGATTTGATTGCTTATTATTCTTTGATTTATATTTTTCTTTTATACAATAAGAACATTTTTCAGTAATAATTTTTGTTATTAATTAAGAAATAATGAGTAAAGTACTTTCCTACTTATGTAAAATTATTATATAATACTTTTCTGTAAAAAGAAATAAGAATTAGATGATAAGAAGAAAAATGTCGAAAAACATTGTAAATATAGGCAGCTCTCTTTACTCGTACAACTGCGAACAAGCTCAAGACGTCACGGTGTCATATGCTCGAACGCTCAAACAGAGTTCGAAGAGGTTCGATTGGCGCCGAACTTGCTCACAGGCGAACAAGAACAAGAAAAGCATTCAAATAGGCAAGCACACGCGATAGTACAGTCAGTTCCTCGCGGAGTCGCAGAAGATACACACGACGGAAGACAAAGGCATTTTGGTGAGTAGCTCCTATCTTTCCTCCTCCCGTGCTTGCTTGGTTGGGATTGTTCGAGAGAGGTGTTTGTCAGTGTCTAGGGAAGGTTTTACCTCCGGCTGCCAACCCCCTCTTAGACAATTCAACAGCGGCTGTTGTTGGCGTACGGACGGCATTCCCTCCTGTCAACTACCCCGCTGTCAACATTGTGAGAGAACCTTTCCCATCCCGTGCTTGCTTTTGTTGGGATTGTTCGAGAGAGGTGTTTGTCAGTGTCTAGGGAAGGTTTTACCTCCGGCTGCCAGCCCCCTCTTAGACAATTCAACGGCGGCTGTTGTTGGCGTACGGACGGCATTCCCTCCTGTCAACTACCCCGCTGTCAACATTGTGAGAGAACCTTTCCCATCCCGTGCTTGCTTTTGTTGGGATTGTTCGAGAGAGGTGTTTGTCAGTGTCTAGGGAAGGTTTTACCTCCGGCTGCCAGCCCCCTCTTAGACAATTCAACGGCGGCTGTTGTTGGCGTACGGACGGCATTCCCTCCTGTCAACTACCCCGCTGTCAACATTGTGAGAGAACCGTCCTCATCTCGTTGCTCCTCCAACATTATTTGCTACAAAACCAACGCTCACGCTCAAACTCACGGCCCAACTCACTGTTCACGGCCCAACGCACGTTTACCGCTCACGGCCTAGCCCACGATCGTCAAGACTTTTATTTTTAAAAGTCATTTATAAAAGTATTTTTTTGATGATGCGGTGCTCAAAACGACTGAGGCTTTTTACACGTGGTAGGTGAGTGACGACCCCCAAAGTGACCCTCTGGGGATAGGAAATGTCGTGAAATGGATTTTGGACATAGTGGGCGGTGGGTGGGGCCCCCAAGGTGGTCACACAGGGGTTTTTTTACCAAAAAATTTTTATCCCCACCCACCGCCCACTATGTCCAAAATCCGTTTGACGACATTTCCTATCCAATGGTGCAATAAAAATTTTTTGGTCAAAATACCCCTGTGTGACCACTTTGGGGGTCCACACCCACCGCCCACCATGTCCAAAATCCATTTCACGACATTTCCTATCCCCAGAGGGTCACTTTGGGGGTCGTCACTCACCTACCACGTGTAAAAAGCCTCAGTCGTTTTGAGCACCGCATCATCAAAAAAAAACTTTTATAAATGACTTTTAAAAATGAATAAGAGTTACCAAAGACTTTTATTTTAAAAGTCTTTAAATAAGAGTTAACTTTTACTTTTATATTTAAAAGTAAAAGTAACAGTTAACAGTTAACTTTTAACTTTAAAAATAAAAGTTAAAAGTTTACTTTTATTTGAAAAATTTTTTTAATAAGAGTTATTTTCAGGCTCTGGTTTTATGTAGTTGTGAAGGACACTTGCCGCTTTTACAATATGTACTTTTGTTATAATGTATGTACCCAATTGGCCGACGAAAAATCCTCCACTTTGGGGCTAATATTACGAAAACGTTCTCTACAATTCGCCGAGAATGACATAGGTTCTTGTTGAAAATTGTTTTCTTCTCATTCTGGATAGCCGCTGCCCGTGGATAAGGCCTCATAAGGTAGGTTCGCAGAGCGAAGCCTTCATCTCCAACGAACCAGAGTTGGGCAAAATTTTTATTCGTTACATCCTCGTTAAAGTTACTTTAACTTCGTTACTTTTAACGAAGTCCTCGTTACTCTAAAGCAGAGATAAGGAGATACGACACTCGATGACTCATCTCAAAAAATTTCGTTTGACGCGTATTTTTTATGCTCTGTTGAATTCACGTACACAATATGTGAAAGCTTGCCCTGTTGTTGTTTTTGCTTATTGCCAATTTCATAGCGAATCGTTGAAATGTGTATCGAGTATGTTGAACAAATTTTGTTCACCATTGTTTACAACAACATTGTGCAACAACAACCGCAAAAGTAGACGTCACATACAATTTGTGAAATTAAAATCTTTTAGTTGAGCAGAAGAATTACAAATTTTCTAGTACGAAAGTTGATTACTGAAAATCTGTGAATAAAAATGTCTATCTGCCAAAAGCATCAAGTGTGTCAAAGCAACAAGAGAAGCGGGTAATAAATATAATGCGAGAATTTGATGTTGAACATCCCGTAGCAAAATTGATGGTAATGGCCAGGCAGATGCAAGACGCTGAAGTGGGAGATGGCACCAATTTTGTGGTTATATTTCTGTGGCACAGTTAGAGGCTGCAGAAGAATTTCTATATCTTGGTTTACCCACATCGGATTTTTCATAGCATTGGATAAGTCAGAGATACTACCGAAACTTGTGTGTCATAAAATCAAAGACTTCCGCGACATTTCAAAAGTCAAATAATATGGACAAGAAGAATTCCTTACGAATTGATATTATGGCTGACAGCTTGACTTCCAAATTCGACTTGCCTCGTTTGACACGCGCTGTCAATGCTACTATATTACCCCGAATTACTGGGTTATTGCGATAAAGTGGGCATTGAGGAATTAGGTTTAGGAACAACAGTTGTTGTTTTCAGGTAATGGCTAGTAATAATAAAACATTATAGAGTTTTGAATTAATATACTTAATATTACTTTGCAGAAACGAAGACGTCGACTCACGCATTTCTACAATTGCCGTACGCGGCGCTGCCGATAATGTCATCGGTGACATTGAACGAGCCATTGATGATAACGTTAATAATTTGAACGAACTTTTTCGTGATGGCCGCTAGGTGCCCGGCGCTCGTGCCACTGAAATTGAACTTGCCACCCATCTGGCGGAATACGCTGACACACTCCCCGGATTGGGGAAATATGCTGTGGGAAAATTCGCGGTTGCTTTGAAAGTATTTTCAAAGGCATTAGCAAAGAATATTTGAAGTTATTTTTAGGCCTATCCAAAAGAAAAGAAACGTTACTTAGCCTGCTTGCTAGCAAACAATACCGATAAAATTAAAGTGTAGAATTTCACAAATAAAATTGATTTATATTAAGAAAAACTTGGCTTTCTTTATTTTTTATATTTATATGGCTTACTTTAGATATATAATTATTTGTACATACTTCAATCTGTAAAAATCGCTTGTTTTGAAACGGATCAAATAATGTGTTAAAAGGAAAAGGAATCTGGCATAAGAACATTTAAGATTACAACAATATTTAATAAACTAATTTCTGGCTGCGCACCAAATTGGCCTGCAGACACGTTAGTTAGGCCCTCAAGAACACAGTTCAACATCTGCTTCACTGATTTGCAACTCCTTGGTAAGCGTTTTAAAAGACATCTCCGGATTACTCTTAGCCAACAGCATGAATGTCAGCAAACGCATTTTCTTCATGTTTTGCTCATGATTGGAGCCCTGGGACGTTACGAACTCCTTGTGATCCTCATAGAATTGTATATATAATGGCAATTTATCCGGCACAAAAATCGAGTAGATCGTGTATTATGTCCCCTTCTAGGAAACACACTGGCTTAAATGCCAGCAATGGATTCATTAAAAATTTTTTGGGATCGGCCAAGGCAGTGACAACACATTTCATACCATCTTCGCGAGAAACACAAGCCGTTTCTGCAGTACATGTTTCTGGTAATTTAAACATTACTTTGGCGTAAAGGCCAAGATTTGTATTCTTAGTAACATCATGCAGAAGACTTTAAAGTTTTTGCTTTTGTTCGCCGGACGGAGGACAATTGAAAAACGGGGCTATAAGATGATCTACTCCAAAGAAGACTTCCAAAACTTGGTCGCATTGTTTGGCAACTTGCGCAAGATGTTAAAAACATGATAACGTTGAGGCGATGTGGTATCCAAATTATTGAATAAGCGCCGCAATCTAGAAGAAAATAAAGAATATGAAAAGAGAGACCATAAGCTATAATATATGTTTTTACTTACGATTGCAGACAAACTTTTGCAAATGTCGTAAATTTTTGTACCGTGTTTTGACAATTATCATTTTCACCACACATAAGCAAAAAAGGTAAAATTTTTGCAGTCAATATAAGCGGGTGCGATGGAGTAGGATGTCCCCCAAATTTTTTATTTTCAAAAGTTTATAGAAAAAATATCTAATTTATATACATTATGGGGTCATTCAATTTGTTGCAGTAAAACACTTTTATTTACCAATTTTTTCTTATATAACAGAAGAGTCATATAAGAGATACATATATTTTGTATTATTATTATTAGTCAAATAAACTGCGACTGCATAAGTTTCAAGTTTCTATTTACTATTTATTTCTTTTTTATTTGCAAGGAAACAAAACTAGGAAGAAAAGTCATTAACAATTACATATTTAAAACAACGAAAAAATTGACCACAGTTTTTGACGTTTTGAATTAGAAACACCCCCTAGAATCGATACTAAAGCTGTGCACAAGCCGTTTGAAAACCACTTTCAAAACACACAACGTTTTATCAGTAAAAATTGATAAAACATTTCAGATTTTCACTCATAGCCTTTATTGCTTGTGCTCTGCTGGAAACAAAAACAAAATTGTCAGACGAAAATGACACAACAGTTTTAATGCCAACAATTGCTAAATAGATATAAGAGAGGATACACACACGGAATGCACATACATATTAAATACATACATACGTTCAGCCGTCTCCTAGGCTTTTAGTTAGAAAAAAAGCATTGCGTGCCTCTCCCTTTTTTTCGTTTCTTTTTTTTTTTCGTTTTTCTCGAAAATGTGGCAGAACATTTTTTCATTGTTTTCAATCGTTGTTCGGGGCCACAATTTGTGGACCATTTACAACAAAAACGAAGTAAGAAAAAGACGATAATTACATGGAAAAATAGATAAGAATGGTTTTTGAGTTTGGCGGAGGGAAAGAGGGGATGTTTTTTCTTCGTAATTTCTTAATTAGTTTTCAGACGCTTCTGATGATAACAAAGCACCATCGACGGAGTGGCGAGCGGCGCAAATGCTTGCATTTCGTTCCTTTCGAGTTCGAGCGGAGGGAAAGAGGGTGAGTTGTTTGCGTTTCTTTCGTTCCTTTGGAGATTAAGCGGAAGGAACGAGAGAGAAATGCATCAACATTAAAACAGCAACTGCAAATTTTCGAACAAGCTGTAAAAATGAATGTCGGTCGGGTAAAGGCACCACAGCAGTTGCTGTTTATTGCGATTTTCATACGGCAGTCACAAAACAGCAGTCGTGCCGATTTGTGCCTAGCTGCCTTCAAAACGGCTCGCGCACAGCTCTAATCGATACCAATGCAAAAGACGCCGATGCAGGTTTCCTAGGAAATCTGTACTAAATTCCGACTAATTTTGGCCGATTTTGCCAATATTTTGGAAATATCATTAAACTGATTTTGGACATGGTGGGCGGTGGGTGGGGACCCCTCCCAAAGTGGTCACACGGGGGTTGTTTTGACCCAAAAATTTTTATTGCACAAATCGATAGGAAATATCGTGAAACGGATTTTGGACATAGTGGGCGGTGGGTGGGGCCACCCAAAGAGGGTCACACGGGGGTTCTTTGACCCCAACATTTTTATTGCACAAATCGATATGAAATTCCACGAAACGGATTTTGGACTTGGTCCGTGGGACGTTGGGTGGTGACACGAGGGTTATCTGACCCAAATAATTTTACTGCATAAATCGATAAGAAACGTCACCAAACGGATTTTGCACGTGGTAGGATGTAAGTGGAAAGAACCCATAATGGTTATACTCGTACCCTATGGGTTATACTCGTACCCTATGGGTTATACTCGTATAACCATTATGGGTTCTTTCCACTTACATCCTACCACGTGCAAAATCCGTTTGGTGATGTTTCCTATCGATTTATGCTGTAAAATTATTTGGGTCAGATAACCCTCGTGTAACCACCCAACGCCCCACGGACCAAATCCAAAATCCGTTTCACGATATTTGCTATCGCTTTGCGTAATACAAATTTTTTGGTCAAAAAACCCCCGTGTGATCCCCTTGGGGTGGCCCCAACCACCGCCCACTATGTCCAAAATCCGTTTCACGATATTTGCTATCGATTTGCGTAATAAAAATTTTTTGGTAAAAAAACCCCCGTGTGACCACTTTGGGAGGAGTCCCCACCCACCGCCCACCATGTCCAAAATCCGTTTAATGATATTTCCTATCGATTGGCGCAATAAAATTTTTTTGGTGTAAACAAAATATTTTTCAACTCTGCAACGAACACATATGGGACAGCTTAATTTGTTCCAGGAAGAGGTTTCGGCAGCAGAATTGCTGCCATTCTTGAGATAACGTTGAAAAAATTCGGAGCTCTCCAAAATTGCGTCGTCCCCATGTCGCCCGTAGCTTCCTATGTCGACCATTTTAAATGTATAATATGGATCCACTATGGCCAATAAAACAGTTGAAAAAATTTTTTATAGCAAAAGAAGCTGGATCCACTTAATGGCGACGTGTTTTCCGTCGATGGCTCCAACGCAATTCGGAAATCCCCAAATTTCTCGGAACCCCTTTTCGGACAATACCCATGTTTCATTAGTTGGTGTTGGCATGTGCGTTGGCTGAAGTGTTTTCAAAATTTCCTCACATACTTCACTTACAATGATACCAACAGACGAACGTCCCATCCTATAGGAGAAGGCAATAGTTTGGTATGAATCACCCGTAACCAAGAACCTTGACGGAAAGATCAATTTAGGGTAATGATTGGGCGGTGATTAATTTTCTCCAACAATATACATACATATATTTACCTTAAGCACACTGCCAGCCTTTCTCTTATGCTGATAGACTTTTGCCAATTAGTGAACTTTTTGCTAATTTTGGGTTTTAGCAGGCTATTGAGGTCTTCAAATGCTGCTTATCCAGGCACGCCTGCGATTTGCGACTATTCTAGCAGTGTATAGTAAAAGAAGTTCCTCATCAGGCCAGTTTTTTCTAATGAAAAATTTGTTAAATTTTGCTTAAAAGAAACACTTTAACAGGTTAGGTTTTGAAAATAAGGAAGATATTTACCATTATCAAGTAGCTCAAGTAGTGCTCTTTGTCCTGACTCAAACAAGCAAAAAAAAGCCCTGTCGCTCTCCCTTGAGGGCAGGGCTGGAGCCCCTTGAAGTTTGAAATCAAATCGTCTGTATCTCCAAAACTTTGTAAGATGTTTGGATGATATTAGTTACCATTAATTACCATTAGAAAGCTATTAAAAATATCATTAATTTATGTAAATTAACTTTTTATCGAAATATGTATGGTTTTATAAATAAACGCAACTTAAGGTTTTTAGTACTATTTTTTTTAATTAAATTATTTTTTCCGAACAAAAATGTGTAATTAACCCAATCAAATATACTAAAAATAAGATAACAGGTATTATAAGTTTTCTGAGAAAATTTATTACGTTCAAATCGGTGCAGTATTTATGAAGAAAATGCAATTTTTAAGGTAAGTATAAACCAGAGATTATGAGATGAGACACTCGTTACTAATCCATGCATTTTTCTCGACACAATCGCAAAATCGGCCAAAACTAGTCGGGATTTAGTGCAGATTTCCTAGGAAACCTGCATCAGCGTCATTTGCAATGGTATCGATTCTAGGGGGTGCTTCTAATTCAAAACATCAGAAACTGTGGTAAATTTTCTCGATGTTTTAACTAATTGTTAATGATTTTTCTCCCTAGTTTTGTTTCCTTGCAAATAAAACATAATTAAATAATAAGTAAAAACTTGAAACTTATGCAGTCGCAGTTTATTTGACTAATAATAATCATAAAAAAATACATGTATCTCTTATATCACTCTTCTGTTGTATAAGAAAAAAATTGGTAAATAAAAGTGTTGCAGTGAAACAAATTTAATGACACCATAATGTGCAAAAATTAGATATTTTTCTATAAACTTTTGAAAATAAAAAATTTGGGGGACATCCTACTCCATTGTACCCATTTATATTGTCTAAAAAAATTTTACCTCTTTTGTTTATGTGTGGTGAAATTGATAATTGTCCAAAACACGACTACAAAAATTTGTTACTTTTAAAAGTTTGTCTGCAATGGTAAGTAAAAACATATCGGATTATAGCTTATGGACTCTCTTTTGATATTCTTTATTTTCTTCTAGATTGCGGTGCTTATTCAATAATTTGGATACCACATCGCCTCCACGTTATCATGTTTATTATCATCTTGTGCAAGTTGCCAAACAATGCGACCAAATCTTGGAAGTCTTCTCCAAGAAGAAGTCTTGGATCATCTTAGCAACACTTAGCAAACACTTTAACGTCTTCTGCATGATGTTACTAAGGATACAAATCTTTACCCTAACGCCAAAGTAATAATTAAATTACCTGAAACATGTACTGCAGAAACCGCTTATGTTGCTCGCGAAGATGCATGAAATGTGATGTCACTGCCTTGGCCGATCCCAAAACATTTTTATTTAATCCATTGCTGGGCATTTAAGCCAGTGCGTTTTCTAGAAGGGGAGATAATACACGATGTAATCGATTTTTGTGTCGGATAAATTGCCATCGCATATACAATACACAAGGAGTTCGTAACGTCCCAGGGCCTCAATCATGAGCAAAACATGAAGAAAATGTCTTTTGAAACGCTCACCAAGGAGTTGCAAATCAGTGAAGCAGAGGTTAACAGGTTAAGCCGTCTTCGTGAGGGACTAACCAACGTGTCTGCCGCCAAATTTGGCGCGCAGCCAGTAATTAGATAATTAAATATTGTTATAATCGTAAAATTTTCAGAAAGAAATTGACAATAAGCAAAAACAAAAACAGGGCAAGGTTAGGTTAGGTTAAACGCTAGCTGGTCGAGGCATTTGGCTCGACTGTCAGCTAAGGCTGGACATTGGCAGAGCAAATGTTCCACAGTCTCTCTTTCCCCAGGTTGTTCACACTTCCGGCAGGAGTCGCTGGCTAATCCTATAGGCGTAAGCTGCGGTATAAAAGTGCCCGCTAACCATCTCCACAAGTAGTCTACAATTGGCTCAGTGAGTGACAGTAGGTAGTTCGTCCGTCTACCGTCGTAGTGGCTCCACATGATTTTGGAAGCTTTACAGGTAGTGATAGACCTCCACCGTTTTTCCGCTTCTTTTATCATTTCGGAGTCACAATTGAATTTGAGGTTTTGTAGAGGCATAGGAGCCATCACCATATGATCCGTTTGTAGTGTGGCTCCTATCTTTGCTAATTCGTCAGCCTTATCATTCCCTATAATCCCCGTGTGTCCAGGGACCCAGTAGATATGTAGGCTCTTGTCATTAGTCGGTCAGTTTTGCTTTCCCATACCATCGTTGAGGGGATCCAATCTGCGCAGAGGGCTTTAATGGCCCCCTGACTGTCGACATATAGATTTATTCTAGAGTTTGGTGTCGTGAGTGTGTCGGCCAGGATGGCAAATATTTCGGCTTGAAAAATGCTGCAGTGGTCAGGCAGCCTGAAAGCCTCTTTGAGCCCCAGCTCTGCACAGTACACCGCAGCCCCCACTCCTTCCTTTAGTTTAGAGCCGTCAGTAAAGATATTAAAAGTTTTGCCACTGAGGCTAATGCCCTTTAGCCATCCCTTTTCTTTATTGGTTACTATTGGCTTGATGTCAATGTTTAATCTGGGTATTACATAATCTATTGGTTGCGTGGGCCTATCTATTTCCTTTAATTTGCAATGGCCATAAGACAGATACCCCAGCTGCCCCATAGCTTTCAGCCTTAGGGCAGCTTTTGTTGCGTGGTTTTTGATCCACAGATCTACGGGTGGGAGGTAAAGCAGGACGTTTATTGAGGCAGATGGTGTGCTTCTCATGGCACCCGTGATGCACAGTCCATCCAGCCTCTGAACCCGATCTAGTTTGTCGATGTATGTCTTTTTTGTCGTGGCAGGCCACCACCCAATGCAAAACAGAGGGAGAGAGGCCCCATGACTTGCCGACCATGATTTTGCATGCATAGAGGGCCACTGAAGTCTTATTTACTCTCTCTTCAACATTAGCCTTCCATGTTAGCTTGTTGTCCAGTATTACTCCTAGGTATTTGGTGCTGCTTTTTGCTGACAGTCGTTGTTGTCCCAACATTGGAGGGTTCCAGGTTGGAATCTTGTATTTTCTTGTAAAGAGGACTAGTTCTGTCTTACCCGGATTAACACTGAGACCTACTTTGGTTGCCCATGCATGGATCTCCTTTAATGTGCCTTCCATTATTAAGACAATCGTGTCTAAAAATTTGCCCGTAATGAGTACGGCGATATCGTCTGCGTAGGCCGTTAGTTTTGCTGGTCCATTCTCTAAGATTTTCAGTAGCGTGTTCACCACGAGATTCCAAAGGAGGGGGGATAGGACACCACCTTGCGGTGTTCCTCGGTTGACTTTCCTTTTGGTGGTGAATCCCCCCCATTCCGCTGAGATCTCCCTGAGTCTTAGCCACCTCTCTATCCACCTACAGATAGCTGGGTGTACTTCTAGCTTACGGATGCTTTCTATTATCGCTCCGGGTGATACTTTATTGAAGGCACCCTCAATGTCAAGGAAAACTCCCATAGCGAACTCCTATTGATCTAGGGCTTTCTCAATGTCTGCGACAACCATATGTAGTGCCGTTTCCACCGACTTTCCCTTTGTATATGCGTGCTGCCTTGGTGACAATAATAAAGGGTTAAGATTTCCTCTTATGTGAGCATCTAAAACCCTTTCAAGTGTTTTCATAAAGAAGGATGTAAGGCTGATGGGCCTGTAGTCCTTTAAGTATATATGGCTGCTTCTGCCTGCCTTCGGCATGAACACGACCCTAGATACTCTCCAAGAGCTTGGCACATAGCCTAGCCTTAAACATCCTTCATAAATGTGTTCAAGCCACGAACTAACGTCCTCTATTCCGTGTTGTAGCAGCGCAGGGAATACACCGTCTGGTCCTGGCGATTTGTAGGGGTCAAAGGATTTGATAGCCCATCTCACTCTGTTCTTGGAGATGACATCGCATTCATAAGACTCGTCTATAATTTCCGCGGTGCTTGGGTGAGGGTCGTCTGTGCAGCTTGGAAAATGAGAGTCAACTAGTGATTCTAGGGTTTCCTGGCTGCCTTCCGTCCACTCGCCGTCGCCTATGCATAGTGTGCGTGGTATTGTCGGGATGCGTGCCATAAGCTTCCTCAACCTGGCCACTTCGGTTGTTATCTCGATATTGGAGTAACATCCGAAGTGGCCAGGTTGGCATGTGTTCACCACGAGATTCCAAAGGAGGGGGGATAGGACACCACCTTGCGGTGTTCCTCGGTTGACTTTCCTTTTGGTGGTGAATCCCCCCCATTCCGCTGAGATCTCCCTGAGTCTTAGCCACCTCTCTATCCACCTACAGATAGCTGGGTGTACTTCTAGCTTACGGATGCTTTCTATTATCGCTCCGGGTGATACTTTATTGAAGGCACCCTCAATGTCAAGGAAAACTCCCATAGCGAACTCCTATTGATCTAGGGCTTTCTCAATGTCTGCGACAACCATATGTAGTGCCGTTTCCACCGACTTTTCCTTTGTATATGCGTGCTGCCTTGGTGACAATAATAAAGGGTTAAGATTTCCTCTTATGTGAGCATCTAAAACCCTTTCAAGTGTTTTCATAAAGAAGGATGTAAGGCTGATGGGCCTGTAGTCCTTTAAGTATATATGGCTGCTTCTGCCTGCCTTCGGCATGAACACGACCCTAGATACTCTCCAAGAGCTTGGCACATAGCCTAGCCTTAAACATCCTTCATAAATGTATTCAAGCCACGAGCTAACGTCCTCTATTCCGTGTTGTAGCAGCGCAGGGAATACACCGTCTGGTCCTGGCGATTTGTAGGGGTCAAAGGATTTGATAGCCCATCTCACTCTGTTCTTGGAGATGACATCGCATTCATAAGACTCGTCTATAATTTCCGCGGTGCTTGGGTGAGGGTCGTCTGTGCAGCTTGGAAAATGAGAGTCAACTAGTGATTCTAGGGTTTCCTGGCTGCCTTCCGTCCACTCGCCGTCGCCTATGCATAGTGTGCGTGGTATTGTCGGGATGCGTGCCATAAGCTTCCTCAACCTGGCCACTTCGGTTGTTATCTCGATATTGGAGCAGAAATTCCTCCAGAGATTTTTTTAGCCCTTTTTATCTCCTTTTTATACAGTCTAAGTAAGTCCTTATATTCGTCGCATATCTCAAGTCGGTCGGTTATTTTGGCCAGCTTGAAAGTTTCGCGGAGGTTGCGTCGGCTCTCCCTCAACTCCTTGCTCCACCAGGGAGGTTTTCCCTTCCGCCCGGGCTTCGTAAGGGGACAAGCTATTTTATATGAGAATATTAAAGACCCTACTAGTTTATCTACGGATTTTTCAAGGTCCTCGGCGCTTACAATTGGCACCGAGTGGCCTATTCTCTTACTGAGTACCCTTTCATACTTTTTCCAGTCTGTGTTCCTGGGGCTTCTGTATGCTTTGCTGGTGGCAGTATAGTTAAATTAAATAGTGAAAGCAATGTAGTTGTTATCTGAGAAGGAAGGTTGCATGAGCACTTTCCATTCGTCGATCGCGATTGTTTTTTGACTAACGAGGGTTATGTCTAGCACATTTTCAGAGAGTGGACCTTTGTAAGTGGGTTCCCTCCCTCTATTGGCTATCGATAAATTAGAGCTAAGAATAAATTGTAAGAGGGACTCACCTCTGTCGTTGACGTCAGTACATCCCCAGACAGGGTTGTGAGCGTTAGCGTCGGTGCCCACCACCATTCGTTGCCCCTTAGCTCTCATTCCTTCTACCAGAATCTTTAGCTCTTCAGGGGGTGCATCTTTATTGTGGGCCATGTAGCAGGACGCGAGAAGTATGGTGTTCCCGCCGTCTTCTACCTACACGGCCGTCAAGTCGTCGGAACTGTAACGAGAGATAAGGTTTGAGTTAATACCTTGTCTCGATTCTTCTCCACTTCGCCTGCGTCGAGAGTGTTCGTATTATCGTCGGTCGGGTATCGCTTCTTCAGTCGTAGGAATACACTTCCTACGCCCCAAGACATTTTTTCGAACCTCGGATATAGTAGATCCTCCGCTTCTTTCGTGATTTGCAGGATGTAGTTCTGCCCTCCATCAGGGGTAGAGGGCTTTGCTACGTGCAGAATCTGCCACTCGCTGGTAGGTACATCGGGATTCTGCCTCTGCAGAAGACGAAGGGCCACTTCCGGCTTCACCACGAGCGGAATGAGGACCTTCGCCTTCGGGATAGATGGAATGTTGGCTCTATCCAGGACTTCTAGCTCGGCTCCCTCCCAAAGGCCGTGGAGTTTCAGGACCGCTCCCTTTAGCCAGTTGAGAGTCATTTCGTCGTTACATTTGACCAGCTTTACACCGTTGAACCAGGCCGCTTGTCAAAGGACGGCACTGGCAGGTTGTCCTCGGCGTCCATTTTGCTGATCATCGCTTCCAAAAGATTAGCTTCCACCATCTTCAATTGCCCCGTCGTCATTTGCCCATAGGGGTTGGCTCGGTTGAGGATCGCTACTGTCAGATGACGTTTTGCTGGATCAAGGGGTTTGGTCCAGGTGCTTCTGCTTCTTAATTGCTGACTTAGCACCTTCATCGGACCTCTGCCTTTTCAAAGTCAGTTGTTTAGAGACGCGTCTTCTATGGAGTTGGGGAACGTCTTGCTTTTGGGCAGGAATTTTTTCTTGCCCGCGAAGTGGGCCCGCCCTCTTGCCACCGTGTCGTTTGCCCAAGCCAGTCTTTCGTTCTCCGCCTTGGAGAGACCGGTCTTGGAGTCTAGACGGCTGACAATGCGGATTGCAGCTTTATATTCAGAAAGAGCTTTCAGGCTCTCTCTGTTCGGAATTCTTTTGGTCCTGACCTTGCTATCCGGTACAGCAACCACAGAGGAACCCGAGAGGAACAACAGGGCAAGCTTTCACATATTGTGTACGTGAATTCAACAGAGCATAAAAAATACGCGTCAAACGAAATTTTTTTAGATGAGTCATCGAGTGTCGTATCTCCTTATCTCTGGTATAAACTACTTTTTTTTACTTCCCTACGAAAAGGGAAGACTGGAACTCCGGACTGTTTAAAGCACTAGACCGAGACATCCTTGTATACACGGATGGATCGAAAATGGAAGGGCGCACCGGAGCTGGTTTATTTTGTAAAAATAATGAATTTGATAATAGCATCAGGCTAAATGATTCCAACAAAGTCTTCCAGACAGAAGTATTTGGCATCATGGATGCAGTAAGGTGGCTATATAATAACAGCCTTGCAGGCAGTTGCTGAAAAATTTTTTCAGATAGCCAAGCGGCTATCAAGGCTATAACAAACGAGCGAACAACCTTGGAATTGGTGCGTAGCTGTAAAGAGGCTATAACACTTCTAAGCCAAATATACTTGGATATACTTGGTATGGGTGCCGGGACACTGCAATATAACAGGCAACGAAACGGCTGATGAGCTTGCGCGAAAGGGTACTCAACTAAATGAGGTTACCGCTGCAGCCAAAAAACCTTTCCAATCCATAAGGAATGAAATATCGGTATGGGCGAATGATACGCATTTGAGATCATGGAACGAGTCGACGGGCTACTTTGGGGAAATCCTGCCGCAGCCCAAACGAAGAAACTTTTATCAAGAAGTAAGGCCGAACTCAGGAAGATCATCATCGCACTATCTGTGCGATTGTCCTGCATTCGGCAGGATAAGGTTGCAGACATTAGGCTCAACACACCTTGCCACCCTTAAGGCTGCTGGTAGTAAGGGATGGGTTGCAATTACAAGCTTCGTGAAATGCACGAGGCTATTTGAGCAAAGGCTGCATCAGCCCTGATTCATTCCCCTTCCTTTTCCATCCTTTCATACACGGAGGTGCACAATGAGCCATTGGCCTAGGTGTATCCAGTACTTCACTGGATGACCCATAAGGTCCCTCTCGACAGCAAACAAACCAACTACTTTTTTCTACCCTACATCCGTCTGTCTGTCTGTCTGTCCGTCCGTCCGTTTTTCTGTGGAAATCACGATTACACGAATAGAGGTATCGTCATGAAATTTGGCATGAATATTCTTTGTTATCCTACGCTATTTGGTATTGAAAATGGGGAGAATCGGACCAGTCACACGCCTACTTTTTATAGCAAATATGAATTAATGCTCCTAATGCATATTAATGCATTACTACTTTTAATAATATTAATGAAATTAAATTTGAGAACTGAATTTCTCAGCTCGTAGTCCGGATCTAAAGCTCAAGTTTCATTTCCTTTTTTACCGTATTGGTGAAAGTTATACCCGCCCACTGGTATACCATACCATATAATGAAGTGTTTGTTGAGAAAATCGGCGTTGTAAAAGAGTTAATATGTCAAAAGTTACTATCTGTAAATTAAATAAAAGTGGGCGTCGCCCGCCCAATTTTTATCATCATTTCGACAGATGCGGGTGTAGGGTACATGAGCTTCGGCCAGGCAGAAGTTAACGCTTTTACTTGTTTACTTTTACTGCTATCCATATTTTCAATAATACAATTCTACTACGTGTGCAACGTTGAGTCTTAGATGATTTAGGCAATGACGCGATTTACCGTTACTTGTTTAGTGGTGTTGTATCTTCAAATTAGTATTCAATTTGCGATTTCCACTATTAACATATGTGGAAATAGCACCGCAGGCGAAAAATTTGGATGAAAAATCGTGCAATTTTTCTTCAAAATTTTTCATTTTGAAAGCATATGAAAAGCTAAAGCAATAGCGCTGCAGTTAAAGTCTATTTTCACTTTGTTACTAACACCACCACAACTCTTACGCCAAACATAGTGCATACCCAGCATACACTATATCAAATGTTTGAACAATTTATGATTTTTAATTTGATATCAAATATAAATATGAAAATGATCTTAAATCAATTTCATATTGAGAAAAGAACATTTGAGGTCAATTCAGAAATGTTTTGAGAACCTTTTAAAAATTCTTTACATACATACATGTCTCATACAAATTTTCATTTTGAAATAAGTTACGTTTGATTTGTTCGTCAGGTAGTTGAAAAAAATTCAATGTTTAAAAAAGTGGAAAAAAATAAAAAATGCAAAATATAAGTGCAAATATAAAATAAAACAAAGTAGAATAAAATAGAATAAAATAGACATAACAAAAGGTACGAGTATATTAAAGAGTAAAAAAATTAAAAGGGAAACGCGGCAAATAATAGATTTGCTCAGCGGAAATTGACGGTGCAATAATGTCGAAAGTATTGTTGCTGCCGAGGACGTGCAATGCGAGAGCTTGATTTAAAACTAGCAGGTCAAATACAATGATCAATGAATACAATGATGATGTGGGCTGGATAATGAATTTTCTTTAAAAGAAAATGCCTCCTCCAGCAAATGCGATTCCACCTCAAAAGTTCATTTACAACAAATGAATTTACAACATAACCAATAAAGCAACAAATGATTTATTAAAATATTAAAATCGCATTTCAAAAATATCCCTGTTGATGCACGCACCCTTAAATGTACCCCAAAACTGGTACCCAAAGAACAGTTTGCTGGAGATTATGTTCATTATGGCATAAAAGATGCTATAACTGATTTTTTGATGCGGAAAAATAATCCTCTTGAAAGCCTCAATTTAAATCTAAATATTGATGGGCTTCCTTTAGCCAAGAGCTCGAATCTTCAGTTATGGCCAATATTAATCAATGTCAATGGAATGGATGTTGTTATGGTGATGGGAGCATATTGTGGAAACTATAAACCAAAACATCCAAACAGGTTTTTAGAAAAATACGTTGGGGAGTTTCTTTCTCTAACCGAAGGCATTTCTTTTGATAATAAATTATATTCTGTAACTTGCCGATCTTTTATTTGCAATGCACCGGCCACATCCTTTGTTCTAGGCATAAAAGGTCACACTGGTTACTCTTGTTGTCTAAAGTGCAAACAAAAAGGCGAAGTGAAATGTCATAAAATGGTTTTTAAAAAAAGAATGCAATCAATGCGCCTCGTACTGATTTGGACTTCCGTTCCAGAATAGACAAATCACACCACAATTATTTAGAACTTGTAAATACTGGAAAGAAATCAAATTATGTTTACACAAAGTTTAAAATTCTTAAGATTGTTTACGTATGAGAATACTTCCCGTATGTTGCGTGCTTATAAAGTTGTGGTTTGGAAGCAGTGGTTTAGGAGTCATTGCCCGGCTAGCTTGAAATATAATATCTCAGGGGTGGGCGTTGGTCCACGTTGGGCACGGAATAGCCAGGGCGGATCAAAAGGATTGTCACCAGACCACGTGCACACTGCATTTGTCAAGCCAGCGCGCGTCTGACTCGCCAAAGTCAGTGTTTTGTTGCCGGCGGTCTTCATATCTAGAAATGAAACTGAGCCTTAAGAATGTGTTCGTGTGCGTTAGGTTGAGAGTAGTGTGGTGAAGTTTCTAAGTTTGATTCCTGAGGGTAGCTGGGGTGTTTCACAGCTGTTTTTGACATCAGAGGAGAGTTTTTGCTTTGAAATGAGGATATGAAAATTGCATGGCGGGGTCTTTCCGGTTTCGTCAGAGGACAAAAGAAGGTGGTCCAGAGCAAGGAAAACACATATTGTAATTTGGCAAAATTGATTGGGAAAATAAAGAGGAAAATAAAAGAAAGAACAAGGTCGCAATATCGGCAGGAAGCAAATCGAATAATAAACTGTTGTATGGTTCGAAAAGACGGTGGCGGAGATTATTTATGATCGCCTGAGAAAGTTAATCGACAGGACCAGGAGCTCCGGAATATTGCACAAAACAGCTAAGTGTAAAAATTGTAAATCTTGGTATTTGAGCAGATCCCGTTTGCCGCCGGATGGTATTTTAATTTGTCCTGCACATTGCGATTTTGAAATTAGCCGTACTGAACATACGTACAGTCGAGCGTGTCATTCTGAATTTCTCAGCTTGTCGTGAATTTGTAGAATGGTTAATCAAGATTTGTATAACGGATCAAAAAAATTGAGAAGGCTTTGATATAAGGACGATCAGTTGGAGCAGCGTACACAGGCGGATTCTGCTAGGCCTTCTGCCAAAGTTTCGTCCTCGCCTTCCGAGAATGCAGAGCGTCTGATCTATTCTAAAGTATTTAAAATTCTAGACATTCTTAAAAATCACGTTAATGATTGTTTGGATTAGAAGTGACTGAACTTTATGCCACCTGAACCTAGTATTGTTTTTGAAAATGAAAGTATATATCTCATAAACTTTGTCCTCTAACTGTCGTTAAACGATTTGTGTAATTGATTACTTTAAAGGAATTTCTAACATTGCGTAATATTTATCTTCATTATAATTGCCTGCAAATGATTAATCGTGATTGCGATTAAGTATCTTTGTGAAAATTATTACGGCAACGGCGAGTGAGTCGTTTTTTCACAAAGAAAAATTTTTTGATTTGTCTTTAGCTTTGGTTCAGAGCTATATATATCTTTTGTTTGTGTTTCGATTTAAGTTGAGGAGAAATCACTCCAACCGCCCCGGTTATAACCAAAAGAGCTCTTTTGGGGGGATATGGTATTAAAGTTAATTTTCAGTGTAGTTTATGACTATATCTATGTTTTGAATATTTTTTCGTTTATTTGTATGCACTGCCAGTGGCGGAAAATTTGATGTAAGCAACCAAACTGAAATCATTAATAATAATTATCTAATAAAACCACGTTTATAAATTGTTGAAAATAAACAGATAACTTTTTTTTAATGGGGACCTGTTAGGACTGATAACAATAATGGCGCCCAAAAGGAATGTCGTCTCGCGGTTGGTCCTTCGCAGGACTTCCTAGAGCCGGTGGCTTAGTTTGGCTATAGAAATCCTATTCTAATTGCAGCGGCCGAGGGAGGTACTGCAGACGAGCATCCGCAGGTTAAGAAGGATAGATAGCCCACGTGGTCGTGGGCCGTTTCTTTGCGGGGTTTCTTGATCACCATTGACGCAATAATAGCTCTTATGGCTCAGGACTTTGTTAGCATGGTGGCGGAGGAATTCCGGAGTAGGGATCGGTCTAGTAAGACAATAGGTTGTGTTTTTTTTGCGTGTCGCGCGGATTGACGGGTGGGTTTCCAGACTTGGGTGACCTGGTATGGGTTAAACTCCCGGGGGCCAGTTGCACCAGGGGAAGGAAAGGCATCGGTCGCGGCTGCGTTAGCGAGTTATCACGCGAGTAATATTTTTTTTTTGTTAGGGAAGGTCGGGGATCTCCTTTAGTATTTATTGGAATGATGTAGGCCAGAAGCAACTCGGCTGGAGTTCGTTAGGCAATGATCTAGGGTAAACAGAGTGAGGGTCATGGCCCTAGTTGCATGTTGTTTGGGCTCAGCTGAGGCTGCGGAAGGCTGAAAATATAAGGATGCAAAGGAATCTGTGGTGGCTGCACTAAACGTTTGCGGCTTCCGTCTGAGCGAAGATTTTAAAGTAGACCCAAGGGGTTTGGGCTTAACCTGAAGATACATCCCTTCCTGGCGGTTTCCAATCTAAGTACATTAGTATACGAAAGAAAGAAAACGTGTGTTAGTATTAGCATACAAGAACGGTAAGGGTATAGTATTGGTCATAAGTTGATGCGACATCGATTGTATTTTGTTGTATTATATTATTTTGCATTTTGGCATAAGTTCAGTTTTTAAGTGTTGTATAGTTGTGCATGGATTGTTAGGTTATTGTAGTCCAAATACTAATTTTTTTTTTATTGTTTTATATTCTCATCTCCTTTTGCTGTGTTAGCCATACAGGTTTCTGGAAAAGAAAGAACGTATATCGGCAATATTTTAGTCGTTCAGTTGGTAGAGTTCGGAGTAGTCGAGTAAGGCGATTCGCAGTTTTGGGTGTTTACCAATCGTATCGAGATAGATAGGCAAGCAAATAATAATTGCATTAATTACAGCGACAGATACTGAAATGTCCACAGATAATTCCGGGAATTCAGCGTAGGCAAGGGGGCTGGAGAGTAATTTTCACGATCTCTCGGCGACGATAATCAGGCCTAGAGTGACCTTTGAGTCGTCTACTCAGGGAGCTCCACTAGTAGAACACATTAGGGAAATAGCTGGAAGGGCTGCAGAGCAAGGCGCGATATCTCAAGCGTATGATAATATTACCATGTTTTCAAGTAATCTTCAGACGAGTAACGCCAACGGTGCTGACCGGCGGTATTCCACTGAACCTGGTCAATGTGGCATCGGACCCAACGAGAATCAGGACCAGAATGTTAGTATTAGAGTTGAAAGTGGTTCCACAGATAATAAGTCAGTCTTAGACATAGCAATTGAAAAGAAAATACAAGAAGGTATTAAAGCGGGTATGGCAGAGATCATGGTCCATATAAATGAGATTCTAAGGCCAGTGTTGAATTTGAGGAGCACCACTAGTGCAATTCCAGAGCCCATGAACCCGATCAAGGATAACACTGTAGGCGGGAATATTTCGAATACTCAAAATAATAATGTTTTTCATCAGCGAAGAAATGGTAGTGATGGGTATGGCGGTAACTTGGCAAGGGCTTTTAGCACATACTTGCGGAACGCGGGTTGGCCCGGGGGCAACCAGACAGCGGGGCCGAACGCAGGGTTTCAAGCGCAAGCTGCAACGAGTCATGCTAGACCTAACGCGACCAACAATTTAAATGCTAGAACTAGGGGCGTGGCGAATCCCAGTGCGCAATACGTAATTCCAAATATGGTAAAGATTGATAAATGGGGATTAGTGTTTAATGGTAAAAAGGATAGTTTTCCGGTTGAAGATTTTATCTTTCGAGTAGAACACATGCAAAGTTTATATAACCTCAGTTGGGCTGAAGTTTTGAGGATTTTCATCTGCTCCTGTCAAAAGACGCCAAAGAATGGTATTGGCAGTTCATTAGGTGTAATGCCGCGCCAAACTGGCAGACGCTTAAATTCGCGCTGAGAAGATTTCAGTCTTATCGTAGCGAGTATGAAATTATGAGACAGTTGATGGAACGAAAGCAGCAACCGGGAGAATCGGTAGACGCTTTCTTTCATGACATGTGTAAGATAAAGTCGAGGTTGTTGAACCCATTACCAGAATTCGAGTTTGTAAAAATCGATAAGAGAAATGTGAAGGAAAGCATTGGCAAGGTTGTATATTCTGTGTACGTAATGTCTGTAGAACAGCTTCGCGAGGAATGTAAAGAAATCGAGAGGAATTTCCCTAAGCGAGAGATTAGAAACTGGTCGCAGCCAGCTGTAAGATACCTGTATCTTACCTGCATTGATATACCTGTATTAGAAGCGGTGTCAGTGCAAGACAGAGATAAGGCGGGCCCTCCGCAAATTTAGTCTGGCAAGGCTTTAATTTGCTGGAACTGCAGACAGCCAGGGCACGTGTATATGGACTGCGAGTCTGTCACGCGTAACGTATTTTGTTACAAGTGTGGCACTCCAAATGTCATTACTCCTAAGTGCAAGAAATGTTCTTTGGAAAACCGGACACGGAACATGGCGATGGCGGGCCAGCCGCGTTCTCAGGCGAAACCCGCGGAGTTGTAGAATCATCCAATGAATCCAGTAATATCACCGACGGTGTGGTACATAAAAATCCTGAAAGAAAGAGTATAATTAGTATTGTAGGTACAATTAAAGAAGCCAATAAAGCGTTGAATAACAATAGACTTAAATCGTATGAGTATAGAGTTAGTAATTACTATAAAGTTCGTCAGAGAATATTTAGTGATAATTGCGTGTCCAAGAAAGTCCAAAAAGCGCATCAACGTTATGCGGCGAGGAAACTCGTGAGAACGCAGGTGGTTGAAGCGATTCGATCTAACCTTCAAAAATATCCCAGGCCATTTGCTGAAGTTGTTATCAAAGAGAAAAATTTAATGGGCTTGCTTGATACGGGAGCCTCGGTAAGCGTGTTGGGGAAGGGCTGTCGAGAGCTGGTAGAAGAGTTAGATCTCGACGTGAAACCTTAGTATTCGGTAGTGAAAACGGCATCAGGCCATCCTTTCAATGTTCTAGGTAAAGTAGAGTTGCCTGTGAAATATAAAGAGAAAGAAATTAGTATTGTCTTCTATCTATGTCCGTATATGGAACAGGAAATATATGTGGGGATAGATTTCTGGAGAGCTTTCGGGTTGGCAGATGAGGTTATCAATTCCTTGAGAGCGCTGGAAGAAGATAGTAAAGATAACATCTGGGAAAAAGGGAATAATGACACAGCAGCTCACGAGCTTACTGATGAACAGCGAAAACAATTAGATTGCGTCGTAAAAGAGTTCCGAACGTTTGAGCATCAAATATGGGTTTAGGTATAACCCATATTGAGAAACATCGAATAGAATTGTTTGAGAAGAGTGAGCCAGTGAAAGGAAGATATTTTCCTATATCGCCTGCTGTTCAGGATATTGTTTATTCTGAAATAGACAAAATGTTGAAATTAGATGTCATAGAACTTAGTCAAAGCTCTTGGAGCAATAGATTCACAGTCGTAAGAAAACCGGGTAAAAATCGGTTTTGCCTTGACGCGAGAAAGTTGGATGAACGTACGGTAAAAGATGCTTATCCTTTACAAAACATGGAGGGCATACTCAGTCGTATCGACTATACCCACTACATCAGTAGCGTAGACCTAAAATCCGCATTTTGGCAAATCGAATTAAAAGATGATTTAAAAGCATGTACCGCTTTTACAGTGCCTAGACGGCCTCTTTATCAATTTAAAGTAATGCCATTCGGGCTATGTAATGCCGCACAACGGTTATGCCGATTAATGGATAAAGTCATTCCGGCGCATCTGAAGACAAACGTATTTGTTTATCTCGACGACCTGCTCATAATAGCCCCTGACTTTGATACCCATATTCGAGTTCTAAGCGAAGTAGCCTCATGTTTGAGAGAAGCGAACTTAACGATAGGCTGAGGCAAGTCGCGTTTTTGTTATAAGGAGTTATCTCCTTATCTGTATCTACCTTGGATTTGTTGTAGGAGGAGGGATGTTGAAAACCGATCCGGAGAAGGTATCTGCAATTCAGAGAATTCGTGCTCCCCGTTCCACAAGAGAGGTTAGGAGCTTCTTAGGAACAGCCGGTTGGTACCGACGATTTATTAACAATTTTGCGACCATCTCAGCGCCTCTGAGTGACACCTTGAAGAAAAATATTAAGTTTAAGATGACTCCGGAAGCAATTACTTCATTTAATCGGTTGAAGCAGGCCTTAATAACGGCTCCTGTACTCAGACATCCTAATTTCGAGAAAAGGTTTTATATACAGATGCATCGGATAGTGGAGTAGGTGCGGTATTGTTTCAGTTAGACAATGAGAAAACTGAATATCCGATAGCGTTCTTCTCTCAAAAATTGAAGAGCCATCAAAGAAATTATAGCGTCACGGAAAAGCAATGCTTAGCGGTTGTAATGGCAATCAAAAGATTTCGACCATATGTGGAGCTAATGCCTTTTACTGTGGTCACGAATCATGCCAGCTTAAAGTGGTTAATGTCACTGAGAGATCTGAGCGGCAGATTGGCGAGATGGTCATTACAACTGCAGGCGTTCGATTTTCAGGTAGAACACCGTAAAGGCGCGGAAAACATTGTGGCAGATACTTTGTCTCGATCGGTTGAAGGGCTAGAATTAGAAGGAGATTCACTGTGGGACCTAGAGACGGTAGAGTTTGAGTCACCAGAGTACTTAGAGTTAATTCAGAATATAAATGCGAATAAAGAAAAAAAGTTACCTGACTTGAGGGTAAGCGACGGTATGATTTTTATACGGTCATTATTTGAACGCGATATGAATTCCGAAGAGTTCATGTGGAAGTTTATGGATCCTGGAATCGTTAACGTCAACATTGATAGAGAAAGCTCATGCCGTGCATACATCCAGTCATGGTGGCGTAGCAAAAACTCTCCATAGATTACGAAGATTTTACTTCTGGCCACGAATGACAGTGCAGCTTAGGGAGTATATCAGTAACTGCAGGATCTGTAAAGAGAGTAAATCGGTGAACAAAGAACTTAAGCCAAATATAGGAGAAGAGGTTGTTACTCTGCGGCCGTTCCAGAAAATCTATATTGATTTTCTAGTAGTGGTGAAGTGGTGGTGAAGTAGTGTTGAAGTTTTTAAGTTTGATTCCTTAGGGTAGCTGGGGTGTTTCACAGCTGTTTTTGACATCAGAGGAGTTTTTGCTTTGAAATGAGGATATGAAAATTGCATGGCGGGGTCTTTCCGGTTTCGTCAGAGGACAAAAGAAGGTGGTCCAGAGTAAGGAAATCGCATATTGTAATTTGGCAAAATTGATTGGGAAAATAAAGAGGAAAATAAAAGAAAGAACAAGGTCGCAATATCGGCAGGAAGCAAATCGAATAATAAACTGTTGTATGGTTCGAAAAGACGGCGGCGGAGATTATTTATGATCGCCTGAGAAAGTTAATCGACAGGACCAGGAGCTCCGGAATATTGCACAAAACAGCTAAGTGTAAAAATTTTAAATCTTGGTATTTGAGCAGATCCCGTTTGCCGCACGGATGGTATTTTAATTTGTCCTGCACATTGCGATTTTGAAATTAGCCGTACTGAACATACGTACAGTCGAGCGTGTCACTCTGAATTTCTCAGCTTGTCGTGAATTTGTAGAATGGTTAATCAAGATTTGTATAACGGATCAAGAAAATTGAGAAGGCTTTGATATAAGGACGATCAGTTGGAGCAGCGTACACAGGCGGATTCTGCTAGGCCTTCTGCCAAAGTTTCGTCCTCGCCTTCCGAGAATGCAGAGCGTCTGATCTATTCTAAAGTATTTAAAATTCTAGACATTCTTCAAAATCACGTTAATGATTGTTTGGATTAGAAGTGACTGAACTTTGTGCCACCTGAACCTAGTATTGTTTTTGAAAATGAAAGTATATATCTCATAAACTTTGTCCTCTAACTGTCGTTAACCGATTTGTGTAATTGATTACTTTAAAGGAATTTCTAACATTGCGTAATATTTATCTTCATTATAATTGCCTGCAAATGATTAATCGTGATTGCGATTAAGTATCTTTGTGAAAATTATTACGGCAACGGCGAGTGAGTCGTTTTTTCACAAAGAAAAATTTTTTGATTTGTCTTTAGCTTTGGTTCAGTGCTATATATATCTTTTGTTTGTGTTTCGATTTAAGTTGAGGAGAAATCACTCCAACCGCCCCGGTTGTAACCGAAAGAGCTCTTTTGGGGGGATATGGTATTAAAGTTAATTTTCAGTGTAGTTTATGACTATATCTATGTTTTGAATATTTTTTCGTTTATTTGTATGCACTGCCAGTGGCGGAAAATTTGATGTAAGCAACCAAACTGAAATCATTAATAATAATTATCTAATAAAACCACGTTTATAAATTGTTGAAAATAAACAGATGACTAGGATAAACGATGACTAGGACTGATAACAAACTTATGGAAATTGAAAAACTGCCAATAGATATGGTAAAATGCTTCGCTTTAGATTATATGCATATATGTAGTATGTCTTGGCGTAGTGAAAACTTTGCTTGTAGCATGGCTAAAAAAGATAAATAAACCATATGCATTGAAATCTGAATTAGTTGAATTTTTAGATTCGAAATTTATGTTTTTATATATTCCGATGCCTAAGGAGTTTGCGAGACGTCCTCGCAGTTTTAAAGAAGTGGAGCGATTTTTGCTCTATATTGGCATTTTTGTACTAAAAGATATTTTGGATAACAGCAAATATTCGCATTTTCTTTAGCTAAGTATTTATATTACTCAGCTCAGACTGCGTTAATCTTATATATAAATACGGCACAAAAAAATGATTCCCTCCCTCCTGAGAGTGGACTGTTTGTCCAATTTCATTAAACGCATACTGATTTTTAGCTACTTTTCTCCTCTGCTGCATAAAAAAAAAATGGAGACGAAATTTTACCTGGATCGGGAGTTATCAGGTATTATTCAACTCCTTCAACACTGATGCGATTTCAGCTGTACGCTTAGAACGAAGTCAGCGTATGTATGTGTGAGGGCTCTCCGAATAAATGTACCATGCATTTTTGTGTTGTTGCAATGGATAGAAAGATCACGAAACGAATTTTGCAGGGGGTGGGAGGTGGGTGGGACCACCAAAAGCGGTAATACGGGGGTTTTTTGACCAACAAATTTTTATTGCGCAAATCGATAGCAAATATCGTGAAACGAATTTTGGTCATGGTTGGCGGTGGGTGGGGCCACCCCAAAGGGGTCACACGGGGGTTTTTTGATAAAAAAATTTTTTTGCACTAGTCGATAGGAAATATCGCGAAACGGATTTTGGTCATGGTGGGCGGTGGGTGGGGACCCCCCAAAGCGGTCACACGGGGGTTTTTTGACCAAAAAATTTTTTTTTCACTAATCGATAGTAAATATCGTGAAACGGATTTTAGTCATGGTTGGCGGTGGGTGGGGCCACCCCAAAGGGGTCACACGGGGGTTTTTTGTCCGAAAATTTTTTTTGCACTAATCGATAGGAAATGTCGCGAAACGGATTTTGGTCATGGTGGGCGGTGGGTGGGTACCCCCCAAAGGGGTCACAAGGGGTTTTTTGACCAAAAAATTTTTTTGCACTAATCGATGGCAAATATCGTGAAACGGATTTTGGTCATGGTGGGCGGTGGGTGAGGACCCCCAAAGGGGTCACACGGGGGTTTTTTGACCGAAACATTTTTTTTGCACTAATCGATAGCAAATATCGTGAAACGAATTTTGCAGGGGGTGGGAGGTGGGTGGGACCACCAAAAGCGGTCATACGGGGGTGTTTTGACCAAAAAAAATTGTTCGCTGTACGCTTAAAACGAAGTCAGCGTATGCATGTGTGAGGGCTCTCCGAATAAATGTACCATGCATTTTGGTGTTGTTGCAGTGTGTGTCTAATAGAAATAGACTTTATTAGATTCAAGTTTAGTTAAATTAAATTCACAAATAATATCAATCAGTGCGTTTAAATACGAAAATTACATGTCAGCTTTAAAGAGAAAAATAAGAAAAAACAACCATGTTGCTTCACAAGTATATAACCGCCTGGTTAAGAAAACTATGATGGAAATATATGCAAAGAGTTCTACGGCAACAATAGCAAAATTTAAAAAGGGATCATTTACTTCTATAAGATTCAAAAGTTGTTACTATTCGCCAAAAGAACCCTATAATATTTATAGCGTTAATAAATAATCTACATGTTGATTTCAATAGATGGAAAAAATGGTTATCACTTACATGAAAAAGAAATTTTATACTTCGTCGACTGCTTTGAAATTCCTATAAAATCCAGCTACGAGAAATAGGAAAAATATTTTTTCTAGAGGTGTGCATAGTAGGCCTCCGTGGCGGCGATGACCTCCTCATTCGACTCAAATTTCTGCCCGACGAGTGACCTTTTCAAGTTTGGATACAGAAAGAAATCGCACGGAGCCAAATCTGGAGAATACGGTGGATGGGGCAGCAGTTCGTAACCTAATTCTACCAATTTGGCCGTAGCGACGGCGGGGGTGTGAGTCGGTGCGTTGTCATGGTGAAAGAGCAATTTTTTCTTCGCCAAAGGGGGCTGATTTTTCTGCAATTCGGCGTCGAATCGGCTCAATAATTCGGCATAGAAAAACGGTGGCCATCACCTTTCCGGCCGATAGGACAGTCTTCGCCTTCTTGGGAGCACGTTTGCCGGGTGAAGTCCATTGTTTTGACTGTTCCTTGGTCTCTGGTGTGTACCAATGGATCCATGTTTCATCAACGGTCACGAAACGACGCAAAAACTTCTTCGGATTGCGCCTAAACAGCATCAAATACTATTCTGAAGTGGTCTCACGGTTGCGCTTGTTGTCCGGAGTAGGCAAACGCGGCACCCATCGCGCCGACAGCTTTCTCATGCCCAATATTCCATGCAGGATATGACCCACGTGGCCTTTTGAGATGCCTACTGTCTCAGCTATCTCGCGCACCTTCAATCGGCGGCCTGCCAATACGAGATCGTGAATTTTTTTTCACATTATCCTCCGTGGTAGCCGTTTTCGGGGCACCTAGGCGTGGCTCATCAAAAATCGACGTGCGACCACGTTGAAACTCGTTAAACCAGTATACAGTTTAAAGGTAACATATTTAGCTACCTTTTTAGATTCCATAGCACAATTGAAGATGCATTTTAATAATTTCTATAATACATTGTCATTACAAAAGAAGGTGAGACAAAAATATTTATATTATTGTAAAAAGTTATGATTAAACACAAACATTTTTTCAGATTTATTGAAATTTGAAACGAATATTTGTAATCGTTTGGATGAGTTTGAAAAAAAAGTTCTAAACGGTAATTTCTACTGTTTCTATAGTACTACGAGTATTTTCATGTACCGTTTTAATTGAGATTCAATTTTAAGAAATTAATGAAAATCATAATACCACCAAGAAAACTCTGACACGTATCATGAAAGATACGAAGTGCATTAGCAAGCGTCAAAATTCTATTCAGAGTAAGGAGAGAATTCAGGTCCTTTCGAAAACTCCTTTCATAAAACAAGAAGATTTTGAAGCATTCGAAAAAGAGATCGAGGAAAATAACAGCAAATATTGTGCACTGGTAAATTTAAAAAAAATATATTGGCTTGAACGTTAAAACACTTTTTAATCCCCAGGTATCAAAATTGTCTCAGCTGATTGCCCCAAAACGCTGAAAATTTTATAAAAACCGCTTTGTGCATGATATTGTCTGATGAGGCCGCTCAGCATTTATGCTGGAAGGGCTCCCCTGTAAAATTGGCTGTGCGTGCATTAAGCACAACTGCTACCTTGAAAGGTATGTATAAATTTGCAATGTAAAGTGAAAATGTGAAAATGTAATGATCTTGTTGAATATCAGCACTTATTAATGAAAACATATATTTGATTCGTTTTCATTTTTCCAAGGAACGGATGCAGTGTTCGAGAGAACAGCAACTTTTTATTACATACTTCATTATCACAGCATTCTTTATAATCATTCATCATTTTTTTTATCATTGTAATCATTCATCATTAATTGTAATCATTCTTTGCAATCATTAATAATTCCTTTGTAATTAAATAATAATGATATAAAAAATAATTTTATGCTTTTTCCATAACAAAAAATTCACTTTCCACATTTGGTATAGATTTGAAATTAAGTTTTGATTTCAAGTTAAGGAAAAAGAGAAATTTCAAATTGAGAATTAATGTGCCTTTTTTGTTGAGAAAGATTGTCAAATGATTGTCAAAGCGAAATCAAACGTTTGACATTTGAGATTTAGCTTTGATATCAAACTCTAGTCAAATGTAATTCAAACGCAAATGTTTGTTGGGATAGATAAACCAATAAACCATTTAACTTCACTCCTAATCACCGAATGGTACTTTCTAAATTTGCAGTGTACAGTTTTTGGAGATTAAAAAAATAAAATAAATATATAAAGAAATAATTAAATAGATCTCTGTATGACTTTACCTATTAAATATAGCTAAATATCTATGTATGCAAAAAATATATATGTATATACATCCAAGGCAATTTTTGAGCACGAGCGCAGTCCCTGTAAATATTTTCAAAAAAAGTTTTTCAAAAATATCCCAGGAAACATTTATAGGAGCGTTAATACCTATGAGCTCAAAGAAGACTCTTTTTTCAAAAGAAAATATATGTGGTCCGAAAAAGGACTCCGAAAAGAGTGTTATATGATTCAAATATGAATGCTCAAATTTATGACTCTGAAAAGACTTTTTTTTAGAAACCACACCTGGGCACATATTTGGGTCTATTCTGGAAAATCTTTTATATAAAAGATCTGTTATTCTGTTACGTTTTCCCATACAAAATTTCGATCTGTCAAATTTTCTTTTACCATAACAGAAATTGGTATTCTGTGCAGTAAAATCTCTTACAGAATATGCTATAATCCGTAACAGAATAAAAGACAGATTTTTTTATCTGTTATGATAACAGTTCGTGTAAAATTTCAAGTTTTCAATTTAAATTTTATTCTACATGTCGAAGGATCAAAAAATCGTGAAACCGAACGTAAATATTACATATAGCTTTTACATTATTAGATTGCTTTAAACCGATTCTCTTTCGCAGAGTGATTGGCCAAAAATAATAAGACCCAAGATAAACAAGATTTCCATGGTATTCCATGGAATTGCAGGCAGATACCAGCGACATCAATAAGGCTACTTTCAAGAAAGAACTGGTCCGCATACAAAATGAAATTCACGATATTATGCGTCAGATTTCTACGACCATTGCCTATCTTCCATTACTGGAGTGCATCTGTACTTTTGATAAATGATACGTCCGTCATACGCTGCAAAACTGTAAAATTCTGGAAGCCTGGGATGAAACAGGAGCAAATCTCAGGCTGTTCGATTGCGTTTATTCTCGACCGGGCTTTAGTGGAGTTTTCGACCGGAAATCTCGACCGGAAAGATTTTAGTGGAGTCTGATTCGGATACTCATGGAACCAGCTGAATTAGAAATGAAATATATGACAAACAAAAATTCAGCCTGCATCAAGGGCGGGATTAAAACACTTGGGGCCCTAGACATTTGCTTCTTACTGAACCGAGGGAACCGGCTCCTCAAGAAATAGTGCACACAAAAAATATAAAACAAATAAGATAATGTGAAAAGCTTAAATAATGCTTAAATTTTGATTTAATATATTTTACCCATAAATTCAATAATGAAAAATATAATTTAAATTACAGCCAAGATAGTTTAAAAAAAAGTAAATACGCGATTTTGTATTTAGCGCAGAGCACAAAAGAGTTTTTACATTATCTTGTAATAAATATAATTCTTATCGCTTAAAAAATTCTTTTTCACAAATATTTTCAGCATTAAAAATTTAACCGGGCCCTAGAAAGTCGTCTCGTTTGTCTATCTTTGAGCCGGCCCTGCCTGCATCGTTTTTTAATTTTGAATAATTTTTTGGCATGTCTATTTTGAAGAATTTGTAATAGATTTTCCGTTTGGAAAACAAATACCAGACAACCATAAAATATTAAAACACAGAATGCCACTTTTAACAAATCTGTTATGGTCACAATCTGTTATGAATGCATAACAGAATTTCATAGCAGAATAACAGAAAAGCCAGAATAGACCCAATTATTTATTGGGCACATGAATATTTTTTAGTCTAAAAAGTGCTTAGAAATTAATCATAAAAGGCTCCGAAAAGATTTATAAAATGCTCAGAAATAATTCATAAAAGGCGAAAAGATTCATAAAATGCTCAGAAATGATTCATAAAAGGCTCCGAAAAGATTCATAAAATGTTCAGAAATGATTCATAAAAGGCTCCGAAAAGATTCATAAAATGCTCCGAAAAGCATCATAAAATGCTCCGAAGAGAATCATAAAAGGCTCTGAAATTATTATTTTTTATTAAAATTTTAAACTCACAAAACGCACAATTTTATGAGTCTTTTCTGACTCTTATTTAGGACTCATTTCTGAAGGCCGTCTAGGAAGGAAAAAATGTTCATTTCTGACTCTTATGTGTTCATAAAGAGCGTATTTGTTCAGAAACGCGAATCTTTTCTGACTTTAAAAAGACTCATATTGTTTGCTGGGATATTATTGGTATTAGTATTAGTATTTCATTAGTATTTCCGCCGAAATTTATGCAACGCCGGCTTTGAGCCATTTTGAGCCGCAGCCAACTATTTCTCTTCAAGACGCCGCCGCCGAAAAATTGTGCGGCGCTGACCTCTGACTAGAATTAATCTAAAATTATTACGATCTCTATAGCAAATAATTAAGCACATAGAGACTTTAGTGATATATTAAAATATAAAAGAATTTTGTAAAAATTTGAGAAGTGGAGCTATAATATATAAAGTTCGGTGACAGAGAATAAGTAGTGTGAAAAAGTTCTTGTTTCAACATTGTGGTATACAATGAAAAGTTTTCCCAACTCAAGGAAATAATTTTTCATATCATAAAATTTTATCTTACGGAGCTGCAAATAAATAATCGTATAGTGTGGAGCGACCACTACCCGAAGCGATAATTAGGACGGTTATGACGTGGCTTTAAAACTAGCAGCAACGTAATTTTAAAAAATATTTTGTTTACCAGGAAACAAATTGAGCATTGAGTACAAACCAAAGAGCATAGATCGTAAAGAGATGAGCAACGATTACGACTGCGGTGACTTGCCTCAGCGCAAATCCAACAAACAAGTTTTTGGACGAACTGAACACCGCTGGCACATAAGTTTGCATCTTCATTTTGACCTGACATCTTTTACCTTTTGCAGTTTGATGCTTTGTTGTTTGGCACCGGTTTCATTTATTTGCCTTTTCATTTCTGCATATGGATCAAGGAATAAGACTTTTTTCTGCATTCCTTTCAACTTTCGGCTTAAATTTACATTTCTACAAACTATAATTTTGTTGTTTTTGGCGCTGAACCCAACAACAACAACAATTCAACTCGCTCGCGCCTGATTTAAGAGTTATAGCAAAGAATATGTAATAAATAGAAGGCGCATCTCATACATGTTTCAGAGCAAAAAAGTTTCTTCGATGGACGTATCCATACGTCCATGTTGCCCAACATTCTTTGCCTGAGGTTTCTCTATGGAGGTAGCCGACGTCCATGTTGCGCAACATTCTTCGTGCGCATCATCATGGATTTTACGGCAGCTTCGATTATCATCATCAAAGCCGGTATCAATTTCGCATTCATTTATGGTGTGTGAAGCCGTTTTTTCGTAGGGCACGATAGCCTACTGGCTAGAGTGGCTTGCTCGCAGGCAGAAAGGCCTGGGTTCAAAATTGGGTGCGGGGGAGTAGTTATAAAAATTTTTTTTTTTTCAAAATATTTTTTAAATTTAGGCATGATTTTGTAATTTTAGTTCATTTTTCTTTTTATTCGCGTCTCCATGCCAGGTGTTCTTTTTTTGACTAACGATGTGTAGAAGAATTTTAAATACCTGTGTTTGTGTCATTTAGCGTCTGTGTGTCATCGTACGTCGGATGAGCTTTACGTGGCTATTCTTGAGTTCTCAGAGCTGACGACGCTAGACGTCGGCAATAAATGAAAATGACAGAGGAGAATGCCTTTTTAGCAATAAGAAGAACGTAGCGCAACTGCGTTTTTTCTTATTGAAAAATGTCGGTATATTCTTTGCGTTTTATCCGGTACATTGAATCGATATAATTTTTGAGAAAAGTAGCCGGATTTAATCTTTAATTTTCATTAAATTAAAACACTTTTTAACATTTAGATTACCTATAAACCTCTAATTCAATAAAAAAGGGATATCTCAAATGTTTAAACTTTTTAAAGTTCAAAAAGTTTTTTAAATGTTCAAACCAATTAATTAAAGTATTTTACGAAATGTTCATACATATAGAAAATGTTAAATTTAAGAAAGTAAGCTTACAAATAAAATATTTGTAGTATTTATTAAAATAAATTAAAAAACTTTTTTGAAAAATTAAATTCCAAATATTAATAGATACGAGTTTTTATTGCTTGTAAACTTTTAAAAATTTTCGTAAAAATTATCTGGTTTTAAAATTATCATAAAAAAATTTTACGATTATTTCAATTTCCAATTTCTCACATCGCGTAACATAAAGAAATTGTCTTTTAAATTTTAAGTTGCAAAAATTTCGAGCTGCGGCCGCAAACGCCGACAACCTTGCCAACACAAGCCCAAAGCAAACACAGACGTATAAAATTACCCAACACAAGCAGCAAGCAACTGTACTTGTCAAAAGCGACGAAACGAAAGGGTAAGAAATACACATGAAATGCATTGGGCTCGGACCATGAAAGAAGAAATAATAATAAGCAATCAAATGTCGGAAAGGGGAACGAAGAGAGAAGAGAAGAAATTCACGAGAAATTATCGAGCTCGGGCCGCGTTGGTCGTGTGTAATTTGCCTACGTCCAAAAAGAATACATGTTGCTAATACCCCTTTGCCAACCGACCGACCGCATCTGTTGCGAAAAATTGAAACATTTTCGTCATGCGCCAAAAAATGACGAAAAAAAAAAATGCGTAAAATCAAAGAATATGTAATAAATAGAAGGCGCATCTCATACATGTTTCAGAGCAAAAAAGTTTCTTCGATGGACGTATTCATACGTCCATGTTGCGCAACATTCGCAACATTCTTTGCCTGAGGTTTCTTCTAGGAGGTAGCCGTACGTCCACGTTGAGCAACATTCTTCGTACGCCCATGTTTCGCATCATAATGGATTTTACGGCAGCTTCTTTTATCAGCATCAAAGCCGGTAGCAATTTCGCCTTTATTTATGGTGTGTGAAGCCATTTTTTCATAGGGCACGATAGCCTAGTGCCTAGAGTGGCTTGCTCGCAAGTAAAAGGCCTGGGTTCAAAACTGGGTACGGGAGTAGTATAAAAATATATTTTTTCAATTTAAAAATAATTTTTTAATTTTTGTACAGTCTTCTTTTTATTCGCGTGCCAGGTGTTCTTTTTTTGGCTAACGATGTGCAGACGAATGCTGAATGGATGTGTTTGTGTCATTTAGCGTCTGTGTGTCATCGCATGTAGAATGAGCTTTGTGTGGGTATTCTTGAGTTTTCTGAGTTGACGACGCTAAAATAAATGAAAACGACAGAGGAGAATGCCTTTTTAGCAATAAGAAGAACGTAGCGCAACTGCGTTTTTTCTTATTGAAAAATTGAGGAAAAATGTCGGTATATTCTTTGCGTTTTATCCGGTACATTGAATTGATATAATTTTTGAGAAAAGTAGCCGAATTTAATCTTTAATTTTTATTAAATTAAAACACTTTTGAACATTTGGATTAACCTCTAATTTAATAAAAAAGGGATATCTGAAATGTTTAAACTTCTTAAAGTTCAAAATGTTTTTTAAATGTTCAAACCAATTTAATAAAGTATTTTACAAAATGTTCATACATATAGAAAATGTTAAAATTTAATAAAGTAAGCTTACAAATAAAATATTTGTAGTCTTACTTAAAAAGAATTAAAAAACATTTTTGAAAAATTAAATTCAAAAAATTAATAAGTACGAGTATTTATTGCTTGTAAACTTTTAAAAATGTTCGTAAAAATTATCTGGTTTTAAAATTATCCTAAAAAAATCTTACGATTATTTCAATTTCCAATTTCTCATATCGCGTAACATAAAGAAATTGTCTTTTCAATTTTAAGTTGCAAAAATTTCGAGCTGCGGCCGCAAGCGCCGACAACCTTGCCAACACACGACCAAAGCAAACACAGACGTATAAAATTACCCAACACAAGCAACAAACAACTGTACTTTGTCAAAAGCAACGAAACGACAGGGTAAGAAATGCATTGGGCTCGGACCATGGAAGAAGAAATAATAATCAGCAATCAAATGTTGGAAAGGGGAACGAAGAGAGAAGAGAAGAAATTCATGAGGAATTATCGAGCTCGGGCCACGATACTTGTCGTGTGTTTTGCTTGCATCGAAAAAGAATACATGTTGCTAGTACCCCTTTGCCTACCGACCGACCGCATCTGTAGCGAAAAATTGAAACATTTTCGTCATGCGCCTTCTATGTACTGTATATTCTTTGGTAAAATGTTTCAAATTTACGCAACAGACGCGGTCGGTCGGTAGGCAAAGGGGTACTAGCAACATGTATTCTTTTTGGACGTAGGCAAAATACGTGAATTTCTTCTCTTCTCTCTTCGTTCCCCTTTCCCACATTTGGTTGCTTATTATTATTTCTTCTTCCATGGTCCGAGCCCAATGCATTTCTTACCCTTTCGTTTCGTTGCTTTTGACAAAGTACAGTTGCTTGCTGCTTGTGTTGTGTAATTTTATACTGTCTGTGTTTGCTTTGGTCGTGTGTTGGCAAGGTTGTCGGCGCTTGCGGCCGCAGCTCCAAATTTTTGCAACTTAAAATTGAAAAGACAATTTCTTTATGTTACGCGATATGAGAAATTGGAAATTGAAATAATCGTAATATTTTTTTAGGATAATTTTAAAACCAGACAATTTTTAAAAGACCAAAAATTTTTAAAAGTTTACAAGCAATAAATACTCGTATTTATTAATTTTTGGAATTTAATTTTTCAAAAAAGATTTTTAATTCTTTTTAATAAATACTATAAATATTTTATTTGTAAGCTTACTTTATTAAATTTCAACATTTTCTATATGTATGAACATTTTGTAAAATACTTTATTAAATTAGTTTGAACATTTAAAAAACATTTTGAACTTTAAGAAGTTTAAACATTTCAGATATCCCTTTTTTATTGAATTAGAGGTTTATAGTTAATCCAAATGTTCAAAAGTGTTTTAATTTAATAAAAATTAAAGATTAAATTCGGCTACTTTTCTCAAAAATTATATCAATTCAATGTACCGGATAAAACGCAAAGAATATACCGACATTTTTCCTCAATTTTTCAATAAGAAAAAACGCAGTTGCGCTACGTTCTTCTTATTGCTAAAAAGGCATTCTCCTCTGTCGTTTTCATTTATTTTAGCGTCGTCAACTCAGAAAACTCAAGAATACCCACACAAAGCTCATTCTACATGCGATGACACACAGACGCTAAATGACACAAACACATCCATTCAGCATTCGTCTGCACATCGTTAGCCAAAAAAAGAACACCTGGCACGCGAATAAAAAGAAGACTGTACAAAAATTAAAAAATTATTCTTAAATTGAAAAAATATATTTTTATACTACTCCCGTACCCAGTTTTGAACCCAGGCCTTTTACTTGCGAGCAAGCCACTCTAGCCACTAGGCTATCGTGCCCTATGAAAAAATGGCTTCACACACCGTAAATAAAGGCGAAATTGCTACCGGCTTTGATGCTGATAAAAGAAGCTGCCGTAAAATCCATTATGATGCGAAACACGGGCGTACGAAGAATGTTGCTCAACATGGACGTACGGCTACCTCCTAGAAGAAACCTCAGGCAAAGAATGTTGCGAATGTTGGGCAACATGGACGTATGGATACGTCCATCGAAGAAACTTTTTTGCTCTGAAACATGTATGAGATGCTCCTTCTATTTATTACATATTCTTTGGTTATAGGCTCTGAAATTTTCCTGGGCTTAAATTTACCGTTTCGATACAGCTCCATTTCTGTTGATATTATTATTATTGTTGTTTTTGTTTTCGGTCCAGACCCCAACAAACACAAAATTTTCGGCTAAAGGGGCTATATCGTACACGCAGACAGGAGAGTTCTTCCTGTGTCTGCTTAAATTGAGCACAGCACAAACTCTTAAATATTGTTGTTTTTTAGCGCCGATCCCTAAATTTTTGGTCGTTCTCGTCTGGTTTAGAAGTTATAGCCCTTTAAAATTTGAAAATTTACCATCTAAATCTCCTAAACTGTAAAAGATATTCGGATGATATACGTACCATTGTGAATGTATTAAAAATATCTTTCACTTATGTAAAATAATACCTATGTTATACAAAATCGTGTACTTTTGGAGAAAATTTAAATTTTAAATACTATTTTTTCTTTGTAAAATATTTAATTAACCCATATAATTATACCAATATTAAGAGAGTCCAGGTTCTTAGCTTAGCAGACATATTTTTTTCAACAGTATCGGCAGGATTTTAGGAGAAAATGCATTTTAAAGCCCACTGAATGAAAAAATACCTTTCATTACCGAGAAAATTTTTTTTTTATTTTTGTTGTTACGCAACAAGTATACGAGAATACATTACCGAGACAATCTTGTTGATTAAGGGTTGTGATCTTTGCCGCGGCCGAAGGCCGCAAATACTCAGAAAAGTCTGTATGCCAAAAACTTCACATCATCGAGAGGGTTCTGCTGATTGAGGGTGATGATCCCTGCCGCTCCCTCTTGGGGGTGGGGCTGGAGCCCTTTGAAGTTTGAAATTTAAACACCGATATCTCCGAAACTGCAGGAGATATGTTGGTGATATTGGTTACGTTAAAAAGCTAACAAAATATACCGTTAATTCATGTTAAATAACATTTTATCGAAATATTTTTGGTTTTTTAAATAAACAAAATTCTCTTTTTAGTACTACAGGTATCCCTCCTATAACACGGTAGATACGTTCCTACAAAGTCCCGTGTTATATGAGACTAGAAGCCAGTACAAAAAAGGGGGTTATGTTCCAAAAGCTATAACAAAGATTTTTTTTTTTAATTTCATATGAGTAACTTCATGTTTACTAGGAAACAGAACAAAAATATACATTTATTTTAATTTAATATAAACTTTATTTAATAATTTTCTTCGTCATCGCTGCTCAGTACAATTAAACGAGAACGTTTGTTTGGTTGAACAATATTACCTTCACTTTTTTAACTTTCTTTTAGATTTTGTGCACCTTCTGTCTGTTTTAAAAAATCTGTAAGTTGGCTTTGCTTGCTTGCCCTTACAAGCCCGTTGTGAATTGTATAATATGGTGATAAGCAATTTTGCAGGTCCCTTTTGAATTTTAAGCTTCTTTCAGATGAAGGGTCTGCACTCAAGAAAAATAATTCTGGTTTTTTTGCTAAGACCGTCTTGTAATTTTTAAACCCTACACCCGAAGGGATGAGGGTATATTCACTTTGTTCTTCCGTTTGTAACACATTAAAGGAGGCGTGGCAGGTATAGAAAAGTATATATACTCTGGCTCAGAATCACCTCCTGATTCGATTTAGCCATGTCCGTCCGTCTGTGGAAATCACGATTACAGGAGAACGAATAGAGGTATCGTCATGAAATATTCGTTTGGCATGAATATTCTTTGTTATCCTACGCTGTTTGGTATTGAAAATGGGTAAAATCGGACCACTGCCACGCCTACTTTTTATAGAAAATATGCACTCATCCGTGCTTTGAGCTCAATTTCTTGGCTTGTAGACCGAATTTTCAGGTAAAATTTTATTTCCGCGTCAACCATCTTAGACTAAAATATATTCTCAAAAATGGGCGTAACACGCCCACTTATATACTATACCACGTAATGAGGTGTTTGGTAGAAAAAACGGGGTTGTAGATGAGTTAATATATAAAAATTTGCTCCCTTTAAATTTAAAAAAGTAGGTGTCACCCGGCCACTTTTTATCACTTCGACAGATGCGGGTGTAGGGTATATGAGCTTCGGCCAGGCCGAAGATAACGCTCTTACTTGTTTAATTGCAAAATTATTACAATGTTTAACTTAAAGAATAAAAAATTATGCTAATTTCTATCCACGAAGTAAACTCTTGCCTCACAAAATATGTACTCAAGTTTAATAGGTAAAAAAATACATCCAGGCATAGTTTATTCATAAAAATTTCAGGTATTTTCCGAAAAAAAGCAGTAAAATTTCGGTTATTCCCACATATTATGTGTTCATATTGCATAATGTAATTTTCTAAATAATTTTAAACAAAAATTTCGCTATCGTGTTGTAGAAGTACCGTGTTATAAGAGGGTTTTTTGGATTTTTTCTTTTCGTGTTAAAGTGAAACCGTGTTGTAAAATACCGTGTTATAGGGAGGTTACCTGTATTTTTGTACAGAAAAAATTGTTTTCCAAGAAAAAAATGTGTAATTAAACCCACATAATTATTCCTAAATTAAGAAAGCAGATACTAGTATCTTACTGAGAAAATGTATTTCATAAAATTTGGTACAGGATTTACGGAGAAAACTAATTTTTAAATTGAAAACAAACTACTTTCTGGAATTAGCTTATTATACCTTTTTTCCTAAATGCGGCTCTGGTACACTATGGCATGTTGTTGTAATATAGGTGTTGTTAGCTTTGAATTAATGGTAACTGCGAAGCTATTACTAAGGAAATAATAATATAAAATTACTTTAATTTGCAATAATAATAAAATTACTGCAAATGGAAATAAAATTTTAAAAACCTGAAAATTAAATATTTTTCAATTCTAAGGGATACAAACCCGAAGGGATGAGGATATATCTACTTTGTGCTTCCGTTTGTAACGCATTAAAAGAGGCGTGGTAGGTATAGAAAGGTATATATCTTCTGGCTCAGAATCACCTCCTGGGTCGATTTAGCCATGTCTGTCCGCCTGTCTGTCTGTGGAGATCACGATTACGGGAGAACGCATAGAGCTATCGCCATGAAATTTGGCACGAATATTCTTTGTCAGCAGAGGTTGTTTAGTATTAAAAATAGGCTGTTTGGTTTGGGTAAAATCGGACCAGGGCCACGCCTACTTTTTAGGTAAATATAAATGCATCAAATTTTTGACCTGAATTTCTCAGCTTGTAGTCCGGATCTTAGGCTGATATTTGAGTGCCGCGATTACCGTGTTAGCAGGAGTCATCGCACCGAAAATGAGCGTGACATGCCCACTGGTATACTGGTATACTGGTGAAGTATTTGTTGACAAAAGCGTTGTTGTAAATGAGTTAATAGATCAAAATTTACTATTTATAAGTTATATGGTATTGGGCGTAACCCGCTTACTTTTTATCCTTACTTCGACAGCGGGTGTAGGGTATATAAGCTTCGGCCAGGCCAAAGTTACTTGTTTTAATTTTACTACTGTAATATAGTCTTTTTGCATTCAGGGTCTTCCTGCGTGGTGGCCTTCCGCCGCGGCAGGGATCATAACTTTCTACTAGCCGAATCCTTCCGGTAATGTGAAGTTTTTTGCAGACAGGTTTTTCCGCATATTGGCGGCCCTCGGCCGCGGTAGGGATCATAACCCTCAATCAGCAGAATCCTTTTGGTAATGTGAAGTTTTTTTCGCGTATTGTAGAATGTAACAATGTAGAATTTAAAAAAGTACAGTGGAACCTCGCATAACGAGGATAATTCGTACCGGAGTCTTACTCGTAACGCGAAACACTCGTTAAGCGAAACAATTTGGACCATATAAATTGATGTAAAATACGATAATGCGTTCTATGCAGAAAAAATACTCAAAATTTAAAAAGTTCAAAAAAGTATTAAAAAAAACGTTATGTGTAACATTTATTCAAAGAAAAATACAAAACATATAAATTGTTAATAAGCATGATTCATCGTAATCTTTTCTTAGTAAAACATATAATTTCTTTTTACTAGAAAGCTGTCTAGAGACTTTTGTTTTTGCCGACTCTTCAAAATTTGGTAAAAATGTGACAACGCATTATTACTAAACAAATTTGTAGCGCGCATATCCTCTGTCTTATTAGTGTGATTTTTCTTAATGTACGAAGCAACACCTTCGCATGCTTTCAGCATTTTATTTCGCTCGTTATGCGAATTACTTGTTGAGGTGCTCGATTATTACTTCGAGGTGCTCGTTAAGCGAGGTTTTACTGAACTTTATACTTACGTGATTGTGAATTGAAAAATGCGTTTTTTCCTGAATCCTGCACCGATACTGTAAAAAAAAATATCTGCAGAAAGCCAAGAATCTGCTTTCCTAATATCATCGTAATCGGCTTGTGAAAAGATTAAAACGGCTTGTGCACAGCTCTAATCGGTACCTCTATCATCTGAATATTTTTTATAGTTTAGGAGATATAAACGTGAAAATTTAAAACTTTAAGGGGTTATAACTCTTAAATCCGACTAGAGCGAAAAAAAATGTTTATGCGATGAGAGCCAAAAGCAGCAACAACAATAAAATTTGAGAGTGCAACGGTAATTCTGTTCCCAACTTTCAATATTATTTCACCTTGACCTGACTGACGAATTTATTTTGCTTTTGTGTAATTTGCGAAGTTTTTACAAATAGAGATATGTATATATGAGATATTCTACTGACAAAAACAAAATTGTCAGTAGAAAAAGACGCAGCAGTTTTAATGCCACTTATTGCTAAATAGATATAAGAGTATGCACAAGAGGATGCACGTACGAAGTGCACATACATATTAAATACATACATACGTTCAGCCGTCTCCTAAGCTTTTAGTTAGAAAATGAGCATTGCGTGTCTCTCCCTTTTTTTCGTTTTTTTTTTTTTGTAAAAAAAAAACAACAAAAATAAAGTAAGAAAAAGACGATAGTTACATGGAAAAATAAATAAGTATGCTTTGGAGTTTCAGCGGAGGGAAACAGGGAGAGTCTTTTCTTCCTTAATTACTTTTCAGACGATTCTGGTGAAAACAAAGCACCATCGACGGAGTGGCGAGCGGCGCAAATTCTTGCCTTTCGTTCCTTTCGAGTTAGAGCGGAAGGAAAAAGGAAGAGTTGTTTGCGTTTCTTTCGTTCCTTTGAAGTTTAAGTGGAAAGAACGAGATGGAAATGCATCAACAGTAAAACTGCAACTCCAAATTTTCGAACAAGCAGTCAAAATTACTCTCGGTCGGGTAAAGGCACTACAGTTTTGTTTTTTTCTGCGATTTTCATACGACAGTCACAAAACAGCAGTCCTGTCGATTTGTGCCTAGCTGTCCTCAAAACGGCTTGTTCACAGCTCTACAATATATTTATGAATATATTATATTATACAACTAATTTGTTATAGTATCCTTGTCTAGTACGGATACGTTTTAAGTTTATGTACGCATAAATTAACATTTCCAATCGAACAAAAATTGACCGATTGTAGACAGCGGTATTCGTCACAGGCAGCCATAAGTTCACAAAATATGGACAAAAAGCAAAATAATTCGGCAGTCAGCTTAAGGTGATACTGAAAGTTGAAAGGAGTGCAGAAAAAAAAAGTCATCCCTTTACCCATGAGCAGAAATGAAAAAGCAAATAAATGAGACGGGTGGCAGACAACAACAAATCACCAAACTGCCGATGGCAAAAAGAATAAGGAAAGAATTAAGGGGCAAACTTCTCTGCCAGCGTCGTTTAGTTCGTCTTAAAACTTGTTGGTCAGAATGTTTCGCGCTGAGGCAAGTCCGCAGTCTTACTTGTTGCTCATGTAATCTCTTTACTATCTATGCTCGTTGTACAAGAGCATAGTAAACCAAGAACTCTCTAAATTGGTTGTTCTTGGCGCTGATCCCAACAACAACCCAACATCCGGATGATATAAGCACCGTTGTAAAGGTATTAAAAATATTTTAAATTTATGTGAAACAACATTTTTTAGAAAGTCGTGTACTTTTGAAGGAAACTTTAATTTTAAATTTTTAGTACTTTTTTCCCATTCATTAATTTTTATACCCTACACTTGAAGGGATAACGACATATTCACTTTGTTCTTCCGTTTGTAACGCATTTAAGGAGGCGTTGCAGGTATACAAAAGCATATATATTCTGGTTCAGAATCACCTCCTGATTCGATTTAGCTATGTCCGTCAGTCCGTCCGTCTATGGAAATCACGATACTAGGAAAACGAATAGAGATATCGTCATAAAATTTGGTATATGAATATTTGGTACAAATATTGTTTGTTATCCTACGCTGTTTGGTATTAAAAATGGGGAAAATCGGACCAGTGCAACGCCTACTTTTTATAGCAAATATGCATTAATCCGTGCTTATAGTTAAATTTCTCAGCTTTTTTAAGGGAACTTTTAGCTAAAATTTTATTTCCGAGTCCACCCTTTTAGGCTTAAATATAATCTCAAAAATGGGCGTGGTCCGCCCACTTGTGACAAAAATGACGATTACAGGAGAACGAGTAGAAGTATCGTCATAAAAGTTGCCACGAATATTCTCTTTCGTTTAATGCTCTTTGATATCGAAAATAGAGAAAATGTAACCATCGCCACGCCTACTTTTCAAATCAAAGTTAAGAACTTATTTCTCAGCTCGTAGTCCCGATTTAAAGCTTAAAGCTTAAACCGGTGTTTACCGGATTAGTAGAAGTTATCTCACAAAAAATGGGCGTGGCACGCCCACTGGTATACCATACCATATAATGAGGTGTTTGTTGAGAAAATCGGTGTTTTACATGAGTTAATATATCAATATATCAAAATTCAATTCACAAAATTCACTTCGATAGATGTGAGTGCAGGGTATATGAGCTTCGGTCAGGCCGAAGTTAACGCTCTTACTTGTTTCTGTGTCAAATAACTAATTAACCCATATAATTATTTTATAATTAAGAGAAGTAAGAACCTCGACTGTTAAGTCATATTTTTTCACTAGTATCGGTGCAGAATTTTAAGAGAAAATGCATGTTAATGCTCCCAGTCACGTAAGTACAAAGCTCTTTTTGAATTCTGCTGTAATGTAAAGTCTTTTTGCATAGCGGTCTTCCTGCGTGGCGGATTTCGGCCGCGGCAAGGATTATAACCCTCAATCAACAAAATCCTCTCATTAATGTAAAGTATTTTCGCCGACAGGGTCTTCCTGCGTTGCAGTTTTCGGCCGCGGTAAAAATTATAACCCTCAATCAACAAAATCCTCTCCGTAATGAAATGTCTTTTTGCATACAGGGTCTTACTGTATTAAATACTAAATAATATACTAAATTAAATACTATTTTGGGATTATATTTGGGGATATAAGATAATCTTTTTATATAAAAATTCAGCCTGCGTTTGTTTCTGCTCGCAAAACTCTAAAAGAAGTCGGCCGATTGACTTAACATTTGCAAAGTTTGTTACTTAGGTTGGGAAGATGGTTTGTAGCAGGTTTGGCCCCGATAAGTTGCGCCACAATAACGTTTTTATATTACTGGGTCGATTGAGCTCATATTCATACCATATGCAAGAAAGATTTGTAGGCGCTTAATTATACATACAATGACACTATAATCTAAAATTGAGTATATAATAAAATATTTTTGATACATTTTTGATAAATAAAATGTAAATATTAAAATATTTTGAATTAATTTTTTTTAAGTCAGGCATACATATGTCGATAAAATATTTGAGAAGTGGAAAATACATACATATGTATGTAAATTGTAAATTTTTCTAAAACGTTTTTATCAGGTTGCTTTTTTCATGTTCGGCACAAATTTCAGACTAACATCCCACGCCCACTCAAGTCGTAAATTAGGCCTTTTCAAAATGTCCACCGATATTGATTTTAAACTACTTCCCGATGGCCTACCGCCTTATTACACGGTGACGCTTGGCCTATGCGTCAAATGTATTTTGTTGTTTGAGAGAGTCAGAGCAAAACTTTGCTCTCACGTAGGTCAAACAGTGTTTTTTTATTAAAAATAGTTGGAAACGCAGAGATTAGGATCAAAACTACTAAGTTTCCTTACAAGGTGTAGTCTTATTTTTACAACTCAAACTCTCTTAGTTCGGAAAAAACTCTTAAGAATTAATGGCGATGTAAGTTCTAATTTATTTTTTTCTTAATATTATTTTAACTGACCTAAATTTTATCAACAGAAAAATATGCTTTTCTCAAAAAATTTTTTCTGCATACATATATTCAAAAAAGTTTTGTAGTAAATAGTGTGAGTTCCAACTTCCAGTAATCAAAGAACACGACTGCTATGTTTCAGTATTTATTTGGAACTAAACTATAATAATAAGAAATGTGTACGAAGTCTGTTTGAAACCTATCGCGAATTTTTAATTCTCGCGGGTTACGTATATTCGATTTTCAATTTTTTTGTGGCGTTATGTTGGTACTAATGTCCCTGTTGGTACTTATGCTGACAAGTTCGGCCACTTTAAATGTTCAGTTAATTTTTAACAGCTATATTGCTTAGACGTGTTTTGGCTCGTCTTCGATTTTTGCCTATTCCATAAAATGGATCAAAGAATCTGTATCAAATTTTAAGTATTAATTCATTTATTTCAATCAATCATTTACAAGAGTTGTTCAAAAAAGATCTCTAGACCTTGTATAATGTACCAATAACAGAATAAAAAAAACTAACAAGCATCTGACTAAAATACAGAGCTAGAACTATTACACTTATCAGATACCTTACTCCATCTGCACCACACTACAGCCAGATGCAAGCCAGGAAAAAACTGTGACAAATGTGAATCAACACACAAAACATCGCTACATGACTCGCTATGAGTACCTAACATTAACCGTAACCTAAAAACGCCTAACTGTCGATCGAGCCGCTATAGTTTTTGTTGGACTGGCCCAGCTAATAAATCTGATTCAGGAAGCAAACAACCTGACTTTTAAAGCGAGGCGTTCCCGCTTTGGCTGGAACGTTCCCTCGTCAGCGAACGGTACCTTGGTAGAATGAGGTTCGCTGAACGGACTGAGGTACCATGTATAAGCTTATCAAAAAATTAGGCGTAATAATGCTCTGAGCATTAAAATGACCAATATTAAAAAATCCCCCTCTACTAGCGAGTACCTCCTTTAAAACAGAACTGTCAGTAGCGGCTCTACCACCCAGGCTATCCATCATGATTAATCATAGGAACCCAACCTACGCCAACCACGACAATTTCGCAGCTAAAAAACAAAAAAGCGATTGGAGTACTAGCACAAGCACCTAGTGCAATGCGGAACATTAGGAATAAGCTTAAGTTAGGAGTTAAGCTTAATAATGCTTACGCTAAACTAAGAATAATAGTAACAATTAAAACTAATTTCATACTCTCACAAGGAGACCTGCTCACTAAAAAGAATAAGTTGAAGAATTTGTAAATGTATATTAAGGTTCATGCGTTGGAGAAAACTCCAAATCTAAAGACTAAAATTAAGAACAATAGGAAAGCACAATATGCCTCAGAGAGATAAAAATAACAATCATAAGAGACTATTTATAAAAATCAAGCAAATGGCAACAATAGCAAATATTTATAAATTTAAGAAAAAAGGAAAAATAGATAACCAAAAAGAAACAAAAAGTACTTGTATACTGATAAAACTAAGACAAATCTTCAAGTCTCTGTATAAAAACACGGTCCTCATATTTGCCACTCCTGTGAAGTTGGCATCCTGCGAATTGGCATGTTAACTGAGTTAACATAGCTCTGTTAATAACAGCGGCGAATATGTTAACAACAGAGGTTTAACAGAGAAAGTTAACAGAAAACTTTATTTAACAGACACTTAACAGAAATATAGTCTTTAGTTACCAGAAACAAGCAATAGAGGGCTCTTACTTAACAGAAATTATTGACCGATGTTATTTAATTGTACAACCAATCACTGTAATAACATGCAGTCAACATTTTCCTAGTTTCTCGTTATTTTTGAAATATATAAATATGAAATGAAAATAAATGTAAATAAATGAAAAAAAGAATAAAAAAATAAAATAATATTATCAAAAGTTTAATAATAATATTAAACTAATAATTAATAAAATCAAAATGATGGTGATGATTAAAATGGTTATGATAATAATGACGATGGTGAAAATCATTATGAAAATTATGATAATGATAATAAGATGATAATGAAAATGATGACGATGATGATGATGATAATGGTAATATTATGATAATGATGATGATAATGATAATAATGATTATAATGATAATGATGGTAATTATTATGATAATGATGATGGTTATAATGATAATGATGATTATAATGATTAATGATAATGATGAAAATAATTATAATAATTATAATAATTATGATGAAAATGATGATGATAATTATAATTATAATGATAATGATGCTGATGATGATGATAATGATGATAAAAATTATGATGATCATGACGATCACAATGATGATTATGAAAATGAGAGAAATTATTGATTCTGTGTTTGCCAGGATTTTAGGTACATAGTTTGTAGTTTGGATAAAATAATTACGCCTACCGAAAGAATGAGAAGTTCTTCTTTAAACGCGGGGTTAAACGTTAATTTTTTTTTAATTTGATGGTGACTTTTCAGTATAATTTATATCAATGATAATTTTTTACTATTAAATTTTTTATGTAATAAAAATAAATTGTTTTTGTTTTATAAAAATGTAATATGGATTTCATTATTACCTTTTTGCATTGTACGGTTTTTGGGGGAGAATATTTAGACTTTTTCAAATGCCACAATTTTTTAAAGTTGAGGAAAATAAGTCGCATAAAGGAGGTATCTACCGTGTAAAAAAGAGTTGGGTGTATATTATTTTAAAAAGATAATTATAAATTGTATTTTACGCACGCGTCTTATAAAATAGCAATAAAACCCAAAAACGCATTAGAGCAGTTGCAGTTTTACAAAAAATGTGGTCACAGTTTCTTCTCTATAAAAACTACAAATATAATTTATGCGTGTTGCCACCTATTTAAATGTCTTCCAGGCATTCTTACGAATCAATAGAGACCACTTTTGTCAATTTCGTATCTCTACGATTTCTGCAATATGCACAGGATGCTGAAGCCATTTTGTTAACAGTGGTCACAGTTTCTCCTCTATAAAAACTACAAATATAATTTATGCGTGTTGCCACCTATTTAAATGTCTTCCAGGCATTCTTACGAATCAATAGAGACCACTTTTGTCAATTTCGTATCTACGATTTCTGCAATATGCACAGGATGTGAAGCCATTCCGTTAACAGTGGTCATAGTTTCTCCTCTATAAAAACTAAAAATATAATTTATGCGTATTGCCACCTATTTAAATGTCTTCCAGGCATTCTTACGAATCAATAGAGACCACTTTTGTCAATTTCGTATTTCTACGATTTCTGCAATATGCACAGGATGCTGAAGCCATTTTGTTAACAGTGGTCACAGTTTCTCCTCTATAAAAACTACAAATATAATTTATGCGTGTTGCCACCTATTTACATGTCTTCCAGGCACTCTTACGAATCAATAGAGACCACTTTTGTCAATTTCGTATTTCTACGATTTCTGAAATATGCACAGGATGCTGAAGCCATTCTGTTAACAGTGGTCATACTTTCTCCTCTATAAAAACTACAAATATAATTTATGCGTGTTGCCACCTGTTTACATGTCTTCCAGGCATTCTTACGAATCAATAGAGACCATTTTTGTCAATTTCGTATCTCTACGATTTCTGCAATATGCACAGGATGCTGAAGCCATTTTGTTAACAGTGGTCACAGTTTATCCTCTATAAAAACTACAAATATAATTTATGCGTGTTGCTACCTATTTACATGTCTTCCAGGCATTCTTACGAATCAATAGAGACCACTATTGAGACCACTTTTGTTTTTGATTCTTAATATTATTGCAATCCTAAGAGGATTTTTTGTGAGTGTGCAAAAGTAAAAATTAACTTGCGATCATTGCAAAAACAATACAAGTCATATTTTTCGATTAGGACTAAAAATTCTGTTAGTACGTACATCTAAAACAAGTACATATAAAGTGTAAAAAAATTTTCAACAAAAAATATGAGTCAATATACATATATATTTTTTTTGCAATTACCGATTCAATTGTCTTCTTAAACTTTTATTAATAATAATAGGTAATGAGTTAATGAATTTTAATAAAATTTTATGAAGCGTATAGAACTCACAATTTTAACCCTTTCATTTATTTTAATGCGGTCGTCGCTCCCATCTTTAAACATCTCTGATTTTTACTAGTTACGTATGAGATATGCTTATGTACGAGTATATCAAATGAAATCGCTAAAACGAGAACATATATTCGTCATATTCACTATACTCCTCGTTATTTGCTGAATCGTAAAATAACTAATAGAGGGCGCTGAGAAACGCATGGTCTCTAGAGTGGACGTCAGACAGAACGCTATTTACGCGCCGGGAAATTTACGCCCGGTTGTATTACACAGAAATCCCATAAGCACGTCAGACAGAGAAAAAACGTTGTTTACTTTCGCGGCGTATAGATTTCCTCGTCGCGGTGCGTTGTGAAAATTTACAAAATGTCCTAGTTGTGTTAGTGTTTTGTGAGTGTATGAGTACAGTTCTACAATTTTCGGAGATGCTAGAGAGTTGAGATTATCAGTTATCGTTAGACAATTGAAACTCTAAAGGAAAAATTTGTAAAAAATTGGTATTTTCTACAAATATGGCATCTTGCTATCCACGCAAGATACACGCGGTTAATTTGTTTACCTTAGTAGCGATTCGCGCACTATTTGACCACTAATTCGCAGCGCGATAATTACGCCCCGTATCGCGCAGCGTATATCGCGTTCTGTCTGACGTCGGCTTAAAGGCTCAGTTTCATAGAGTCCGTTTGCGTGCGTATCCGTCAGAAATCTATTACAACTACAACAATTGTTGTTGTAAACGCACGGACTCTATGAAACTTATCCCAGTTGTATCCTTGTGTTTGCGCAGCTCTTGAACGGATTCTATGAACTTGAAAACTTGAAAATTTTCTGTTCCGTCGCTATCCGTAGGACGGATCTATTACGAATCTACATTCTGAGTATAAATACACTAAGTATTTATTTTTACAGAGCCCTTAATAAACAATTACATAAAATTTGTTTGATATCTTCGAACTTGTCTCCGAATATTAATTTTTTCCTTTGCACCTACTACTTGTAGGAAACAAAAATTGACAGAAACCATTCTGACTAATCAGAGCTGGGAAAATCAGTTCTATTCTTATTCCAAGTGAATTCCTCAGGAATTTAGACTTTGGAGAAAAGTCCCACTTGCGCAAAAGATAAAAACCCCTGTGTGACCACTTTGAAGGGGCGGCACCCACCCCTCACCATTTTAAAAATCTGTTTCGCGTTGCTTCCTATCGATTGGTGCAAAAAAGAATTGTGGGTAAAAAAACCACCGTGTAACCACTTTAGGGGTAAAATAATTTTTTATCAAAATCTTTTACTTCGGTCGGAAAAAATATCGGGTTCGTGCTTTCTCATATCCATAAAATAACGAGTAAATAAAAAATCGTATACTCGTTGATAAACATCAGTGACTTTTCGCCGCAAATTAATAAGAACAGAGAGTTAAGAGAGCTCTGGTAGTTGAATTCGCAGGATGCTGAGTTTCTGAATTCGCAGGATGCTAACTTCACACGGTATATTTGCCAACTTTCTTGATTACAAACAACTGTCTTCTCCTTACAAATGCACCATCAACTCTTCTATCGACTTTCAACTCCTTGGCTCTCTTGAACAGCCTCTGCATATATGGCGTTAGGTTTTCACCGATATAACCGCAATACGACACCAGCAGCAGTAACAATATTACACAGCAGCAGTTTTTCCTTCTTGAGATACGCTTTAAACACCCTATCACGTATGTATGTCCAAGTTAGAGAAGGTTACCAAGACAAAATCCCTTCTTTTAGCCAGCCTCAAGCTACATTCGCACTGCGACATTCAACTCCAAGAGAATCGGCCAGATCGGTGATAAATTTAATAAGGTTAGAATCAGGGACTGCATCAGTCATCCCGTTCACCATTATATCCAGCCTCCTAAAAAGTCGCTCTAGCCTTTCCACCTCCACTGTTAAGTCCTGCTGCGCACACCTGGACAGCCATTAACTCCGGCCATTCGATTTTTACCAATAATTTGGGCATGAGACGGGTCGCCGCGAAATTCGTAGCATAATTGCTCAATTTCGACCTAAAACAGCATCGCATCAACATTGCTAAGGAGATGTTGAACTCTATCCGCGACGACCCAAATTTGCTCCAGAGGGTCATAACTGGTGACGAATCACAACTGGTTTATGGTTATAACGTGGAAACCAAAGTTCAATCATCCCTATCGGCATGATTGGAAAAAATCGAAGACGAGCCAAAACACGTCCAAGCAAAATAGCTGTAAAAAATGAACTGAACACTGAAAGTGGCCGAACTTGTCAGCATAAGACATGACTACCAACATAACGCTAAAAAATTTTAAATCGAATATGCGGGAATTCAAAATTCGCGATACTTTTTGAACAGACCTTGTATAAAGAGAAAAGAAAACGTAATCGCCGATGGTCTAAGTAGGCTAAGTTATGAGGCATCAAATAGTGAAATCTACACGAATTGTTTGACGAACACGCGAACACAGTGCATAGCGTGGAAAGCGATGATACTGACTACATTAAAATAACAGAACAGCCTATTAATATATTTAAAAATCAAATATTTATCCAATTGTCAAAATGCCAGTTCTTGTAAAACAAAAATTATATTCAAAAGTAGAATTCGACAAATCTTAAAGGTAATCGATAAAGATAGTCTCTTAAATTTTATGCGAGAAAACTGCTTGCAAAAGGACTCGTAGTAGTTTTTTGCCAAAGCATTGAATTATACAAATCTTTGTACATCAAATGTTTTGTCCTTTATCGTTCTTAGCAATAAAGACGATATCCATAAAAATGTGTATAAAGCAATAGTAGTATACAATAATACGATTCACACTACTACTAATAACCGAGCAATTAAAATCAAACTTGTTTATATAAGATATAGCCAATAGAGAAAAGCTTTTACAGTTAATAGAAAAAGACACATATTAGAAATAATCATAGAGGTAATAACGAAGTTTATAAAGAATTAAAAAAATTACTTCTAACCACAATTACAGAAGGAAATCCAAAAATACATGAACAGTTGCGAAATATGTAAACTTGCAGAATTTGATAGGTCCCTAATAAAGCACAGTTTAAACATTACGCCTACCCCACAAAAACACAATGACAGAATTCATTTAGATATATGGTATCCATAGCGGGGGACGATGTATCTGACAGGCATAGATAAACTAACGAAATACGCAACTGCTTACTACTTAGAAGACTTGGGTATTAATACTGAAAGCACTCAAGCAGAATCCAGTATTTAGGCAAGCCAAACTTACTAATAATTGACAATGAACTAGACACTGCTGTAGTTAAAGGGACAAGGCACTGCATTTTTAAAGGGACAAGAGATAAACTTTTATACAACAGCGGATTTGAAAACTGGAAATGCGGATGTAGAAAGGTTACATGGTACTCTTAACGAACATACACGACTTTTTAATGCAGACCTAAATAATAAAGACGATATCCATGAAAATGTGTATAAAGCAATAATAATATACATAAATAGGGGAAGTGTGTCTAAAATGATCCCTCCAGGTCAAATGATCCTCCCCTTTTTCTCTTAATCTATTTGCGCCATCTAGACAAATCCATATTCAAACACTCCGTAGTGATGTATTAAGCCAATACACAAAACTCCAGGAAGACTGCTAGATGGAGTTGTGGTTTACAGAAGAAAATTCAAATTTGCATGGTTTGATCTAGTAACATGGTCTGCTTAGACTACTCAAATTTTCCTAGCGAAACGGCCATTTACTTTGCAGTCTTACCCGTGAGTTTGTCAAAAATTTGAGTGCTTGTTAGTGCCATTAAGGAAACTAATAAGTTGAAAACAAAAAATTTTATTTTATTAAAAAAGTATTTAAAAAATTATTCCCCTGGGATCATTTTACCCCAAGCCCGGTACAAAATGATCCTTTGGTAAAGTCTTCGGAAAACTAATTTTGCATAAAACCACAAATTTATTTTGTATTGATTGGTATGCAAATACATAGCGAAATTAGTAAACTAAATGACAATAACAAATTTTTCCCTAATAGCACTAGTTTCGGTACTGAAAATTCAATTCTCCCTTAGGGGGATCATTTTAGACACACTTCCCCTACGATTCACACTACTACTAATAACCGACCAATCGGTCTTTTAAATAATATAATTTCACATGAAGTATCTAAACTTTTAAAAACGGTACATGAGAAAAAAACTAAACGAATAAATATGTTAAATCAGAGAACTAATAGGAAACGGATGCTTTTGGCAACAACATTGTTGTTTTGGCTCTTAAACCAGCTATTCCTTTATCAGACTTTTTGTATGCTGATCGGTTAGCAGTCGGCACTTTAACCAACTACTAACGGATGTGGGTGATGGGTTAGCAGTTGGCACTTTAACCAACTACTAAAGTAGTTGGATACTACTAAACCTTATCAATGAAAATTACATAAAGCGATTAGTTATATGTACGTATTAATTATACATAAAACGATTAATTATACAACACAAATAGCGCTCGTATGTCAAAACTTTCTGAGTACGTATAACCTCAAAAATGTCCAACTTTACGATAGAGCTGTCAGTTGACAGATTGCAACACTAGGGTTGCCAAATCCCGAAACATAAAAGGCAACCCTCGTAACAATTAATAAAATATAAACAAGGTCATATACCCTACACCCGCATCTGACGAAGTGATAAAAAGTTGGCGCTTAACACCCACTCACTTTTTATTTACAGGGAGTACATTTTGATCTATTAACTTATCTACAACACCACTTTTCCTACCAAACACCTCATTATATGGTATAGTATATAGTGGGCGTGTCACGCCAATTTTTTAGAGTATATTTTAGTCCAAGTTGGTGGACTCGCTAATAACATTTTGGCTGAAAATTCGCTCTACAAGCTAAAAAATTGAGCTGTAAGCACGAATGAGTATTTGCTATAAAAAGTATGAGTATTTGCTATAAAAAGTAGGCGTGGCACTTGTCCGATTTTACCCATTTTCGAATATTCGTACCAAATTTCATGACGATACCTCCATTCGTTATTGTCGTACATATATCCAGGGCGTTCCGCATAAGATGCATTAAAAGTTTAGGACGTGTAGGTTAAGTCGAGACGAAGAAAATATCATATCGCGGGAAGGGGCAGTTTTCCCTAGTTTAGGCGCTGGAGGGGTTTTTCTAAAAGAACGTCTTCAAATCACACAAAAAAATCTCAAAAAATCTCATAAGGGAAACACTTATATAATTTTTGTTTCCTCTTCTCAAAAACCAAATAAATCCAACCTTTAAATACTTCTAAAATTAGATTTCTGGATGAAATAATTTTTGAGAAAATTAATGTCAAATTTGAAATTTTCAAAACAAATTTCGAAAAACAATGTTGGTCGCAATTTTTTTTATTTTTATTTTACATAAATAAGTATACTTTTTTCTGATCCCGTAGTTCTCTGATAAGTTCTACAAAAATGTTTCAAACAGAACGGATCTATGTCTTATAGTTCTTGAGAAAATTAAGAAGTACGACATATACTTCCCTCCTAAAAACACTTTTTGCCTCTAAAGTGCAATCACTAAACACTGCAATCAGGTGTACGGAGTTTTCTGCGGCACGACTTGCCGATATCCGATCCCGCTGAAATTATAGATATATAGTTTTCTTATCACATATAAAAATTTGGGATGATGAAAAAAGTCTCACAAAGTTTGTTTACCCCTATAGCTAATGTACATACATATGTGGCATGTATGCAGGTGGTATGCCCTTTACAATGTAAGCCCTTCACATTACTCCTCCATCGCTAGCATAAGCAGTCCCTGCTAATTCAAAATTAAAATAATGTTTAATTAATTATTTTATTTGTTTATTTTTTTTCCTTTACGTTTTTCATTTTACTTGTGATTTATATATTTTGTTAAATTTATTATCATTAGATACTAAATAATATAAAGATAAAAAAAAGGTAACAATAAATAAAGATTTCGATTTACTATATCTATTATTATTTACAACTAGCTGCCCGTTGCCGAAGCGAAGCGAGGCCTAGCGTCGCGGTGTTACCGTCAGTCACGGTGTTACCGTCAGTCGAGGTGTTTCCGTCAGTAACGATGTTACCGTCAGTCACGATGTTACCGTCAGTCACGGTGTTACCGTCAGTCACGATGTTACCGTCAGTCACGGTGTTACCGTCAGTCACGGTGTTACCGTCAGTCACGGTGTTACCGTCAGTCACGGTACTACCGTCAGTCACGGTGTTACCGTCAGTCACGGTGTTACCGTCAGTCACGGTACTACCGTCAGTCACGGTGTTACCGTCAGTCAGGGTGTTACCGTCAGTCAGGGTGTTACCGTCAGTCACGGTGGTTCCGTCAGTCACGGTGTTACCGTCAGTCAGGGTGTTACCCTCAGTCACGGTGTTACCGTCAGTCAGGGTGTTACCGTCAGTCAGGGTGTTACCGTCAGTCACGGTGGCTCCGTCAGTCACGGTGTTACCGTCAGTCACGGTGTTACCGTCAGTCACGGTGTTACCGTCAGTCACGGTGTTACCGTCAGTCACGGTGTTACCGTCAGTCACGGTGTTACCGTCAGTCTCGGTGTTACCGTCAGTCAGGGTGTTACCGTCAGTCACGGTGTTACCGTCAGTCACGGTGTTACCGTCAGTCACGGTGATACCGTCAGTCACGGTGTTACTGTCAGTCACGGTGATACCGTCAGTCACGGCCGTGCCACGCCTATTTTAACCATTTATTGTGACTATTTTTGGTAGTTTCAGACCGTGCCACGCCCATTTTAACCATTTAGGGGGCGGAATTCTTGAAAATGTGTTCTCATTGCACATCTACGTCATAAGGCCAATCACCATACAAAATTTCAGCTTCGTGGGCCTGGTAGTATTAAAATTATGACTATTTTTTGTCGTTTCAGACCGTGCCACGCCCCTTTTAACCATTTAGGGGGCGGAATTCTTGAAAATGTGTTCTCATTGCACATCTACGTCATAAGGCCAATCACCATACAAAATTTCAGCTTCGTGGGCCTGGTAGTATTGAAATTATGACTATTTTTGGTCGTTTCAGACCGTGCCACGCCCCTTTTAACCATTTAGGGGACGGAATTCTTGAAAATGTGTTCTCATTGCACATCTACGTCATAAGGCCAATCACCATACAAAATTTCAGCTTCCTGAGCCTGTTAGTATTAAAATTATGGCCATTTTTTGTCATTTCAGACCCCTTTTAACCACATAGGGGACAGAGGTCCCCCTTTGGGGGAATAATTTTGGTCCAGAAATTTTCGCGGGAATGCGCACAACAACATGTCCAAGATTCATCCCAATCGGATGGCCGGTTTAGGAATCCATAAAGGACACACACACACACACATACATTCATTTTTATATATATAAGAAGAAGATTGTGCAAATCCAGAAATGCAAAATGTCACTTGTTTTTTTTTTTTTGTTAATTCAATGCTTCTAGCGGTCATCGCACCTCCAATGCTTCTAGCGGTCATCGCACCTCCAATGCTTCTAGCGGTCATCGCAACGGTAACATAATGCCGTCCAGCTGCAGAAATTTCTGCTGGCAGCGCTGTAAGCAGCACGCAAAGCTCACAGAATGTGGTGACCTGCAATTCTGCATTTGAAAAGTTCTGGTACAATATTTGCACCTTTTTTAATCATTGTTTTTATGCACTCTTTTTATACCCTACACCCGAAGGGATGGGGGTATATTCACTTTGTTCTTCCGTCTGTAACGCATTAAAGGAGGCGTGGCAGGTATAGAAAAGTATATATATTCTGGTTTAGAATCACCTCCTAAGTCGATTTAGCCCTGTCCGTCCGTCTGTGGAAATCACGATTACAGGAGAGCGAATGGAGGTATCGCCATGAAATTTGGTACGAATATTCCTTGTTATCCTACGCTATTTGGTATTGAAAATGGACCAGTGCCACGCCTACTTTTTATAGCAAATATGCACTCATTCGTGCTTACAGCTCAATTTCTTAGACAATACATGCCGACTTTTATTAAGGTTGATTTTAGTCGCATGGGGATAGCACCGCCGATAATCTTCTAGTACTTACAAAATTAAATTTTTATTATTTTTTTTAACTCTCAGCAAGAACTAAAGTAGAAACACTTGCTGTTGTCAATGGCAGTGAGTATAGTTACAGTTACGGTACACTTGTGCCGTGGTTTAGTTTTTAAACTTTGCCTTAAATGCGGCACGGGTTCCCGGTATCCAATTTCGCTAAAAATTGGTACGTATAATTTTATCATTACGTGTCATAATTAAAAAGGGTGAGACCAGCAAAAATCGGAAGTCGAAAAATAAGGACCACCCTAATATACATACATGTTTACATGCCATATTGCAACGAATAGACTTACAATAGTAATAAGAGAAATTAGAGTAAGAGTAAGAGAAATTGTAAGAAGAAAACTGGAAGTAAGGTTAAGCATGTAATAAAGAAACTTAGTTCTAAGACAGAAAATAACGAATGCGTTTGTCTAATAAGGGAACATAACTATATGCCTACAGTTGGTATAGTTGACATATGCGAGTACACGTTGGCAGTAGTTGGGGAAAAAGTATTCGTCGTCGATCTTCAGTTCCTTCGAAATATCGTGACTGCTCGACTGACGGCCTTCTTGAACCTTAGCCATAATTTCATCGACTTTTTCGGTGATAGATCGACCAGAGCGAGGATCATCTTTCACTTCGAAATTCCCAGAACGACAGCGAGCGAACCATTTTCTGCCATTTGATTGGGATACAGTACCTTCGCCATAAACACCACAAATCTTTTCAAATGCCTGTGCAGCATTCTTTCTTTTGTCGTAGTAAAATTATAAAATATAGTGTATTTTTTTAGAAATTTTACTCATCTTTGCTTCGGAATAACTTTTAACACGACGCACCAATCCCAATAATATTCATAAATTATCAGCCGATTTATTACCTGTTAAGAAAAAAAAAAGTAATCAGATGCAACTAACCGTTTCAAAGTTCTGATACTTTGCAGAAGTGTCTTCTCACTTAGGCGATGATAAAAACGTCGAATACTTTTTCCCAACCACAATTTGTTCCAAGATTGGGTAAATTGGAGATTAGGTAAATAAACTTTTCTGAAGTAATAAGATTAATCTGTATGTGCTTTTAAAAAAGCTCATTGAACTCGTTTGTGACCAAAGATATTTAAACACTTGTTAATCGTTTATTAATAGAAATCAAATTATATTATTAATTTTATTACAACAGTTTCTATAATTATATTTTTAGCGTAGCTGATCTATATCTGTACGTACACAGCAGCAATTGCCGAGAATAATGTCAAGTCGCAAACATCCAACAGCATTATCACGAATGAAGCAAGATTATATTCGTCTCAAAAGAGATCCATTGCCTTATATAACAGCTGAGCCGTTGCCGTCCAATCTGTTAGAATGGCATTATGTTGTCAAAGGCCCAGAAGATTCACCATATCATGGTGGATACTATCATGGTACACTGGTCTTTCCTAGAGAATTTCCCTTTAAACCACCATCTATATACATGCTAACGCCCAATGGTCGATTCAAAACAAATACTAGATTGTGCCTTAGCATATCAGGTAGTTATAATATATATATATATATATATATATATATAAAAAGGCAAACATATATGTATATATGTATATATACATTTGTTTGTGTATACATATTTATGTGTACAGTTTGTTCCTTATAAGATGCATCAAAAAGTTAGTGCAAGTTGAGTGGATAAAAAAAAGGGTTATTTACCCCCGTTTAGGAGCTATAGGGAATTTTCTAAAAAAATACTTCAAATCGAAAAAAATTCTGCAAAAATAACGGAACAATTTTGACGATTTCTGCTACCTGTTTAACAAAAATAACTGCTTAATATGCTTTTGGAATTAAGTTCGTAGCTTAAACAGTTTTCGAGAAAATTTGTCAACATTTAAAAAAAAAAGAAATTGGATAAAAAAAATTTTCGGGTCCATTTTCAAAAAAATACCTGAAAAAACATATTTTTTTGCAATTGCAAACTTCTCTTATAAATTCTAAATCAAATACTTTAAACCGAAAGGATCTATGTCTTATAGTTTTTGAGAAAATTGAATTTTAGGAAATAGATTTTTCTTCCAAAGCACATTTTTTGCGTCAAAACTGAGAAACTGTACTTTCTTTATTTACTTTCTTTATTTATTTATTTCATCTCATCTACCAGGCAAAGACCTTTACAGATTACAAAAGCAATTCTTATTACATATTCTAGAACAAATTCTTATAACTAAGCAAACCCAAACACTGGAAGAAACAGTTCTTTTAAATACCTCTCTCTTAATGCTAAGGTCGATGTGATTGGCACCTGTATTCCAAAAGTTTAAGCACTTCTCTAAAGGCTCATTAGACCATAATTTGTCCTATGAAAGTTTAGAGAAAACAAAGACAGCTCACGCAGATTACGGGCTGGTGCATAGAAAGGCAGAAGGGACAATAAAGGAGGTGAATCGAGTTTTCCATAAATTAAGTCTTTTACAAATGCTCAAGATCCAGTAACTGGCACCGGGTGTTGTATGGAGGCATGTTATCAGAAGAAAATAATCGACGCAACGTGAAGCGCGTTACTCTTTTCTGAATTTTTTCACTGCGATTAACATCAACCTTGTAAAATGGACCCCATATAATGCTGCAGTATTCAAGTAGGGATCTGACTGAAGCAACATACATCATTTTCAGCGTATGAGGATCAAGGATAGGAAGGATTGAGAATTTGCTTTAGATAATATATAGTCCCTGTGGACATTAAATGAGAGCTTGGCATCAATAAATACGCCAAGATCTTTAGCTCCATTAACCCTCTGAAATAGATTGTCGGTACCATATGTATAATCATAAAGGATTGAATTAAGTTTACGAGATAGTGAGAAACTGTAAACAGTTGTACGTAAAAAGTGCTCCTTAGGAGAAAAGTATGTTTCGTAATTTTCAAGAGTTTTTTATTCGATTTAAAGTATTTTTTTTAGAAAATTTCCTCCAGCTCCTAAACGGTGGAAAACTCCCCAACCCGTCCCATACGATTTTTTCTTGTCTCAATCCAACAGAAACGCTCTATCCTTTTGATGCATCTTATGCGGAATACCAATATTCCGTACGGGCATTTGTATTTGTGTATTATATGTGTTTATAATTATTGAACGCTTTCAATAAAAATTCCGTTTTAAATGCATTTACTATACGGAGTTCCGCTTCCTAGCATACTGTTTATGTTAAGAATGATTTTTATACCCTACACCCGAAGGGATGAAGGTATATTCACTTTGTTCTTCCATTTGTAACGCATTAAAGGAGGCGTGGCAGGTATAGAAAAGTATATATATTCTAGCTCAGAATCACCTCGTGATTTGATTTAGCCATGTCCGTCCGTCTGTCTGTCTGTCTGTCCGTCCGTCTGTGGAAATCACGATTACAGGAGAACGAATAGAGGTATCGTCATGAAATTTGGCACGAATATTCTTTGTTATCCTACGCTGTTTGTTATTGAAAATGGGACCAGTGCCACGCCTACTTTTTATAGAAAATATGCACTCATCCGTGCTTTTAGCTCAATTTATTGAGTTGTAGACCAAATTTTCAGCTAAAATTTTATTTGCGAGTCCACCATCTTAGACTAAAATATACTCTCAAAAATGGGCGTGACACGCCCACTTATATACTATACCATATAATGAGGTGTTTGGTAGAAAAAGGGGTGTTGTAGATGAGTTAATAGATAAAAATTTGCTCCCTGTAAATTAAAAAAAAGTAGGTGTCACCCGCCCACTTTTTATCACTTTGTCAGATGCGGGTGTAGGGTATATGAGCTTCGGCCAGGCCGAAGATAACACTCTTACTTGTTTATATAAAATTTTTTTGCTTTACCAGATTGAAGTATTGTTTAAATATAAAGCTCGTCAAAGTACGAGTAGTTATCGATTTCTAGAATATTCAAATTTAGCCAATTTAAGTAAAAACTACTTGAATAATATTTGTTATTGCTTTCATAGACTCTTAATTATAATAATTACATATTATCAAAGAACATGAAATGTAAAAAACGCGTATCTTATATCACCGAAATTTTTGCATAAGGATTGTGACATCATAACCCGAGGTTGCTGTTTAGATGACGAGCTGCTATCGTAATGCATATACAGGTATCCCTCCTATAACACGGTAGATACGTTCCTACAAAGTCCCGTGTTGTGCGAAACCGTGTTATATGAGACTAGAAGCCAGTACAAAAAAGGGGGTTCTGTTCCAAAAGCTACTAAAAAAAGTTACATTAAAAGTTACTTTAATTTTATTTAAGTAACTTCATGTTTATTAGGAAACAAAACAAAAATATACATTTAATTTGATTTAATATAAACTTAATTTAATAATATTCTTCGTCATCGCTGCTCAGTACAATTAAACGAGAACGTTTGTCTGGTTGAACAATATTACCTTAACTTTTTGAACTTTCTTCTAGATTTTGTGCGCCTTCTGTCCGTTTAAAAAAATCTATAAGTTGGCTTTGCTTGCTTGCCCTTACAAGCCCATTGTGAATTGTATAATATGGTGATAAGCAATTTTGCAGGTCCCTTTTGAATTTTAAGCTTCTTTCAGATGAAGGGTCTGCACTCAAGCAAAAAAATTTTAGTTTTTTTGCTAAGAATAGACCTTCTTGTAATTTTTTTATTGTAAAATTATTAATTTTATAAAATTAAAAAATTATAAAATTAAAATTTTACAAAATTATTAATTCAATAAAATTATTAATTTTACAATCTTCACTTAAAAAATAAAAAATTAGGCTGATTGCTATCCACGAAGTAAACTCCTGCATCACAAAATATGTACTCAAGTTTAATAGGTAAAAAAATACATCTAGGCATAGTGTAACGAACCTTACTCCTGGGTAAAGACTCAGTCGAGTCCAGGATTCGTCCAGAAAACTTATTTCTTTAGGACGCAGTTGCTTTTAACGGTTTTTTCTATTTGTTCAATCTTTATATTTATTTTTACATACAATTATAATACACAGAAATTATAATACATTATAACTCATGGGGATTGTGACTGGTTTCCTTGTCGCTGACCGGGGGAGTGAAAACTCCACAGACCGGTTTCCTTGTCGGTGACCGGGGGAGTGAGAACTCCGCAGACCGGTTTTCCTCGTTGTTGACCGGGGGAGTGAAAACTCCACAGACCGATTTCCTCGTCGCTGACCGGGGGAGTGAAAACTCCACAGACCGATTTCCTTCTCGGTGACCGGGGGAGTGAGAACTCCTCAGACCGGCTTCCTTGTCGCTGACCGGGGAAGTGAAAACTCCACAGACCGGCGTCCTTGTCGCTGACCGGGGGAGTGAAAACTCCACAGACCGATTTCCTTCTCGGTGACCGGGGGAGTGAGAACTCCTCAGACCGGCTTCCTTGTCGCTGACCGGGGGAGTGAAAACTCCACAGACCGGTTTTCTTCGTTGCTGACCGGGGGAGTGAAAACTCCACAGACCGGTTTTCTTCGTTGCTGACCGGGGGAGTGAAAACTCCGCAGACCGGTTTCTTCGTTGCTGACCGGGGGAGTGAAAACTCCACAGACCGACTTCCTCGTCGCTGACCGGGGGAGTGAAAACTCCGCAGACCGGGGACGCGAAGAAAATCTCTGGACCTAGAAACTCAAACTTTATAATACTTGCCGCTACGCTGTGGCTCTGCGGACGTGGACGTCGTGGCTCTGCCGATGTTGATGCTATGTGTGCGCTGTGGCTCTGCCGATGTGGACGTGGTGGCTCTGCCGATGTGTGCGCTCTCTCTCTTGGCACTCTCTGTAAGCCGTCGCTGTGTTCCCGTTTGACGCGTTTAGCAGGGATCATTGGTGACCCTTTTCTTTCAGATTCCCCGTGCGGCTCCGATGTTTTGGGGCTACTGAGTGGGGTCGCCATTAAGCTGATTGCGGACCCTACGCGGAGCATCGGGTGAGTAGGTGAACCCTTTTCTTTGTTTGTTTGTTTGGCTGGCGTTTGTTGTCCTGGTTGGCTGGCGGTAGAAAAGAATCTTTCTTTCCCGTTGCTGCCGCTACGTTTGTTGCTGCTGCCGTTGTTGTTGTTGCTGAGTCGGCTGATCTCGACTGCGCTGTGTTGTTGTGTTGGTTGCCTGGAAGGTGAACATTTTCGTTCGTTGCCCTTCTCTTTGTTACGGCTGTTACTGTTGTTATTACTGTTGCTGCGGTGGCTGCTGCCATTGCTGCTGCTGCTTCTGCTGAGTGGGCTGGTCTTGACAGCGATTTGTTGTTGTGTTGTTTGCATGGGAGGTGAACATTTTTGTCCGTTGCCCTTCTCTTTGTTGCTGTTGTTGTTATTGCGGTTGTTATTGATGTTATTTCTGTTGCTGCTGTGGCTTGTGGCTGCTGCCACTGCTGCTGCTTCTGCTGAGTCGGCTGGTCTTGACAGCGATGGAAGGTGAACATTTTTGTTCGTTGCCCTTCTCTTTGTTACTGTTGTTGTTATGGCGGTTGTTATTGATGTTATTTCTGTTGCTGCTGTGGCTGCTGCCACTGCTACTACTGCTGCTGCCGCTGCTACTGCTACTGCTGCTACTACCGCCGCTGCTTCTGCTACTGCTGCTGCTGTGGCTGCTGCCACTGCTACTTTTACTGCTGCTACTGTGGCTGCTGCCACTACTGCTGCTTCGTCGGCTGGTCTCAACAGCGCTGCGTTGTTGTATTGAAGGTGCTGGCCCTTGTGGTTCCTTGTCCTCATCTGGTATCCTCATCGGTAAGTATAAGGCTGGGAGGTTTGCGACCTTCTCTTTCCCGATGAGGAGCCGAAACGTTTCTGCGATGTTTTGCCGCTCATTTTCGGCATCGGCTGGGTGGAACCAGGAGGGGGAATTTATTTGTGGGTAGTCTCCGTCAGGGTTCTCCAGAAACAGTCTGGCGAAATGGATATCAAATGGCCCGCAGTCTGTTATATTTCGTTGTTTTGGCGTTTGGATTATAAAGGCTGGCAGCGTTTCGGCAGTAAAAACCCGCTCCTGCCTTCCAGAGTGCTGGGCCTTGTCTTCGCTATTTAAATATGCCCTTATTATCAAGGCCACCTGTGGCCTCTTGTTGGCGTAATAAGAGTCGAAAACCAGAATCTCACCATTACGCTTGGTGGCTGTTTTATTTAGTCTGGTTATGGTTAAAAACCAGTGGCCGGCTTCATTGATGGGCATTATCAAATAGGTTTTTTCCGCCATGATCTGGCCCCGCGTCCACTTTCTTAACCGCAGATAGTCTTCCGTGTTGCGAACATTTAGCAGCTGCGTGTAAAATTGCGTGCTAAATAGATGTACTTCGCCCTGCATTTCTTCGGATTGATTCTTTAGCATACTCTGAAGGTAAACATCGATAATTGTGTCATTTAGAAGCCGGTCATGGGCGATTCTCTCATAGTCCTCAACGTATACTGGTATCCCGCCTGAACCAGCGGTGTAAATATGCAGCGGTGCGTCTGAGGTAACGTCGTCGTCGTCGCTATTGACTTCGACTGTTTCAATTCGGTTGACACTGCCCTCTGCCTCGGTATTTATCGTTGAGCTTGCATCATGAGTCGCTGCCGAAGGCTGTTTGGGCTCTAGCGACGAATTCGGCGGCGGCCTAGTACGTGTTGGTAACCGTTCAATCGTTTGTCCAGCTTCCTTCCATTTATGTATCGGCAGAAAACGTTTTGTTACGGGGAATTTTCTGGCAGCTGATGACGTTGGTAGCGGTGATGGCAGAGTGTGTGCTGTCGACTTATCTGCTGTCTTCCTCGCCTCGAGTTGGAGCGGCACTGCCGCCGGTAACTGCTGTGGCGAGCGCGACTGCTGTGCTGACGTCGATGTCTGCGCTGGCTGCGATTTTTGCGTTGCCTTCGCAGTTTTCGCTAGCAGGCGGTGACGTCTGGTTGTTTGCTTCGGATTTATTTCTTCGCGTTGGAGCAACGCAGCCACAGATAGTTGCTGTGGTGGGCGTGACTGCTGCGTTGACGCCGATGACTGCGCTGGCAGCGAGTTTGTCGATGGTAGGTGACGACGTGTGGCTGGTTGTTGTGGTTTCATTTCTTTGGGTTGGAGCAGCGCGGCCACAGATAGTTGCTGTGGTAAGCGTGACTGCTGCGTTGACGTCGGCGCTGAGTGTCGCTGTGGTATGGTCGCAGACTGCGATGTTGGTCGTCGAAGAGGTGTTTTGTTTTTCGGCATCTTAAATTTTCACTAATGACTACACTTGATCACTGTCAAATTTCCTCTGAATTCTGTTTTCAAACGTTCTAATTTACCAGCCGTCTCTTCCTCGTATTTGACCTAACGGGACCTGTCGATCTCGTTAAATTTTTTAGCGATCGTGTTGTTGTTTTAAGGTTGTAGAAATCCTTTTCTCCTTCCAATGGAAAATTGTTGTTTGCGTTGGCGTTTGTTGTTTTTATTTGTTGTGTTAGATTCTTGCAATTTATATAACATCGTTACAATTATATACATATATTATACTTTATTTCTATGTTGTATAAATGTATAATATTTGGTTTTTACCTAAACATTAATAGTTTTTTTTTTTTTTTTTTTTAGGTCTTTAACTAGAAATAGTCAATATACGTACGTTATAATATTAGTAGAGGATCATAATTATAGTCGAAGGTAATAATTATAATGGGATACATACAGTAGTTACAATTTTTTTTTTTATTCGGAGAATTTAATTCAATCATTCAATCTGTAACGTATTCTAGAGTGGATCGATTCTTTGTTAGTTGAAATTGTAAATTTACATAATGAAATTATAACTAACTTGAGGAACTTTATGTACTCTGAGAGTTACTATATTTAATGAGCATTTCGTCTTTTTTTTTTTTTTTTTTGAATTATGCACATCATGGCGCATGCATCAGGGAAAAATAAATCCAATGAGTATAATAAAAATAATAAAAAATAATAATAAAATAATAAAATATAATAAAAAATAATTCCAATGCTTTTAATAAGATAATTAAGTAATTCAATAATAATTAAATGGTATTAGGATGCAAGCGATTCAATGAGTTTGAATTAAATTTTCAAATTTTTTAAACAAATTGGTTTTGTAACGGATACCAAGCTTTCCAGGAATAATTGTTTTTGCTCTATTCTCTCTGCGGTTGGAGTGAGCACGTACAAAATAGAAAGATGCCTCGATTCTTCTTTTGTCTCTTTTTTGCTTATGACCCTGGGCAGCGTTGGGGAATTGTGCAGGTAACATTTCCCTTTTCGTACGTGAACTTGTACGTACTTCTTCGTTTGACTGGAAAGCTTTCTTTATATATGCACGTATTTACATACGAATGTGTGTATACATATATTCGTATTTAAGTAACTAATTGAAATAAATGAAAGCAAAACTTTGGAATACTCGATGAACTAGAAACTAAACTAGAAATATAAATATTTAATACATTTTGTATGAAGAGCCTAGTTTTATAATAAGAGGAAAGCAAAATCATTATTTATTAATTTTTTTTTTTCTTGTTTGTATGACACCTGGGCGTTGAAGCTGATGCTTTGCTCACGTAGCCGTCGACGCAGACGCGGATGTCGAAAAACGGCTTTTGTTGCTGCGAAAGAGTTTGAATGCGACGTTGTTGATGAAATAGACGTAAGAAATCTGCTGTTGATTATTGTTATGATGCTGGTGACGTGTCGCATTCAAAAGAGAATTTTACGTTGAAGCAACGTATCTTCCGTAATTGTGCTTTCTCGTTCGCTGTAATTTGCCGCAATCAGCATTACGCCGCTTCATGTGGTTTAGATAGTTTCTGATTTTCTTCGGCTTTGTCTATGTTGTTTCTAGCGCCGACTGTAGGACTTATAGTGGTTGGCATATTTTGAGTTCGCTGACGTGTGCTGCCTTAATTTTCTTTGATGGCACATCAACATTTTGGAGCTGCACAATGGAAGGAGATGTAAATGCGATCACTTTGTAAGAGCCATCGTATTTTGGAGCCAGTTTGGCTGCAAAGCTGTCGATGGCTTTCGATAATGGGTGGGTCCGTTTAAGGACAAGTTGACCAATCTGTGGTACCCAGTGACGACGACGAAAGTTGTAATAGCGGGCCTGGTCCGCGGATGCTTGAGCAAGCCTTTTCCTGACGATTGAGAAGATTTCCCTGAGTTGTTCTGCCTTCTCCCGAGGCTCACTGGGACACTGTCCCGTGCCAAATGTCTGCTGGTCGTATAGGGCTCCAGGCAGGCGCAACTCTCGCCCCTGGGTTAGATAGGCGGGACTGTACCCAGTCGTGTCTGATTTGCTTGAATTCAGGGCTAGAGTAATTTCGGGAATTAGTTCATCCCATGTGTTCTGTTGACCGTCGGCAAATTGGGCGATCATTGTCTTTAGGGTTCTATTGACTCGTTCCGCTGCATTCTCTTAAGGAGTATATGGGGCCGTATACTTATGTTTTGTGCCGATCGCGTCAAGGAATTTTCCAAACGCGCGACTCGTGAATTGTACGCCATTGTCTGAAATCAGAATTTTTGGTGTACCGAACCTTGCCAGGACCCTTTCTCTGAACGCCTTGAGTAAGTTCGCCGTCGAAGCCTTGCGTAGTGCGACGGCTTCCGTCCACTTGGAGAATTTATCAAAGAATACTAGGATGGTTGTGTTGCCGTGTTTGGAGCGAGGAAGCGGTCCAATAAAATCGGTACAAACAGTAGCCCATGGCTCGTCGGCGATTTGGCTTAGCATTTTCCCGGCTTTTAGTTGTTGATCAGCTTTAAACTTCTGGCATGATTCACAGCGTCGAACGAAGTTTCTGATATCTCGCCACATACCAGGCCAGTAATATCTGTCCATGATCCTAGCAGTTGTCTTCCGGATTCCTAAATGACCTGCACTAAGTAGATTATGGTTCTCGTTAAGTACGCGTTGGCGAAGGAAGGTGGGGACGCACAACTTCCAGGGGGTGCAATCTTCGTCGTCTACTTGGGGGGATACATGTCGATAAAGATTTCCATTCTCTTCTAAGAAATCCGGATATTTCTCGGGGTTTTCGCGGGTAGCAACGATTTTGCCTTCCAGCCAAGGGCACTTCTGTAAATTTTCATCTTCAGTTCTCGTACGGCGAAGTGTATCTACTGGCTGTCGTGAGAGTGCGTCAGCTACAGTATTGAGCTTCCCTTTCCTATACTGGACGTCGAAGGTATACTGCTGCAACTCTAATGCCCACCTTGCAATACGGCCTGATGGATTTTCGATCGAGTTAAGCTATTTAAGGGAGAGATGGTCGGTGATTACTGTAAATTGGTATCCCTCGAGATAGCAGCGCATCTTTCTGATGCCCCATACTATCGCCAAACACTCCTTTTCCGTAGTTGAGTAGTTTTTTTCGGCCGAGTTGAGACGGCGACTTGCGTAGGCCACCACTTTTTCTTGTCCCTCGATTTGTTGGGTGAGTACGGCTCCAAGTCCGACCTCGCTGGCATCGGTCTGTAAAACGAATTTCTTTGTAAAATCCGGACAGATCAGTACCGGTGCATGGATAAGCATCTTTTTCAAGTTATCGAAGGCGTCTTGTTGTTCATCTTGCCACTTCCAGTGTCGGCCCTTTTTCAGCATGTTAGTCAGAGGATGTACTATCGTGGCGAACTCCGGCACAAATCGGCGGTACCAGGAAGCAATGCCGAGGCACTGCCGTAGTTCTCGTAAATTGGTCGGTGGTTTCAACATTTTGATGGCAGCGATTTTTTCTGGATCCGTTTCAATTCCCTCTTCGCTTACTACGTGACCCAAATACTTGGTTCGTTTTTTGAAGAACTCGCATTTCTCAGGGTTCAACTTTAAGTTAGCTGCCCGCAGTCTTCGGAAGACTTCTCGGAGGTGTTTTATATGTTCCGCCAGTGAGCCACTCGTGATGATTATGTCGTCCAAATAGGCAAACGCATGCGGTTCTAGGTCGGGTCCAATTACCTTGTCCAACGTTCTCTGGAAAGTTGCTGGCGCGGAGTGGAGGCCGAAAGGCATGACCTTCCACTGGAAGAGACCGCGTCCCGGAACTGTAAACGCTGTGTACTTTCTGCTGGCGTCCTCCATGGGTATTTGCCAATACCCGTTTTTGAGGTCTAGGCTGCTAATGAATTTCGCGTTCCGAAGACGGTCCAGAATGTAGTGAATGCGTGGAAGTGGGTAAGCATCGGGAACCGATCTTTCGTTGAGCCGTCTGTAGTCAATACAAAGTCTCCAGGCTCCGGTTTTCTTCCTGACTAGGACTATCGGAGCGCTGTAGGAACTACGGGATGGTTCTATGCACCCCTTTTCCAGAAGTTCGTCAATCTCTCGTCCTATAATTTCCTGCATGGCAGGATTGCGAGGGATATACCTTTGTTTAATTGGTCGGTCGTCCTTCATAACAATCTTGTGTGAATCGACATTACATGTCCCCTGCACTTCATCAAATTTCGCCAGCTCTTCCTGCAAGAAATTGTCGACGTCAGTTGGCGTCGGTACTTCTTCTCTGAGGACCGTGCACGTTAACTCATTTGTTTGTTCCTCTCTACTCGTTTTTTGTAGGGTGATCGTTTGACCACAGCAATTGATAGTGGTTCCAACCTTTGTCATAAAATCCAGACCCAGAAGCAGGTCATCCGTTGCTTCGGCTAAGATCAATAGCTCGACTTGTACTTCGCTTGGGCCCAATTTTATTGTAATCGGGAGGCATTCATTTATCACTCTTCGCGTATTGTCGGCCAAGCGGGTAAAGTTTGTGGATGGTGTGCGGCTCGTGGGTATACCGAGTTCCTGTACTAAACTTCGGCTGGCAAAGCTTCTGGTTGCCCCGGTATCCAGTACGGCCCTCTTCTGGAGGTGGCCCACTGTCACCTCCGCGAATAGGTGGTTGGTGTCATAGTGTAGGAGGTTTAGTTCACCTGGCGAGGGGTGATAGTTTCTGGACCCGTCATTCCTCCTATCTGGCGCGGTCCCGCTTCGTTTCCCGCAATGGGTCGTCGGCAGCAGTCGATTGTACGACATCCATAACGCCCGCAGTCCCAACAGAAGATAATACGGGGGTTTTGGCAGTCCCTTTGAATGTGGCCTTCCTGTCCACATCTTCGACAGGCCCTAGTTGGTACTATCCTCGCCTCAGCTGGTTGGGCTAACTGCCGATGTCTCACCTCACGTTCTCGTGGTCGTATACCTGCCGGTTCCTGCTCCTACGGTTGGTCGTTTATTTCCTCAAGATCCTCCACCAAGCCGATTAGCTCGTCGAGACTTTTGAAATCGCGCCGTTTCACGTACAATTTTACATCCTTTCGTGTGTTTGTATATAGGCGTTCAAGCTTCTCTTTTTCGGACCAGTTAACATGTCGCATAGCTTCGTACAGACTGAGCACATAGTCCTTGAAAGGCTCTCCGGGCCTTTGTAGCCGATTCCGTATTTGGTCTTCGAGGCCCTCGAAATATCAGGCCGATAAAAAGAATTTTAGGAACGCGGTCTTGAACTGCGCCCATGTCTGCCAACTGATACTGGTGTTGCGGTACTAGATCAACGCTCGATCTCGGAGAAGTTCCGGCATAGTCCTCGGTAGCAGGTCTCGATTTATTACGTATGCCGTGGCCAGCTCTTCCAACCTTTCAATAAAAGCGAGAGGATCGCGACCTCCGTCGTATTTAACCGACCACTTCCGGACTTTGTCCATGACGTCGGCGTATTCTGCCGTTCGATTACCCTTTGATGTTCCGGGTTCCGTCGCCTGGTTCGTTGGTGGAACGATGGGAGGCAACTCTACGTAGAGGCTTTTCCTTGATTCCGGTTGGGGTTGTGGCAATTCCAGTCGATATGGTGACTTTGACGCCTGGTGTAACTCTTCGAGTTCCTCTAGGCGCTCTAATATCTCCATGTCATCTTTGGACTCTGTTGCGAAGGTAGCGAGTCGCTTCCTTAGTTCCTCCACGGTTCCACTTTCGTCCAGTCCAAATTCCCCGGCGTATGTGATAAGGTCTTCCTTGCGGAGCGAATAAATCCAGGTAACCTTCATCCTGTTCATTAGGTGTGTCCTGTTTTGGCGGACGTTCGTGATTGATCACACGTTAAAAGCAACTCGGGTCCCTGCTCGGGCGCCACTGTAACAAACCTTACTCCTGGGTAAAGACTCAGTCGAGTCCAGGATTCGTCCAGAAAACTTATTTCTTTAGGACGCAGTTGCTTTTAACGGTTTTTTCTATTTGTTCAATCTTTATATTTATTTTTACATACAATTATAATACACAGAAATTATAATACATTATAATTCATGGGGATTGTGACTGGTTTCCTTGTCGCTGACCGGGGGAGTGAAAACTCCACAGACCGGTTTCCTTGTCGGTGACCGGGGGAGTGAAAACTCCACAGACCGATTTCCTTCTCGGTGACCGGGGGAGTGAGAACTCCTCAGACCGGCTTCCTTGTCGCTGACCGGGGAAGTGAAAACTCCACAGACCGGCTTCCCTGTCGCTGACCGGGGGAGTGAAAACTCCGCAGACCGGCTTCCTCGTCGCTGACCGGGGGAGTGAAAACTCCACAGACCGGCGTCCTTGTCGCTGACCGGGGGAGTGAAAACTCCACAGACCGGTTTCCTTGTCGCTGACCGGGGGAGTGAAAACTCCACAGACCGGTTTTCTTCGTTGCTGACCGGGGGAGTGAAAACTCCACAGACCGGTTTTCTTCGTTGCTGACCGGGGGAGTGAAAACTCCGCAGACCGGTTTCTTCGTTGCTGACCGGGGGAGTGAAAACTCCACAGACCGGCTTCCTCGTCGCTGACCTGGGGAGTGAAAACTCTGCAGACCGGGGACGCGAAGAAAATCTCTGGACCTAGAAACTCAAACTTTATAATACTTGCCGCTACGCTGTGGCTCTGCGGACGTGGACGTCGTGGCTCTGCCGATGTTGATGCTATGGCTCTGCCGATGTGTGCGCTGTGGCTCTGCCGATGTGGACGTCGTGGCTCTGCCGATGTGTGCGCTGAGGCTCTGCCGATGTGGACGTCGTGGCTCTGCCGATGTGGGCGCTGTGGCTCTGCCGATGTGGACGTCGTGGCTCTGCCGATGTCGACGCTCTGTAAATTTAGGCTGGGAAGGAACGTCCGACTCAAGTCACTACTTCTCGAGAACTCCCTCGTTACTGACGAGAGCTCTCTTTTATAGTCGCTGAACAACATGTTTGTTGTTGTTCAGCATAAGGAAAAAAGGAGGGTCGCGTATGTTGTGTACGTTGTGTAAGAGTCTCTCTCTGGCACTCACTTTCGTCCATCAGGTGTTGTTGCGTGGTATACACTAAGAAAAAATTCCGTTTCTTATATATTTATATATACATAATACGATATGTAACATATGTATTTATACATAATATGATTCAAAAAATACAAAGCGTTATGTTATTTTTTTATGTGCTGGGAAATTTTGACCAGAAAAGAAATTTATCTTCACAATAGTTTCAGAAAAATTTCGGGTATTTCCCGAAAAAAAGCAGTAAAATTTCGGTTATTCCCATATATTGTGTGTTCATAGTGCATAATGTAATTTTCTAAATAATTTTAAACAAAAAAACTCGATATCGTGCTGTAGAAGTACCGTGTTATAAGAGGGTCTTGGGGAATTTTTCTTTTCGTGTTAGAGTGAAACCGTGTTGTAAAATACCGTGTTGTAGGAGGGTTACCTGTATGTATGACCTTATCTAAAATTTTTTTTAATTGCTAGCTCACCAGACGGATAACTCGCCTAGAAAAGTGTTTCCAATGAAAAATTCAAACAAAATGTTTTCGCTTGTTTGGATGGTAGAAAATTATATGTAATAGTCCATAAGGCGCATCTCGTACAATTAAAATCCTCTGTGTCGTGTTCGAACCTACAATCTGAGTTACAAAGCAAAAATAATAGTCGGCTCGGCCGAAGACTACAAACTAAGCTGACTTTACTTAGCTAAAATATAATTTTGATAATACTTTGTTCTGAGTGTGTTGAAAATAAAAAGATACGCAAGTATAATTTTATTGGAGACAATTTCGTCGTTATACCTGAAGATGATTTATTTAATAGGTAAATAATAATAGTAACAGTTAAGAGCGTTAACTCTTAATTGTGTCACTCGGTGACACAATTTTAAGGGTCTCTCCTGCAAAGGGCGGCCTTGTTTTTTCCGCTGACTGAAGGCGGGGTCAGGACCTGCGTGCTGGTGAGGCATGGGGTCCAGGCGATCTTCATGACCACCCTTTGGTCTCCAGACTTGACGGTCGTGAGAATAAAAAGTTGGGCATAGGCTTCTGTTTTATCGCATCTGCCTACATGCCATATAGTGCACCAGAGCCACCACCGCCTGGGGAGGTTGAGAAACTATTGATATATGTACGTTGCAGAAAGGGGCGTGGGTGTGATAAACGGTTGCGACGCTAATGCTCACAGCACTGTGTGGGGCAACGCCAATGATAACTGCACAGGAGAAGACACCCTTTAATTTGCATATCGTGAACAGAGCGCAGAACCTACTTTTGTTAATGCAATCCAGTGTGAGATTATTGACCCAACATTGACGAGTCTTGGCATGGTGAGTAGAATTTGGACTGGCGGGTCCAGAACAGGCTAACCATGTCTGATCACAGGGCTATCCGATTCAATGTCGCCTATGGGCTGAGACGGCGCACAGTGGTCCAGAATAGAAATTCATCGGCCAAAAATCTGTAACTTTTGAACGGATAGGAATTTTTGAATGCGGTTTTTTGCAATCGACAGAGAAATGTTGAAATATCTTTGCACTGGCAGATCTATGAAGATCTAGAACCGAGATCTATGTAGATGTCTCAGGGTCAGAGCCGTAGGGCTCCAAAGTCGAAAAATATTTTAATTTTTTTAAATTTTGGCAAAAAAACGTATTCAAAAGTAAATTCTTGAAACTTTTTTGTACTTATCTATAAATTGAGGATATATTCGCAATGGCTGTGAAGTTTCAAGTGCATCCGTTGAGTTTTTCATAACTTTTTGGCCCCCTGAAAAGGGGTCTATTTTTGGATGCTTTGAAACTAAATATCTCCGCCATTTTTAAAAATTTCGATTTCCGGTTTTTTTATTATATTATATGGGGTAAGAGTTTAAAAAAAATGGGGAAAAAAATTTATATATATTTTGAAAAAAACATTTCTTTTTAAAAAAAACCACGGAAAATTAAAAAAATTATAGCCCAACAGTCGACAACAAAAAAAAATTACATTTTTCTGATAGCCTTTGAGATAACCTTTAATCGTATACCCGGTTTTGTACCCGGCAGACCACGGCCCTAGGCGCTGGAGTCCTCTAAATGGTCTACATTTTTTCTTTTAAAAAAACAACGAAAAATTAAAAAAATTATGGTCGACAACAAAAAAAATTAGATTTTTCTAATAGCCTTTGCGATAACCTTTCATCCTATACCCAGTTTTATACCTGGCAAACCACGGCCTTAGGCGCTGGAGCCCTCCAATTGTAGAATTTTCAAAAAAAGGGTACTTCAGACACTAAATGCATAAGTATTTCTTTTTTTAACCCTAATTTTTTTTCTTTATATACTCCTGAATATTAGCTGTTTAAAAGTACCTGCTTCAAGGCCAAAAACGAAAATAATAAAATACCTGCGAGGTCAATGTTGCGGTTTCTACGCCTGAATATTACCTGTTAAAAAGTTCCTGCTTCAAGGCGAGAGACGAAAAGAATAAAATACCTGAAGGTCAAAGTTGCGGTTAATTACAATTTTCTTCAAAAATTCCAATTCTTTATATGTATTTTTTTTATATAAATATTAAACATTTGAAAGATTTTTGGCATTATCAAACCAAGCGTCTTTCAGCCATGGAGTCATACAGCTACAAAGAATTATCAGATGTATATTTTAAAAACAGAAGCGCACAAGATATAGTTGAATATATTAAAATTAAAGTACCATTTGATTAATGTAGCAAAAAAATTCAGGAACAAATTTTAGCACAAATAAACTCGTTTGTGTCCATTTTGTCTAGACACTACAAGTCTTCCTACTTCAACAAAAATAAAGTGTATGCTAGTTTAAAGGAGTGGATGGAAGGCGAACTCTGCATCATTTATCAGGCAGATAGCAACGAAGGACGTGGAAGGCCAACTAAAGAGTTTGAAGAGAGCAGTAAAAGATCCCAGAGACGGAAACTAAAAGATCTTAATGAAAGTTTATAAAATTATATAATGAATTGTACCCATGGCGAAATATGTCACCAACAGTCCACAAAATTCTGTTTCATGGAGAAAGCATTATTCAACACCATTTATTGCCAATAGGAGATTTATCAGAAGAAGCTCAAGAAAAAAGAAATAAAGATTATAGATTCTTTAGGGAACATAACACTAGAAAATGTAGTAGAGAAGCAACAAATGAAGACCTTTTTGGAATTTTATTAGCCACATCAGATCCATATATTTCCAGCATCCGGTATGTGTGGACTACAAAAAACCCAGATATAAGTCCAGAAGCCAAATTGTTACTATTAAATATTAATGAAAATTCGGAAAGAAAAAAATATTAACAATCTGTTTTTACAAAAATTGTATAATACTCGTATATAAAGAAATATATAAAAATTGTAATTAACCGCAAGATTGACCTCGCAGGTATTTTATTATTTTCGTTTTTGGCCTTGAAGCAGGTACTTTTAAACAGGTAATATTCAGGAGTATATAAAGAAAAAAAATTAGGGTTAAAAAAAGAAATACTTATGCATTTAGTGTCTGAAGTACCCTTTTTTTGAAAATTCTACATTTGGAGGGCTCCAGCGCCTAAGGCCGTGGTTTGCCAGGTATAAAACTGGGTATAGGATGAAAGGTTATCGCAAAGGCTATTAGAAAAATCTAATTTTTTTTGTTGTCGACCATAATTTTTTTAATTTTTCGTTGTTTTTTTAAAAGAAAAAATGTAGACCATTTAGAGGACTCCAGCGCCTAGGGCCGTGGTCTTCCGGGTACAAAACCGGGTATACGATTAAAGGTTATCTCAAAGGCTATCAGAAAAATGTAATTTTTTTTTGTTGTCGACTGTTGGGCTATAATTTTTTTAATTTTCCGTGGTTTTTTTTAAAAAAAAATTTTGTTTTCAAAATATATATAAATTTTTTTCCCCATTTTTTTAAACTCTTACCCCATATAATATAATAAAAAAAACCGGAAATCGAAATTTTTAAAAATGGCGGAGATATTTAGTTTCAAAGCATCCAAAAATAGACCCCTTTTCAGGGGGCCAAAAAGTTATGAAAAACTCAACGGATGCACTTGAAACTTCGCAGCCATTGCGAATATATCAATTTATAGATAAGTACAAAAAAGTTTCAAGAATTTACTTTTGAATACGTTTTTTTGCCAAAATTTAAAAAAATTAAAATATTTTTCGACTTTGGAGCCCTACGGCTCTGACCCTGAGACATCTACATAGATCTCGGTGCCAGTGCAAAGATATTTCAACATTTCTCTGTCGATTGCAAAAAACCGCATTCAAAAATTCCTATCCGTTCAAAAGTTACAGATTTTTGGCCGATGAATTTCTATTCTGGACCACTGTGCGGCGGCGAGAATGTAAGTTAGGATTCCAAGGAACACTGACGGACAACAATACCGGGAAGTGCTGGAGAAATCACTTTCGACTATGTTTTTCAAAGTGCCTAGGAACGCGGCGGAAATAGAGATCGGGGTGAAGTGGGTAAACTCGGCCATGATCTCTGCTTTTGAGAGGACGTTTCCCCAGATTAGGATAGATGAAGGAGGCTGTTCCGTCGTGGAACGGGGAATCGGAGTCCATGAAAGGGGAAACGAGGACGGCCTTTAATTAGTACCTGAGACACAAAAACTCCGTCACATGGGCCGATTATAAGGAATAGAAAAAACGGTTAAAGAAAACCCTCCGGAAGCACAAAAGACAACATGGAGGGATTTTTGCTCCAACACCAGAGATATCTCGGATGCATGTAAATTGCAAAAGATAATATAAAAGATCCAGCGTCCAGGATGGGATTGATCCGGAATAATCCAGATGGTGTCATTCTGAAGACTTTGGAGGAATCTGCCCAAGAAATGGTAGACTTTCCTGGCAGCTTCAGATCTGACGCGGCCTGGAGTCCAATGCGTAAATGGGCTCACAGGCTGTCGAGTGTCGAGGAGGAATGGATAGTGACACTCAACGGGGTAAGGGGAGCTTTAATAAAGTTTTACCCGTTAAAGACTCCTGGAATGGAGAAGATATTTCCTGCGATGCTGCACTGGCATGAGAAGCTTTGGTTAGTAGATTGCGGAGAATATTTGTATCTCATCTGGCCATAGGGTACGTGCCTGGTGTTTAGAGGGAAAATTGTTTTTCTACTGAAACCAGGTAAAGACTATAGAAAGCTTAAGGACTATATAGAAGCTAAATCCTTTAAAGAGCGTCTGATGGCGGACCATCTAGACGAGACTGCATTTGTTGAACATCCGACGAGTAGGTTTTAACTTGCTTACAGATCAGGTAGATCCACGAAGACGGCACTCCATGATTTAGTTGGAGTGGCTGAAAAAGAAAATAATGGCATCGCTATGATTACCTTTATGGATATAGAGGGTGCCAAATGTTGTTTCGGAAGATTGAGACTAGCTCTTGAGGCCCGTGGACTTATTCCGCTTATAATAGAGTAGATTAATTTCATGCTGCGTCATAGAGCTGTAAGTCTGCAATGTTTATGTTTAACTGTTAAGTCACGGTTTTAGAGCAATAGTGACGAGGGGGTGTCCTCAGGGAGGGGTATTATCACCCATTCTCTGGAACACCCCAAGGCGAAACCGCCGACGTCTGCTAATTTTTCGATTTAGTGATTTAGTTTTTTTCACTGTCACCGATTTCAAAATAGAAAAAAGATCATATTAAAGTAGAAACCTGAGATCCTAGGAAGCCAAAAAATAAAAGCTCTATCTTGATTATATCATTAAAAACAATGTTAAGTTTTTATTAAATTTTTTATTAACGGTTTTGTTAAATTCGTTGATATATTTATTTGTAAAATGTTACAATTAAGTAAAACTGGAAATCCTCACATCATCGTAAAGGTTGATGCTTTCTCGAAAAGCCCATTATGGTTGCGGCAGTTTGCGGCCCTGGGAGCTAGAGCCCTTCATGTTACACAAAGTCACACTAATGCAATACGGCAAGCGTTTTTAACATGTCTTCTGTTACGAGGAGACTCGTATTTCTTCTTTCGTAGTGTTATATTTTTTCTTTCAAGTTATATAATATTCGGAAGTATGGAAAAGTACTGCAATTGTTTGCAGTAATGAAGACTTTTTTATTAACAGGTATTTAATACTTAATTACTGTATATGTAGGTAGCAGATAAGAAGTTCTCAAAAAAGGGGTAAAAATTTAAGTAAGTGGTTAAATATTTAGCCAGTTTTTTACATGTGCATAGATAAAAAATAATATAATTATTTGGAATGCGTCAGGGAAGGAGTATTTAAAGTGCTTAAAGTGCTAAGTATTTAAAGTGCTGATATAGTTTCAATATATTGTTAAAAACATGGCTTAGTTAACATAAAAATTTGGCCGATATTTACTTTTTACGAAAAGACGACGAATATGTTATTTCGCATATTCTAAGTGATCTTTTTTTAACTCATCTGATAAAGAGCACCTTGAGACATATAACAAGAATATAAAAACCTTTTTAGTGCATTTAAAAACACGCTACAAGGATGTGTTTTGAAAGAAAGAAAAAGTGTACCAACGCTACAAAGAATGGATGATAACTAAAATCGTTTTTGAAGGAGAAACTATCTAGAAGGCGCAAACTTGGCGACCTCAATAACGAAATATCTCCTGAGACCATAAAACATTAATTTCTTTATCAAGTAGGTCCATACCTTCTTCAAACCATAAAAAAAATCTCAAAAAATAACGGGAACACTTATATCATTCCTGTTTCCTGTTTTTAAAAACCAAATATCCAACCTTTAATATACTTGTAAAATTAGACTTCTAGGTCAAATAGTTTTCGAGAAAATTAATGTCAAATTTGAAATTTTCCGAAAAAAAATTGTTGGTGCAATTTTTTACAAAAAATTACATCAATAAGTGTATTTTTTTCTGATCCTATAGATTTTTGATAAATTCTACAAAAAAAGTTTCAAACAGAACGGATCTATGTCTTATAGTTCTTGAGAAAATTGAGAATTACGACATACATACATCCCTCCCAAAACACTTTTTGCCTCTAAAGTGCAAACACTAAACACTGCAATCAGGTGTACGGAGTTTTCTGCGGCACGACTTGCCGATATCCGATCCCGCTGAAGTTTTGGATATATAGTTTTCTTATCACATATAAAAACTTGGGAGGGTGAGAAAAAAAAGTCTCACAAAATTTTTTACCGCTATAGCTAAAGACCACACTAATGCCCACTGTACTTCCTATTAGTAATTCACAAACTCTAATCTCCTCTACTTCTTTCTTCTCTGTCCTCTCTCGTTGCTTGTTTTATCCATTATAATCGTAGCGTTCTGAATTGTTTATTATAATTTAATTTTATTAATATTAATTATAATTTCAATCTGTATTTACCATCATTTGGGTACTATATATAATATTTACTGCTGTACAAATAAGTAGAATAAAACAAATGAGAGATTTTTTTAACTAATCACGCCAATTTCACAAGCTTTAGAAGATTTTAAAAATTGACCGAAATTGACCCAAATGGTAATAAACTCAGTAGTAAATTCTTATCTATTAACTCATTGCAACACCGCTTTTCCCAACAAACACGCCATATAGTATAGTATATCAATGGGCATGTCACGCCCTTTTTTTGTGAGATGACGCACAAAGACGGTAAGAACGGCAATGAAATTTGAGTTTCAGATCCAGACTGCGAGCTGAGAAATTCAGCCCTCTCATCAGATGCATTCATATTTACTTAAAAAGTAGGCGTGGAAGTGGTTGGATTTCTTCCATTTTAAATCAAAGAGCCCTACATCGCAGAGAATATTTTGCCGAATTTAATGACGATGGTTCTACGCGTTCTCATGCAATCGTGGTTTTTGTCACCAGTGGGTATTTTTGTCTAAAGAGGTGGACTCAGGAGCAAAATTTTAGCTTTAAATTCACTCTACAAGTTGAAAAACTGGACTATAAGCGTGAGAAAATCCATATTTGATATAAAAAGTAGGCGTGGCACTAGTCCGATTTTCCTATTTTCAATAGCAAGCAGCCTATAGTGACAGTAGTGACATAGAATATTCGTGCCAAATTTCATGACGATACCTCTATTCGTTTTCTCATATTCGTGATTTCCACAGACAGACGGACGGATAGGGGTAAATCGAGTCAGGAGGTGTTTCTGAGCCAGAATATATATATATATATATATATATATATATATATATATATATATATCTTCTCTATAATTGGTACCTTTGTGTTGTACCATATCGAATACACAGTTTAATTGGGAATTATTTATTTTTTTTTTATTATTTATTTTTATTTCATCATTTTCATCATTTCATCATTTTTACAGTTTAGCTGAATATTAGGAGTAGGCGAAGGCAGCAGAGGGAAAATACTAAGTTTGATATTAAAAAGTTTAAAGAAGTCTCTACCTAGAAGGAGAGGTGTAGGAAGCAAGTAATCTTCGACAATAACAAAAGTAATGGGTTTTGTAATGCCTAGAAATTCAATGATGACATTAACAAGTCCATAAGTATTTAATTGGAAATTTCCGATGCCTTTAAACCCAAAAGAGTAATTTGTGTCGCTAATTAGGTAGCTCGGAGTTATTGAGCGTTGGGCGAAGCTAGCCGGACTGCCGGTATCAAATAAAGATAAGAATTCGTTAAATCTAGTGTGCCCAAAAGATTCACTTAGGAAGCTGACACTCACCCTATTTAATTCTGAAAATCCATTATGAAATGAAGAAGAAGAGATGTTTCCTTCGATGACTTGTTGTGGGTTCAGTTATTCGGTTTCGCTTAATAAGGCTACAGGTGCATTTGGTGAAAATGTTGACTCTGGACAATCTTTCAAGGTGTGTTGAATGGATCCACATCGGAAACAAGATCCCTTTTGACGCTTTGGTTTCGGGCAAGTTGAAGATAAATGACCCCATCCTAAGCAATTAAAACACTGTATTGTTTTGGGGTCCTTCGGGTTAGTTTTGACTGTGGAATCTGATCTTAGAGGTGGAATATTCGTTGGTCGATGAGTTGTCATTTCACGCATTTGAATATATCGCCTAGATAATACTTTGAGTTCGTCGATCGTTGTAGCAGGATAGAGCTATATTTGGCGAACGATCATTTAGTCCATTAATTATAAATTGTATAACTTGATTCTCAGCTATATTCGCTCGGGAAGCTATTTCCTCCATTTGTAACATATATCCGAGGACGGTTGTCTTGGTGGGTATAAATTTGGTATTCTTCAATATGGTTATTACCTCAGAGGCGGAAAGTATGTGGCCAAAAGTTTTCAGAAAGTTTTCTTTAAAGTCGAGATACCTTAGAGATTTGTCAACTCGTAAAAACAATTCTGCTGATGTATTTTTTTTCATTAGTCGACGAACTGATTTTAGTCGAAAATTATCATCTCCTTCTACAGAGTTGCATACTCGATCGAAATTTTCAATCCATTTGTGTGCATCGTATACATCGTCGCCATTGAACTGGGTAGTGATATGCTTGATATCACTAAAATCTGGTTTATGAGGAAGGTTTCTAAAGTTGTCCATACTAACAGAACTGATGCTTAACTCTATTTCGCTTATTTGCTTCTTCAACTGAGTGACCTCTAAATGCTTTCTTAAGTTGCGCAGTTCTTCATCCAATGCTGTATCGCCGTCTGAACCGGATGGTTGGACCTGGTCTTTTGATTCGTCGCTACCTTCAATTATTGGCTCTAGACTGGCTTCTAATTCTCTTAGCTGTTCCTCCCCAATCATTTGTTTGAGTTGGGACATGGTGGCTGATTGAGGAAATTCTATTTCGTGATCTGTTAGCCATCGGGTCAGATAGGAGATCTATCTCCGGATTCTTTTTGACATTTTAGGAGCCTGTAGTCCAATTTCAAGGGCACAGCCTTTGTGTGTGCTCAATTGTTTGCAAGCAATATCACTATCAGTTATAGCGATAGTGAATTTGAGTCCGATATAGATGAGAATAATAGATGAGATCTACAGCGGATATAGATATAGCGGGTACAGAAGACGGAAAGAAGGATAGATATGTCGCGGGTACAGAAAACGAAAACCGCTCGGAAAACGCCGCTCGGAAGTGCCGCTCGAAAAACGAAGTGCGGAAAGGAATATGTGAAGTAAAATCCAGTAGCAATGTAAAAAAACAATTCCACTTCTGATGTTATAATATGTGTAGTTAAATTTTTCTTTTTTATATTTCTAATTTTTTTACAATATTTCAAAAGATGAATCGATTTCAATTCAATTCAATTCTAAAACTGATATTTTAAACGATCATAATAAAATTGCCTACTACAGTTGTCTATACCTACCACGCTTCCTTCAATGCGTTACAAATATAAGAACAAAGTTAATATACCCTCATCTCTTGTAGTGTATCCATTCGCATACCATTCTTGGGTATCCTATCCCTTGCGTGAAGGGGATAGGATATTAAACAGCGTTAACTTCAGTCTGGTCGAAGCTCTTATAACCTACAATATTAGCGGTCGAGACAATGCCGAGAAGTGGGCGGTGAATATTTATATCTATGCTATATATTATATATTATATTATACATACATATTATATTATGTGTATAGTACTGCAGTGTATACACAGTTCAAACAAACTTTGAATGCCCTCGAAGAATTTATTGATGTAAGTAACGACGCGATAATACAGGCATCCGAAGCTAAAAGTGTATTGGATTTATGGTTTTATATTTAATACCTGTAGTATGGCTTGCAATATTGTCCAAAATATTTCAATTAAACTATAGTGCACGCGCAGTAGTGTGAACTAATTAAAATCAAGCGGGTTCACAGTTTCGAATTTGTTCACTTTTGCGAATGTCATTTATGAAACATTTATGAAACCAAATTTATTCTTATTCAAAAAAGAACCAAATACAGAAATATATTTATTAAAAAATGTTTAAGTATTCATTTCACAAGAATTCGTGTGACCTGAACACGCGTGAACTTGTAATTTTTAAGCCAAACACGCACATTTCGCAATAATACGGATTTCCCCAAATTAAAAAATTCGAAAATTGCATGTATTTATGTATTTTCGATATGTAAGCATTTATATAAATATGTTTCATATTGTTCATCTTTTAGAGCTTCAAGTCTTGTTCACTCTTTAAAGTAGTCAATGCAAAATAAAAAGTGTTCATATTTTGAGGTGTTCATATTTTACGGTGTTCACACTACTGCGCTTGCACTGTATTTCAAACAAAAACAATAGTTCTTGGCTCTTAATTTAGTCAATAAAATTAACAGAGGCATTCTGAGATTCGAGGTGAATCGTTAAACTATCTCGGCAAAAAAGTCACGAAAAAGGGAACGAGACATTCCAAGATTCACGAAACTCGAATCGTCTTTTGCTTTTACTGCAGTTTGAGCTCAAGATTACATTTTCAGTGCTAGGAGGCAAAACTTTGATTATTGTAGTTATGTTGAATAAATAAAAAACTACAAAAATTGTTTTTTTTCGCGAAAAACAAGGTCATAAACGTTGCTAAAATGTAGAATATACATAGCGAATTATATGTAGAGTAATATTTGTGTTATTTTATATAATTTCGCTTAGATTTTAGCAAAAAAGAATTACCATTGTTTTTTTTTGTTAGAAATTTTCCAACACTGTACGAACTTGTGAACAATGGAAAATTCCACTTGTATTGCACAGTTCAAGTGAAAACATTCCGTGTATGTAGATTGTTGAATATTTTGATTGGCCTGTCACTTGTATGTGTTGGTGAAATATTCAGAACCCTCGCTAATTAAAATTGTGTATGTGTTAGTTTTGTGCTCTGTTCATGCAGGTCCAAGAGTGAAGAATTTCAATGCACGAACTACCATGCTCTTCATCTCCCTCGCCAACAAGCGACGGTTTAATGCAAGCAGAATTGTTATCGTGTGTTAAGCTTCATTGAAAAACATGGATTCCTTTAGTGGAATTTTTTGCTGAAGACTCTGAGAAGGAATTAATTCGCGTTCGAAATCAAAATTGGAATTAGTATTATTTATAAAAATTATGTATTTACTATTTATTATCTATTTTATAAATAAAAATAGAAAATAATAACTATACAAGTGAATCAAAAAATATTTAACCAGATTTTTCATTGAAATATTACATTTTTATTAGGGAACGAGAGCTAATTTCTAATCGTCTTTTTTAGGAGAAGAAATCCGATAAAATCGTCTCTTGGAATACCAAAAGACGATAATTTCAACGTTTTGCAAGAATTTTAACTATTTCGGTGACTCTTGGAATACGAAAGACGATTTCAATCGTCTACAGACGATTTGAGAGACGATTTCAATAGTTCGTGAATCTTGGAATACGAAAGACGATTTCAATCGTCTAAAGACGATTTTCAAAGACGATTTTAATAGTTCGTGAATCTTAGAATGCCTCTGTAAAGCTGAAATCCAAAATTTAAGGACAAAATTTAACATATTTTTAAACGAAGCGAAAGTGCTAGCACGAAATTTGAATATTTCAAAACATTTTATTGGAAAAAGAATTCGGAAAAGAAAAAGATTATATTCCGAAATACATACCTAATCCAAGAAATTGGTTTGCTACGGGATTTGATTTTAAATGAAAGGGATGTAAATAATGCACAAGATATAGTGCAATACATACTAAATAAGAACTATAAGTTATTCCTAAATGTATTAACTGTGTTAGAATCGAGTCCTGAGCACTCTTTCAGTAAATTTAAATTAATAAAGAATAATCTTTTGTCAAGCATGTGTGCAGAATGCACTTGCTATATTAAGCATCGAAAAAAAATTAAAAAAAACTAATTTTTCGGAAGCAATTAATGTAAATATTAGCAAAAAGTAAATTACGCATTAAATAAATATGCATTAGTAATATACATATGTTCGTGTTTGTATTTTTTTTTTAATTTACAAAAAATTTAGGGCTTTAAGTGGTTTCTTACACCCAGGCCCCTTTATAGAGAAGGCCGACCCTGTCTACAAGGAATGTGTTTTGTGCGCTTAAAGCAACTTATGGTTCACATAATTGGCCTACCAAACGAAAAATTCGCTGTACCATCGAAAAATATAGCAGCGGTAGTTTAGAGTTAAAAAATGAGGCCTGCCGCAATGTAACTGTGAATGGCGCCCGTTATCGCGCCATGATAACGAACTATTTGCTACCTGAAATTGAAACTCGCAAACTCGACGACATTTGATTATAACAAGACGGCGCTACTTGCCACACAACCCGTAAAAGCGTGGCATTATTGCGACAATTCCGTGAACAGTTAATTTCATGCTTCGTATCGGTGAATTAGTCGCCTAAATTCAAAAATATGATATAATTGGATATTATCCAATTACGAAATTCTATTGGCCATGATAATCTTGATTGGGTTTTTCGTGAAGAGTTAATTTAACTTCTTGAGAATAGTATCTAAAACTAGATCATTCTTTAGAAATGTTATATTTTTGTTGTAGGCTTGAACTCGCAAAGCACTGACCTAGAGCATGTAATATCACACCTCTAGACTTTTTCCTTTGGGGCTACGTAAAGTCCACAGTCTGCATGAATAATCCGGCTACGATTATAAACAACAGATTTGTCAGACGCCGCCAAAACAACATGGCTGCCACGGACTGTCAACATCGACCCGTCCCTATTGGAAAACCATTTACCACAAACTTTGACGAAGTCGACAGAATGCAGTAGATATGTTTAACAAAGCAATTCTGTGGGTAACTCAAAATCATAAATCATACTCTAAAGTTTGTATGCTTCAAGCTATTCGAGAAACTTTTAATAAATTTTATTCAAGAAATTAAATCAAACAAACACACAAAATTATTTTTTGTAAAAGTATTATAAATTTCTCTGAATAAATCTGTTTTTTTGGATCAGTAACGTTCAATTGACTTTATTTATGTATATGTGATAAATGTGATTAATCGGTGGTTATTCAGAATTATCGATTATTCTGTATAATCACTCACTAGGTTTGGTAAATGTGATAAATTTTTGCATATTTATCAAATTAACCGCTGATTTTAGATAGTATTTCCCATCTCATAATGGTGAGTTGTACAAATATCGGAAATAAAGAATATTTACCGATTGAGGCAGAGGAATACAGCGCAGTTTTTTTAGTAGTTACTAGACGGAACGATAGCTTTTCGCTGGGCACTGACACAAGATGCTGCGAAAAACAATATTTTATAATTTGCATTTAAAATTAAAGTAATTAAGAAAAAAAAATGTGTTATTAGAAATCATACAAAACAGTTACAAACTAAAACAAAAATAAACTCCGTACAAATAAAATCCATATTCTAGAGAAAAAACATAATTTCTAAATAATATTCAGCACCAGTAAGTTACAATTACAAATTAGGAGTATAGAATATTTTCATTTTACTTATTCAACCATAGTAGACTGTTATGGCATTTAGAATTACAAACTTTTCCAGACTTCTTGCATTTTTATTTATTACACTTGCATTGTTCCTTGCACACGCATCGCTGGTATCCCTGACTTCCAGAAAGATTTAATTTTCGAACATTCTCGAAGTGATAATGCTAATTCTGGAACATCATTAAGCAAAATAAATTTTTCTTTACAGTTGCGAACTGATTTATTGTTTTTCGTACTTGTATATAAATAAATTATTTAAAAGTCAATAAATCGATAAATTGTTTGCGATAAATTGCTTACGAAAAATTAGCCTAGAATCGAATTTTGTACTTCGGGATTTTGACCGCCACTTTTTTTTATCACATTCACCATTACAAGTTTGGAATTATATTAAATCACTGGTTAATTTGATAAATAAGAATTTATCACATTCACCAAACCGAGCGGTGATTATGCATAATAACCGGTAATCATGAATTGTTTGTAATTATTAATAATCCCCGGATTAATCAAATTCAAAGTAACATATACTCGTACATATGTATATCTTAATTAACACTATTAGGTTAGGTCATTAAGTTATTAGGTTAGGTTATTTAAGTTATTAGGTTAGATTATTAAGTTAGTTACTAGTTACTAGTTACGTATTAAGCTAGCTTGAACGTATCGATAATTTGAACAGCTTTGGTTTTTAGGTGTTCAGGTTAACGCCATTCCACTGTATATCTTTTTGAAAAGTTTAAACTTTTCAAATTGTGTCGTTATGTCAAACAGTTTTTGAAAAATTAATGCTAAGCTTGAAGTTTCGCAAAAAACGTAAAATAATAAAAGAATGATTTAAAAAAGAAACACGTAAATAAGTAAAAATTTTTAAAAAGAAATGCCTATATCACCATTCTATATTCTAGAATATGTTATTTAGAAAATATCACAATTTTTTCAAACATTTTTTACTTATAAAAGACATATTTCAAATAATTTCGTCATAGACTTCCACCCCGACACATGGAATCCGACATGGTCTGTTGGTACAATACTAACTGGATTACTCAGCTTTATGGTAAGTATATATGAGCTTGTAAACAGTATACATTATGACAAATTTTAGCAGTAGTAGTATAAGAAAGCTCTTTTGATGCGAATTAGCTACTCGTTTACCATCACTTACAGAGATCTTAGTTTCTTAGAACTTCACAGGTTTTCACAGAGGTTTGAGAATATCGCAATGGTTTTTGAAGAGTTGATACCTACAGGTACCTACAAATACCTACAGACAGGTCGGATCTATACTGATGAATCCAATCTTATTGGAAAAGTTGGTTTTTGAGGTATACTTAAATATAAAAGTGTTAGGATCTGTGAATTGTTGAAAATCTCTTTAAAGTACATACTAGAGCTGGACTGAGTAGCTTCTAATCAAAGATTCAAGCTTCTAATCAATGCATTCTTATTTCTCTGCAAGAGACTTATTTCCATCTCGCACAGCCCTAGTATATTAAAAGCTGCATACATAATCCATCAAGGTTATCCGACCAACTCGAAATGTTAAAGAACCGTCGTGTTAACGAAGCATTAAAAATAAATATGTATATAAATATAGTAATATATGTATACTACAACCTTACAAGCAACTTAAGGCTTAAGTGCGTTGGACTAATTGCTCCCGTCATTAACATAACCTACCTATTTATATCAATGGAGTGGGCATTTTTATTTTTGTATAATTTAGTATTATCAATATAATAAAATTACAATAATTATTATGGTGTAATATGTATTAAAAGTTGAGACATTACGTTACGGGACACTAATTAAAATTTATATTCCTTACAGCTGGAATCAACCCCAACATTAGGTTCAACGGAGTCCACTCTTTATGAAAAACAGCAGTTTGCCAAAAAATCATTGGCCTTTAATTTAAAAAATCAATATTTCCGAGATTTATTTCCAGAAATATGTGAAGAAATTAACAAACGTTTAATAAATCAACATCAATTACTTTTGCAAGCGACGGCAAGCAGTAGCAGTAGTGTTGGAACAATGAACAAACCGAAAGCAAATGCTGATGAAACTAACAATCTTAACACTTTTGCAAATGGAGCAATTGCAGCAACTGATACTGCGTCGCGGTTAATAAAAAATAACGAATCGGCTGTCGCAAATTATTCGAATTGGCAGTCACTGTATTCAAATTTAATTATTGTCATAAGTTTCGCAATTTTCGCTTTGATTGTTAATTACATTTTGAAAAATTTGAGCTAAGAATTAAGATAGTAAAAGGTTATACTATTAATAGATTAATAGACAGAGTGCGGAACTGCTTGCTCATGAGCGGCTCAGCTCACGAGCGTGAGCCGGCTAAAATTTTTGCAGCTCGCTAACAAAAAATTTGCAGCAGCTAATAAATAGCTGCTAAATATATTTATATTTGTTTTTTGTTACACTTGTACGTTATATTACATCAAAATTTTCATATCGCATTCTGTCCTCTTCTGTACGACTGGAATGGCAATCGAAGTTAGCCGAGAAATATATTAGAAATATATATCCGAAAATCATATTCGGCTTTATTTGGCGACATTTCCCATCGATTGACGCAAAAAAATTATTTGGTTAAAGTGACCCCGTTTGGGACACCCTGCCACCCTCGGACCATGTCCCAAATCCGTTTCACGACATTTCCTATCGATTGGTGCAATAACAATTTTTTGGTCACCACTCACCTCACACCATATCCACCTTTATCAAATTACTTCTTGGCATATCAATACATAACAATGTATATCTACGTATAAAACAGTATAATATATTCAGATGCATATGTATCCCTTCAGTTTGCTCGTGAGCTGTATGTTTAGCTCTCGGCTCACGAGCGCTCGTGAGCTGTATGTTTAGCTTCCGGCTCACGAGCGCTCATGAGCTGTATGTTCAGCTCACAGCTCATGAGCGTGAGCTGTCTGATGTCGCTCAGTTCACGAGCGTGAGCCGACTGAAATTTTTCTTCGTCTCACGCTCACGAGCGTGAGCTCTCTGAGGTGCTCACAGCTCACGAGCGTGAGCCGCAAAAATTCTTTGTTAGCTCACGCTCGTGAGCCGTGAGCCATTTGGAATTGCTTGGGTCGCTCACGAGCGAGCCTGAGACGAAATGAGCCGCTCGCTCGTGAGCCATTCCGCACTCTGTTAATAGATTCAAAAGAAATCTATTACGTAATAAGCTTTTTAAATAGATATTAAATTTATTTATAGGATAAATAAATAGACTAGACATGTGCTGCAGATACATAACTACAACGTAAATATAAAAAAATTATATGATTCCAAAAAGTGTTTTTGTCTGCAATGAAATTGAACAGGAATACGTTTTTACTAAACTAAAGTAAAGCTTTTCGTGGAGTGTTTTTCTTCCGCATTTAGACATTTAAGATAACTTTCTATTTTATTTCATTGGGCTAAAAAGGACTTAAAAAAAAAAACATAGCTTCACACAGATCATGTTGTAATAAAATTTTGTCACTATTGCTGTATGTCACTTAACTGCGAGAAATCATAATGCAGGGTACCATGCTCCATACTATAAATAGGAGTAACAAATAAATTTTAATAAAAAATTATGATTACAAAATATATGGTATATACTATAATTTCTTTATCCAGGGTTTACAATTAAGGCTACTCCTTCTGAGTTTGAAGCCTAAACCTGGCCCAAATTTCCAATTAAGCAAGGTATATTAGTCATATACCATCACTATTTTAATTACGAACCTATCTCTATCTGCGCTTTCCAAAAAAGCCCCCATACATATGTCAAAATACACCAATTTTCGTGGTTTTGTCTGTTAAAATGGCTTCGAAATAGAACAGACTGAAACCCAATATTGCCATATATTCATTTATACTTATATTTTTAGATTTATACTTATGTTTTTATATTTATACTGTAACGAATTTTTCTCCTGGGTAATGAGTCAGCGCTGTCAAGAATCTTGATGACTTGTTCTTGAATGGATACAGCTTCAATTATAGAGTCTTATAGTTTTGTTAATTGATGTTGTAGTGCTAGGTTTCGCAAATATTTGATGGCAAGATATGGAGCTGATTTAATTCCATATGTTACGGTGCTGAGTGCCAAACATTTGACTTGCTCATGAGTACTTTCTCTCCACAAAATTAATTGAAACCATCGATCCAGCTCGTCTATTATAATTTGGCGATACATCTTTTTTATATCGGCAGTGAAGACGTATACCGTGGCATCGTGAATCTTAATAGTATCGACAAAAGTTCTTGCAGCAGTTTTGGGCCTGTTAGAAGGATATCGTTCAAGGAATAATTTGATGAAATCAAAATCAAACCTAAATCAAACTCTTTCATATGACCTAAGTTTTTATACTCCCTCATAAGTTCTATGTATGAGGTTCGCAAATCTGGATTTATTTGTAATCTGTGCCCAAAAGCATAGAATCGTTGTATTGAGGCAATCCTAGAATCTCCTAATACAGTTGGTTTTTGGGCGAATGGAAGTCGAACAGAAAATCGTCCTTGAGTAAACGTCGCATAGTGGAGGAAAATGGCTGTTTTTTACTTCTTCACGGTCAAAAATCTGTAACTTTTGAACGGGTTGAGACACTTTGATGCGGTTTTTTGCAAATGAAAGAAGAAACATGTATTTTATAAATAAAAAAATTCCATATGTCTCGCAATTTTTTTAATATTTTTAAAAAATTTCCAAAAATAGAGTTTTGTGAAAAAGTCGCGTCACAAAAAAAATGTTTTTACCTGTTTATGTTTTGACTATTAAGCATTATATTTGCAATAGGACATATATATTAACTATGCTAAAGACCTAAAAAATGATATCTAACCAATAACCAATGCAGTTTAAGTGAAAGGTTTGTAATTTCGAAAAGTAACAATATTTCTTCAAAATATTAAAGCAATTTACTTAAAACACAAAGTTTTTAAAGTTTTTTGAGTTTTATTTACTTAAGTATATTGTAATAAATTATAATATAAAATTTTAAAAGAAAAGGTATTACAAATTTTCAACGAAATCTTCATCTATAGGTTTCCAAATCAATTCTTCTGCCTCTTTACTTAAAGGTGTAGAAGTTTTGGAATATTTTCTCCTTAAGGATGAAATGTAGGGATCTGAAGAAATAAGAAGCATTCTGAACAAATCCTCGTTGGTACTTTCCCGTGAACACTTTCTGGTATTGTGCTCCCTATAGTACCTGTAGTCCTTATTTCGTTTTTCTTGAGCTTCTTCAAATAACTCTCCAATAGGCAGTATATGGTTTTGGATTATTTGTTCGCCATGCATCAATACTTTATGGACAGTGGGGGACATTGCTCTCCATGGATACAATGCGTTATAAAGATTCGCAGTGGTTTCAGTATATTTACCAAATTTTGAAGGGTTTATTTCTCTGTTACTCGAAATAACTTGTAATATAACTTTAAACTTAAATATTAAATTTAAGTCTATTCCAGTGATTCGAGAAGTAGTAACTGGATCGTCAAAAAACCTCCTAGCCGTATTGCCATCATTTGTGTTCCCAGCTCCAATCTTAGGCATGTCGATGATGAGACCTTCTTTCTTAAATTCTGCTTGAACTTTCTTCTTCTTCTCCTCTCTCAGAAGTCTATTTTCAACATTCCTTACGGTTCCTTTTTCACCAAAATCCAAATCATATGAAATCTTTAGAATATGTTCCATAAACCTGATTTTCGTATGTAACGGAGATAGACCAAATTCAAATCCGGAAATCTCATCTTTGTTAGGAGGAGTTTCATTTAATGTTTTTCTCATTGCCCCACAGATAGTGCAAGATGACGTTGACTTTGTACCCGTAAGAACTTTCACAATCTTTCTGTCAACCATTGTCATAAATAGTCTATGCTGGACGGTTACCTCCTTTCCCAGGTACTCAAAGGTAGAATCTTCCAAGTTATCTATTTGAGTATTTAACAATGATACTTCTTGTTGGATCAGCTGTTCAGTTTCTCTTTTATAAAGAAATTTGATTGGGCGGCAATACTTTGTTGTAGATGATGACGGGTTTTTCCATAAATTTTCCGATGAGATATTTTTCGAAGATGTTGATGGCTTGTTCATGTCAATTACGGATTGAGAAGTATCACAAAGTCTTAAAGGCACGAGGGACAACATAAACATATCTGCGTCAGATACTCCTTCCTCAATAACTTGTTTGTATTGACTTTGACCAGATGATCCATCGCAGCCCCATTTAGAAAGCATTACTAAATTTCCGCTGCATTGTTTTATTATATCCTCTGAAATAGTGTGTCTGACTTAGTGTGTCCAATAGTGCTTGTAGCTTTACTTCTGCTGATGTTGCCGTTACAGTGCAATAATCCCAGAGGGGTAAACAGCGTTTTTTAGCGTTTTTTATCTCATCATAAGAAGGATAAATGTTAGCATTAATTTCTAATGCAGAAGACCTTATTAGCTCATATTGATGTCTAGTCATCTTCGAGTCAATGTATAGAGCCAGTGCCGTATCTGGAGCCATTTTTCCATCTGCTTTGTTAAGACTTTGCAGTTGAGAAGGTGTTGAGAATGCTGAAAGGACTCTTTTGAGGTGATTAGGACTTGCATGCGAAGCCTTTACCACGATATCAGCCTGAAGATATTGCCTGGCTGCTCTTAGGTGTTGAATATAAGCTTTTGTTAGCATTGTATCGCCAACATTCAACGAAATTTCTTGTAGCCTTCTTCTTTTGGTCCGTTCTGAGCTATCTTCAAAAGGCTTTTGGGGTCTGCCTCGTTTCGATTCTGCTGCTGGATTTTCCTCAGCATCACTGTCCTCGTCATCTTGTTGAATTTGTATGACGTTATTTAGCCATTCCTGGTGTTTGCTTTTCAAATTTGACATTGAATAGCTGCAAGCCTTGTAATACTTCTTGCCAGTTTTCAAAATAGACTGTATTTGTTTTTTAAATTTTGCAGGGCATTATAGCTTAAAATGTTGTCTTCTATAATGTCTTCAATAATGTGTTCGAACTCTATTTTCTTCATTATACTTAAATTTAAAATATATTCGTATGTCACAATTTTTCCTTCCATGTCTTCAACGTCTGGTTACTTCAAAATATTTGATATGAATGATTTCTATAACCAAAAAACATTCCTTTATAAGCAATTGTAATCACTGGAAAAATTCCCTCAACTATGCAGGCAGCCTTATGCCAGATTAGTTCATAAGGTACCTAAGCTTACGCGAGGTACCTGTCGCTAAATGCTAATGAGGTTTTAAAAAACCTCAGTAAAATATTTTAATAACTTCTTTTTTACGGCTGCCATAAATCGATTTAAAATTCTGAGAATTGACTAATACTTTTATTATTATACTTATACTACGAGTATAAATACTTTTATTATTACCTAAACACAAAAAAATCCAAATTTTAGGAAAATTAGCTTCCAGAGAAGGAGAAGGTATCGGAAAAAACCAAAAGACAAGGATTAATTATCTCAAAATTGCAGGGTGGTGATAAATTTATTCATCCCAACACTAAGTTTAGTTTACTTTATAGATTTCGAGTTAAAAAACAACGTTATATTGAAGTACATTATTAGTGGAAAATAAGTAGGTAAAATTTTCAAACAAAGAAAAACGGGTTCCTGTGGATCGCTGCGGGTCAAGTATATTTGGGAAAGTTTTTCTTAATACTTTGAATTTTCATAAACTGTTACGGGTTCCACGTGCCGAGACGTGCGTCAAAAGTTATTTGAAAAGTCAGTATTTTTTCAAAAAATTATTTAAAATATTCTTGTAAGCCACGCCCACAAACTCTATGCAGGGTTTTATTTATAAATAGCCGGGATTTAACATACTTTTTATTTGAAATTGATAACTCAAACATCGGATAAGTTATACGCGTTCAAAGTCAGAAAAAAACTAAAAAAACAGTTTTCGAAAATTTAGTTTCTATTTCTTGACTTTGACCGATCATCACGCGACTTGAGACTAATTTTCAGAAAATTCCTTTTGGCTCTGGAGGTGTATATCTGTTATAAATTAAATGCAAAAAGAATTTTTTAAAAATATGCGCGCGACTTTTTTGATTTTTGGCCGCGGCCTAGACGCGATCTCCCACTGTGCGTCGAACTGTTTGATCGAAGAACATTTCACATTTCTTTTCCTCAGCTGTTGTTAGCAGTGCTGTTTTCTTGTCAACTTCTAGCTGCCTAAACCTTTTGTCTTGCTCATGTAGTTTTTTATTTTCGCTGGTACCGATGCCGCAAAAGCTGTAGATGCTGAAATTGTATCTGCCAACGGTAAATTAGCAGGTATGGACAAATTGCTCACTAATGCTGTTGAGTTGTTGAGGGTAGAGCTTGAAACTTTATCTATCTAATTTTATTACACGAGCTGAAATTGTATATATATCTGTAGCTTTTTCTAGCTCAAAAACGGCTCTTTCTGTTCTGAAAGAAAATGTCAACATTTATTCAAATATTTTTGTTTTGTTTTGTAAAACTTTAAGAAATTTATCAACAGGTGTGCCAATGTTTTCAAAGTTAAAAATGGCAATAAGAATTCAAAAAATTATTTAAATAAACAGGGCAAAGTATTTTCTCTTCACTTAGAAAAGACAGAACATACAACAGATGTGTATGTATACAAATATTCAAATATTTTTCCAAAAGCAAAACAGTGCATATTTTTTTGGAACCGGAAGTTAATATGGAACGCTCCCCTTTTCAACCATATAATCAGCCTTCCACTAGAAGACCGTTGTCTGGAAGACCAAAAAAAGTAAAAGGTTTGAATTTTAAAAACAAACAAATACGACGCAGATGGAAATGGAGAACTTTGATTATGAACAGACTTCCACTTCAAGAGCAGCGCCAGCAGCTATGTTAGCTTCAAATTTAGTGCGAGCAGATAAGTAAGTGCAGATAGAAATGGAGAGTTTAGAAGATAAAGAGCCTTCCACTTCAAGAACAGTGCGAGCAGCTGAGTTAAAAGGCATGGAAAGATTGGCTATTTGGATTGTTAATGAATCCCCAGAAGAATCGGGTCAAGTGCACAGAATAAAAAGATCTCGAACTCAAACAGCAGCCGAAATCAGACAAGAAAGTATAAAGCGTATAGATGACAGGCGACAACGCGCTATCCAACGCTATACAATTTTGAAATGAATTGGTACATCTTCTTTTAAGACGGCCTCCGTTCGCTGAAGAATTCTATTGAAGAATTCGAAACTTAAACTCGAGTTTTTGCTATCGCTTCATTCAATGTAAATGATCGGACTATTAACAACTATGGTATTTATAGCTTTACCGCTGGTGGGCAAGTTTACCATAAAATGAGTTTGGCAGAAATTTTGCTTTCTGGGTGGACAGTAAGCTGCTTAAACCTAAATTATAAATGTATCAAAATCATATTCTTGGTTCTTATAATTATATTCTTGGATTGGCATCTCTAACTGAATTGGATAAAGTGACACGTTTTTTTCTCTGGCTATTTTTGCTAAAATTTTATATTTTAAGGTGTTTCAGGCACATTTCTTCGTGGTTCATAATATTAATTCGGGTGTTCTTTTTCTGCCTCCGGTTGTGATTTGTGATTTCTGAATAGCGCAATACCTAAATCAAATCATTCTGCTTTCGGCTGTTTCATTTGCCGTGTTTGTTGTTTTTGTAAATACTTGAATTTTGATTTTGCACTATTTCCAGTTGGAATACATAGTTAATAAAATGTCGTGCAACCTCCGTAGATGCAAAATAACTAATGAGACTGAACGACTGGTTTCGTGCTCCCTTTGTGGTGACGATTATCATGTTAAATGTGTCGGACTGACAAGAAAATCGCAGATAAAATTGGCATCGAGGGTGGATTACGTTGGTCATGCGTGAGTTGTAGATCTCTGGATGTCGATGTGATTCGGATGCTGTGTCAAGTGCGTTTGAATTTTCGCGAAATTGATCGTGATCTGTTCGCTCTTCAAAAGAAATTAAAAAACTATGAAAGTTTCTTTAACGATTTTAAAATTCTCAGTGAACCGTCGCCTAGGCGGAAGCGGTCGAAGAAAAAACTGGAGCGCAGGAAAGTGCTCCTCTCTCATCATTGCTGCTTCCGAGGACAGGAGATTCACCGTCTCTTATCAACTTGTCGAGTCCTGTGTTAAGCGAAGTAGAGGACTGTAATAATGCTGGGCCTCTTTCGGTTGTTGCTTCTGGTGAATTCCTAAGGCATCAATCGAGAATACGTCACTTGTTATAAACGATGTAGCATCATCTATTGGAACCTCATCTGCATCTGTCGCCGGGAATAGCACAACCAAGGCAAGACTCATCTCCATCTCCAGCTCCCTCTAAGAAGCTTATTGTAGTGCAGCAAAAAAAGACAATCTTCATATCTCGCTTTGCTCCGGAAACTTCCTCTGATGACATTCGTCAGCACATTAGCTCTCAATTGGGATTATTGGATTTAAGTATTTCTGTAACGAAATATGAATTTAAATCTCAGCGATCGTATTCATCGTTTAATATAAATTTACCTAATCATTTAATAGAGCGTGTTCTAAATCCTGGATTTTGGCCGGAAAATGCTGTCATACACGAATATGTTTTCAGGCCAAAAGGAAATCGTGTTATCACTGCTGGTTCATCTTGACGCACTGCTGCTGCAAAAATCTAAATATTTTTTCCTCTGACATTTACTATCAAAATGTCAGGGGAATTAATTCTAAACTGAGTGAAATCTTTCTGAAAAACATTTATGCTGATTATGTTATCGTTTTTACTGAAACATGGCTCAGGCCTGATATTTTGAATGCTGAAATTTTTTCTAATAATTATGTGGTCTACCGGAAGGATCGGAATCGATTGCTTACTAATTTGACCAGAGGTGGACTGGTCTGGATGAGGCGTCTGAAATTGAATTTTGCTGTGTATATGTCGAACTTGCTAACCTCTCTCTGTATCTATATATGCTGCTCCTATATTCCACCTAACTCTGAGAGGATTATTTATGCTTCACATGCCAGATGCATTGCGGGTGTGATGGGGACCATGCTATCGAGCGACAGATTAATTGTTCTGGGTGACTTCAATTTGCCTTATGTTAACTGGGAGTTTTGCGTTGATGCTGCGGATACTTTTTTACCTTCGACTGAGCGTGAATATAACACCAGCTTCCTTGATGTTGTGTTTTCTAGAGGTCTTTTCCAAATAAACTATGTACGGAATCAGAATGGCCGCCTTTTGGATCTTATCTTTATTGATGATAATGATATTTTTGATGTTTCTCGATGTGCGCCTCTTGTGCTACCTGAGGATAAGCACCATCCCGCCTTAAAAATTTAATTAGTTTAGTTTCGTGAAATGTCCCAGCCTGTGGTGCGAATGGGAATGCCAAAGAAACTTTGCTTCAAATATACAAATTACTTAACTTAAAAGAATAATCTTTGTTCCATAAATTGGAACTCTATTCTTCGCTTGGATAATTCTACATCTGCAAGTTTAGATTTGGCTCTGGAATCTTTCAACAATGTTTTATTTGAGGCCTTTAAACCATCGGTTCCTTTGCGCAAGGTTCGACCCAGTGTGGTCCCCACATAGTTTTCTAAAGAGCTGCGCGCTTTAAAAAATATGAAAACCAAATGCTACAAGTTGTTCTGTAATACGCGCTCGACTGTAAAGCTATCAAATTATTTATCTGTAAGGGGCAGATATCGGCTGTTATGTAAGCAGGCGTATAGAGAATATATCTTCAAAGTTAAATCTAATATACGTGGTGATCCTAAAGGACTCTGGAACTTCGTAAATACCAAAAGAAGGAGTGCGGTTTTTCCAACTTTCATGAAGCTCGATGATATGGAGTCTGATAATCCGGAAATTATATGTGAACTTTTCGCCGACTATTTCAAATCAACGTATTCTACCTTGAACTATTGCTCAAACACATATCCTTATAACGTTTCTTCGAGTTCAATTGTCCAGCCCATCATCGACGAATTGATTGTTGTTAATGTTCTCAAAGACAATAAATGCACTTACAATCCCGGTCCTGATAAAACTCCATCGTGCACAGAGCTGGGGAGTACTCATTCCTTTGGGAATTAAATTCCACCTCAATTCCAATTCCAAGGAATTAGGACTGTGGAATTAAGTACTTTTCAAGCAAAAGGAATGGAATTGAGTGAGCCTCAATTCCTTTTGAAAGGAATTGGGCTTGGAATTGAGCAAAGAAATTCCTTTCACATGGAATGGAATTATAAGTCCCAATTCCTTAGAATTGGATTTGGAATGGAAAATTTCAATTCCTTTTGAGGAATTAAGGTTGGAGGAATTGAAGTCCTTTACTGGCGATTGAGACCTTACTGTGTGTATGATAGAGTGTAAGTTGAAGTAGAAGAAGAAGAAGAAGAAGACATGTAGGCAGATTTAGGCAAAAAAATTTTTATTGTTACACTTGATAGGAAATATATGATATGTATGTGATATTAATACTAAATTAAATTGATTGGGTGGGTGGTGGGTGAGGATCACCAAAGTGGTCACACGGGGGTTTTTTGACCAAAAAATTTTTTTTTACCAATCGATAGTAAATGTCATAAAACGGATTTTGGACATAGTGGGCGGTGGGTGGGACCACCCCAAAAGGGTCACACGGGGGTTTTTTCACCAAAAAATTTTTATTGCACAAATCGAAAGGAAACATCATGAAACGGATTTTGCACATAGTGGGTGGTGGGTGGGGACCCCCAAAGGAGTCACATGGGGGTTTTTACCCAAATTTTTTTATTACAGAAATCGATAGCAAACGTTACGAAACGTATTTCGGTTATGGTCCGATGGGGGGTCGGGTGCCCCTAAAGGTGTCAAAATGGGAGATCCTTCCATGAACTTCCCTATATTAATTGGTTAAGAATTTGTTTTGCTCAAATCCGAGCCTTTTGACACCTTTGGGGGCACTCGACCCCCCTCGGACCTTAACCGAAATACGTTTTGTAACGTTTGCTATCGATTTCTGTAATAAAAAAATTTGAGTAAAAACCCCCATGTGAACCCTTTGGGGGTCCCCACCCACCACCCACTATGTGCAAAATCGGTTTCATGATGTTTCCTATCGATTTGTGCAATAAAAATTTTTTGGAAAAAAACCCCCATGTGACCCCCTTGGGGTGGCCACACCCACCGCCCACTATGTGCAAAATCCGTTTCATGATGTTTCCTATCGATTTGTGCAATAAAAATTTTTTGCAAAAAAAACCACATGTGACCCCCTTGGTGTGGCCCCACCCACCGCCCACTATGTCCAAAATCCGTTTCATGATGTTTCCTATCGATTTGTGCAATAAAATTTTTTTGGAAAAAAACCCCCATGTGACCCCCTTGGGGTGGCCCCACCCGCCGCCCACTATGTCCAAAATCCGTTTCATGATGTTTCCTATCGATTTGTGCAATAAAAATTTTTTGGTGAAAAAACCCCCGTGTGACCCTTTTGGGGTGGTCCCACCCACCGCCCACTATGTCCAAAATCCGTTTTACGACATTTACTATCGATTGGTAAAAAAAAATTTTTTGGTCAAAAAACCCCCGTGTGACCACTTTGGTGATCCCCACCCACCACCCACCCAATCAATTTAATTTAGTATTAATATCACATACATATCATATATTTCCTATCAAGTGTAACAATAAAAGTTTTTTTGCCAAAATCTGCCTACACTCTATCATACACACAGTAAGGTCTCAATCGCCAGCAAAGGACTTCAATTCCTCCAACCTTAATTCCTCAAAAGGAATTGAAATTTTCAATTCCAAATCCAATTCCAAGGAATTGGGACTTATAATTCCATTCCATGTGAAAGGAATTTCTTTGCTCAATTCCAAGTCCAATTCCTTTCAAAAGGAATTGAGGCTCACTCAATTCCATTCCTTTTGCTTGAAAAGTACTTAATTCCACAGTCCTAATTCCTGAGGAATTTACTTGGAATTGGAATGGAATTGAGTTTCCTCAGCTCTGATCGTGCATTCTTAAATACTGCGCCGCTGAAATGGCTATGCCCATTACAGCTCTATTAATTTCTCTCTACGTACCGATTATTTTCCTCGCGCTTGGAAGTCATCGTTTATTATTCCTCTGCATAAATCTGGTAATAGACATCTTGTTAATAATTATCGTGGTATTGCAAAGCTTAGTGCTCTTCCAAAACTGTTTGAGAAGATAATTACGGATAAAATTGCTCGCTCTGTTGGTTCTTCAATTTCGCCTGTTTAGCACGGTTTTCGTGTGGGGAAATCAACAACAACAAAACTATTGGAATTGGTGTCTGAAACAATAAATAATTTAAAGCATTCTAAGCAGACGGATGTTATTTATACTGATTTCAGTAAAGCTTTCGATGTAGTAAACCATAAGCTTCTTATTATGAAACTGAAGTTATTTGGATTTCCCGGATCTCTTGTTTGTTGGATCCAATCTTATCTCAGTAATCGCACTCAAATAGTTGTGTTTAACAATTCGGCATCAGAGGAGTTTGCTGTGCCTTCAGGAGTTCCTCAAGGTAGCCATCTGGGACCGCTGCTTTTTCTCGTTTTCATTAATGATCTTCCTACTGTTATTGTAAATGGAAAAGTACTTATGTTTGTTGATGATGTGAAGTTATTTCTATCTTATTTATTAGAATGCGATGCCTTGTTACTTCAGTCGGATTTGGATTTCCTGATTGAATAATGTACCACAAATTGCATGGATCTAAATTTAAAGAAGTGTAAACAAATTGCATTTGTCCACTGTTTGAATCCTTCGTTCCGTAATTACACTATTGGTCATTGGAACTTGGATGTAGTTGAGATTATAAATGATCTAGGGGTAGTTCTTTATCGGAAATTACGTTTTCATACTCATATAAGCGGCGTGTCTAACAAAGCAAACAGTATACTGGGCCTTATAAAGCGATGGGCTAAGGAGTTTAATGACCTCTATTTTACTAAGTTACTTTACACCTCATTAGTGAGACCAATTCTGGAGTACGCCTGTTTGGAGCCCAAATTACAGCTGCTACATCTTCCAAATTGAGTCGGTACAAAAGAAATTTTTACTTTTTTGTCTTTGTAATCTTAACTGGGATGAATCTGTGAATTTACCGTCTTATGAATCCCGCTTAAAACTAATAAACCTGTCAACACTCGCTAATCGTCGAATAATGCTAAATGCTATTTTTATCGTGAGCTGTCTATATAACGTTACGGATTCCTCTTATTTGTTATCCAACATTCATCTTAACGTTCCTCTTCGTACGTCGACACGATATGTGCCTCTTCACTTAAGCTTTTGTAGATCATCATACCTTCAGCATGAACCTCTTCGTAATGCCTGTTCGGATTTAAATACCATTTTTCCTGTATGTAATTAATTTTTCTGATTCGGTTTGGGTAGCTAAACGGAAAATTTTAAACTTTTTATCTAATTCCTGAAGTTTTTTTTGTTTATGTTCCTTGAATTGTTAACTATTTGTATGAACTATAAAGCGATGTGCTTAGTTTAAGTCTTGTTAAATAAATAAATAAATAAATTGAATCCTATGGAAATTGTCCAACATGTAAAAATCCTATGGAACTCCAAGCTATTCGAGTTTTTATGTTCATATCAATCACCGACTGTTGGCATAGGATTTTTTATTTTTAGAAGTAAAAGTTAAGAGTTAACTTTTATTTTTAAAAGTAAAAGTTAAAAGTTAATTTTTATTTCAAAAATTTTTTGAATAAGACCTATTTTCCGGCTCTCGTTTCAAACAGAAAATAAAGAGCTTAAAACCTCTCCGACCTAACAAAGATATAAGGCATTTTTTCCTCAAAATTACTTTTATTTCTCAACATAGACTTCTTTTAGCTCGATTTTTTTTCGCACTTTTTTTCGCTAAATGCAGTCGTTTCTGCATCAAATCAATATCGATTTTGTTAAAAAGCTCTGAATAATTAGCGCCGGTCATCGTTTAACGCTTTTTAAGTGGCCTTTTTTGATGCGTTAACCCGGAGAAACCCACTGACTTGATTCTTCTTTGCCCTCTGGTGAAAAAATGGTGAAAAAACGAAACGGTGCAAAAATCCGGTTGAACATCGCCAAACACTCCTTGAAGTGGTCACCATGATCCGCCATCGCGCGGATAGCTTTTTCATGTCCAAATATTCATGTAAATGTGATGTACCCGCTGAGTTGAGATGAGATTTGAGATTTTCATTCTCCGATCGTCCAATATAATTATTTTTAATCGACGATTTCTGGTGTGAAATCGCTCTTTTGAGCGACCTGAACGTTTAGCGCTACTTGTGCTGGTACGACCACAACGGAACTCAGTAAACCATTGAAATTGATGGTGCAGAGTCCCCATAGTATGTCAAACACAAACTAAATGGCGCAGCTTGGTCAAAATTTTACAGCAGTCTATTAAGAGATTACTTTTGACAGGACCAGTGTCGCATTTAAAGTTACTGCACGGCAAATACAAAAAGTCAGTAACTTATCTACCTACCCTCGTATATGCCTCGATTACGTCGACATCACTTGCATTACAACTCAGTTGCATAAATTCAAATAACGATATTGCATAATTTGGATCAACTCTATTACCCGTATCTAACACAAACGTGTTTTTTATTGACTGCTTCCTTTTTTACTGTTTCCATTTTACGTTGGCCAAAAGAGTTGTTTTGTTGGGTTTAATATGTTCTTTTACGCTAATGAATTGAAGTTCAGCAGCTTAGTTACTCAGTAATTAATTGAGACTTGCTTGATAAACTACTAGAGGCTGTCAAAGTGAATTTTTTTTAACAATTTAAGCCGCAATGCTTCGGATAATAATGTCTAAAGTGTTCACGCTTATTTTTTGTGTAGCTGTTTTTTGTTCGACTAAATTTCACCAGAAATTATACACTCCTAATCACGGCTTAGGAGTTTATGCAACAAACGACATAAGACATCAACAGTCGCAAAAATATTCAAACATCGGTTTCAACTCCAATCGCTTCCAGATAATCAATGAGTGGAAATACTTGGACTTTGAATATCCTACCTTCTCTCGCAGACAACAAGCGATAGCGGCAAAGTATTTATTTTTACTGTAGTTTTAAGATATGTATGCATGTACGTGATTTATTTTAGAGGGAATAAATCAAAGCTTAGTTTCTTGCTTTTGATAACGACAAGTCAAACAAGACTGAGGATTTTATGAATACGAGTATGCAATAGAAGTTGCACAATACTATTTAAAAGCACCCAGCAAACCTTATTCCAGCAAACCCGAAGTCGAAATGATATCTTCATTTTTAAAAATTTCGATCGTTTAAATTTTGCTCTAAAAAGCTCTCACTTACTTGCCAAAAAAATTATACAAATTGTAAAATTGAAGAATTCAAACTTAAAATTGTGAATTATTTCTTTAAAATTAAAGATTTTGGAAGACTTTTTTGTGCTTAAGTAGTGTAAAATGAGCAAAATAGTTGTAAAGGCGGCACGTGAGTTGGTGGAACATTATCTAAATAAATAAATAAATAAATAAATAATGGAAAAAATAAATTATATATAAAAAATGTCTCAATATCGCTAACAATATCGAAAATCTTTTAAATATAATATCGTTGCGATATCGAGGTTTTGTGAAATTTCGATATCGATAACGATAGGTGCGATTCTATCTAAAACGACCTTTTCTCGATACCGTTACGATATAATCTTAATTATCGAAAACGATAGAAATTATCACTTTTTTAATAACATTTCGATATCGTAACGATATCATTTTGTTTGCTGGGCAGTTTTAAAACACACAGAAACATTTTCAATCAATGGCCGCGTTCAGAACGGTCAATCTATGTTCGCTGTTTGCTTGTTTTTTGTCTGAGGGGGTAGAAAGGTCAGAAGGGCTGACAAAGCGGTCGCAGTTTTTTCTAGCGAAAAATTTGTATGCTGGATCCGCTCATCACTTTCTTCTCTGTCACTCATTTTCAGTGTTTTTTTATTTCTCGTGTGGCGGCAACGTGGAATTTGGCAATGAAGTGTTGTTGTTGTTTAAATGGTGTAATCTATCAGCAACGCGTTCAGAGAACATGATTTACGCTGACAAGAACCAGCCAACACTGATTGACTGTTCTGAACGCAGCCATTGTCTGCCGTGCTTTCTATGTTTTCATAACAACAAGTTATGAAAGTGTCAAAAGTGTTGTGACGGCCACAATTCTTTACGAATTCTGGCGCACACAGCAATCAATACAGTTTACGTTTATAATTTTTTTACATTGTGAATTGAATTATTTCTATTGAAACCACTTACCCACATGTACTTACTTTGTTATGTAAACCGAACTAAATTGACTTACTTACCATTGTAAAGTATACACACTATATTATAAGAGTAGATTAAGTAAGTGTACGCGAGAGAGAGATGACCGTAGTCGCTACGCGAGACTCGCCATGAAGGAAACACAACACACCAACAAGAAGAAGAAGAGTTGGTGGGTTGTCGAAAGCATGACAAGCGAACGAGCAGTCAGTCGGCTACGGGCACACATCGAGTACGGACAACACTAAGAAACGCGCTGCTACGCAACGAATCGAAGTCGGCTACGGGCACACATCGAGTACGGACGGCACTAAGAAACGCGCTGCTACGCGACGAATCGAAATCGCCTTGCATACCGACGAACTAATACGAAATCGCGGAGAACTAAAACTAGCGAAGATTGTGAAACATTATTGAGGATCGGAAAATTCGCGCGTTTATTTTCTTTTTCCCTTTTCTTTTCTGTCGCGTCCTTCGGTCTACAACAAATAATCGCACGGCCTCAGGGTCGACGGTTTTTGTAGATCTCACGGCCTCAGGGTCGGCAACCGCGCGTTTTTCTCAATCGATTAACTCCCAACTCGGTAATTCATTCGTTAATTTTTCCCTCCAGACGCTAATTTCGACTAGTAACTCGTTTCTTTCATAGCTCGTAGAATAAGGTATATAGTCTCTCGGCCTCAGGGTCGGTGATTATGCAAGCTCTCGGCCTCAGGGTCGGTGTTTGTAAGTTATACAATCTCTCGGCCTCAGGGTCGGTGATTACGCAAGTTTTCGGCCTCAGGGTCGGTGTTTGTAAGTTATACAATCTCTCGGCCTCAGGGTCGGAATCTACACGATAGTTAGCGTCGCACGTCTGGGCTCGCCAGAGTAGTACTTAGTCTCTGCACTCAAATTTGATAAACAATCGTTTCCCCTTTCCATACTCGAACATTACGCGCGTATCCGCCGCGCACACGCTCGTCGCGCTTACGCCCGCGACGTTTCACACATACCCGCCACGCACACGCTCACCGCGCTTACGCCCACGGTGCACGCACACACTTACGCCTGTTACGCGTCACGTCCGCCGCATACGCGCACACGCTTCTACTCGCCGTATACGCACCCGCTGCCCATACGCTGGCTTTTCACGCAAACGCTACGCATGCGCTCGCTATGCTCGCGAACCTCGCACGCACGCTCGTACGCTCGCCGCCAGGCAACTGTTCCGCGCGTATTCATTATTCGTACGCTTGTTCTATTTACGCTCGTCGCGTATACGCCGCTGCGCGCACGCCTGCTGCGCACGTACTCTCGTTCGCCATACTCACGCTTACGTATTGCACGCTAAACGTGTGCATTCCATTGGACGACGGCATCGCTCTCTCTTGCCCGCCCACTGGGTTCGAAAACGATAATTGGAGAAAAGGAAATAAATACTATATTGAAAAAAGAAAATAAATACTATTTTGGAACTTAGGGCGTCTCAAAACAAATTTTTGTTTCGTTAACCCCCGGTCACTCGCTGAGCCTACCCCGGCTATAGACCCGACCCAAAGGGTTCGTTACAGTGTAATGTCGAAAGTGTGAAAAAATGTTTGCAAACACAAACGAGACAAGTCTTAAAAAGAAGAGACTGTCCAATGATTGAAACGGGAAACAAGAAATATTTCGAAGAGTCCTTTGTTGTTTGAAATATGTTATTTCTATATTTGCGCATAGTTTTCAGATGTCCCTTATGAACTGTGCAAGGTTCGTAGTGCAACAGATTTTGGGAAACTCCCTACTTAGTTAAATGGGCGTGGAAAAGTTTGAAACTACCATAATGTAAAAGCTACAAGGCCTCTCATACTGTAGAGGTGCACTAAGAAGGGATTTTGTAAAATTCCGGCCCTAAGTGGCTAAAATGGGTGTGGCAAGAATGCAAATGGCCATAATTTGAAAGCTACAAAGCCAAAAAAGCTTTAATTTTGAATGGTGATTGTTCTTATATTGTAAAGTTACATATAAAATGGATATTTGAAAATTCCAGTAATTAAAATAGGTGTGCTGATGGTGAACTACCGTCCCGAATTCACTTGATTTGCAGGACTGTCAGAATACAAACTACAATTGAAATTAGGAGCACTGATTATTCGTAATAATTTTTATTTTCTTAATGAAAAATGTCATCAAAGCAGCTATTTTGATAGGCCAACACAGACGTGAAGATGTTTTACTTTACCAAATTCAGATGATTCCTATCGATTTGCCATTTGATTTTAAACGCCTTCAATTTCCTATTCGTCTTACTTTTGCGTGACTATCAATAAGGCACAAAGGCAGTCTTTGAAAATTTGTATTTGAGTATCCAGTCTTTCCACATGGACAGCTCTATGTTGCATGCTCACGATTTGGAAAACCATTGGCATTAATCGTTTACACAATAAATGGGAAAAGAAAAAAATTTTGCATACCAAAAGGCATTAAAATAAATTTAATTCAAACTAGCTCATCGAATAACAAAAAAATATAAAAAATTAAAAAAAAAAAGTTGTTAAAAAATTAAAATAAATAAAAATGTTTATACATGGTGCTCTGTTAATAATGGATAATCCGGCGTGTACTTGTAGGGGCTACCCCGGCTGATCAGAAAAACGATATAAAAAGCTATTTACAAACTAGTCTAAGAGCTATGGTACTTTTTTAAAAAAATTTTTTTGCTGCCCATGGTCATATTATTGGGCACATCAACAACAAATTTGGGAATTACCTTTAGATTTTTTTAAAGTATCCCCGAATGTTGGGCCTTACCCATGCGAAGCATAATTTATGACTAACTGTTTCGGGATTTTTTCAAAGAACGTTTAAAAACACTGGTTTGTTTTTCATGGCTAACTAACTGACCAACTACTTTAAAAATATGCTCACTTTACACATATTTCAAAATGGGTATAAGATCTAATACTTCAAATAAAAAACTATTAAGTTATTGCTAGTTACTTACGACAAGAGCCCTTCTCTGACTAAGACAAAAAGACTACCGGGCCTATTCTGGCAGTCAAGTTGACTGACAAACTATCAATAAGAATTGTCTGCCACCTTGTCAATGCTTTTAAATTTGGTATTCTCATAGTCTACCTGAAATGACCAGAGCTAGTAGAATCCACAATAGCTTACAAAGCGGCATAATCGCGCGATTTTAAAAATAAATTTTTCTGCTTCGGCTCGCGATAAATTTTTTTGCGATAAATTGTTGTTGCAATGAATGGTGTTTCAGATGGCAATAACATAAAACTTAATTGTTAAATTGTATCCAATATACAATTGTTGCAATTAAATCCCAAATAATTTGAGAAAATTGTTGAAGAAACTGCAAAAATTAGATTTTAAAATTTTTGGCTAACTTATAATAATTACATAATTTTCTGTGGACAATTATCAAACATTTCTCAAAATTTCCTTGTGATTAGTTGCTAATACGATGAATTGCTGTTGCGATGAATTGCTGCGCGATGAATTGCTTTGCGAGGAATTTGTCTTGCGATGAATTGCTTGCTATGAATTGCTGTTGCGATGAATTGCTGCGCGATGAATTGCTTTGCGAGGAATTTGTCTTGCGATGAATTGCTTGCGATTAATTGCTCGCGATGAATTGCTTGCGATGAATCAGCCGGGTACCAAAAAGTAGTACACACCGGGTTATCCATTATTAACTGGGCACTCTGTATAAAACGTTTTTAAAACGATACGAATTTCTGAAAGTACGTATACGTTGTTACTAAAAGCCTTTTCGCGCTGAAAAGTGTCAAAAGACAATCAGCCTGGTTCTGCATTCCGATTCATACGGAATCGGATATGATTTCGATCACTTTTTTCTCGAAGGTATTCTGTATTCCGATTCCGATATTCGAATGTTTGCGTATTTGTCGGAATTGAGGTGTTCTGCATTTCGATTTATTGGAAGTAATTTTCTGTCGGAAGTAATCCGACCAACTTTTTGTTGATGAATTTGAATTTGATTGTAAAAAATTTGAAATTTTTTAATTAGAGTTAATTAGAGTTAGAGAGAAAAAGAGTTAGCGGAGAAACTCAATATTTTTGGTCCACCAATGAAAAAAGTGCCGAGAGGAAAAAGGTAGCCCTGTTATTATTTAATTTTTACCACGAATGATAATTAATCATAGACATGCTGGGAAATGCAAAATCAGAAAAACGTATTTCTGGAGAATACAAAGCGCTCCAGGGAATACTAGGTGCAACAATAATTAGCCACCAATCTAAAAAAGGTTAAAAAAATAATCAAATTTCTATTATATGACCATGTGTGCGTTGGTGGGAATCGAACCCACATCCTCAACGTGCTCGGCGAGTACTTGCTCTACTACGCTATTGAGAGCCACAATTCTTATTTTCAATTTTCAAATTTTAAATTTCAGTTTATTAAACGCCAAAGTGACAGGTAAAAAATAGCTGGACGAGTTCGAATCGGAATTGTTTTCGTTTCGAACATGGGAAATTCGATCAGTAGCGAGTTTCTGTATATCAATCGAAAATCTTTTCTATTTTTATGACGTCATTTCGATTCGACAGAAACACTATTTTCGATACATTCCTATAACATTGGGATTGAAACAAATGTCAATCGCAAAATTAGACGGTTAGAATATTTTCCTATTTCGATTGCTTTTTTACAGAAACAGTAGGATAGAAAATGACGTCAGCATGACGTATAATCGAAAAAACTAATAGAAAAGAGCGATCGAAAAGAGTTACAGAAACGAGCTTCAGATTGCAGAACACCTCTACAAATACAAATCGGAATTCAATTTCGATTCAGAATCAATTCCGGATCGGAATACAGAACAAGGTTGAATATATTAAATATTTTAGAAAAACTACAAAGATTTTTTTAGCATTTCTTGACGTTTTTTTTTTTAAATATTTTTTTAAGTCAAATAAATACAATTTCTTTTAAAATATTTAATGTCTCATATATGTATAATTTTTTTTAATTTTTTGCCTCAAAGTGGGCGTGGGTGCTTAGTTTATGCTTAATGTTGCATAGTCATCTAGTCCTGAGGTATGTATGCTTCGAATTCTAAATCTCTAGGACATGAAAGAAAGGGAGCTAAAATTTCCTCCCTTTCAGTGGGTGCAGGTGGTAAATTTATGTTCAATATTTCATTGTTCTACAGTTCTGAACTATGCTTAAAATTTCCGGTCTCTAGGTCATTGGGAAGCTTATTTAAAATCAATTTCATAATCTGTATGTTTTTCACTTTTATGTTTCTTTCGAAAAAGAGACCGAATTCATGCCAAAGGGGGCGTGGGTGAGTGGTTTATTCTTAATATCGCATTGTCATCTTTTTCTAAACTATGGTTAAAACCTTAAATCTCTATGTTATCGGGATGTAGTTTAAAATATATGTATTTCAAAATCAAATTCATTAAAATGAAACATTTCTTGATACATTTAGAGAAACTATTTTTATACCCTACACCCGAAGGGATGAGGGTATATTCACTTTGTGCTTCCGTTTGTAACGCATTAAAGGAGGCGTGGCAGGTATACAAAAGTATATATATTCTGGCTCAGAATCACCTCCTGAGTCGATTTAGCCCTGTCCGTCCGTCTGTCTGTCTGTCCGTCTGTCTGTGGAAATCACGATTACTGGAGAACGAATGGAGGTATCATCATGAAATTTGGTACGGATATTCTTTGTTATCCTACGCTGTTTGGTATTGAAAATGGGGAAAATCAGACTAGTGCCACGCCTACTTTTTATAGAAAATATGCACTCATCCGTGCTTATAGCTTAATTTCTTAGCTTGTAGACCGAATTTTCAGCTAAAATTTTATTTCCGAGCCCACCATCTTAGACTAAAATATATACTAAAAAATGGCCGTGACACGCCCACTTATATACTATACCATATAGTGAGGTGTTTAGTAGGAAAAAAGGTGTTGTAGATGAGTTAATAGATCAAAATTTACTCCCTGTAAATTTAAAAAAAGTAGGTGTCACCCGCCCACTTTTTATTACTTCGACAGATGCGGGTGTAGGGTATATGAGCTTCGGCCAGGCCGAAGATAACGCTCTTACTTGTTTTATGTCAAATATCTATGTAAGTACAATAACTGGCAATAAACTCAGCCAGTTTGCGCGAGAGCTTCACGATGCGGGAGGGAAGCATGCAGAAGAGGAAACAAAGAACAGGGTAGAGAAAGAGATCGTAATGCTAGAAGCACACATCTAACATTCATATGTGTCAATGTATTGAGTCTGCCCGAGAGTAAATTGTTTTGTTATTCTTTCTTTTTTAGAGAGGGAAAATAAACAGGAAATTAAATTTTGGTAAAACATTTGATGAAAGTTTTCAATGCGAAAGTATTTTTAACTTTCTATTTGATAATTCTTTCAAATTTTTTGGCATTTTTGTCGATGGCCCAGGAACAATGGTTTCTAATTAAAACTAATAAAAGGAAATCCAATATTATTAATTTGTGACTCCCACATGAATCTTTAAACCAATCCGGTGTAGCTTCTTTGCATGATTCTAAAATTATGGAGATCCACTATTTAAGCAATCAAATATTTTATCCACCTTTCCAATAAAATTTGCCGTGGATAAAGCTACATTCTTTGAATTACTCTTGAAACCTACAGTATCGGCCACAGTTTTTATTGCAGCTTCAATAGTTCGACTAAATACTTGCGTGGCGAATTTTACTCTAATTTTTTTAAAAGAATTCGGAAAAATGTGTTGTCTTGTTAATTATTTGCACATTTTAGTTTTGGATTCATTTTACGTTCCCACAATTCTGTGTGTACTTAAGTGTACTTAGGTGTACTTAAGTCACATTTTAGCAAACTCAAAGATTTAATTAAATGGAGAAAGTCATACAGGCAATATATTTTTTCCGTGCTGTACATAAAAAACGGACGATTTATAGTAACACCAAAGCTAGAAAAACATTTTCTATTGGACGATCCCTGATCGCAAATTAATACACGAAATGAAATTCCGATGCTCTTGAAGATATTTAGATTTTCACGAATAATTTTGCATAAAACACCTGCAGTAAGTCCATTTTCTGATATAAAATAATTAAATATAATGTTCCAATTTGAAAACATTGATTTCTACATAAAAACGCAAACTTGTTTATACCTGTCAAGGCAAACATTTAGTTTATTTTAAAAACTGTTAACTTCTTTAGACTGGAAAAAGTTGTCTGCCTATTTCTGCCGCTCGGATAATTTTGTGGAAGAATCACAGTCTGGTCAAACAGAACGGGGAGAAATATATGCAAAATATAGGTTGTTTTTGATTTGTTTAGGTAGAACTTACTGAAGGGTTGACTGCCAAACAAGCTGCTATACTGCGCTCACTGGTTGACACTTATACTTATATCTGTATACTTTGGAAAATCATTTCAGACTCACGCTGGAATAACGCTACCAAATTGATCAAATTTACTTTGAAAATCACTCGATTCGCGCAACTTATAATAAGCATCCGTCGAACGCGGTATATGAAATTGTGGAAGCAGTTTAAAATTAAGAAGTTGCAATTAATGTGGAAGAATTGCAGAGCATTGCCAACACGTCTGACTGCTCTCTAATGTCTGACTCGTTGTTTTATCGCAAAATGGTGTTAAGCGAAAAACAATCAACAAGAGACCCTACAGACCCATTACATCCAGAAATTTGAACCGTTTGGTGCGGTTTTTACGCTAGCATTACTGGACCTTATTACTTAATCGTTACCGCACCATGATCAATGATTTGTGAGATGCAGTAATATCCTGAAACAACAAAATCCCGGTTATTTTGTAAATCCTGAAATGAAAAAATTCCAACGCGACAAAACTTTGCCAACACTTAGCAATAACGATTTAGAGTCGTTGGTCTCCCCCGCAGAGGACCCCTAAAAATTTGATCCTGGTTTCGTTCTGTAATTAAAGGATGTTGTCGCATCGGGATTTGGTCGTTTTGGGATCGGAACTTCGGAGCTACTGAAATTAAGGGCATAGAATCCCTCGACATCTCGTGAGATTAAACTCACGAATCCATTTCTTCCCCAAATTGCTCGCGGTTCTGATAAGATTTGTAGCCGGCGTATGCTACACAACCAAGCATTGTCACGTCCAAAAAATCATCCAAGCTCATTTTTAAATTCGATTTCTTCACAATACAATATTTTTCACAGCTGTTTAGCTGTTCCGCATGTTTAGCAGTCAAACGCATGACCGACCTAACGCGCTATTTGGAAAAAACACCTCGCGCGTCGTGAGAGTTTTTATCGTACATTTTCTATAACGCCGGTCAACGCCCGACCGACCTTAACGCTTGTGTGCTTAAGATTGTGTGAAATATGTAGCTATTGAATTCTATACAATAAGCAGAGATTATTTGGAGCAATGGACTTTCTTCTCGAAATTGTTAGAAATATATGAGTGGGCGAATTTAACCAAACTACCTCGGTGGAAGTTTAAAGGTTGCAGTTGTGAAAGCGATTTTAATTACTAAAGTAAATTGTAAAATATCGTGCAACGATTTTTTGTTCGCAACAATTTTAGAAACAAGCTTCTTTGTTTCTTAAAATGTACACATAGTATGTATATTAAAACAAATTTGCTCTTCTGGTAAATACAAGACCACATAAATGATTTTAAATCACGTGTTCCTTTTCTTTCCTCACGTCCTTTCAGTCGCTAAAAGTAAGTAAAGTTTTTGATAATAATTTAATTTTTTTTAAGATAGTAAAAATACTTTTTGTACATAATAGAGCTGTGCACAAGCCGTTTTGAAGACAGCTAGGCACAAATCGGCACGACTGCTGTTCTGTGTTCTGCTGTTCTTTACCCGACCGACACTCATTTTTACTGCTTGTTCGAAAATTTGCAGTTGCTGTTTTAATGTTGAGGCCTTTTTATCTCGTTCCCTCCGCTTAAACTCCAAAGGACCGAAAGAACCGCAAACAACTCTCCCTCTTTCCCTCCGCTCTAACTCCAAAGGAACGAAAGGCAAGAATTTGCGCCACTCGCCACTCCGTCGATGGTGCTTTGTTTTCACCAGAATCGTCTGAAAACTAATTAAGTCTGAAAGTTAATTAAAACTAACTAATTAAGTCTGAAAGAAATTAAGAAGAAAAAACTCTCCCTGTGTCCCTCCGCTCAAACTCAAAAAGCATACTTATCCATTTTTCCATGTAATTATCGTCTTTTTCTTACTTTGTTTTTGTTGTAAATGGTCCACAAATTGTGGCCCAGAACAACGATTGAAAACAATGAAAAAATGTTCTGCCACATTTTCAAAAAAACGACAAAAAAAAGAGACGAAAAAAGGGGAGAGGCACGCAATGCTTTTTTTCGAACTAAAAGCCTAAGAGACGGCTGAACGTATGTACGTTTTTAATATGTATGTGCATTTCGTGTGTGTATCCTCTCTTATATCTATTTAGCAATAAGTGACATTAAAACTGCTGTGTCATTTTCGACTGACAATTTTGTTTTTGTTTCCAGCAGAGCACAAGCAATAAAGGCTATGAGTGCAAATCTGAAATGTTTTATCAATTTTTGCTGCTAAAACGTTGTGTGTTTTGAAAGTGGTTTTAAAACGGTGCACAGCTCTAATAAGTACTTAAAAATACATAATCAGCCTTGTTCTGTATTCCGATCCGGAATTGATTCTGAATCGAAATTGAATTCCGATTTGTATTTGTAGAGGTGTTCTGCAATGCGATCAAATTTCACATGTTTGAAACGAAAACAATTCCGATTCGAACTCATCCAGCTATTTTTTACCTGTAACTTTGGCGTTTAATAAACTAAAATTTGAAATCTGAAAATTGAAAATAAGAATTGTGGCTCTCAATAGCGTAGTAGAGCAAGTACTCGCCTAGCACGTTGAGGATGTGGGTTCAAATTAGAGATGAGCGATTTTTTAGGAACGGTGACATCAGTGACAGTGACATACGGGTCACTGTTATTTTAACCAGTGATTTTTAGTCACCGTGACTTTGATATAAGTAAACGACGATACCAAAAGTTTTAGCGAGTTTTAGGTGTAGATTTTTAATCTAAACGTATCTTTACCGCTCGTTCTGCATTGTCATTTTCTTGTTTTGAACGGTAAAGACACCGTTGGATGCCACCGGCTCATATGCTTTGTCAAATTTGAAATTGTTGTCTTGTACAACAATTTAATTTTGCCACATATTCTTCTTCATCATCTTCTGCCAAATCGCACTTTTTTTTATTAATTTTATATTATTAATTCTCATTCTTTTTTTTTAAATGGTTAAAAAATTGTGCAGCAATGTTGCTTTAAAAAATTCCGTTACCTTAAGTCGCAGGAGGGGTGTTCAGTGACAAGCAGATCTGAATACTGCCCTGCAATATGTATGAAAATAACTCAAGTAACTCTTACTGGTTTTTACATAAATAAAAGATACTTTTGACTCCATCAAAATGGTATGCATATCATCCGGATATCTTTAACAGAATAGGAGATATAGACAATAAATTTTCAAACTTTAAAGGGCTAAAATCCTAAACCAGACGAGAGCGACCAAGAATGTTGTTGGGATCAGCGCCAGCGCCAGCAACAACTACAAAAGCAATAACAAATTTGAAGAGTTTGTACTGTGGTGAATCTGTTCCCAATTATGGTGTATTAATTAATAAAAATAATTAATAATAATAAGTAATATATACGATCAAATAAAAATGTCTTATAACCAACTACATATTTTACAGCAGGTTTTTAAGCTGCACAGTAATTATAAATTATTGCAACTCCATCATTTTTCTACAATATGTACGTGAAAAAAATACGCAAGCGAATTCATGGCGCGGGAACAATCCAGTGACAGGAACGAATATTTCTGTGTAAATATCGTGAAACAAGTCAGTGACAGGAACGAATATTTGTGTGTGAATATCGTGTAACAAGTCAGTGACAGGAACGATTATTTGTGTGTGAATATTTTGGAACAAAGGCAGTCACTGTCACTGTCACTGGTAAAAATATTTTTCTGTCGCTACAGTGACCAGTGACTTCAAAGTAACAGTGACAGTCACCGGTACTGAAATATCGCTCATCTCTAGCTCAAATCCCGCCAACGCACACATGGTCGCCATATAAATGGAAATTTGAATATTTTTTTAAATTTTTTTATATTGGTGGCTAATTATTGTTGCACCTAGTATTCCCTTGAGCGCTTTGTATTCTCCAGAAATGCTTTTTTCTGATTTTGCATTTCCCAGCATGTCTATGATTAAATATCATTCCTGGTAAAAATTAAATATTAACAGGGCTACCTTTTTCCACTCGGCACTTTTTTGATTGGTGGACCAAAAATATTGAGTACCTCTGCTAACTCTTCCCACAAAAATCGCATGTGTTAAAAAATGTCAAATTTTTTTACAATCAAATTCAAATTCATCAACAAAAAGTTGGTCGGATTACTTCCGACAGAAAATTCCGATAAATCGAAATGCAGAACACCTCAATTCCGACAAATACGCAAACATCGGATTCGAATATCGGAGTCGGAATACAGAACATCTTCGAGAAAAAAGTGATCGAAATTAAATCCGATTCCGTATGAATCGGATTGCAGAACCAGGCTGTATTATGTATAATTAAACAATATTATATGTATTATGTATAAACAAACAAAAAAACTATAACGACGATTTCGTGATTATCGTCCTAAACACGGTCGATTTTTCGTCATTACCCAAACAACATTTAATCACATAATAAACTGTTTAAAAAATAATCATAAATAATCTTTCCTGCAAGACTGCTACCTGGTAGTTCACCGGTTATTTACCTGGTAGCGCTACCCGAAGTTTCGGTTAAAGTTTCTATTATTTTCTTAAGAGCATCGGGAAAAAAGTACCAGAAACTTTTGTGTACGTGTGATCGTGTATACCTTTCTTCTCTATACAACAAATCCATATGCGTAAACGTATAGTGCGCTCTTTCGCACCATTCGCACTCTGTTAGCGCTACCAGTTAATTAACCGGTGAAATACCAGGTTGCGATACCATTTCCAATTTTTAACTAATAAAATGCAAATTATGGTAAATATCATAAAAACATGATAAAAACATAATTTTCTTTGTAAAGAAATTAAAGAAATGGTTTAAATAAAAATGAAATTATTAATAAATATGATATCACAAAATTAAATTACATTTAATCTTGAAGTATGTACTTTGTATTCCATTTAGATTTGTATTCCAAAATAGAGCAGTGTGGTTTCATGTAGTTGGATTTTTTCAGGAAATCTTCAGAACAAATGGAAATGTTTCAGAACATCTAACAAGCTGAAAATAAAAATATTTTGCATAATGTTTGTAACTTATTTGTTAATTTTTGGAAATAACACTTCAAACGCAACTTTCCTTTTTCACGTTGATTTCTTTTTTGCGCTGGCTTTCTGGCGCTAGTAATAGCAGAATGAGAAAAAATATAGTTCAGCCACGTTAATATCGGTATCTCTTTCCCACTCAGCCACCATTGTCAAAAAATAGTGAGACCGTGTTAGTGATTCTTGAAAATAATGCAATAGTGTGTGCGACTCGGTTGTTCTTGTTTTGCTGGGTTAATCACAAAAATTCTCTACACAACGCTGGGAATTTAATGGAATTGGGAAGGATCTGTAAAACTGCAACTCTGTTACCATATGGAACTGATACAATTGTCAAAATGTTCAATGTAAACATTGCGAGGGAAGAAGTGAGTTACTTATAAATTACAACACAATACACAACACACAATAAAATCTTTTTGTAAACAAACTCATGAAAGGACTGACAGCATTAAACTTTTTTAATTAATGAAAATTATTAGCCTAATTTATTAGATTAGATCGTTAAACAGTCCTTAAACAATTGTTTAGTTACACACTGCTTAAGGAGTTACACAACGTTGCTTAAATTTTTATTTATAATTGAGTTTTATGTGCATCTTAATTAAACAAGGTTTATGGATAAACAGGTTCAGAAATCCAGTAAAACTATTACAAAAAAACGTTCTGTTTTTGATATGGAAATAAAAAATTTGAAAGTTCTGAATTAGTTTGTTAAAGATATCGAAAAAGATATTTGAAAATTTTTAAATTTAAAAATGGAATCTGGAAAATTAAGGAAAAGTTCTCAAAACTGGGAATCGTCGGACTAGATTAGTAGCTTTATATAGTTACATATATGTACATACATACATACATATACTCGTATTGCTGCATATACAAAAAAATTAATTTAACTGCAACTTCTGCGGAAATTGGTGGAAGGAAGTATTGATGGCCTTGAAAATAAATGCATTCACACGAACACTTCAAAGGAGAAGAGAGAAGCGTGGCAATCAGTACTCGATTCGTAAGTTTTAAATTATTTTATAGTAAAAATGTAATTACAATTAGACCATTAACTATTAGATTCAATAAAGTCAGCACTGTAAAAAGAAATATAAAACAAATACAGCGCCAGTGTCATAGCATGAAAATGCAGGCGAAAAGCCTGATTTCAAATTATCGTCGAAGCGTCAATGCGACTGGAAGTCCACCTGGACTTCCTGGACTGGAAGTTTGGAGGAATGCAGTTTGGGTTCCAGCTGCAAGCTGTTCAAACGCCTATGGAAGAATCGTAATATAAACAAAAGAAAAAGAAGAACACTACAAGAAATGATGTAACTAAACACAAACTGCAGTGATTATATATTAGCGGTGTTTTTTCCAACCGTGTGTTGTGTAGATTATACACAAAACAAAAACAACGTTTGCACAGAAACAAAGATACACAACACAGAGTTGGAAAAAACACAGCTATATTACAGATTTATCTTTTATTGGGTATTTTATCTTTAATTAGCAGATTGATTCCGATGCAATGAAATTTCAACTTTTTGAAGTTACAAAACAATTAAAGGAAAAGGAGCTTCAAATCCTAAAAGAAGCATAGGAAAAGAATGGAAATTTTAAAATTAAAAGAAGATAAAAAAAGAATGGAAATACGTTTACTTAAAGCCGCATTAGAGAGAGAGAGAAGCAACGCAAAAATTATTTTAATTTTGAAATGTCACAGGCTTTAAACAGGAAAATTTTGGTGTTTAAATTACGTAGCCTTCAAACAACGTTGCGTAAACTAAAAATTTGTTTATAAATAACGTTTTCTTGTTTAAGAGGCGTTTAAGGTTACACAATCTTTAAAATACGTTATTATAAAAAAGGCCGTATGTATTTAGTTAAACTTTAAACATGATTACGTTAAACTCAAGGTAGTTAATCCACGGTGGATGGCATGTTTCCACCGCGATAAATAAAGTAAACGTCGATAAATAAAACAACTTATAAAAATACCCCGTTTGTTTAGTTCATGCAGAATATTTAAATTGCAAAGTTTAAAATTTAAATAAAAATTATAAAAATTAGCTATTTCAAACAAAATTAAAAAACTATTTTGACTCTTTAAAACGTTTATTTGTTTTAATTTCGTCCGAAAACAGAGAATTTATCCCTAAAAATAATCTTCCGCTTGGGATCGACGTTTATCAGCGACGTCTCTTTGTTACGACACCCCGATGGAAAGATGGTGTACCAGCCAGCTTTAGTTACCTAATATTTCCACCTTTGGAGCGCAGTCCATCTCTGCGGCCATATCCTAATTGGGAGGCACATGGCGACCCTTACAATCCGGACTGTTCAAAATTGATTTCGGTGTATCGAACTTCAATCGACCAATGTGGGCGCATTTGGCTTATCGACTCGGGCATTGTGAATGCCACAATAAAACTGAATCAAATATGTCCTCCAAAAATTGTTGCATATGACTTATCTACCGATGAAATGCTGCTAAGCTATGAATTGCCTTCAGATCAAGTCAAAGAGGAGTCTTTGCACTCAAACATTTTGGCAGATATACGCGACGGCCAGTGCCATGATGCGTACGTCTATGTATGCGACGTGTGGCGATTCGGACTAGTTGTCTATAGCCTGGCGAAAAATCGGAGTTGGCGTGTGACCAACTATCAATTTTCTCCAAACCCCATAGCGTCTAACTTTAATGTATACGGTTTAAACTTCCAGTGGTTAGATGGCGTATTTGGAATGAGCTTGGCACCGGAACGGCAGCAGGAAAATTTGCTTTATTTCCACCCAATGGCGAGCTTTAAAGTAAGACAAAAAGTACATTAAATATCTATAAATATTATTTCTTTATTCAAATCACGTTAAGAGCCAACCACTTCTCTCGGTTTCTGCTTTAGAAGTACAGATGTTAGTTTTCATAATTTTATTTGTACACCTAGTTCTTTTTTATATGAAGTTTTTTTAGCGAATTTTATTTAACGCGATTTTTAAAAAGTATTTTATTCCTTTTTTACGCGATTTAAGTTATTTTAACGCGGTCTAACTATCAATTTCAACTAATTTTTAGTAAGAAAGAATAATAAGAATTAGAGAGCATAAGTCGACTTAAAAGCTAATTAAAACACAAAAAAATGTGCTGTTCTTTTTTGATTTCATAAACAGGTGTGACCATCTAAAAATTTTTGCAAGCAATCAAAACAACACAACAAAAAAGTACTAGACAATATATGCTTGAATTGAAGTCAAGGAAAAAGATTGTCATCGCGTTTTTGAATAACAGAGCAGCAATAGAAGCACTAAATATATACTATATTTAGTATATATATATACTAAATGAAAAACTATATACTAGTATATATATATATTTAGCAATAGAAGCACTACGTATATACTGCGGACAAAGAAAAATTACTGTCGAAAAAGAACGAGATTTCTAGTTTCTTCGGTTTCTTTGTATCTTTACTTGCCGATAATCTCTAGACCAGAGAGGCACTAAGTATTTATTCTTAGAGGGTTTTTTATAATTCTTCTTCTATATATAAAAATTAAAATCCTGACTGACCCATCAACGCCCAGGCTAAACGCTTGGACCTAGAAAGCTAAAATTTTGCACAGACGTTTCCGTTATGATGTATACAAGCACTAAGAACGGATATTTCGAAATTCAACCCATAAGGTGGTGAAACGTGCAAAATTTGTGTGAGGAATATTTTATTTGTGGTCAGATTTGCTTGTGGTAAGAACTTTATCTTAATGCTCTTTAGTATAATTAATTAAATACATATTTCGGCATTTTTTAAAATACAACCCCTGAAGGGGTGAAAAGGGGTTGCAACGTTTCAAAACGGAACGGGGTTGGAATATTTCATTTGTGGTCGGAAGCAACACACGCTTTTGTGGTCGGAAGCAACACATTTGTGGTCGGAAGCAACACAGGATGAGCCACAGGAACGCGGGGCTGGGTACTTCTGGTAATATCATAAAATTAGTTTTACATCTTCGAACTTCACACCGATTATTAATTTTTTTAACTTTTTCGAACTTCTAACTACATACTTAAAAGTAATTTAAAAAACATTTCCTTGAAACTAATGTCCTTGTATCTTTTTGGCTACATCATCAGAGATAACGAGATAGGAAACTGCGTCAAGACCCATCGTATATGTAAAAAAAAAAACGAAATTCGGTAATTAGGTGAAACACGTATAGTGTATGTGTCGTGTATATGTAGTTCACCACAAGACGTCACGTTTATATGACATTTTCTTTGTTTATTATTTTAACAGATAAAAAGTGTTTAGCATGTGAAAAACTATCAGCTCTTTTGCAAAGAAATTAGCGTTTTTAGTGAATTTAAATGAAGTTAAATCATGCACTGGACCTCGCAAGTAGCACTTGCCGGGGCTGTATATGAACGGCTTGCCATTTTGGAGCAGGATGATTGGCCTGCAACGGCAGGCATGGAAATTTCAGTGCAGGGAAGTTTGTTGCGACCTCTGGTATTTTTCTCCGGCCAATCGGAGTTGATAGGTCATGTTTTGAGTGAAACCGCATCGGATCCGATGCCAGCGTATCAAGGCACCACCTTGTCGCACAATAATGAACACTATGTGATATTATCGTCAGGAGCCACGGTCTTAATGCAATTGCTCGGAGCTCAGTCAATCGATTTGAATGGAAGTGGAATGGAAATGAAAATGAACTTAGCATTTGGAATCGCAACGCAAATGCAGAAATTAAGAAAAGGCCAAAAATAGAAAAGGCCTTTTAATCATTAATTAAAAGGTACTTTAATTAATGATTAAATTATTATTTAGGTGTTTTGTGTGATGTTTTTGTATTTTTTTCTAGTACGGGCGTTGCTGTACTTGGCCACACGGTTGCTCGATTTACTCACGCACAAATCCGCCGGATTTACTTTAGCTTTAAATCAAAAGAACAATGAAATGTGCAACATATTATTTTTATAATTCAGACTGTATATTTAAATGTTACTACATAATATTGTAGGAAAAATTATTCATCTAATAACTTAAATGTTATGTATCGGATAAACACTTATGCCCGGTTTTTCAGTGCAAGCTTAAGCTCCACCTGAGGCTTAAACTACAGTTTATCTTTTTGAGGCGTTTTACAGTGCGAGTTTAAGATATAAGCTTAACTTAAAGTGACGCTTAACTTAAGCGGTAGATTTCCTGGGCTTAAGCTTTAGATTTCAATTTTTGAAACAACAAATTGACATATGTCGCTTTTATTTAATAAATTAATTTTTATACGTCAATTGTGCTTTTCAACAATTCGTGTGTTGGGGTGAAACACAAGTTTCACTCTTTTATTAAATTAAAATTAAATTTAAATAATTTAACAAAGCCAAATTGCATTTTACAACATAAATATAATAACTTTTTCATTCATAATTTTTAAGTTTGTAATAATTTTTGACATATAACGACTTTTGGAATATAATAATTTTTTCATTCATAATTTTGAAGTTCATAATAATTTTTGACATATACCGACTGCGAGACCCGTTTACAATAGATAATTTACAAAAATAACTCACAATAGCACCACAAATGTGTCTTAGCTAAGCCTATGACATAAACCGCACTGTGAAACCCGACAGGCTTAAGAGTGAAGCTTGAGCCTTGGAGGTGGTTTAGCTAAACTTGAGTTTAAGCTAGCACTGAAAAACCGGGCATTAATGTGGTTGTATGCATAAGTAAATAAATACATGAAAGAACTTAAATTCTTGTTATATAAAAGCAATTCTTTTTTACCCTACATCCGTCCGTCTGTAGAAATCACGATTAAGGGAGAACTAATAGAGCTGTGAAATTTGGGACGAATATACTTGGTCATAATAGGCTGTTTGGTGTTAAATACAATACCAACACGGTTGTTTGGAACAGATATGCAATCTTGCGTCCAGAAGATTTATAACTTCACAACCATGTTCGTTATTGAACTTTTGAAATTTCGCTAGAATGTTTAGCTATTGCAGCAAAGATAAAAGGAAAGAAAGTTACTCATAACTACTGAAAATAAAGAATACACCTAAACAAACAAATGGCGGAATTCTGTACATTTAGTTAACATTATTTGTATCGTTAAATACGATATCCATGAATAAAATAGAAGATTTCATCTAAAATTTATTCATTTAGTCAATTGTGGTGAAAAAATCAATGATATTATAAAGCAGCGTTACATTTTACGTTAACAAACGAAAATTCAGAAAGTACGAAAAAGGTAAAAGTACTTTTTGTAGTACTCGGTGTAAAGAACACAATAATTTTCTATTCTAGGAAGTAATTTGTACTCCGCGAAGCAAGAATAAAAGTTTTGTTAACAGTTCAAGCACATTTATGCACTAATATATTTGCTAATTAAGAAAAAAATCAAATTTATTTGATATTGTAGCATACCGACAACACTGGCGATTCGATTCAATTCAATGGCGAGGTGAACGAAAAATTTGAGGGTATACCAACGCCATTTTATGTCTGCTTTTTTATTTTAATTGGATAATCAATTTGATTTTACAATGATTTCTTTTGCTTGAATTCTTTATAGAATAAGTCATACAGTTTCTTGTATAAAATAGTGGCGGATTTGAGCGTATAAAACAATTTACATTCGATTTTTTGGTGTTAATCTGCACTTGCAATGATTTCTAACCTTCAAATACTTTTCCCAAATAGGTTATAATTAAGTAATAAACTATTTAAAAGTAAAATGGATATTAAATAGACTAAATAATTGGCATAAATAAATAAATAAAAATTGATGTCTTCGAATTCATTATTTATGTGAATAATTAACTAAGTTGCTATCTCAAAACAAACGATTCGACTTAAAAATCTGAATTGTCATTGGGGTCTCAAAGCTGAACCCTCTCCGTCCCGATTACTCTTCATCCGGGGTCTGTAATGTTGAGTTTCTGAGCTGAATTTTTGGCTTTTTCACGAACACTACTTTACGATTTGGCGTCAAATCGCAGATCAGAGTTGCAAGTTTTTCGAGCCTTGACGCAGTTTCCTATCTCGTTATCTCTGACATCATCATGGGGAACTTCTACCTCCCATGTCATATCCCTTTATCTTTGCGAAACACTTTGAAAAACCACGTGCCAACAGTGGAGCCAAATAAAGAAAGAAAACAGCAGTGTTGCTTTTACCTGTTGAACTTATTTTTTTTACATAATCAATGTAAAATTGATATTGTATAAATAAATATTGTTGTAAAAAATTGTACGGTTAATATGTGTTTTTAAGTATCCATTAATTTGCCTTTCATTGCTTTTACTGTTATATGAATGTTTCCCATGATGATGTAGCCAAGAAGATACAACGACATTAGTTTAAAGGAAATGTTTTTTAAATTACTTTTAAGTAGTTAGGAATTCGAAAAAGTTTAATCTAACTTTTAGGCAAAAGTTTAGTTTTTTGCCTAGCTGTTTTCAAAACGACTTATACAGCAATCTAATATGAATTATAAAAGAATAATAAGAAAGAATAACACATTTTTATAACTCAGATTAAATGTCAAATGCATGATGTTATCGAGCAATTTAGATAGAAATTTCAGTGAAAATGTCGACCGGACTCCCTATTTTCGTATTGGTATTGTTTCTTTTTTTACGCCAATATGTAGGGAACGTATCTATCGTGGAAAAACAGAATTAGGTGCATTATATATTATTGTATGATTTGTATTATTTATTAGTGTAAATTTTTACTATAGTGTAGATACATATAGACATATAAAGGTCACGAATATCAAGAGTAGTTTTTAAAAATTAATTCTAGACTTTCTTAGGAATTTGCCGTTTCCACCAATTTGCTGCGAGACGAATCTGTATGGCCTTCAAATGCAATGCAAAATTCCAAATACTTTGTAGAAATCGGTGATCGTGGTATTAATGGACAATCCTCTTCTGCGGGAATCGATCGCAATGGAGTCATGTTCTTTACTCAAGTCCATCGTGATAATGTTGGCTGCTGGGATACGAGAAAGCTTTATATAAGAAAGAATCTCGGATCTCTACTTCCAAATGGATCTCAGATGATTCAGTTCCCCAACGATCTTAAAGTTGATCAAGAGGTCGAACAAGGCGTTTGGATAATGAGCAATCGATTGCCTATTTATCTATATAAGCAGCTAGATTATATGGATATTAATTTTCGGATATTAAGAGCTGATGTGAAAGATATTGTCACCAACACAATATGCGATCCAAACACATCTAGCGAAGAAGAACCTCAGACACAGTCTGTCTTTGAAGGTCAATGCTATTAGATGAAACATCAACAATAATTTGTCATACATATTTTATATACATACATAAACCATATACCATTTTATATTGAAGCAGTACAATCCAAAAGAAAAGCTACCTTTTATTTCTAAATTACTCTTATTCTCTAATAAGACCAGAGGATGTATTAAAATATTTTTCAAATGTTTGCATATTGTTTTATTAATTTTGTTTTCACAGTCCGTGAAAATCACGATCAAGAAAACGCTTTTTGCTCCCATTGTTTATTAACTACGACAAAGAAAAACTGCAATCAGATAGACGCAAAAAGTGTTGTCTAGAAAGAAGTAATTTTTCGTAATTTTTACGTAATTTACGTAATTTTTTTAAAAATTGCAATTGGTCGATTTTAAAGGTTCTGCAATCCGATCGGAAATCAGCAAAAGCAGTCGGATTCCAATATGAGTTCGAAAACCGCACCATTCTAAACGTTTTCTTTGCAGGCTGCAAGTAGAGTTGCGTAGTTTGTAAATGACCTAGTTCAATTGAACTATTCCTTAGCGTGAACTATAAGACCTTATATCTTTTATAGCTCACAGTTCTTTACGTTCACAAAGTCTTTTCTACTCGTAGTTAACAGTTCTTCTCGTTCACAAAAACATTTATAACTCACTAGTTCTTTTAATTCACAGTTATTTTCGTTCACAAAATCTTTCATTTACGGTTTCTTTAATATATGAAACAAACTCACCTTTATTCAGTTTGTTACTTCAATCCCATTTCATTCGCTTATTCTTTTACATAATACTAAATGTAAATAATTTAATTTGATTAATTGTATTTAACTTATCTACACAAAAAAAAAGCAATAAAACAATAGCTTGTATTTAACATTTTAGCATTTACTCTCTGATTTTTAGATTGTACACAAATCTAAACCTGACCTTGTCAACGAAGGTACGAACTAGAGGCCTGCACGAGACGTCTCAAAAGATTCGAAATTGACATAGCAAAACAGTTGTGTTATAGCAGTGCTTCCAATTAATTTCGAATCAAGCCGTGATTCGGATATCGGAAGCATATGTGGTAATGTTTTTAGCAGCTCTTCCGAAAGTCGCCGCTTGATTTAAAAGCAAATTGAAGACTTTAAGACAACCCCTGAAACCTTCAAGACATCTTAAACAAGACTACGAGACGTCTCATGCAGCCCTCTAGTGTGAACTAAAATAACTATGTATTGAACTAAAACAACTATCTACTGAACTAAAATAACTATGTACTGTGTAACGAACTTTCTTGCCGGGGTACACTCGTCGGTGCCAAGATCCGTTACAAAAAAAAATAGTTTTTTTGCATTAGTTTGTCGTTAAATTTATTCCTTTTAAATTCAATTGGTTTACAATTTTATAGAGATTAAAGGAATAAATTTGTTTAATTAAAAGAAGATTTGCTCTCGAAGGTTAAGTGTCGCAGGCGGTTAGCTAACTATGGCGAAGTGTGTTTGTTTTAATTATGACAATGGCAATGGTCAATGGCATTAGTTGATAATGGTTGCGATGTGGCGTTTGGAATATCGTAAGCGACTATAATAGACGCCGCTGGCGACGTCGTGCGTATGGTTGCGCGGTAGGTGATTAGAGTAACGTTGGCTCGGTAGTAGATGACACTGGTAACAGAAATGATTGTCGTCGGCGACTCAAATTGGCGTTGACGACTAAAATTGGCGTTGGCGTTTAAAAATTGGCGATGGCGACAGAAATTAGCGTTGGCGACTAAAATTGGCGTCATCGGTTGAAAATTGGCGTTGGCGACTAGAATTGTCGTTGGCGACTAAAATTGGTGTTGATGATTACAAAATTGACGTTTGGCGCCTAGAAATTAGCGTTGGCGACGGAAATATGGCGTTGGTGGCAAAAATTTGCGTTAGCGTCTAAAAATTATTGTCGGCAACTAGAATTGTCGTTGGCGACTAAAATTGGTGTTGGCGATTACAAATTGGCGGTGGCGACTGAAATTGGGTTGGCGACTAAAATTGGCTTCGTCGGTTAATAATTTGCATTGGCGACAAAATTGGCTATAGCGACAAAAATAATTGCGTTGGCGACTAAAATTGCTTGCGTGGCCGGATTAATAATTGGCGTTGGCGACTAGCATTGTCGTTGGCGACTAAAATTGGTGTTGATGATTACAAAATTGACGTAGGCGCCTAGAAATTAGCGTTGGTGACAGAAATTTGGCGTTGGCGACAAAAAATTTGCGTTGCCGGTTAATAATTGGCATTGGCGACAAAATTGGCGTTTGCGACTAAAATTGTCGTTGTCGGCTAGAAATTAGCGTTTGCGACGGAAATTTGGCGTTGATGGCAAAAATTTTCGTTAGCTTCTAAAAATTATTGTTGACAACTAGAATTGTCGTTGGCGACTAAAATTAGTGTTGGTGATTACAGATTGGCGGTGGCGACTGAAATTAGCGTTGGCGACTAAAATTGCATGCATGGCCGGATTAATAATTGGCATTGCCTACAAAATTGGCGGTGGCGACAAAAAAATTGCGTTGGCCACTAAAATTGCTCGCGTGGCCGGATTAAGATAAAGTTATCTCACGACTGTGTTACCTGGACGTTCCGTTGTTTCTTGTTTAATTCCTAACGTTTTGTTGCTTCTCGTTTTCTGTCACCTGGTTTGTTCAAAAAGAGGAATTTAGATATACCTTCACTTATGTTATTTACTGCTGGTCTCGTCCTTAGTGTATGGCTCTTCATGTAGGGAAAAGGGGAAGGTTTTCAGGACCACTGACCCATGTATTGAACGATAGAGTCAGTGGTGGAAGGATAGCTGACCCATGTATTAAACGATAGAGTCAGTGGTGAAAGGATAACTGACCCATGTATTAAACGATAGAGTCAGTGGTGAAAGGATAACTGACCCATGTATTAAACGATAGAGTCAGTGGTGAAAGGATAACTGTCCCATGTATTAAACGATAGAGTCAGTGGTGAAAGGATAACTGACCCATATATTAAACGATAGAGCCAGTGGTGTAAAAGGAAAGGATTGAGGAAAATGTTGATGTTTATGAAATATTGCTGCAGAGCCTTACCTGGTTTGTTCCAAAAGAGGACAATTTTTTGACGTGCGATTCTTTTAAAGCATTATAACGGGACCTTAAAACAACTCATCAAAAGCTCTAAAAGCTCTTTTCATGAAACTTTGATAAAAGGTAGTCTTTTTTGTCTACCGTTATTTTTCCTCACCGACAGCGTTTTGTTCTCTGCTGCTTTGATAGTCCAATAAATACATAAGTACATAATAATTAAGAAAACAGTTTTTTTATTTATGTTGTTGTTGTACATTGTTATTTGCGTTGTTTATGTGCATGCGTTAGACAAAAAGTGTATGTAGTGTTGTGCGCCAAAATTTTGCCAAAAACGTTGGTCGTCACAACTGGACTAAAAGAACTTTGTATTGAAGAATGAACTAGTCCACGTTAAACGACGTTCAAGATCTGCTGCCGGATCCTGAGATTCTCTAATCCTTAATCTCCGTCGCCAAACAAATCTAAGAGAGTTTTAGCGATATTTAGCTACAATTGCTATTCTCAATGGTCGGAATCTCTAATTTTGCTAAAGCTACAAATTTCGGAGACTGAACGCAAACTTGGCATTTTCTACAAATATGGCATCTTGCTATCCATATATACACGCGGTTGATTTGTTTACTTTAGTAGCGATTCGCGCTCTATTTGACCACTAATTCGCAGCGCGATAATTACACCCCGTATCGCGCAGCGTATATCGCGTTCTGTCTGACGTCGGCTTAAAGGCTCAGTTTCATAGAGTCCGTTTGCGTGCGTATCCGTCAGAAATCTATTACAACTATAACAATTGTTGTTGTAAACGCACGGACTCTATGAAACTTATCCCATATGTTTACATATATTTCAACTTTTCTGCGTGAGATTTACTATTGTAGTGTTGTGCGCCAAAATTTTGCCAAAAACTTTGGTCGTCACAACTGGACTAAAAGAACTTTGTATTGAAGAATGAACTAGTCCACGCTAAACGACGTTCAAGAACTGCTGCCGGATCCTGAGATTCTCTAATCCTTAATCTTCGTCGCCAAACAAATCTAAGAGAGTTTTAGCGATATTTAGCTACAATTGCTATTCTCAATGGTCGGAATCTCTAATTTGGCTAAAGCTACAAATTTCGGAGACTGAACGCAAACTGAACGAAAACATGTTTGACATTTATTTTCCCCTAAAACCACTTCGCGATTTTAGCTTAAATCGCGATTCTTCATCGATTTCAAAAACGACAATTTTTTAGAGAACATTTTTCGAAAATTTAGCGGCCAAGTTTATTGTACTGCTAATTTTCGAAATTTAAGGAAAGACGATTTATTACTATCTCCGAAGTCCTTGTTCCAGACTTTTCTAAAATTTTATTTTAATTTCCTAATGCTACGCCTTTCAAACACCATCAGACCTTATTGGATTTTTTTTCAAGCCACGTAGAATAATTTCTGCTTCCAACCAAGACGCTTGAGCTAACACCAGTTTTGTAGCGCTCTCTTCATTCACCACCTCACTAGAAGTTGTCAAACTTGGATTATTTTGTTTGCGTTGAACGCTCAAGTTGTCGCTCCAAATTGAAATTTGAGATTGCTTTTTATTTTCTTTTATTCTCTTGCCAATTGTGAACGTAGTATTTGTACAAACGGTATTTGATTACGCTGCTAAAGTAAAGGTTCAAGTAGTCTAGATGTAACGTGACGCGACGTACGTGACGGTACGTGGCGTCAATTAGTTCAGCTGACAAAACAGCTTTTAAGAAAAAGTAAATAAAGTCAGCTGTTTACTGAAAAATTGAAAAAAGGCCAACGCGTGTAAAACTTGTTGCAAATCAAAATTACATTTTATCAGAATTCGTATTTGAACCCAAAATGGAACACAATTTTTTATTTTTAAACATTTTAAAAATGTATACAAAACAAAGAAAACCAAGACAGAGAAGGTGGCATATCCGTCCAATAAACTGGGACTGGATTTCCGCCGGGTATCAAAAGAAAACATTTTTGAAAATGAAATCAATGGACTCTGAGCAGTTCTTCCTGCATACTCGTATGACGCGCCCAGTGTACGACTTGTTGCTGCGACTAATGAGCAATACATTGAAGAAGCCCCGAAAGCGCATTGGTCCCGAAGAGCGACTGTCCATAACAATATTGTAAGTTAAATATATTTATGTTAGTAAGTACCAATAATGAATTGGGACTTCATGTTTAAGGCACCTTGCACATGCTGTGTCAATGCAGAACATAGCATGGGGCTACAAATTGGGAAAGACGACTGTTCGCAACATTATTTTGGAAACGTGCGAGATTATATGGTGTCTGTTGTCGCCTATTTATGTAAGCGAGCCAACACAAACGCAGTATATAAATATCGCTGCGGATTTTTCCAGAAAGTGGAACATGCCGAACTGCGTAGGTGCCATTGACGGCAAACATATTGCCATAAAGTGTCCCCCAAAGTCTGGCTCTAGTTTCTTTAATTATAAGAAATTTTTTAGTGTTATTTTGATGGCTGCTTGTGATGCGAACTATACGTTCACAACAGTTAGCGTTGGCGGCTATAGTAGCCATAGTGATGGAGGTAACATATTTGTTTTCATTTCATTTTCATTCGAAATATCTTACATTATGCATCACAGGTATCTTTCGAATTGCCCCTTTTGGCGAGGCATTGATCGCCGAGAAGTTGCCCTTGCCACCAGAGGTTCCACTTCCGAATTCCACTGACGAAAGCTTTCTTAATTTTTTTGTTGGCGATGCCGCATTCCCACTAGGTAAAAATTTAATAAGGCCGTACGCAGGCACAGATCTGCCGAGAACGAAGAGGATATTCAATTACCGGCTCTCCAGAGCTCGCAGGATTATTGAAAACAGTTTTGGGATTTTAACTGCCCGGTGGAGGATACTGCGCACGACGATGGAACTGGCGCCAGAAAATTGCGAGAATATAGTTCTGGCATGTGTCTAGCTGCATAATTTCATTATGTTAAATGATTTCGAGCGATGGTATTGCTCCAAACAATATGTCGATACCGAAAGAACAGACCATATGATACAAAACGGAGAATGGAGGGACAATTTAAGGGCTGCAGGTGGACCTTTGCGATCCGTGACAACTTTTTCCCGAAGGGGACCTGCCATTGCCTCTCAGCTCAGAGACAGGCTTGCCGAACCGGTGTGAAGTTAGCATCCTGCGAATTCAGAAACTCAGCATCCTGCGAATTCAACTAACAGAGCTCTCTTAACTCTCTGTTCTTATTAATTTGCGGCGAAAAGTCACTGATGTTTATCAATGAGTATACGATTTTTTATTTACTCGTTATTTTATGGATATGAGAAAGCACGTACCCCAACCCGATATTTTTTCCGACCGAAGTAAAAGATTTTGATAAAAAATTATTTTACCCCTAAAGTGGTTACACGGTGGTTTTTTTACCCACAATTCTTTTTTGCACCAATCGATAGAAGCGAAACAGATTTTTAAAATGGTGAGGGGTGGGTGCCGCCCATCCAAAGTGGTCACACAGGGGTTTTTATCTTTTGCTCAAGTGGGACTTTTCTCCAAAGTCCTAATTCCTGAGGAATTCACTTGGAATAAGAATAGAATAGAATAGAATAGAATTGATTTTCCTCAGCACTGATTAGTCAGAATCGTTTCTGTCAATTTTTGTTTGCTACAAGTAGTAGGTGCAAAGGAAAAAATTAATATTCGGAGACAAGTTCGAAGATATCAAACAAATTTTATGTAATTGTTTATTAAGGGCTCTGTAAAAATAAATACTCAGTGTATTTATACTCAGAATGTAGATTCGTAATAGATCCGTCCTACGGATAGCGACGGAACAGAAAATTTTCAAGTTTTCAAGTTCATAGAATCCGTTCAAGAGCTGCGCAAACACAAGGATACAACTGTTTTCATAATTCTATAGGAATTTTATTTCATATTTAAAGCTAAAATCCTTTATAGTTATCTGCTTAAATAGAACAGTAAAGTTTTTAGAACACTAAAGAACAGTAAAGTTAAAGGGTTTGAGACATTTAACTCATAAACTAGCCTTTTAGAGCGAAATTACTAAGATTTGTAATCCGAAAATTTTATACATCAAAAAATTACGTTTCATCCCTGATAATTCGCAGTTGAAATAATTTCACAACGATTGTAATAGAACAACGATTGTAATAGATTGAACGGATCGATGAATGAAGTCTCAGTTTAATAGACTCCGTTTGCGTGCGTATCCGTCAGAAATCTCACGCAGAAAAGTTGAAATATATGTAAACATATGGGATAAGTTTCATAGAGTCCGTGCGTTTACAACAACAATTGTTATAGTTGTAATAGATTTCTGACGGATACGCACGCAAACGGACTCTATGAAACTGAGCCTTTAAGCCGACGTCAGACAGAACGCGATATACGCTGCGCGATACGGGGCGTAATTATCGCGCTGCGAATTAGTGGTCAAATAGAGCGCGAATCGCTACTAAGGTAAACAAATCAACCGCGTGTATATATGGATAGCAAGATGCCATATTTGTAGAAAATGCCAATTTTTTACAAATTTTTCCTTTAGAGTTTCAATTGTCTAACGATAACTGATAATCTCAACTCTCTAGCATCTCCGAAAATTGTAGAACTGTACTCATACACTCACAAAACACTAACACAACTAGGACATTTTGTAAATTTTCACAACGCACCGCGACGCGGAAATCTATACGCCGCGAAAGTAAACAACGTTTTTTCTCTGTCTGACGTGCTTATGGGATATCTGTGTAATACAACCGGCCGTAAATTTCGCGGCGTGTAAATAGCGTTCTGTCTGACGTCCACTCTAGAGACCATGCGTTTCTCAGCGCCCTCTATTAGTTATTTTACGATTCAGCAAATAACGAGGAGTATAGTGAATATGACGAATATATGTTTTCGTTTTAGCGATTTCATTTGATATACTCGTACATAAGCATATCTCATACGTAACTAGTAAAAATCAGAGATGTTTAAAGATGGGAGCGACGACCGCATTAAAATAAATGAAAGGGTAAAATTGTGAGTTCTATACGCTTCATAAAATTTTATTAAAATTCATTAACTTATTACCTATTATTATTATTAGAAGTTTAAGAAGACAATTGAATCGGTAATTGCAAAAAAAATATATATGTATATTGACTCATATTTTTTTTTTAATTTTTTTACACTTTATATGTACTTGTTTTAGATGTACGTACTAACAGAATTTTTAGTCCTAATCGAAAAATATGACTTGTATTGTTTTTGCAATGATCGAAAGTTAATTTTTACTTTTGCACACTCACAAAAAATCCTCTTAGGATTGCAATAATATAGTTCTATTAAGTTTTAAGAAAAATAAAAATCGGGGACAACTTCGAGGCAAAATATTAGAAGAACAGAAACTTCTATCAAGAAATATTAAACTGGAGACCTATCAAAGAGCCTTTTGAATAATAAATTAAAATATAAACCCCAATATCCATCCATTTTTACTACCTAAAATTTTACACCCAAAATGTTACTCTTACACACAGTTTTTAGTCAAGGGTTTGTGAGTGAATAAAAGTTATTTAAAAAGATTTAAAAAGTTATTTAAAAGGTGGGAGTTTCTCTTAACTTTATTTCCAGCTATAAAATTGTAAAGGCTTATAAAATTTAGTTTTCTATGTAATCTTTAATAGGTTTTAAATTTTCTAATGGTAAAATTATTTGCAATTTGCAATACAACAAATTGGGTTGGGTTGAAATTGGGTTGGCGACTAAAATTGGCTTCGTCGGTTAATAATTTGCATTGGCGACAAAATTGGCTATAGCGACAAAAATAATTGCGTTGGCGACTAAAATTGCTTGCGTGGCCGGATTAATAATTGGCGTTGGCGACTAGCATTGTCGTTGGCGACTAAAATTGGTGTTGATGATTACAAAATTGACGTAGGCGCCTAGAAATTAGCGTTGGTGACAGAAATTTGGCGTTGGCGACAAAAAATTTGCGTTGCCGGTTAATAATTGGCATTGGCGACAAAATTGGCGTTTGCGACTAAAATTGTCGTTGTCGGCTAGAAATTAGCGTTTGCGACGGAAATTTGGCGTTGATGGCAAAAATTTTCGTTAGCTTCTAAAAATTATTGTTGACAACTAGAATTGTCGTTGGCGACTAAAATTAGTGTTGGTGATTACAAATTGGCGGTGGCGACTGAAATTAGCGTTGGCGACTAAAATTGCTTGCATGGCCGGATTAATAATTGGCATTGGCGACAAAAAAATTGCGTTGGCCACTAAAATTGCTCGCGTGGCCGGATTAAGATAAAGTTATCTCACGACTGTGTTACCTGGACGTTCCGTTGTTTCTTGTTTAATTCCTGACGTTTTGTTGCTTCTCGTTTTCTGTCACCTGGTTTGTTCCAAAAGAGGAATTTAGATATACCTTCACTTATGTTATTTACTGCTGGTCTCGTCCTTAGTGTATGGCTCTTCATGTAGGGAAAAGGGGAAGGTTTTCAGGACCACTGACCCATGTATTGAACGATAGAGTCAGTGGTGGAAGGATAGCTGACCCATGTATTAAACGATAGAGTCAGTGGTGAAAGGATAACTGACCCATGTATTAAACGATAGAGTCAGTGGTGAAAGGATAACTGTCCCATGTATTAAACGATAGAGTCAGTGGTGAAAGGATAACTGACCCATATATTAAACGATAGAGCCAGTGGTGTAAAAGGAAAGGATTGAGGAAAATGTTGATGTTTATGAAATATTGCTGCAGAGCCTTACCTGGTTTGTTCCAAAAGAGGACAATTTTTTGACGTGCGATTCTTTTAAAGCATTATAACGGGACCTTAAAACAACTCATCAAAAGCTCTAAAAGCTCTTTTCATGAAACTTTGATAAAAGGTAGTCTTTTATGTCTACCGTTATTTTTCCTCACCGACAGCGTTTTGTTCTCTGCTGCTTTGATAGTCCAATAAATACATAAGTACATAATAATTAAGAAAACAGTTTTTTTATTTATGTTGTTGTTGTACATTGTTATTTGCGTTGTTTATGTACATGCGTTAGACAAAAAGTGTATGTAGTGTTGTGCGCCAAAATTTTGCCAAAAACGTTGGTCGTCACAACTGGACTAAAAGAACTTTGTATTGAAGAATGAACTAGTCCACGCTAAACGACGTTCAAGAACTGCTGCCGGATCCTGAGATTCTCTAATCCTTAATCTCCGTCGCCAAACAAATCTAAGAGAGTTTTAGCGATATTTAGCTACAATTGCTATTCTCAATGGTCGGAATCTCTAATTTTGCTAAAGCTACAAATTTCGGAGACTGAACGCAAACTGAACGAAAACATGTTTGACATTTATTTTCCCCTAAAACCACTTCGCGATTTTAGCTTAAATCGCGATTCTTCATCGATTTCAAAAACGACAATTTTTTAGAGAACATTTTTCGAAAATTTAGCGGTCAAGTTTATTGTACTGCTAATTTTCGAAATTTAAGGAAAGACGATTTATTTCTATCTCCGAAGTCCTTGTTCCAGACTTTTCTAAAATTTTATTTTAATTTCCTAATGCTACGCCTTTAAAACACCATCAGACCTTATTGGATTTTTTTTCAAGCCAAGTAGAATAATTTCTGCTTCCAACCAAGACGCTTGAGCTAACACCAGTTTTGTAGCGCTCTCTTCATTCACCACCTCACTAGAAGTTGTCAAACTTGGATTATTTTGTTTGCGTTGCACGCTCAAGTTGTCGCTCCAAATTGAAATTTGAGATTGCTTTTTATTTTCTTTTATTCTCTTGCCAATTGTGAACGTAGTATTTGTACAAACGGTATTTGATTACGCTGCTAAAGTAAAGGTTCAAGTAGTCTAGATGTAACGTGACGCGACGTACGTGACGGTACGTGGCGTCAATTAGTTCAGCTGACAAAACAGCTTTTAAGAAAAAGTAAATAAAGTCAGCTGTTTACTGAAAAATTGAAAAAAGGCCAACGCGTGTAAAACTTGTTGCAAATCAAAATTACATTTTATCAGAATTCGTATTTGAACCCAAAATGGAACACAATTTTTTATTTTTAAACATTTTAAAAATGTATACAAAACAAAGAAAACCAAGACAGAGAAGGTGGCATATCCGTCCAATAAACTGGGACTGGATTTCCGCCGGGTATCAAAAGAAAACATTTTTGAAAATGAAATCAATGGACTCTGAGCAGTTCTTCCTGCATACTCGTATGACGCGCCCAGTGTACGACTTGTTGCTGCGACTAATGAGCAATACATTGAAGAAGCCCCGAAAGCGCATTGGTCCCGAAGAGCGACTGTCCATAACAATATTGTAAGTTAAATATATTTATGTTAGTAAGTACCAATAATGTATTGGTACTTCATGTTTAAGGCACCTTGCACATGCTGTGTCAATGCAGAACATAGCATGGGGCTACAAATTGGGAAAGACGACTGTTCGCAACATTATTTTGGAAACGTGCGAGATTATATGGTGTCTGTTGTCGCCTATTTATGTAAGCGAGCCAACACAAACGCAGTATATAAATATCGCTGCGGATTTTTCCAGAAAGTGGAACATGCCGAACTGCGTAGGTGCCATTGACGGCAAACATATTGCCATAAAGTGTCCCCCAAAGTCTGGCTCTAGTTTCTTTAATTATAAGAAATTTTTTAGTGTTATTTTGATGGCTGCTTGTGATGCGAACTATACGTTCACAACAGTTAGCGTTGGCGGCTATAGTAGCCATAGTGATGGAGGTAACATATTTGTTTTCATTTCATTTTCATTCGAAATATCTTACATTATGCATCACAGGTATCTTTCGAATTGCCCCTTTTGGCGAGGCATTGATCGCCGAGAAGTTGCCCTTGCCACCAGAGGTTCCACTTCCGAATTCCACTGACGAAAGCTTTCTTAATTTTTTTGTTGGCGATGCCGCATTCCCACTAGGTAAAAATTTAATAAGGCCGTACGCAGGCACAGATCTGCCGAGAACGAAGAGGATATTCAATTACCGGCTCTCCAGAGCTCGCAGGATTATTGAAAACAGTTTTGGGATTTTAACTGCCCGGTGGAGGATACTGCGCACGACGATGGAACTGGCGCCAGAAAATTGCGAGAATATAGTTCTGGCATGTGTCTAGCTGCATAATTTCATTATGTTAAATGATTTCGAGCGATGGTATTGCTCCAAACAATATGTCGATACCGAAAGAACAGACCATATGATACAAAACGGAGAATGGAGGGACAATTTAAGGGCTGCAGGTGGACCTTTGCGATCCGTGACAACTTTTTCCCGAAGGGGACCTGCCATTGCCTCTCAGCTCAGAGACAGGCTTGCCGAACCGGTGTGAAGTTAGCATCCTGCGAATTCAGAAACTCAGCATCCTGCGAATTCAACTAACAGAGCTCTCTTAACTCTCTGTTCTTATTAATTTGCGGCGAAAAGTCACTGATGTTTATCAATGAGTATACGATTTTTTATTTACTCGTTATTTTATGGATATGAGAAAGCACGTACCCCAACCCGATATTTTTTCCGACCGAAGTAAAAGATTTTGATAAAAAATTATTTTACCCCTAAAGTGGTTACACGGTGGTTTTTTTACCCACAATTCTTTTTTGCACCAATCGATAGGAAGCGAAACAGATTTTTAAAATGGTGAGGGGTGGGTGCCGCCCATCCAAAGTGGTCACACAGGGGTTTTTATCTTTTGCTCAAGTGGGACTTTTCTCCAAAGTCCTAATTCCTGAGGAATTCACTTGGAATAAGAATAGAATAGAATAGAATAGAATTGATTTTCCTCAGCACTGATTAGTCAGAATCGTTTCTGTCAATTTTTGTTTGCTACAAGTAGTAGGTGCAAAGGAAAAAATTAATATTCGGAGACAAGTTCGAAGATATCAAACAAATTTTATGTAATTGTTTATTAAGGGCTCTGTAAAAATAAATACTCAGTGTATTTATACTCAGAATGTAGATTCGTAATAGATCCGTCCTACGGATAGCGACGGAACAGAAAATTTTCAAGTTTTCAAGTTCATAGAATCCGTTCAAGAGCTGCGCAAACACAAGGATACAACTGTTTTCATAATTCTATAGGAATTTTATTTCATATTTAAAGCTAAAATCCCTTATAGTTATCTGCTTAAATAGAACAGTAAAGTTTTTAGAACACTAAAGAACAGTAAAGTTAAAGGGTTTGAGACATTTAACTCATAAACTAGCCTTTTAGAGCGAAATTACTAAGATTTGTAATCCGAAAATTTTATACATCAAAAAATTACGTTTCTGTTTCATCCCTGATAATTCGCAGTTGAAATAATTTCACAACGATTGTAATAGAACAACGATTGTAATAGAATGAACGGATCGATGAATGAAGTCTCAGTTTAATAGACTCCGTTTGCGTGCGTATCCGTCAGAAATCTCACGCAGAAAAGTTGAAATATATGTAAACATATGGGATAAGTTTCATAGAGTCCGTGCGTTTACAACAACAATTGTTATAGTTGTAATAGATTTCTGACGGATACGCACGCAAACGGACTCTATGAAACTGAGCCTTTAAGCCGACGTCAGACAGAACGCGATATACGCTGCGCGATACGGGGCGTAATTATCGCGCTGCGAATTAGTGGTCAAATAGAGCGCGAATCGCTACTAAGGTAAACAAATCAACCGCGTGTATATATGGATAGCAAGATGCCATATTTGTAGAAAATGCCAATTTTTTACAAATTTTTCCTTTAGAGTTTCAATTGTCTAACGATAACTGATAATCTCAACTCTCTAGCATCTCCGAAAATTGTAGAACTGTACTCATACACTCACAAAACACTAACACAACTAGGACATTTTGTAAATTTTCACAACGCACCGCGACGCGGAAATCTATACGCCGCGAAAGTAAACAACGTTTTTTCTCTGTCTGACGTGCTTATGGGATATCTGTGTAATACAACCGGCCGTAAATTTCGCGGCGTGTAAATAGCGTTCTGTCTGACGTCCACTCTAGAGACCATGCGTTTCTCAGCGCCCTCTATTAGTTATTTTACGATTCAGCAAATAACGAGGAGTATAGTGAATATGACGAATATATGTTCTCGTTTTAGCGATTTCATTTGATATACTCGTACATAAGCATATCTCATACGTAACTAGTAAAAATCAGAGATGTTTAAAGATGGGAGCGACGACCGCATTAAAATAAATGAAAGGGTAAAATTGTGACTTCTATACGCTTCATGAAATTTTATTAAAATTCATTAACTCATTACCTATTATTATTATTAGAAGTTTAAGAAGACAATTGAATCGGTAATTGCAAAAAAAATATATATGTATATTGACTCATATTTTTTTTTTTTAATTTTTTTACACTTTATATGTACTTGTTTTAGATGTACGTACTAACAGAATTTTTAGTCCTAATCGAAAAATATTACTTGTATTGTTTTTGCAATGATCGCAAGTTAATTTTTACTTTTGCACACTCACAAAAAATCCTCTTAGGATTGCAATAATATAGTTCTATTAAGTTTTAAGAAAAATAAAAATCGGGGACAACTTCGAGGCAAAATATTAGAAGAACAGAAACTTCTATCAAGAAATATTAAACTGGAGACCTATCAAAGAGCCTTTTGAATAATAAATTAAAATATAAACCCCAATATCCATCCATTTTTACTACCTAAAATTTTACACCCAAAATGTTACTCTTACACACAGTTTTTAGTCAAGGGTTTGTGAGTGAATAAAAGTTATTTAAAAAGATTTAAAAAGTTATTTAAAAGGTGGGAGTTTCTCTTAACTTTATTTCCAGCTATAAAATTGTAAAGGCTTATAAAATTTAGTTTTCTATGTAATCTTTAATAGGTTTTAAATTTTCTAATGGTAAAATTATTTGCAATTTGCAATACAACAAATTGGGTTGGGTTGAAATTGGGTTGGCGACTAAAATTGGCTTCGTCGGTTAATAATTTGCATTGGCGACAAAATTGGCTATAGCGACAAAAATAATTGCGTTGGCGACTAAAATTGCTTGCGTGGCCGGATTAATAATTGGCGTTGGCGACTAGCATTGTCGTTGGCGACTAAAATTGGTGTTGATGATTACAAAATTGACATAGGCGCCTAGAAATTAGCGTTGGTGACAGAAATTTGGCGTTGGCGACAAAAAATTTGCGTTGCCGGTTAATAATTGGCATTGGCGACAAAATTGGCGTTTGCGACTAAAATTGTCGTTGTCGGCTAGAAATTAGCGTTTGCGACGGAAATTTGGCGTTGATGGCAAAAATTTTCGTTAGCTTCTAAAAATTATTGTTGACAACTAGAATTGTCGTTGGCGACTAAAATTAGTGTTGGTGATTACAGATTGGCGGTGGCGACTGAAATTAGCGTTGGCGACTAAAATTGCATGCATGGCCGGATTAATAATTGGCATTGCCTACAAAATTGGCGGTGGCGACAAAAAAATTGCGTTGGCCACTAAAATTGCTCGCGTGGCCGGATTAAGATAAAGTTATCTCACGACTGTGTTACCTGGACGTTCCGTTGTTTCTTGTTTAATTCCTGACGTTTTGTTGCTTCTCGTTTTCTGTCACCTGGTTTGTTCCAAAAGAGGAATTTAGATATACCTTCACTTATGTTATTTACTGCTGGTCTCGTCCTTAGTGTATGGCTCTTCATGTAGGGAAAAGGGGAAGGTTTTCAGGACCACTGACCCATGTATTGAACGATAGAGTCAGTGGTGGAAGGATAGCTGACCCATGTATTAAACGATAGAGTCAGTGGTGAAAGGATAACTGACCCATGTATTAAACGATAGAGTCAGTGGTGAAAGGATAACTGACCCATGTATTAAACGATAGAGTCAGTGGTGAAAGGATAACTGACCCATGTATTAAACGATAGAGTCAGTGGTGAAAGGATAACTGTCCCATGTATTAAACGATAGTCAGTGGTGAAAGGATAACTGACCCATATATTAAACGATAGAGCCAGTGGTGTAAAAGGAAAGGATTGAGGAAAATGTTGATGTTTATGAAATATTGCTGCAGAGCCTTACCTGGTTTGTTCCAAAAGAGGACAATTTTTTGACGTGCGATTCTTTTAAAGCATTATAACGGGACCTTAAAACAACTCATCAAAAGCTCTAAAAGCTCTTTTCATGAAACTTTGATAAAAGGTAGTCTTTTTTGTCTACCGTTATTTTTCCTCACCGACAGCGTTTTGTTCTCTGCTGCTTTGATAGTCCAATAAATACATAAGTACATAATAATTAAGAAAACAGTTTTTTTATTTATGTTGTTGTTGTACATTGTTATTTGCGTTGTTTATGTACATGCGTTAGACAAAAAGTGTATGTAGTGTTGTGCGCCAAAATTTTGCCAAAAACGTTGGTCGTCACAACTGGACTAAAATAACTTTGTATTGAAGAATGAACTAGTCCACGCTAAACGACGTTCAAGAACTGCTGCCGGATCCTGAGATTCTCTAATCCTTAATCTCCGTCGCCAAACAAATCTAAGAGAGTTTTAGCGATATTTAGCTACAATTGCTATTCTCAATGGTCGGAATCTCTAATTTTGCTAAAGCTACAAATTTCGGAGACTGAACGCAAACTGAACGAAAACATGTTTGACATTTATTTTCCCCTAAAACCACTTCGCGATTTTAGCTTAAGTCGCGATTTTTCATCGATTTCAAAAACGACAATTTTTTAGAGAACATTTTTCGAAAATTTAGCGGCCAAGTTTATTGTACTGCTAATTTTCGAAATTTAAGGAAAGACGATTTATTACTATCTCCGAAGTCCTTGTTCCAGACTTTTCTAAAATTTTAATTTAATTTCCTAATGCTACGCCTTTCAAACACCATCAGACCTTATTGGATTTTTTTTCAAGCCACGTAGAATAATTTCTGCTTCCAACCAAGACGCTTGAGCTAACACCAGTTTTGTAGCGCTCTCTTCATTCACCACCTCACTAGAAGTTGTCAAACTTGGATTATTTTGTTTGCGTTGCACGCTCAAGTTGTCGCTCCAAATTGAAATTTGAGATTGCTTTTTATTTTCTTTTATGATCTTGCCAATTGTGAACGTAGTATTTGTACAAACAGTATTTGATTACGCTGCTAAAGTAAAGGTTCAAGTAGTCTAGATGTAACGTGACGCGACGTACGTGACGGTACGTGGCGTCAATTAGTTCAGCTGACAAAACAGCTTTTAAGAAAAAGTAAATAAAGTCAGCTGTTTACTGAAAAATTGAAAAAAGGCCAACGCGTGTAAAACTTGTTGCAAATCAAAATTACATTTTATCAGAATTCGTATTTGAACCCAAAATGGAACACAATTTTTTATTTTTAAACATTTTAAAAATGTATACAAAACAAAGAAAACCAAGACAGAGAAGGTGGCATATCCGTCCAATAAACTGGGACTGGATTTCCGCCGGGTATCAAAAGAAAACATTTTTGAAAATGAAATCAATGGACTCTGAGCAGTTCTTCCTGCATACTCGTATGATGCGCCCAGTGTACGACTTGTTGCTGCGACTAATGAGCAATACATTGAAGAAGCCCCGAAAGCGCATTGGTCCCGAAGAGCGACTGTCCATAACAATATTGTAAGTTTAATATATTTATGTTAGTAAGTACCAATAATGTATTGGGACTTCATGTTTAAGGCACCTTGCACATGCTGTGTCAATGCAGAACATAGCATGGGGCTACAAATTGGGAAAGACGACTGTTCGCAACATTATTTTGGAAACGTGCGAGATTATATGGTGTCTGTTGTCGCCTATTTATGTAAGCGAGCCAACACAAACGCAGTATATGAATATCGCTGCAGATTTTTCCAGAAAGTGGAACATGCCGAACTGCGTAGGTGCCATTGACGGCAAACATATTGCCATAAAGTTTCCCCCAAAGTCTGGCTCTAGTTTCTTTAATTATAAGAAATTTTTTAGTGTTATTTTGATGGCTGCTTGTGATGCGAACTATACGTTCACAACAGTTAGCGTTGGCGGCTATAGTAGCCATAGTGATGGAGGTAACATATTTGTTTTCATTTCATTTTCATTCGAAATATCTTACATTTTGCATCACAGGTATCTTCCGAATTGCCCCTTTTGGCGAGGCATTGATCGCCGAGAAGTTGCCCTTGCCACCAGAGGTTCCACTTCCGAATTCCACTGACGAAAGCTTTCTTAATTTTTTTGTTGGCGATGCCGCATTCCCACTAGGTAAAAATTTAATAAGGCCGTACGCAGGCACAGATCTGCCGAGAACGAAGAGGATATTCAATTACCGGCTCTCCAGAGCTCGCAGGATTATTGAAAACAGTTTTGGGATTTTAACTGCCCGGTGGAGGATACTGCGCACGACGATGGAACTGGCGCCAGAAAATTGCGAGAATATAGTTCTGGCATGTGTCTAGCTGCATAATTTCATTATGTTAAATGATTTCGAGCGATGGTATTGCTCCAAACAATATGTCGATACCGAAAGAACAGACCATATGATACAAAACGGAGAATGGAGGGACAATTTAAGGGCTGCAGGTGGACCTTTGCGATCCGTGACAACTTTTTCCCGAAGGGGACCTGCCATTGCCTCTCAGCTCAGAGACAGGCTTGCCGAACCGGTGTGAAGTTAGCATCCTGCGAATTCAGAAACTCAGCATCCTGCGAATTCAACTAACAGAGCTCTCTTAACTCTCTGTTCTTATTAATTTGCGGCGAAAAGTCACTGATGTTTATCAATGAGTATACGATTTTTTATTTACTCGTTATTTTATGGATATGAGAAAGCACGTACCCCAACCCGATATTTTTTCCGACCGAAGTAAAAGATTTTGATAAAAAATTATTTTACCCCTAAAGTGGTTACACGGTGGTTTTTTTACCCACAATTCTTTTTTGCACCAATCGACAGGAAGCGAAACAGATTTTTAAAATGGTGAGGGGTGGGTGCCGCCCATCCAAAGTGGTCACACAGGGGTTTTTATCTTTTGCTCAAGTGGGACTTTTCTCCAAAGTCCTAATTCCTGAGGAATTCACTTGGAATAAGAATAGAATAGAATAGAATAGAATTGATTTTCCTCAGCACTGATTAGTCAGAATTGTTTCTGTCAATTTTTGTTTGCTACAAGTAGTAGGTGCAAAGGAAAAAATTAATATTCGGAGACAAGTTCGAAGATATCAAACAAATTTTATGTAATTGTTTATTAAGGGCTCTGTAAAAATAAATACTCAGTGTATTTATACTCAGAATGTAGATTCGTAATAGATCCGTCCTACGGATAGCGACGGAACAGAAAATTTTCAAGTTTTCAAGTTCATAGAATCCGTTCAAGAGCTGCGCAAACACAAGGATACAACTGTTTTCATAATTCTATAGGAATTTTATTTCATATTTAAAGCTAAAATCCTTTATAGTTATCTGCTTAAATAGAACAGTAAAGTTTTTAGAACACTAAAGAACAGTAAAGTTAAAGGGTTTGAGACATTTAACTCATAAACTAGCCTTTTAGAGCGAAATTACTAAGATTTGTAATCCGAAAATTTTATACATCAAAAAATTACGTTTCTGTTTCATCCCTGATAATTCGCAGTTGAAATAATTTCACAACGATTGTAATAGAACAACGATTGTAATAGAATGAACGGATCGATGAATGAAGTCTCAGTTTAATAGACTCCGTTTGCGTGCGTATCCGTCAGAAATCTCACGCAGAAAAGTTGAAATATATGTAAACATATGGGATAAGTTTCATAGAGTCCGTGCGTTTACAACAACAATTGTTATAGTTGTAATAGATTTCTGACGGATACGCACGCAAACGGACTCTATGAAACTGAGCCTTTAAGCCGACGTCAGACAGAACGCGATATACGCTGCGCGATACGGGGCGTAATTATCGCGCTGCGAATTAGTGGTCAAATAGAGCGCGAATCGCTACTAAGGTAAACAAATCAACCGCGTGTATATATGGATAGCAAGATGCCATATTTGTAGAAAATGCCAATTTTTTACAAATTTTTCCTTTAGAGTTTCAATTGTCTAACGATAACTGATAATCTCAACTCTCTAGCATCTCCGAAAATTGTAGAACTGTACTCATACACTCACAAAACACTAACACAACTAGGACATTTTGTAAATTTTCACAACGCACCGCGACGCGGAAATCTATACGCCGCGAAAGTAAACAACGTTTTTTCTCTGTCTGACGTGCTTATGGGATATCTGTGTAATACAACCGGCCGTAAATTTCGCGGCGTGTAAATAGCGTTCTGTCTGACGTCCACTCTAGAGACCATGCGTTTCTCAGCGCCCTCTATTAGTTATTTTACGATTCAGCAAATAACGAGGAGTATAGTGAATATGACGAATATATGTTCTCGTTTTAGCGATTTCATTTGATATACTCGTACATAAGCATATCTCATACGTAACTAGTAAAAATCAGAGATGTTTAAAGATGGGAGCGACGACCGCATTAAAATAAATAAAAGGGTAAAATTGTGACTTCTATACGCTTCATAAAATTTTATTAAAATTCATTAACTCATTACCTATTATTATTATTAGAAGTTTAAGAAGACAATTGAATCGGTAATTGCAAAAAAAATATATATTGACTCATATTTTTTTTTTTTAATTTTTTTACACTTTATATGTACTTGTTTTAGATGTACGTACTAACAGAATTTTTAGTCCTAATCGAAAAATATGACTTGTATTGTTTTTGCAATGATCGCAAGTTAATTTTTACTTTTGCACACTCACAAAAAATCCTCTTAGGATTGCAATAATATAGTTCTATTAAGTTTTAAGAAAAATAAAAATCGGGGACAACTTCGAGGCAAAATATTAGAAGAACAGAAACTTCTATCAAGAAATATTAAACTGGAGACCTATCAAAGAGCCTTTTGAATAATAAATTAAAATATAAACCCCAATATCCATCCATTTTTACTACCTAAAATTTTACACCCAAAATGTTACTCTTACACACAGTTTTTAGTCAAGGGTTTGTGAGTGAATAAAAGTTATTTAAAAAGATTTAAAAAGTTATTTAAAAGGTGGGAGTTTCTCTTAACTTTATTTCCAGCTATAAAATTGTAAAGGCTTATAAAATTTAGTTTTCTATGTAATCTTTAAGAGGTTTTAAATTTTCTAATGGTAAAATTATTTGCAATTTGCAATACAACAGTATTATATTTTTGAAATATTATAAAAATATAATAACATTTTACACCTTAACAGTAAATAACTAACTACACTCTTAATAAGAAAATCCAACACATGCAATATTTATATCTCTCATCTGTATATTTTTTTAATAATACATATTTTTTATTTGTAAAATTTTGTCTTTAAAAACATCCCTGACTTTTTACTACTTCGGTTTCAATAGTGTTGTATGAAATATTTCGACGACAGATGTCGCTGGCTTTACACGCTGTTGCACTAGTACACTTTTGCCGAATCGCTCATACCCTATATTCTTATAAATACAGAAACTTTTCTGATTATGAGAACTTGTAAGGGAGCCTTTAAATCGAATTTTACCACTTTGTCCTGAAATGCGTATTTTAATTTTTTCTGGTGTTTATCCGTAATGAATTACTTATTTGAGTGCCTATACATAAATTGCTCTATATAAATTGTAGCCTATGTGTCAGAACAAACGTCACAAACTTTGGAGAAATTACGTTAAAAGCACAGATCGAGTAGGTACTCCCTCGTTTGATAAGTAACACGTGCTTATCAGCACCGAAATAGTTAAAGTTTGCACCAGACTGACCAGATCTCAAATTAGCATATATTCTATAACGCGAATAAAATTGCATAATTTTAATTACAAAAATTTATAAATTTCTACTATGCTACTGCGCTTCAGCACACAATTATTACATTAATAACCAAAAATTAATGATGGATCTCCACCTCTAATTTATAAATTTCGTTAAAAAAAATTTATTTAATTTAAAAATTAAATGTTTTGGGGATTGTATAAAAGGATTTTATACTAATGAATTTTACAATCCCATAAATATTTGAAATATTTAAATCAGTTTCCCTAATTTAAATTAATTGAAGTTTTACATTCATAAATAAGTCTACAACTCTAATAAGTTCCCTCAGGTATACAAAATAGGAGGTATACAAAATAGGAGGGATACAAAATAGCTATTAGCTATATACGAGTAATGGATTAGTAGAACAGACGCAAACAATGAGCAGGAATTCGCAAAATGGATTCTTAGCTAAGCCTCAAACCACTCATAGCTAATATGTTTGTCTGCACTAAAGACCTAATAGTGCCATCTATGAGGCATAGCAGCTTTCATTATAAAGACAGAATAGAACATTCACATCGCTACTGGTCAAGTTTCTATTTCTGGTTTAAAACTTAGAAAAAATAAACTCTTTTCCTGTAAAACTCTGTATAGGATCTGAATTTTCAGAGTTTTTGGTCGTCGACTTTACTACGTTAACTTATATCATTCGTTTGTTAGTAAAGGTAACGAATGATATATCGAATATATATAAAAGATAAAAAATAATCGCTTACGAACAATTTAAAGCCACCTTTTTCAATTTTAAATCCTTCATTTTACTAAAATATGCACAGGACACTGAAGCCATTCTGTTAACAGTGGTCACAGTTTCTCCTCTATAAAAACTACAAATATAATTTATGCGTGTTGCCACCTATTTAAATGTCTTCCAGGCATTCTTACGAATCAATAGAGACCACTTTTGTCAATTTCGTATTTCTACGATTTCTGCAATATGCACAGGATGCTGAAGCCATTCTGTTAACAGTGGTCATAGTTTCTCCTCTATAAAAACTAAAAATATAATTTATGCGTGTTGCCACCTATTTAAATGTCTTTCAGGCATTCTTACGAATCAATAGAGTTAACTTTTGTCAATTTCGTATCTCTACGATTTCTGCAATATGCACAGGATGTGAAGCCATTCCGTTAACAGTGGTCATAGTTTCTCCTCTATAAAAACTAAAAGTATAATTTATGCGTATTGCCACCTATTTAAATGTCTTCCAGGCATTCTTACGAATCAATAGAGACCACTTTTGTCAATTTCGTATTTCCACGATTTCTGCAATATGCACAGGATGCTGAAGCCATTTTGTTAACAGTGGTCACAGTTTCTCCTCTATAAAAACTACAAATATAATTTATGCGTGTTGCCACCTATTTACATGTCTTCCAGGCACTCTTACGAATCAATAGAGACCACTTTTGTCAATTTCGTATTTCTACGATTTCTGCAATATGCACAGGATGCTGAAGCCATTCTGTTAACAGTGGTCACAGTTTCTCCTCTATAAAAACTGCAAATATAATTTATGCGTGTTGCCACCTATTTAAATGTCTTCCAGGCATTCTTACGAATCAATAGAGACCACTTTTGTCAATTTCGTATATCTACGATTTCTGCAATATGCACAGGATTCTGAAGCCATTCTGTTAACAGTGTTAACAGTAGTTTCTCCTCTATAAAAACTAAAAATATAATTTATGCGTGTTGCCACCTATTTAAATGTCTTCCAGGCATTCTTACGAATCAATAGAGACCACTTTTGTCAATTTCGTATCTCTACGATTTCTGCAATATACAACAGAATGGCTTCAGCATCCTGTGCATATTGCAGAAATCGTAGAGATACGAAATTGACAAAAGTGGTCTCTATTGATTCGTAAGAATGCCTGGAAGACATGTTAATAGGTGGAAACACGCATAAATTATATTTGTAGTTTTTATAGAGGAGAAACTGTGACCTCTGTTAACAGATTGGCTTCAGCATCCTGTGTATATTGCAGAAATCGTAGGGATAGGAAATTGACAAGAGTGGTCTCTATTGATTCGTAAGAATGCCGAAAAGACATGTAAATAGGTGGCAACACGCATAAATTGTATTTGTAGTTTTTATAGAGGAGAAACTGTGACCACTATTACCAGATTAGCTTCAGCATCCTGTGTATATTGCAGAAATCGTAGAGATACGAAATTGACAAAAGTGGTCTCTATTGATTTGTAAGAATGCCTGGAAGACATTTGAATAGTTGGCAACACGCATAAATTGTATTTGTAGTTTTTATAGAGGAGAAACTGTGACCACTGTTAACAGAATGGCTTCAGCATCCTGTGCATATTGCAGAAATCGTAGAGATACGAAATTGACAAAAGTGGTCTCTATTGATTCGTAAGAATGCCGAAAAGACATGTAAATAGGTGGCAACACGCATAAATTATATTTGTAGTTTTTATAGAGGAGAAACTGTGACCACTGTTAACAAAATGGCTTCAGCATCCTGTGCATATTGCAGAAATCGTAGAGATACGAAATTGACAAAAGTTGTCACTATTGATTCGTAAGAATGCCTGGAAGACATTTAAATAGGTGGCAACACGCATAAATTATATTTGTAGTTTTTATAGAGGAGAAACTGTGACCACTGTTAACAGAATGGCTTCAGCATCCTGTGCATATTGCAGAAATCGTAGAGATACGAAATTGACAAAAGTTGTCACTATTGATTCGTAAGAATGCCTGGAAGACATTTAAATAGGTGGCAACACGCATAAATTATATTTGTAGTTTTTATAGAGGAGAAACTGTGACCACTGTTAACAGAATGGCTTCAGCATCCTGTGCATATTGCAGAAATCGTAGAGATACGAAATTGACAAAAGTGGTCTCTATTGATTCGTAAGAATGCCGAAAAGACATGTAAATAGGTGGCAACACGCATAAATTATATTTGTAGTTTTTATAGAGGAGAAACTGTGACCACTGTTAACAAAATGGCTTCAGCATCCTGTGCATATTGCAGAAATCGTAGAGATACGAAATTGACAAAAGTTGTCACTATTGATTCGTAAGAATGCCTGGAAGACATTTAAATAGGTGGCAACACGCATAAATTATATTTGTAGTTTTTATAGAGGAGAAACTATGACCACTGTTAACAGAATGGCTTCAGCATCCTGTGCATATTGCAGAAATCGTAGAGATACGAAATTGACAAAAGTTGTCACTATTGATTCGTAAGAATGCCTGGAAGACATGTAAATAGGTGGCAACACGCATAAATTATATTTGTAGTTTTTATAGAGAAGAAACTGTGACCACATTTTTTGTAAAACTGCAACTGCTCTAATGCGTTTTTGGGTTTTATTGCTATTTTATAAGACGCGTGCGTAAAATACAATTTATAATTATCTTTTTAAAATAATATACACCCAATTTTTTTTTTACACGGTAGATACCTCCTTTACAAAACCGCGCAAAAAATCATATACAAAAAATACATGCGACTTATTTTCCTCAACTTTAAAAAATTGTGGCAGATGAAAAAGTCTAAATATTCTCCCCCAAAAGCCGTACAATGCAAAAAGGTAATAATGAAATCCATATTACATTTTTATAAAACAAAAACAATTTATTTTTATTACATAAAAAATTTAATAGTAAAAAATTATCATTGATATAAATTATACTGAAAAGTCACCATCAAATTAAAAAAAAATTAACGTTTAACCCCGCGTTTAAAAAAGAACTTCTCATTCCTTCGGTAGGCGTAATTATTTTATCCAAACTACAAACTATGTACCTAAAATCCTGGCAAACACAGAACCAATAATTTCTCTTATTTTCATCATCATCATTGTGATCGTCATGATCATCATAATTTTTATCATCATTATAATCATCATCAGCATCATTATCATTATCATTATCATTATCATTATCATTATCATTATCATTATCATTATCATTATCATTATCATTATCATTATCATTATCATTATCATTATCATTATCATTATCATTATCATTATCATTATCATTATCATTATCATTATCATTATCATTATCATTATCATTATCATTATCATTATCATTATCATTATCATTATCATTATCATTATCATTATCATTATCATTATCATTATCATTATCATTATCATTATCATTATCATTATCATTATCATTATCATTATCATTATCATTATCATTATCATTATCATTATCATTATCATTATCATTATCATTATCATTATCATTATCATTATCATTATCATTATCATTATCATTATCATTATCATTATCATTATCATTATCATTATCATTATCATTATCATTATCATTATCATTATCATTATCATTATCATTATCATTATCATTATCATTATCATTATCATTATCATTATCATTATCATTATCATTATCATTATCATTATCATTATCATTATCATTATCATTATCATTATCATTATCATTATCATTATCATTATCATTATCATTATCATTATCATTATCATTATCATTATCATTATCATTATCATTATCATTATCATTATCATTATCATTATCATTATCATTATCATTATCATTATCATTATCATTATCATTATCATTATCATTATCATTATCATTATCATTATCATTATCATTATCATTATCATTATCATTATCATTATCATTATCATTATCATTATCATTATCATTATCATTATCATTATCATTATCATTATCATTATCATTATCATTATCATTATCATTATCATTATCATTATCATTATCATTATCATTATCATTATCATTATCATTATCATTATCATTATCATTATCATTATCATTATCATTATCATTATCATTATCATTATCATTATCATTATCATTATCATTATCATTATCATTATCATTATCATTATCATTATCATTATCATTATCATTATCATTATCATTATCATTATCATTATCATTATCATTATCATTATCATTATCATTATCATTATCATTATCATTATCATTATCATTATCATTATCATTATCATTATCATTATCATTATCATTATCATTATCATTATCATTATCATTATCATTATCATTATCATTATCATTATCATTATCATTATCATTATCATTATCATTATCATTATCATTATCATTATCATTATCATTATCATTATCATTATCATTATCATTATCATTATCATTATCATTATCATTATCATTATCATTATCATTATCATTATCATTATCATTATCATTATCATTATCATTATCATTATCATTATCATTATCATTATCATTATCATTATCATTATCATTATCATTATCATTATCATTATCATTATCATTATCATTATCATTATCATTATCATTATCATTATCATTATCATTATCATTATCATTATCATTATCATTATCATTATCATTATCATTATCATTATCATTATCATTATCATTATCATTATCATTATCATTATCATTATCATTATCATTATCATTATCATTATCATTATCATTATCATTATCATTATCATTATCATTATCATTATCATTATCATTATCATTATCATTATCATTATCATTATCATTATCATTATCATTATCATTATCATTATCATTATCATTATCATTATCATTATCATTATCATTATCATTATCATTATCATTATCATTATCATTATCATTATCATTATCATTATCATTATCATTATCATTATCATTATCATTATCATTATCATTATCATTATCATTATCATTATCATTATCATTATCATTATCATTATCATTATCATTATCATTATCATTATCATTATCATTATCATTATCATTATCATTATCATTATCATTATCATTATCATTATCATTATCATTATCATTATCATTATCATTATCATTATCATTATCATTATCATTATCATTATCATTATCATTATCATTATCATTATCATTATCATTATCATTATCATTATCATTATCATTATCATTATCATTATCATTATCATTATCATTATCATTATCATTATCATTATCATTATCATTATCATTATCATTATCATTATCATTATCATTATCATTATCATTATCATTATCATTATCATTATCATTATCATTATCATTATCATTATCATTATCATTATCATTATCATTATCATTATCATTATCATTATCATTATCATTATCATTATCATTATCATTATCATTATCATTATCATTATCATTATCATTATCATTATCATTATCATTATCATTATCATTATCATTATCATTATCATTATCATTATCATTATCATTATCATTATCATTATCATTATCATTATCATTATCATTATCATTATCATTATCATTATCATTATCATTATCATTATCATTATCATTATCATTATCATTATCATTATCATTATCATTATCATTATCATTATCATTATCATTATCATTATCATTATCATTATCATTATCATTATCATTATCATTATCATTATCATTATCATTATCATTATCATTATCATTATCATTATCATTATCATTATCATTATCATTATCATTATCATTATCATTATCATTATCATTATCATTATCATTATCATTATCATTATCATTATCATTATCATTATCATTATCATTATCATTATCATTATCATTATCATTATCATTATCATTATCATTATCATTATCATTATCATTATCATTATCATTATCATTATCATTATCATTATCATTATCATTATCATTATCATTATCATTATCATTATCATTATCATTATCATTATCATTATCATTATCATTATCATTATCATTATCATTATCATTATCATTATCATTATCATTATCATTATCATTATCATTATCATTATCATTATCATTATCATTATCATTATCATTATCATTATCATTATCATTATCATTATCATTATCATTATCATTATCATTATCATTATCATTATCATTATCATTATCATTATCATTATCATTATCATTATCATTATCATTATCATTATCATTATCATTATCATTATCATTATCATTATCATTATCATTATCATTATCATTATCATTATCATTATCATTATCATTATCATTATCATTATCATTATCATTATCATTATCATTATCATTATCATTATCATTATCATTATCATTATCATTATCATTATCATTATCATTATCATTATCATTATCATTATCATTATCATTATCATTATCATTATCATTATCATTATCATTATCATTATCATTATCATTATCATTATCATTATCATTATCATTATCATTATCATTATCATTATCATTATCATTATCATTATCATTATCATTATCATTATCATTATCATTATCATTATCATTATCATTATCATTATCATTATCATTATCATTATCATTATCATTATCATTATCATTATCATTATCATTATCATTATCATTATCATTATAATTATAATTATCATCATCATTTTCATCATAATTATTATAATTATTTTCATCATTATCATTAATCATTATAATCATCATTATCATTATAACCATCATTATTATCATCATAATTACCATCATTATCATTATAATCATTATCATTATCATTATCATAATATTACCATTATCATCATCATCATCGTCATCATTTTCATTATCATCTTATTATCATTATCATAATTTTCATAATGATTTTCACCATCGTCATTATTATCATAACCATTTTAACCATCATTATCATCACCATCATTTTGATTTTATTAATTATTAGTTTAATATTATTATTAAACTTTTAATAATATTATTTTATTTTTTTATTCATATGTATTTGTTTGTAAATTAAATTTACATATTTTTCATTTTTCACTTTTTTTTTTTATTTATTTACATTTATTTTCATTTCATATTTATATGGGAGACAGTCAAAATCCCGAATTACAAAATCCCGAAACGACAAAATCCCGAAAAATTTTAAAATCCCGAAACGGCAATACGCGGAAAAACCTGTATGCAAAAACTTTACATGACTGTGAGGATTCTGCTGATTGAGGGTTATGATCCCTGCCGCGGCCAAAGGCCGCTAATACGCGAAAAAACCTGAATGCAAAAAACTTCACATGACCGTGAGAATTCTGCTGATTAAGGGTTATGATCCCTGCCGCGGCCGAAAGCCGCCAATACGCGAAAAAACTTGTATGCAAAAAACTTCACATGACCGTGAGGATTCTGCTGATTGAGGGTTATGATCCCTGCCGCAGCCGAAGGCTGCAAATACGCGGAAAAACCTTAGTGCAAAAAACCTCACATCACCTCACCTCAGAGCCTCCGAGAGGGCTCTGCTAAAATTTTTTTAATAATGTTTTTTTTTATTTTTTAATAATAATTTTAGAGAAGTAAAATAAGAGTAATTTTTTATTACTTTCTTGGAATTGTTTGCTAGTGGTTTTAAAATGTTCAAGAAGATGGAGAATACCGAAAAACTAGTTTTGTAATTTCGGGATTTTATTATTTCGGGATTTTGTCGTTTCGGGATTTTGTCATTTCGGGATTTTGTCGTTCGGGATTTTGTCGTTCGGGATTTTGTCTTTCGGGATTTCGTTACCAACCCATTTATATATTTCAAAAATAACGAGAAACTAGAAAAATGTTGACTGCATGTTATTACAGTGATTGGTTGTACAATTAAATAACATCGGTCAATAATTTCTGTTAAGTAAGAGCCCTCTATTGCTTGTTTCTGGTAACTCAAGACTATATTTCTGTTAAGTGTCTGTTAAATAAAGTTTTCTGTTAACTTTATCTGTTAAACCTCTTTTGTTAACATATTCGCCGCTGTTATTAACAGAGCTATGTTAACTCAGTTAACATGCCAATTCGCAGGATGCCAACTTCACAGGAGTGGCAAATATGAGGACCGTGTTTTTATACAGAGACTTGAAGATTTGAAGATTTGAATTCTGCTGTAATGTAAAGTCTTTTTGCATAGCGGTCTTTCTGCGTGGCGGATTTCGGCCGCGGCAAGGATTATAACCCTCAATCAACAAAATCCTCTCATTAATGTAAAGTATTTTTGCCGACAGGGTCTTCCTGCGTTGCAGCTTTCGGCCGCGGTAAAAATTATAACCCTCAATCAACAAAATCCTCTCCGTAATGAAATGTCTTTTTGCATACAGGGTCTTACTGTATTAAATACTAAATAATATAGTAAATTAAATACTATTTTGTGATTTATAAGATAATCTTTTTATATAAAAATTCAGCCTGCGTTTGTTTCTGCTCGCAAAACTCTAAAAGAAGTCGGCCGATTGACTTAACATTTGCAAAGTTTGTTACTTAGGTTGGGAAAATGGTTTGTAGCAGGTTTGGCCCCGATAAGTTGCGCCACAATAACGTTTTTATATTACTGGGTCGATTGAGCTCATATTCATACCATATGCAAGAAAGATTTGTAGGCGCTTAATTATACATACAATGACACTATAATCTAAAATTGAGTATATAATACAATATTTTTGATACATTTTTGATAAATAAAATGTAAATATTAAAATATTTTGAATTAATTTTTTTTAAGTCAGGCATACATATGTATGTCGATAAAATATTTGAGAAGTGGAAAATACATACATATGTATGTAAATTGTAAATTTTTCTAAAACGTTTTTATCAGGTTGCTTTTTTCATGTTCGGCACAAATTTCAGACTAACATCCCACGCCCACTCAAGTCGTAAATTAGGCCTTTTCAAAATGTCCACCGACATTGATTTTAAACTACTTCCCGATGGCCTACCGCCTTATTACACGGTGACGCTTGGCCTATGCGTCAAATGTATTTTGTTGTTTGAGAGAGTCAGAGCAAAACTTTGCTCTCACGTAGGTCAAACAGTGTTTTTTTATTAAAAATAGTTGGAAACGCAGAGATTAGGATCAAAACTACTAAGTTTCCTTACAAGGTGTAGTCTTATTTTTACAACTCAAACTCTTTTAGTTCGGAAAAAACTCTTAAGAATTAATGGCGATGTAAGTTCTAATTTATTTTTTTCTTAATATTATTTTAACTGACCTAAATTTTATCAACAGAAAAATATGCTTTTCTCAAAAAATTTTTTCTGCATACATATATTCAAAAAAGTTTTGTAGTAAATAGTGTGAGTTCCAACTTCTAGTAATTAAAGAACACGACCGCTATGTTTCAGTATTTATTTGGAACTAAACTATGATAATAAGAAATGTGTACGAAGTCTGTTTGAAACCTATCGCGAATTTTTAATTCTCGCGGGTTACGTATATTCGAATTTCCATTTTTTTTGTGGCGTTATGTTGGTACTAATGTCCCTGTTGGTACTTATGCTGACAAGTTCGGCCACTTTAAATGTTCAGTTAATTTTTAACAGCTATATTGCTTAGACGTGTTTTGGCTCGTCTTCGATTTTTGCCTATTCCATAAAATGGATCAAAGAATCTGTATCAAATTTTAAGTATTAATTCATTTATTTCAATCAATCATTTACAAGAGTTGTTCAAAAAAGGTCTCTAGACCTTGTATAATGTACCAATAACAGAATAAAAAAAACTAACAAGCATCTGACTAAAATACAGAGCTAGAACTATTACACTTATCAGATACCTTACTCCATCTGCACCACACTACAGCCAGATGCAAGCCAGGAAAAAACTGTGACAAATGTGAATCAACACACAAAACATCGCTACATGACTCGCTATGAGTACCCCACATTAACCGTAACCTAAAAACGCCTAACTGTCGATCGAGCCGCTATAGTTTTTGTTGGACTGGCCCAGCTAATAAATCTGATTCAGGAAGCAAACAACCTGACTTTTAAAGCGGGGCGTTCCCGCTTTGGCTGGAACGTTCCCTCGTCAGCGAACGGTACCTTGGTAGAATGAGGTTCGCTGAACGGACTGAGGTACCATGTATAAGCTTATCAAAAAATTAGGCGTAATAATGCTCTGAACATTAAAATGACCAATATTAAAAAATCCCCCTCTACTAGCGAGTACCTCCTTTAAAACAGAACTGTCAGTAGCGGCTCTACCACCCAGGCTATCAATCATGATTAATCATAGGAACCCAACCTACGCCAACCACGACAATTTCGCAGCTAAAAAACATAAAAAAGCGATTGGAGTACTAGCACAAGCACCTAGTGCAATGCGGAACATTAGGAATAAGCTTAAGTTAGGAGTTAAGCTTAATAATGCTTACGCTAAACTAAGAATAATAGTAACAATTAAAACTAATTTCATACTCTCACAAGGAGACCTGCTCACTAAAAAGAATAAGTTGAAGAATTTGTAAATGTATATTAAGGTTCATGCGTTGGAGAAAACTCCAAATCTAAAGACTAAAATTAAGAACAATAGGAAAGCACAATATGCCTCAGAGAGATAAAAATAACAATCATAAGAGACTATTTATAAAAATCAAGCAAATGGCAACAATAGCAAATATTTATAAATTTAAGAAAAAAGGAACAAGTAAGAGCGTTAACTTCGGCCTGGCCGAAGCTTATATACCCTACACCCGCATCTGTCAAAGTGATTATAAAAAGTGGGCGGGATAAACCAACTTACATTTCATTTACAGATAGTAAATTTTGATCTATTAACTCATTTACGACAACGCTTTTCTCAACAAACGCTTCATTATATAGTATGGTATACCAGTGGGCGTGTCACGCCCATTTTTTGTGCGATGACTCTTACTGACAAGGTAAACGCGGCACTGAAATTTCAGCTTCAGATCCGGACTACAAGCTGAGAAATTCAGCTCTCAAATTGGAGGCATTAATATTTACCTAAAAAGTAGGCGTGGCAGTAAACCGTTTTTTTCCATTTTCGACATCAGTGAGCTCTAAGAATATTCCTGCTGAATTTCATAATGATGTTTCCACTAGTTTTCCTGTAATCGTGGTTTTTGTCACCAGTGGGCGGACCACGCCCATTTTTGGGAGAATATTTAAGTCTGAGACGGTGGACTCGGAAATAAAATTTGAGCTTCAAGTTCGCCCTAGAAGCTGAGAAATTGAGCTATAAGCACGGGAAAATTCATATTTGCTATAAAAAGTAGGCGTGGCACTTGTCCGATTTTCCCCATTTTCAATACCAAACAGCCCATGACGACAAAGAATATTCGTGCCAAATTTCATGGCGATAGCTCTATTCGTTCTCCCGTAATCGTGATTTCCACAGACAGACAGACAGACAGACAGACAGACAGACAGACAGACAGACAGACAGACAGACAGACAGACAGACAGACAGACGGACGGACATGGCTAAATCGACTCAGGAGGTGATTCTGAGCCAGAATATATATACTTTTCTATACCTGCCACGCCTCCTTTAATGCGTTACAAACGGAAGAACAAAGTGAATATACCCTCAACCCTTCGGGTGTAGGGTATAAAAATAGATAACCAAAAAGAAACAAAAAGTAATAAAACTAAGACAAATCTTCAAGTCTCTGTATAAAAACACGGTCCTCATATTTGCCACTCCTGTGAAGTTGGCATCCTGCGAATTGGCATGTTAACTGAGTTAACATAGCTCTGTTAATAACAGCGGCGAATATGTTAACAACAGAGGTTTAACAGAGAAAGTTAACAGAAAACTTTATTTAACAGACACTTAACAGAAATATAGTCTTTAGTTACCAGAAACAAGCAATAGAGGGCTCTTACTTAACAGAAATTATTGACCGATTTTATTTAATTGTAAAACCAATCACTGAAATAACATGCAGTCAACATTTTTCTAGTTTCTCGTTATTTTTGGAATATATCTAGAAATATGTAAATTTAACTTACAAACAAACTATGAAAAAAAATTAAATAATATTATTAAAAGTTTAATAATAATAATAAACTAATAATTAATAAAATTAAAATTATGTTAAATGATATGATAAATAATTATAATGATGATAAATGATGATTTAAACGGCTATAATAATAATGTCGATGATGAAAATCATTATGAAAATTATGATAATGATGATGATAATAATAAGGATTATGATTATAATGATGACAATGATCATTATAATGATAATAATAATGATGATGATAATGATAATGATGATGATGAAAATAATTATGATGAAAATTATGATGATGATAATGGTCATAATGATGATGATGAAAATGAGAGAAATTATTGATTCTGTGTTTGCCAGGAATTTACGTACATAGTTTATAGTTTGGATAAAATGATTACGCCTACCGAAGGAATGAGAAGTTCTTTTTCAAAAGCGGGGTTCCACGTTAATTTTTTCTTAATTCGATGGTGACTTTTCAGTATAATTTATATCAATGATAATTTTTTACTATTAAATTTTTTATGTAATAAAAATAAATTGTTTATGTTTTATAAATATGTAATATGGATTTCATTATTACCTTTTTGCATTGGAAAAATATTTAGACTTTTTCATCTGCCACAATTTTTTTAAGTTGTGGAAAATAAGCCGCATGTATTTTTTTAATTGATTTTTTGCGCGGTTTAGTAAAGAATGGAAATAGCAATTAAAACCGAAAACGCATTAGAGCAGTTGCAGTTTTACCAAAAATGTGGTCGCAGTTACTTCTCTATAAAAACTACAAATATAATTTATGCGTGTTGCCACCTATTTACATGTCGAATCACGAATCAATAGAGACCACTTTTGTCAATTTCCTATCCCTACAATTTCTGCAATATACACAGGATGCTGAAGCTAATCTGTTAACAGTGGCCACAGTTTCTCCTCTATAAAAACTACAAATATAATTTATGCGTGTTTCCACCTATTAACATGTCTTCCAGGCATTCTTACGAATCAATAGAGACCACTTTTGTCAATTTCCTATCCCTACGATTTCTGCAATATACACAGGATGCTGAAGCCAATCTGTTAACAGAGGTCACAGTTTCTCCTCTATAAAAACTACAAATATAATTTATGCGTGTTGCCACCTATTTACATGTTGTACAGTCAAAATTATGCAGTCGCGGTTTATTTGACTAATAATAAAAAATATATGTATCTCTTATATGACTCTTGTATAGTGTTGTATATAATGTTGTATACAAAAAATTGTGTTGTGTAAATAAAAGTGCAACAAATTTAATAAAATTTTATATTCTTTCTACAAACTTTTGATAATAATATCTTTTGCATAGATTTGGGGGACATCCTACTCCATCGTACCCGTTTGTATTGACTCCAAAAATTTCACTTCTTTTGTTTATGTGTGGTGAAAATAATTGTTCAATATACGTCTACAAAAATTAGCTACTTTTAAAAGTTTGTATGCAATCGTAAGTAAAAACATATAGGATTAAAGCTTATGGTCCCTCGTTTGATATTCTTTTTTTTCTTCTAGATTTAGGCGCTTATTTAATAATTTGGATACCACATCGCCTCAACGTTATCATGTTTTTATCATCTTGTGCAAGCTGCCAAACAATGCGACCAAGTTTTGGAAGTCTTCTTCGGAGTAGATCATCTTAAAGACCAGTTTTCCAATTATCCTCCGTCCGGCGAACAAAAGCAAAAACTTTAACGTCTTCTGCATGATGTTACTAAGCATATAAATCTTTTACGCCAAAGTAATGATTGAATTACTAGAAATATGTACTGCAGAAACTGCTTGTGTTGCTCGTGAAGAAATGCGTTGTCACTGCCAATCCCAAAACATTTTTATTGAATCCATTGCTGGCATTTAAGCCAGTGCGTTTCTTAGAAGGAACTTAATACACGATCTACATCAAGCCAATTGCAAAGTGCATATTTTCTTGACAATGCAACATTTGGATTAACACAATGGGGACGGTTGCGCGACCTCTTGCACGCCCAGAAAGACAATTTTAACGCAGTTCGTGAGGGACTAACTAACGTGTCTAACAGCCCAATTGGATTTGGCGCTCAGCCAGAAATTAGTTCATCAAATATTGTTATAATTGTCAAATTTTATGCCAGATTCCTTTTCCTTTTAATACATAATATGATCCGTTTGAAAACAAGCGAATTTTACAGATTGAACTACAGATAATTTATATATCTAAAGTAAAGCATATAAAGATATAAACAAAAAGAAAGTACAATTTTTCCTAATATAAATCTATTTTGTTTGTAAAATTCTACACTTTATCGGAATTGTTTACTGGCAGACTAATGTTCCTTTTGTTTTGGATAAGCCCAAAAACAACACCAGTATTCTCTGCTAATGCCTTGATAAATACTTTCAAAGTAACCGCGAATTTTTGCACAGCGTATTGCTCAAATCCGGGTTGTGTGTCAGCGTAGACAGACAGATGGGTGGCAAGTTCAATTTCAGTGGCACCAGCACCGGGCACAAAGCGGCCATCTCGAAAGTCCGTTGAAATTACTAACATCATCATCAATGGCTCGTTCAATATCACTGATGAAATTATCGGTAGCGCCGCGTGCGACAGATGTAGCAATACGTGAGTCGACGCCTTCGTTTCTGCAAAGTATTATTAAGTATATTAATTTTAAACTAGTAAGGTTTTGTTAATATTGACTACCTGAAAACAACTATTGTTTCACATAATTCCTAAATGCTCACTTCATCGCATAACCCAGTAATTGGGGGTATTATAGTAGCAATGACAGCGCGAGTCAAAGGGGCAAGTCGAATTTGGAAGTCAACCAAAATATCAATTCGTAAGAAATTCTTCTTGTCCATATTGCTTCGACATAATTGCAGCAGTCAGACATTCTTTGACTTTTGAAATGTCGCGGAAATCTTTTAATTTATGACACCAGTTTCGGTAGTATCAATGAGTTCCCCGGAAATATTACCACAAAATCGGTGCCATCCCCCACTTCAGCTTCTTGCATCTGGTTAGCTATTAGCATAAATTTTGCTGCGGGATGTTCAACATCAAATTAACACATTATAGTCCGCATCACTTGTTGCGTTAATACACCTGGTGCTTTTGGTACAGCCAATAACATTTCTATTCACGGATTTCCAGTAAGAAACAATTAGAAAATTAGTAATTTGTCTGCCAACTAAACAATTTTAGCCTAACAAATCGTGTGCGGCATCCAACTTTGGCCGTTGTTGTTGCACAATGTTGTTGTAAACAATGGTGAACAAAAGTTTTTCAACATACTCGATGCAACAGTTCAACGATTTGTTATAAAATTGACCAGCAAAAACAAGAACAGGGCAATCTTTCACATATTGTATACGTGAATTCAACAGAGGATAAAAAAACGCGTCAAACCAAATTTTTTAAGATGAGTATCATGTGTCGTATCTCCTCTGATACAAATCTTAATTGATATGATTAATAGATATGATTTTTAACCGGCGACATCTGTTGTCGAAATATTTTATAAAACATCAGTGAAATCTTATAAAATATACATCAGGAATTTTTTAAAAAAGTTTACAAATCAACAACATTATTAAAAATATGTAGTTGAAATATTTTATTAATATATTACATATATGTAACATGTTTTATATATGTATTTTATATAGTATTATTTCCTATTGAAAAGTAAAAATGTGGACAATGGAAAAATTTAGTTTATGTTTTTTGGCAACTATGCTATATTTTACAAATGCAAAATTAAAAACTTATCTATATGACCCTATTTTATAGACTTCAGTTTCAAAGCGGGAAAATAAAGTTAGCATAAATATATCCTTTCAATAACAACGTCTTATTAATTACTGTCGATTAATAACAGCTTTAATTAATTTTTTTTAAAGATAATGTAATATATCTCCCTCAAATGGTTGTTTTTGCTTTAAATAACTCATCTTTTTTGAAAAGCCTTTTCCAGAAAGATATATGATTTTATACGTACTTTTTTAAATTGATTTCTTAAATTCTTAATAATAGTATGAGTCATAGTAAAGTATGAAATCGGTCACTGTGTTGAGTTTTGTCACTCAAACAGAATAAGAGCGTTATTATTAAATTAGTTTATTATTGTAACAAAATAATTTTAACCAAACGAATAATTTTAATTTTTTGCCTTATTTCAAACGATAGAAATAAGGAAACAAGTTATTTCCGCTCGATTGAATCTTGTATTTGTGTTTGCATATTAATTTGTTGGAGTGTTGTCATACTTCGATAACAAAAAAGTTAATTCAGTTGGCAAATCACCATTTTCCATTCAGTTGGAAACCATTTTCCTAATGCTCTTTTTGTGGTTCTATTTGTTTTCTAGTAACCGAAAAAGTTTATTAACTTTAAACTATTTTAACTAATTACTCATATGTAATTACATTCATATTAAAATCCTACATATGAAGAAATTCTATTAATAATTATAGAAATTGTGGATTGGTTGCTTTCTGCAAAACTGGGTCCAATTGCATGAAGTGTGGAATTAATAATAGGTTATTTTAAGTTTATAGATTTACAACTGTTTTTTGGTGTTTCTCTGCCAAAAGGTATTGACGAAACGAAAAGAAACAGTTGTAAATCCATAGCAATGCAAAAAGTTGTGATAGCAACATGCAGTTTGGATTTCAGCACATTTTTCAAGAAAAGATCGGGTTTTGGTACGTGCTTTATCACATCCATAAATCAACGAGTAAATAAAAATTTTTTACTTGTTGATTAATTTCATTGACTTTTTCGCCGCAAAGTAATGAGAACAGAGAGTTAACAGAGCTCTGTTAGTTAAATTCGCAGGATGCTGAGTTTCTGAATTCGCAGGATGCTAACTTCACACCGATCCATTTTGATCATGTTTTAATTCTTCAATATTATTTAATGAATACGATTTTCTTAAAACACAGTGGTGACTTTGATGACTTGATAATCCGGTCGTTGACCTGGAATTGACCTTCCAATAGATAAAACTCATTTACGTTGTAGTAACAAAATTCATTTACATACGTTTTTTCTACTGTAAATATTTTAGAGTTTTTTTAAAACTTTTAATTTCGCTTTTGAGCTGCTCACTGTATCTGAAACCCAAAAAAGTTATCCAAAACTCTCATAATTTGTATAGTAAATGAACTTTATATTTTGAAATTATATTTTTCACTCTACCTTTTCAGTTTCATGTGAAAAATTTATTCAGTGAGTCTTTATAATATTTGCATATAATGCATTTGCACATAACTAATTAGCATAAACAGAAAAGAGATATTAATTCAATAATTCAAGCTTCAAATTGTAGCTTTACAAAAAAAATTGTAAGATAGATTAAATATGTGTTGAATCCAGTACATCTTCAAAGTATAAATCTTCTTTTGTCTCCAAAAGTAATTTATGAATTTTGAACATCGCTCGTGCTTGTTTGCTTGAATTCATAACCGACAGTTTACCCGCCACCATTTGGGTAAACCCAAGAACAATTTCGTTTCCTCGCTTGGATTTTTGCTCCTTCACATCCTCACGGAACAAATCCACAGCATCCAAAAAGCATCTAAATCGCATTTCCTTGCGGCTCGCGGAATTTAGGTTGAGGGAGTGATTGCCGGTGAGGGAGTGATTGCCGCTGAGGGAGTGATTTCCGGTGAGGGCGATGAGAAAATTATTGAAGATTGTGGTGGCGAAATAGGAACTGTAGGCGGCAATGGCAATTCGTATTCCATTTTCACTATATTTTCGCTGGAACGAAATCTAAAGAAAATACAATATATAAAAAGTATATACATATATACATATACATATATATATATATGTATATATTTAGTTTTCTCACTGCCTTGAAGCTATGTGTTTTTTTAAAAAGTTCATGTGTTTGTAAGCGCTCCCAGAAGGTGCGTCCACTTTCCGGCATTCTCTTGAGTACCGATCTCTCAATGCGGTCCAACGCCTCACGCATTGGTCTTCTACAAAAATGTTGAAAAGTGTTGTTTCAATGTTTATTTAATAATTATCTGCACATTGTACTTACCGGTATTTCCCATCTCCTTGGCTATCTGTAACCAAACCTTCCGCTTCCAATTTAGTAGTTTAAAACATCTATCAAATTTGTTATAGAGGCATTCATGTGCCTCTACCAAACAAATTAATTTTTCGTCGTCCATTAATTTCGTCGTCCCGAATTTTAATTATCTTTTAAATATTGTTCAATTGCGCGCAAATGCCGCAATAAATTCGGCAAACATGTGAAACGTCAAACATGTGAAACGTCAAACATGTGTAATTTATTTGTGTAGAACCCAAGAATATACAATCACTCAAAATTTTCAATTTCTAGAAACAGATGCGGTCGGTCGGCAGAAAGCGGGTGCAAGCAAAATGAGTGAAAAGAGCGTCACTGCTTTGAAAGTTTATTTTGCGTTTGCTTTGGTTTTCTCCGCTTTTTCTACTTAGCATTGGCATCATGGCCCGAGCTCTTGCCATTCATGTGAATTGCTTCTCTTCTTTCTTCGTTTCCCTCACACTTTAATTGCTTATTATCAAAGGATTTGAACAAAGAATATACAATATATAGAGGGCGCATCACTCAAAAATTCCAATTTTTAGAATCAGATGCGGTCGGTCGGCAGAAAGCGGGTGCAAGCAAAATGAGTGAAAAGAGCGTCACTGCTTTGAAAGTTTATTTTGCCTTTGCTTTGGTTTTCTCTGGTTTTCTCCGCTCTTTCTGCTTAGCATTGGCATCATGGCCTGAGCTCTTGCCATTCATGTGAATTGCTTCTCTTTTCTCTTCGTTTCCCTCACACTATCATTGCTTATTATCAAAGGATTTGAACGATTTCTTTTTTCGTTCTTGGCCCGAGCCAAATGCATTTTATGTATATTTCTTTCCCTTTAGTTTCGTCGCTTATGACGATATGCCGTTGTTTGCTGCTTGTGTTAGGTAATTTTATACGTCTATGCATGCTTTGGTTGTGTGGTGGCAAGGTTGTCGGCGCTTGCGGTCGCAGCTACAAATTTTTACAATTAAAAATTAAAATGCCATTTCAAGAATTCTTTATGATATTCTTTGATTTCTTTAAAATAATTGTAAGTCTTTTTTAATATTAAACGAAATAATATTTTATGAAAATATTTGAAAGTTTGCAAGCAATATTAAAAATTTTAATGAATATAATTACAATAATAATAATTAATAATGCTTGTAAGTACAATAATATTAATTAATTTTTGGAATTTTATACATATTTCAAAATAATTTATAACCCTAATTGAATTAGTGTTATATAATTAATAGTTTATTGAATTAGAAGTTTATTGTTATCTCAAATGTTCAAAAGTGTTATAATTTAATAAAACAAGTGAACAACGAGGATTAAATCCGAAAAATTTTATCAAAAATTATTTCAATTCATTGTACCGGGTAAAGCGCAACGAACATACCGACATTTTTCTTAAATTTTTCAATAAGAAAAACCGCAGTTGCGCTACGTTCTTCTTATTGCTAAAAAGGCATTCTCCTCTGTCGTTTTCATTTATTGCCGACGTCTAGCGTCGTCAACTCTGCGAACTCTAGAATAGTCACACAAAGCTCATCCTATACATACGAAACCCACAGACGCTAAATGAAACAAACACATGCATTCAAAATTCTTCTACTGCTTCTACCCATCGTTAGCCAAAAAAGAACACCTGGCTTGGAGTCTTGAATAAGACGCGAGAAGAGAACACGAAAACAATAAGTTGCAATTTGGTTGAGAGGTTGAGACCAAAGGAGACAAATTTATTAAACAAATGAGAGAATGAGGAGAAACTCAAAAAAACACTCAAAAGTGTGCGTACAGCTGCAAACCCAATGGCTGGATCCGTGACACGACCCAAGTTACCCTCATTTACGCTCTTCATAAGAGCGACTGTTGCAAGAGCTCTGTTTCTTTGTTTTCACTCAAAACAGAGAACCACGGTTGTTATTTTAATTAAATTTTTGTGGCATATGGGCGAAAAATTATTATAAGGACATGAGTGAGGCAGAAGTTGAAAAGTAGAAATTTAAAATAAAAACTTCACAAATATTAATTCTTTCAAGTAAAAAGCATGCTTATACTAGTTTATATCTAGTTATCCGTTATCCGTTAAATCATTAAATCATTAAACTGAAATTTATTAGTTTTTTATTAAATAATTATAAATCCTCTTTTATCTGCTTTTTGTGAACTAAAATTAAAAAGGGTTTTGGAACAAGTTAGTAATAGGTACCTTTTTTTTAAATGAATTTTTATTATAACCCTAAAACGTGCTTTTTTGTTATAGAACGCACTATCACATTTGCTCAAAAATACAAAACATATCTAAACATATTATATACCGTTTGAAAGGTAATATTATGGGCTATAAAAATTGTGATTCTATTTTATACCTTAATTGTCATTTAAGGAAGAAAAAAGTTATTTTGTAAAACGAATTAAAAATTTTTTTAAAAGTTAAATTATCTCCATAATAGTAGCAGTAATCAAAAAAGTTCTTATTAGATAAAAGAACTGCCCTGAAATATACTTTTAAACGGCGCTAATTTTACGTTGATATCTCAAATCGTTTTAAAGATATAGCACTTTATTTTTTGGCTATCCAAGGCCTATAACTTCTAAACTACACGAGAGTGGTAAAAACTTTCATTACCTTTGGACTAGAGGCGATGAGGGTTATACCCGAAAAATTTTAAAAAAAAATCGGAGCTGGGAACCTATTGTTTACTTATACCAAATTAATTTATTTTATAATTCTATATAACAGTAAAAGCAAAGAAGACATTCTTAGTTAAAAGCGCATATTAACCTTGCAATTTTTTACAACAATAATTATTTTACATTGATTGTGTAATTAAAAATAAGTTCAAGACAAAACACGCAACACTGCTTCGTTCTTTCTTTATTTGACGCAAAAAGCAACATTGCTTAATTGGTTCAGAGAGAGAAGTCGGAATATTTTGTAGTATTCTGCCCGAAGCTCTGCCAAAGCCCTGCCGTTATTTTTGTGCCTCTCGATCAAGAAAGCAAAATAGCTCCTCTCAATTTTTCCATAAGAAATACACGTAATTTGCTCTTTTGGGTTTCTCTGAACCGCTTCGATGCCGCTATGGGTTTCGGCCATACCAGTACCAACGAGTATAGATAGTAAAGAGATATTATGACTCAAACAGCAACAACATTATAAGCGCCATTATTAGCATAAATCACTCATAGCTCTGCCGCTCTCAATGCAGCGCTGCAAGGTGAATGTGGTGTAATTTGTACCCTACACCCGAAGGATTGAGAGTATATTTACTTTGTTCTTCCGTTTATAACGCATTAAAGGTGGCGTGTAAGGTATAGAAAAGTATATATATTCTAAAACTCAGAATCACCACCTGAGTCGATATAGCCCTGTCCGTCTAATTTCTCATCTTATAGAGAATTTTAAGCTAAAATTTTATTTTTTAATCCACCGTCTTAGGCTAAAATATACTCTAAAAAATGGGCGTGGTCCGCCCATTATGTAGGGAGTTAATAGATAAAAATGTAATCCCTGTAAATAAAAAGAAAGTAAGTGTCACCCGCCCGCTCACTTTTTATCGCTTCGACTGATGCGGTTGTAGGGTATATGAGCTTCGACCAGGCCGAAGATAACGCTTCTACTTGTTTCCTATAGCTTTGGTTTGCTTTGTTTCAGAAAATAAGGGTGGGAAGGAGACAAAGGGAAGGAAGGACAAAGGGAAGGAACCGATGAATAGAGCAAACGACTGCTTGCTCTCCCCCTCTCACAATTCGCTCATCCTTCACCAAAATCACTTCTCGTGTTCTGTTTTTAGATTCCTATACCACAAGCAGTCACGCATGCGCGTATGGGTGCTTTTACTATTGCAAGCTTGCCCCGGTCAAGAGCAAAGAGAAAAGAATGCACATGTACATCGTCTTATTCAATGAATTAATGAAAGTAGCATGTGTGAGAGTAAATATTAATTTGTGTATGTGCTTGCGTTGTGCAGCACTTGATATTTGACAATTTCGTTTTGCATAGTTTTTGAATTTCGTGAAGGCTATAAAATTTTAATAAATATGTAATCTTTTTATCACTATAAAACAAAATTTTTTTTAAATTTTTACGAATTTACAAGTAATAATTATGTATTGATTTTTGGAATTCTGTATTTAAAAAAATTTTTTTTCTGTTTAAAATATAATTATTTTATTTTAAAGCCTATTTATTTCATGCCTTTTTAATTTTAATTTAATTTTAATTTAATTTGAATTTAATTTTAATTGAGTTTTAATTGAATTTTAATTGAATTTTAATTTAATTTTCATTTAATTTTAACTGAATTTTAATTTAATTTTAATTTAATTTTAATTTCATTTTCCTTTAATTTTAATTTCATTTTAATTTAATTTTAATTTAATTTGAATTTAATTTTAATTTTAATTTTAATTGAATTTTAATTGAATTTTAATTGAATTTTAATTTCATTTTCCTTTAATTTTAATTTCATTTTAATTTAATTTTAATTTTAATTTTAGTTAAATTTTAATTTAATTTTAATTGAATTTTAATTGAATTTTAATTGAATTTTAATTTAATTTTAACTTCATTTTCCAGTACTGGATCGACCATAGAAAAATTTCGTTGTTCAAGATTCGGCCTCTTGTTATTTCTTACTCTATGGTTTAATCTTATAGCAAAGAATATACAATGTATAGAAGGCGCATCTCATACAAATTTTCGGCCAAAAATTTTAGCTCTGGTGTACGTACTGGTACGTACACTTTAGAGTGTTTTTTGAGTTTCTCCTAATTCTCTCATTTGTTTAATAACTTTGTCTTTTTTGGTCTCAACCTCTCAACCAAATTGCAACCCAGTGGTAAATGTAGCGAAGGCCTTTGAAAATCATTGATGATTGCATACTGATTTTGTTGATGAATTTTAAAGTACTTCGCCACAAAGGTAGTTGTAAGCGAGAAAAATAACTACTACTTACGGACCTCCCTTACGGCGTAAGGTGGAATCGAATCAAGGGTGTAAATTTCGTAGCTAGAAGCGAATTGATTGCGTATACAGGCCTCATTCGTTACTCGTTTACACCGTAAGCAAGATTCCGAAGTACTCCGGGTCCCTAGGCACTCTATGTGTAAATGTAATGCGAAAAATGGATGCCGAATCGAGTCGATACGGCACACGAAATCATGAGGATATCATCGATGATGTCATGACCATTTTTACCACTGGGAACTTTTCGTTTTCGTGTTCTCTTCTCGCGTCTTATTCACGACTCCATGCCAGGTGTTCTTTTTTGGCTAACGATGGGTTGAAGAATTTTGAATGCATGTGTTTGTGTCATTTAGCGTCTGTGGGTTTCGTATGTGTAGGATGAGCTTTGTGTGGCTATTCTAGAGTTGGCTGAGTTGACGACGCCAGACGTCGACAATAGATGAAAACGACAGAGGAGAATGTCTTTTTAGCAATTAGAAGAACGTAGCGCATCTGCGTTTTTTCTTATTGAAAAATTGAGGAAAAATCTCGGTATGTTCGATGAATTTTATCCGGTACAATAAATTGAAATAATTTTTATAAAAGTACCTGAATTTAATCCTCGGTGTTCACTTTTTTTATTAAATTAAAAGACTTTTGAACATTTGGGATAAAAATAAACTTCTAATTCAATAAAAAAAGGATATATAAATTGTCCAAACATAACAAATGATATATGTATTGTTATATAAATATATAGTGTTATAAATAAATTTAAATTTTTTTTTAAAATATGAAATTCAAGAAATCATTAAATATTATTTACAAGCAAATATTTAATAATTTTTCAAAAAACTTTCAAATATTTTCATTTTATCAACAATCTTATAATTATTTTAATTTTCAATTATTCTATCAATTCAAATTTTTCAACAGATAATCAAAAATTTCTAGTTGCGGCCGCAAGCGCCGACAACCTTACCACCACACAACCAAAGCATACATAGCCGTATAAAATTACCTAACACAAGCAGAAAACAACGGCATATCGTCATAAGCGACGAAACTAAAGGGAAAGAAATATACATAAAATGCATTTGGCTCGGGCCAAGAACGAAAAAAGAAATCGTTCAAATCCTTTGATAATAAGCAATGATAGTGTGAGGGAAACGAAGAGAAAAGAGAAGCAATTCACATGAATGGCAAGAGCTCGGGCCATGATGCCAATGCTAATCAGAAAGAGCGGAGAAAACCAGAGAAAACCAAAGCAAAGGCAAAATAAACTTTCAAAGCAGTGACGCTCTTTTCACTCATTTTGCTTGCACCCGCTTTCTGCCGACCGACCGCATCTGATTCTAAAAATTGGAATTTTTGAGTGATGCGCCTTCTATATATTGTATATTCTTTGCTTATAGTAACTGTAGTAACTCAATCAGTTACCAACACATGTATACTATACTTGTTGTGTCATTCGACGGAGGAGAACCAAATTTCAATAGGTTTCTACGTACCGTCACGATTTGAATAATCGCTTATATTGGCAACTGCAAGCTAGGTTGAAGCAGCCGTCCACGGCCGTCACGTTACATCTAGACTAAATAAACTTTAAGAACTCAAACACTGCATTTACAATCTGCGAGGCAGATGGGCGTGTTTCTCGAATATTAGGTAACCTGAAAAGAATTTTGATCAAAGAATATACAATATATAGAAGGCGCATCACTCAAAAATTTCAATTTTTAGAATTAGATGCGGTCGGTCGGCAGAAAGCGGGTGCAAGCAAAATGAGTGAAAAGAGCGTCACTGCTTTGAAAGTTTATTTTGCCTTTGCTTTGGTTTTCTCTGGTTTTCTCCACTCTTTCTGCTTAGCATTGGCATCATGGCCCGAGCTCTTGCCATTCATGTGAATTGCTTCTCTTTTCTCTTCGTTTCCCTCACACTATCATTGCTTATTATCAAAGGATTTGAACGATTTTTTTTTCGTTCTTGGCCCGAGCCAAATGCATTTTATGTATATTTCTTTCCCTTTCGTTTCGTCGCTTATGACGATATGCCGTTGTTTGCTGCTTGTGTTAGGTAATTTTATACGTCTATGCATGCTTTGGTTGTGTGGTGGCAAGGTTGTCGGCGCTTGCGGTCGCAACTAGAAATTTTTGATTATCTGTTCAAAAATTTCAATTGATAGAATAATTGAAAATTAAAATAATTATAAGAGTGTTGATAAAATGAAAATATTTGAAAGTTTTTTGAAAAATTATTAAATATTATTTATTTGCTTGTAAATAATATTTAATAATTTCTTGAATTTCATATTTAAAAAAAAAATTTAAATTTACTTATAACACTATATATTTATATAACAATACATATATCATTTGTTATGTTTGGACAATTTATATATAATTTTTTTATTGAATTAGAAGTTTATTGTTATCCCAAATGTTCAAAAGTCTTTTAATTTAATAAAAAAAGTGAACACCGAGGATTAAATTCAGGTACTTTTATCAAAAATTATTTCAATTTATTGTACCGGATAAAATTCATCGAACATACCGAGATTTTTCCTCAATTTTTCAATAAGAAAAAACGCAGATGCGCTACTGGCCGAAACCCATAACGGCATTGCAGCGCGCCAGAGAGAACAAAAAGAGCAGATTACGTGTATTTCTTATGGAAAAATGGAGAGGAGCTATTTTGCTTTCTTGCTCGAGAGGCACAAACAGCACGGCAGAGCTTTGGCAGAGCTTCGGGCAGAATACTACAAAATATTCCGACTTTTCTCTCTGAACCAATTAAAGAATGTTGCTTTTTGCGTCAAATAAAGAAAGAACGAAGCAGTGTTGCGTTTTTTGTCTTGAACTTATTTTTAATTACAAAATAAATGTAAAATAAATATTGTTGTAAAATATTGCAAGGTTAATATGCGCTTTTAACTAAGAATGTCTTCTTTGCTTTTACTGTTATATAGAATTATAAAATAAATTAATTTGGTATAAGTAAACAATAGGTTCCCAGCTCCGATTTTTTTTTTAAATTTTTCGGGTATAACCCTCATCGCCTCTAGTCCAAAGGTAATGAAAGTTTTTACCACTCTCGTGTAGTTTAGAAGTTATAGGCCTTGGATAGCCAAAAAATAAAGTGCTATATCTTCAAAACGATTTGAGATATCAACGTAAAGTTAGCGCCGTTTAAAAGTATATTTCAGGGCAGTTCTTTTATCTAATAAGAACTTTTTTGATTACTGCTACTATTATGGAGATAATTTAACTTTTAAAAAAATTTTTAATTCGTTTTACAAAATAACTTTTTTCTTCCTTAAATGACAATTAAGGTATAAAATAGAATCACAATTTTTATAGCCCATAATATTACCTTTCAAACGGTATATAATATGTTTAGGTATGTTTTGTATTTTTGAGCAAATGTGATAGTGCGTTCTATAACAAAAAAGCAGGTTTTAGGGTTATAATAAAAATTCATTTAAAAAAAAGGTACCTATTACTAACTTGTTCCAAAACCCTTTTTAATTTTAGTTCACAAAAAGCAGATAAAAGAGGATTTATAATTATTTAATAAAAAACTAATAAATTTCAGTTTAATGATTTAATGATTTAACGGATAACGGATAACTAGATATAAACTAGTATAAGCATGCTTTTTACTTGAAAGAATTGATATATTTCAAGTTTTTATTTTAAACATCTAGTTTTCAACTTCTACCCCACTCACGTCCTTATAATAATTTTTCGCCCTTTTTTCGCCCGTAAAGCCACAAAAATTTAATTAATTATTCAACCGTGGTTCTCTGTTTTGAGTAGAAACAAAGAAAAAGCTCTCTTGCAACAGTCGCTCTTATGAAGAGCGTAAATGAGGGTAACTTGGGTCGCGTCACGGATCCAGCCATTGGGTTAGCAGCTTACGTTCTTCTAATTGCTAAAAAGACATTCTCCTCTGTCGTTTTCATCTATTGTCGACGTCTGGCGTCGTCAACTCAGCCAACTCTAGAATAGCCACACAAAGCTCATCCTACACATACGAAACCCACAGACGCTAAATGACACAAACACATGCATTCAAAATTCTTCAACCCATCGTTAGCCAAAAAAGAACACCTGGCATGGAGTCGTGAATAAGACGCGAGAAGAGAACACGAAAACGAAAAGTTGCAATTTGGTTGAGAGGTTGAGACCAAAAGAGACAAAGTTATTAAACAAATGAGAGAATGAGGAGAAACTAAAAAAACACTCAAAAGTGTACGTACCAGTACGTACACCAGAGCAAAAATTTTTGGCCGAAAATTTGTATGAGATGCGCCTTCTATACATTGTATATTCTTTGTTTTGATATTTATGTAGTACTCCATCAGTATATCAATATCCAGACTCATGGCCAATAACTAACTTTTCAGGAACAATACCTTCTGGCATTTTAATTGGCAGGCTTTGATTTCAAGTTCACGTATCAAAAATTACAAAGGGAAACAATGTCCGATTCACCGAATTGCTTGACCAAACTTTCGACTTGCTTAAAAGGGCGTTTACATTTCTCTGTTACCAAACCACTGCACTATTGGCTGGGAGACTTGGAAAGGTGGCAGAAAGTCCGATTTAAGAGAATCTTGATTTGGACAGATCAATTACGTACTAATATAAGGTTTTGAGGTTGCTGATTAAAATTATGACATTAAGTATTTTATTGGTTTAAGTCTTTCGTCTCATACTATGCCTTCTCATTTTTTTATACACTACACCCGAAGGGATGAGGGTATATTCACTTTGTTCTTCCGTTTGTAACGCATTAAAGGAGGCGTGGCAGGTATAGAAAAGTATATATATTCTGGCTCAGAATCACCTCCTGATTCGATTTAGCAATGTCCGTCTGTCTGTATGTTTGTCTGTCCGTCCGTCCGTCTGTGGAAAACACGATTACAGGAGAACGAATACAGGTATCGTCATGAAATTAGGCATGAATATTCTTTATTATCCTACGCTGTTTGGTATTGAAAATGGGAAAAATCGGACCAGTGCCACGCCTACTTTTTTAGAAAATATGTACTCATCCGTGCTTTTAGCTCAATTTCTCCCCTTGTAGACCGAATTTTCAGCTAAAATTTTATTTCCGAGTCCACCATCTTAGACTTAAATATATTCGTAAAAATGGGCGTGACACGCCCACTTATATACTATACCATATAATAAGGTGTTTGGTAGGAAAACCGATGTTGTAGATGAGTTAATAGATCAAAATGTGCTCCCTGTAAATTAGAAAAAAGTAGGTGTTAACCGCCCACTTCGACAGATGCGGGTGTAGGGTATATGACCTTCGGCCAGCCCGAAGATAACGCTCTTACTTGTTTCATTTTAAAAGTGGTCTAGATAATTTTTAAGGTTTAGCCTTAAAAACCACATTTCCTTACAAGCTACACAAAAAAATTCACAATCACCAAAAAAGCTAATATCTCAGGAGTAAATATTGCCTCAGACAATTTGAGGTATAGTATGAAAATATTTTTTAATTTAATACAATACAAACCTTTAAACGCAAAAAGTGTGACTTAGACCATTTTCATAATTATGGGCACATATCTGAAAATGGGCAAGTTAGGGGAGGTTAGGATTGTGTATATTCCATATACTTTATATTGGCGTTAATAAATACTTTTTTGAAGTGGAGTTTTCTGGAGTAATCAAACGGTACCAACCAACATTACTAAAAATTACGCATATCACGAGTAAAGTACCTTATTTATTAAATTAGTGTGTGTTTTTTAACTTTTTTTATCTTCTATATCAATGTGGGAAACATAATAAAAAATGCTTACTAAAATGATTTGTAAAACTGAAAACTAACTGCAACAATGTAAGCTTTCCAATGAATAATCGATCTCTATTCTCGTATTCGGATAGATACCAACGGAGCAATAATTAAATACTATGCATAAAAGTTGTTTCATATGTTAATTAATATGTCTAGATAATGATGATATATAATTTTTTGTCCTATTTCGTATGTGAATTTTGGCCACTTCTCCAGGCCTCACCGACCATAGTGCACTGTAACGATGGCTTCATTGATGATTTGCCCACGCACAGTGGTCCAAAATAGAAATCCATCGGCCAAAAATCTGTAACTTTTGAATGGATAGGAATTTTTGAATGCGGTTTTTTGCAAACATTTCTCTGTTGAAATATCTTTTGCAGACAGAGAAATAGCTTTGCGCTGGAGATCTATGTAGATATCTCAGGATCAGAGCCGTAGGGCTCTAAAGTAAAAAAATATTTTCATTTTTTTAAAATTTGGCAGAAAAAACTGCAAGTTTTTTTCCACTTCCACTTACCTATAAATTGAGGATATATTCGTAATGGCTGTGAAGTTTCAAGTGCATCCGTTGTGTTTTTCATAACTTTCTGGCCCGCTGAAAAGGGGTCTATTTTTGGATGCTTTGAAACTTAATATCTCCATCTTTAAAAACTTCGATTTCCGGTTTTTTTATTATATTATGTGGGACAAGAGTTTTAAAAAAATGGGGGAGAAAATTTATATATATTTTGAAAAAAAATTAAAAAAAAACACGGAAAATTTGAAAAAAATTATAGACCAACAGTCGATAACAAAAAAAAAAATTTAATTTTTCTAATAGCTTTTGAGATAACCTTTAATTGCATACTCGGTTTTGTACCCGACAGACCACGGCCCTAGGCGCTGGAGCCCTCTAAATGGTCTACATTTTTGTACCCTACACCCGAAGGGATGAGGGTATATTCACTTTGTTCTTCCGTTTGTAACACATTAAAGGAGGCGTGGCAGGTATAGAAGAGTATATATGTATATCCTGGCTCAGAATCACCTCTTGAGTCGTTTGAGCCCTGTCCGTCCGTCTGTCCGTCTGTCTATGGAAATCACGATTACAGGAGAACGAATAGAGGTATAGTCATGAAATTTGGTACGAATAATCTCTGTTACCCTACGCTGCTTGCTATTGAAAATAAAAAAATAGAAAATATGCACTCATCCATGCTTATAGCTGAATTTCTTAGCTTGTATACCGAATTTTTAGCTAAAATTTTATTTCCGAGTCCACCATCTTACACTAAAATATGTTCTCAAAAATGGGCGTGACACGCCTACTTATATACTATACCATATAATGACGTGTTTGTTGGAAAAGTCGTATTGTAGATGAGTTAATTGATCAAAATTTGTTCCCGGTAAATTTAAAAAAGTAGGTGTCACCCGCCCGCTTTTTATCACTTCGACGGATGCGGGTGTAGGGTATATGAGCTTCGACCAGGCCGAAGATAACGCTCTTACTTGTTTCTTTTAAAAAAAAAACATAAAATTTAAAAAAATATAGTCGACAACAAAAAAAAACTGATTTTTCTGATAGCCTTTGAGATATCCTTTCATCCTATACCCAGTTTTGTGCCTGGCAAACCACGGCCCTAGGCGTTGGAGCCCTCCAAAAGTAGAATTTTTCAAAAAACCGGGTATACGATTAAAGGTTATCGTTAAAAATAGAGGGCCAAAAAGTTATGAAAAACTCAACGGATGCACTTGAAACTATCCCATCCGTTCAAAAGTCACATATTTTTGGCCGATGGATTTCTATTCTGGACCACTGTGCCACGTGCTCGGGATTTTTTTTTCTCCTCTAAATTGGTTTTTTTTTGCTTTTACCCTTATACGAAATTATAAAATAAATTAGTTTGAATAAAAACTAAGTACTTAAATAAATTTTTTATCTCATACTTTTTTTGGAGATGCACAATTGTCCATCATAATAAAAATGTTAAAAAAATTTGTGGTTAAATAATAAAGTTCACTTTGTTAATAATACTCGTAATACAATTCAAGAACGCTTAAAAAATATACTTCAAAATAAGTTTTGAAAGGGCGAATTTGCATCTTTATTTCTGACGTCTGTACATTAGTATGGTCTATGGCAGTTATGGCGAACCTTTTTTCCGTGTTGGTCCATATTATGACAATTTAATAACATAAATCATAAAGATATGGGCAACAATATCGACCTGCCTCTATTGGAAAACCCTATACTTGCAAAAGGGTGAATTGAATTTGCAAAACCTGTATTTTCTAGATTTTTAAACTGATTAAACCTATCCCGAAAAAAAAAATCACAGATATAAACTAGTATAGGTATATCCTATATACTATATAAGTATGCATTTTACTTGAAAGAATTGATATTTTTTAAGTTTTTATTATACCCTACACCCGAAGGGATGTTCACTTTGTTCTTCCGTTTGTAACGCATTAAAGGAGGCGTGGCAGGTATAGAAAAGTATATATATTCTGGCTCAGAATCACCTCCTGATTCGATTTAGCCATGTCCGTCCGTCTGTCTGTCTGTCTGTCTGTAGAAATCACGATTACAGGAGAACGAATAGAGCTAACGCCATAAAATTTGGTACGAATATTCCTTGTCACCATAGGCTGTTTGGTATTGAAAATGGAGAAAATCAGTCCAGTGCCACGCCTACTTTTTATAGAAAGTATGAATTTTCCCGTGCTTTTAGCACAATTTCTCAGCTTGTAGAGCGAGTTTAAAGCTAAAATGTCATTCCTGAATCCATGGTCTCAAACTTAAAGACATTCCAAAAAATGGGCGTGGTCCGCCCACTGGCGACGAAAATCACGATTAGAGAAGAACGAATGGAGATATAGTCTTGAGATTTGGCACAAATATTCTCTTAAAAATATTCTAAAAAATAATAATAAAAGAAAAAGTTATCTCACAGAAAATGGGCGTGACACGCCCACTGGTATACCATACCATATAATGAGGTGTTTGTTGAGAAAAGCGGTGCTGTAAATGAGTTTATATATCAAAATTTACTATCTGTATATTAAATGAAAGTGGGCGTCACCCGCCTACTTTTTATCGTAACTTCGACAGATACGGGTGTAGGGTATATAACCTTCGGCCAGGCCGAAGTTAACGCCTTTACTTGTTTATATTACCATCGAATTCATTTTAATGTCATTCTTCCAAACTTCTGCATTCAATGCGTTAAACTTCTGCATTCAATGCAGAAAACCATTGTATAATTTCGTTTTCATATACCCCTCAACACACCCCCCGCGCAATTCCGTCATTCACCTGTACAAAATATGACCTAATTTTCGTGTGCATAATACAAAATTAAAAGAAAAGAAAATTTGTCACGAAATGTATGTCACTGTGTAAAGCCGCCAAAACACGTCTAATCAAAATAGCAGTCAAAAATTAACTGAACATTTAAAGTAGCCAAACTTGTCAGCATAAGTGAGGGACATAAGTACCAACATAACGCCACAAAAAAAAAGTGAAAATCGAATATACGTTACCCAAAGGAATTCAAAATTCGCGATGCTTTCTGAACAGACCTCGTCTATTCATGGCTTATCACTTAAAAATTTTCTTTTAAAATATTTTCTAGTACGAGTATTGAGTTTAGTAGGACGATCTCATTTTCAAATGCCTGTATCCCAAAAACTACGCTGCCACGAAAAACATTTTGGTATTTTTGGAATCAGCGTGCCAAATACATCTAAGATCAGTTCCCAATTTGCCGACACAAACAAAAAATTTTCATTTTGTTCCCAGCCAACCGTATTATGAGATTCTAGGATTGTCTCACTACAACGATTCTATGCTATCGAGCACAGATTGCAAATAAATCCAGATTTGCGCACCTCATACATAGAATTTATGAGGGAGTATAAAAACTTAGGTCATATAAAAGAGTTTGATTTAGGCACCGTTTTTTCAGCAACACACTATTTTATACCGGATCATTGTGTTTTAAAACCCGAGAGTACATCAACCAAGCTTCGGGTGGTATTTGATGCATCCATGACTACATCATCAAATTATTTCTTGAACGATATCCTTCTAACAGGCCCATAATTGCAGCAAGAACTTTTCTCGCTACTATTAAGATTCACGGTATTTATACGTCTTCACTGCCGATAAAGAAAACATGTAGCGCCAAATTGTAATAGACGAGCTGGATCGATGGTTTTAATTAATTTTGTGGAGAGAAAGTACTCATGATCAAGTCAAATGTATTGCACTCAGCACCGTAACATATGGAATTAAATCATCTTAATACCTTGCCATCAAATGTTTGAGCAACCTAGCGCTACAACATCCATTAACAAAATCACAAGGAGCTTAAGTCATTCAGAAGGATTTCAATGTAAATATCATGTCTGGAGCAGACTCAATAATTGAAGCTGTAGCCATTCAAGAACAAGTCATCAAGATTTTGGAAGCGCAGGTTTCAAATTAAAGAAATGGTGTAACAATTATCCATCACTCTGGAGTAACATTCCATTACAAAATCGAGCTTTTCAAACAGAGATTGTTCAACACGATGCCACTTGGTATGATATGGAATCCAACAAACGACGAATTTCATCTCCAAATCCAAATACATATTAGAAACGGTCAATGTTACCAAACGACAAGTTTATCCGACATCGCTCGCATTTTCAACCCGCTCAGAGTTTTAAGTCCGGTTATGAATTGTGGACCTTGAAATTAGATTGGGATTCAGCAGTATCACATGAACTTAATACTTATTGAACCACTTCCGACGTAAAAGAGTTAGACAAAGTTAGAATACCGAGACAATTGTTTTCCAGAAGGCATGTAAAGACACAAAAGTTACATATTTTTTGTAATGCTTCGGAGAAAGCATATATGACGTATATGGCGACACATACGGAAGAGCTCAACTCAACGATGGCACAATTATAGTTCGATAACTGTTTGCACGAAGTCGCGTTGTTTTAAACAAAACAACGAGGTTACCGCGATTAGAACTCTGTGCGGCCTCATCCCTACACCCGAAGGGATGAGGGATATATTCACTTTGTGCTTCCGTTTGTAACGCATTAAAGGAGGCGTGGCAGGTATAGAAAAGTATATATATTCTGGCTCAGAATCACCTCCTGAGTCGATTTAGCCCTGTCCGTCCGTCTGTCTGTCTGTCTTCCTGTCCGTCTGTCTGTGGAAATCACGATTACAGGAGAACGAATGGAGGTATCATCATGAAATCTGGTACGAATATTCTTTGTTATCCTACGCTGTTTGGTATTGAAAATGGGGAAAATCGGACCAGTGCCATGCCTACTTTTCATAGAAAATATGCACTCATCCGTGCTTATAGCTTAATTTCTTAGCTTGTAGACCGAATTTTCAGCTAAAATTTTATTTCCGAGTCCACCATCTTAGACTAAAATATATACTAAAAAATGGGCGTGACACGCCCACTTATATACTATACCATATAATGAGGTGTTTAGTACGAAAAACGGTGTTGTAGATGAGTTAATAGAAAAAATGTACTCCCTGTAAATTTAAAAAAAGTAGGTGTCACCCACCCACTTTTTATCAATTCGACAGATGCGGGTGTAGGGTATATGAGCTTCGGCCAGGCCGAAGATAACGCTCTTACTTGTTTTAAACTTTTACTTCACTCACGTCCTTATAGTTCATTAAAACTAAACTAAACTAAAAAATTAAAATTTAATTAATGTAGTCATTCTAGAATCACAACCAACAATTGCGATTGTGTTGTCGGAAATTGCTTGAAAACGTAAGCTAAAGTCAAAAATGAAATAAAATATCACTTGTTGATTTCCAATAATTTCAAATTTCATATAAATTACAATATTTTAAATAATTTTTAATACATTCGTGTTAGTTGAATAATTGGCCAAAAAAAATTCGTTTTAGTTTAATAATTGGCACTGAAATCCAAGTGCGATTGAAAAAACAATATTTATCGGGAAACAATGCTATCGGGAGTTGGGCGTTACCCTGCGTTTACATGCCAGTAATTCCTTGCAAGTTGAGAATACGCATTGTTTTCGAAATTGTATACATGTTTCGAAAATGAGCAGCAACTTGCAAGCGAGTTTAAACGGGCAAGTGCAAGTTCATTTGAAAAATGTTAATGCACACGTAGGTTCTGGCCAGAGCTGGGGAGTACTTATTTCTTTGGGAATTAAATTCCACCTCAATTCCAATTCCATGGAATTAGGACTTTGGAATTAAGTACTTTTCAAGCAAAAGGAATGGAATTGAGTAAGTCTCAATTCTTTTGAAAGGAATTGGACTTGGAATTGAGCAAAGAAATTCCTTTCACATGGAATGGAATTGTAAGTCCAAATTCTTTAGAATTGGATTTGGAATTGAAGATTTTAATTCCTTTTGAAGAAGTAAGGGTGGAGGAATTGAAGTTGTTTGCTGGCGATTGAGACCTTACTGTGTGTATGATAGAGTGTAAGTTCAAGTAGAAGAAGACATGTAGGAAGATTTTGGCAAAAAAACTTTTATTGTTACACTTGATAACAATAAAACTCTTGATAAATCTTGGTAGTCTTGACCACAGAGTGTCTGAGTGTCGTGTGGAAGACATTGTCTGTCGTCAGTGCGGGCAATTAGGGCACATCAGCCGGTCTGCCGCAATGCGGTATGTTGCCGTGACTGTGCCTATAGGGGTAAGCCGACTGGACATCGCATGCTGACAGCGGATTGCCCCCATTTCGGTGCCTTCATTGCCCGTCTTAATGCCAGACATTGAGATGATTGGGAATGTTATTCAGCCAAATTGCCAGCGATCTTATGACGTTATGTGTGAATTTGGTGAATGGTTTTGTAAGTCTGGCAGCAGCTTTGCTCTGGTGCAGGAGCCTTATGTCCTCCATGGAAATGTAAGGGGCATTCCGCCGTGTTTGCGCTCATTTACTGATGCTAGAGGAAATGCTGCTGTTATTGTGAATGATGTGAATGTTGAATGTATGGTTGTTGATTGTAGTGATATGGGTGTATGTGTGATTGCGGAAGGTACCTTTGGCAAGATTTTTCTTGCCAGCTTGTACTGTAAGTATGGGGAGGAACTGGGTCCCTTCATTGAGTATATGGATGGGGTGCTACTACGAGCGAGTAACTTTCCTCTCATCCTTGGTGTGGACGCCAATGCATCATCTCCGCTCTGGTTCAGTAAGCTGCCCAATTATACTGGGCAGCCGAACCAACAGCGGGGTGAGGTGCTTAGCGAGTGAGTGACCGCTCGCGGCGTCTACGCTCTCAATGAACCAAGCGCGCTGTATACCTTTGAAGGACTTAGAGGTTCGAGTGATATTGACATGACGTTTATGAATGAGGCTGCAATGGGTATGTTTGAGTTCAGTTGAATGGTGCGTGATTGGTCAGTAAGCGATCACAATCCTATTGAGATTGAGTTCGCTTACTTAGGTGCGACAGGAACGAATGTTATGTCGAAAGGATGGCGCACTAGTGGTGTGAATTGGGTTGTGTATGGTGAACGTGTGAAAGAGGAGGTTACTTTGGTACCTTTGAATGTTTTCAATACTTTGGCTATTGATAAGCAGGTCACCTTTTTGAATGAGGCTGTATGGCGCGTCAATAGTTTGCTCCTTGTGTAGAACCGTAAGGTAAACCATAAGGGTGTCAAATGGTGGACGCGTGAGTTGTCTGATAAGCGCAGGTCAGTCAGGCGCCTCAGGAGTCAATTCCAGAGAGCCAGGCTTTCCGATGCTGTGAATGTGGTTTAGCTTGGGATCGCCTATAGGCGATGTATGAACGAGTATAAGCGTATGATTCAGAGAGTGAAACTGAGTGATTGGGAAAGGTTCGCGGAGCAGTACAGTGATGATCTTTGGGGTCGCCTGTACCGTATCTGCCGTACTGGGCGTAAGACTATGGAAGTGAATTGTATCCATGTTGGTAACACAGTGTTGTCAACATGGAAAGACTGTGTGAGTGCACTCATGAGTGAGTTCTTCCCTAGGATGGGACCTGGGCCTGACCTCCCTATGGGGCCGGATCCTGGTCCCCCCGACTTAGTTGAAAGCGAGGTTAGTAGTAGTATCTCGCAAGTCAGGTCTAGGAAGTCGCCTGGATTTGATGGTCTGACCGGAGAGATGGTAAAAGCTATCTGGAAAGTCATTCCTGATTACTTGGGTGGCTTGTATGCGAGATGTATGAGTGAGGAATATTTCCCAAGTGAATGGAAGGGTGCAAGAGTGATTCCGCTGCTGAAGTCGCCTGACAGAGTCAGGTCTAATCCTCGTTCATATCGAGGTATTAGCCTGATTCCGGTTCTCGGCAAGGTGCTTGAGAGAATCATGGTCAACCGACTTCAGGAGAGTGTGAATGCGGAACTGTGTCCTCAGCAGTTTGGCTTTACTAAAGGCAAATGTGTTGAGGATGCATGGATGTATGTTAAGAATGGTGTGAGTGAATCTAGTAGTAAGTATGTGTTGGGTCTGTTTGTAGATTTTAAAGGTGCGTTTGATTACCTGAGCTGGGCGAGTGTGATTGCAAGGCTGCAAGAGTTGGGCTGCCAGGAGCTTCCTTTTTGGAGGAGCTATTTTTCTGGCAGAAAAGCGTGTGTGGAAGGCAGAAGTGATTCTGTCTGGGTAAATGTGGTCCGAGGTTGCCCACAGGGATCCATCTGTGGTCCATTTATATGGAACCTCATGATGGATTCCCTTCTAAGGCGTCTCATTGCAAGTGTTGTGCGTATGCTGATGACTTGCTTATCTTGATTGAGGCTGATTCGCGTGCCACTCTGGAACGTCTGATTGCCTTGGTCATGGCCATTGTGTGTGAATGGGGTGCGAGTGGTGGTGTGGATGTGGCAATGAATAAGACGGTGATGATGTTGCTGAAAGGCAGATTATCACTTAGTCGGCCTCCATGTGTCCGTGTGAATGGGGTTACCCTTAGGTATATGCTGAGGTCAAATACTTGGGGATATCCATGGGTGAGAGAATGAATTTCATTCCTCATCTAGTTGGAATGAGAGAGCGATTGACATTCGTGTCTGGACAGGTGCGTCGCCTTTTGAAGTGTGAATGGGGCCTCAGCAGGCGTGCCATCCGCATCGTATATGGCGGCCTATTTCTTGCCTGTCCAACTTATGGGTCGTCTGTATGGGGCGAGGTGGTCACGTCTGCTGTGGGGTATCGCAAGATACTCACTTGCCAACGTCTGCTTCTGCTTGCGTGTCTGCCTGTGTGCCGCACGGTCTCTACCGAGGCCATGCAAGTGTTGTTGGGCGTGGCCCCTCTGGACCTGGAGGTGCTACGTTGTAGCGCATCCTACAGGGTAAAGAGGGGATTACCGTTGCTGAATGGCTGGTTAGCGAATCAGGAGGTGGGGAGCATGAGTGTAAGTGAGCGCAAAGTGCGCTTGTTTGAATGCGTCACATCTAGATGGCAATCTAGATGGGACAGTAGTGTGAATGGAAGAGAGACGTACGAGTACATCAGTGATGTAAATTTCGTAGTTTTCCAGCCATGTTTTCTCTTCAGCATGCACCTTAGTTTCTTTCTCACGGGTCATGGGTCCTTTAATACTTTCTTGCATAAAAGGAACCTTTGCCCTAGTAAGTCTTGCGACTGCGGTGCACCGGTTGAAGATTGGAAACATGTGCTGTGCGAATGTTCACTGTACTCTGACTTTAGGGACAGGGCGGCTATGGGGATCAGATGGACTGAAAGGGGTTGGGGAATGTCAGTGTAATGCTCTCCACTGAAGAGTGTGTGCGGTGTGATGACAGGTACGCCTGTCGTGTGTTCATGGAACGTCGCACTAGGAGAGTTTAGCTGGGTATTCTTGTGTGTGTTTTATGTATGCGTGTGGTCATTGTGTGCCCTTGGTGTCTAGTGTGGAAGTTTCTGTGAGTTTGAGCGTTTCTGATTAGTATGTGCTTCTTGATGTGTTTGTGAGAGTGTTCTTAGTGTTCTAGGTGACTGCGTGTGTGGCTGGGAATAAATGGCTGTATGAATGTTATGGTTGCTGCTCGTAGTGAATGCGTGTATTGGAATAAATGGTTGTATGGATGTTGCTGTCGTATGCGTGCTGTGTGTGTTTGTGTATTCGTGGGCTGTAGCTAGGTTGCGCCAAGTATGCCTCATCTTGCTGCACTGCCGGTGATACCTGGGGTCACCAGTCCTCGAGTACATGGACCCACTGGTAGTAGCTTTGGTAACGAAGTCTGACCGGAGGCTTTCCGGTATCACGGGTGCCGAGGAGAACTGGAGTTGGTCTCAACGCTTCACCTCGGCATTATAGACCTTTGGGTTTTTGTTGGGGGTACGATTGGGCTTTTGCCTTGAACCTTGGGTGCCGCTCCCCAAATGAGCGGAAGAGGTTGGGATTGGCCTCGCTCCCTGCAGTGAGGAATTTCGCGACCATGTGCGCTACTTCAGACTGCCTCCATCACGTGTAAAAGGGGCTGCCCCTACTAGGCCCTGCTTACACGTTTGTTCCAATCTCCTATCGTACTTTTTTCGTAACGGCAACCAGTCCGGAGCTATAAAGGAGCTCAACTGGTAGTAGTTTTGACTACAAGGTCTGACCAGAGGCGACTTTTCTGGTACCACGGGATGTCAGTAGCCCCCGGATTATATCCGAGCTGAAATGAGGCAGGCCCCCTTGTGGGAGTGTCGTGGTGGCTGTGGTTAAAACCCAAACGTACGCGGGGAGAGCTTGGCTCGATGTGAAGTTGCACTGCAACCGGGTGCCGTAACCCATAGAACGGCAGAGGTATTAGATAGGCCTCGACCCTCAACCAAAGAGCAAGTCATGCCCTTTATGTATGACTTCAAATTGGCACCTGTTGGTTGAATAGATGGGGGATGGGTGCATGGAGTGCATATGTTCTGCATGTGCACTCTGTGTATCTTGATTCCCTTTTGTTTTGCTGATTGGGGCGGTGGTCGGCGCTTAATCTGACTCCAGTGTGATAGCACACCGTGGGTTTAAGCCTTTTTAAGGCAGGCACCAACTTTAAGCATCAGAGACATCTGTTACACTTGATAGGAAATCGTCGTCAAATCTGAAGCTCGCTAGTAAGATTCAAAGACAGGCGACGATCCTTATCAGTGGAGCTATGAGAACCACACCTACGGATGCGATAAGTGTCCTTTTCCACCTTTTACCTTTAGACATCTATGGTAAAATGGTTGCGGTTAACACGGCCAGAAGGTTGAGCCAGTCCGGCCAATGGACCCAGTGTAACTATGGACATAGCGCTATTCTGAACAGTACTATAAATTCGACGGATTTGGTTGACTACCAGATCCCTAAACCGTTGTTTGAGAAGAAATTCTCTACGCATATACCTCAGAGGTCAATGTGGGAAGGAAACATTCCTGGTAGAAGAGGGAATTCTATACCGATGGATCCAAACTTGATGAAAAGGTTGGGTTCGGCGTATACTCTAAGTCGCTAGGTCTTCGGCTTGCTTTTAACGTTCCTAACTACTGTAGCGTCTTTCAAGCAGAGGTATTAGCAATTAAAGAGGTGACGAAATGGCTTCAAGTGAATGTTCCTTCGACAAGGAACATCAATATTTACACAGACAGTCAAGCGGCCATTAAAGCGCTTGAATCCATATACCCAACATCTAGGTTGGCAATAGGGTGTCGGGAATCCCTGGAGAAGCTAGGAGATTTCTTTAATATACACCTAATATGGGTGCCTGGTCACAGTGATATACCGGGCAACTGTAGAGCCGATGAGCTGGCAAGGGCTGGAACGGTATGTGGAGACAACTTTTCGGAGAAGATTGGCATGCCGTTATCCACATATAAACTTCTCTCCCTAAGGGAAGCAATTAGAATTTCCAACTCATGGTGGGCCAACAAGGACAACTGCGTTGTTGCACGAATGATGTGGCCCACACTTAACATGAGGAGATCAACACAACTCCTGACTCTTCAGAGGAAGTGCACAGCAGACTTGGTCGCGGTACTTACGGGGCATTGCCTGATAGGAAGGCATGCAGCAAGGCTGGGAGTGGCCTCAAACGACTTCTGTAGAAGTTGTATGGACCCGGAGGAGGAAAAAAATATCTTCCACCTACTCTGCGGCTGTGCGGCACTTGCCAATAAGAGATTTAGATTTCTAGGGTCTCATTTCTTTCAGTCTTGAACTGAATTAAATGATATAAGTTTGGTGGATCTGAGGAGCTTTGTCGGCAGCTCGGGCTGGTTTAGGGCAATTTGACAGTAGCGAGCTTACTCTGGGGTTAATTTAGTTGATCTGGCGAGGGGACGTCAATGTGGTACCACAATGGGCCTTACAGGCCTAAGTGAGCTGGTAAATAACCGGCTGCCACTACACCTAACCTAACCTATGTGATATTAATACTAAATTAAATTGATTGGGTGGTCGGTGGGTAGAGATCCCCAATGTGGTCACAAGGGGTTTTTTAACTCCAGTTAAAACCCGTGCGATGTTGAAAATTGCATTTACGCTGGGAAACAATTACAAGATTCGAAAGTGGCCCTGGTAGAAAATATTCTCTCTTCTATTATTTATTATATTTGGCCATCAATTTATTATCTTTAACAAAGAATAGTTTTAATAATCAAAGTTTTAAAATAATTCTTATTTCATGTTTTTCTTATGTTATATTATATAACCACATTCAAATTTATAAAAATTTAAAAAATTTTTCCTTTATAAATTTTTTCTATTTCTAAAGTAATATTTTAAAGTTATATAACTTTAGCTTGTAACAAACATATTTCGCACTCTGGTAATATACAAAACAATACAACATCCTTTTTAAAAAAGTCTTGGCAATTATGATTTCTAAAATATATGTAAAAATTCATGCAACACTGTAGCATTTATCAAAATACAAAAACAAAATGTACACATCTGTCATTTTACTTGCAGCTATTGTCAAAAATTTACTGGCAAGCAAATTTCGGTGCCAGTAGCCTTGCAAGTTCGAAAGCTGTGAGTGTGTTAGTAAAAAAAGTTTGACTGTGTTCCGTTTTTCGAACTGTTACTTGCACGTGTAAACCCTGGGTTATAAGCGCCGCATTCGACAGCAGTGGGAAGAGGACAAGAGAGCTAAGGGATTCATCGAACCTTTTGGAGTTGCCGAAACAAAGGTAAGTTGATTCCGAAAACATTTTCTATCGCCGTCATAGCATAAATGTGTGTCCGGCAACTATTGTTGTCTGATAGCTTTCGCCCGTTGGATGTAGCTATTCCCTTACCGGCAATAAGACATGTCGAGACAGCGGTCTTGTTGCAGAAAAATTGTATGGCGATAAGATAGTAAGCATCGCCGGCTACATATCTTCAGAATCACGGCCAACTATTGCCGTGCCAATAAGAAAGCGAATTGCCGAGATTCGCCATATAAATTTCTCGACCAAAAATGAAACAAATTGCTCAAATTTTTGCAGGGTATGGATATATAAGCTAGGTTTGAAAATTATTTTTGAATGCATTACTTTGTATCTTTTATAGCAAATGCTTTATATTTCTATTACTGTTTTTTGTCTAACTTTAGAATGTACAAAAACTGCTTCATGCAGCTTTTGGAAGAGGTAGCTCCGTTGATGAAGAGATATTCGATCTCGAGGATAACTCCGGTTCCACCAATTCTCAAATTGGATACATTTCTGCGTTTCCTAGCGACCGGCAGCTATCAAAATGCCGTGGGAAATGAATTAGTGGCATCAATGTCGCAGCGAAATGTTTCCAAAATCGTAAACGAGTGTTTGCATATATTTGATCAACATTTGTGTCCGAAGTGGATCAACTTTCAGATGTCGGAGGAGGAAGAATCTGCAATTAAAGAAAAGTTTTTTGCTAAATTTGGATTGCCTGGGGGAGATTGCTTACAATCAGAAGCTTTGCAGAGCGCGTAACATAATCGAGCGTTGCTATGGAATATTGAAGAACAGATTTAAGAGTATTATTGAAAATTCCTTTGGAAGCAGGAGCACATTCGTGTATTCAAATGTAGTTTTTATTTGAGAATGATAATAATAAAATTTTCACAGAAAAAATATATAAAAATTAAGGCAGAACAATAATTGTTACTTATCGATCGAGACAAATGCAAAGTAAGAAAATGTTAATAATTTCAACACTCCTCCTCATTTGCGCTTTACTCCAGATATAGTACGTAATGTATTGAGTTTTGCTGTAGGTAGAGGTTTTGTCAACATATCAGCTAACATTTGTTCTGTAGGGCAGTATGTGCATTTGATTATGTTCTTATCTACATAATCCTTGACGAAATGAAATTTTGTGTCGATGTGCTTTGACCTATTACTGAGGCGTTCCTCTTTAATTAGGTTTAGGCAACTTTGGTTATCTTCCTTTATCGATGTAGGAGCTTTTTGACGGCATTGGAAATCTTCAAGAATCATGCGAATCCATATGGCTTCCTTCGCAGCTTCTGACAACGCGATGAATTCTGCTTCAGTAGTAGATAATGAGACACAAGTCTGCTTTCTACAAGCCCAGCTAACTGCACCACCGTTCAACATGAAAATATAACCTGAGTTCGATTTTCTGTCGACCTTGTCTTCAGCCCAGTTAGCATCTGCAAATCCAGTCAAAATATTTTGCACCTCTATAGGATTGTTTAATGTCAAATATAATTCGCATGTTCCGAGTAGGTACTTTAGTACTCTTTTTAGCTCGTTCCAATCTTCCTCAGTAGGATTGACGGTTTTGCAAGCTAAAATTGCAATACTTGCAGCTATGTCTGGTCTGGTGTTAACTGCAATATATAGCAAAGAACCGAGCAAACTTTGGTACTTTTCGTTGTTCAGTAGAAGTACTGACTCAGTTTTTCCGTATGACGGGTTAAGTGGATATGACGATGGTTTAGAGTTTTCAAGTCCAAACTTCACCGCAATATTTTGAATAAAATGTTTTTGGCGTAACATGAACACCATTTCGCTTGATCTCACGACCTCTATTCCCAAGTATTGATGAATAGGACCAAGGTCGTTAACTTCAAATTTAGTGTTTAGAAAATCCTTAATCTGTTTTATGGAGTCTTTATTTGAAGCAGCTACAACTAAATCGTCTACGTATACCAATACATAAATTCCCTCCCTGTTGATGATTTTGTTGTACAAACAAGGATCAGATTTGCTTTGTGTGAAACCGTTTTCGATGAGTGCGTCATTAAGTGCTTTGTTCCACACATTTGCTGCTTGCTTTAAGCCGTAAATACTCTTTTTTAATTTGCATACAAGTTTTCCTTCACCTTCGACATAGCCAGGAGGTTGCTTCATAAAAATGGTTTCCTTCAATGTTCCGTTCAAAAACGCACATTTTATGTCCATATGATTAACAAGCATTTTTCGTTCACCTGCTATGGATAAGAGTATTCGAAAGGTTGACTGGCGAGCAACTGGCGCAAATACTTCATCGTAATCGCAACCGAATTTTTGACTATAACCTTGTGCTACCAGTCGGGCTTTATAACGTTGTATTTCTCCATTTGCGTTTCGTTTTATTTTGTAAGTCCATTTGCAACCAACTATGTTTGATTTTGGAATTGCTTCTATTAAATCCCAGGTTTGATTATTTTTCAAAGATTGCATTTCTTCATTCATTGCGTTTTTCCATTCGTGGGATTGTTTAGATAGTAAGGCTTCTTTGTAATTTTTGGGTTCGATAATGCATTCTGTTCCTACTATTTTCACTTGTTCTGAAAAACGTTCCGGAGGAACTCCTTTTGTACTTCTTGATGACTTTCGCAAAATCTGTTTTGGAAGGTTATCAGGATTCTGGTCAGTATTTACTTCCGACATATTTGGATTAAGTCCTTCGTTTAGACTACAGAATGAATCATCGGAGTCATATACTTCAATCATGTCCTTTTCATTTGACTCGTGATCTTGCAATTCAAAATCTTCATTGTGACATTTAGAGGATATTTCAACGAATTCACCTTTTTGAATTTCTTTTGGCGTTATCTTTGTTAACTGTTTTCTAAACGTGAAGATATAATCTCTACTAATTGTGATTTTATTAGTTGATCGGTCAGCGAAACGCAAGCCTTTTGAGCGATCATCAAAACCGACAAATACCTTAAGATCGGCTTTGTTGTTCAACTTTCTTCGTTTCTGTTCAGGGATTAGAACATATGCCTCAGAACCAAACAGCTTAAACTCGCTAATATCGGGTTTCTTTCTTTCCCATCTCTCGTATGGTGTGCAAGGAATTGCTGATGTTACCGAACGGTTTTGAATATAATTGGCTGTGTTTATAGCTTCACCCCAGAAAATGTATGACATTTTTCCTTCTAATAACATACAACGAGCCATTTCGACAAGAAATCTATTTTTTCTTTCGGCGATACCGTTTTGCTGAGGGCAATATGGTACGGTAAATTGAGAAATTATACCATTTTGCTGGAGATATTCAGATACTGTTTTAGACTTATACTCACAACCATTGTCAGACCGAATATATTTTGGAACCTTTCCAAATTTATTTTTAATCATTTCGATATATGCCTGCAGTTTTGCAAAATACTCAGATTTTTCACGTAAGAAGTATACAACGGTGTAACGACTATAATCGTCTATAAAAGTTAGGAAATATCTGCTGCCGCTTGGAGTGACAGTTTGCATTGGTCCACATATATCGGAGTGGATTAATTCGAGAACTTCGGTAGTAGTGGTTTTAGATATTTTATTAAATGGCTTCTTAGAAAGTTTGCATTGAATGCAGACATCACAACTTTTACGGACCCCACAATCAAAAATTTTTAAATTGCTTACCAGATTTTCAGATTGCATTTGTTTTATTGCGTTGATGTCTCTGTGACCGAACATTTTATGCCAAAAATGTTGACAATTCTGTAAACTACATTCGACATGTAGTGCTGTTTGATGTCCTTTGAGACGTAGTTGGTATAAATTTTTTACTTGATCTGCGATGCCGATTTGTTTGTGATCTTTTGTTAATATTTTACAACTTGATCCGGAGAAGATGACTTGAAATCCTTTAGAGGATAAGCACTTGACAGAAAGCAAATTTCCTTTAAATGCTGGTATATATAGAACATTTTCTACACGCACTAGAGTTTCATGTCCTGCTTCATTTAAAAGTTTCAAAATACAGGAACCTTTTCCTGAAGAATTGACCACATGACCATTTGCGATAGTTACACTGTCGCGATTTAATTCATCCAAGTTTATGAATTCTTGTTTGTTGCTTGAAATATGGCAAGTAGCTCCAGAGTCGACCACCCAGTTTGATTCTTTCGAGCCAACTAGAAAACAAAACTGTTCAGACGTAGAAATATTCTCGACCTTGTGCGCCTTCTGATGGTTTCTTGAATTATTTTTTAATTTCCAGCAGTTCTTTCGGATATGTCCGACGCCTTGGCAATGATTGCAGATGATGGGTTTTTTCCTTTCGGCTCGATCGTTTCTGCTCGATATTTTCAGGGCAGAGTCTTCAATAATACCTCGTTTAGTGTACTTTTCATACTCCTCTAGCAGTTTCGATTCGACTAAAGACATAGTTAAGTCTTTTTCATCTCGTACTTCTAACGCGGTAATTAAGGTATCATAGGACTCGGGAAGGCTGCTTAGCAACATGGAAATAATCCATGATTCAGCAATCGTTTCGCCTAATGATTGTAATCGCGAAAACAGAATTTTCATTTGTGTGATATGTTTGTCCATATCGCCACCAGGTTGTAATTTGAGACTGCAAATTGTACGCATTAATTTGACTTTATTGCTCAGAGTCAAATTTAGTTTAGTCTCAATTTTAAATTAACTTCTCCACGTGGAAGCAGCAGAATTTAAAACAGCTGCAGAAATAGAAGAAGCAGAAATTGAAGCAGCTTTAGAAGTTGAAGCAGCAGTAGAAGTGAGTTCGGTGGTGGAGAGATGACCAACAGGTATCGAAGCCAAACAGGTATCGGATGTGAAACGCTTTCCGACAATTTCCATTTTGTGCGGCATTTAAGATCAGCCCAGACCTAAAATTATAATAAATACAATGCACAAACCTTCCAATAAAGTTTTCTTACCCTTTTCCATTCTGCAGCACTTCTAAGGTGAGGACCGTGCGAAATGACTTTTCTGCTGATATGCTCCCATTTCTGCTTCCACTGCCGGTTGCTTGAGCCGAAAATGGGATTGCCTGTGGCCATTGAGGACAACGCCTCATTTCCTCAATGAGGACAGAAAATTAGTCCACCGTTGTATGCTTTGTGCTAAAAGAAATAAATTAATATGAGAATTTACAATTGAATTATAAAAATTATATATGAATGTATGTATGTATGTATGTACATACCTTTTTCTTTCAATTGGTTTTATATTATAAAAAATTTTTAACAATTTTTCAAAAAAAACGTTTTTGTTTCAAAATTGTATCAACACAACTGGTTTTTAAACATTTTTTTCATTGACATATTCGATTGTCTGGCAATTGTATTTTTGAAGCTTATGAAAGGCAATGCCCAAAAAGTATATAAAAAACAACAACTTTCGTTTAGAAAGTGTATATTGAGTGATAATTGTGTTGTCGAAGATTATAGAGTGACATCAAAGAATATGTATTGTATAGAAGGCGCATCTCATACAAATTTTCGAACGAAAAATTTTGTTCTGTGGGTCGTACCGGTACGACCCAAGTTTATAAACATTGTTTCTACACATTGTCTTTTTCGCTCAATTTTTACTCAATTTCTTGTGGTCATGTTAACTTTCCATTGCTATCGTATTTTCTCGTTTTTCGGCAAACGATGGCCGCAGTGAACTTCTAATTGAAAAACCATCAATCGTTTATAAGGCTTGGTAGCCTAGTGGATAGAGTAGGTTACTGACGAGTAGAAAGGCCTGAGTTCGAACCTGGATGCGGGAATGTTTTTAAAAATGTCTTTGTAATATTTTTTTTTTTCAATTTAAGGCATTTTTAATTTTTTACAGTTTTCTTGTTATTCTCGTCTCCATGCCAGGTGTTCTTTTTTTGGGTAACGATGTGTACAATAATTTGGAATGCATGTGTTTGTATCATTTAGCGTCTGTGTGTCATCGCATGTAGAATAAGCTTTGCGTGGCTATTCTTGAGTTCTCAGAGTTGACGACGTCGAAAATAAATAAAAACGACAGAGAAGAATGCCTTTTTAGCAATAAGAAGAACGTAGCGCAACTGGGTTTTTTCTTATTGAAATATTAGGACAAAATGTCGGTATGTTCAGTGCATTTTATCCGGTACAATGAATTAATATAATTTTTTGTTAAACGTAACCGAATTTAATCCTAGTTATTCATTTTTCTTTTTAAAATTAGTGGACATTTGGGATAACGATAAACTAATTCATGTCTATACATACAGAAATAGTTCAAATTTAAGAAAGTAAGCTTACAAATTTTTAATATTTAAGCTTTTAATAAGGATTAACGAGATAATATTTTAGGAAAATATTTAAAAGATTATGAGCAATAAATACTTTTATTTACTAATTTTTGGAATTTAATTTTTCAAAATAATTTTTTAATTCTTTTTAATAAATACATACATACTACAAATATTTTAAAAATATTAAAATTTTAATATAATTTTATATTAAAATATTTTTAAAATATTAAAATATTTGTAGTATTTATTAAAAAGAATTAAAAAATTACTTTGTAAAATTAAATTCCAAAAATTAATAAATACGAGTATTTACTGCTTGTAACAAATATTTTCGTAAAATATGATCTCGTTAATCCTTATAAAATTTTACCATTTTTTGTAATCCCAATTTCTCAAATCACGTAACACACAAAAATCTTCGAATATCTTTTCAATTTGCAAAATTGAAAGTTCCAAAAATTTCTAGTTGCGGGCGCAAGCGCCGACAACCTTGCCTATGACCAACACACGACCAAAACATACACAGACGTATAAATTTACCCAACACAAGCAGCAAACAACTGTTCGTTGTCAAAAGCGACGAAACGAAAGGGCAAGAAATTCACTTGAAATGCATTCTACTCGGGCCATGAACGAAGAAATAAGTCGTTCAAATCGCCTTCTTTTTGCTTATCATGTGTTTTGTGTGTATGTTGCAATAGAAGCACCATATAAATTGTTAATAAGCAATGCGTTTGAAGAGTGAAAAGAAGAGAGAGGGGAAGCAATTCACTTGCTGGCAAGAGTGGCAAGAGCTTGGGCCATGAAACATCATGTCCCGAGCTCGGGTCATGATATTCGTCGAGTGTGTGCCTATACTCAAAGAATACATGTTGCTAATACCCCTTCGCCTACCGACCGACCGCATCTGTTGTGAAAAATTGAAAATTTTGAGTGATGCGCCTTCTATATATTGTATATTCTTTGGTGACATAAATCTACAACCGTGTGTCTCTGTCTCTTGTTTTTAACTCGTCATTGTTTAGTTTTATTGTAAGTACCGACAGTGTAATTATTTTCTCAAATTTTCTTCAATAAATTCATATCAAAAAAAGGCAAATTAATATATACTTAAAAAACATTAACCGTAAAATGTTTTACCACAATATTTATTTATACAATATTAATTTCACATTGATTATGTAAGAAAAATAAGTTCAACAGAAAAAAGCAACACTTCTGCTTTTTTTCTTCTTGTGAGGTTTTATTCACGAAGTGATTCAAAGCGATAAAAGTGGTTTTTATCACCTTGGGGCTAAAAAGCGATTTCTAAACTCTTGCGATTTCTAACGATGCGAACACGGGAATTACATAAAGCGTCTCTGAGGCTCTGTTTAATTTCTTTATGGTAAAATAATGCACACTCGCATTTCTCTTTCCTTCGCATTGGTTCCTCGCTTTATAAAGTTACTATGATTCCTCATATGTTTACCCTGACATACAGTTAACAAAGCATTTATTCAAGTATTCGTACTCTGTGAAAACCGTTAAATTTTCCGATTTAAATAAATATCAAGCAGATATTAAAGTGTCGTAATTCGTGAAAAAGTGTGAATTTTTAAATTTTTAGAGATTAATTCAGGTGTAGAATTTTTTATGCCTCTTTTTTTTTGATAGCGACTCTGAGGATGACGAAAACTATTCTTCTAGACGTCGCAATAGGGAATTGAGGAATTCGTCGAATATATTGGAAATGCCGGAGCAGGTGTAAGTTAAGAATTATGCTTAAATATATAATTATGTATATTTTTAAAAGTTAGTTGACGGGCGGATATGGTTTAGGAGTTGTGATTAGGATATGGTTCAGGAGTGCAGTTAGGATATCGTTAGGAGTACAGTTTTATATCTTTGACATTATAATATGTGTAGTTAAATTTTTCTTTTTTATATTTCTAATTTTTTTACAATATTTCAAAAGATGAATCGATTTCAATTCAATTCAATTCAATTCTAAAACCGATATTTCAAACGATCATAAAAAAATTGCCTACTACAACTCGGCCATTCTGACACTCGATCGACCCGATCGACAATGTCAGAAGATCGACAATACGTATGCAAGATAACAAACATCTATATAACAATACCTTAAAACTAAAAGCATAAATTAATTAGTTGAGATCAGTTCCTAAATGATTCGAGCACACCAATTTAAAAGGGTCTAAAAGCTAGAGGAAATTAGCCCACTTTCTAATGTGAGAAGCTCAATTATGCTGTCGTATGGAATTTGGGTAACTTGACAATTTTCAATATCACGAACTACATATCTGTCATTTGAAAGAACCTTATGTATTTGGTACGGACCTTTAAATTTAGGACTGAATTTTTTATTTGATCCTACGGATGTATCGACATTCCTAATTAAAACATATTCACCTTTTTCGAATGAAGGTGGCGACTTATGTTTTTTGGCATGATATTCAGCATTCCTCTCTTGAACCACTTTATGAGCCTCTGTAGCTTCAGAACGGTATTTCTCTAAACACCTCTCAGAGTGATCACAAAATTTATCGTCCAAATGCTCGGTGATCATATCAATCTTAGCTCCGCGTTGAGAGACGCCAAACAGCAAGTTACTCGGGGTTTGTTTTGTACTCGAATGGATGGAGTTGTTTATGGCAAATTCGACATTAGAGATAATTTCTGACCAATTCGAATGTTGCACTGGTTCAGTAACTTTAGCTAACATGTTTTTTAAAACTCTATTTACTCGCTCGACCTGACCGTTAGCTTGTGGTGATCCAACGGCGACTTTTACATGTAAGATATTTTTATTTAATATATAGGAAGTGAATTCTAGTGAAGTAAAACAAGTGCCAGGATCGGTTATAATTCTCCGTGGACGACTATAGTAGCTGAAATATTTTTCTAAACACGCACAAACTTCTTTCGTACTTGTGGTATTAACGGGTTATAACTTAACAAACTTTGTGAATGCATCAACGATAGCTAGAATGTGTTTACGTTTAGATGTAATGGATGGAAGTGGACCGAAATGATCCATGTGTATCGTGTCGAATGGGACTGGGTTTTTTGAAATGTTATGTAAGTTTTGATCTTTAGAGTGCGGTGGGGTTGAATAGAGAATGCACTTCAAACAATTTCGTATAAAATTTTTGACTTTAGTCTTCATATCAGTGTGACGGATTAAAGCATCCGCCGCAACATTTTTTCTTTTCACTTATAATTTTCCGTTAATTAACTAAATGAATTGTTTATTATTTTTCTTTGCTTTATTTTTTGATTTGATTGCTTATTATTCTTTGATTTATATTTTTCTTTTATACAATAAGAACATTTTTCAGTAATAATTTTTGTTATTAATTAAGAAATAATGAGTAAAGTACTTTCCTACTTATGTAAAATTATTATATAATACTTTTCTGTAAAAAGAAATAAGAATTAGATGATAAGAAGAAAAATGTCGAAAAACATTGTAAATATAGGCAGCTCTCTTTACTCGTACAACTGCGAACAAGCTCAAGACGTCACGGTGTCATATGCTCGAACGCTCAAACAGAGTTCGAAGAGGTTCGATTGGCGCCGAACTTGCTCACAGGCGAACAAGAACAAGAAAAGCATTCAAATAGGCAAGCACACGCGATAGTACAGTCAGTTCCTCGCGGAGTCGCAGAAGATACACACGACGGAAGACAAAGGCATTTTGGTGAGTAGCTCCTATCTTTCCTCCTCCCGTGCTTGCTTGGTTGGGATTGTTCGAGAGAGGTGTTTGTCAGTGTCTAGGAAAGGTTTTACCTCCGGCTGCCAACCCCCTCTTAGACAATTCAACAGCGGCTGTTGTTGGCGTACGGACGGCATTCCCTCCTGTCAACTACCCCGCTGTCAACATTGTGAGAGAACCTTTCCCATCCCGTGCTTGCTTTTGTTGGGATTGTTCGAGAGAGGTGTTTGTCAGTGTCTAGGGAAGGTTTTACCTCCGGCTGCCAGCCCCCTCTTAGACAATTCAACGGCGGCTGTTGTTGGCGTACGGACGGCATTCCCTCCTGTCAACTACCCCGCTGTCAACATTGTGAGAGAACCTTTCCCATCCCGTGCTTGCTTTTGTTGGGATTGTTCGAGAGAGGTGTTTGTCAGTGTCTAGGGAAGGTTTTACCTCCGGCGGCCAGCCCCCTCTTAGACAATTCAACGGCGGCTGTTGTTGGCGTACGGACGGCATTCCCTCCTGTCAACTACCCCGCTGTCAACATTGTGAGAGAACCGTCCTCATCTCGTTGCTCCTCCAACATTATTTGCTACAAAACCAACGCTCACGCTCAAACTCACGGCCCAACTCACTGTTCACGGCCCAACTCACTGTTCACGGCCCAACGCACGTTTACCGCTCACGGCCTAGCCCACGATTGTCACGCTCACTGTTCACGGCCTGACTCACTACTCACGGCCTGGCTCACGTTTGTCACGCTCACCGCTCACGGCCTCACTCACGCTCACGGCCTAGCTCACGCTCACGGCCTAGCTCACGCTCACGGCCTAGCTCACGCTCACGGCCTGGCTCACGTTCATCACGCTCACCGCTCACGGCCTAACTCACGCTCACGGCCTAGCTCACGTTCGTCTAGCTCACGCTCACGGCCTAACTCACGCTCACGGCCTAGCTCACGTTCGTCACGCTCACGGCCTAACTCACGCTCACGGCCTGGCTCACGTTCATCACGCTCACGCTCACGGCCTAGCTCACGCTCACGGCCTGGCTCACGATTATCACGCTCACGCTCACGGCCTGGCTCACGTTTGTCACGCTCACCACTCACGGCCTCACTCACGCTCACGGCCTCACTCACGCTCACGGCCTAGCTCACGCTCACGGCCTAGCTCACTGTTCACGGCCTGACTCACGCTCACGGCCCAACGTTTACCGCACGTTTACCGCTCACGGCCTAGCCCACGATCGTCACGCTCACTGTTCACGGCCTGACTCACTGCTCACGGCCTGGCTCACGTTTGTCACGCTCACCGCTCACGGCCTGACTCACGTTCGTCTAGCTCACGCTCACGGCCTAGCTCACGCTCACGGCCTGGCTCACGTTCATCGCGCTCACCGCTCACGGCCTAACTCACGTTCGCGGCCTAGCTCACGTTCGTCACGCTCACGGCCTAACTCACGTTCACGGCCTGGCTCACGTTCGTCACGCTCACGCTCACGGCCCAACTCACGTTTACCGCTCACGGCCTGACTCACGTTCGTCTAGCTCACGCTCACGGCCTAGCTCACGCTCACGGCCTGGCTCACGTTCATCACGCTCACGCTCACGGCCTGGCTCACGTTCATCACGCTCACGCTCACGGCCCAACTCACGTTTACCGCTCACGGCCTGGCTCACGCTCACGGCTTAGCTCACGTTCATCACGCTCACGGCCCAGCTCTCGTTTACCGCTCACGGCCAAGCTCACGTTCGTCTCGCTCAGGATTCAACTCACGCTAGAACGATCACCAACCTCGCATGTATGACAATTTTAACAAAAGCTGCCAACAAAAAGAGAGCTGCCAATATCTAAGAAATGAAATGAAATTAAATATTAAATAAGTTAAAAATTAAATAGAATAAAGAACCATTTATTGTTCCACTAAATAAATAAAATATTTCTGTGGACTGGACTCAGGTAACTCACTGAGTAATACCTCGGCTTGAAAGCAACGTTACAGATGGCGCCCGAGCAGGGACAATAAATGAAATATTCAAATATTGGAAAAAAAAAACACAAAAGTGAAGTGAAATAAAAGTGAAAAATTTTCAAAATGGTCACTACAGGTTGGGTGTATACCTTAATCAAAACCAAGCTGCAAGAAATTTGCACGGAATTCGAACTCCAGGATACGGGTACAGTGGAGGAACTGCGGAAAACGCTCGCATCATACATAAACGAAGCACATTCTACTGAAACACACAAAAGGTTGGAAGAACTACAAGAAACATTCTCGAAAAAGCGAATTCCTAGTACAAGCAGTGCAATGGCAGACAATTTAGAACAACGAATGCCTACGGAACAAATTTTCTTCGATATTCCGTCGGCCCCAGTATCCAATACTCTAGTCATTGACAAAGTCCGGAAGTGGTCTATAAGATTTGACGGAACACGGGATCCTCTAGAATTCATTGAACGCATCGAAGAATTGGCGGATGTATACGATCTGGACGTCAATATATTGCCGAAAACCATGCCAGAGTTACTAAAAGATAAAGCGCTGACATGGTTTAGAAACAACAATAAACATTGGAAAGAGTGGCGTCTCTTTAAAGCTGATTTTCTCAAATTCTTCCTGCCCACACGTTTTTTCGAAAGCTTGGACGATGAAATTCGGAGACGCGTCCAAAATCCACAAGAGAAATTCAAGGATTATGTGATCTCGCTCCAGGATCTGATGCGACACGCTAGTTACACTGAGGAACAGAAGCTTGAGCGCATTTTCCGAAATAGTCTAACGGAATATCAATTCTACATTAAGCGAAAAGACTTTCTCAATCTATCAGAACTTACAACGTTGGCAGAAGATTATGAATGTCTTCAGCGTAAGGAACCAACACCTTCGAAAGCAACAGTAAAAAACACAGAGTTATAGATGCTGTAGTCGACCCTAACCATGCTTGTCGCCGCTGCGGACAACTTGGACACATGGAAAGAAATTGCAGAAACACAAAGCTCCTATTCTGCTGGACTTGTGGGCGGAAAGGATTACGTACAATAGATTGCTGTAAACAGGGAAACGCCAGATGGTCTCGCGAAACTCGGGGCGAACCGAGGCCACAAGAATCAACGCCTCCAGGTCTAGCTCCACAGGAGAATCCACAATAAATCTCCGAAAAGATCGCCTTACCCTTACTGTTTGCCTAGATGACGTATGGGTAGAGGCAACAATAGACACGGGAGCTAGTCGCAGTTTCATCAGCGGAAGTTTCACGGACGAGATTTGGACTCCCGACATCGACCTGGCCGTATCGACATCAGTCCGCTTGGCTAACGGGAAGATCCTTCACATCCGTAAATCTGTAATGGTTCCTATCGTCTTTGGAAATTCCAAATGCACAATCCAACTCCTGGTGTTACCAGACGCGATAGACGTCATCCTCGGCCTAGACTTTCTAAGAAAAGCCAAAATGCAAACAACCATTGCAGGACTCGCTATTACTCTCCAAGAAACCAACGAAGAGTCATCTCAAGCAGTATGCCCGGTAGTTCGAAGCAACGAGAATGAAAGCATCGAGGAATTTTTGCAACAAGAATTAGAACCCTTCAAGAACATGAATGGGACAACCACCCTTACAACTCACCAGATCATCATGAAAGACGAGAGGCCCATCAAACAGAGGTACTTCCCGAAAAATCCTGCCATGCAAGGGATAATCAACGAGCAAATTGACGAATTACTCAAAAATGGATGTATCGAACCCTCTCAGAGTCCGTACAGTGCACCTATCGTACTGGTACGTAAAAAGAACAACAAATGGCGGCTTTGCGTGGACTACCGTCAGCTCAACGCGAAATCAGTCCCTGATGCTTACCCACTGCCTCGCATACAACATATTCTGGATAAGCTGCGGAATGCCAAGGTTATCAGCACGATAGACCTCAAAAATGGCTACTGGCAAGTGCCCATGAGCGAAGCCAGCAAACAATACACTGCATTCACAGTCCCCGGTCGTGGCCTTTTCCAATGGCGGGTCATGCCGTTCGGACTATACTCAGCCCCAGGTACTTTCCAGCGTCTACTCGACCGTGTCATCGGACCAAAATTAGAGCCAATTGCGTTCGCTTATCTGGATGACATTGTAGTCACAGGCGAAACCATCGAAGAACACATGGAAAACCTTCGCGAAGTATTCAAACAACTGAAGGAAGCAAATCTTAAAATCAATCCAGATAAATGCGAATTTTTCAAAAAAGAGACACGTTATCTTGGTCACCTAATAACCGCCGATGGAATTCATACTGATCCGGAGAAAATAGCAGCCATCAAAGAACTACGGCCACCGACAACATTGCGAGAGCTACGACGATGTCTCGGTGTCACCTCTTGGTATCGTCGTTTCGTTCCAGAATTTTCCTCCGTCGTACAACCAATGACCGCCCTCCTAAAGAAACACACTCGTTGGTCATGGGGCGCAGAACAACAGAAAGCTTTTGAGGAATTGAAAAAACGACTAACTGAAGCACCGGTACTGGCATGCCCTGATTTCTCACAACGTTTTATCCTCCAGACAGACGCCAGCAATCATGGACTAGGCGCAGTATTGATACAAGAAATCGAAGGTCAAGAAAGGGTTATCGCCTACGCCAGTCGTCGTCTCACGAAAACAGAATCTAACTATTCTTGTACAGAGAAAGAATGCCTGGCTATCATCTGGGGCATCCGGAAAATGCGGCAATACCTAGAAGGATACCGATTTACGGTTATTACCGACCACCTGGCACTGAAATGGTTAAATTCCATCGAGAGTCCGTCCGGGCGAATAGCGAGATGGGCATTGGAGCTACAGCAATACCAATACGACATACAGTATCGCAAGAGAAAATTAAACGTAGTTGCTGACGCGCTGTCCCGTCAACCCAGAGACGTACTCGAACGAGCTGATGCCGCTACCACCGAAGATCCGAAATGCTCATGGATCGAAAGAAAGAAACAGGAAATACAACAAGAACCACAAAAATACCCAGACTACCTAATCCAGAACAACCAACTTTATCGCCATATCCCTTCAAGAATCGGACAAGAAGGAGGTAGTCTATGGAAACTCTGCGTGCCGATTCATCAACGGAAAAGGGTGTTAAGTGAAAATCACGACAATGCAACAGCTGGTCACATGGGAATTTATAAGACAATTCAACGATTGGCACAGCGGTACTACTGGCCGGGGATGTTCCGAGACGCCAGCAAATACGTCCGAAATTGTACCTTATGTCAAAAATACAAGCCAGAACAGCGAAAGGCTGCCGGAGAAATGCTTTCACATATCGCCGACGAGCCGTTTTCCACAGTCTGCGTCGACTTCGTGGGACCACTACCAAGGTCAAAGCATGGCAATACGACTCTACTAGTGTTTATAGACAAATTCTCCAAATGGACGGAGGTTTTCCCAGCACGCGCCGCCACCAGTGACGTGGCCAAAAAGGGCTTCAAAGAACGAATTTTGTCGCGCTTCGGTGCGCCCAAAATATTATTTCAGACAATGGGACTCAATTCACCTCACGGGCTTTTCAGAAGTACTTGCAACAGTTAGGGGTAAAACAAATGTTTACGGCCCCATACAGCCCACACGAAAATGCAGCAGAAAGGGCGAACCGAACGATAAAAACAATGATCTCCCAGTTAACCCAAGAAAATCACCGACAATGGGATGAACAGCTTCCAGAGATTTGCCTAGCGATCAAGAGCAGCATTTCTGAAACAACCGGCTACAGCCCAGCATTCCTGATACAAGGAAGGGAGCTCAGACTCCCAGCAGCATTATATGACGAAGTAACCATCGGTACCGGAAATCTTCCAGAAAACCCTGAAAACAAAGCCAACAACCTCACAGAAATCTTCAAAGTGGTCCATCGCAACCTAGAAAAAGCATCTCAAACACAAGGCCGCCATTACAACCTGCGGCGACGTACTTGGAAACCCACAATTGGAGAAAAGGTTTTAGTAAAGGCACATCCACTTTCCAAAGCCATAGAAGGGTTTGCCGCAAAACTGGCTCCAAAATACGAGGGACCCTACCGTATAAAAAATTTCATTTCACCTGTAATAGTAGAAGTCCAAGAAGACGGCAGCTCCACCACCAAGAGAGCCCATTTAGGCGAATTAAAAAAATTTTTCGAATCCACCCCCGAAATTTCTACACCGGCCACCGAAAACTCGGATGGCTCACTCTCAAACCTCCAGTTACAAAATTAAGCACAAAAATTGAGTTTGTGTACTTTCAAAACCACCGGCGCAACATCTTAGCGATCAACCGCCCCACTAGTCAATCATTACCAGTTTGCGACGCGAAGTGAGCAGTCTTCCTTTGTTCGGCGAAGTAGGGAGAGAGTGCGACGGATTAAAGCATCCGCCACAACATTTTTTCTTTTCGCTTTAATTTTCCGTTAATTAACTAAATGAATTGTTTATTATTTTTCTTTGCTTTATTCTTTGATTTGATTGCTTATTATTCTTTGATTTATATTTTTCTTTTATACAATAAGAACATTTTTCAGTAATAATTTTTGTTATTAATTAAGAAATAATGAGTAAAGTACTTTCCTACTTATGTAAAATTATTATATAATACTTTTCTGTAAAAAGAAATAAGAATTAGATGATAAGAAGAAAAATGTCGAAAAACATTGTAAATATAGGCAGCTCTCATTACTCGTACAACTGCGAACAAGCTCAAGACGTCACGGTGTCATATGCTCGAACGCTCAAACAGAGTTCGAAGAGGTTCGATTGGCGCCGAACTTGCTCACAGGCGAACAAGAACAAGAAAAGCATTCAAATAGGCAAGCACACGCGATAGTACAGTCAGTTCCTCGCGGAGTCGCAGAAGATACACACGACGGAAGACAAAGGCATTTTGGTGAGTAGCTCCTATCTTTCCTCCTCCCGTGCTTGCTTGGTTGGGATTGTTCGAGAGAGGTGTTTGTCAGTGTCTAGGGAAGGTTTTACCTCCGGCTGCCAACCCCCTCTTAGACAATTCAACAGCGGCTGTTGTTGGCGTACGGACGGCATTCCCTCCTGTCAACTACCCCGCTGTCAACATTGTGAGAGAACCTTTCCCATCCCGTGCTTGCTTTTGTTGGGATTGTTCGAGAGAGGTGTTTGTCAGTGTCTAGGGAAGGTTTTACCTCCGGCTGCCAGCCCCCTCTTAGACAATTCAACGGCGGCTGTTGTTGGCGTACGGACGGCATTCCCTCCTGTCAACTACCCCGCTGTCAACATTGTGAGAGAACCTTTCCCATCCCGTGCTTGCTTTTGTTGGGATTGTTCGAGAGAGGTGTTTGTCAGTGTCTAGGGAAGGTTTTACCTCCGGCTGCCAGCCCCCTCTTAGACAATTCAACGGCGGCTGTTGTTGGCGTACGGACGGCATTCCCTCCTGTCAACTACCCCGCTGTCAACATTGTGAGAGAACCGTCCTCATCTCGTTGCTCCTCCAACATTATTTGCTACAAAACCAACGCTCACGCGCAAACTCACGGCCCAACTCACTGTTCACGGCCCAACTCACTGTTCACGGCCCAACGCACGTTTACCGCTCACGGCCTAGCCCACGATCGTCACGCTCACTGTTCAGGGCCTGACTCACTACTCACGGCCTGGCTCACGTTTGTCACGCTCACCGCTCACGGCCTCACTCACGCTCACGGCCTAGCTCACGCTCACGGCCTGGCTCACGTTCATCACGCTCACCGCTCACGGCCTAACTCACGCTCACGGCCTAGCTCACGTTCGTCTAGCTCACGCTCACGGCCTAACTCACGCTCACGGCCTAGCTCACGTTCGTCACGCTCACGGCCTAACTCACGCTCACGGCCTGGCTCACGTTCATCACGCTCACGCTCACGGCCTAGCTCACGCTCACGGTCTGGCTCACGATTATCACGCTCACGCTCACGGCCTGGCTCACGTTTGTCACGCTCACCACTCACGGCCTCACTCACGCTCACGGCCTAGCTCACTGTTCACGGCCTGACTCACGCTCACGGCCCAACGCACGTTTACCGCTCACGGCCTAGCCCACGATCGTCACGCTCACTGTTCACGGCCTGACTCACTGCTCACGGCCTGGCTCACGTTTGTCACGCTCACCGCTCACGGCCTGACTCACGTTCGTCTAGCTCACGCTCACGGCCTAGCTCACGCTCACGGCCTGGCTCACGTTCATCGCGCTCACCGCTCACGGCCTAACTCACGTTCGCGGCCTAGCTCACGTTCGTCACGCTCACGGCCTAACTCACGTTCACGGCCTGGCTCACGTTCGTCACGCTCACGCTCACGGCCCAACTCACGTTTACCGCTCACGGCCTGACTCACGTTCGTCTAGCTCACGCTCACGGCCTAGCTCACGCTCACGGCCTGGCTCACGTTCATCACGCTCACGCTCACGGCCTGGCTCACGTTCATCACGCTCACGCTCACGGCCCAACTCACGTTTACCGCTCACGGCCTGGCTCACGCTCACGGCTTAGCTCACGTTCATCACGCTCACGGCCCAGCTCTCGTTTACCGCTCACGGCCAAGCTCACGTTCGTCTCGCTCAGGATTCAACTCACGCTAGAACGATCACCAACCTCGCATGTATGACAATTTTAACAAAAGCTGCCAACAAAAAGAGAGCTGCCAATATCTAAGAAATGAAATGAAATTAAATATTAAATAAGTTAAAAATTAAATAGAATAAAGAACCATTTATTGTTCCACTAAATAAATAAAATATTTCTGTGGACTGGACTCAGGTAACTCACTGAGTAATACCTCGGCTTGAAAGCAACGTTACAGATGGCGCCCGAGCAGGGACAATAAATGAAATATTCAAATATTGGAAAAAAAAAACACAAAAGTGAAGTGAAATAAAAGTGAAAAATTTTCAAAATGGTCACTACAGGTTGGGTGTATACCTTAATCAAAACCAAGCTGCAAGAAATTTGCACGGAATTCGAACTCCAGGATACGGGTACAGTGGAGGAACTGCGGAAAACGCTCGCATCATACATAAACGAAGCACATTCTACTGAAACACACAAAAGGTTGGAAGAACTACAAGAAACATTCTCGAAAAAGCGAATTCCTAGTACAAGCAGTGCAATGGCAGACAATTTAGAACAACGAATGCCTACGGAACAAATTTTCTTCGATATTCCGTCGGCCCCAGTATCCAATACTCTAGTCATTGACAAAGTCCGGAAGTGGTCTATAAGATTTGACGGAACACGGGATCCTCTAGAATTCATTGAACGCATCGAAGAATTGGCGGATGTATACGATCTGGACGTCAATATATTGCCGAAAACCATGCCAGAGTTACTAAAAGATAAAGCGCTGACATGGTTTAGAAACAACAATAAACATTGGAAAGAGTGGCGTCTCTTTAAAGCTGATTTTCTCAAATTCTTCCTGCCCACACGTTTTTTCGAAAGCTTGGACGATGAAATTCGGAGACGCGTCCAAAATCCACAAGAGAAATTCAAGGATTATGTGATCTCGCTCCAGGATCTGATGCGACACGCTAGTTACACTGAGGAACAGAAGCTTGAGCGCATTTTCCGAAATAGTCTAACGGAATATCAATTCTACATTAAGCGAAAAGACTTTCTCAATCTATCAGAACTTACAACGTTGGCAGAAGATTATGAATGTCTTCAGCGTAAGGAACCAACACCTTCGAAAGCAACAGTAAAAAACACAGAGTTATAGATGCTGTAGTCGACCCTAACCATGCTTGTCGCCGCTGCGGACAACTTGGACACATGGAAAGAAATTGCAGAAACACAAAGCTCCTATTCTGCTGGACTTGTGGGCGGAAAGGATTACGTACAATAGATTGCTGTAAACAGGGAAACGCCAGATGGTCTCGCGAAACTCGGGGCGAACCGAGGCCACAAGAATCAACGCCTCCAGGTCTAGCTCCACAGGAGAATCCACAATAAATCTCCGAAAAGATCGCCTTACCCTTACTGTTTGCCTAGATGACGTATGGGTAGAGGCAACAATAGACACGGGAGCTAGTCGCAGTTTCATCAGCGGAAGTTTCACGGACGAGATTTGGACTCCCGACATCGACCTGGCCGTATCGACATCAGTCCGCTTGGCTAACGGGAAGATCCTTCACATCCGTAAATCTGTAATGGTTCCTATCGTCTTTGGAAATTCCAAATGCACAATCCAACTCCTGGTGTTACCAGACGCGATAGACGTCATCCTCGGCCTAGACTTTCTAAGAAAAGCCAAAATGCAAACAACCATTGCAGGACTCGCTATTACTCTCCAAGAAACCAACGAAGAGTCATCTCAAGCAGTATGCCCGGTAGTTCGAAGCAACGAGAATGAAAGCATCGAGGAATTTTTGCAACAAGAATTAGAACCCTTCAAGAACATGAATGGGACAACCACCCTTACAACTCACCAGATCATCATGAAAGACGAGAGGCCCATCAAACAGAGGTACTTCCCGAAAAATCCTGCCATGCAAGGGATAATCAACGAGCAAATTGACGAATTACTCAAAAATGGATGTATCGAACCCTCTCAGAGTCCGTACAGTGCACCTATCGTACTGGTACGTAAAAAGAACAACAAATGGCGGCTTTGCGTGGACTACCGTCAGCTCAACGCGAAATCAGTCCCTGATGCTTACCCACTGCCTCGCATACAACATATTCTGGATAAGCTGCGGAATGCCAAGGTTATCAGCACGATAGACCTCAAAAATGGCTACTGGCAAGTGCCCATGAGCGAAGCCAGCAAACAATACACTGCATTCACAGTCCCCGGTCGTGGCCTTTTCCAATGGCGGGTCATGCCGTTCGGACTATACTCAGCCCCAGGTACTTTCCAGCGTCTACTCGACCGTGTCATCGGACCAAAATTAGAGCCAATTGCGTTCGCTTATCTGGATGACATTGTAGTCACAGGCGAAACCATCGAAGAACACATGGAAAACCTTCGCGAAGTATTCAAACAACTGAAGGAAGCAAATCTTAAAATCAATCCAGATAAATGCGAATTTTTCAAAAAAGAGACACGTTATCTTGGTCACCTAATAACCGCCGATGGAATTCATACTGATCCGGAGAAAATAGCAGCCATCAAAGAACTACGGCCACCGACAACATTGCGAGAGCTACGACGATGTCTCGGTGTCACCTCTTGGTATCGTCGTTTCGTTCCAGAATTTTCCTCCGTCGTACAACCAATGACCGCCCTCCTAAAGAAACACACTCGTTGGTCATGGGGCGCAGAACAACAGAAAGCTTTTGAGGAATTGAAAAAACGACTAACTGAAGCACCGGTACTGGCATGCCCTGATTTCTCACAACGTTTTATCCTCCAGACAGACGCCAGCAATCATGGACTAGGCGCAGTATTGATACAAGAAATCGAAGGTCAAGAAAGGGTTATCGCCTACGCCAGTCGTCGTCTCACGAAAACAGAATCTAACTATTCTTGTACAGAGAAAGAATGCCTGGCTATCATCTGGGGCATCCGGAAAATGCGGCAATACCTAGAAGGATACCGATTTACGGTTATTACCGACCACCTGGCACTGAAATGGTTAAATTCCATCGAGAGTCCGTCCGGGCGAATAGCGAGATGGGCATTGGAGCTACAGCAATACCAATACGACATACAGTATCGCAAGAGAAAATTAAACGTAGTTGCTGACGCGCTGTCCCGTCAACCCAGAGACGTACTCGAACGAGCTGATGCCGCTACCACCGAAGATCCGAAATGCTCATGGATCGAAAGAAAGAAACAGGAAATACAGCAAGAACCACAAAAATACCCAGACTACCTAATCCAGAACAACCAACTTTATCGCCATATCCCTTCAAGAATCGGACAAGAAGGAGGTAGTCTATGGAAACTCTGCGTGCCGATTCATCAACGGAAAAGGGTGTTAAGTGAAAATCACGACAATGCAACAGCTGGTCACATGGGAATTTATAAGACAATTCAACGATTGGCACAGCGGTACTACTGGCCGGGGATGTTCCGAGACGCCAGCAAATACGTCCGAAATTGTACCTTATGTCAAAAATACAAGCCAGAACAGCGAAAGGCTGCCGGAGAAATGCTTTCACATATCGCCGACGAGCCGTTTTCCACAGTCTGCGTCGACTTCGTGGGACCACTACCAAGGTCAAAGCATGGCAATACGACTCTACTAGTGTTTATAGACAAATTCTCCAAATGGACGGAGGTTTTCCCAGCACGCGCCGCCACCAGTGACGTGGCCAAAAAGGGCTTCAAAGAACGAATTTTGTCGCGCTTCGGTGCGCCCAAAATATTATTTCAGACAATGGGACTCAATTCACCTCACGGGCTTTTCAGAAGTACTTGCAACAGTTAGGGGTAAAACAAATGTTTACGGCCCCATACAGCCCACACGAAAATGCAGCAGAAAGGGCGAACCGAACGATAAAAACAATGATCTCCCAGTTAACCCAAGAAAATCACCGACAATGGGATGAACAGCTTCCAGAGATTTGCCTAGCGATCAAGAGCAGCATTTCTGAAACAACCGGCTACAGCCCAGCATTCCTGATACAAGGAAGGGAGCTCAGACTCCCAGCAGCATTATATGACGAAGTAACCATCGGTACCGGAAATCTTCCAGAAAACCCTGAAAACAAAGCCAACAACCTCACAGAAATCTTCAAAGTGGTCCATCGCAACCTAGAAAAAGCATCTCAAACACAAGGCCGCCATTACAACCTGCGGCGACGTACTTGGAAACCCACAATTGGAGAAAAGGTTTTAGTAAAGGCACATCCACTTTCCAAAGCCATAGAAGGGTTTGCCGCAAAACTGGCTCCAAAATACGAGGGACCCTACCGTATAAAAAATTTCATTTCACCTGTAATAGTAGAAGTCCAAGAAGACGGCAGCTCCACCACCAAGAGAGCCCATTTAGGCGAATTAAAAAAATTTTTCGAATCCACCCCCGAAATTTCTACACCGGCCACCGAAAACTCGGATGGCTCACTCTCAAACCTCCAGTTACAAAATTAAGCACAAAAATTGAGTTTGTGTACTTTCAAAACCACCGGCGCAACATCTTAGCGATCAACCGCCCCACTAGTCAATCATTACCAGTTTGCGACGCGAAGTGAGCAGTCTTCCTTTGTTCGGCGAAGTAGGGAGAGAGTGCGACGGATTAAAGCATCCGCCACAACATTTTTTCTTTTCGCTTTAATTTTCCGTTAATTAACTAAATGAATTGTTTATTATTTTTCTTTGCTTTATTCTTTGATTTGATTGCTTATTATTCTTTGATTTATATTTTTCTTTTATACAATAAGAACATTTTTCAGTAATAATTTTTGTTATTAATTAAGAAATAATGAGTAAAGTACTTTCCTACTTATGTAAAATTATTATATAATACTTTTCTGTAAAAAGAAATAAGAATTAGATGATAAGAAGAAAAATGTCGAAAAACATTGTAAATATAGGCAGCTCTCATTACTCGTACAACTGCGAACAAGCTCAAGACGTCACGGTGTCATATGCTCGAACGCTCAAACAGAGTTCGAAGAGGTTCGATTGGCGCCGAACTTGCTCACAGGCGAACAAGAACAAGAAAAGCATTCAAATAGGCAAGCACACGCGATAGTACAGTCAGTTCCTCGCGGAGTCGCAGAAGATACACACGACGGAAGACAAAGGCATTTTGGTGAGTAGCTCCTATCTTTCCTCCTCCCGTGCTTGCTTGGTTGGGATTGTTCGAGAGAGGTGTTTGTCAGTGTCTAGGGAAGGTTTTACCTCCGGCTGCCAACCCCCTCTTAGACAATTCAACAGCGGCTGTTGTTGGCGTACGGACGGCATTCCCTCCTGTCAACTACCCCGCTGTCAACATTGTGAGAGAACCTTTCCCATCCCGTGCTTGCTTTTGTTGGGATTGTTCGAGAGAGGTGTTTGTCAGTGTCTAGGGAAGGTTTTACCTCCGGCTGCCAGCCCCCTCTTAGACAATTCAACGGCGGCTGTTGTTGGCGTACGGACGGCATTCCCTCCTGTCAACTACCCCGCTGTCAACATTGTGAGAGAACCTTTCCCATCCCGTGCTTGCTTTTGTTGGGATTGTTCGAGAGAGGTGTTTGTCAGTGTCTAGGGAAGGTTTTACCTCCGGCTGCCAGCCCCCTCTTAGACAATTCAACGGCGGCTGTTGTTGGCGTACGGACGGCATTCCCTCCTGTCAACTACCCCGCTGTCAACATTGTGAGAGAACCGTCCTCATCTCGTTGCTCCTCCAACATTATTTGCTACAAAACCAACGCTCACGCGCAAACTCACGGCCCAACTCACTGTTCACGGCCCAACTCACTGTTCACGGCCCAACGCACGTTTACCGCTCACGGCCTAGCCCACGATCGTCACGCTCACTGTTCAGGGCCTGACTCACTACTCACGGCCTGGCTCACGTTTGTCACGCTCACCGCTCACGGCCTCACTCACGCTCACGGCCTAGCTCACGCTCACGGCCTAGCTCACGCTCACGGCCTGGCTCACGTTCATCACGCTCACCGCTCACGGCCTAACTCACGCTCACGGCCTAGCTCACGTTCGTCTAGCTCACGCTCACGGCCTAGCTCACGTTCGTCACGCTCACGGCCTAACTCACGCTCACGGCCTGGCTCACGTTCATCACGCTCACGCTCACGGCCTAGCTCACGCTCACGGTCTGGCTCACGATTATCACGCTCACGCTCACGGCCTGGCTCACGTTTGTCACGCTCACCACTCACGGCCTCACTCACGCTCACGGCCTAGCTCACTGTTCACGGCCTGACTCACGCTCACGGCCCAACGCACGTTTACCGCTCACGGCCTAGCCCACGATCGTCACGCTCACTGTTCACGGCCTGACTCACTGCTCACGGCCTGGCTCACGTTTGTCACGCTCACCGCTCACGGCCTGGCTCACGTTTGTCACGCTCACCGCTCACGGCCTCACTCACGCTCACGGCCTAGCTCACGCTCACGGCCTGGCTCACGTTCATCGCGCTCACCGCTCACGGCCTAACTCACGTTCGCGGCCTAGCTCACGTTCGTCACGCTCACGGCCTAACTCACGTTCGTCACGCTCACGCTCACGGCCCAACTCACGTTTACCGCTCACGGCCTGACTCACGTTCGTCTAGCTCACGCTCACGGCCTAGCTCACGCTCACGGCCTGGCTCACGTTCATCACGCTCACGCTCACGGCCTGGCTCACGTTCATCACGCTCACGCTCACGGCCCAACTCACGTTTACCGCTCACGGCCTGGCTCACGCTCACGGCTTAGCTCACGTTCATCACGCTCACGGCCCAGCTCACGTTTACCGCTCACGGCCTAGCTCACGTTCGTCTCGCTCAGGATTCAACTCACGCTAGAACGATCACCAACCTCGCATGTATGACAATTTTAACAAAAGCTGCCAATATCTAAGAAATGAAATGAAATTAAATATTAAATAAGTTAAAAATTAAATAGAATAAAGAACCATTTATTGTTCCACTAAATAAATAAAATATTTCTGTGGACTGGACTCAGGTAACTCACTGAGTAATACCTCGGCTTGAAAGCAACGTTACATCAGGAAACCAATAATGAAGTAAGATTTAGCCAACACATTTCGTTATACCAAGGTGGCCTAATTTTTCATGGATGTTACGTATTACAGTGCACGCGCAGTAGTGTGAACACCGTAAAAGATTAACACCCCAAAATATGAACACTTTTTATTTTGCATTGACTACTCTAAAGAGTGAACAAGACTTGAAAGCTCTAAAAGATGAACAATATGAAACATACTTATATGAATGCTTACATATTGAAAATACATAAATACATGAAATTTTCGAATTTTTTAATTCGGGGAATTCCGTATTATTGCGAAATGTGCGTGTTTGGCTTAAAAATTACAAGTTCACGCGTGTTCAGGTCATACGAATTAATTCATACGCACTTAGTTCGGGCACGGGACGGTTTGGTTTTTGCTATGAGCTCCAAAAAAGTTTTTGTTATTAAAAGAAAAAGCGGAAAACAATTACTGATTCTTTTGAGTAGGTAGGTACACTACGCGTTTCATTCTTGTGAAATGAATACTTAAACATTTTTTAATAAATATATTAAAAAATTATATTTTTAATTTATAATTTAGCCGGTAATTACTGGTATTTGGTTATTTTTTAAATAAAATTTAATTTGGTTTCATAAATGTAAATTTCCATTTTTAAATGCATAATTAGGATAAAATGGGGATATGTTTTGCCTTAAATTTTGACATGCGCAAAAGTGAACAAATTCGCAACTGTGAACCCGCTTGGTTTTAATTAGTTCACACTACTGCGCGTGCACTGTATATTAATTTCCATTTCTTTGGGAACATATAGAAGTAGTTGATCGTTTTTGAACTTACGGTATACTAGTCCGTCATTTAGTACAAAACCTTCTACTTCCTTTTCTTCTAATTTGTTTCTTAATTGCATTATACTTTCATCTCTATTTTGGGTAATATGTAATTGTGTATCAATATCTTCGGGGTGTATAACAGACACGATTGGATTTCGACTCAGGGCATCAGCATGTCCCATTGATATGCTATTTCTATGTTGAATTGTATAATTGTAATTTTCTAATTCAAGAGCCCATCTTGCTATGCGTGCGTTAACACTTTTTTTGTTGAGGGTCATTGCTAGTGAATTGCAGTCAATAACAATATGAAATGAAATGCCTTCTAAATATGTCCGGAAGCGACGTAAAGGATAAATGATAGCTAAAGTTTCAAGTTCAAAGCTATGATATCGTGCTTCAGATTGTGTCGTCCGTTTTGAAAAGTATGCAATTGGGTGGAATTTTCCGTCCGTCTGTCGCTGTAATAGCACACTACTGAATCCGACAGAGCTGGCATCGCAATGTAGCTCAGTTTCTCGTTCAGGATTGTAAATACATAGTACGGGAGATTCGAGTAATTTAGCTTTCAAATCTTCAAAAGCGGTTAGACAGCTTGAATCGAAATTAAATTTACAGTTCTTCTTTATTAAATCTGAAAGTGGTTTTGCTATTCGCGAAAAGAAAGGAATGAATCTACGAAAATATGAAAACAATCCCAAGCGTTGCTGAACTTCTCTCTGGTTTGAGGGGAGAGGTAAATTTTTAATGGCTTTCAAATGCTTATCGTTTGGTCTTATACCATCCTTATTAACGAGATAACCAAGAAACTCGATTTCTAGATAACAAAATCGGCATTTACGAAAGCTTAACTCTAACCGATATTCAGCCAACCGCCGGAGAAGCCTTTGTAAAACTTCTAAATGTTGTTCAATTGTGCTAGACATAATAACTATATCGTCCATGTATACCACGATACTACCCTCGTGGAGAAACGATTGTAAAACATAATTAATGAAGCGTTGAAAAACTGCTGGGGCATTTTTTAATCCAAAAGGCATTCTAGTATATTCATATTGACCCATAGGGGTTACAAAAGCTGTGAACTTGGTAGATAGTTCTGAAACACGAATTTGATGAAAACCACAAGTCCAGTGAACTAAAATATTTCTTTCCTTCTAATCGTTATAAACAATCGTCAATAATTGGTAATGGGTAATTATCACGCTCAGTTATTTTATTGAGAGCTCGATAATCGACACATTTTCATGTTATACCTGATTTCTTCTTAACTAAAACTACTGGAGAAGCATAAGGAGAATCAGAAGGTCTAATTTTATTTTCGCGTAGCAAGTTTTGAATGATTATGTTTACGCGAAAGCTCAAATAATAACAAATCCTTTACTTGCTGCCAATTGTAATAGCGCTGAGCTTTTTTGAGATTCTACTCTTCGAAGTTGGCGCTCTTACAATTGGTAGACAAAAAGCTTCAAAAATAAAAATTCCGGGCGCTTCCGGTAGCATTGATCGAACTGACCAGACAGGCTCTTCCTTGCTGTTTTCCAAAAAAAAAAAACATAACAGGTGAATTACTGAATTAATAAAGCCGGTCTTTTGCGACCTTAATAATATTGAAACGTTAAAATACTATTTTCTTTAATTTCGGTGACACAAAATTGGGAATCCGATATACATAATTTTGGTCCTTCAAGCCGAAATTCGCCGGACTTTCACGGATTTTCCAATTCTCCAATTTGTTCATCATCATCAACGTAACAGAATCGACATTTACAATCAACGTATAGTACTGCGAAGTGTCACGTGGATAAAGCGAACAGAGATATTATAAAAGGTGCGTGTATACATTATTAAATATCTATAGGAGCGTTCAGGATAAATAAAAAAAAGAAAAAAAATATACATACATATATAAAAAAAAAAAAAAATCGTTTATCGTTTAACGTGCTTCTTATAAATATGCAATTTTATTCTTCGCCCGTAAACTAAATTCAAGATCAAGGTCAAATATCTGCTTTTTTTCAGATTTTCTCATTAACCCTTCTGCTTTTGCAATAATTTTCAAACACTAATTATTTAATAATTAATAATTGCTTCAAATAAATTAAAAAAAAAAAAAATTATTATAATGTCAGCGTTAGATAAATTTATTCGCGCTACAGATCTTGTAATTGAATTTGACGCTAACTTTAATGAGACGTTGTCAAAAGAGCATACATACAATTCGCTACAGATTTTGAAAGAGGAATTGCAAGAAACGTGGAAAACTACCAAACAAGCATATTCTGTTTGTTTAGATTATTTAGAATTCGAAGACAGCGAAACGACTGCGAAAGATGTCGAGGTTGTAAAATCCAAATATGCGATGACTCTTCGAGCATATGTATTATGCTCCTCTCGAATAACCGATTGTATGCAAATCGGTTGGGAGGAAGTGCAGTTCCTGCACAAGTCTCGTCATATTCTGGACATGCCTCTAGTGATTCAATGATTAGTAGTAAATAATACTGAGGTATTTAACGGCGATTATTTATCATGGCCTACTTTCCGCGATCTATTTTCTGCAATATACATTAGGAATTCTCGATTGAGTAATGTTGAAAAATTGTATCATCTTCTTAAAAAGACTAGTGGTGATGCTCGCGAAATAGTTAGCAAATCTCCTCTAACTAACGAAGGATTTGATTTAGCATGGAATAATCTCAAAGAAGCGTATGAAAACAAACGCATACTAGTTTACAGTCAATTGAAATTACTCTTTTCGATTTACCTTTCGTTCGGGTTGAAAACGCAACTTCCTTGAAAGAATTGCAACGGGGAATAAACAATTGTCTGTCGGCTTTGCAAGTATATGATATTGATACATCAAAATGGGATCCTTTGCTCATTTTCTTTTGTTCGCAAAGATTGCCTGAAGCTACTCTACATTTATGGGAACAGAGTCTTCCAGATAAATCTGCTTTGCCCAGTTGGAAAAATTTAGATGCTTTTCTCACTGAACGTTTTCACGCTCTAGAGTCGATAGGAGATATAAAAGGTAAAAGCACAAGCTCTCAGTCAAGAAAACCTTACAATCAACACTCGACCTCAAATTTTTAAAAACTTAACTCGTATCATACTAAAGTCTCCACTGTAAATTTTTACACCTTGTGTCCTAAGCAACAACATCCGTTGAGAAGTTGTCAAAAGTTCCTTAATCTCTCAATTTCCAATCGTTTTGCGACCGTTAAAAAGTTGAAATGCTGCGTTAACTGCTTAACGAAAAGTCACTTGGTTAAGGAGTGTAAAAGCACTTTTAATTGTTTAAAATGCAATAGTCGACATCATACATTATTGCATAGGGAAACTACTCCTAGCGATGCTGAACCTTCAACCGCTCCTACGGAGCCAAATTCTTCACAAGTTTTTCATATCAACATGCAATCTTCTGCTAATTCATCGGATATGAACTTGAACGTCTCTTCGGACCGTGAAACCATACTGTTGGGAACAGTAATGGTGCGTATCTGTCACTTAGGTGAAAGCTTTTCGGCACGTGCACTCATTAATCCAGCTTCCCAAGCCTCGTTCATTTCTGAACAAATAAGAAACTTTTAAAATTACCTACCAAGCCATGTCAAGCTACCATTTCAGGCTTATCCCAACAAGTTTCTGCTAAACCTACGCAGCTCTGTTCATTTGTTTTAAGATCACCGATCAATTCAAACTTTCAAGTAGAGGCTACAGCGCTAGTGCTTCCTCACATTACTGATTGCTTACCAACGTCTTCCTTTAACTTGTCAACAAATCACCGATTGCCTAACATATCGTTAGCAGACACTAACTTCTCGAAAAGTGCTCCTGTCGATCTTCTCATAGGAGGAGATCTGTACTCTTTTATTATGCTTGATGGTGTTCTGCGTAACTTCCTCGGCGTCCTTATTGCGCAAGAAACCGTGTTTGGATGGATCCTTACAGGATCACTTCCCATCAAACATGTGTCTTGTTTCACAACTGCTGTTTCATTCTTCGATGAAACTCAATTCGATCAGCAACTTCAACGCTTCTGGGAGCTTGAAGAAATGCCTAAGAAAAAACTTAGCACACAAGCTGACAAGTTTTGCGAAACCTTATATTCCACTACACTCGTCGAAACGAACAAGCCAGGTACATAGTCTCGCTTCCTTTCAAAGAAGCATTTCCATCCGAAACTAAATTAGGATCATCACGTTTTATAGCATGCAGACAGTTCTATCGAAATGAAGCATCCCTTCTAAAAAATCCTGAATTAAAGAAAGCATATGCGGATGTCATCCAAGAATATAGTATTCTTGATCATATGGAAAAAGTACATGCACCAACAAATGAAAATGTTGCTGCTTCTCACTGTTATCTTCCGCACCTTCCTGTTATAAGACCTGAGAGTCAATCTACCAAACTTCGTGTAGTTTTTACTCATCAAATGCTACATCAAACTGTAAGTTTGAACGATGTTCTGCACATAGGTCCATCACTGCAACTAGATCTTACCTTCCTCATTATTCGATGGAGGTTATATCAAATAGTATTTAGCAGTGACCTCGAGAAAATGTATCGACAAATTCTCATTGAACCCTCCCACAGACCTTTTCAACGAATTGTCTATCGAGATTCATTAGACACAGAACTTAGCGATTATCAGCTTAAAACTGTAACCTTCGGAGTGAATTGCGCTCCATAGCTTGCAATTCGAACACTTTTGAAACTTGCAAACGAAGTCTCAAATTCTCATCCTCTAGCTGCAAATATATTGAAAACCTGCATGTATGTAGATGATGTGTTAGCTGGATTTCACGATATTTCTTCTGCTATTCAAGCCCGCAATGAGCTAATAGAAGCTCTGGGATCCGCTGGGTTTACTCTCACGGAATGGACAGCAAATAGAAAAGAAATTCTTAGAGAATTACCCGAGACTCATCTTTTGGATAAAGAGTTTTTAATGTTTGAGGACTCTAGTAACCTTAAAGCTCTAGGAATCCGGTGGAATGCTCGCACAGACCAGTTCTATTTTAGTGCCGAGCCTATTAATAATAAACCATTTTTTACGAAACGAGAGGTTTTGTCCGCTATCGCTAAACTTTTCGATCCTGCTGGTTGGTTAGCTCCAATAATTGTTCTCGCAAAAATCATTATGCAGCAAGTCTGGTTGGATAAAACTCAATGGGATGACATTCTCGTTCCAAATACGCTTTTAAAGTGGAGAAATTTTGTGGAAAATTACCGTCTTATTAATACTATCCGAATTGCTCGATGGGTTAATTTCTGTTACAATGATTTTGTACAAATCCATGCTTTTTCTGACGCATCAGAAAAGGCTTACGCTGGTGTAATCTATATTCGTGTTGAAAATAATTTCAGGATATCTACAACTTTACTTCTGGCCAAAACAAAAGTATCTCCAGTAAAAACAGTTTCTCTCCCTCGTTTAGAACTTTGTGGTGCGTTTTTAATATCCGAAATGCTTGATTCTCTATTACCAGAACTTCATATTAAGGTTCATGAAACCTATTGTTGAACAGATTCAAAGATTGTCCTTGCTTGGTTACAGAAATCACCCTGCGCATGGACTACATTTGTAGCGAATCGTGTCTCAAAAATTCAAGAGAAAATAGGAAGTCAAAACTGGTATCACGTTGACTCCCATGATAATCCCGCTGATATAGGAAGTCGCGGAGTATATCCACAGGAATTAAATCACAATGAACTGTGGTGGCATGATCCAGAATGGCTTCAGCGTTCCAAAACTCAGTGGCCGTGTTCCCTATTCAATTTTCCTGACGTAATTCCAGAAGCAAAATTATGTGGCGCACATGCGGCCCTTCTCCAACGTCCAGAGGATATTTTATCGAGGTTTTCCTCGTTTACAAGGGCACTGCGTGTATTATCTTACATTTTGCGCTTCTTTCATTCAACTTTCAAAAAGAAAAAAGAATGCGTTTACAATTCTAAAGCACTTTCATCTCAAGAAATTGCGGATACTAAAATTCGTGTCATTTGGCTATGTCAGAAGGAAAACTTCTCAGAAGAGTATAAAAAACTTTCATTTAAACTTCCGATTTCAAACAAAAGTAGCATTCTAAACTTGAACCCATATTTAGATAACAATGGTATTATGAGAGTCAACGGTCGATTAGTAAATGCACCTGATTTAATGTTTGAAGAAAAATACCCAATCATATTACCTTATAATTGCGCATTGTCAAAATTAATTGTTCAATTTATACATTCTATTACCCTTCATGGAGGTAACCAATTAATGCTTCGTACACTGAGACTAAAATATTGGATTGTGAAGGCTAAAAATCTTGTAAAGACTGTTATTCACAATTGTAAAACTTGTATTGTGTACAGGAAGAAACAACATCAACAAATAATGGCTGCATTACCTATTGAGCGCAGCACACTATCTAGGCCATTCAACGTTACGGGAGTCGATTTTTGTGGTCCGTTCGAAATAAAAAACTATACAGGTAGAGCCTGCTTAATCACTAAGGGATATGTCTGCATCTTTATATGTTTCTCGGTTAAAGCCATACATTTAGAGGCTACTAGTGACCTTTCAACAACTACCTTTATTGCAGCATTCCATCGTTTCGTGTCTAGAAGAGGTTGTCCACAAAAAGTATATTTTGATAACGGAACTAACTTCGTAGGCGCATCAAAAGCTCTTCAAAAAGACTTCATAACCTTTCTCAACTCAATTAAAGAAAAAGTCAAGGATCAATATAGTCATCAAAATATTTCTTGGAATTTTATTCCTGCCGGCGCTCCACATATGGGCGGCTTATGGGACGCTGGGGTAAAGAGTTTCAAACAACATTTTCGAAAAATAGCAGGCTCTCATAGATATACCTTCGAAGAAATTTCAACTTTGATCTGTAGAATAGAAGCATGTCTTAATTCACGGCCGCTCAGCCCCTTGTCCAATAATCCAACAGATAGTACTGCTCTTACTCCAGGCCATTTCCTAATTGGAGGACCAATTTTGGCCCTTAGGCTCGACAGGGGTGAGTCTAACATTGCTGAGTCGTCTTTGTCACTTGTAAACCGATGGCAAAAGCTTAAAGTTCTAAGTCAAAAGCTGTCCATGCGGTGGAAGGAGGAATATTTAAAAGAACTCCACAAGCGATATAAGTGGAAAAATCCACAAAGAGATATAGAACTGAATGATTTAGTTATTGTCAAGCAGGAAAACCTTCCACCGACTGAATGGCGCCTCGGTAGAGTTATGAAAGTTTACAAGGGACAAGACGGTCGTGTAAGAGTCGCGGATTTACATACTCAGAAAGGTACTATTACGCGCCCTTTCGTCAAATTAGTCATCCTTCCTAATTAATTGCTGCCCTCAACTAATTCGTTTTCAGGTTCATCATGGAAATATCTTCACAATCATCACGCGCTTCACAATCACTTCCAAAGGCCGTTGTGTAGAGTTTGTTCGAAAAATCATCCTCTACGATTCTGCAAAAAATTTCTTTTAATGAACCACGAAAAACGCCTTCGTGCCACAATCCTCTTTCGCTATTGTTCCAGGTGCTTGGCATTTAGCCACAGCCAAAAAGACTACAAAAGTCAAAAATTCTGCGCACACTGTGGGGAAAAGCACCACAGCCTGCTGCATTCTAGATCAGACACGGCCTCTCCAAAAAAATCTAAGAAATTTCAACACGTCACGTACCAGGTTAATCAGTTTGTGACATTGATACCAACCGGCGTAATAAAAGTCATGTTCGATACCCACTTTTACCTAGCACGCGCACTATTCGATCCATGTTCCGAAACCAGCAAAGTTTGCAGGCGCTTATTAAGTAGCCTAAAAATCCGTACTTTTCCACTTGGGGAACTAGAATTTTGTACCATTAACTTGTGCTCGGGATATGACTCAACCGTGCGTCTAACCTGCACCGCAAAAGTCGTTTCGCTGACTGATTTAAAAACGCCAACTCAGCATGCTGACGAAGTCATCAAAGGAAAGTTCACTAACTTACAGCTAGCTGATCCGACTTTTTATACATCGTCTGCAGTCTCCATTATATTAGGAGCCGATGTCTATCCTAAAATTATGCGACCAGAAATTATAAAAACATCGGGATTACCTTTAGCTCAAAATACTATTTTTCGTTGGGTCCTTTCTGGCCCATGTGTCCTTTAAGACAACATGTGATCCTTAATGATGGAACTAAAAAAAAAACAACCTTTTCTTATTTTGCTTTCATACTATATTAAATGCTATGTATTTCACTATGTATATTTTTAGGGTTGGTAACGAAATCCCGAAAGACAAAATCCCGAACGACAAAAACGACAAAATCCTCACGGTCATGTGAAGTTTTTTGCATACAGGTTTTTCCGCGTATTGGCAGCCTTCGGCTGCGGCAGGAATCAATACCCTCAATCAGCAGAATCCTTACGGTCATGTGAAGTTTTTTGGATCAGGGATCGTAACCCTCAATCAGCAGAATTCTCACGGTCATGTGAAGTTTTTTGCATACAGGTTTTTTTGCGTATTGGCGGCCTTCGGCCGCAGCAGGGATCATAACCCTCAATCAGCAGAATCCTCACGGTCATGTGAAGTTTTTTGCATACAGGTTTTTCCGCGTATTGGCAGCCTTCGGCTGCGGCAGGAATCAATACCCTCAATCAGCAGAATCCTTACGGTCATGTGAAGTTTTTTGGATCAGGGATCGTAACCCTCAATCAGCAGAATTCTCACGGTCATGTGAAGTTTTTTGCATACAGGTTTTTTTGCGTATTGGCGGCCTTCGGCCGCAGCAGGGATCATAACCCTCAATCAGCAGAATCCTCACGGTCATGTGAAGTTTTTTGCATACAGGTTTTTTTGCGTATTGGCGGCCTTCGGCCGCAGCAGGGATCATAACCCTCAATCAGCAGAATCCTCACGGTCATGTGAAGTTTTTTGCATATTGTAGATTATAACCTTCACACAACAGAATTTTCTCGATATTACAACTTTGCTTTTCTGCCATTGTAAAAAAAAGGCAAGTAGGCGCGTACTTCGAATTGGAAAAAATTGTGACTTAAATGTCATTTCTTTATTAATTAAAAATTTTATTTCGTGATTTTCGGGATTTATCATTTCGGTATTAAAAATTTTTCGGGATTTTGTCGTTTCGGGATTTTGTCGCATCGGGATTTTGTCGTTTCGGGATTTTAAAATTTTTCGGGATTTTGTCGTTTCGGGATTTTGTAATTCGGGATTTTGACTGTCTCCCATATTTTTATCATAACCGAAACGCTCCTGCGGATATTAAATGTATACCGCACGCCCTAATTTTAAAAATCTTCTGAATTTAATTAAACGTACACATCTAACGTAACATTTGTATTTTGATGTAATGTGAATTTAGTATTATAAAAAATGAATTCTTTTCCTATTTTGCTGCACGAATACAGCAAGGGGGGCGGCAATGTTTACGCGAAAGCTCAAATAATAACAAATCCTTTACTTGCTGCCAATTGTAATAGCGCTGAGCTTTTTTGAGATTCTACTCTTCGAAGTTGGCGCTCTTACAATTGGTAGACAAAAAGCTTCAAAAATAAAAATTCCGGGCGCTTCCGGTAGCATTGATCGAACTGACCTGACAGGCTCCTCCTTGCTGTTTTCCAAAAAAAAAAACATAGGTGAATTACTGAATTAATAAATCCGGTCCTTTGCGACCTTAATAATATTGAAACGTTAAAATACTATTTTCTTTAATTTCGGTGACACAAAATTGGGAATCCGATATACAGATTACGTCAAGGTTTTGTTTATCGCGATATGATAACCTTCGTGGACTAAACTGAATGGGATTGTCGGAGGAAAGACGGATCTTCATCTCATAATTGTGTTCAATAGGAGGAATATTTTCTAAATCGAAATAATTATCGTGTAAGATATTATGCATCCTCGTAGTTTGGTTCGCAGTTAGATCACCAGAAATATCAACGTCAGAATTTGACAAATCATATCCTATATCTATGGCGAAAATATCTGGGATAGAATCAGTAATATCTATTGAATTTTTATCTTTAATCGGAATGCTGTATTCGGTATTTTTGTTTTGTTCTAAATCTTCTCTATAATTGATACTTTTGTGTTGTACCATATCGAATACACAGCTTAATTGGGAATTATTTATTTTTATTTCATCATTTTTACAGTTTAGCTGAATATTAGGAGTAGGCGAAGGCAGCAGAGGGAAAATACTAAGTTTGATAATAAAAAGTTTAAAGAAGTCTCTACCTAGAAGGAGAGGTGTAGGAAGCAAGTAATCTTCGACAATAACAAAAGTAATGGGTTTTGTAATGCCTAGAAATTCAATGATGACAACAAGTCCATAAGTATTTAATTGGAAATTTCCGATGCCTTTAAACCCAGAAGAGCAATTTGTGTCGCTAATTAGGTAGCTCGGAGTTATTGAGCGTTGGGCGAAGCTAGCCGGACTGCCGGTATCAAATAAAGATAAGAATTCGTTAAATCTAGTGTGCTCAAAAGATTCACTTAGGAAGCTGACACTCACCCTATTTAATTCTGAAAATCCATTATGAAATGAAGAAGAAGAGATGTTTCCTTCGTTGACTTGTTGTGGGTTTAGGTATTCGGTTTCGCTTAATAGGGCTACAGGTGCATTTGGTGAAAATGTTGACTCTGGACAATCTTTCAAGGTGTGTTGAATGGATCCACATCGGAAACAAGATCCCTTTTGACGCTTTGGTTTCGGGCAAGTTGAAGATAAATGACCCCATCCTAAGCAATTAAAACACTGTATTGTTTTGGGGTCCTTTGGGTTAGTTTTGACTGTGGAATCTGATCTTAGAGGTGGAACATTCGTTGGTCGATGAGTTGTCATTTCACGCATTTGGATATATCGCCTAGATAATACTTTGAGTTCGTCGATCGTTGTAGCAGGGTAGAGGAGAGCTATGTTTGGCGAACGATTATTTAGTCCATTAATTATAAATTGTATAACTTGATTCTCAGCTATATTCGCTCGTGAAGCTATATTCTTATAGCTTTTTTTATGCTATGTTTTATGTTTTATATTCTTATGCTTAATAAGTTCTATATTTTCCATAAGTACTGAATAATCCCACTTCTGATGTTATAATATGTGTAGTTAAATTTTTCTTTTTTATATTTCTAATTTTTTTACAATATTTCAAAAGATGAATCGATTTCAATTCAATTCAATTCAATTCTAAAACCGATATTTCAAACGATCATAATAAAATTGCCTACTACAACATGCATATTTTTGCAGTACTGGAACTTCTAAACCAGAGGAGAAGAGAGTTGCTTAAAATTGATATTAATTGAAGTTTATAAGTATTATAAAATAATATTTTGATCTTTCTTTGTTCAGTTTGTATTGGTATCGTATTCTTTCCGTAAGATTTTAGAAATATATTTCAATATTTTACTTTAGATTCGTGGATAATTTTCGTATGCAAAAGCCAGCTTTTTTAAAATTTTTAGATGAAGTAGCACCTCATATGAAAATTGAGACGAAATCGGCGGCAATTCAGCCCATCTTGAAATTAGCCGGTTTTACGTTTTCTGGCAATCGGAAGAAGATGTGTCGGAAACGAGCACATTGCAACTATGTCGCAAGGGCGAGTGTCCAAGAACGTTTTGGGGTGCTTGGATATCTTTGCAAATTTTGTGTGTCCCAAGTGGATAACCTTCGAGATGTCCGAGGACGAAGAATCTGAGATGAAACAAAAATATTATGCAAAATATGGAATGCCTGGTGTTATTGGCAGTGTGGATGGCACTTCTTCGTATGGAAAATGAGTTCGGATGAACAACATTTAAAAACAAAACACAATGCCGGAAATAATTTAATTTTAATTCTTCTCACTTATGATTAAAATTTTAGGAGATTCCGGTTAACAGCTCTTGCTATATTTAATGACACCGTACCGTGAACCCCAACACCGCCATGAGGCAGAGAACAACGCGAAGCTCTGCAGTGCGCGAAACCTCATAGAGCGCTGTTTTGGTGTTTTAAAAAATCGGTTCAGGTGCATAATTGGCGAAAGAGGTCTGCATTATTCTCCCGAAATGACAACTAAAATTACAAATGCATGTTGTGCTATCCACAACTTCTGCATTTTTAACAAAAATGATTGGGAATTGGAAGATCACGTCGAAATCGTAGACTCAAATTTAAGCGTAGAGGTGCCAACAAGCTCCGCAAGAGTAGTAAGGGATGAATAAGCCATTAGTATGGTATGAAAGGTGCTCCCAAAAAACGGTTCTTTCTAGAACCACAAATCGAAACACTGAGATAAAAATTTTATAACAAACAGAGGAAATTATTTTTACGAGTATATATACATATAATATTTATGCATATAATATGATGCATATATATAATAATACATATACACATAAAAAATCCACATACACCAAACTCTGGGTTATATCACCCCAATTAATGCATGGCCAATTCATATAACCGAAAAATTCATATAACCGATACCATGTAAAATCGAGAACAATTAATTAGTTTTTTATTACTAATAAAGGTAACTTTTTTATTGAGCATAGCTCGTATGCTCGTAGTAAAAACGTTAAATACTAAAACATACATACATATTTGGATGTCATTACTTCGAAAAATAGTCGATAATTTATTCGTTGCTGTGTGTTTTTTAATAATGAGATGATTAAAAAACACTTTCCCGCATTTTCCTCAACTCCATTATTTCTTCGTATGGGAAAGAGAGGAAAAGTTTTACAGTTATCTAACCGTGCATACATATTTTAACGAAATTTTCGAGTTGATATAGTAGAATATTAGTTCATATACCAGTCTTAGAGTAATTAATAGAAACTTGTGGGAGTTCATATGTATATTTGGGTAATTGATATAAACGGGGGTATATATAACCGAGAGTTTGGTGTACATATAATATAATAAAATACATATTTCATATTCTCTGCAGAAAAAAGTGAAGTAGTGCACGTAAAAAATAGTTCTGGAACTAGAGAAATTTGAGTTTTTCATCATAGGTACTTTTTATTTATCTATAAATATGTTTACCAATCCACCTATTTACTCCTATATTTATCTATCTATATACACATATATCTAACTAATAATTTACTTTTACTGTCAGACTCACCGAAACGATCCTGAAAAGTTATTTAGAAAGGCGCTGCACTGTTTCACTGATGAAGAAACAGTTTGTAAACGAAACGAAAATGAAATCTTAATGAAATGAAATTTTAATGAAATTAAATGTAAATTAAATGTTATTGAAATAAAATGTAAATGAATTGAAATGAATTGAAATAAAATGTAAATAAAATTTTAATGAATTGAACGGAATGTGTTCAGGAAATTTATAAAGGTTATAGAGATTAGTGAAAATTCCTAAAAAATTACCGAAACGGTACTTCACTAGTAACAAAATGTTTAAAGGTGCAATAGTTATTTTTTAAATTTTTGGGCACTAGTTCGGTCACTATAAGAAGACTATTTTAGCAACTAGTTCAAAGGCAATGCAGTAAGGGGTAATTTGCACCATTCGATGATATCTATGTACATATATTAAAAATTTTCCAGTTCTATACACGTAAAGTAAATTGACGTGGAACTAGTAGTGGTCCGCAGGAACTAGTGAAATCAATAGTTCTATACTAGTTATTTTTTCCTGCAGGATTTATAATTCTTTACTATGTATTTATTAATTTTTACTAATGTTTTTAAAAATTACATTTATTAAAAAAACGCACGCGTTTTATTTTCCGTGCTCGACGGCGCAATGTTGACTGGAGATACCGAAGGACTAGAGTCAGGGTATGGAGGGACACTAGCTGCAGATACCAAAACACTGGAGACAGCAGATGGAGGGACACTAGCTGCATCTGGAGCAGAATTAAGAAAATTTACATACTTGTCCGTCTCCTCTTACTGAGTTAAAATAATTATTTTATTTTCCAATTTTGAAATAGATGAATTATTTTTTATTATTTATTTATAAATTAAACGCCAACTTTTTGCAAGTAGGTGCAAATGTCCTTGGTTTAAAAGTTATGTTATATATTGTCATTAAGGCATTTAATTTAACATACTTTAACAGTAAATTATATTAAATGGGCTATAACTTTTAAATCAAGGAAGTTACAAAAGTTAAATTCAATCAAAAGCTTACCTGCTTCGGTAGATCTCTCTTGTTGAGAATTGATACCGAAATCAGCTCCTTTAGGAAGAGCAGACGAGCATGTGTTTATTGTTTTAACAATTTCCCGCTCGTGCGAGGTCAGGTTCACGCAGCAGAAAGGTCCGCCACCTATCTTTTTTAGTTCGGATGCATTGTCAGTCAGTCAGGTTTAGAATCCCTCGAATTCTTTTCCACTGATGCTCACTTGTTGGTCGGGTAGAACTGAACACAGAAACACCTTACGCCAGCTTGGGATTCGAATTCATCTAAACTGTCTATTTGAAGTAAGTCTAACAAAAAATAAAAATTTTCCTTTTTTGAAATTCTAAACTTTACTTATCTCATTTTAATCGAAAACATGAAATAAAAACAATTTTCACCTACCTCTTTTTATTAGCATCCATCAAAATGTGAAAATAATTTGTTTCTTTACAAACAATTGAATTTTTGTTAAAATTTGTATTTCCAAATTTAAAAAAAAAACTTATTTTAATGGAAAAGAAGTTTTAGAAACGACAGCTTTGACTATGTCGTTCAGTAGCAAATGATATCGCTTATTAAACGAAAGAAAACTGGTGCAAAATCGCTCTCATCGAACGACAACTCGTAAGAAATATTGGAAATGTTGTTGTGCAATTAGTCGATCTCTTTGTTCGTTTACTGAAAATGCAAAAATGTTGATCGCACGAAAAAAAAAGTAGAATCGACAAGAATCACTTCGTTCTTGTATTGAAAATCTTGCACTTCATTTTGCACCATTAAAAAGCGTGTGTTGCTTCCGACCACAAATTCCTCCAATGGCCTTCAACGATTTTTTCTCAGCCAGTTGTGTGCCGACTACGACGTGTTGTGTGCGGGATTTCGTCTGGAACGTTGGACCCCCACTGATCCGTCTCGGGTTTTCTTTAGTACAAACAGGACATTTCGGAGTAATAGAATCGAGCAGCCCACATTTATAACAAAAGATGCTGCGTTTCAGCGACTGACAGTCCATGTCGACATGACCTGGCTCCCTAAAATTCCAGCAAACCAGTTGCCCTTCCTGCTGTTTACTACTTTTATAAGCTGGCACTTGTATTGCCACTTTTTTACTTCCAGGAATTCTAGATCACCATTCACAAAGTGGTGGTTTGTATTTTCAAATAATACTCCGTTGATGTGTTTGGTTGTTGTTTATAAGACGGAACTCACACTCAGAGGATATGCTATTCGAGCTATGTTTTCGCGGAGATTTCCTTTTAAAATTTTTATGATTCCTCTGTCCGCAATTGGAGTTGACAACCTGGATCTAAGTTTCCAGACTGCTTGAAAGTATGTGTCTATGGATTCACCGCTTTGCTGCTTTCTCTCAAGCAAATCACAAACAGTTTCATAATCGGTGCGCGAGGAACGATACTGACGAAGCAACGCCTGGCGTAAAGTTACCTAATCTGACACACAATTTTACTTGATATATGTACAACCAATACTTACTCTCTTATTTGTAAGCTTTGACTGAGTTATAGTCTGGCGGCGGTTGGCCTACAGTTTTGCAATTATGCCCATCAATCCTTGGTGGTAACGGAGGTCTGTTGGAGATCTGTTTGGACGTGAGGTTGCACCATGGACAAAATTTGGTATTCTCACATTTTCATATCGATTATTGTTGTTTGCTCCCAACCCCTGTCGGTACGTGAGAGGTGGGAATTGATACGTAGCATTATTAAAATCTAATTCTTGTCTATACAGTGGAGGTGGAACTTGAAATCCATGCCATTTCCTGACACATTCGCATTTACAGTCCTAGGAACATTACTCGACACAACTCGTGGGGCCCTATCGGCCAGCATTAACTGTCTCATTTCCTCAACTACTGTTGAGATTTCATCCGTGATATCCTTCTTAATTTTTATACCCTACACCCGAAGGGATAAGGGTATATTCACTTTGTGCTTCCGTTTGTAACGCATTAAAGGAGGCGTGGCAGGTATAGAAAAGTATATATATTCTGGCTCAGAATCACCTCCTGAGTCGATTTAGCCCTGTCCGTCCGTCTGTCCGTCTGTCTGTCTGTCTGTCTGTCTGTAGAAATCACGATTACGAGAGAACGAATAGAGCTAACGCCATAAAATTCGGTACGAATATTCTTTGTCACCATAGGCTGTTTGGTATTGAAAATGGAGAAAATCGGTCCAGTGCCACGCCTACTTTTTATAGGAAATATGAATTTTCCCTTGCTTCTAGCTCAATTTTTTAGCTTGTAGAGCGAGTTTAAAGCTAAAATTTCATTCCCGAGTCCATGGTGTCAAACTTAAATACACTCCAAAAAATGGGCGTGATCCGCCCACTGGTGACAAAAATCACGGTAAGAGAAGAACAAATATAGTCTTGAGATTTGCCACGATTCTTGTATTCTCTTCCCCTAAAATATTCTTAAAAAATAATAATAAAATAAAAAGTTATCTCACATAAAATGGGCGTGACACGCCCACCGGTATACCATACCATATAATGAGGTGTGTGTTGAAAAAAACGGTGCTGTAAAAATGAGTTACTATATCAAAATTTACTATATGTAAATTAAATTAAAGTGGGCGTCACCCGACTACTTTTTATCGTCACTTCGAAAGATACGGGTGTAGGGTATATGAGGTTCGGCCAGGCCGAAGTTAACACTCTTACTTGTTTAAAATACATAATTACTCCACCAGTTTTGGACGAATTTGATAATGTAATATAGTGGTCGTATTGCTTTATTTCAATCTCACTTTCTTTAATGTCCTTATTCAGGTGAGTTTCAGATAGAATTATGAAATCTGGTTAAAATTTATTCAAATTAGTGAGATCAGAATTAACAAAACATTTCCAAAAAAGTGGGATTGTTAACAAAATGAAAAAATTTATTAATATACGCTATACGAATGTACGAATGATACATTAAATAATTTTTATACTTTATATTAAATTACTTTATCCCGATTACGGGAGAACAAATGAAGGTATCGGTATGACTTTTTGATATTCGTTTAGCTTTCCGACAGGGTTGGATAATGATGAGTGTTGGAACGAATTTCCGTCATCCCTTGTCAATTTTGGTTTGGAGACAAACCGGTTCGAAACGGGAAACGTTCTCATGAAAACGAAAAAAGACACTGAAGATGGCACATCGCCAAAAACCGGTTTGTCTCCAAACCAAAATTGACAAGGGATGACGGAAATTCGTTCCAACCCTCATCAGTATCGGTATGAGATTTGGCACGAATATTCTCTGTCAATATAGGCTATTTGGTATTGAAAATGAATATAATCTGAGCGGCTCCATGCCTTCCTTTTATAGCAAATACGAATTTTTTCGTGCTTATATTACGATCGTCATATAATCCGGACTGTAAGCTGCGAAATTCAGCTCTCAAATCAGTTGCAATAATATGTACCTAATAAGTAGGATTCTAGGCTGATTCATCGCAAGCAATTCATCGCGAGCAATTCATCGCAACAGCAATTCATCGCAACAGCAATTCATCCCAAGACAAATTCCTCGCACAGCAATTCATCGCAAAAAAATTTATCGCGAGCCGAAGCAGCAAAATTTATTTTGAAAATCGCGCGATTTTAAAAATAAATTTTTCTGCTTCGGCTCGCGATAAATTTTTTTGCGATAAATTGTTGTTGCAATGAATGGTGTTTCAGATGGCAATAACATAAAACTTAATTGTTAAATTGTATCCAATATACAATTGTTGCAATTATATCCCAAATAATTTGAGAAAATTGTTGAAGAAACTGCAAAAATTAGTTTTTAAAATTTTTAAAATTTGTGGCTAACTTATAATAATTACATAATTTTCTGTGGAGAATTATCAAACATTTCTCAAAATTTCCTTGTGATTAGTTGCTAATACGATGAATTGCTGTTGCGATGAATTGCTGCGCGATGAATTGCTTTGCGAGGAATTTGTCTTGCGATGAATTGCTTGCGATGAATTGCTGTTGCGATGAATTGCTGCGTGATGAATTGCTTTGCGAGGAATTTGTCTTGCGATGAATTGCTTGCGATGAATTGCTTGCGATTAATTGCTCGCGATGAATTGCTTGCGATGAATCAGCCGGGTACCAAAAAGTAGTACACGCCGGGTTATCCATTATTAACTGGGCACCCTGTATAAAACGTTTTTAAAACGATACGAATTTATGAAAGTACGTATACGTTGTTACTAAAAGCCTTTTCGCGCTGAAGTGTCAAAAGACAATCAGCCTGGTTCTGCATTCCGATTCATACGGAATCGGATATGATTTCGATCACTTTTTTCTCGAAGGTATTCTGTATTCCGATTCCGATATTCGAATCCGATGTTTGCGTATTTGTCGGAATTGAGGTGTTCTGCATTTCGATTTATTGGAAGTAATTTTCTGTCGGAAGTAATCCGACCAACTTTTTGTTGATGAATTTGAATTTGATTGTAAAAAATTTGAAATTTTTTAATTAGAGTTAATTAGAGTTAGAGAGAAAAAGAGTTAGCGGAGAAACTCAATATTTTTGGTCCACCAATGAAAAAAGTGCCGAGAGGAAACTGTTATCATTTAATTTTTACCACGAATGATAATTAATCATAGACATGCTGGGAAATGCAAAATCAGAAAAACGTATTTCTGGAGAATACAAAGCGCTCCAGGGAATACTAGGTGCAACAATAATTAGCCACCAATCTAAAAAAGGTTAAAAAAATAATCAAATTTCTATTATATGACCATGTGTGCGTTGGTGGGAATCGAACCCACATCCTCAACGTGCTCGGCGAGTACTTGCTCTACTACGCTAATGAGAGCCACAATTCTTATTTTCAATTTTCAAATTTTAAATTTCAGTTTATTAAACGCCAAAGTGACAGGTAAAAAATAGCTGGACGAGTTCGAATCGGAATTGTTTTCGTTTCGAACATGGGAAATTCGATCAGATTGCAGAACACCTCTACAAATACAAATCGGAATTCAATTTCGATTCAGAATCAATTCCGGATCGGAATACAGAACAAGGCTGAATATATTAAATATTTTAGAAAAACTACAAAGATTTTTTTAGCATTTCTTGACGTTTTTTTTTTTAAATATTTTTTTAAGTCAAATAAATACAATTTCTTTTAAAATATTTAATGTCTCATATATGTATATTTTTTTTTAATTTTTTGCCTCAAAGTGGGCGTGGGTGGTTAGTTTATGCTTAATGTTGCAGTCATCTAGTCCTGAGGTATGTATGCTTAAAATTCTAAATCTCTAGGACATGAAAGAAAGGGAGCTAAAATTTCCTCCCTTTCAGTGGGTGCAGGTGGTAAATTTATGTTCAATATTTCATTGTTCTACAGTTCTAAACTATGCTTAAAATTTCCGGTCTCTAGGTCATTGGGAAGCTTATTTAAAATCAATTTCATAATCTGTATGTTTTTCACTTTTATGTTTCTTTCGAAAAAGAGACCGAATTCATGCCAAAGGGAGCGTGGGTGAGTGGTTTATTCTTAATATCGCATTGTCATCTTTTTCTAAACTATGGTTAAAACCTTAAATCTCTATGTTATCGGGATGTAGTTTAAAATATATGTATTTCAAAATCAAATTCATTAAAATGAAACATTTCTTGATACATTTAGAGAAACTATTTTTATACCCTACACCCGAAGGGATGAGGGTATATTCACTTTGTGCTTCGTTTGTAACGCATTAAAGGAGGCGTGGCAGGTATACAAAAGTATATATATTCTGGCTCAGAATCACCTCCTGAGTCGATTTAGCCCTGTCCGTCCGTCTGTCTGTCTGTCTGTCTGTCCGTCTGTCTGTGGAAATCACGATTACTGGAGAACGAATGGAGGTATCATCATGAAATTTGGTACGGATATTCTTTGTTATCCTACGCTGTTTGTAAAATGGGGAAAATCGGACTAGTGCCACGCCTACTTTTTATAGAAAATATGCACTCATCCGTGCTTATAGCTTAATTTCTTAGCTTGTAGACCGAATTTTCAGCTAAAATTTTATTTCCGAGTCCACCATTTAAGACTAAAATATATACTAAAAAATGGGCGTGACACGCCCACTTATATACTATACCATATAATGAGGTGTTTAGTACGAAAACCGGTGTTGTAGATGAGTTAATAGAAAAAAATTTACTCCCTGTAAATTTAAAAAAAGTAGGTGTCACCCGCCCACTTTTTATCACTTCGACAGATGCGGGTGTAGGGTATATGAGCTTCGGCCAGGCCGAAGATAACGCTCTTACTTGTTTCTTCTACAGACCCATCTATAAATTTCTTTAGATTCTCACAAGCTTTCTTCATTAAATCAACTTCTGGTTCTTTTTCCTCAATCGCACATGGCATTCCAGTGGACGATGTCCCACTTTCTTGGGCAAAGTTCTTTGACCACTATGACTAACCTGTTCTCCTGATTTCTGTTTAAGATTTACGATCGTCTGAGATAGAACGCTCTCACTAGCTGTATCGCCTTCAGAACACTGGTCAAACGACATGTTCGTTTTTTCTGCGGTGTACCGAATCGGGTTTGTTTCACGTTGACGAATAAATTAAACCTGACGTGCTTTCTTTTTGACTTTCTCTAGCAGTTTTGTTCTTCCTTGCTCATAACCTACACGGCCTTCAACGTCCTTAACGCACTAATTATACCAAATACAAAAATTTGTATAGTTTCAAATTGTACATTTTGGGCTTATGACGGGGCCAGAGGAGGAGCCTCTCCGCGGTGCATACTCGACCTTTGATCTTGGTTCATCTTCATTTCAATTATCATAAATACAAAAAAAAACTATTTTATTTTTGATTAACACCGATTCAAAGACGCCAAAATCTCTTACACTCCATGAACTCATATTCGTCTTTTAAATTTCACCTATAATTCACTCAGCTACACTACACCACTTTTCCTTCCTAGCCAATTTATCCACTTTTATCCTGATCCTTTCCGATCTTAATCCTTTCAATCTGTTTTCCACGCTTTGTAGTCTTCCTTTCCTTTCCAAGCCAAATTCTGCAGAAATCTTTACTTTTTTCAAAACTTTTCAGAGATTTTAACTAACGCAGTCGGCTGCACGGAATGTGCGATCGCACTTTCCGTAACAGACAACGGAAAAAGTGTTACCACCACCACGCTGATTTGCAACTTGAATTTTTGCAACGTAAAATCTTATTATTTTTAGTTAGTGTTTTCCTACTGAAAAGTCCTAAAAAAGTACTAAAAATTCTTAAAAATAATACTACATGACGCCCTTTAAAGTTTTAATTAATTAATTGCAATGTTCAATGATTTTTACAGTTTCTAAAAGGTGTACACAACGATTCGTAACTTTATTTGTGAGTATTGGTAACCCAACAAGTAACAGCATTTTTTGTCATAATGCTACAAACAGCTGTTTTGATTGATTTCAATTCCATGCATTGCTTGGCCGTCGTACTGATGCATGAAATGAATAGCTTGCATTTCGTTTAGTTCGCTCTCGAAACTTAACATGCATACGCACTGCCTGTTTGAGCTCAGCCAGGGCTATTCTGAGATTCACTAACTATTGAATCGTCTCGAAATTGCATTGCAAACAACAACAAAAACCGTCTCTTTGTATGAAGTATTCAAAGTATTGTTGTAAAATGAATGATCGTTAGCGAACAATTTCAACGTAGATAACAGATCGGAAAAGATTAACGATGCGAAAATAATAAAGCACAACGAGCGATAATCGAATCGTTCATAGATAAAAAATTTAACCCTAAATTTCAAAAAAGTAACGCGTTAATTTGCATGGCGTAACTAACTAACTTTAACTGAAAAGTAACGCCGTTAAATTAACGTAAACAAAAGTAACGTCGTTAATTCTTCGTTACTTTTAGTTAACGACGTTTCTTCTTCGTTACTTCGTTACTCAGTTAACTTTTAACGATAACAAAGTAACTAGTTACTTTGAAGTAACAAGGACTTCGGTAGAAGCAACGAAGTTAAAGTAACTTTAACAATAGGGATAACTAGTTACAGATTTAACTAGTTAATGTCCACCTCTACCTTACACATACATACGCTGACTTCGTTCTATGCGTACAGCTGAAATTGCATCAGTGTTGAAAAAGTTGAATAATACCTGATATCTCCTAATCCAGGCAATATTTCCTCTCTCTTTTTTTTTGTGCAGTAGAAGAGAAAAGTAGCTAAAAATAGATAATGTATGTACGTTCCATTGAAATTGGATAAACACGCCACTCTTAAAAGGGAGGACAATTTTTTTCTGCGCCCCATTTATATATCGAAAATATACATATGTATGTGTCTTATTTAACCCTACATTACTAAACACTCGTCAAATAGACTACACACTTTTGACAATTTTACAAATTCGAGATGTTTCCGTGCAAACATGCACTCTGCCAAGAAATTGGTCGGTTTCATTCCGACAGAAATTTCCGATATATCGAAATTCAAAACACCTTAAATCCGATAAATATGCAAGCATCGGATTCGTTCATCGGAATTCAGGACATGCCCGATAATTTCATAACCCCAAAAGCTTACCTCTTCTCAGAAGCCAAGAAAGTTAACAAAAAACCATCGGATTCATTTAAATCTTTTTACTAAATTTGAATATATCCTCAAAAAACAGATAAGCTAAAAAAAATTTATAAAACTTACTTTAAGCCACCTCTTTTCACGAAAAAATCTAAAAAGGTTCGCAAACTTTATCCTTTAAGCCGCCATAGCTCTGGCCATGAAACTATGTATATATCGCAATGTACGTCACTCGACATAGATATTTTAACAATTCTCTGTCGATTGTTAAAATCCGCATTAAAAACTTCCACCCGTTCAAAAGTTACAGATTTTTGGCCGACGGACCATTTAGTTTATTGTTTTGTATTTATTAATTCAAACGAACGAAATTCGCAAACGGTTTTCGTATATATTAAACACTGAAATATTTTTTAGTATACATAGTTTTAGTTTTTATTAATACTACCAGATATGACAACACAAGTTTGTTTGCATTTTAACAAATTTACGTAGTTTAATTTATAATTTTAAACAAGTCTAAATAGAAGATACAGCTCAATTACATAATAGTATTAATCCACTGGAATATTTCATTTACATCTTGTTTTGCTCACGCTTCAACCGATTGTTGTATGTACGTGAGACCAAATTCCAAGAATCCAGAAAACGGTCCATGCACATCGAAATACACTTCTTTTATTCATTTATAAAAAAGTGAAAACATGTATTACACGCTTAAGGGTTGAATACTGATCTGAATACCTGTTCCGTTGAATCTAACGAAGCACCGGGCTTCGCAATACATTTCTTGAAGCATTTTTCAGTCATTTTCTGTACGAAATTTTATAAAATTTTGGAATTAGAAATCTGATATTTTCTAATTCTAATTCTAATTTGCTGTTATGGAAGATTATTTACCGACAAGAGCTCCTGAGCATTAGCGACAGCGATCTGCTGCTTAAACTGTTCCATTATTTCCCCTTTTTCAGAGCTTGACATGTTTTCCATTGCGGACATCTTATAATTATGTATTTCCAGAGTTTAAAATAGTGTTGGGAACTATCGAATAAAAACTATCAAGCTATTCGATAGTTCAAAATTATTAATTTATTCGATAGTTTTACTAAAATAAGTAGTTACTAAAAACGATCGAATGATAAAATTATTCAAACAAATTAACTCGCTGAAAACCCCTGAATTACTAAAAGCTATCGAATGATTAAATTAGGCTTTTGTTTACCGTTTCGACACACCTCCAATTTTTTTTTTTGTTCTTGTTGTTTTCGGTCCAGACATCAACAAACACAAAATTTTTTGTCGCTCCCTTTTGGGGATAAATAAACCCACATAATTATCCAAAAATTAAGAAAGCAGATACTGTTACCTTACTGAGAAAATTTATTTCATAAAATTTCGTGCAGGATTTACGGAAAAACAAAAAATACAACAAAATTGGAGCTTTGTCGAAGCGGTAAATATGTTTCTTAAATTATTTGATAGTTTTTAGTAATTAAAAAATCATTCAACGAGTAAATTTGTTTCCCAGAATTAGTAATTACTAAAAACTATCGAATAAATCTATAGTTCTACTTAATCCCATTCTATAGTTTTTAGTAATTCATAAATCATTCAACGAGTAAATTTTTTTCCCAGAATTAGTAAAAATTAATTAAGAAATCATTAAGCTAGTAAATTTGCTTCCCAAAATTAGTAATTAAAACTATCGAATGTGTCACTCATGTTTTTTCTATATTTTCTAGTAATTTTATCCCATTCACATAGCTTTCAGTTAAGCTGGAGTTCCATAGAGTCTGTTCTCGTGCGTATCCGTCAGAAAACGTTAAAACTATAACAACTATTGTTGTAAACGCATGGACTCTATAGCTGCATTCAGGAACGACAATGACTTTACGCTGTTGCCTACTGTTGTGAGTCAGTGGTGTCGTGAATGGACCGCTCACACATCATGCGATCGCAATTTTTTTAGGGAACAAATTTACGCTAAATCTGCTCATCTCATTCTTTTTCTGTCACTTATTTTCAGTGTTTGTTTACTTCTCGGCAACGTGGAATTTAGCAATGATATGTAGAAAATGTAAGCAGCAGTTTACAGCTAAGTATACTATCAGCAACGCATTCAGAGCACACAATATTCGCGGGCAAGCAGCATAATGTGATTATCGATCCCGAACGCAGCCTATGAAACTCATCGCGTAAACATACGCGTAAACATACGCGACATATATTTCGACTTTTCTTGTGTGAAATTTCTGACGGATACACATGCAAAAAACGCTAACGCTAGTATTATGGCTGCGAAATAGAACAAATTAGTGAACAAGTTACGAATAGGTGCCTAGCTCAGATTTTCTTTCATATTTTTACCGTTGCAATTTACTTTAAGACCGAAAATAGCCATTTATTTGGCAAAGTTAAAGAATAGGTGGGTGAGTGGCTCCGATTTAAGAATTTTTGTTTTCTATAATAGCGCTTATCTATTATAGAAACTAGTTTAGGAGATGCCATAATCCCTAGGGCTTTAGATGCCATAATTTGAAGGACTATATCTCTAAAACAAGTTCAGATAAAAAAGCTTTACATTAAAATAATAATGCTGCCAAGCTAAAAAGTCTTAATGCAAAAAACCTCACATGACCGTGAGGATTCTGCTGATCGACGGTTATGATCCTGTCGCAGCCGAAGGCCGCTACGCGGAAAACCTGTATGCAAAAAATTCACATTATCGAGAGGATTCTGCTAACATCTTTCAAATAAGCCACTAAAGCTAAAGGTAGTAAGTTTATTATATTATAACCGTTTTGAAGGTTAAAGAACAGGCTTTTCAGAAACATAATTAATTTTGTAACTTAATGCATTCGTTTAGAAAAAAAAATTTTTGTTTTGAGAAAAAATTGACATATTTTGGTACAGATTGGTACAACTCCTTAACCGTTATAAAATAAGAAAAAAAGTGTTTTACATAATACAAGTGTTTTACATAGTAGGGAGTTTACCGACGGGTAAATACCTTTTAAATGGTGTATTACATGTCCCAAAAACTTACTTATTTACAGAGATATTAAGCTTTTACTAGTTGCATTTATCTGACATTTAACAGCTTCTAAATCCAAGGTAGCTGACATCCGGCGAAAACAAAATTGCTACCTCCGGTCCTTTTGTTACCTATAACGGTAAGATTTACCTATAACGGTAAAATTTTAAAAATCGGAGCTTCTCAACTATTCTTAACTTGTTCCGACTTAATCAAGCCGGCCGCAATTGATATGGTAAAAATAATTTGCGAAGGAAAAGCAGTAAAATTGGTGAAGCAGATTCCTCTCTAAAATGGAAAAATTAGAATCCGCGAATGACAGTAACGACGCGCAGTTGATGGTGTTCGTTAGATATCCCGGTATAGAATGAATAAAAGATTTCTTATTTTGTCGACCTATGTTGTCTACTACCACTGGAAAGGATATCTTCAGAATGGTTAAGGGGGCTATACCGTATACTCTGACGGGAGAGTTTTTCCTGCGTCTGCTTTGATTGTTTCGTAGGTTTCAAGATTTTGTATACATTAAAAACAAGACTGGAGCCCAAGAAAAATTGCAATTTGTTGCTATTTTTGCAGGCTTTTCGGTCAAGCCTGTCTGAGACGGGGATTTAAGAAATATTTTGCAGTTTAAGCACAAAATATTTTAAAAAATTTGTAACCTGAATTTCGTGAAATTCATGCAGACGAATATAACTTCTGAATATTGTTTAATTTACAGGCGGCTTTGAATTTTATACCAACATCTCTTTTCTTTGCGTATATTTATAGCTATAAACACTGCAGTGAGAAAGTGAGTCTCTTATAGAGTCTCCTATAAAGTCTCTGTCTACATGTAGATACAACCACAGTGAATATTCACTTCAAAATTGTGGAAAAAGTCTATTTTGCGGCCACGAGTTTTTTTTGCAAATTTTTCGGGGTATAGATTTTCGTCTACTGAACTTAATAGTTTTTAAAAAAAGGGGGAAATTCTCATGGTTTAGGAGTTATAGCCATTCGAAATTGTAAACTTTTACTGTGATATCTCCCAAACTGTACATGCCATAAAGTTGATATGAGTACCGTTTTAAATATTTTTTTATTGCTGACATTTTATGTTAAATACATTTCTTTAAAATGTGCATTAATTTACGAGAAATTACCTTCTAAACAATTTTAAAAATTTTGTTTGTTAAAAAGCTTGTTTTTATTAAAAAAAGTTTAACAAAAGTATCCTTTTACTAGAGTTATTGAAAAGTACAGGCAAGGAATATACTATATATAGAAGGCGCATCACTCAAAATTTTCAATTTTTTGAATCAAACGATTTGAACGATTTCTTTCTTCGTTCATGGCCCGAGCCAAATGCATTTCATGCGTGTTTCTTACCCTTTGGTTTCGTCGCTTACGAAAACATGCCGTTGTTTGGTGCTTGTGTTGGGTAATTTTATATATCTGTGTAGGCTTTGGTCGTGTGGTGGCAAGGTCGTCGGCGCTTGCGTCCGCAGCTACAAATTCTTACAATTAAAAATTGAAGAGCTATTTTAAGAACTCTTTATGATATTCATTGATTTCTTTAAAATAATTTAAAGATTTTTTTAAGATAAACGAAATAATATTTTATGAAAATATTTGAAAGTTTGGAAGCAATATTAAAAATTTTAATTAATAGAATTAAAATAATATTAATTAATTTTAATTAATATAATTACAATAATATTAATTAATAATGCTTGTAATTACAATAATATTTATTAATAATGCTTGTAATTACAATAATATTAATTAATTTTTGGAATTTTATATTTCAAAATAATTTTTACTTCATTTATAATACTATATGTATATTTATATAACATTATATCATTTGTTATGTGTGAACATTTCCCTTTTTTATTGAATTAGAAGTTTATTGTTATTCCAAATGTTGAAGTTTTTTAATTTAATAAAAAAGTTAACACCGAGGATTAAATTCGGGTACTTTTATCAAAAATTGTTTCAATTTATTATAGCGGGTAAAATGCATCGAACATACCGACATTTTTCCTCAATTTTTCAATAAGAAAAAACTCAGTTGCGCTACGTTCTTTTCATTCACACAAAAATCATCCAAAGTACGATGACATGACAAATGTACGATAAATGACACAAACACATGAATTAAAAATTCCTCTACACATCGTTAGTCGTGAATAAGACGCGAGAAGGGAACACGAAAACAAAAAGTTGCAATTTGATTGAGAGGTTGAGACCAAAAGAGACAAAGTTATCAAACAAATAAGAGAATGAGGAGAAACTCCAAAAAACACTCAAAACTGTACGTACCAGTACGTACACCAGAGCAAAAATTTTCGGCCAAAAATTTATATGAGATGCGCCTTCTATACATTTTATATTCTTAGGTACAGGCTTTTATTAGCTTTCCATTGAAATATATATAATATTGAACACATGTCATTGTTACGTAAGGCAATTTGTCTCTTCTGGTAATTGTGGAAACATTCCGTATGCGTGCGGTATCTATGTACAAGTATATGAGTTCGTTCGTTTAAAATTGAAATTTTTTTATATAATTGAATTGAATTTTATATTTACAGGGTTGCTTTAATATGTGGGTTATACTGCTTACAGCAGAAAGTCCATTATATAGTTATGTACATATATCAAAAAAAGCCAAAAAATCATGAATTTTAAAAAAAAATTAATTTTTTAAAATTTATCCAAAAAAATCATATCTGGAAACCTATAAATTTTTCGTAAAAACACGTTAAAACATAAAATAAAGATAATAGGTTTGTTCGACATCGTGCTGGCTAGTACTAGAAATCACAAACGTTTACTATTTATTACTAGATGACTGAAAAAATTTAGCAAGTTAAAAGGAAAATTATTTCCTCCTCATGCTATTTTTTCCCAGCAAACTTCCGTCCAGTAAAAAATAGAATTGACGGTATTTAATTTATGAAAATGAACCATTAAATTTTTTGTTTACTATCAAATGTAAATTTTTACATTATTCTATTTTTTTACTAAAAACATATTGGTTAACTGTTAAAGTAAAATTCTCTGTTTACAAATTTTTTTGTATCAATATATATAAAATTATGGAGGGAATATTGGTACATGCATGTGGGATGGGATTAATCCACTTATATTGAATCCACATCCGCTTATTAATTCCACAACGGTTAATAAATTAAACAATTTCATTAATTTTATTTATAACAAAATTTCAAAGTTTTATTTGGCATTTAAATATTTGAACGTCTCGATACAATTTTTATCAATCGAATGAATCTAATTATTTTCATTTCGAGAAAAATGAAAATATTGTATTTAAAAATCAAAGTTACTTTTACAATTTTCCACAAATGTAATTAATCAAGGTGAGTATTCTTATATATTTGTGTATTTAAATATGTACTTATTAGACCATTCCCACATGCATAAATTAATCCTATGCAGAAAATCTTTACCTTTCTAAAAATTACTTTTAATAATACTTAAAATACTTTATACATGGTAACGCTGATTAGCAGAAAAATCAATGCGTTGAAAAGAGAGTTCATATGCAATTTCATTCTGCAGAACTTTTATCTATAAATCGACGCGAAAAAAAGAGACAAAATTGCAGTACAAAAATTCTGAGAAGAAACAAGGCAAATCCTTACGATCACAGGCAGTTGAAACCAGAAAGCTTACAACATACCAAATTCTGGTCCTGTCTGCCTTACACTGTTCTTGTCAGCATTTTTCTTGTCCTGCCTGCTTATACGATATAGCTCCCTAACTCTTTTTTCGAAAGAGAATGATTGCAGTGGTCGTAGTGCTACGGTATATGCTCTGATGGTGCACCGCGATGCACCATAGAATAGTTAGACGACACATTTGTTGAAACTAGATTTTGTTTGTGTATTAAGCAATGAAAAGTTATAATTGTGAGCCATTTTGTTTTCGCCGGAAGTCAGCCATCTTGGATTTAGAAGCATTTAAATGTCAAATAAATGCAACTGTTAAAAGCTTTATATCTCTGCAACTAAGTGAGTTATCATGATGGGTAAAATACCATGTGAAAGGAATTTTTACTGTCTACCATATCATACCTTTCCATATATTAACGTTCAAAGAGTTATACCAATTTTTGTGAAATCATGTGTTAATTTTTCCTCGAAACAATATTTTTTTCTTCTAAACGAATACATTGATACAAAATTAATTATATTTTAAAAAGCCTAAACGTTTACCTTTAAAACGGTATATAACGGATACACTTACTACTTTAGTTCATGTAACTTTAGATTATTTAAAAGATGGTTGTAGAACCCTTTCGGTAATGTGGAGTTTTTTGCATACAAGGTTTTTTCGCGTATTGATAACCTTCGGACGGGACTGGGGTCATAACCTTTAATCAGCAGATTTTTAATCAGTGGTTTTTCCGCGTATTGGAGGCCTTCGGCCGCAGTCATTAGTCTTCATCAGCAGAATCCTTTCGGTAATGCAAAGTCTTATTATTGCACACGTATGTATGCATTTAATATACATATATGTGCACTTCGTATCTGTCTTCTCTTATATCTATTCTGCTCTTCTATTGCTTATATCTATTTATTTTATTTACATATTAGAATAATATATATATTCTATATATATTCTATTGCTATATCTATTTAGCAATAATTGGCATTAAAACTGCTAAGTCTTTTTCGACTGACAATTTTGTTTTTGTTTCCAGCAGAGCAATAGCAATAAAGGCTGTTATTGCAAATGGAAAAAGTTTTGGCAGTTTTTACTGCCAAAGCGTTGTGTTTTAAAAATCACGTAAACATGTTAAATACCGTTTGAATGTAATATTATGGGCTCTAAAATAGTTATTCCATTTTATACATTAATTATAAGAGAGAATTATAAGGGTCATTAAAGGGAGAAAAAAATTATTTTGTAAGACGAAGGAATTTTTTTAAAAAGTCGAATTATCTTCGTAAATATGGTAGTAATCACAAAAATTATTAAATAAGAGAAATAATCCTTTAAATGGCGCCAATGTTAAATATATAGCACTTGAATTTTTGGCATTCCGAGGCCCAAAACTCCTGAACTACACAAGAGCGTAAAAAATGTTCACATTTTTTTAAAAAAATCACCTTTGGACTAAGGGCGGTAAGGGTTATCCCTAAAAAATTTTATTAAAATCGGAGCTAGGCACCTATTCTTTACTTATACCGTAATCACAATTGGCCTTAAATTGAGCACAGTAAAAAATCTCCAATGCTGTTGTTGTTTTTGTTTTCTCCGCCGAATTATAGCCCTTAAAAATTTAAATATTTACCGTCTATATCTCCTAAACTGTAAAAGATATCCGGATGATATATGTGCCGGTGTGAAGATATTAAAAAGATCTTTCATTTATATAAATTAACATTTTATACAAAATCGTGGATAAAACGGTAAAAACCTGTCTATATTAAACTTCACATTACCAAAAGGATTCTGCTGGTTAAGGGTTATGATCCATGCCGCGGCCGAAGGCCGAGAATACGCGGAAAAACGTGTATGCAAAAAACTTCATTATTGAAAGGATTTTGTTAATTAAGGCTTATGATCCCCGCCGCGGCCAGGGCCGCAAATATGCGGAAAAACTTGTATGCAAAAAACTTCGAATTACCGAGAGGATTCTGCTGATTCCGCGGATGCTGAGACATCCGCGAGCGAATGCCTCCAAAATGCGGAAAAACCTGCGTGCAAAAACTTCACATTACCGAGAGTATTCTGCTAGTTGAGGGTTATGATCCCGGCCGCGAGCGAAGGCCGCCAATATGCGGAAAAACCTGTATGCAAAAAACTTCACATTACCGACAGGATTCTGCTGATTAAAGGTTATGATCCCTGCCGCGGCCGAAGGCCTCCAAAATGAGGAAAAATCTTCGTGCAAAAACTTCACATTACCGAGAGGATTCTTCTGATTGATGGTTATGATCCGTGTCGCGGGTGAAGGCCGCCAATATGCGGAAAAACCTGTATGCAAAGAACTTCAGATTATTGAGAGGATTTTGTTATTTAAGGCTTACGATCCCTGCCGCGGCCAGGGCCGCAAATATGCGGAAAAACTTGTATGCAAAAAACTCCGCATTACCGAGAGGATTCTGCTGATTGATGGTTATGGTCACTGCCGCGGGCGAAGGCCGCCAATATGAGGAAAAACCTGTATGCAAAAACTTCACATTACCGAGAGAATTGAAAGCTGAGAATCTCGGCTTTCTTAATATTGACATAATTATTCGGGTTAGTTATACATTTTACAGAAAAAAATGGAACAGATTGAGGACAGCACAAACTTTCCAATTTTGTTGTCGTTGTTTTTTGCGCCGATCCAAACAACGACAACATTTTTTGTCGCTCTCGTATGGTAAAGGCACTAAAAATTTGAATTGGACGTTTTCTTTCAAAGTGCACGATTTTGGATAAAATGTTATTTTAAATAAATGGAAGATATTTTGGATTATGTTTACCGTTGTCAAGTAGCTCCAATTTTGTTGTTGGTTATTTGGGTATTAGTGCTCTTTGTCCTGACCCCAACAAGCCCAAAAAAAATTTCGCTTTCCCTTGGGGGCGGGGCTGGAGCTCCTTGAAATTTGAAATAAAATCGTCTATATCTCCGAAACTAGATAAGATATTTGTATAATATTAGTACCATTAGAGAGGTATTAAAAATGTCATTAATTTATGTAAAATAATTTTTTACAAAAATCTTTTTATCAAAATATATATAGTTTTATAAATAAACGTAACTTAAGGTTTTTAGTACTATTTTTTTAAATAAAATAATTTTTTTTAACAAAAACGTGTAATTAACCCAACCAAATATACTAATAATAAGATAAGATATATTTTAAGCTTTCTAAGCAAATTAATTTCGTTCAATTCGGTACTGTAGTTATGAAGAAAACTCATTTTTAAATTGATAATAAACTACTTTCTTAAATTATCTTATTATATCTTTTCACAATCAATAATGCGTCTCTGGTACTATGCACTATGTTTGGCGTAATGGTTGTGCTGGTGTTAGTAACAAAGTGACAATAGACTTTAACTGCAGCCCTATTTCTTTAGATTTTCATATGCTTCGAAATGAAAAATTTTGAAGAAAAATCGCGCGATTTTTCCATACGGGGGAGCTATTTCCATACATGTTTATAGTGGACATCGCAAATTAAATAGCCATTTAAAGATACCACGACAATTAGGAAATAACGGTAAATCGCGTCATTGCCTCACTCATCTAAGACTCAACGTTGCACACTTAGTAGAATCGTATTATTGAAAATATGCATAGTAGTAAAAGTCGAGAAAAGTAGTTTATACTTATCTTAAAAAATAAATACTCCATAAATACTGCACCGATTTGAACGAAATAAATTTTTTTAGAAAGCTTAAAATACATGTTACTTTTACATGTTATTTATACATCTTATTTTTACTATATTTGCTTGGGTTAACTACAAATTTTTGTTCAGGAAAAATTATTTTATCTAAGAAAATAGGGCTTAAGTTTACCGTTTGATCCATGCTGTTATTACGTTCTTCTGACCTTTAACAGTTATTCATCACACACATCATCAGTTATTCATCACATCAGTTTCATCACACTTTGGAACGAAAAAAAATATTAAATGGAAAAAAAAAGTACTAAAAATGAAAAATTTCGATTTGCATAAAAACTATACAGTTTTCGGAAAAATGTTATATCAAACATATTGAAGGTCTTTTAGAGAGCTTTCTAACGGTTGGCAACCCTAGTGTTGCAATCTGGCAACTGACAGCTCTATCGTAAAGTTGGACATTTTTGAGGTTATACGTACTCAGAACGTTTTGACATACGAGCGCTAATTGTGTTGTTTAGCCGATGCGTGAGAGCTCGCATTGTCGTGGTGAAGAGTGATCCGTCTTCGGCGGTTGGTTTTCCTGATTTCTTGGAAGACAACTGGCAAACAAATGGTTGTGTACCACTCAGAATTGACTGTTCTGCGTTGTTCTAGTGGTACGGTTGCGACATGTCCAGTTTTTCCCAAAAAACAGGCGACCATTTGCTTAGAAGTGCTTCGTGCGCGAACAACTTTTGTTGGATTTGGCTCATCTTGAAACACCCATACAGTCGACTGCTGTTTACTTTCGGGCTCATACGCGTAAATCCACGATTCATCACCTGATCGTATTTTTTGAGCGTTTCTTTCGACCAATCGACACGAGCCTTGTTTTTAACCGATTGACAAATTGTGTGAGATCCAAGGCGGACAAATTTTTTTGACAGTCAAATGTTTATGCAATATTGAATGTATGCTGCTCCTAATGCCTAAGGTTGTCTCAATCTCACGATAGGTCACATGACGATCTTGCAATATCAGTTCGCGCACAGTATCAATGGTTTTCGGAACAACAACTGATGGAACAGGTTTACCGTTTGAGCCATGCCCCAATTTTTTTGAATTTTTTGCTGTTGTTATTTTTAGAGCTGATTCTAATAAAGCCATCAGTTTTTGTCGTTCTCCTCTAGTTTAAAAGTTAAAGCCCTCTAAATTTTGGAATTGACATGCCTATAACTCATAAACTAGAGCTCTCCAAAAGCCCTTCAATTTCTTTGATATAACATTTTTCCGAAAACTGTATAGTTTTAATGCAAATCCAAATTTTTCATTTTTTGAACTTTTTTTTTACATTTAATAATTTTTTTCGTTTCAAAGTGTGTAATTAACCTATTAAATCCTTGGAATAACAATAAAGCTGAGACCGTAAGCTTTCTTTGAGTATTTTTTTCATTTTTATCAGTCTAGTATTTGAGGAGAAAATAGTTCTTAAAGTTCAGAAGAACGTAAGTAAAAACTACTTTTTTCCATTCTACTACTATTAAGTTATTAATCTATTGTTGGTTTCACGTAATTTTTTTAAAAATATTTTAAATTTTTACATAATAAGAACATTCTTTGAATCTGCGTCGCAGGCGAAAAATTTACTATTTAATTTTTAGACGAGTAATACAAAGTGTAGGTTTAGAGTGTAGTAGTAACAGCTATTTTCTCCTCAAATACTTGACTGATAAAAATGAAAAAAATACTCAAAGAAAGCTTACGGTCTCAGCTTTATTGTTATTCCAAAGATTTAATAGGTTAATTACACACTATGAAACGAAAAAAATTATTAAATGTAAAAAAAAAGTTCCAAAAATGAAAAATTTCGAATTGCATAAAAACTATACAGTTTTCGGAAAAATGTTATATTAAAGAAATTTAAGGTTTTTTAGAGGGCCTAACAGTACCTATATAATCGAAATAACTTTTCTGGTTTATGAGTTATAGGCATATCAATTCCAAACTTTAGAGGGCTATAACTCATAAACTAGAAGAGAGCGACAAAACCCGATTGCTTCATTAGAGTTAGCTCCATAAACAACAAAAAAAATGCAAAAAAAATTGGGGCATGGCTCAAACGGTAAACCTGTTCCGAAAATAGTATTAAAAATCTTAAGTTGCGTTTATTTATAAATCTTCTAAAATTATGCACCGATACTGGTGAAAAAAATACGTCTGGAAAGCTTAGAACCTCTGCTTTCTTAATACTGAAATAATTATATGGCTTAATTTGACATTTGGCTTATATTAACTTTACGCAAGTGGCTCCAATTTTTTTTTTTGTTTTTTTTTGTTAGTGTCTTGGTCCTGACCCCAACAAGCCAAAAAAAATGTCGCTCTCTCTTGGGGCGGGGCTGGAGCCCCTTGAAATTTGAAATAAAATCGTCTGTATCTCCAAAACTATGTAAGCTGTTTGGGTGATATTGGTTCCGTTATAAAGCTCATTAAAATGTCATTCATTTATGTAAAATAACTTTTTATCGAAATATGTATGTCTAGTTTTATAAATAAACGCAACATTAGGTTTTTAGTACTATTTTTTTTTGATAATATAATTTTTTCCAAAGAAAAATGTGTAATTAACCCAAGGAAATATACTAAAAATAAGATAACATATATTCTAAGCTTTCTGAAGAAATTTATTTCGTTAAAATCGGTGCAGTATTTATAAAGAAAACTCGTTTTTAAATTGATAAGAAACTACTTTCTGAAATTATCTTATTATACTTTTTTACAATAATGCGTCTCTGGTACTATGCAATATGTTTGCCGTAATGGTTGTGGTGGTGTTAGTAACAAAGTGACAATAGACGTCGCTATTTCTTTAGATTTTCATATGAATTAAAAATCACCTGCGGCAGAGAATACGAGAAAGGACACTTCCAATTCGCCGTTTTCAAAATTCGGTTTGACAGCGTTTTTTATAGCAATGTTGAATTTACGTACGCAGTACGTGAGATGAACCATATTGTTGTTCTTGTTTGCTAATACTACGTATGGTGAAAAATATTAATTGTTTCATATTTCCACCATGTGAATCAAAAATTTTGGTCTTAACCTATCTAATAGGTTTAATCTATCTAAATAAACAATCTTTATCAAATATATTATTGAATTATAACCCGAGGAGATAGCTGTAATTAATAATTACATCCATCCATCACCATGGCGAAGATTAGTGATTTTCACAAGTGCAGTGAAATTACCATGTCGACACGTGTTTGTGAAATTACCATTGTCGACATTTTTGCATTTAATTTTATATTTTGTACAACTAGCCATTTACAACTCCAAGAATTTACTTCACATATTAAAGACGATATAATTGAAGAGATTAACTACACTGAATGGGGTGGATATAACAATAACAAGGAAGGTGTGCTTTTGAGAAATCAAATCATGGTTTTTGGGCGCGAGCAATTTGAAACTTCCAGGATACCAACTAAACGCCCAAGTAAATTGTTAAAATTGAACTAAAAGTTTATTGGATCTTAACTAACTGCAACTCGTAATACCTTCCGTTAGAACGCTGATACTATGATTCTTTTTGATGACCATTGAAGAAAACATCTATTAGTATGGATTCAGAAGTGTTTCCACTGTGCACAATTAATGACTTAGTAACACCAAAGATGAAACACAGCACAGATGAAGATATAAACAATATTTTAGACAAAAACAGTTTTATATAAAATAAAATTATTAATTTTCAGAGTGCTGATGATGCCAACAGTGACAGAAGTAAGCAGGAATTCGATTCTGAGTTAGAGTCCGAGGTAAGTGGTGTTATCAAAGAATATGCTAAATTCTTATACCATATTTTTAGGCTACAACATCGTGAACAGTTGACAAGTCTGCACTCTCATTGCCCAACTTAACGGATGCAAACAACATGATAATAATAGAAATATATACATGTTTTCCTTGTCTTTGAGATACGCAACACAGGTTTCCGTACCAAAGAGCAACGAAATTAAGATTTATGTTATGTTGAAACGAAACGATGTATACGAAATAATGTAAACGAAACGATATACATATACGAAATAATTTTTTATTTATGTTAATGGCAAATCTGCGACAAAAGCAAACGCTTAAGTTTAATTTGCTATATTAATAAAATAAATACATTGAACAAAATAATAATGTAGCAGTTTTTGACACTTTCTTTCCATTGCAAGGTTTTTATTCTTGAAGACTCCTTAAAAAATGTGATGAACACTCAAAGGCATGTTTTAATTAGCGCTTATTTGTTTTTTACTATTATTATTTTGAACTTATCTTCAAAAGATTTTATTTTTTTTTTACTGTAACCACTACAAAGAGTGGCAAGGTTATTGGCCAGTTTAATTAACTATAAGGCCACCAAGAATTACGGATTAAATCCTTATTATAGTATTAAGCACATCACAGTAAGATTAAATTAGCTTTTTTTTTTTTAAAGTTGCATGTTTGTCACAAAATCATTAAAGTTACATATACATATAAGTCTATGTACATAAAGTTCCAGATAAACAATTCACAGTTATAGAAATTCCAGGCAAACAATTCACAGTTAGAATGGTCAGCTTTTAAGACATCAAGTAAGTAGATCCATAATAGTATTCCAATTCCAATGTTCAAACATACAATGGCAGTTCTATTTATCACACCAAAAACTAACAGTAGTCATATAGGCATCTAAACTTCAACTAAAATTCACAGTTGTATAGGGGCTCCTCTATTATAAACGTTTTACTTAGTTTTTCTAACAGTCTGATTCAAGGTTAAAGTAAAAAAGTACAGTCTGGTTCTAGGTTCCTTTTATTTACAGTTAGAAACAACATTTAGACTTTTGTCAAGATATCGAATAAAATTAACACAGAAGTTAATAAAACTTTAGACATTTTGTCAATTAACGAATTCGAATACACGATAATGAATAAACAAAATATAGCCATGATGGCTGACTTTTCACAAGTAAAAATTTTATATGCTCATAATAACTTAATATCGAATGCACTTTAGTGCTAAAAAACTGATCTTGCCATTTTGGCAGCGAGCACACGACTGAAAATCTTCAAAAGATCAATCATCAATTCTGATAGGATTTCTAAAAAAAAAAAAAAAAAATTTTTTTTCACCATATGTAAACAAACAAAGGTGAAGTTTCTAAAATCTAAAATAGAAGGCGCAAAAGAGAGTTCTGTTCCCCCAAATGGATTTACAATATATTATTTTCAAATATACAAATTTTCTATTTTTGCGCGAACTTTTCTACGCGAATAAAATTTAACGCAATTAAAAAAAAATTTTCTTTCCTTTTTACAATTTAAGGCGGTCGAAGAAAATCATTTTTTAAAAAATTTAGTTAGAACAAGTACAGATAGTAACATCTGATTTATTAACTCATTTACAGCAATTTTTTTCTCAATAAACAGCTCATTATATACTATGGTATACCAGTGGGCGTGTCACGCCAATTTTTGGTGCGATGAGTCTCACTAACACGGTAAACGCGAAACTGAAATTTAAGCTTTGGATCTGTACAAGCTGAGAAATTCAGGTCTCAAATTGGATGCATTAATATTTACCTAAAAAATAGGCGTGGTGAACCGATCATTTTCGACATTAGAGTTCTAAATGAGACAGAATATTTCGTGATGATGCTTCCACTCCTTTTCCTGTAATCGTGGATTTGTCACCAAGAGAAAATTCATATTTGCTATAAAAAGTAGGCGTGGCACTGGTCCGATTTTTACCAAACAGCCTATGGTAACAAATACTATTCGTGAGCCAGATTAAATATTTACGTTTCTATACAGCCACTCCTCCTTTAATGCGTTACAAACGGAAGCATAAAGTGAATATACCCTCACGTCTGTCCCCGTTGCTAGTATTTTTATGATAATACACATGATTATTATCTTTGAAATTATAACTGATTTATTATTTCTATTATTTTTATTCCTAAAATTATGAATCATTGTATTGCATAAAAAATGCATTGCATAAAAATTGAAGCACAATATAAACGATGTTTCGCATAAAATTAAGGCAACAAGTACATTTATCACCATTAAATCAACAAATATTTTGTAAAATAGGAGTATACATTTATTAGCATTATGAGAAAATGGAAGATATATTATTTATATATTTATATTATAAGCATAAACAAAACTTTAATTTCTCAAATATGTATATTTTTTGACGTTTCGAAAAGCACCAACTAAATTAAATTTTAAATGCGTGCATGCGATACATGCTTCGCGGCGAAGTACGATTTTGATTTTGATGAAGCGAAGTACGAGTTTTTTGCAATTTTTTGTGAAAGTGGTAGTGAAATTCCAGCAAAAATGCATATGTGTTGAGTGGCGAATTCGAAGTGTCTTTTCTCGTATTCTCTGCCTGCGGCGCTAATATCAAATTGAAAAATTTTTAAGAAATCGTACGATTTTTCTTCAAAATTTTTCGCCTGCGGCGCTTAACTTATATTGCAAAATTTTAAATATTTGATTTATATTTTTTTTTTTTTTAACGCTTAATATACCACACAAACAAATCGCAAATTGAATATTGTTTCCAGTTTACAAAAAAAATACCAAGAAAAACGATAACTGGCGTCATAGCCTCAAAGACCCAACGGTGCAAACTCAGTACGTTCGCATTATTAAAAATATGTATAGTAGTAAAATTCTAAATTGGTAGTTTATACTTACGTTTAAAAATGCGTTTCCTCCGTAAGTACTGCACCGATTTGAATGAAATAAATTTTCTCAGAAACCTTAAAATATATGTTATCTTATTTTTAGTATATTTCCTTGGGTTAATTACATTTTTCTTTGGAAAAAATTATTTTATCAAAAAAAATAGTATTAAAAACCTTAAGTTGCGTTTATTTATAAAACTAAACATATTTCGATAAAAAGTTATTTAACATAAATTAACGACATTTTTATTAGTTTTCTAACGGTACTAATAACATCTAAATATTATCTACAGTTTTAGAGATATTAAGGGTTTTTTTTCAAATTTCAAAGGGCTCTAGCCCCGCCCCCACGGAAGAGCGACATTTTTTTTTTGGCTTGTTGGGGTCAGGAAAAGGAGCACTAACAAAAAAATAAAAAAAAAAAATTGGAGTCACTTGTCTAAAGTAAATATGTTCCATACATTTTACAAAGAAAAAAAATTAATGATTGAAAAAAAGTTGTATTAAAAATTTTTAATTGAAGTTTTCTTCAAAAGAACACGATTTTCTATAAAATGTTATTTTACATAAATTGATGACATTTTTTTAGCTTCGTAACGATACTAATATCATCCCAATATCTTTTATAGTTAGGAGATATGGGCGAAACGATTTGAAACTTTGAAGGGCTATAACTCCTAAACCTTAAGAGAGCGACAAAAAATTTCGCTGTTTTTGGGATCAGCGCCAAAAACTACAAAAAAATTGGAGCTAGTGTCAAACGGTAAATATAAGGTAATATAAGCTATAACTCCTAAACCAGACGAGAGCGACCAAAAATTTGCTCAATATGTTCCCACAATAGTTACTAGATAAAAGAAAGGCCTCGAAATAATCTTTAAATATGGGCTTACAATAAACCCTTCACCATTGGCCTAGGGGCGGTGAGGGTTATCCCGAAATTTTTTTCTTTAAACCAGAGAAAGGCACCTATTCCTTATTATACCGAAATCACTTAGTTCCCAACACTAGTTTAAATATTACTTCAGTTTTAAATTTTATCACACAACGCCAAATCGACCGTACTGTTACTTATTTACTGTGAAATTCTTTGTGATTTCAAGGTGGTTTACACCAGAGATAATCTTTGGTTTACACGATATAATATCCGAGTTAAGGAAATACATTATTTCTTGGTGAAATTTGGTGTGGAGATAGTTGGAACCCTGACGAGGGACATAGGGTACCTATTTTATAAAAAGTCAACCTCTCAATAGGGGATAAAGGATTGTGGGGGAATTCAGTCTGAATTTTAAATTAAGTTAACATTGTGCTGGACAAAATAGATGTCAATAATAAATGAATTTATATCGTGGTAAGACACAAACAAGCAAAAAGTATCTCTTGGACCCTCGAGTTATCTAGGAAACCCTATAACGGGCCCCTCCTATCCAAATAACAAAGTGTCGTGTATATCATATGTACGAGTATGTATGTAAGCGAACGACTGTGATGTGTACATGTGTACATCATTCAATCAAACTAAGTTAGAGCGAGCACTATTCCACGCGAACGAAGTTGCGGGCAACAGCTAGTTTTTAAATAAAATAAACGAGTATTAATAGTAATAAGAGCTTACATAAGCAACGAGTTCAATTAAAAAAACTTGCAGGATGAGGAAACATTTAAGCCGAACGTTTTTTGATGGACTGAGGGAAGCTATCAGAGAAATCTACCCCTTTCGCTCTTCTTCACGTCTTTTAACATCAGTAGTTCAGTGTTGTTATTGTCAGAGATAACAATGTTATCTCTGGTTATTGTCTTCCACCGGTTTTATATATATATATATATATATACATATATATATATACGGGATATATATTGGGGATTGAAGTGTCAAATTTATGTTTATTATATTTTAATTGATGGGTTATAAATCTGGCGTACCTTTGGGAAAATCTACTGCGCTCGCTTCTAATAAAGCCATAACAGAGCCTATTCATATCAGTCTTAAAATTGGTCGTGGTGGTTTTAGACGAGATGCGACTGGAATTCTCTGAAAAACAGAAGTAACTCCGTGATAAAAGCAGTGCCTCCAAAAAGTGTGACTACAGAGGAATATCGACGGCCTGTGTCGTCAAAAGCGGAATAACAGTTTTTGGAAACAATACTGAGGTTATTCATAATATAAACACAAAAGTAGTCCTACTGCAGTGTGGTGGGAAGCAGAAATTTTAGTACGTGGCTTTAAATAAAATCCAATAAAGTCTGGTAGTATCTGGACGTAGCATTAGGAAATTAACTAAAAATTTTAGAAAATACTGGAGCAGAGCATAACTTAACACTAGAAAAGCAGAAATTATTATATATGGAATTTCAAAGAATTGGGTCATTAGTTTTTATGAATAAAATTTAATAAAGACATATAATAAATAGAATATATATAATAAAATGAAGACATAGGAATAGGAATTCTTTATAAAATCGTATTTTCTTGAGCTCGAAAATTAGCAATATAATAAACTTTGCCGATAAATTTGTGGTTTTAGAAGAAATTAAATGTCAATCATGTTTTCGTTAAGTTTACGTTCTGTTTCCAAAATGTTAGCTTTAACGAAGAAAAATTAATTGAAAAAAAACAATTAAAAAAAAAATATAAATAAAAAAAAATAAAAAAACGGAGATGCCGTCCACTGATAATCGCAATTGTAGTTAAGGTTCGTAGCTATTCTTTTAGTCTTTTGGCGATTGAGATTTATCATTACAGATATGCTGTAAACAGAACAAAGGCGGCGATTTGACGAAATGCAATCGTCGCTGCCATTTGCTTGTCTGCTGCACGAAATCACAGCTGCGATGGTCGCTAACAAAAGACGTCTATTATATGCCCCCAAATTAAAAACTTGGCCACGAAAAGAAGATTTTGCCGTGAAGAGAAATAAAAATAAAAAATTTATAATATACAGCTCATTATAAGTTCAATAATAAAACTAACATCAATTCTATGTATAGCATACAATCTGTTCGTAATTACCCAGAAAAGGATGGGAAGAAGATTGTGGATTCGCCCGGTGAACATGTCTCGTGATGAATTGGGATACTTCGAGACATGTACAAGGATGTTAAAGTCGACTGGTAAGGAGCGTTTTTTTTATGGCAACACGGATGATTGTGGGCAATTTCAACCTTCTGCTGGAATTGTTGAGGGAAAGGTTAAAAAGGTTTTCTCACAGTTAACCTATTCTTAAAGAAATCCGGTTGTCGATTACCCTACTGTAAGAATATACTTCTTTTTATTTTTAACTTTCTATAAACAATTACAATTAAACAATTTCTATAAACATATACTTGGCACAAGGATGAAATGTGCAAGTGCAAAAAGGCATTTAGCATTGTACTCTTAGCAGCATGCAATGCTGATTACACGTTTTTTTTGTGGACGTTGAAGCATTGGGCAGTCAGAGTGATGGGGGAATATTTGCATGGAGTTAATTTGGTAGAAATATTTTAAATGGATCGCTAGCGGTTCCACCAGAAAAATTATTGACAGATGGGTCTAGAAAATCCTGGACGAAATGTACCAGAATATAAGAAATTATTTAATAAAAGCCTATCAAAAGCTCAATATACGAGTGTGTATTGAAAACTCATTTGGGATCTTAAGTTTCCGTTGGAGAGTCCTTCAAGCAAATATACGTATTATTGAATTGAATTGTATATTGAATTTCTTATCCTATCATTAATTGTATGTTTCTATTTGTAAATACGCTATAAAGCCTTGTTATAGGCTTAGCCTAAATTAAAATATGAAATTAGAATTAATTTCTAAATTAATTTCTTAGCCTGAGCTCGAAATGTCAACAAAACGTTTACTTTTGCTTCAAGGAGTTTAATGTACGAGTACTTACTAAGGGCCAGTTTTTCAGTGCGAGTTTACCTTCGCATCTTGTTTAAACTAAATTTAAATAAACTTTTGTAAATAAATTTTATTTATTTTATTAACGTATATAAATTGTACGTTAAAAGTACAAAATGTCTTCCAGTGAAGACGAGAATGAAGACAGCAGAATGTTAGGAAGAGTGCGAACCTTTAGAAGTCGTCCAAATCACTTTAGTATTTTTGGAGATAGAGATTTCTATCAGAGATTTCGCCTAACGAAGGCAACAGCGGTAGATATTTTAGAAATTATTGCGCCGCACATTAGAAGTAGACCGAATTGGTAAGTTAATAATTTCCTCTACTATTAAGATATATAACGTACATCTACCATTTTGGAGGAACCACGCAATAACCGAAGAGCAAATGTTTTTGATTACCTTTATGCCTGGGCCACGAAAAAATCGCCCCGTTTGATACGTTAAGCCGCTACCAGCGTCTTTTATAAGCGTGAAAGTGAGTTTCGAAGCCCAGGCATAAGAGTGCACGCAACCGGCGTAATGCTTTGCACAGTAGAAGACGTTTATGGAGTTTCAACTTCAAGCGTTTCCAAATCATTAAGGATTGTTTCTCAGCAGTGCTGTGTGTTTTTACATTGCAATGCTAAGATCTCGTTTTGTAAGATTTCCTTCTACTCCTAAGGAAATATTACAGACTAAAAAGATTTTTACAACATCGCCAAATTTCCTAATGTCATCGCGGCAATTGATTGCACTCACGTTAAAATCGTTTCGCCAATTAATGTAGCGAGTATCATTTGTCAAACTTTTTTTTTTTTATTTATAATTACAGGTGAAAGTAATGCTAAGCTAAGGATTCTTTTCTATTAACGTTCAGACAATGTGTGATGAAAAATTACGAATTACTAATATTGTTGCTCGATGGCCAGGAGGGTCAGATGACACTAAAATTTTTCGAAATTCGAAAAATCAAGTATATGGAATTTGAAATAAATTTACATTTGTTTAACAATTGTTTGTAGAAAGTTAAAAATAAAAAGAATTATATTCTTACAATAAGGTAATCGACAACCGGATTTCGGTAAGAATAAAAAGTATTTCATGACTCCATTACGGGAGGTCAATACTCCTGAAGAAAATGTATATAACGAGTCCCAAATAAGAACAAGATGGTGCATCAATAGAAGCTACGGCATGTGGAAGAGACGCTTTCCGATTCTATCACTTGGTGTCCGCTTAAAGTTTGAACATTACAATAATTGCGGCAACTGCAGTTTTACATATTATTTGCTGCCTGCATAGAGATGAAGTACCGACACTGGAGAGTGAGGTTTCACACCTCAGTATAATTCACACCATTGTATAATTTTTTTCTAGTACTTATATGTTTATTTAAGTACTTGCGCACAATATTTTTTAATTCTCAAATATTTTTTATGACACATGACATGACATAAATATATATAATAAAGATATTTTTATTTATATGTTATTATAAATTATAACTATTTATTTTTAATACTAAAAAAGAAAATGTAAGATAAAAAAAGTTAAGGCAGATTTAAATTTCCTTTTTGAATTTTTCATTTTTAAGTTTAATTTTTTGTTGCTCCAAATTCATACTTGTACGTGATTTATTTCCAAAGTTAATTTTTGTATCTTCAAATCACTTTCTGTTTTAAAAAATTTAAATCCACCTTAGCTTTTTTTACCTTAAATGCAGTTAATTCTAGCCAGTTGCTATCAGACAACAGTCTTGGCTTGGTGGAAAGTACACGATTTTTCTTTTCTGTCAGCATTGTTGGGGTATATTTCTCCCATTCACTGGTTCGTGAAACTAAAATTCAATTAAAAGAATATTTAAAAATATTTTCAGGAAAATATTACCATCTAAAATGTCTTCGACGACCTCGGTAATACGGTCTGTCTCATCGGCACAGTAGGCCTCCTCAACCAGATTAACTTCCTCGACCAGGTCGTCATCGTAAGTTGATGGCAAGCTGACACATCTATGTCTGTCGCGACCTGAAAAGATGTCCGAAAGTGAGCAACGTGTTTTTTTGTCTTCGTCAAAATTTTTTTCCGGTTTTTCTACATTCCAGCACATCCTTGTACTTCTCCACAAGTTTTATTTTAATTTTTAGTTTCTTGTTAGCGCGGTTTCTTATTGCAGCGGTGTGTGAAACTACAAAAATTTTCAATTTTGAAGGAGTTGCTATACGAGAAGATAAATTTAACATATGTAGATACGCTAAACGCGTACTGAAAAATAGCTGCATAATTAAAATACCGCTAGCGGTTCCACCAGAAAAATTATTGACAGATGGGTCTAGAAAATCCTGGACGAAATGTACCAGAATATAAGAAATTATTTAATAAAAGCCTATCAAAAGCTCAATATACGAGTGTGTATTGAAAACTCATTTGGGATCTTAAGTTTCCGTTGGAGAGTCCTTCAAGCAAATATACGTATTATTGAATTGAATTGTATATTGAATTTCTTATCCTATCATTAATTGTATGTTTCTATTTGTAAATACGCTATAAAGCCTTGTTATAGGCTTAGCCTAAATTAAAATATGAAATTAGAATTAATTTCTAAATTAATTTCTTAGCCTGAGCTCGAAATGTCAACAAAACGTTTACTTTTGCTTCAAGGAGTTTAATGTACGAGTACTTACTAAGGGCCAGTTTTTCAGTGCGAGTTTACCTTCGCATCTTGTTTAAACTAAATTTAAATAAACTTTTGTAAATAAATTTTATTTATTTTATTAACGTATATAAATTGTACGTTAAAAGTACAAAATGTCTTCCAGTGAAGACGAGAATGAAGACAGCAGAATGTTAGGAAGAGTGCGAACCTTTAGAAGTCGTCCAAATCACTTTAGTATTTTTGGAGATAGAGATTTCTATCAGAGATTTCGCCTAACGAAGGCAACAGCGGTAGATATTTTAGAAATTATTGCGCCGCACATTAGAAGTAGACCGAATTGGTAAGTTAATAATTTCCTCTACTATTAAGATATATAACGTACATCTACCATTTTGGAGGAACCACGCAATAACCGAAGAGCAAATGTTTTTGATTACCTTTATGCCTGGGCCACGAAAAAATCGCCCCGTTTGATACGTTAAGCCGCTACCAGCGTCTTTTATAAGCGTGAAAGTGAGTTTCGAAGCCCAGGCATAAGAGTGCACGCAACCGGCGTAATTCTTTGCACAGTAGAAGACGTTTATGGAGTTTCAACTTCAAGCGTTTCCAAATCATTAAGGATTGTTTCTCAGCAGTGCTGTGTGTTTTTACATTGCAATGCTAAGATCTCGTTTTGTAAGATTTCCTTCTACTCCTAAGGAAATATTACAGACTAAAAAGATTTTTACAACATCGCCAAATTTCCTAATGTCATCGCGGCAATTGATTGCACTCACGTTAAAATCGTTTCGCCAATTAATGTAGCGAGTATCATTTGTCAAACTTTTTTTTTTTTTATTTATAATTACAGGTGAAAGTAATGCTAAGCTAAGGATTTTTTTCTATTAACGTTCAGACAATGTGTGATGAAAAATTACGAGTTACTAATATTGTTGCTCGATGGCCAGGAGGGTCAGATGACACTAAAATTTTTCGAAATTCGAAAAATCAAGTATATGGAATTTGAAATAAATTTACACTTGTTTAACAATTGTTTGTAGAAAGTTAAAAATAAAAAGAATTATATTCTTACAATAAGGTAATCGACAACCGGATTTCGGTAAGAATAAAAAGTATTTCATGACTCCATTACGGGAGGTCAATACTCCTGAAGAAAATGTATATAACGAGTCCCAAATAAGAACAAGATGGTGCATCAATAGAAGCTACGGCATGTGGAAGAGACGCTTTCCGATTCTATCACTTGGTGTCCGCTTAAAGTTTGAACATTACAATAATTGCGGCAACTGCAGTTTTACATATTATTTGCTGCCTGCATAGAGATGAAGTACCGACACTGGAGAGTGAGGTTTCACACCTCAGTATAATTCACACCATTGTATAATTTTTTTCTAGTACTTATATGTTTATTTAAGTACTTGCGCACAATATTTTTTAATTCTCAAATATTTTTTATGACACATGACATGACATAAATATATATAATAAAGATATTTTTATTTATATGTTATTATAAATTATAACTATTTATTTTTAATACTAAAAAAGAAAATGTAAGATAAAAAAAATTAAGGCAGATTTAAATTTCCTTTTTGAATTTTTCATTTTTAAGTTTAATTTTTTGTTGCTCCAAATTCATACTTGTACGTGATTTATTTCCAAAGTTAATTTTTGTATCTTCAAATCACTTTCTGTTTTAAAAAAATTAAATCCACCTTAGCTTTTTTTACCTTAAATGCAGTTAATTCTAGCCAGTTGCTATCAGACAACAGTCTTGGCTTGGTGGAAAGTACACGATTTTTCTTTTCTGTCAGCATTGTTGGGGTATATTTCTCCCATTCACTGGTTCGTGAAACTAAAATTCAATTAAAAGAATATTTAAAAATATTTTCAGGAAAATATTACCATCTAAAATGTCTTCGACGACCTCGGTAATACGGTCTGTCTCATCGGCACAGTAGGCCTCCTCAACCGGATTAACTTCCTCGACCAGGTCGTCATCGTAAGTTGATGGCAAGCTGACACATCTATGTCTGTCGCGACCTGAAAAGATGTCCGAAAGTGAGCAACGTGTTTTTTTGTCTTCGTCAAAATTTTTTTCCGGTTTTTCTACATTCCAGCACATCCTTGTACTTCTCCACAAGTTTTATTTTAATTTTTAGTTTCTTGTTAGCGCGGTTTCTTATTGCAGCGGTGTGTGAAACTACAAAAATTTTAAATTTTGAAGGAGTTGCTATACGAGAAGATAAATTTAACATAGATACGCTAAACGCGTACTGAAAAATAGCTGCATAATTAAAATACCGTTAAATTAAAGACTGCGTTTAGCTAAACGGAGTTTAAACTCGGAAAAAACTTGCACTGAAGTGCACCCTTCGGTTATAGGGTATAATTAATTTCTTATATAGTCGTTTTTTTGAAATACAAAGGTTCTCATTACGAAATATATATGTATATATATTACTTTATATAATTATTAACATAAATGTAAATTATTAACATAATTTGCTAACAAATTAATTTCATTTAACAAATTAATTTCATGGTTAAATCGATTGTATAATTTTTGTATGTAAACACTGTATATAATGCAATTTGTATTGGTATATAATGTAATATTTTATTTTTAATGGGTGACATAGGCCTACTGGGGAACCAACACCAAAAAAAAAAACGGTAACTCATCATAGTGCATACTTCTTGGGTGGTGTGGAAATGCACCGACCTTTATATGTTTTATTTAATTGCATGTAAAAATTAAACTCTACTATTTTCTCTTTTTCTCTTTGATTCTTGTTTTTGTTTCTCTTTCAGAGAGCAATATTTCTTCTTTCGGTGTTCTTTTTCGAGACCTTCACGGATTCCTGACGCTTTACACTTGGTGAGTAAGTCCAACTGCTGTCGCAGGGCCCTATCGTTATTAGAGAGAAATTGGTAATCACTAAAATTGTGAAATCAATGTACCTGTTCGTTGGTTGTCGAGGAGGTCGCCTACGGTGACATAAATAATCCTTTCGTACCATCTCCCTCCTCATTCCAACCGAGTCAGTAACAGACGTATTTTTCAAGTCAACTTGTTTTACAGTTTGCTATCCTGCTGCCTCTTGACTTGTTACCTCTTCAGGAGTTTGGTTTTCATTGTTTAATATTTCCAGAAGATCTACACAATATAAAATATAGTATCTCTCTTCCATTTTGAATGCACACTTTATGTCTTTCCAATACTTACTTTGCGTCCAATTGGTTTTTGCCATTATCATATTATTGCCTCTTCCTCGGGCGACAGTCCCGACGGCTCTTACTCCTCAGAGCTTAGTTTCTTCTGGATACGAGGTTTTTATTTAGCGTTCATGCATGCTTCGTTGTGCAATTAGACGTAATGGATCCATTTCTGTTTCATCACATCGTTGCCGTCCATTCTATTCAACCTGATTGACTGTATTTTGTCACTTCCGAAAACATACATGCTGCCTCGTCAATATTGTAGCATCTGTGTAGTTTAAGTAGCACTTTGTTGGAGAAGTGCTGTAACCGTTGACCCTCGTTGGAAAGAAGGTTTAGTTTTCTTCTAAACAAAATATAAAGAATTGTTTTTTGGATTTTTACCCATCAATTTATTATTGTAAATCAGAGCCTGAAACTAACTCTTATTCAAAAAATTTTTCAAATAAAAGTAAACTTTTAACTTTTATTTTAAAAGTCCAAATTTTGAATAACAGTTATCCAAAGACTTTTATTTTAAAAGTCTTTAAATAAGAGTTATCCAAAAACTTTTAAAATAAAAGTCTATTTTATTCTAGTTTATTTTAAAAGTCTTTGAATAAAAGTTATCCAAAGACTTTTAAAAATACAAGTCTTTGAATAACTGTTATAAAATACTTTTAAAAATAAAAGTCACTGAATAACTCTTATTCAAAGACTCTTTTAATATAAGTTATAAAAGTTTCAAGCTCTGTTGTAAATAAATAAATATATTTCGCTTATGGACAGAGCAGGTCGCGGTTTCGCGGCGTTTATTTGCAGCAATTTAGCTAACGTTAATTTGGCCAAATCCTGGCTCTCAACCACCGAAAACTTTGTTTAATTTTAGACGCGGTATTGATGCCGTTGAACAACTTAACTTTAACATTACTTAAACTTCAATTTGTTTGAGAAATAGCTCAAGTTTTACAAGCTATTCCATTTTTCTAATAGAATGATAAACAAAGAATATATCATATATACGTGACGTCATGCGGTGAACTTCACATACAGCACAAATACCCTATACGTGTGTCCCGACTTAAGAGAAACGAAGACGAAGATTAAGGGGGTTATTCCTGAACGCCCGGGCCTTGAAGGCCCAGGAGTGACTGGCGAATCCCATCAGTCAAAACATACATATTTTGAGGGTATGGGACGATTCTACGTAAGGATTTTTGTTTATTTTTCTTTGGCTGTCATTTGTTGTATTTCACTATACCAACTCAGACGAAACATTGTTACCAAGCTTGAAGTATTTTACATATTTCTTTAAGTAATTTTTAAAAATGTAAAGATTTTGCAGCGAAAATTCGCTTTAGTGGTATCTGGTAACATCGGTTTGCTGACATGTCAGCTATGTTAGCTGGTATACAGAAACCTAGGTGTAGAAAAGAGACTTCAGTGGAACTTTGTTTCGGCTGTGTTCATGGCTATAAATAAACGCGTGAAAAAGAGATAAAGTGATCAGAGCTAATGTCGAAGATTGTTGTTGGTGATGGCCGCCTGTAAACAAAAACGTTCCTTGAAGCATTTTTTTTGGTGGTGCGCAATTTGGGTTAAATTCTTTTTTCATAATATTTTGCAAAATACATTAGATAGAAATGTAAATTGAAGTAATAAAGTGTATCTGAATGTGTTTTTATAAGAATTTAGAAAAATAATGCACACAGTTTTGGATAGTTGTGTGCAGACGCATGGTTTTGCGATGGGCCTTGTATGACATGTGAGAGACGCATCACATCAGGTTCTAAAAGTGGTTGAAATTCGTATGTTTTCATCTACAGACCTGAAAAGCATGTAAGAAAACCAACAACATACGTAAAATCGGGACTCGCTTGCTTGTTCTTCTTTTTCAGAAAGCCAAGCATCTGTTCAACGAAAATAACAAAGCATAATTGAGAAGAATTCATGGGAGTTAAAGGCCCGGGCGTTCAGGAATAACCCCCTAAGTCTTTTTTTTTGACGGCACAAAGCATTGCGCAACATTTTTGCGAATTGCTGTCGGCACTCTTTTGTGGCGTGTAGGGTAGTGTTTGCGTGGTTGGCGCAATGATTGCCACAATATCAAAATCATTTTGTTATTTTTCGTTTTGCGCAATCATTTTGTGTTATCTAGGGCAAATTCATAAAATAATGTTTCGCACTAAAAAATTTTTCAGCGGTGCGGACGTGTTATGGAAGAAAGGCAGAATTGCCAGAGCTAAAATTCTACTCAGAATTTAAAGATTTATACGAAAAGTTAAAAGCAAATAATATTTAAAGAGTAGATAAATATAGGGATTCCGACATTTTAGTGGTGAAATTAAAAGAAATTTCGCTCACTCAACCAGAGATAACGAGATAAGGAACTGCGTCAACGCCAATCGTATATGTATGCGTATCGTGTATGCAGAGATTATCTCTGGTGTATGTGTGGTGTATGGGATTTTTACCACAAGACGTCACGTTTATATGACATTTTCTTTGTTTATAATTTTATTAGAACAAAAATGGATTAGCTTGTGATAATTTTTTAGCTATTTCGCAAAGACATTAGGGTTTTTAATAAATTTTAATGAAGTGGACTGCGCAAGTAGCACTTGCTGGGACTGTATACGAAGGGCCTGTCATCCTTTGTGAATAGCGATCATCCAGATTTGACTGAGGAGCAGGATGATTCGGCTGCAACGGAAGGCATGGAAATTTCAGTGCAGGAAACTTTGTTGCGACCTCTGGTATTTTTCTCCGGCCAATCGGAGTTGATGGGTTATGTTTTGAGTGGCAGCGCATCGGATCCGATGCCAGCATATCAAGGCATCACCTTGTCGCAAAATCATGAACACTATGTGATACTACTGTAAATCTATGTGGTACTGGATTTACTTATGCACGAGTCGAAAGTAAATTTAGACTTATTCACGAACCATAGATAAGCCTTCAGCCGGATATTGATTTTTATTCCGATAGAAGCCCTGCATGCAATTGCAGCATTCGGGAGTTACACTCTCGTGAGTTTATCCATTCATCATTCCTTTTGCCTTTCTGGCTTTCTTTGATTTATTTACATATTTTTTTTTATTCTCTACATTTTAGGTATTCTAGTACCAGATCCGTTACTCTCAAAACTGCCAAAACGTACAGTAAAATGGTACATTCCAAATACTCGCACAAATCCGCCAGATTTACTTTAGATCAAAAGTACTTTAAATCAAAAGAACAATGAAATGTGCAACATGATATTTTCATAATTTATACTGTGTTTTTTTTTTACTTACTTTTGCATTAAATTCTTATTATTTTAAAGCAATTCTTTTTATACCCTACACCCGAAGGGTTGAGGGGATATTTACTTTCTGCTTCCGATTTTAACGCATTAAAGGAGGCGTAGCAGGTATAAAGCAGGAGCGTGGGAGATTCTTCTCCCGTCCACTTAGGCCACTTTGGCCCATTGTGACTGCCCTTTAAAACACCCCTTTCAAAATGGGTCCCTAATAACTTTCATGTCCGGCGTCCACACAATGCCTTTGATCAGAAATCGCAAGCAGGCTTAATGAATGCCGTCCTCGCACTCATGATCAGTTTGAGGAGACTCGACATCGGAAACTCCGCCACGTCCTCAAGCTCGGCACAAAACCAAGTTCCCAGAGCTTGGAAACGGCGGCTTGCAAGAGCCGGACATCGGCAAAGTAGATGGTGAATAGTCTCCTCTTCATCTATATCATTACAGGATCTGCAGTAGTTCACATTCGCACCCGCCTTCCGCCTTGCCATCATGTGGCCTATTGGGCAGTGTCCCGTAATAACCCCCACCGCAACTCTTAGCTGGCCCCTACTTAGGGAGAGAAGACGCTTAGAGTTCCTCCAATTTAGCTCTCGCCACAGAATCCGAGAGATAACACAGTCATGCCTTCTTCTCCAGAGATGAGCTGCTCTCTCGTTTACTAGGCTCTCAATTGCTCTTTTGAGATAGGTAACTGGAGGAAGCACTGAGGAGTCCGCTTGTCTGCTTGTTCGTTGCCCGCAATATTTGCATGGCCGGGAACCCAGTAGAGACTGACGGTGTGATCCCTCCGTAGATCCTTCAGCGTATTTCTACACCTCAGCACTATCTCCGAACTCTAGAAGTCTTTGCCGCCTGACTGTCCACACAGAGATTGATAACAGCTTGTGGTATCCCTTCCTGAATGACATACGAGGCTGCTCTTTCAATGGCATAGACCTCCGCTTGGAAAACACTACATTCGTCGCGCAATCAAAACGATTGTCGTGTCTGAAGTGATTCCAGAAAGAAGCCCGCTCCAGTTCCTTCGGCCGTTTTCGAACCGTCCGTAAAAATTTTGATGGGTACACCCTCGTCGGACAGCCACTCGATCCTGTTCGGAAAAAAACAGCCGAGATCTCATTAAAATCATATCTTGCCAGTAGGTAGTCCGTCGGCTGAGACAAGTCAGGCCTTGGACAACCGCTAATTCTCCTTAATTTATTCAGCACACTTGCATGTCCAAGAGGAGCTTCTCTGCAGAGCTTTAGCTCTTTCATCCTAAGGAAGCTTTTGCCCGATGAGCTCATGATGAACAAGTCCAGGGGTAGTATATGTAACAACATATCCAGTCCTGCTGTGCTTTTCATGGCTCCTGTAATCCCTATGGCAGCACATCTTTGAACCTTATTTAAGACCTTTAGATTGCTGCCCCTTTCTGTCGCTTTCCACCAAACAAAGCAGCCATAAGTAAGGATTGGTGTTATTACTGCCGTATACAACCAAAGAACGATGTAAGGTGGCAGGCCCCAATACCTACCAATGGCCTTCTTGCAGGCATAGAAAGCATTCATCCCTTTCTTTATCAACTCGACTGTGTTCTTTCTCCAAGGTAACTTGGTATCAAGAACTATGCCGAGATATTTTACTTCCGCCGATAGACTTAATTTAATGCTTTTAATGATAAGCAGTTTAAAGTCCGGAATCTTATGTTTCTTAGTGAAAAGTACCAGCTCGGTCTTGGATGTATTGATACCAAGACCACGCCGATACGCCCACCTATAAATCTTTTCTAAAGCGGTTGACAATGACTTACTTAGAGTAGACAAGAATTTGCCAAGGACCAGTATGGCTATATAATCCGCATAAGCTATGACCCTTATCCCAGTGTTTTTAAAAACCCTTAGAATACCATCCACTACCAGGAGCCACAGTAGAGGAGATAGTACCCCTCCTTGCGGAGTCCCTCTTGTGGCGGTCTTCCTAAGGGTGCTGGCTCTCATGCTGGAATTAATTACTCTGCTACATAGCATTTTCTTAATCCAGTAAACAATGAAGCATGGCACGTCAAAGAACAGGAGGGCCACAATAATTGCTTCTGTTTAAACGTTGTTAAAGGCCCCCTCTATGTTAAGGAAGCCCCCTAACGCATACTCTTTATGTTCAATAGCTTTTTCAATGGTCCCAACTACACAGTGCAGTGCACTTTCCACAGATTTGCCTTTGAGATAGGCATGCTGGGAGGTACAGAGCCGACGTGTGATCGTGCTTCTCAGATACAGATCTACCAATCTCTCTAGTGTTTTAAGTAAAAAGGATGAGAGTGTGATTGGCCTAAAATCCTTAGGTGAGAAATGAGTCGACCTACCAGCTTTGGGTATGAATACGACCGTAAAATTTCTCCATTCAGTCGGGATTAACCGTTCCCTTAATCAGCCTCTGAAAAGTTTCACTAATATCGGGTTTATTGAGCCAAGCGATTGCTGCATTATGGCCGGTATGATGCCTTCCGGCCCAGCTGACTTGTAGGACCAACCGCCCAGGCAACCTTACGCTCATTCACAATATCATCAAATTTCCTGAGGGAGCGCTCGGGCAGTTGAGGAGTGGCCTGACGCGTTTCCATAACAATCTCCGACCACCCCGGGAAATAGGTATCTATGAGCAGTTCCAGGGTTTCAACGCTTGACCTAGTCCACGAGCCGTCCACACGCTGGATTAGCCCGATGGATACTTTGTCCTTGGACAAGATCCTGCGTATTCTGGCCGCCTCTTTGACCTCACAGATCGACTCGCAGTATGATCTCTATGAGTCCCTCTTGACAGCCCTGGTTCTGCTCTTATAAATCCTAAGACCTGCTTTATACAGAGCCCAGTCTTCATCATTGTTAGTCTGCTTAGCCTTGTTAAAAAGCCGTTTTGAATTTGTTCTCAATGCTAACAGCTCGGAAGTCCACCAAATGGCATTGGCTTTCCTACGGAGGTAGCTAGTGGGACAAGAGGCTTTAAACGCGCTATTCAGACATTCCGTTAAAAATTTCACAAGGTCTTCAGTGCTCTCTGTTCCGTGTCCCTTGTTGCCCCCAGACAACTTTAAGGAGACCAGATTCGAGAAGCGTACCCAGTCTGTCTTTCTAGGGTTCCTAAACAGTTCAATTTTTGGTTTCCCTAGCTTAATATTGAAGAATGTCCGTATGGCTCCAATTATCTATACTTAAATCGAAAGAATTCGCAAGGGTTAAGTCTATAACTTCCGACCTAGCTCTGTTACGAAAGGTAGGCATTACCCCTGTATTACAAATAACTATATCAGATATAAGAATGAAGTTCAAATAGACTCACCTTTCGTGTTGATGTCACTACTTCCCCACTGGACATGGTGTCCGTTTGCATAACAACCGATCACCAACCTCAATTTGTTGTTGCTGGCAAAGATCGTCAGTGATCGGAGCAGTTGCGATGGGAGCTCTCTGTCTTCGTATGGGAGGAATGCGGAGGTGAGCAGGATTGAACCCTCCTGCTGGGTCTCACATACCACCACTGTCTGGTCCGCTGCGCTGTATGGAGGAAAAAGAAAAGCATTAATATTATTCTTTACCAATATACAGGTCCTGACCTTTTCGGTGGTCTCCGGTGCCACGAGACGGTACATACGCGACTCCAATCCCGTAACCTTAACACCACACAACCAAGGTTCTTGGATTAGAGCTACGTCTATATCGTCCCGGGACATGATGAGCAGCAGGTCATCGGAGGCCGCTTTGCAGTGGTGCAGATTAATTTGGACCACCCGCATGCGCCACCTCGCCACCACCTTCTCCGTCTCTTTCATCCCCGGAAGTCGGACCCTTGTGGATCCCAATCCGAAACGGATTACCCATTTCGTCTCCCTTAAAGCCTCTAGAGACTGTTGGCTCACCCTGAACCTGTAGTCCCTCCCCGTACCACTCTTGGGCACCACGGATGAGACCAGCTCCCATTTGTTCACCCCTAAGGAACGGTTTTGCTTGTCCAGTAGTCTCAGAATCGACGCCCCCGATTCCGGAACGGGAGGGGGAATCCACACTGAGATCACCGGACGCAGTGTGAGTGCGGAGCGAGGTAAGACCTCGAGTTTCGCCTTCGGCCAAACTTCGCCAAGGCCGCTGATGATGGCAGTCAGAAAGTACAAAGACTTCCTATTGCCACACCCAACGACTTTGACTCCCTTTTGCCAGCCAGCTCCGTCGAAGTCCACCTCTTCCGCCGTCCTTTCGTCCTTCATCATCTGCGTCAGCAGCCTCGCATCTACTAGCAGCCAGTTGGCTGACACAATCTTTCCATCGGGGTCCGACCTGTCAACGATGGCCACCTGCAAGTCAGCTTCAGATTTGAAGCTAGCAAACGGCTTAATCTTCTTCGCGTCCATTATCCATTATCCCTTTTAAGGACGTCGGTTGGAGGTCACCGGAGCCTTCCGCCCGCGCCCCGGCAATGGTTCAACTGGTACCGGAGGAGGTAGCTTTGGCTTTTTCAAACCATGCTACCTTTCTCTGATTTTGTCTCCTAAGGTTCCTTTGTCTTTCAGTCAGTTCAGAGGGATCGATGTCAGCTAGTTTCCGAAGAAAACATTTTGCCCTATTGTAGGCTCGCCGCTTTCGGTCCCCCTTTGACCGAGACCCCCTGTCTTTGTACTGCTGAGTGGCGCATCCTCCAACAGTGCAGCTTCAGCTTCCAGGTCTATCATAGTTGCTTGGCTGGACTGTGAGAGAGTCAAAGACTCACTATCGCCCGCCGCGCTTATGGTCAGACCCGTTAGCTGAGAACTGCATAAGTCTTAATAAGTCTTGCCGTCACCGGCAACAGCACGGTCGGTATCAGGTTTAGCGTCGCTGTTCGCGTTACTGTCTTAACCGCCCGTCTCGTCTCGTTATCTTCAGTTTTTTGTTTGGTTTTTGTGTTTAAGTTATCTATTTTGGTCCCACGATTATTGGACAAAAGAGTTCCGCCCGCGCAGAGGTCCATGTGCGCAGGTAAGGTTGGTTAGCACCGAAGGTCACCCGGTGTCCGGTACGCTCCGCTCCCGACTGAGCTAGTTTTAAAGTCTGTGCCCCCAGCCAAGCTGATCCTCGGCACGGGTCGCATGACACCTTGATCCGGCCCAGAAAGAAGATAGGAGGAAGGTATAGATATGTTTGGTATTAAACACAATACCAACATGGCTGTTTGGAACACATATGTATGAAATCTTGCATATTGGAGATTTATAACTTTACAACCATGTCCGTTATCGTTCTTTGAGAAATTTTGCTGGGATATTTAAGCTATTGCAGCAAAAATAAAAGAAAAAAAGTTACTCATAACTACTGAAAATAAAGAATACTTCTAAACAAACTAATGGCGGAATTCTGTACATTTAGTTAACATGTTTTGTATCGTTAAATACAATATTTATAAATAAAATAAAAGATTTCATCTAAAATTTATTCATTTCTTAAATTGTGGTGAAAAAATGAATGATATTATGAAGCAGCGTTACATTACGTTAACAAAAGGAAATTCAGAAAGTACGAAGGAGGTAAAAGTACTTTTTGCAGCACTCGGTGTAAAGAACCCTATAATTTTCCATTCTAGGAATTTGTACTCCTCGAAGCAAGAATAAACGTTTTGTTAACAGTTCAAGCACATTTATGCTCTAATATATTTGCTAATTAAGAAAAACATCAAACTGTTAACCTACTTGTAGCTTATATTGTATACTTATATTATATTGTAGCTATTATATTGTACCGGCAACACTGCTTTGGTATCAAAGCCCGTTTTATACAAACGGGCAACACTAGTATCGGCAAATTCAATGGCGAGGTGAACGAAAATATGAGGGTATACCAACGCCATTTTATGTCTGCTCTTTTATTTTAATTGGATAATCAATGTGATTTTACAATGTTTTATTTTGCTTGAATTGTTCATAGAATAGGTCATACAGTTTCTGGTATCAAATAGTGGCGGATTTGAGCGTATAAAACAATTTACATTCGATTTTTTGTTGGTTATCTGCACTTGCATGATTTCTGAACTTAAAATACTTTTCCCCAAATAGATTCTAATTAAGTAATAAACTATTTAAAAGTGAAATGGATATTAAATAGACTAAATATTGGCATAAATAAAGAAATAAAGATGGATGTCTTCAAATTCATTACATATATGAATAATTAACTAAGTTGCTATCTTAAAACAAACGATTCGATTTAAAAATCTGAATTGTCATTGGGGTCTCAAAGCTGAACTCTCTCCGTCCCGATCACTCTTCATCGTAGGTCTGATGTTAACCCCTCTCCCGCGAACGCGCCACTGAAAACAGTGGTGGTAGCTATGACTCTCCTATACAAAAAACCCCGTTTCTTTTCCTTGACATCTTGGGTCTGATGTTTGAGTTTCTGAGAAGCATTTTTAGGTTTTTCACAAACACTACTTTACGCCAGAGTTGCATTTCTCCTATCTTCTTATCACTGTTCCCAGTAGCCTTGCAAGTGTCCATGGTGTGAGTGTATTAGTAGAAAAGTTTTAATGGATTACGTTTTTGAAATTTGCACTGGCATGTATAAACGCTTCGCAACAACCGTCATTGAAATCTGAAAAAAACAATTTTTTTATTCCTACTATAATGACTTATGTCTATATGAATTTTGTAGCCTGTAACACGTCATATTAATATAACGCGGTAGCAAGAATTATAGAGTGCAAGATTGCGCCCATTCAGGTTTCAAAATTCGTTCTGCGCCACTCGTCACTACAGCCTTACAATATTGCCGAACTGTCAAATTTGCATACAATTTACATACAACGTACATACGTACGTACAAATGTAAACATTGAAGTTAAATTTTAAATATCAAAATAATTACGCGGTTTTACAAAGAAATTATTGTAAAAATTTATTCAAAGTGAATATATGTATGTATCTGTGTAAAATACGCTTTATTTTCGAATAATAAATATGTGTAAATAAATTGGAGCGCCTCAATGTATTGTTTAGTCCAATTTGAAGGGCGTAAAAATTTGTTCAAAGTGAAAATGTTTTCTATTGTTTTAAAATAACAATAGAAAAAATAGAAGAATAATAAATAATGTCGTGTGGCAGTCGATTACTTCCAATGTGAAATACCAATTCGCAGTGGAGTGTCTCAAAGTTTTGTTTGGCCAGGCGAAATGAAATACGTAATGAAATATAATATAATTCGGTTTTCCAAGTCAAGTAAATAATGATTTTAGTTTTCATATAAAATTGTAAAAAATTTTTTACACTGCACCTCATTACACTTCGTTTATTTAAATTGTCAAATTAAAAAGCCTACGGATTCATTTGTAATTTCACAAATGTTTATGGTGCGGAGACGTCACGTACCAAACGTCAACCTGCGCAATACGCAATCTTGTATTCTATCATTCTTGATGCGTTAGTTCTATTAAAGCTGACAAACTTAATTATCACTTACTCTTCTTTGCTTTCTTCGCATTTGTATGCGAAAACAACAGAGACAGCTTGTTGTTTTCCACATGTTTTCGGAAATTATGGCCCAGTTTTTACTTTCTACAAACACAAAAAATACCCATTTTGCTTCGAGTTCTACAAACGCATATGTAAAACAGCGCACATGCTAAGAAGCCATTGTCCGAACGTAATATTCACTTTGAATACATATCTGATATGTTTTGCGAATTAAACACAAAATGTGCTCAAAAATATTAACCCCAATTTCAGCGCTAAAACGCTGCAATTGTTTTGTATACAGTCGGCCATTATTTTTATACCAACAACAATTTTCTACATCAGCAATAGTTTTCTTTCTTTTCATCGCATTTATTTGTGCTTAAAATAATTCATATTCATCAGCAGAAACAAAATGATTAAGAAGTATCTTTTCTAGACCTTGGTTTTCGTATACCACCTCAGCAGACCAGTTACAGCCAAAACACATTGCGGCAGCAACAGCAACTCTCTCTCGCTGCTCAGCAAAGTACATTAGAGCAGCGACAGCAAGTCGGCTATTTGTTTTTGTATTCTGTATCCCATTCTCTCGTCTTGAAAGAGAGCTTACTCTCCGTATATTTTTCAATACAATTTGTCGGATTTTCAGTGAAAATTGGCAACACTGAGTGAAAAAGAGAGTGGAAAAAAGAGAGTTTTGCTTGCTGCCGTAATAGAATCTATTTTTCAGGGCAGCGGCAGCACCCATAAGCCTCTATATAGTTTCTGTTTGCTGTTGCTGCCGCAATGTGTTTTGGCTGTTACGAGTACCATATACAACCAATCACAATGAATTTTCATTTTTTACATTCTTATAGGTCAGTAATACCACTAACCATACAACATATAGAGTGCTAAAAGTCACTTTTTTCTGGTTCGCAAATCTTTCTGTAGCCTGGGTCCCACAATATTCTTTATTCTCATTTTCTCTTTAGGCGAGCAATTTTTTTTCCTTACAGCCAAAGCACATTGCGGCAGCGACAGCGGCAGCAACTCTCTCTCGCTGCTCAGCAAAGTACATTAGAGCAGCGACAGCAAGTCGGCTATTTGTTTTTGTATTCTGTATCCCATTCTCTCGTCTTGAAAGAGAGCTTACTCTCCGTATATTTTTCAATACAATTTGTCGGATTTTCAGTGAAAATTGGCAACACTGAGTGAAAAAGAGAGTGGAAAAAAGAGAGTTTTGCTTGCTGCCGTAATAGAATCTATTTTTCAGGGCAGCGGCAGCACCCATAAGCCTCTATATAATTTGCTGTTGCTGTTGCTGCCGCTGCCGCAATGTGCTTTGGCTGTTAACCTCCGCGACGGACGGTCAGTTTACTCGGTCTCTCACATGTTTCAAATCTTTCCCTACTCGCACACCTACCGAGTTGTAGGCCGAGCTCGTTATTTTCGTTCGTCATTTCATAGTCGTAATTTGTGTGTGTCCCTTATTTTGCTTGATTGTGAAGAACAATAAATGTATTTTGTTTTTGTAAGAAGTTACCATGAATTCTTTTGCTTATTGGTATAGTGGTGTTTTGTTTCTTTACTGCGCATGGGTCAAGGGATAAGTCTTTATGCTTCTGCATTCGGTAAGCTTTTAGCATTTTTTCGCTGGCTGCCAAATTATTATTTGAACATTTTTAAGATTTTCAAAAGGAGATTTGCACCCTTATTCCAAGAGACGATATCGTTCCGAAAATCGTCTTTTTATACATATGCAAAACAACAACAAAAAGACGATTTTCGGAATAAAGATAATTTGGGATAAGGGTGTTAGTTATAGATTTTTTATTCTTAAATGTCTATAAAATTAACTTATTATACAATTGGCAATAATTGCAATTGCAAAAATCTTACGAAAGATGAGCTCACAAATCTGAACGATTCTGAAGTTTTCCTGTTTTATAAAAACTTTAATTATTTTAATAGTAAATTCAAATTAAGAGCTCTATCTGATGAATTTTATAGTATAATAAAATTTCATTATGAAATTTATTTTATATTTATTTACATATTTTTTTTTATTTACATTTTTATACCCTACACCCGAAGGGATGAGGGTATATTCACTTTGTTCTTCCGTTTGTAACGCATTAAAGGAGGCGTGGCAGGTATAGAAAAGTATATATATTCTGGCTCAGAATCAACTCCTGATTCGATTTAGCCATGTCCGTCCGTCTGTCTGTCTGTCTGTCCGTCCGTCTGTGGAAATCACGATTACAGGAGAACGAATAGAGGTATCGTCATTAAATTTGGCACGAATATTCTTTGTTATCCTACGCTGTTTGGTATTGAAAATGGAAAAATCGGACCAGTGCCACGCCTACTTTTTATAGAAAATATGCACTCATCCATGCTTTTAGCTCAATTTCTCAGCTTGTAGACCGAATTTTCAGCTAAAATTTTATTTCCGAGTCCACCATATATAGACTTAAATATATTCCCAAAAGTGGGCGTGACACGCCCACTTATATACTATACCATATAATGAGGTGTTTGGTAGGAAAAGCGGTGTTGTAGATGAGTTAATAGATCAAAATGTGCTTCCTGTAAATTATAAAGAAGTAGGTGTCACCCGCCCACTTTTATCACTGCGACAGATGCCGGTGTAGGGTATATGAGCTTCGGCCAGGCCGAAGATAACGCACTTACTTGTTATTTATTTACATTTTACATTTTACATATTCTATTTTATTCTCTACATTTTAGGTATTCTAGTACCAGATCCGTTACTCTCAAAGCTGCAAAATCGTACAGTAAAATGGTACATTCCAAATACTCGCACAAATCCGCCGGATTAACTTTAGCTTTAAATCAAAAGAACAATGAAATGTACAACATGATTTTTTTATACCCTACACCCGATGGGATGAGGGTATATTCACTTTGTTCTTCCGTTTGTAACGCATTAAAGGAGGCGTGGCAGGTATATAAAAGTATATATATTCTGGCTCAGAATCACCTCCTGATTCGATTTAGCCATGTCCGTCCGTCCTTCTGTCTGTCTGTCCGTCCGTCTGTGGAAATCACGATTACAGGATAACGAATAGAGGTATTGTCATGAAATTTGGCACGAATATTCTTTGTTATCCTACGCTGTTTGGTATTGAAAATGGGAAAAATCGAACCAGTGCCACGCCTACTTTTTATAGAAAATATGCACTCATCCGTGCTTTTAGCTCAATTTCTCAGCTAGTAGACCGAATTTTCAGCTACAATCTTATTTCCGAGTCCACCATCTTAGACTAAAATATATTCTAAAAAATGGGCGTGACAGGCCCACTTATATACTATACCATATAATAAGGTGTTTTGTAGGAAAAACGGGGTTGTAGATGAGTTAATATATAAAAATTTGCTCCTTGTAAATTAAAAAAGGAGGTGTCACCCGCCCGCTTTGTAGCACTTCGACAGATGCGGGTGTAGGGTATATGAGCTTCGGCCAGGCCGAAGATAACGCTCTTACTTGTCATAATTCAGACTGTAACAGAAAATGATAATAATTGGGCCTATTCTGGCTTTTCTGTTATTCTGCTATGAAATTCTGTTATACATTCATAACAGATTGTGACCATAACAGATTTGTTAAAAGTGGCATTCTGTGTTTTAATCTTTTATGGTTATCTGTTTTTGGTTTTCCAAACAGAAAATCTATTACAAATTCTTTAAAATAGACAGATGCCAAAAAAATATTCAAAATTAAAAAACGATGCAGGCAGGGCCGGCTCAAACATACACAAATGGGACGACTTTCTAGGCCCGGTTAAGTTTTCAATGTTGAAAATATTTGTGGAAAAGATAGTTTACTTTCCTGTTGGAAAGGTGTTTATTAACACAAGAATATATTGCCTCTTATAGGGCTATTGTGCATTTTAAAATCTAACGAAACTGGATGTTTGTTCTATTGAAAGTAAAACTTCCAAAAATTTAGAATTTTGTAAGCGATAAGAATTATATTAAATATATGATCCGTTTATTCTTTAATTGAATATTTGAATAATGAATAATATTAATTAATATCATCAATATCAATTAATATCAATTAATATCAATTATTTTGATAATTAAATAGAAGGACTAAAAAACAGAATTTTTAAATAAATTCTATTCTAATTTATACTCGCGTATTTACTTTTTTTAAACTATCTTGGCTTTAATTTCAATTATATTTTTCATTATTGAATTTATCTCTTATTGAATTTGAATTTATCTTTATTTTCATGGGTAAAATTTTAATTTAAGATAAATTTCAGATTTGTTTAAGTTTTTCACATTATCTTATTTGTTTTATATTTTTTGTGTGCACTATTTCTTCAGGAGCCGGCTCACTCGGTTCAGTAAGAAGCAAATGTCTAGGGCCCCAAGTGTTTTAATCCGGCCCTTGATGCAGGCTGAATTTTTGTGTCACATATTTCATTTCTAATTCAGCTGATTCTATGAGTATCCGAATCAGACTCCACTAAAATCTTTCCGATGCGTGTCGGACTGTACAATGGAAACAATACAGTTGCCAGAGCAATACTTAAGGCCTTCATAAATGACTCCAGTCGGTGTTTCGACACAACAATTCGAATAAGTTCATATCAAAATTTGCTTAAATTGGAATATATTTCGCTTCTTCATTACCAAAAACATTTATGTCGACATTTTATAATTGACCGATGTCCACTTTGAGCAGCTGGTCGAAAATAAAGGCAATCGAATAGCCTGAGCATTGGGTATAAATATTGCTCCTGTTTCGTCCCAGGCTTCCAGAATTTCACAGTTTTGCAGCGTACGACGTATCAAAAGTACAGATGCACTCCAGTAATGGAAGATAGACAATGGTCACAGAAATCTGGCGCATAATATCGCGAATTTCATCTCGTATGCGGACCAGTTCTTTCTTGAAAGTAGCCTTATTGATGTCGCTGGTATCTGCCTGCAATTCCCAAGTTCCAACATTCCTACTTTTTTGTATAAGCTTGTTTTTATCATATTTTTGGCCAATCACTCTACCAAAGAGAATCGGTTCAAAGCAATCTAATAATGTAAAAGCTATATGTAATATTTACGTTCGGTTTGGCGTAACTTGGCGTAACACATTTTGTAGGAATTCCACGATTTTTTGATCCTTCGACATCAAGAATATAATTTTAATTGAAAACTTGAAATTTGACACAAACTGTTAGCATAACAGATACAAAAATCTGCCTTTCAATCTGTTACGGATTTTAGCAGATTTTGTTAGAGATTTTGCTGTACAGAATACCAATTTCTGTTATGCTAAAAGAAAATTTGACAGATCGAAATTTTGTATGGAAAAACGTAACAGAATAACAGATCTTTTATATAAAAGATTTGCCAGAATAGGCCCAAATACTCCACTATTTTATAAGCATTTAAATGTTACTACATAATATTTAAATAAAATACATAATATTTAAAACGAAATAAATACATCGAACTTAAATTCTTAAGGGATTAAATTCTTATTATTTAAAAGCATTTTTTTTCATACCCTACACCCGAAAGGATGAGGGTATATTCACTTTGTGCTTCCGTTTGTAACGCATTAAAAGAGGCGTGGCAGGTATAGAAAAGTATATATATTCGGGCTCAGAATCACCTCCTGAGTCGATTTAGCCCTGTCCGTCCGTCTGTCTGTCCGTGCGTCCGTCTGTAGAAATCATGATTAAGGGAAAACGAATAGAGCTATGAATTTTGGGACGAATATTTTTTGTCATAATAGGCTGTTTGGTATTAAACACAATACCAACATGGCTGTTTGGAACACATGCAATCTTGCATCTTGGAGATTTATAACTTCACAACCATGTTCGTTATCGAACTTTGAAAAATTTTGCTAGGATATTTAAGCTATTGCAGCAAAAATAAAAGAAAAAAAGTTAATCATAACTACTGAAAATAAAGAATACTTCTAAACAAACTAATGGCGGAATTCTGTACATTTAGTTAACATGGTTTGTATCGTTAAATACAATATTTATAAATAAAATAGAAGATTTCATCTAAAATTTATTCATTTCTTAAATTGTGGTGAAAAAATGAATGATACTATTAAGCAGCGTTACATTTTACGTTAACAAAAGGGAATTCAGAAAGTACGAAGGAGGTAAAAGTACTTTTTGCAGCACTCGGTGTAAAGAACCCTATAAGTTTCCATTCTAGGAAGTAATTTGTACTCCGCGAACCAAGAATAAACGTTTTGTTAACAGTTCAAGCACATTTATGCTCTAATACATTTGCTAATTAAGAAAAACATCAAACTTATATTAATTTGTAGCATACCGGCAACACTGCTTTGGTATCAAAGCCCGTTTTATACAAACGGGCAACACTAGTATCGGCAAATTCAATGGCGAGGTGAACGAAAATATGAGGGTATACCAACGCCATTTTTTGTCTGCTCTTTTATTTTAATTGGATAATCAATGTGATTTTACAATGTTTTATTTTGCTTGAATTGTTCATAGAATAGGTCATACAATTTCTGGTATGAAATAGTGGCGGATTTATGCGTATAAAACAATTTACATTCGATTTTTTATTGGTTATCTGCACTTGCATGATTTCTGAACTTAAAATACTTTTCCCAAATAGATTCTAATTAAGTAATAAACTATTTAAAAGTAAAATGTATATTAAATAGACTAAAAATTGGCATAAATAAAGAAATAAAAATTGATGTCTTCGAATTCATTACATATATGAATAATTAACTAATTTGCTATCTCAAAACCAACGATTTGACTTAAAAATCTGAATTGTCATTGGGGTCTCAAAGCTGAACCCTCTCCGTCCCGATCACTCTACATCTTTAGTCTGATAGTTGCGTTTCTATTTCTAATTAACCCCTTCCCCGCGAACGTGCCCGCAAAACACGGGAACGTAACTATGGCTGCATTCAGGACAACAAGCTGTGTTGGCTTTTTCTTGTCAGAATAAATCATGTGCTCTGAATACGTTTGCTGAGTCTTTGCTGAAAAACAACAACATTTAAACAACAACAACACTTTATGCCAAATTCCACGTGGCCGCCACACGAGAAGTAAACAAAACACTGAAAATTAGTGACAGAGAAGAAAGTTCTGAGCAGATCCAGCATACAAATTTTTGGCTAGAAAAAATGGCGACGGCTTTGTTAGCCCTTCCGACCTTTCTAACCCCCTCAGACAAAAAAACAGAAAAAAGCCAACACAGCTTGTTGTCCTGAATGCAACCTATGACTTTCCTATACGAAAAACCCCTTTCATTGACACTCTTCATCTGGTCTAATAGTTGAGTTTCTGAGCAGCATTTTTCAGGTGTTTCACAAAGTCTACTTTACGCCAGAGTCGCATTTTTTAGCATTTTTTAGCAGGTTCCTATCTCCTTATCTCTAATATATACGTTCTATACAAACGGGGAACAATAGAATCGGCAAATCCAATGGCGAGGTGAACGAAAATATAAAAATATTTTAATAATTTTTTACGACTGCCATAAATCGATTTAAACTGAGAATTGACTAATTAAAAGTATTTTATTAGTCAGAAAAAAAAAAATTAAAAAACAGTTTAACACTGCAAAAAGAATTTTTAAAAAATATGCGCGTGACTTTTTTGATTTTTGGCCTCGACCTAGATCTCCCAATGTGCGATACTGGTAAAAAAAATATCTGCAGAAAGCTAAAATTCTATGCTTTTTTAATATTGGATAGGTAATAATTGTATAGGTCAATTAAAACTCCCAATGAATTAACTTCCAAATCAAAAATGAATTAAGTCCCAAAATTCTTCCATACAAATTTGGGAGTTAAAATTTGGGAGTTAATTCATTTTTTTTGGGAGTTAATTCATATTTGGAAAAAGTTGGGAGTTAATTCATATTTTCATTGGGAGTTAATTCTTTTTTTTTGGGACTTAATTCATTTTAATTGGGAGTTAATTCATATTTGGAAAAAGTTGGGAGTTAATTCATATTTTCGTTGGGAGTTAATTCATTTTTTTGGGAGTTAATTCATACTTGGAAAAAGTTGGGAGTTAATTCATATTTCCATTGGGAGTTAATTAATTTTTTTTGGGAGTTAATTCATACTTGGAAAAAGTTAGGAGTTAATTCATATTTTCATTAGGAGTTAATTCATTTTATTTGGGAGTTAATTCATACTTGGAAAAAGTTAGGAGTTAATTCATATTTTCATTGGGAGTTATTTCATTTTTTTGGGAGTTTATCATAACCGTGATGGTTTTCTGATTGAGGGTTATGATACCTGAGGGTTCTGCTGATTGAGGGTTATGATCCCTGCCGCGGCCGAAGGCCGCCACACGAAAAAGCCTGTATGCAAAAAACCTCACATGACCGTGAGTATTCTGCTGATTGAGGGTTATGATGCCGCGGCCGAAGGCCGCTTTACGGAAAACCCTGTATGCCAAAAACCTGACATGACCGTGAAGATTCTGCTGATTGAGGGTTGTGATCCCTGCCGCGGCCGAAAGCCGCCACACAAAAAAGCCTGTATGCAAAAAACCTCACATGACCGTGAGGATTCTGCTAATTGAGGGTTAAGATCCCTGCCGCGGCCGAAGGCCGCCACACGGAAAAGCCTGTATGCCAAAAACCTCACATGACCGTAAGGATTCTGCTGATTGAGGGTTATGATCCGCGGCCGCGGCTACGCGGTTACGGCCGCGGCCGAAGGGCGCCACACGGAAAAGCCTGTATGCCAAAAACCTGACATGACCGTGAGGATTCTGCTGATTGAGAGTTATGATCCCTGCCGCGGCCGGAAGCCGCCACACGAAAAAGCCTGTACGCAGAAAACCTCACATGACCGTGAGGATTCTGCTGATTGAGAGTTATGATCCTTGCCGCGGCCGGAAGCCGCCACACGAAAAAGCCTGTACGCAAAAAACCTCATATGATCGTGAGGATTCTGCTGATTGAGGGTTAAGATCCCTGCCGCGGCCGAAAGCCGCCACACAAAAAAGCCTGTATGCAAAAAACCTGACATGACCGTGAGGGTTCTGCTGATTGAGAGTTATGATCCCTGCCGCGGCCAAAAGCCGCCACACGAAAAAGCCTGTATGCAAAAAACCTCACATGACCGTGAGGATTCTGCTGATTGAGGGTTATGATCCCTGCCGCGGCCGAAGGCCTCCACACGGAAAAGCCTGTATGCCAAAAACCTCACATGACCGTGAGGATTCTGCTGATTGAGAGTTATGATCCCTGCCGCGGCCGGAAGCCGCCACACGAAAAAGCCTGTACGCAAAAAACCTCATATGATCGTGAGGATTCTGCTGATTGAGGTTTATGATCCCTGCTGCGGCCGAAGGCCGCCACACAAAAAAGTCTGTATGCAAAAAACCTCACATGACCGTGAGGATTCTGCTGATTGAGGGTTATGATCCCGGCCGCGGCCGAAGGCCGCCTTACGGAAAACCCTGTATGCCAAAAACCTGACATGACCGTGAGGATTCTGCTGATTGAGGGTTATGATCCCTGCCGCGGCCGAAAGCCGCCACACGAAATAGCCTGTATGCAAAAAACCTCACATGACCGTGAGGATTCTGCTGATTGGGGGTTATGATCCCTGCCGCGGCCGAAGGCCGCTACACAAAAATCCTGTATGCAAAAAACCTCACATGACCGTGGGTATTCTGCTGATTGAGGGTTATGATCCTTGCCGCGGCCGGAGGCCGCCACACGGAAAAGCCTGTATGCAATAAAGCTCAGGTTTTTTGCATACAGGATTTTTGTGTAGCGGCCTTCGGCCGCGGCAGGGATCATAACCCTCAATCAGCAGAATCCTTACGGTCATGTGAGGTTTTTGGCATACAGGCTTTTCCGTGTGGCGGTCTTCGGCCGCGGCAGGGATCATAACCCTCAATCAGCAGAATCCTCACGGTCATGTGAGGTTTTTTGCATACAGGCTATTTCGTGTGGCGGCTTTCGGCCGCGGCAGGGATCATAACCCTCAAACAACAGGTTTAATCAGCAGGCTTTGGGATACCTGCCGCGGCCGAAGGGCGCCACACGGAAAAGCCTGTATGCCAAAAACCTGACATGACCGTGAGGATTCTGCTGATTGAGAGTTATGATCCCTGCCGCGGCCGGAAGCCGCCACACGAAAAAGCCTGTACGCAGAAAACCTCACATGACCGTGAGGATTCTGCTGATTGAGAGTTATGATCCTTGCCGCGGCCGGAGGCCGCCACACGGAAAAGCCTGTATGCAAAAAAGCTCACATGACCGTGAGGATTCTGCTGATTGAGGGTTATGATCCCTGCCGCGGCCGGGCATACAGCTTTTAACTCCCAACTTCATTTTTTTAGGTGGGAGCTTTATTGCATACAGGCTTTTCCGTGTGGCGGCCTCCGGCCGCGGCAAGGATCATAACCCTCAATCAGCAGAATACCCACGGTCATGTGAGGTTTTTTGCATACAGGATTTTTGTGTAGCGGCCTTCGGCCGCGGCAGGGATCATAACCCTCAATCAGCAGAATCCTCACGGTCATGTGAGGTTTTTTGCATACAGGCTTTTTCGTGTTGCGGGCTTCGGCCGCGGCAGGGATCATAACCCTTAATCAGCAAAATCCTCACGGTCATGTGAGGTTTTTTGCATACAGGGTTTTCCGTGTGGGTGGCATTCGGCAAGGATTGCAACTCCCAGTAGGCAAAATTCCGGCTTCGGTTGAAACAGCATTCTTTTCGGGTGATATTTCATTTCCCTGGGAGTATATTATATTTCAAAAAAAGTTGGGTGTTAATTCATATTTTCATTGGGAGTTAATTCATATTTTTTTGGGAGTTAATTCATATTTGGAAAAAGTTGGGAGTTAATTCATATTATCATTGGGAGTTAATTCATTTTTTTTTTGGGAGTTAATTCATATTTGGAAAAAATTGGGAGTTAATTTTCATTGGGAGTTCATTCACTTTTTTTGGGAGTTAATTCATACTTGGAAAAAGTTGGGAGTTAATTCATATTTTCATTGGGAGTTAATTCATATTTTTTGGTAGTAAATTCATTTTAGTTGGGAGTTAATTCATAATCAAAAAAAGTTGGGAGTTAATTCATATTTTCATTGGGAGTTAATTCATTTTTTTTTGGGAGTTAATTCATACTTGGAAAAAGTTGGGAGTTAATTCATTTTTTTGGGAGTTAATTCATTTTGGGAGTTAATGCATTGGGAGTTAATTCATTGGGAGTTAATTCATTTTTTGATTTGGGAGTTAATTCATTGGGAGTTAATTCATAGCGCCAATTATACGCGTTGGTAACGAAATCCCGAAAGACAAAATCCCGAACGACAAAATCCCGAACGACAAAATCCCGAAATGACAAAATCCCGAAACGACAAAATCCCGAAATAACAAAATCCCGAAATTACAAAACTAGTTTTTCGGTATTCTCCATCTTCTAGAACATTTTAAAACCACTAGCAAACTTGAATTAAGCCACTAAATTTCTTTTAAAAAAACATTAAAAAAATTTTAGCAGAGCCCTCTCGGTAATATGAGGTTTTTCGCATACAGGTTTTTCCGCGTATTGGCAGCCTTCGGCTGCGGCAGGTATCATAACCCTCAATCAGCAGAATCCTCACGGTCATGTGGAGTTTTTTGCATACAGGTTTTTTCGCGTATTGACGGCCTTCGGCCGCGGCAGGGATCGTAACCCTCAATCAGCAGAATCCTCACGGTCATGTGAAGTTTTTTGCATACAGGTTTTTTTGCGTATTGGCGGCCTTCGGCCGCAGCTGGAATCATAACCCTCAATCAGCAGAATCCTCACGGTCATGTGAAGTTTTTTGCATATTGTAGATTATAACCTTCACACAACAAAATTTTCTCGATATTACAACTTTGCTTTTCTGCCAATGTAAAAAAAAGGCAAGTAGGCGCGTACTTCGAATTGGAAAAAATTGTGACTTAAATGTCATTTCTTTATTAATTAAAAATTTTATTTTGTGATTTTCGGGATTTCTCATTTCGGTATTAAACATTTTTCGGGGTTTTGTCGTTTCGGGATTTTGTCGCATCGGGATTTTGTCGTTTCGGGATTTTAAAATTTTTCGGGATTTTGTCGTTTCGGGATTTTGTAATTCGGGATTTTGACTGTCTCCCCAATTATACATTTTATACAAAAAAAATTAAATAGGAAAGAAAAGTATTAAAAATTAAAGTTTTTTCCTAAAGTACACGATTTTGGATAAAATGTTGTTTTACATAAATGAAAGATATTTTAATACCTTTACAATACAATATTTTTTATGGTTTACGAGATATAAACGGTAAAATTTCAAACTTTGAAGGGCAATAACCCTTTAGTCTGACGAGAGTGAGTAAAATTGGTTTTAGTGTTGGGGTCAGCGCCAAAAACGACAGCAACAAAAAAAAACAATAAAAAAATTGGAGAGTTTGTGCTACGGTAAATTTAGGCCAAGGTCGCTTTTGCGGCGTTTATTTGCAGCAATTTAAATATCGTTAATTTGGCTAAATCCTAGCATGCAATCACCAGACACTTTGTTTAATTTTGGAAGCGGTATTGATGCCTTTGAACAACTTAAAGATAACTTAAACTTCAATTTCTTTAAGAAATAGTTAAATAACTTTTAAAAACTATTGAATTTTTTGTTCTCATAAAATGTTAAACAAAAGAAATATCATAAACGTGACGTCAAGTGGTGAGCTTAACATACACCAGTCATACACTATAGCTGTCATAATATAGAGATTCAGCCTTTTTTTGACATATATTTAGGCGGGAGAGAAGTTTCCTATCTGATTATCTCTGGTTTGCGAACGGTAGCAGCATCGGTTTATTATCGTCCATTTTTAATTTGAGCTTTCGCGTAAATATATTGTCCGATTAGGGAGAGTAATTTATTTTCGTCGAAGTGTTCTTAAAGTATGATGTTAAAGCGTTTTATTAACTTTACCACGAAATCCTAAAAATCGTAAAAGTGTTGTTAAAATTAGAACGCCGCATAAGAATATGGCATCTTGAAGAGGGGTAATTTAAAGTTAAACTTTACTTGCATTATAGTGAAGCAGAGGCCCGTAGAAAAAATTGTTCAGTGTTAGTTTTTGTCGATCGCTTGTCAAAGCATTGTCAAGAAATACATATAATAATCGAATTGTCTAATCTATCCCAGAATTAGTAAAAAAATTCCAGTTTTTATAGCAATTAACACGTACTAGCAACCAACGTCGATCGCTCGTTTGCATTCGAGACGTGTATAGGAAGCACTCGGAATCGTGCTATTTGTGACGCTTCGCGTGTGTGTGTTGGAAAAGTGGATAAAAAACTAATGAATATATTTTTTCCGAGGAAAACTTAATTGCAAAAACAAGCAATTGTTTCTGCACAAGTATGTACAAATTTAGAGAACTTTAAATTAATGTAATTCTTTTAAATTGAGCTCATCAGGCTTGAATTAAGCAAGTTTTTAAGGTCTATGTAAAATGCCTGAACTTTCCTCCAAAATCTGTTTGTGAAAATTAGGAAAATTTTTCTCATTATATATGTATGCCTCAATTTATGGCTCAGTGTTGATATAAAAACTGCTAAAATTTGTTCATGACGTCTGATTATTAAAGTTGTATAATTTTCAGATAAAGATAGTATCTATATTGTATTTTTCTTACTTATTGGGCATATATGTATGTGGTCATATATATCACAAAATAACAATTATATGTGAATACGATATATAGCAGGTGAGTTTTTATCTTGAGAATTTAATATCTAGAGAACAGTGCGTCAAATCAAAAATTAAAAACGAAGATTTTTCTCGTCAATGGAAATTTAATTTTGTTTTTAAGGGAGACTGGGTAGGGAGTAATTGAAAACCATTAAAGAAACCCAAAACAACGAAAAATTTTTTTCGATCCGATGTGTTTCTCGAGATGTTTGCAAAATAAGGTTTTTTGGGTTACAGCGGCATCTATCAAGAATACAAAAAGTTTCTAACAGAATGTATATACTTATTTTATGACGTAGAATCCGAATATGAAAAAAATGGTGGTTCGAATCGGAAATTTCAAAGTAGCTCCGGTTGTGTGCTTTTTTGTTCGTTGAGAGGGAGATAGAATCGAGCACCAAAAAATTTTTGGAACATATTTACCGTTTCAACACAGCTTCAATTTTGTTGTTGTTGTTTTTTGTGTAGACCCCAACAAACAAAAAAAAATTTTCGCCACCTTTTGGGGGCGGGGTGGAGCCCTTTGAAGTTTGAGTTATCAAAAAATTTTTAGTTTTCCAAATAAACACAATTTACTCTTTTTCGTACTATTTTTTCCAGAAAAATCATTTTTGAAAGAGAAAAAATGGAACAGATTGAGGACAGCACAAACGCTCCAATTATGTTCTTGTTGTTTTTTGCGCCGATCCCAACAACAACATAATTTTTTGTCGCTCTCGTATGGTTTAGGAGTTAAAGCTTGAAAATTTAACGTCTATATCTCCCAAACTGTAAGAGGTATCTGGATGATATATGTATATACCAACGTTTCCCAAAGTGTGGGTCGCACCGGGTCGCAGAAAAATTCAGCTGGGTCGTGGCAAAAATTGTAAAAACACAAAAAATCTGTAACATTTTGCTCTAAATTTAATAGGGCTTAACTAAAGAATAGGTGCCAAACGCCGATTGTGACGATCAAACTTTTTATACCGTTAGTATTTACCGTCAGGACCGGAAGTAGCCATATTTTTTCCGGCGGAAGTCAGCCATCTTGGATTCAGAAGCGTTTAAAGTTTAAATAAAAACACGTCATATCTCCGTAACCGAGCGGCCTATAGGAACATTTAAGGAACCGTTAGAAAGCTATTTATTTAGTCTATCATTTATATTAAATACTCTTTTGTCGAATTCTTAAAATTTAATAAGTTATAATAAAATTTATAAAAAAAATTATTTTCGCTGGGAATCTTTAATTTTTTTCTCTTAAGCGAGAAAAAAGGGGGGCTTAAGTTTACCGTTTGAGCCATGCTCCAATTTTCTTGAATTTTTTGTTGTTGTTATTGTTTATGGAGCTGATTCTAATCGGAGAAAATAGCTGTTAAAGGTCAGAAGAACGTAAGTAAAAACTACTTTTTCCATTATACTACTACAGTTTAAACCTACACTTTGTATTACTCGTCTAAAAATTTTTAAGAAAAATCGCGCGATTTTTCTTAAAAATTTTTCGACTGCGGCGCAGATTCAAAAAATTTTCTTATGTAAAAATTTAAAATATTTTTTAAAAAATTACGTGAAACCAACAATAGATTAATAACTTAATAGTAGTAGAATGGAAAAAAGTAGTTTTTACTTAAGTTCTTCTGAATTTTAAGAGCTATTTCTCCTCAAATATTAGACTGATAAAAATGAAAAAAATACTCAAAGAAAGCTTACGGTCTCAGCTTTATTGTTATTCCAAAGATTTAATAGGTTAATTACACACTTTGAAACAAAAAAAATTATTAAATGTAAAAAAAAAGTTCAAAAAATTAAAAATTTGGATTTGCATAAAAACTATACAGTTTTCGGAAAAATGTTATATTAAAGAAATTGAAGGGCTTTTGGAGAGCTTTCTAACGGTACCAATATGATCGAAATATCTTCACTGGTTTATGAGTTATAGGCATGTCAATTCCAAACTTTAGAGGGCTATAACTTTTAAACTAGAGGAGAGCGACAAAAACTGATGGCTTTATTAGAATCAGCTCCAAAAACAACAACAACAACAAAAAATGCAAAAAAATTGGGGCATGGCTCAAACGGTAAACCTGTTCCAAAAGGGGGTACATTTAAGGGGTACATTAAGGTATAAAATAAATATGTACTACTATTGAAAAGCACACAGTTTTGGCTTTAAAACGATATATAATATGTTATACTTACTATATTGATTCACATCCCTACAGGCTTTAATATGAGTTGAAGTCGAAACATTTTTTGGCTGTGGCGCTATTTTAATAAGATTAAAAATTTTTAAGAAAAATCGCGCGATATATTACTTACGCATATATTACTTGGGCTTATATTTACTTTACGCAAGTGACTCCAATTTTTTTTTTTTGTTTTTTTTTCTTGTTAGTGCTCTTGGTCCTGACCCCAACAAGCCAAAAAAAAATGTCGCTCTCTCTTGGGGGCGGGGCTGGAGCCCCTTGAAATTTGAAATAAAATCGTCTGTATCTCCGAAACTATGTAAGCTGTTTGGGTGATATCCGTTATAAAGCTAATTAAAATGTCATTCATTTATGTAAAATAACTTTTTATCGAAATATTTCTAGTTTTATAAATAAACGCAACCTTAGGTTTTTAGTACTATTTTTTTTTTGATAAAATAATTTTTTCCAAAGAAAAATGTGTAATTAACCCAAGGAAATATACTAAAAATAAGATAACATATATTTTAAGCTTTCTGAAGAAATTTATTTCGTTAAAATCGGTGCAGTATTTATAAAGAAAACTCGTTTTTATATTGATAAGAAACTACTTTCTGAAATTATCTTATTATACCTCTTTACAATAATGCGTCTCTGGTACTATGCATTATGTTTGCCGTAATGGTTGTGGTGGTGTTAGTAAAAAAGTGACAATAGACGCTTTCTTTAGATTTTCATATAAATTAAAAATGAAAAATTTTGAAGAAAAATCGCGCGACTTTAAAGGTAAAAGGTAATTTACATAAATTAACGACATTTTTATTAGCTTTCTAACGGTACTAATAACATCTAAATATTATCTACAGTTTTAGAGATATTAAGGGTTTTTTTTCAAATTTCAAAGGGCTCTAGCCCCGCCCCCACGGAAGAGCGACATTTTTTTTTTGGCTTGTTAGGGTCAGGAAAAGGAGCACTAACAACAAAAAATTAAAAAAAAAAAATTGGAGTCACTTGTCTAAAGTAAATATGTTCCATTACTTGTCATAATATCTCTTTTAGTTTTTAAGATATCAACCTTTAAGTGGTTACACTTCGAAGGCTTCTAGATCCAAGATGGCTGACTTCCGCCAAAAAAAAATATGGCTACTTCCGGTCCTGACGGTTAAATATAACGGTAAAAAATTTTTCAAAAAAATCGGCGTTTGGCACCTATTCTTAAGTTGTTCCAACCTAATTTAAGAATAAAATGATCATAATTAAGTCCTAATATAAAATTAATGTCTGATGAAGATCAACATCATCCTTTGCACTAAGGTCAAAATATGTAAAACAAAATTTACTTTATTTACTTTAAGTTTTAAATGAAGATAATGTTTTGAAGATAAAGTTTTTGTTATATAATTACTTTGCAATTCTTGTGTATGAAATAAACAAACAAATAACTTGAATTTTAATTTTTATTAAATAAAATTTTTATAAAATAAAATAAAATTTGTTTTGTAAATAAATGTTTTTTTTGTAAGGTGGGTCGCGAAAAAATTTTTAATCTCGTACCGGGCCGCGGTCAAGAAAGTATGGGAAACGCTGGTATATACCATTGGGAAGGTATTAAAAACGTCTTTCATTTATGTGAAATAATATTTTATCCAAAATCGTGTACTTTTAGTGAAAATTAAAATTTTTTTTATTATTTTTTTATTCATTAATTTTTATCTCTGAAAAATGTATTATTAACTCATATAATCATGTCAATACTAAGAAAGCTCAGGTTCTTAGCTTTGCAGACATATTTTATTCACCAGTATCGGTGCAGGATTTTAGGACAAAATGCATCTTAAAGCTCACAATCCTCGGCCGCGGCAGGAATCATCGCCCTCATTCAGCAGAATCCTCTGGGTAATGTGAAGTTTTTTGCATACAGGTTTTCCCGCGTATTGCAGGCCTTCGGCCGCGGCAGGCATCATCACCCTCAATCAGCAGAATCCTTTGGGTAATGTGAAGTTTTTTGCATACAGGTTTTCACTCGTCGGCCGCGGCAGGGATCATCACCCTCAATCAGCAGAATCCTCTTGGTAATGTGAAGTTTTTTTGCATACAGGTTTTTTCTGCGTATTGCCGGCCTTCGGTCGCGGCAGGGATCATCACCCTTAATCAACAGAATCCTCTCGGTAATGTAAAGTTTTGCATACAGGGTTTTCTGCGTATTGGCGGCCTTCGGCCGCGGCAAGGATCATTTGTACCTCAATCAACAATCGACAAAAATTTTTGTTGTTATTGGGATCGGCGCAAAAAACAAAAACAGCAACAAAAACAACAACAACATTGGAGAGTTTGTGCTGTGCTCAATTTAAGCCGAAAAAATGTGTAATTAACACATAATTTTTAAAAATTAAAAAAGCAGATACTATTACCTTACTGAGAAAGATACCAATACCATTAGCATCTACATATCTCTTGAAGTTTCGGAGATATCGGTGTTTAAATCTCAAACTTCAAAGGGCTCCAGCCCCGCCCCGAAGCGGGGGCGACAAAAAATTTTGTGTTTGTTGGGGTCTGGATCGAAAACAACAACAAAATTGAAGTTGTGTCGAAACGGTAAACATAAGCCAAATTTTCCGCCACGAGAAAATAAATTTCATTTAAAATTTTTTTGATTTGACGCATTATTCTCTAGATATTCCATTGTCTCAAGATAAAAACTAACCCAGTATATAAAAATATAATAGTTTATTGAACTCATGAAAGAAATTCTTATTAAAAGATTTCATTCATATATAAGTTTGACCGCAGTTTATAGTACGAATTTTACATAGAAATGTTAGTGTATTGATTAAGCGCAACTATAAAAATTAAAAGTTTTTTATTTCTTTGGTTCCAAAAATTTTTTAAGAATTATTAGTATGTTTTGAAATTACACTAATTTATGAATACCTGAAAAGAAAAAAAATCGTAATAGTAAGAAAACAGTTCACTACAGATTAAAGGGAAGGGAGGAAAATTAAGTTGTTATTGGGTTCCAAAAAAGTCTCAATAATATTTTATGTCGTTAAAAAAATTTTGTTATGGAATATAATAACTTAGATTTTGTTGCTTTAGATTAGAATAAAGAGTAATTATTAACTAAAAATTGGCATACAAATTTAAATTGCTGACTACAGTCCATAAACCCACAAAAGGTTCGAGAATATATCGTCGTTGTCAAACCATTATCTGATATGTCCAAAAAGTATAACTTTGTGATATTGCGGAGTTTTTTTTTACTGGCCAAAGGAAAAATATGCAAATAGAGCTTTTGCGGCTCTGACAAATAATATACAAATGTGCGATAAACACTCCTACAGAAATTATTGACGAATGTCGGAGGATAAGTTTATTGAAATGTTAAATTTGGTCGAAAATGATTTGCAGAAGGAAACGCATATGCGAAAACCTATACCACCCAAAGAGCAGCTGGCCGTAACCATCCATTTATAATGAAAACTTGATATAATATTACTCCCCGATATTTTAAAAAATTTAATTTATTTATGCGCCAAATTAAAGAAACTTTTTTATTGCTTAAATGTTAGAATTTCCTTAGAATTTGATGAGTCTGATGAGTTAACTTTTCTAATGAAATGCAGTGAAATCGTAAAACTTTGTAAACACTGAATTTTTTAGTACAAAATAAAAAAAATGTGTGGTTGTAAAATGTAATAAAAGTTTTGGCAAAAAACTTCTCGCAAAAAAAAATTGAAGCTTGTGGTTTGTAGTTCTAGCAAGCATGTTATCAAACAAACATTTCGTAAAATTATTGGTTGGTTGTCGAGAGGGACCTTATGGGTCATCCAGTGAAGTACTGGATACACCTAGGCCAATGGCCCATTGTGCACCTCCGTGTATGAAAGGAAGGAAAAGGAAGAGGAATAAATCAGGGCTGATGCAGCCTTTGCTCAAATAGCCTCGTACATTTCACGAAGCTTGTAATTGCAACCCATCCCTTACTACCAACATCCTTAAGGGTGGCAAGCTGTGTTGAGCCTAATGTCTGCAACCTTATCCTGCCGAATGCAGGACAATCGCACAAATGCTCTAGGGTCTCAGGCTCCTCCAGACAGGATCTACAAATATCAGATTCCATCCTCCGGAATCTCCGCAGGTGACCTCTGAGTTCGTTATGACCGGTCAGAATGCCAATGATCTTCCTGAGTTCGGCCTTACTTCTTGATAGAAGTTTTTTCGTTTGGGCTGCGTCAGGATTTCCCCAAAGTAGCTTAGTCACTTTGGAGCCCGTCGACTCGTTCCATGATCTCAAATGCGTATCATTCGCCCATACCGATATTTCATTCCTTATGGATTGGAAAGGTTTTTTGGCTGCAGCGGTAACCTTATTTAGTTGAGTACCTTTTCGCTCTAGCTCATAGCCGTTTCGTTGCCTGTTATATTGCAGTGTCCCGGCACCCATACCAAGTATATCTGGCACCTTGGGCTTAGAAGTGTTATAGCCTCTTTACAGCTACGCACCAATTCCGCGGTTGTCCGGTCGTTTGTTATAGCCTTGATAAAACTTTACAGCAGCATCCTGTAGAATTGGCGGTTTGCGAATGAAGTTTCGTAAAATTGTTAGTACTTTTCTGTAAATATAATACGACAATCCGCTTTTTGGTGTCCCCAGTAAATAACAAGAGACACAAGTGTTTCAAAAGGGACAGATTCATTTTTGCAAAGTCCACAGTTAGTTTCGTCGTTTTGCTATGGAAACAACAACAAATCTGACGTGTCTAAGGACATACATATGTATGTTCCCTGTGTGTGTACGGCCATAGCATATTTTTTGACCGATCACAGTTCACCGTAAAATGCTTAAGCTGCGTTTTTAGATAGAACGCGTTTTTCGCTTCGCGCTGTGGGGCCGATTTCGCCTTGGTGTTCACACAGAACGCGAATCGATACGAAAGTAAACAAATTAACTGGTTGTATATATAGATAGAAAGATGCCACATGTGCAGAAAATGGTCTTTTTTTTGGAAAATTTTTCCTTTAAACTGTCTAACCATAACTGATTATCTCAACTCTGGCAACTCCAAAAATTGTAGAACTAAACTCACAAGAAACTAACAACAGTAGGACATTTTGTGAATTTTCACAACGCACCGCGACGCAAAAATCTATACGCCGTGAAAGTAAACAACGCATTTTCTCTGTCTGAACAGTTTATGGGATTGTGACAGTGACAGCTTAGTCACTATTTACATTGCAATCACTGATATTTAGACTACTATTTTACAGGATGTGAAGGAAATTAGCAGAATAAACAGAATTTAAAGCAATGGTCACCATGAAATGAAATAAGCATGTGTTTGGTAAAATTGAATAAAATACAGGTTGAAATTTAAGGGTTTGCTTGGTAAATATTTTCCCCCCATAAACTCCTTTTTGCAAAGAAAATGGAGTTTTTTCACTCCTAAACACGAACACTATTTTATTTCACCACACTAAAACACTGTTTTAATTGCAATTTAGCCTCGATGGCCGCAAATTAGAGCTGAGTGATATACTGATTTTTGTGGAGCAGTTCCAACCAGTGACAGTGACAGCGCTGTCACAGATACAAAAACCTGTGACTCGTGACATAAAATAACAGCCTTATTTCAGACGTTCCGAAAATCGTCTTTTTATATGCAAAACAACAACAAAAAGACGGAAAAAAGACGATTTTTGTCGTCGTCGCAACTGTGACTCGTGATTTTTATGTATCTGTGACAAAGTCACAGTTCATGAAATATCGCCCAGCTTTACCGCAAATATTTTGATTGTCGGCTTTGAATCCAGGTTCATCCTCTCACGCTCTCGTTGAGAGTTGACAACTTTGTACAGAATACAAAAACAAATTTGAGTGTTTGATCAATCAGTGATTGCAATGTAATAGGGCACTTAAGAGTCACATAGAAGTCTTTTTTTACGAAAATTTTATTTTTTACAAAAAGTGTAGGGTTTTTCTGCTTCCTGGTATATTTTTTTTTATAGCTGTTTTGAGGTGTTTAATATATGAATATCCTAATTTTTCTTTAACTTCATATTTTGGTTGCTTCAGTTTAGAATATATGCTGGAAGTCTTAGCAGAGTATTCAAAAGGGCTGGAGACCCAACATCAAATATTAAAAAAAACATCTAACATTTGAACGTTTAGTTACTTAAATAATTTTTCAGAAATCCACCTTCAAAGATTAAACAAAGCCACATTTTTTCTTTCTTTTATTTCTATGTAAATATTCCAACAACGGAAAATCAGCATAGCAATCAACATATCTTTGGAAAATATTCTTTCCATATACAATAATTAACAGGTAAAGTTTTGTGAACTAAAAAGTTATTGTAAGTTAATTCTAAAATAGTATAGTTAAAAAACTTTTATATTTAGAACACCGTTTTGAGATTTTAATTAAAACAAATTTATTTATTTGAAGTAAGAATAGTTCAGTTCAGTTCGTTTTGAGATGTAGAATAGAATAGAAAACTTTCTTTTTAAATTAAATATTTAACAAAAGATATATGTGTTGAATTCATAGAAAAGTATATAGTACATATACAAACAGTAGCCATAAACAAGTAAACTTAATTTAACACCCCCTCACAATCACATATTTGAAGATCGGCTTTTAGTTTTTGATACTTGTTATTATCCAGGGATTTTGTAAAAATATCAGCAAGTTGGAACTCCGTCCTGACATGTTCAATTTGTATATCACCTTTAAGAATGTGATCACGAATAAAGTGATGTTTTATGTCAATATGCTTCGACCTCTTGCTTTCAATATTCTTCGCCATTCCAATACATCCTTGATTATCTTCATATATTACTACGGAAGTATTTTCTATAATTTTTAGATCTTTTAAGATTCCTCGAATCCATATTCCCTCTGTGACAGCTAAAGTTAAAGCAACATATTCTGCTTCACTTGAAGAAGTTGCAACTATTGTTTGCTTTTTACTGCACCAGGAAACTGGGCAATCGAAAACCTTAAAAATAAAACCGCTTACCGATTTTCTATCGACGGAATCAGATGCCCAATCAGCATCCACATATCCAGTGAGTACTTTTGCTTTCAAATTCTATTTATATACAAGTTTGTTGTCAATTGTACCTTTTAAGTACCTCACAATGCGTTTTAAGGCAATCCAATGTGTTTCACTTGGATTCTGTTGAAATCTGCCCATGTAACCAACGTGGTAACATATATCCGGTCTCACACTTAGCATAATATACATACATTAAGCTTCCTAGCAATTCTCGATATGGTCTATCAATTGGAGGACCATTGTTTGTCATAAGTTGTAGTCCCTTTTCCATAGGTGTTTTCATCGAATTGCATTCATTCATCTCGAATTTCAGCATTAAATTCTTAATATGTTTTGATTGACTTAATCTTAGTGTTTTATTTGAGTGGTCATACTCTATTTTTGTACCAAGATAAAAATGAAGATTTTCACAATCTGACATCTCGAATAAACACTCCAGTTTACTCTTTAATTCTTGAATGCTTTCCTTGTTATTTCCAGATATTAATATGTCATCGACATAGAAAATCAGGTACAATACATTATTATTCCAAAATTTTGTATAAAGGCAGTAGTCATGTTTGGAACGTTTAAAACCACATTGAATAATATAATTATTAAATTTATCATTCCAGCATTTTGGACTTTGCTTAAGACCATACAGTGATTTATGTAGTTTGCATACTAATCCAGGTCTGACTACAAGACCGTCAGGTACTTCCATGTGTATGTCATCTTTTAAATCACCATAAAGAAAAGCAGTTTTAACGTCAAGTTGGTGAAGGTGGTAGCCTTTTTGAACACTGACTGCTAGAATAATTCTGTTGGTTGCTAATTTTGCCACTGGCGAATAGGTCGCTTCATAATCTATACCATGTTTTTGTAGAAAACCCTTTGCGACTAACCTCGCTTTATATCTGATGGGATTTCCAAATTCATCCTCTTTAACTTTAAAAACCCACCTCAACTTTAATAATTTAATACCTACAGGGCGTGGTATCAGTGACCATACATCATTCTTTTCCATAGAAAGAAGTTCTTCTTTAACAGACTGCATCCACTGAGATTTATCTGTTCTGCTCTCAATGTCTGCGTAGTCTTCAGGCTCACGTGTTTCATTTGAAATTGCTGTATATCCTGAAATTAATTTAAGAACTCTATACTTAATTCTTTCGCTGCGGCGAGGTTCTGTGTTGATGTCATTTTGATTAACCGCTTCTTCGGTTTCGTGAAAAACATCTTCATCTGAGTTTTCTTCTGCTTCAGAAATAATTTTTCTACTCTCTTCTTGAACTTGAGGAATAATTTTTGATACAGAAACAGTATCATTTTTGATATATCTGGCTTTCTTTTATACCAAATTTCAGCAGGTGTTTGTTTAACTTTCATTGTGCTACAGGGACTACGATTAATAATATACGTTGCAGTTAATGCTGCTTCACCCCACAATGATTTTGGAGTATTCGCCTGTAATAGCATTGATCTAATTTTTTCTACTAAGGTTCTATTAAACCTCTCTGCAACACCATTTTGTTGGGGAGAGTATGCAACTGTGGTTTGAATTTGTATTCCTCTTTCTTTACAAAAATTCAATCCTTTATTTGAGAGATATTCTCTTCCTTGATCTATAGTTAACATTGCAATTGGTAGATTATGCATAGATGATACCATTGCCTCAAACTCAACAAGTTTATCATAAACTTCAGATTTTTGTTTGATTAGATATATTATAGCGAAATGACTGAAATCGTCTATAAAACTAACGAAGTATTTAAAACCATCCCAAGTAGTTGTTTCAAACGGACCGCATACGTCAGAATGAATTCTTTCCAACAAGCGTGTGGATTCTGGACGAGTCCCATTAAAAGGATAACGATTTTGCTTACCTTGGAAACATAAGTCACATGGATCGGTTGCCTTTTTTATATATTTATCCAAACCGTTTACCATTTGGTGCCTTGCAAGTTCTTGAATTAAATTGTCGCTTGCATGTCCCATTCTTTTGTGCCAAAGTTGAGTGTCCTCCAAAGTCCCGATATTAGCTTCAGATTTTCTAATTTGTAATTTTAACTCATACAAGTTACCAATCTTGAATGCCTTCATTCAAATTTCGCCATCCTTTTTAATGTTGGCCACTTTTTCAAGAAATTCAACGCTAATACCTAATGCTGTTAATTTCGGAACAGATAAGAGATTTTCTCGAAGACCAGGAACATAGAGTACATCTTTAATTGTTACATCGATTCCACTTGAAACACCTTCGATCTTACCAAAATACTTGCTTGTAGAGTTTCATAATCCTTGGCTACACAGATGTTTATTTTGTTTTTCAATTCTTTTATGTACGAAAAGCACCGTACATGTACATGTTTTATGTATTGCACATGTGATCTGTTGCACCTGAATCTATCTTGAAAACAATAGATTTAAGGTTATATTTTGGTTCATTCTTCGTCTCATGCCCAAATTATGGGTAAAAATCGAATGGCACGAGGCAATCGATATGTTTAGGTCCTCAGCAACTTTTCTAACGGTGATTCGACGATTGGCCAATACTATTTTCTTCACTTATCAATGTTTTTGTCTGTTGTTGACGTACTCGGGCGTCTGAGAACATTTTGTACCACCGATAAACGTTCTTTTGGTCCAAGGTAGCTTCAGCATATACCACAGTCAACATTTGGAATGCGTTCGCGCACTTAATTTTGTTTTTCACACAAAATTTGAAACAGATTCTTTGATCCATTTTATGGAATACGAAAAAATCGAAGACGAGCCAAAACACGTCCAAACAAAAAAGCTGTCAAAACTTAACTGACCATTCAAAGTGGCCGAACTTGTCAAAAGAGTTCTCATATAAGAAAGCACACGACTTTTTTGACATTTGATTCATCCTATTTTCGTATGATAAATCATAGCGTTGGCATTTTTTCTTTGCCAGTGTGACAGATAGCGATTTTTTGTGATTGTTTTAAATAATAATATAAATAAAAATATAAAAATATAATTACAACAACTCATAACAGTGAGAACACGAAAATTATAAAACGCTGTGACTATTTGACACATCTTATTTTATTTTTAGAAAATATAATAGGAAAAGCCTAGAAACTTTCCTAGAAAACAAGGTATAAGAACAAAAAAAATTTCCGAATTGTTCAAGCTTCCATTGTTCGGATTATAATAGACTTTTAGAATTAAGGGTTCCTTAATAATTATAAAACTGGTGAATACTAACTAAAGGGTTTTTCAATAAGGACGGGTCAATGTTGACAGTCTCTGGCGGCCATGTTGTTTTACCGGCGTCTGTCAAATCTTTAGTTTATAATTTAATTAGTTAATTTATTTAATTAATTAATTCCAAATCAGTATTATGGCAAGTTACACGATTCAAATGCGCGGCAAATGATAAAGATATTGACAGCTGTCAACATCGACCCGTCCCTATTGGAAAACCCTGTCAACATCGACCCGTCCCTATTTATAAATCAATCTTATTGGAAACTCTTGGTGCGTATACCAAGCACTACTGTCACATAAGAGCACCATTTCGTGTCATAAATCAAAAACTTGTCGTTTAACAAATTTTAAAGAAACGACTTTAAATAAAAAAGTCCAATATATCCTTATACTATATTTATAAAAGTATAAATAAAATCTTCATACTAAAATTGTTTTTAATAGGTACTTCATTTTTTAATGATTTTATAATGTTTCATCTCTATTAACTTGTAAAAATGTTGAAATAACTTTTTCGTAATTTAGTAAAAACAAGTAATAGCGTTATCTTCGGCCTGACCGAAGCTCATATACCCTACACCCGCATCTGTCGAAGTGATAAAAAGTGGGCGGGTGACACCTACTTTTTTTAATTTGCAGGGAGCACATTTTGATCTATTAACTGATCTACAACACCGCTTTTCCTACCAAACACCTCATTATATGGTATAGTATATAAGTGGGCATGTCACGCCCATTTTTGAGAATATATTTAGACTATATAATATATTTTAGCTAAAACTTCGGTCTAGAAGCTGATAAATTGAGCTAAAAGCACGGATGAGTGCATATTTTCTATAAAAAGTAGGCGTGGCACTGGTACGATTTCCCCTATTTTCAATACCAAACAGCGTAGGATAACAGAGAATATTAGTGCCAAATTTCATGACGATACCTCTTTTCGTTCTCCTGTAATCGTGATTTCCACAGACAGACGGACGGACATGGCTAAATCGAATCAGGAGATGATTCTGAGCCGAAATATATATACTTTTCTATACCTGCCACGCCTCCTTTAATGCGTTACAAACGGAAGCACAAAGTGAATATACCCTCATCCCTTAGGGTGTAGGGTATAAAAATGACCCAATTACAGGTTTATTTCTCTAAGCACAAAATATATTCGCAAAATAAACAATATTAAACGATTGCACTTAACTGCCATCACATTTATCAGCCAGTTTCGGTTGATTCGACACAACATGTTTAATAAACATTTTTCAAGGAATAGTTGAAAAAAGATATAACTCTTTCATGCGAATAATTTTTGTGAATACAATATGAAATAAAGATATTTCTAAAGATGGCTCCGGGAAATAACGCCCAAATATACTATATGAAGATTTGAAATCGTAAAATTTGGGTCTTATTTCATTTTTTTGGGCTTTATTTCATTTTCAACAAAAACTGAAAATGAAATAAGGCCTACGTTGGGCTTTATTTCATTTTTTTGTAAAAATTTCAAAATTTTTTAAAATGAAATAACGCCCAAAATTACGGCGTCGACTGAACTTTAATGCAGAAATGCAGAACTTTAATGCATGCAGAAAGACCCTGGATAGAGGAAGGCTTTTCAACAAGGAGATGGTTTTGTTAGTTGAGGGTTATAATCCCTGCCCCGGCCGAAGGCCGGCACGCAGAAGGACCCTGGATAGAGAAAAACTTTTCAGCAAGTAGATTGTTATATCCTCAGCCAACAAAACTATCTCCTTGCCGAAAAGTTTTCTTCTATCCTGGGTCCTTCTGCGTGCCGGCCTTCGGCCGTGGCAGGGATTAAAACCGTCAGCCAACAAAACCATCTTCTTTACTGAAAAGTTTTTCTCTAGCGAGGTTCCTTCTGCGTGCCGGCCTTCGGCCGTGGCAGGGATTAAAACCCTCAGCCAACAAAACCATCTCCTTGTTGAAAAGTCTTCCTCTATCCAGGGTCCTTCTGCGCAGGCAAAGTGTCCTTCTGCATGCCGGCCTTCGGCCGTGGCAGGGATTAAAACCCTCAGCCAACAAAACCATCTCCTTGTTGAAAAGTCTTCCTCTATCCAGGGTCCTTCTGCGCAGGCAAAGTGTCCTTCTGCATGCCGGCCTTCGGCCGTGGCAGGGATTAAAACCTTCAGCCAACAAAACAATCTTCTTTGCTGAAAAGTTTTTCTCTATCGAGGTTCCTTCTGCGTGCCGGCTTTCGGCCGTGGCAGGGATTAAAACCCTCAGCCAACAAAACCATCTCCTTGTTGAAAAGTCTTCCTCTATCCAGGGTCCTTCTGCGCAGGCAAAGTGTCCTTCTGCATGCCGGCCTTCGGCCGTGGCAGGGATTAAAACCCTCAGCCAACAAAACCATCTTTGCTGAAAAGTTTTTCTCTATCCAGGGTCCTTCTGCGTGACGGCCTTCGGCCGTGGCAGGGATTAAAACCCTCAGCCAGAAAAACCGTCCCCTTGCTGAATAGTATTTGTATATTAACCAGTCCAGTAAGTCCAACAGCTGCTTCGTAGCTAACCCATTTCAGCATTTATCGCAAAATTGGGCCTTATTTCATTTTTTGGGGCTTTATTTCATTTTTTGGTAAAAATTTAAAAATTTCTTAAAATGAAATAAGGCCCACGTTGGGCCTTATTTCATTTTTTTATGAAATAACGCCCAATTTGGCAAAATGAAATAAGGCCCAATGGGCGTTATTTCCCGGAGCCTCCAAAGATACCATTGAAAGGTATTGAGTATTGGTATTGTTGAAAAATCAATATATAAATATGGAATTTTATATTTTCTATGATATATAAATTGTGAAATTTATCATAACAAAGAGACATAAATCATAACAAAACAAGTAAGAGCGTTATCTTCGGCCTGGCCAAAGCTTATATACCCTACACCCGCATCTGTCAAAGTTATAAAAAGTGGGCGGGTGACGCCTACTTTTTTTTAATTTACAGGGAACCAATTTTGATCTATTAACTCATTTACAACACCGCTTTTCCTACCAAACAGCTCATTATGTGGTATAGTATATAAGTGGGCGTGTCACGCCCATTTTTGAGAATATATTTTAGTCTAAGATGGTGGACTTGGAAATAAAATTTTAGCTGAAAATTCGGTCTACAAGCCAAGAAATTGAACTAAAAGCACGGATGAGTGCATATTTTCTATAAAAAGTAGGCGTGGCACTGGTCCGATTTTCCCCATTTTCAATACCAAACAGCGTAGGACAACAAAGAATATTCTTGCCAAATTTCATGACGATACCTCTATTCGTTCTCCTGTAATCGTGATTTCCACAGACGGACGGACGGACAGACAGACAGACAGACGGACGGACATGGCTAAATCGAATCAGGAGGTGATTCTGAGCCAGAATATATATACTTTTCTATACCTGCCACGCCTCCTTTAATGCGTTACAAACGGAATAACAAAGTGAATATGCCCTCATCCCTTCGGGTGTAGGGTATAAATATTCTAAATCTGGTTCATAGAGAGAAACTGTTCTATACAACTTACCATTTTTGTGTTGTACACACAAAAACGGTTTTATGAATGCAGAAGCGACCAACAAAGAAAAAACTCAGCCAGTCAGTCGGGTTAAGTCTTGGATCTGGCGCTGGGACGGTCGATTGCATGTACATATATAGTGACTGCAATTGTTCGTATGTATGTACAAATGTACATCTCTTACGTATATGAAAATTGCTCTTTGGAAACTTTGCTTTAATTAAATGTGCCGTCAAGTATAGGTGTGCAAATTCTGTTCCTGTACTATTTTATCCCTCTTTAAATATACTTAGAGCTTTTGTGTATGGAATTTTACATTAAAATATGAAATTATAAACCGTCAACCGAAATTATAAACCGTTTACTGTTGTAAATTTTTTGTTATATGCGTTCATTCTGAGATATCATTTTGAGATTTCATACAGTTGTTTGTACTCGCAAAGTGTTTTTGTTTTTTATACCGATTAAAAAACAAAAAACCACTACAATAAAGCCAATAAAATATAGCTGATAAATATAAATAAACTTTAGTAGCCATATAGTGAAGCATTTGAAAAAAATGTGTGTTCAAGTAAGTTTATATTTGGTATACATATTATAAGCTATAAGTAATTATTTGTATGGATGTGTATATGTATAAACGAACTCGCGCGGGCACTCACGCACAAGCATGTGTGTATTCCTCTTATTTAGTTGTGGTTCGTCAATGTGTGATACATAGATACGCATACAGCTAAATGCACATGGACACGTATTCAATTGTGTTATATATGTATATGTTAAAATAAAATCCCAACGTTGTTAAAGGCGAAGATATCGCTTTCCCATTCTGATTTTCACGTCTCGTTCTTTCGTATATTCGTGTTGTAAAGTTTTCTTTTGTACAAGCTTATTAGCTGAAACCCAACCACGTAGTGACCGCAGCAGCGAGAAGAAATTTTTCCGCAGTAGCTTATGCGGAGAGCTACTGCATCTACGGTAGCATAAGAAACAAAATCTACACGGATTTCCAATAGGGACGGGTCGATGTTGTCAACGTGTTTATCATTTGGACGTACTGATCAATCGTGTAACATGCCATGATGATTTAGCATTACTGACTGAATTATAAACAATAGATTTGACAGACGCAGCCAAAACAAATTGGCCGCCACAGACTGTTAACATTGACCCGTCGCTATTGCAAAACCCTTAATTTCGAATCTCTCACTGCAGCAGTGCTTACGCTTTTATTTCCGATTGCCCACCTTTTAACGAAAATCTAAAAATTTTTTAGGAATAAATATATAGAGAGAAGAAACGAAAGAATGTGATGGAATATAACAATGTACATATATAAACAGATGACTCTTGCTGCTGCTGTTTCGACATTTATATACATACATATGTATGTGCTTACTCGGTATACGCACAACTGCACAATTCATCTTTATTTTACAAATTTGTTGTTGTTTACCAGCAAAAACTCCAAAGTAAAGAAGAATTGTGAAAATTTTTCTCTTTTGTGTTAGAAGAATAAGCACATTAGATTATTAGTTTAGAAGCATTAGAATTAGTTTTCAGCAGTTCCTTACTTCAAGACTAAGAGACATTACGACGACTAACGACGACGTTAAATTCGGTCGTTTGGGAGACTCAAAAAACGAACTCGTTAAGCACACGTCGTTCCCAAAGAAATGTCTTTATCAATTTTTTGAAATTCACTGAAAAAAGTGCATATTGCCATCTTTCACCGAAAAGGCTCGAAACAACAATGAAGTGTTGCTGTGGATAACATAAAGCCTTGCAGCAGCAGTTCTGCAAGCATGTACAAACGAGCATAGATAGTAAAGAGATTACATAAGCAACGAGTACGACTGCAGAGACTTGCCTAAGCGCGAAACATTATGACCACGTCGTTTTTGGACAAACTGAGCGACGCTGGCCCCTGAGAAGTTTTTCCCCTTCTTTCTTCTCTCGTGTCTTTTGCCATCAGCAGTTTGGTGCTTTGTTGTCTGCCAACGGTTTCATTTATTTGCTTTTTAATTTCTGCAGACAGCTCAAGGGATAAGACTTTATAATTATAATTGACTTTAAAAGATTTTATAAAAGACTTTATAAATATATTTACAACTTTATAATAACCACCCATATTATTCCTGCTCAGCGAAAATTTTTTAACAAAATTTTAAAATTTGCCCAAAGCTGGCAGATCGTATAGCTATTTCGGAACTTGCCACGGTTCCTCATCAGCGATCTTTGGTGTTCTTTTGTTTGCAACACCCGCTATATAACCTAATTGTACATCAAAACTTATTCTGAATTACTTCAGATGAAGTCGAAAAACAAAAGTTTAGAAGAAAGTCATTACAACAACACCAACGCAATTCTTATAAATCTGTTTGTTTTTATATGCTAACTCATTGCAGGCCGGTTTCGGAATCAAGCAATGAGAACAAAGCATTTTTATTTAAAGCGTGCCCGCTATGTTTGAGAAAGTGTTTTTTGAAAAAATATTTTCCATTTTCCCTTCGCTGGTAAAATAAGGATAAGACTTTGTTCTTCTGTATTCCTTTAAACTTTCAGCATTATTTCATCTTGAGCTGGCTGCCGAATTATTTTGCTTTTTGTACATATTTTGTTAAGCTATGGCTGCCTATAACGAATACATATTAGAGCTGTGCACAAAACGTTTTGAAACGACTTTTAAAACACAACGTTTAGGCAGTAAAAACTACCAAAACTTTTTCGATTTGCAGCAACATCTTTTACTGCTACTGCTCTGCTGGAAACAAAAGCAAAATGCCTACAATCGGTCATTTTTGTGATACTTACTCCTTTTATTAATGTCAATTTATGCTTTTAACTTCGACTTATATAATTATAGAATATGCATATGTATATACATATATGTATATAATAGTAAGCATTATAGTTATAGAATGTGTGTTACTCTGTATATGAGTTAATTTTAAAGAGTTTTTAAAGGCCATAATCTATAACTAAGTCTTTTTATAAATCGTAAAAATTGTAATATATTTGTAAAAAACTAAACATGTGTTAAAAATATTTTAATATACAATAGAGGGCTGCATGGGATGACTCGAACACACGAATACTTTAGAGCAGTGTTTCTCAACTTAAAACTTATCGCGGACCGGAAAATATATGCTTTTTTTATGCGGACCGATGACAATAATATTTCTAATTTAAAAAATTATCTGTTGTAAAAAAACTGCAAGCTACATTGAGCAATGAATATTTCTTATTTATTTACCAGTACATAGGTATACTAACCAATGTGATCACTGCTTTTCTTTTTGCACAATCTGTATATTGTTTTTATACCCTACAACCGAAGGGATGAGGTTATATTCACTTTGTTCTTCCGTTTGTAACGCATTAAAAGAGGCGTGGCAGGTATAGAAAAGTATATATATTCTGGCTCAGAATAACCTCCTGATTCGATTTAGTCATGTCCGCCCGTCTGTCTGTCTGTGGAAATCACGATAACAGGAGAACGAATAGAGATATCAGAAAATTTTGCACGAATATTCTTTGTTATCCTGTTTGGCATTGAAAATGGGAAAAATCGGACTAGTGACACGCCTTCTTTTTATAGAAAATATGCACTCATCCGTGCTTTTAGCTAAATTTCTTGGCTTGAAGACCGAATTTTCAGCTCAAATTTTATTTCCGAGTCTGCCATCTTAGACTAGAATATATTCTCAAAAATGGGCGTGACACGCCCACTTATATACTATACCATAAAATTAGGTGTTTGGTAGGAAAAGCGGTGTTGTAGACGAGTTAATAATTAAAAATTTGCTCCATGTAAATTTTAAAAAAAGTAGGTGTCACCCGCACACTTTTAATCACTTCGATCAATGCGGGTGTAGGGTATATGAGCTTCGGCCAGGCCGAAGATAACGCTTTTACTTGTTGAAATTGTTTCTAATTAGTCATAATACAATTAATAAAACATTTACAACGAGTCAGGCATATTTCTGAAATTTAAATTTAAAAGAACTCCCAATTGTTAAGCAGTTTTTAAATATGAAAATATTTGTATATTATTTTAATATTCTATCAGAGTTGGGCAAAATTTTTATTCGTTACATCCTCGTTAAAGTTACTTTTAACGAAGTCCTCGTTACTCCAAAGTAACTAGTTACTTTGCTATCGTTAAAAGTTACTTTGAGTAACGAAGTAACGAAGAAGTAACGACGTTAACTGAAAGTAACGAAGTTACTTTTGTTACTTTTGTTCGCGTTAAAGTAACGCGTTACTTTGCTATCGTTAAAAGTTACTTTGAGTAACGAAGTAACGAAGAAGTAACGACGTTAACTGAAAGTAACGAAGAGTAACGAAGAAGTAACGACGTTAACTGAGAGTAACGACGTTACTTTCTCAGTTACTTTTGCTCACGTTAATTTAACGTGGGCGTTACTTTTCAGTTAAAGTTACTCAAGTAACGCCACGCAAAGTAACGCGTTACTTTTTTCGAATTTAGTTACTTTTTGTAGTTTCACCCAACGGAGTGAAAATGTGGGTGAAAAATTTTTTGTTTATACCAAAAAAATTTTATTGCGTCAATCGATAGGAAATATCATGAAACGGATTTTGGACATGGTGGGCGGTGGGTGGGGACCCCCTAAAGTGGTCACACGGGGGCGTTTTGACCCAAAAATTTTTATTGCACAAATCGATAGAAAATATCATGAAACGGATTTTGGACATGGTGGGAGGTGGGTGGGGACCCCCCAAAGTGGTCACACGGGGGTTTTTACCCAAAAATTTTTATTGCACAAATCGATAGGAAATATCATGAAACGGATTTTGGACATGGTGGGCGGTGGGTGGGGACCCCCTTAAGTGGTCACACGGGGGCGTTTTGACCCAAACATTTTTATTGCACAAATCGATAGGAAATATCATGAAACGGATTTTGGACGTGGTGGGCGGTGGGTGGGACCGCCCAAAGTGGTCACACGGGGGTGTTTTGACCCAAAAATTTTTATTGCACAAATCGATAGGAAATATCATGAAACGGATTTTGGACATGGTGGGCGGTGGGCGGGACCCCCTAAAAAGGTCCCACGGGGGTGTTTTGACCCAAAAATTTTTTATTGCACAAATCGATAGGAAATATCATGAAATGGATTTTGGACTTGGTCCGAGGGGCGTTGGGTGGTCACACGGGGGTAAATTGACCCCAAAATTTTTATTGCACAAATCGATAGGAAATGCCACGAAACGGATTTTGGACTTGGTCCGAGGGGCGTTGGGTGGTCACACCGGGGTAAATTTAACCCAAAATTTTTATTGCACAAATCAATAGGAAATGTCACGAAACGGATTTTGGACTTGGCATAAGGTGTACCGGCGAAGTGGTCACACGGGATAATTATTTAACCAGAAAAATTTTAGTGTTGAAATCCATAGAATATATCACAAAACAAATTTTACACATGTACGTATATACGTATGTACGTATATATACATGTAAGTATATGTACATACATACATACTTGTGTATATGCACATACATACACATATGTATGTATGTATGTATACGTACATGTGTAAAATTTGTTTTGTGATATATTCTATTGTGACCACACAACGCCCCTCGGACCAAGCCCAAAATCCGTTTCGTGGCATTTCCTATCGATTTGTGCAATAAAAATTTTGGGGTCAATTTACCCCCGTGTGACCACACAACGCCCCTCGGACCAAGTCCAAAATCCGTTTCGTGGCATTTCCTATTGATTTGTGCAATAAAAATTTTGGGGTCAATTTACCCCCGTGTGACCACCCAACGCCCCTCGGACCAAGTCCAAAATCCGTTTCGTGGCATTTCCTATCGATTTGTGCAATAAAAATTTTGGGGTCAAAACGCCCCCGTGTGACCACTTTAGGGGGTCCCCACCCACCGCCCACCATGTCCAAAATCCGTTTCATGATATTTCCTATCGATTGACGCAATAAAATTTTTTTGGTATAAACAAAAAATTTTTCACCCACATTTTCACTCCTTTGGGTGAAACTACAAAAAGTAACTAAATTCGAAAAAAGTAACGCGTTACTTTGCGTGGCGTTACTTGAGTAACTTTAACTGAAAAGTAACGCCGTTAAATTAACGTGAGCAAAAGTAACTGAGAAAGTAACGTCGTTACTCTCAGTTAACGTCGTTACTTCTTCGTTACTCTTCGTTACTTTCAGTTAACGTCGTTACTTCTTCGTTACTTCGTTACTCAAAGTAACTTTTAACGATAGCAAAGTAACGCGTTACTTTAACGCGAACAAAAGTAACGAAAGTAACTTCGTTACTTTCAGTTAACGTCGTTACTTCTTCGTTACTTCGTTACTCAAAGTAACTTTTAACGATAGCAAAGTAACTAGTTACTTTAGAGTAACGAGGACTTCGTTAAAAGTAACGAAGTTAAAGTAACTTTAACGATAACGATAACTAGTTACAGATTTAACTAGTTAATGCCCAACTCTGTATTCTATTACAACATAAATTATAAGACATATGTAAGACATATGTACATACATACGAGTATATGAACGCAACTTTAATTTAATACATACAAACATTTAATACATAATTTAAATTTAATTAGAGTTTGAAATTGCAAATTTTCAGCTAGTTTATTGTACAAGTAAGTTACATACAGGTAGTCCCCGACTTACGACCGTTCGACTTACGACCATTCGCACTTACGACCATTTCTTTCCAATTTTTTTCATTGAAAATACCTATTTTTAAATTCAAATTTATAAGGGAATGCTAAAATTACAACAAATGGATGCAAATGAAGAGCGATTCTCAGAAATAAATAGGCTGATTCAGGAAAATTTGGCTTGTTATCATGAAATTTACCGGGAAATGAAAGCTCAAACTGTTCAAACGACATTTGACAAATTTTTTAAGAAAACCAAATATAATAAAATTTTTTAAGAATTTTATTATATTTGTAATGTGTTGTTTTTATTTCAATATATATTTTTGTGTTATTATTATTATTTTAAATAAAGTTTGAATTATATGAATTTTGGGTAGTTTCATTTCTCCTGACACTTAAAGTTAGTAGTACAGTATGTAATTTTTTCTTAAATTTTTTTTATATGAAATTCGACTTACGACTGACTTAATCGACTTACGACCGATGACCAGGAACCTATCTCGGTCGTACCTACCGAGCTACCAGTTCTAAGACATTGGTCCAAATGAGCATCGGTGAGGGTTGCTCGGTACTTTGATTTAATGTACTTCATGTTTGAAAACAAGCATTCGCAAAAATATGTCGATATGCAAAAACTTCTCAACAATGTGTAATCACATTCGTTACCCATGGCTTTCCCAATTCCTTCGTATGTGTAAAAATTACTTAACATAAGGTTATAAATATAAAAACCGTTTAAGTACCTTTGCTTTATTCCGCTATCTTATTATCTTCTATTTAAGTCTTCTAACCGAATAAATAAATAAAGAACCTGGGACCCCGACCAGCTGCTCGGAACTTTTTTCAAACGATTCCAAGTTTTATGAGTTAGGTTTAATGGGGCGAAAAATTTTAAAAATAAAAGAGTTTTGATTTTTTGCAGTGTGAATAGTAAAAAACGGCCGTTCTATCGGTTTTAACCCTCCGCCTTGTGAGAAGGTCCCTGGGGACCTTTTCGATTTTTGTTTCTTCACAACTTTTTTTTTACATATTTTAGAAACATGACACATTATGTAATCTAATAACAAAGCATGCTGAAGCGATTAAAGCTAGTTTAAAAGCGATAGGAGCACTCGTTCGCATTTTATATCGGTTTGAAATCATTTAGTACGGTGACTAGTGACTTGCTTATAAGCGAGGGGGCAAGACGTAAAATTGATGAACAATAACCAATAAAAGGAGCTGCACCTTCAGTTAACCTCATTGCAGAGCGAAATGAGGTGCTGAGCATTCAGAATTACTATCGGTGTGGGACTTGCACTCCTTCGTTAAAATAGCAGGAAAAAGGAGCAAAATAAAAAATTTTTTAATCTGCGAAAAAAGGCCGGCCTGAATTATCAAAAAACTCTGCTTTCCTTGCCTTTATATTTATATTTTATAAGTCTACATACATGTAGACATATTATAAAATCAAATATTAACATATAAAACCATCAAAACACCTCTAAGTGATAATAATTCTATATAGGTCCCTGCGGAACTTGTCACTTTTATATCGATACCGGGATTGTCACAAGGCGGAGGGTTAAGCGAAGGGAAAACACTTTGCCAGTATACTTCCAAAATTTTTTCAATTACTTCAACTTTATAAAAACTTCAATTTTTTCAATTTTTATAAACATTTTTGCATTGAAAACATTGACACTGTTCATAAATTTCTTGAAGTTTTACAAAACAAAACAAAAATATTTGAAATGTATTGTCAAATAATATTTGAAAAATTATTACAGAAAAAAATTTAAAAACAAAAACAAAACAATGTCAATAAATTCAATAAGTTATTTACACACTTGTTGATCAACCACTTTTATAGAGAAAAAAAACCACCAAAATGAATTTTTAAGAAAAAAACACCTCGACAGATCGATTTGCAATCTCTCAATCTCCCTAATATGTGAATATCAAAGAAATCCTTAGAGCCGTTTTCGACCTCAAAAAAGCTGCAAATATATATACAATTTTAGCTCCTTTAATAAGATTAGATAAAAGACTTGTGAATGACTTTTAAAAACTAAAGTCACTGAATAACTCTTATTTCGAGACTTTTTTAATATAAGTTATAAAAGTTACAAGCTCTGGCGATAGATATAGAGATATATCTATAGAGATGGCGATAGATAATAAAGATATATTTTTATACCCTACACCCGAAGGGATGAGGGTATATTCACTTTGTGCTTCCGTTTGTAAAGGCGTGGCCTCCTTTAATAATCACCTCCTGAATCGATTTAGCCTGTTCGTCTGTGTGTTCTTTTAATATCGAAAATAATGAAAAAATTTTCTGCTACATTTTCGAGAAAAACGAGAAAAAAAAACGAAAAAAGAGAGAAGCCTAGGAGACGGGTGAACGTATGTATGTATTTAATATGTATGTGCACTTCGTATGTGTATCCTTCTCTTATATCTTATATTATGCGTATTCTCTTATATTATGCGTCTTTTTTTACTGACAATTTTGTTTTTGTTTTCAGCAGAGCATCAGCAATAAAGACTGGTGGCGCAAATCTTAAAAGCAGTTTTTTCTGCTAAAACGTTCTGTGTTTTAAAAGTCGTTTCAAAACAGCTTGTGCACAGCTCTAGTATGTATTGACAGCCTAAATCGTTAATTTGCGTGGTGCTTTGCTTTTGGGTTTGTTCTTTTTTGGTTATATATATGCATATACTATATTTTTGGTTTTGAATTTGTTTGAAATGTATATGTATATATATATATATACATACATACATACACACACATATACATGTATATGTATACATACATACATACATACATACATATACATGTATATGTATACATGTATATGAATATGTATATATATATTTTATTTGTGTAATCTTCTGTCAGAACATTAAATTATTCTCGCCAAATTTGACCCATAGCTGGGTCATAGGGAGAAAATTTCAACATTTTTAGCTTTTCATCAGTTCGCCTAGATTTACCGCAAATTTTTATTTATGCAGCATCGAATGCCTGATTTTGGAAAAAATTTTATCAACAACCTATACAGAATTCATTTGCCGTATTTAAAATAATGTGGCAAGCCGTCAACAATCAATATCCATAATATAAGTCCAAAGAATGACCCAAATCGAATGCGAAGTCGTCAACAACTATAGAAAAAAAGTTATTGAGAAGGATTATACTTCGTTCGAGCTTGATTGTCTATGTAAACGATCAAGACGAACAAGTAACTCTGTGTATGGATGTTGAAATAATTTTCAAAAGCATCTAAAATCAGTTAATTTTTACTGAAAAAAATATTACGACATGGTGGCAAAATATAGAAAACTCCAAAACTTAGAGTTAATAAAAAAAAGTGCTAGGATTTAAACCACCATTAAAATAATGATATGATTTTGCTGACGGATGAAATGGCGATTAGAAGAATTGCAATACAATCAAACACTAGATTTGGTGGATGGGATGAGGTGGATGAGTAAAATGGGGCCAATGAAAGGACAAACCAGATTTGTAAACAATTATGTCTTTTTATGATTAAATCAATGTTTTCCAACTGGGCGCTAGTTATTTTGTTTCAAGAATAGACTTTCTGTCGATATACTAAAAAAGATAATATTACGAAATTTAACAATATTAAACAGTTTTGAAATCGTAGTTAAAGTTGCAACTTGTGACTACGGGTCCTCTAACATAAAGTGTTTCTTGGAATTTGGAGCTACATTAGTTTAAAGTTTTTCTGTGTATATGACTTCCCGCATCTAATCAAATCATTGATGTCTTAATCAATGTTGACACCGTAGGCCCTAAAAGTTTCACAAAAAAGTTTGTTTATTTACGGCATGCTTCATAGAAAATATTAAGATAATTGAATGCCTAAATAGTGGTTCGCTCTCTTCAAAAAATTGTTATAGTCAGTTCAACTTAACAATCCATCTTCGTTGCTGCTTCACAAATTTTCTTGGAAATTAGCAAACAACATATTACAGTGTTTTACAATATTTTTGAAACAAAACCTCAAACTGTTGGCATAAAAAGTTTGATAAAAGCCAAATGCCAAAATGCCACACTAAAATGGTTTTCCACATGCCCAGATCATAAAGAAACAATTTTAAACTTTATGATCTTAGTTCTTCTGAGGAAGCATTGCTCGTGGGCTGAAGAAAAAAAAATTAAATAAGCGCGCGATTCACATTAAATGCAAACGAAATCCTGGTTTTATCTAAATCCGTTTTATGTGAACACCATATCACTCGTTATTTTTAATTTTTATTTTTTAAAATCGTTTCTCCCACGTAGAAAGATTTTTCTGAGTGTGAATCGCAGAGACTGTAAAATTGATATGATTTCTCTATGCCTGGAATCACAATATTTAATAAGAAGTTATACTTCACCTGGAATAAATTTCAGACTAGTATCTGAATTATTCTGTGTTTTATTTAGATAAAAAGTTGTTATTGTTAACCCTAAAATTTTATTGCTGGATTTTTCTTATTGGAGAAGTCATCTAAAAAATGTGACGTGATTCGGCCACTGTTACACTATACTGTTACTTACTGTTACCTCATATATGTTTTATGATGATCATAAGGTTTTGTTGAGAAAAGATATTGTGAGTTAAGATATTGTAAGATGTTGCTTAATAAGCATACATAACGCATAGTAAATTCAAAATAAAAACAGTACTATGTACACCTAGTTATGTTTCTACGCGAACTTTTTTTCGCGAATTTGCTTTAACGCGATTTTTAAATATTTCATTCAAAGGTGTATACATATAATAATTTCAAAATATTTCATTATGGTACAAAATATTTCATATTTCATTATGGTTATATTTTATAAATCGGTTCAAAGAAATTTTGAACCAATCTCCTACGTGGATCTTTCTTTTTTTGCACGATTTTGTTGGGAACGTATTACGTAAAAACAGAATTAGGTGTATTTTTGAAAATACTAAGGTAAATTTATCGGCTTAAGTCTCTGGACTCTTAAGGACGAATTACAATAAAGATTATGTAGACAAAGAAGTAAGGGATTCGGGGTAAAACCCGTAAAGGACTGCGTTTTTAAAATATTTTTCAACTTATGCGATTGCGAATGAGTATTACATACGAAATAATATACTAATGTACATATGTAAAAATTCTACTAAAATAAAATTCTAATAAAATAATAATGTTTTTATTTTCCTTTTCCATCTTTCAGAATTTAATGTGATTTTTTCGACTTATTGTATTTTAAAGTATTTATTAATTCAGAAGACAATTACAGAAAGTAACAGATATTTACGTGTAAGTATTTGAACATTAATATATTTCGATGTATTCTTTATTTATTTAAGACTTAAACTAAGCAAATTAATTGCCTTATAATTCCAAACAGGTAAAAAATTGTTCAAAAAACACAAAGATTCAAGAATTAGACAAAAAGTTTAAAATCTTCCGTTTAACTAACCAAATAGAATCAGAATAATTAATTACAGAATAAACAGTATTAAAATCCGAGCAGGCATTCCGAAGAGGTTGATGCTGTAGGTATGACGATCTGCAAAAGCTTAAATGAAGAGCCTCATATCGTCTCAACGTACGACGGGGGACATTAAGATGAATGTTGGCTAACAGATACGAGGAATTACGGATTCCTCGGTGTTACGGATCCGGTGTTACGGACACCGGATAAACAGCTCGCAATAAAAATAGCATTTAGCATTATTCGACGATTAACGAGTATTGGCAAGTTTATTCGTTTCAGTCGGGATTCATATTACCGTCTTATGAATAAACTTGCCAACACTCGTTAATCGTCGAATAATGCTAAATGCTATTTTTATTGCGAGCTGTTTATCCGGTGTCCTCAACACCGGATCCGTAACACCGAGGAATCCGTAAGTTCACTCGAATCTCGTTCACGGATTCATCCCAGTGAAGATTTCGAAGGCAAAAGAGCAAGAATTTCTTTTGAACCGATTCCATCTGCGAGATGTAGCAGCTATAATTTGCATCATTGGCTGGAACATTTTGCAAGACTGAACTAAATCAATGTTCGAGGTGGGATGATGCTTATCCTCAGGTAGTACAAGAGGCGCACATCGAGTCAGATTAAAAATATCTGGAAAATACATAATCAAGGAAGCTAATGTTATTTTCAAGCTCAGACGACAGAAAAAGAGTATATACATCATCAGCGCAGAACTCCCAGTTAACATAAGACAAATTGAAGTCACCCAAAACAAACAATATTTTACTCGGTAGCATAGTATCCATCACACTCTCAATGCATCTGGCATAAATCTGTAAAGCATAATGTTTTCCCTAAATTTAGGAAGGACAGAGGATGGCAATTTAGACATATTTCCAGCAAAACTAAATTTCCAAGGCCTCCTTTAGAAAAATTTTGCGTGAATAATATTTAAAAATAACAGCAATTAACACTCCGCCACCTCTGGTCAAATTGGTCAAAAATCGGTTCCGATCCTTCCGGTACTTTCGGTACATAATTCGAAAAAATTTCAGAATTCAAAACATCAGGCCTAAGCCATGTTTCGATGAGCACAATAATATTAAAATCCGGATCAATGCTTTTTAATAAGAGTTCAGTCAATTAAGTATAAATTCCCCTGACATTTTGGTAAAGAATATCAGAGGAAAACACGTTTAGTTTTTAGCAGCAGCATGTCCTGACAAACCAGTAATATTACCACGATATATTACTCCTGATAAACCAGTAATATTACCAGGATATATTACTGGTTTATCAGGATATGCTGCTACTAAAAACTAAACGTCCCTCTTAGTCTAAAAATATACTCGTGGTTGACAGCATTCTCCGGCTAGAATCCAGGATTCAGAATTTGTTGGATCATTAACATTAAATGTTAAATTAGATTGGAAAGCCCGTATTATCTAATATTTTCTGTAGACGGAAGTGAATAAATAAATAAAAACACTAGTGATTCGGAATATAAATAGAGGTTCAAATGTTTAGGAAGCCCGAGAACACCCCGCCTACCACCTTACCCTCTAACTAAAAGCCATATGTATAGATATGTGCAGACTCGTTGGAAGTCGTTGGTCCGTTCTTCTGCTTGGAGAAGAAATTTTTTCCGCTTGGAAAAGCAGTTTGAAAATTTTTGAGAAAGGATAGGACCGGTGTCGTTAGGTCGAGACTTATACTGCAGAGCTGTATGTTTTAAGATAGTCAAATGACCGAAGCTTTGCTTAGCTTGTCAGTCTAGCAACCGTACGAGCCGCCATCTGTTTGGGTACAATGTTAATCGGCACCATGTGCAATATCACTTTCAGTGCTGACGTAGGAGTAGATTTTTATCATCATCATCATCGGCGCAACAACCAGTTTCCTGTCCGGGCCTCTTGCAGCAAGGACTTCCACCTTTCCCGATCGCTGCCCAACGCCATTCAGTTAGGCACCCCAAGGCTTCGGGCGTTCTGGTCTACGCCATCCTTCTAGCGCAAGCGCGGTCTGCGTCGTTGTCTTGGACAATAGATTGTACCGTAAAGAACTTTCCGAGCGGGGTCCTCTTCGCTCATACAAACTTGGTGCCCAGCCCACCGGAGTCTGCCAGTCATGGTGAGTCATACGACTCATGGTTGCAGCGTCTCCGGAATCGTCCTTCCTCACATATGGGGCCAACTATTCTCCGTAAGACTTTCCTCTCGAACGCGGCTAGGAGGTCATCGTGCCTTTGGGTAAGCACCCAAGTCTCGGATCCATATGTAAGTACTGGTAGAACTAGAGTCTTTTACAGCAGCAATTTTGAATTCATGGTAAGGTTTCTGGATTTGAGTAGCCTTGCAAGACTGTAGTAGGTTCTGTTGGCTTTAAGTAGCCGCCCGCGTATTTCTTCTTCTATATTATCCGCGGCTACTACTGACCGAGTAGTAGAACGATTTTACAACTTCAAATTCGTGCTCATCTACCCTGAATGTTCTTGTGTTGTTGGTGGTGGTTTACCTGCTCGATCTGGGTGAAGGAGTTGTGTACAGCTTGTTCACTTCGTCCGAAGATGTCGATGTCGTCTGCGTAAGCCAGTAATTGGATAGCTTTCTCCAACGCCAGATTAAAGAGAAGGCAGGCCAGCCCATCCCCTTGTCGTAGTCCATTAAAAATCTTGACAGGTTTGGACAGCAAACCGGCTACCTTAACTTGGCTTGAAATGTTGGTCATGGTCAGCCTACATAGTCTTGTTAACTTTTTCGGGATGCCGAATTCTCTCATGGCTTTATACAGTTCTACCCTGGCTATATTTTAAACATTTTTCCATCGCCTGCTTAAGGGTGAAGATCTGATCGATTGTTGATTTGCCTGGTCTGAAATCACATCTGAAGTCACTATTCCCTGGCCATCTTATTTCTTGTAATGCTGTTAAGTCGGCTTTATATATGTCCAGGGCATCGGCTAGCTGCTGTGCAGCTCTGGCTCTATAAAGCAATCTCACGTTCCATGAGAAAATTCTTAAAACGTTTGTCCGTTTTCGTTGCTTGGGTCGTCGTTGATTTATCGGTCCGTTTGCGAGGCTTGCCGTTGGTCTCGTAGTTTTGGTTTTTACGGAAGAGGTTACTAGCTATAGAAGTTGCCTCTATGCGTTTTATAAATTTATATTTATTTATATATATATCTTATAATAACAATTGGTCTTGTTCATACAGAGATTTAAATAGGAATCAAAAAATTAAATTATTCATTCTAAAATTAGACATATAAATTTTGTACATAAAATATTTAAAATATTAAAGTGTTGTGTTGGTTGAGTGTAGGATACTCTACAACTCCCCCTCTAGTGTAACGATTTAATAATTGTATTTAGTTTTCGATGTTGTTAATGTTGAATGTGACTTTCTTTTTTTGTTTATGATTGTGTTCTATGTTGGTGTCGTCGTTTGTGTATGCCGGTTTTAGTTGGTCTATTGAGACACTAATTATTTTATTGTTCTTTTGAATTTTGAATGTTTTGTCTGTTCTGGATATGACTTCGAAGGGACCTTCGAATGGTGTTTCTAGGTTTGATTTGTGTATTGTTTTTAAGAATACGTATGTATTTGTAATTTTTGAGGTTTTTGGGAATGAAACTTTTGTCTTTGTTATGATGTATGATGTTTGAGCGTACATGTGTGAAGTGTTGTCTCAAGTGTTGTAGTGTTTGATTAGTGGTTGTTTCTATGTTGTTTGTGTTGTTTCTGATAATGAGTTCTCCAGGTAACCTTAGTGTTTGTCCGTAGACTAATTCGGCTGGTGAACACTTTAAATCTTCTTTTATTGTGGTTCTCAAACCTAGTAGTATTATTGGTAGAAGTTCTGACCAACGCTCTGTGTTGTTTGAGCATAATATTGATGTTTTCAGTTGTCGGTGAAAGCGTTCTATCATTCCATTTGCTTGTGGGTGATATGGGGAGGTATGTATTTTGTGTGCTCCTAAGAGTTTGGTTAGGTCTGTGAATAATTTTGATGTGAATTGTGTGCCTTGATCGACTGTTATTTGTAAAGGGACTCCAAAACGTGATATGTAGTTTTGTACGAGTGTGTTTGCTATTGTGTCGGTTTTTATGTCTCTGAGTGGGTATGCTTCTGGCCATCGTGTGTATCGGTCGATGATTGTTAGTATGTATTTGTTATTATTTGATGTTGGGAGTGGTCCAACTATGTCCATGTGGATGTGTTCGAATCTATAGTGTGGAATCGGTATTTTTTGTATGGGTGATTTTGTGTAAATGCCGATTTTAGATTTTTGACAATTTATGCAATTTGTTGTCCATTCGTTAATTTCTTTTCTCATGTTTGGCCAGAAGTATTTGTTTTGTATAAGTTTTCTTGTTGGTCGGATACCTGGGTGAGAAAGTGAATGTATTTTGTCAAATATGATTTTTCTTAGTGGATGTGGAACGTATGGTCTTGGTGTTTGATAAGATATATCACACCAAATTTTGATGTTAAGAATTGGTATGTTGAACTGTTTTAGGTTGTGTTTTGAATTTGGGTTGTTGATTATGTCTTTTAATGTATCGTCGCTTTTTTGTTCTTTGAAGAGTGTTGTGAAGCTGATGTCTTGTGTTGATATTGTATTTATTTCGTTTGCTCTTGAGAGTGTGTCTGCGACAATGTTGTTTTTTTCTGAAATGTGTTGTATGTTGTTTGTGAATTGTGCGATGTATTCTAAGTGTCGTGTTTGTCTGGGTGATCTATCAGTTTTTGAATTCAATGCGTAAGTTAGAGGTTTGTGGTCAGTGTATGTGGTGAATTGTCGACCTTCTAAAATGTGTTTGAAATGTTTGATTGCGCCGTAGATTGCCAGTAGTTCTCTATCGAATGTGGAGTATTTGATTTCGGTAGCGCTTAGTTTTCTTGAGAAATATGCTAATGGTTCCCATGATTTTTTATTTGTTTGTTGTAATACTGCTCCGATTGCAGTGTTTGATGCATCGACAGCTAAAGATAGTTGTGCGTCTTTGTTGAAATGTGTAAGTTGTGTTTGTTTGGCGAATAATGTTTTTACGTTGTTGAATGCATTTATGTTTTCGTTGTTCCAAATTAGTTGTTTGTTTTTATTTTTATTTGCTATTGTTAACATTTCATGTAATGGGCTAAGGCAAGGGTCGGCAATCTTTTTGGAGTTAAGAGCCATTTTTTCCCCGATGTGGTAAATTATTTTTTTAAAGAGCCAAATATAAGTACATACATACATACATCGGTAATATTAAAAGGAATAATATAACATATAATTTATTTATTTAATTTATTTATTAGTGGGATTTTTGTGGTTTAATAGAGGTACAAAGTTGTTCCAGCTTTGGTGAATATTTAGAAGTTTTTATTTTAATGCAGCTTTCGAGGCTTTCGTCATTGAGCGCACTTCTTAATTTGTTTTTAATAATGTTCATATCTGAAAATAGTTGTTCACAGTAGTAAGTGGATCCGAAAATTGTTAAGATGCCAAATGCATATGTTTTCACTTGATCATAAAAATCAGGAAGACAGTTCCATGTTTCGAATATAATTTCATCCTCCTTCCTACATTCTGAAAGATCTGTCCACTGGTGTCTGACAGCAAATTTTCCTTTCTCTCTAGCTAAGTTTTCTAGTTCCGACTTTAAATTTATGAACGTTTCTGTCCATAGATCTTTGTTTTTCAAATCTATCAATTGTAGCTCAAATTGAGCTCTATCAATGGTTGGAAACGGTGTAAAATTCAACTCGCATACCTTCGCAACTAGTGGCTTTGTTAAAAATGATAGAGTAGGTTTTTCAGATTTAAAATCTTTAAAACGAGTACTAAAAGACTCCTGCATTTTAACAATAGCTGTGAGAAAAAATGCACTGTTAATATTACAACCTGAATTGTTTCTGTAATCTCTTAAAGTTTCAAAATGTAGTAAGAGTCCATTTTCTATGTCTTGAACAAATAATGATAATTGTTGTTCAAACGAAAGTATCGCTTCTAAAAGAGTGTGTGCAATATTGCCTCTCCCTTGTAAATTTTTATTCAAGTTGTTTAAATGTGATGTCATATCAACGGAAAAATAAAAATTTTGCAGCCACACATCATTACTTAACTCAGGATATTCAATTCCTTTTTGAAGTAGAAATGTCTTGATATGTTCAAGGCATGAAGCGAAACGTTTCAGCACTGATCCTCTGGACAGCCAACGAACTTTATTATACAAAAGGAGGTCGGAATATTGGCTATTTGCTTCCTCTAATAACCCAGAAAACTGTCTGTGAGAGAGTCCTTTTGCCATTATTTGGTTCACTATCTTAGTGACTAAATCCATCACACATACAATCTCGTTTGGAAACGTCTGTGCGCAAAGTGCTTCCTGATGAATGACGCAGTGAAACGAAAGTACGTTATGATCCATCTTTTCTTTAAGGAGTGAAACAAAGCCTTTGTTTTTACCCGTCATACTTGGTGCTCCATCAGTAGCAATAGAAACCAACTTATTTAGGTCGATTTCATTTGCCGTTAAGTATTCCAAAATAGCAGTGCATATATCTTGACCACGAGTTTGACCCTTAAGGGGCAGTAGTGCTAATAATTCTTCACGAAGACCGGTTTCGGATACATACCGCGATACTAGTGCAACTTGTGCTACATCTTTTACATCACATGACTCATCACACGCAATAGAAAATGCAGACGATACTTTCAAGTCTTCAATTTGTGGACTTGTTATATTTTTCGCCATCTGGACGGTTCTCTCGCGAATGGTCTTTGCTGACAATGGAGTTTCGTTAATTTTCTTTATTATCTCATTCTTATTTTTGAAATCCTGGAAGAGGTGATCAGCCATATCTAAAAAGCATTTTTTAACATATTCACCATCGGTGAACGGTTTTCCATACTTGGCTATATCCTGAGCAACAGCAAAACTGGCTGCGGTAATATTAGTAGAAGATTGCATCCAGCCGCTAAATAAGGATGTTGACTTTTGCATTCTACGACGTAATTCCATCACTGCTGCCTTTCTTTCATCTCCGAGGTGATACTTTCTAGCAAAAGATTCATGTTTTGTTAAAAAATGACGCTCGATATTTGACTTCTTATTATTTGATAACTTTTCATTGCAGATTAGGCATATTGGAAGACCCAGAGCGGTTTCAATAAATGCGTAGTTTTCCGTCCATTCATTTTTAAATCCACGGTGCTCATCTTGAATTTTACGCTGCTTTTTCTCTGTTGCCATGGTAAAAAATATAACTGTCTCGAGTGTGACTGAAAAAAGATATTATTAGTCATTCATGTAACAGTAACGCAGGGATAATTGTGTTTTTAAAAATTACACTAGTTTACAGAATTGAGTTTACCCTCCAGAACCTAAAGTGAAAGATCTTTAAGTAAAATTGTGCGCAGATTCCGAATATGATACAACTGTTTTTATCAGTTTAATTTCCAAAATACGAAAATAACGGTTTTTTGCCGATATCTTGAAAGCTAAAGCGAAAAACAACAATTGTATCATATTCGGAATCTGCTCACAAATTTATAACAGAATTTACTTATTTTATTCTTGGAGGAATTTCTTGTAAAAATTCATTATTTTATTACATATTAAAATGTATAATTTGCAAAAGAAACATAGCGTTCTGTAACATTAAACTTAATATTTAAAAAACTCTTACCTTCTTAAAAATTCCGTTTTTGGTATTTATAACCTTCGTCACATACAAAAATTCAACTCACGATTAGTGCACTAACGACTGGTCCAATCGAGCCAGAAATAACGCATTTTCTTGACACAAGCGCAAAATCGACCAAAATTAGTCGGAATTTGCTTCAGATTTCCTAGGTTCCTAGGTTTTTGCATAGACACGCTGAGTATTTATTCTTAGAAGGTACATTATTAAAGATGGCATAAAATTTGTTTAATATGTTCGAACTTCTCTTCGATTAATTTTTTTTTAAACTGTTTCTAACTTTTAACTACTAACAAGTAATTTTAAAAAGCATTTATTACATTACCTTGAAACTAGTGTAATTTTATTACTTGGCTGCATTATTGGAACTTCTACCTCCTTGGCACCTATTGCTATCTACCGGCAAACAAAATTGGCAGACCAATTCGCCAATTTCTACGAAGCGAAGCTATCGCTAAATAGCGAAAGCTCGATGTCAGAAAGAAAATTGAATAGGATCAATTCGCAGCGTCAAAACGGCAAAATGCTCGTGGATGTCAGAACTTCAAAAGTTTGGGGTTGCGTCAATGTATTTTGGGCAGGCAGTCAGTTCGGAACAAAGCGAGTAGAAGTAGTAGTAGTGGGTCGTCACTGCCCCCACTCAACGCTTTTTTCAGTCTCGAAAAATTGGCGCCGCTGATAGCAGAGCAGTCGGTCGGAGGGTTAAAGAACAAACCAGGGAAACGACGATACCATTATGATATTTTACATTACACACATGCAAAAATATGGCAGTGGTACTAAAAATAATCATAAAAAGAATATAACCATAATATAAATATCTCGCTGAAACTCCTCGCATTACATCATGGGATTTTTTAGAAAGTTTATATAGCTCACTACTAGAGGGTGCTGAATTCTAAAACTCGCGACTTCTCTTTTATTGACCTGGTAACGCTTCTCTTTCTACACGCTTTAGTTGCGAGTGTCAACGTTAGCTAAAGTTAGGTTTACATGCATTAGAAAGCTGCACAAAACGTCTAACATGCATGCGATCTGCCGCGCATTTTTATGTGTGCGCGGGATTATTCAAATTTGTTTGGCAATGGCAATATTGCAACTAATTTTTCAATACTATGAAACTATTCAAGAGCCACAAGTATGACTCTACTGAGCCGCATGTTGCCGAGCCGTGGGCTAAGGTGTGCGGCTATTTTGGGAATGTAGCGATGGTAATAGTTTATCATGCCTAAAAATTTTTGAAGTGATTTTATTGAGTTGGGTTTTTCGAAGTTTGTTATGGTTTTAACTCTTTCTTCAGTGGGTTGGATACCTTGTGACGAGATTTCGTAGCTAAGAAAGTTTAATTTTGAGGTGCCAAATGTGCATTTTGATGGTTTGATGTTGAGTCCGTAGTCTTGTAGGCGTGTGAATACGGTTGTTAAGTGTTCTATGTGTTTAGTTTCGTTTTCGCTTGCAATTAGTATGTCGTCTATATATGCGAATACGAAATCTAAGTCAGAAATTATTTCGTTAATGAAGCGTTGGAATGTTTGTGCGCTGTTTCTTAGTCCAAATGGCATTCTGGTGAATTCGAACATGCCAAATGGTGTGGTGATGGCGGTTTTTGGAATGTCTTCTTCCGCCATTGGTATTTGGTGATAGGCTCGTACGAGGTCTATTTTTGAGAATATCGTTTTGTCTTTTAAGTTAATGGTGAGGTCGTGTATATGAGAAAGTGGGTATCTGTCAGGTATTGTGATACAGTTGATTCGTCAGTAGTCTCCGCAGGGTCTCCAGTCGTTGGGTTCTTTTATTGGGACTAAGTGTAAAGGTGATGTAAAATTGTAATTTGGTTCAGTGGTTAGTGATTGAAAATTTTTTAGTAAGTTTGTAAATGGATTTTCTTTGGTGGTTATTTTGAGGGAATACAGATCACAGTGTCCGGTGAAACCGTGGTTTTTTATTTTTGTTAGGTTGTCTGTAATTTCCTTTTTCTTTATGTTTATTATAATTTCGAATTTTTCAAGGAAGTTTGCTCCTATGATAGGTGTTGAAATGTTTGCTAATATGAAGGGGAATTCGAAATTTCTACGTAATCCTAAGTCGACTTTTAATAGTTTTGATCCAAATGTCTTTATTTCGGAGCCATTTGCTGCAGTCAGATTGATGTCGTGATTTCGTTTATGGTTTGTGAATTTGGATGCTGGTACTACGGATACTGTTGCACCGGTGTCGATGAGGAAATTTAGTTTATTGGATTTATCATAGATAAAAAGGCGGTGACTTTGTTTAAATGTGTTTCCATTATTAGTCACCTCCATAATGGAATTTTTTAGTTTAAATTTTGTTTTGGGTTATTGGATTGGTGAATTTGTTCAAATTCGCATGGTTGCGTGCATTTGAGAGCGTTTCGTCCGAATTTTCTGTGGTACCAGCATATGTTGTTTTGTGTATTTGGGTATCTATTGTATGTTTTTGGAAATCTTTGGTTTGATCTGGATTTTTATCTAGATCTCTCTCTTGAGTGAAATTTGATTTCTGCTATTTCTTCTGTAAGTTTGTTTATGTTTTGTAGTATTGCTGTTGCTATTTGTGTGAAATTGTGTAATTGTTGTTCGATTGCTGGGTAGATTCGTGTTGAATTTTGTATGGCTGAGATTGGATTGGATGTTTTGTTGATTAGTTCATAAATTTTGTCTGCTAGTGAGAGGTTTTCGTCGATGTTTTTGTTGTTGCTAGTGGTTAGGTGTATTTGGATTTGTTGGGGTAATTTTTTTATCCACAATTTATAGAGGAGTTCCTGACCGACTATGGAATTGGAACCTGTTAAATTTTTCATGTACCTGAAGAACTCTGATGGTGTTTGGTTTTCGAGTGTTGTATTAGAGAAGATTTGTTCCAATCTTTTCTCTTCACTTGCTGAAAATCTTTGGCAAAGTGCTTTTTTTATGGTTTCGTATTATTTGGAGTTTGGTGGTGGGTTAATTATGTCTATTATTTTATTTATGTTTTCTCTTGGTAGAGCGACGATGACATTCTGAAATTTGGTATTGTCATCGAATATGTTGTTTAATTCGAATTGTCCTTCTACTAAGAGAAACCATGCTTCTGGGTTTTCGGTCCAAAATTGTGGTAATTTTGTGTGTTTTGTTGTGTAATAATGTGGTTGTGACATGTTTGAGGTGTGAGTTAAATGGTTTTGTGTGTTTGTGTTTGGTTCTTGTCTTGTAGTTGTGAGTGTATCGAAGGTGATGTTGTGGTTAGTGAGTGATGGACTGTTTCTGCGTGTGCGAGATCGTGAACGTGTTATCATTTTCGTTGAGGGAGTGTTTTATAATTTAATAGTTATTTAGTTTGAGTAATAATTTGATTTTATATTTAAGGTATTTGGTTGAATGTATCAGTATTAAGTATTGGATATTGTATAATATAAGTGTATGTTATACAATATATGTATGAGTATTATATATTATAAATTAAGTGGTAGTAGTAGTAAGGTATAATTAATAGTAGTTTGGTATAATAATTTAGTAATAGATGGTTAAAATCTTTGTGAATAATTAGTTATAATAGTAATGATATCTTAGTAATGATTTTACTTGTTATTGTTGTTTGGTTGATCGTTGGTATTCGTGGTATCAATTGGTATGGTTTGCTTGTAGATGATGATAACGTCTTTTGTTGATGATGATAACGATGATGAGGATGTTGTTGTTTTGAATTGATGGTAATGATGATGTTGAGGATGTAGTTGTTGTTGTAATTCCAGTGATCGTCGTTGATGATGATGGTAGTTAGTAGCAGGAGCTAAGGGTGTTGTTGTTGTTACACCGCGTAGATTTTGGCCTGGAGTAATAGAGTGTGCAATGCCGGTTGTGGGTCCCGAGACGGGTACTCTGGAAACAGTTGCAGTAGGTTGTGCAATTTTTGCTATATAACAGAATGTAGAGGTTCGCAATATCGTCAATGTATATAGATGTTCGCGGGATCGTTGATGTAGATGTTCGCGGGATCGTTTATGTAGATTTGCAGGATCGTTTATGTAGATTTGCAGGATCGTTTATGTAGATTTGCAGGATCGTTTATGCAGATTTGCAGGATCGCCAATATAGATGTTGCCTCTATGCGTTTTATAAATTTATATTTATTTATATATATATCTTATAATAACAATTGGTCTTGTTCATACAGAGATTTAAATAGGAATCAAAAAATAAAATTATTCATTCTAAAATTAGACATATAAATTTTGTACATAAAATATTTAAAATATTAAAGTGTTGTGTTGGTTGAGTGTAGGATACTCTACACTAGCCCCTCGCCAACTTTGCTTAGAAGAGACTAGCATCGCCATATTAGCCAAGTTTTAAATATATAAAACTTGTTACCAGCGGCTGCCGCGGGGAGGCTATGGCGACACTTCCACCAATCCGAGATAGAGACGGCACGGACTCACGCCCGTGTTATTCCCTTTATTGGATTGGCAGCTGACCGCCAGGAGTAGATTTTAGCACAGGAATTTGGATTACTTATCCCATTAATCTGAGATATGTAGTGTATATTTAAAAATGTTATATTTTTTTATACAATTGAAATTGATATTGTATACAAATTAGCTATAAAGCAGGGGTGTTTAACTTTTTGCAGCATCTGGGCCACATGGTAAATTTTTTGAAGGCAAGCGGGCCGCATCAAAAAGTCAACCACATTTGAAAGTTTAGTTTTACTATAAAAATGAAAAATACATTATATGTGTAATGTATACGTTACGGGGAATTTGATTAATGCCGCGATTATTCATAATTACTGGTTATTATGCATAATCATCAATCGGTTTGGTAAATGCTATAAATTCTTGCAAAAAGACTACATTACCGAGAGAATTTTGTTGATTGAGGGAATTCTAATTTTTCTTTTTCGAGAAATTCTGCGAATCGCTCTACAAATAATGATGTGCATCTAACAAATTTCTATTAGTGTGGTACCAACTTAACAAAGAAGTCTAACGCATTCGAGTAGCAAGTAGACGGCTGACAAACGTGCTCATAATCAGTGCTTTCGAAATATTATAAAAACTTTTGCAAATAAATATGATGAATTAATTAAAAAATATTTGAATTAATTTTAATTACATTAGGATTAGAAAAAGGGTGAAACACAACATCAGCATTGGAATGATTTATATTTTTATACCATGCGTGGGCCGCAAAATATAGTATGCCGGGCCACAAGTTAAACACCCTTGCTATAAAGCCTTATTTAATATTGTGTTTCCATTAAATGGTTTTGGTTGAGGCTTCTGTTGATACAAGAATCAGTTAATACAAAGCTTTTTATTTTTGTTTTGCTGCTGTTGTTGTTGTTGTATGCAAAACCAATGTTGTGTTTTGTTTGTTGATTTTTACAGAATATTTTTGTGTACTATATTTCATTCTACCATATTAACTATAGAAAGAGAAAAGGCGTCTAGTATTTCGACCTTCGAGAAAGGGTAAAACTAGAAATCTTGTTGGTTCTGCGCTGAACTTACAACAACAATTTCAGTGGAGTTTATTGGTTTATAATGGTTTTCGCTGCGAAAAACAGTTTTGCACTAAACCAAAGCAAAATCGCTTTATGGAAATACCATATAAGACTTAGCTTTTAACATTAAATAAATAAGCCTAACAACAGCCACATAAACCCAGTGAACAATCCTGGGTCCTTGAATCCTTGAATGAGTAGAGTAAACTTTTTCTTGAATAATATAATAAAAGGTTTGTAGAATATAAGAATAAAAGAATATAAAGTTTTTAACTGAACTTCCTATCCAAAATCAGATCTAAACATTTTGTTTGTTGGAAAAGTTAAAACTTTCTTCTTGGGACTTACGCCAAGGCCACACTCGTCCACCTAAGAATTGTGTGGCCACCACGACATCATCCCCGTAGGCCACTTCCTTAAATCCGTCCACGTCCAGGATCTTTAGTAGTCCATTTAATAACAAATTTCGTAGAAAGGGAGATTTCGAAAGGAAGTGAATTTTCGGTCATGAAACGTAAATAGTAAATAGGATAGATTGCTTCAGGATAATGCCTGTTTATTATAGTAAATACAGGGCGAAATAAGCTGTTTCGCCCTATACCAGGCATGGGCAACCTTATTTTACAATGAGCCAGATACAAATTTTAAGTGTTGTGCGGGCCGCATGTAAGAAACTTATAATAATACAAACACTAAATGATGAATTTAAATTATCTCTTTAAAAAATTGACTTAGTGAAAAATTACAGAAACAAAACAAAACTCACTGGACATTACCAGATGTTGACGAAATGACATTAGGACTTGAATGCCTTCACGCGGCCGCAGGTCGCCCTGACAAAGAGACTAGGTACAAAATAACTTTGGTAACTGGGTAAGTGTTGGACTTACTGAGTGTTTTTATTCTTGGGTAGGGCCTTAGCCGTTCAAATAAAGAAATTTTAGGTGCTGAAAATTTACTGGAGGATTTTATTGTTTCCCGCCACTCGCCGTTATTTCATTTTTACATTCAAAGTTCATTCGATGCGATAAGATCATGTTGGGCGTTATTTCATTTCAAGGAAATTTATCATTCTAACGAAAATATGAAATAAAGCCCAAACGTTATGGTCTGAGAAAGTATACGGGTGCGCCATCTATATGTCGGTATGTGACTAGCCGTATTCCAAGCGGCGTGAACGGTCTGTCGGCAATATTCTTTAAGTCCATTGCACTTTATACGAAAACGAATGGAAATCATCCTTCCCAATGCGCCGTAAGGTGGTTACACTGACGCCAAAATGCTGAGCGCGACGATGCGATACGACGATGACGATACGACACATGTGGATTCTCGGCAACAATTTCTTACCGCTGCAACCAGTTTATTGGAACGTCTTAGGCGTTGATGAACGACATGTCGACGATCTCCCACTGTCCCGTGCTCAACAAAATTCGACACCAAACGACGAATAATGTTGTCAGACGCTGCTTCTTTGCCACGATATTTTCGACGATATGCACGACTATTTTCAATGTAAGGCGTCATTATTTCGGCGCGTTGGTTCGGTGGTAAAATGTTATTTGAATTCACTTTTAAAAACCATGTTTGCTCAAATCAATCGGTTGATAAATGTTAAAGTTATTCAATGTTTACATATCGACATAAAAGATGGCGAGAATGTCGACAGCGTGTCTCGTCAAAACGAAAGAACAGTTTTTGCAAACAATGGTGAGGTTACTCATAATATAAATACAGAAGAAGCCTTACTGCAGTGTAGGTGTCTTATTTTTACATAAAGGCACAAAAAACTTGTGAAAACCAGCCGTGAATGCAGTGTTGTGAACTCTCCCTACAAGTTGCAAAGAGATCCAACTGAACCTGATGATATTGAAACCAACAACGGATAAAGCGGTAGCTCTACAGTGCTGCAAAGACTTGCATATTTATAGAGATTTAATTCGTTTAAATTTTTGCTTACAGGTTCTAATATCAGGACCAAACTTTTAATTTCTATGGCGGCTCTCTCGCATATCGCTACCCATGCTTTCAATTTATATGAGAATCTCTTGCACATGACGACCCTCACTCACTTTTATCTGTGTGTAGCCAATTATGTAGCAATATATGTATGTATGCACGCAGGTGCATACTCCTATAAAAATTACGATGCATTTCCTTGATGCAATCGCAAAATCTGTAGGAAAACTGCAACAGCGACTTTTGCATGGATACCTTTAGTATTTATTCTTAGAGGGAACAATTTGTTTTATATCTGAAAACATAACCTTGAATTGTTGACGTACTCCCAAATCCTGAAGGAATTGTTGAAATGGCCTGCCGTTGAACTAGACGCCATTGTCCGTGATATGTACAATGGTCCTTTGGGGTTCCATATATCGCTATAATTTTATAATTGTCCCTCGAAAAGCTTTCTTTAGACTATCCGTAGTTGCTTTATCGAATTTATCGCAGAAAACCTATGTAATTTTAAGGCCGTGTTTTGTCCGGGGTTATGGCCCTGTGAAGTCGGTGCAGATGATAGGCCAGGGTAAATGCATAAGCATTTTCTCCTGCGACTTTGCCCTGTACCGGGTTATACTTCGGCACGATTCACAGCAATGCACACTGTATCCCTAAACATACTTGGCCTTATGCTACTTATTTGTACTCATATAAGCACTTATTTTTTATCATATATACTGTTTTCCTTATTCCTGGACGTCCTGCATTCGGGTCGGCGTGTTTTTTTTTTTAAAATAAGGTTTTGAAGGTATTTCGGCACACAGATTTTCCATGCGGCGCAATCCTAATTTGCTGGACTGCCCCGGGATATGTCGATACAATTCTCCGTTTAAAATAATCTAATCGGCTAACTTTTGTGGATTTTTCTTGAGTTCCGCTCATTTACCTTTCTAATACTTCACGTCGCAGATGTATTTTTTAGAGCTGAGCGATATAGTGATTTTTGTGGAGCAGTTCCAACTAGTGACAGTGACAGTGCTGTCACACATACAAAAACCTGTGACTCGTGACATAAACTAACAGCCTTATTTCAGATAAGCGAGCGGAAGGCTTATTCCACGTTGTGCTTTATATTCGCTTTTCTACGTTTCGAAGCAAATATCAAAGCATAACGTTGGCTAAACGTTTAGTTCGCTGAAAAAAGGCTGTAAATAAACTAAAGTTTTAAGTTATTTGTTTGTTATATTAAAAGAGAACTTAGTTTTTTATTAAATGCAACATCTTTTTAGATTATCTATGTATTTTTAAACATTCAAAAAATATACACAATTTTTTAGGAAGCATTCTGACAATTTTACATAAACTCTATATGAAATCTTTACAATTAAATAATTATAGTATATCCTAACCCTATTTTAAATTTTTACATTCTGCTCCAAGAATGAAAGGGATCAAACAATTCAAAAATTAACTGTGAATAAAATATCTGCTCCAGATGCAAACTGTGACAACTCGTCATTGTTTAGTAGAAAATACTCGTTAGAACAGAACTGTGACTGAAATATTTGCTCTAGAGGCAAACTGTAACAACTCGTCATTGTTTAGTACAAAATACTCGTTAGAACAGAACTGTGACTGAAATATCTGCTCCAGAGGCAAACTGTGACGGCGTGCCACATTTTAAAAGCAATCGGCTTCGCAACTGTGACTCGTAACTTTTATGTATCTGTGACAAAGTCGCAGTTCGCGAAATATTGCTCAGCTCTAAATTTTTTTAACTTCCATCTTCCATAGGGCTATTTGTCATGAAGGGTTTTCCATAGAGCTAAACCACTTTAGCGAGAGGTGATGTGACGACGCAGAATATGTAACCTAGATACGGTTTCAATTTTTTAATTCCCCATACGATTCCACAACACCCCTTTTCCATGGCAGAATAATTCCGTTTGGCTTGGGCTGAATGCCGACTGGCGTCGGCGATGACTCTCTCTCCGTCTTCGCCTTCTGAGTACTGCACCTAACCCGAAGCCGTAATTGCTTGCGATCGTCTGTAGTGTGAAGCTTCTGGAAAAATCTGGGCACGCCAGTACTGGAGTTTCCTTGAGTTTCTGCTTCAGGTATTATAGGTATAGGTATCCTTATAGGTATTTGCCAGTAGCCATTCTTGAGATTGAGGCTCCTGATGTATTGTGCGTCGCGTAATCGGTCTAAGATATGCTGTATCTTTGGGAATGGATACTCATGACCATTAATATGGAAACTGAAGTGTAGATGCCCGATACTCGGCACAAAAATCTTTCATTTTCCTTTGTTATTTTCATAGATTTCTGCATTGTTGTGTACAACGTTATACATAGTACACATACTCGTATTTACTTTTTTAAATAGTAATATTTGGAAAAAGTAAATAGGCTAGGAATTTTTAATGCCGTGAAGTGTCCATGAAAACGTACAGACCTAAACTTAATGAAAAGAGCACTATTCTTCTGTATTTTTATGATTTTTATACCAAAGACTAAATTTACAGCCTTATTCACAAGCTCACCTTGAGTGATATGGGCGTCGCACAGTGGAGGAAAATTTCTGTTTTTGACTCTCTCACGGTAAAAAATTAACCGTGTTTAACTTTTGAACGGGTTGAGATACTTTGATGCGATTTTTTGCAAATAAAAGTAGAAAATGTATTGTTCTAAATAAAAAAACGCCATTTGTCTCGCAATTTTTTAAATATTTTTTAAAAATTTCCAAAAGTAGTGTTTTGTGAAAAAGTCGCGTAAAAAAAATGTTTTTACCTGTTTATATTTTGACTATTAAGCATTATTTTTGCGATAGGACATATAAATTGAATATGTTATGTTAAAGACCTACAAAATTATATCTAACCAATAACCAATGCAGTTTAAGTGAAAGGTTTGTAATTTCAAAAAGGAACAATATTTCTTCCAAATATTAAAGCAATGAAAACACAAATTTAAAAATTTTTTGAGTTTTATTTAATTACAATATACTTAAATGAAACTCAAAAGATTATAAAATTTAAAAAGAAAATATATTAAAAATTTTCAACGAAATCTTCATCTATAGGATTCGAAATCAATTCGTCTGCCTCTTTACTTAATGGTGTAGCAGTTTTGGTATATTTTCTTCTTAACCCTTCTGTCAGTAACTAGATCTGGCCAGACCTTTTCCATTTTCAAGAAGGTATTTTGAATATTAATATAGTAGCTATGTTGACGAAACTTTCTGACTTTGTTGGCGTACAGTTTTTGTATAGTTCGATGTGAACAGAAAATTTAAGAAACAAGTTTTTCAGGAGAAATCACGTTTTTTCTACAGCAACCCCTAGAATCAAAGGAATAGGTCTGGCGAGACCTTGCGACATTTTCCTACATATCATATGAAAACATATTATAATTCATTGAAAACAATATTTTTCATCGTAATTAGCTTCGTCTCTCAGATAATTATTCCTTTTTTATAGCACCGTTATAAATAATACATTTTTTAGGGTTTCCCCTTACATTTTCGAACTTACTAACTGCAGTTTCTCGCTGATTGCTTTATAGCGCTTGTACGTCATTAGGCTACTTGCAAATTTTTTATAAACTGGTGCAAAATTTGTGAAACTCTGGGTAATAGCTTTTTAGTTCAAAAGGGTATATAATGAAGGTGAAAACATTATTATTGTCATTGAATAAAAGTTAGTTGAAAGTGTTAGAATCAATATCTTTTTACTTGTTTATAATGGCTGAAGATCTACAGCTATTCAATTGGCGGCGAATGAACGAAGAAGAAAGAGAGAAATATCTTAGAAGATTTGTGGAAGTAGCACCAGAGACTTCTTTCTCACTTGGACGATTTTAGTAAAGACTATTAGTGAGGATCGGTTGAGATTGAGGAAACCGATAACAATAACGATATGCTCAAAAAGCTGCAAACGATCGAGTTTTACTGTCAACGATTCATTACGACACGGAAGTGGTTGAAGAAAAAAGACCACAACCTCCTATAATAAATATATAGAAGAAATTGACGTCATGGACCAAATGTTAAGAAAATACACTTGACAAGCGAAGAGAAGGCCACTGGCGTTTTCCGATATGTTAGACGTTGTAGCATTGGCATCATACATAATTTATAAAAACGTGAATGACAACAATGCAGATAACGAAATTTATTTTCGTCCAAAATTTCTGTTTTCTCTGATCAAAGAGCTGGTGTCACTTCAGATCGAAGTAAGGATGAGCAATCCAAGGAATCCAACAAACAATCCACTACTATTAATGTTCGCCGTTAGAAATGGCATCGAATCCTTCTTCGGAGCACCAATAGGAAGTAGAATACCTCAAAAGAGTAAAACAACTACACTTCGAAAATCTCGTGCAGAATATGTAGAACGAATGACAAAATTCAAAGAATAACATGATTTTCCCTGCAATGTGTGCGGATATCCTGTTTGTTTGTATCGTAGCACTAAGATATTTAAATGTAGTATATGTTTTAGTCAATAAATTACTATATAATAGCAAAATTTATGTAAAACAATTATCAAAGAACCTGGGACCAAACGTTTGTCTCCAAACGTTACCAAGTTTTATGAGTAAGGTTTAATGGGGCGAAAAATTTTGAAAATTAAAGAGTTTTGATGTTTTGCAGTGTGAATAGTAAAAAAAGGACGTTCTATCGTTTTTAAGCGAAGGGAAAACACTTTGCCTGTATAGTTTCAAAATATTTTGAATTTTTATAAACATTTTAGCCTTGAAAACATTGACAACTGTTCATAAATTTCTTGAAGTTTTGCAAAACAAAACAAAAATATTTGGATATATACTGACATTTTATTTCAGAATAGAAAAAAATTTAAAAACAAAACAATGTCAATAAATTCAATAAATTATTTACACACTTGTTGATCAACCACTTTAAAAGAGAAAAAAACCACCAAAATTAATTTTTTAGAAAAAACACCTCGACAGATCGATTTGAAATCTCTAAATCTCCCTAATATGTGAATATCAAAGAAATCCTTAGAGCCGTTTTCGACCTCAAAAAAGCTACAAATATATATACAATTTTAGCTCGTTTAATAAGATTAGATATAAAAAAAGACTTAATAACATTTTAAAAATAATCAAAAAACTTCAATTATTTCACTAAATTCCGGTTATTTTAATACAAATCGTATATAGGTCCAGCTAGACCTATTCCATTGATATAAAGGTTTTAAAATAGCCATTGACAAGGGCTGCGCAAAGTTTTCCGATCACCAGCGATCGGTTTGTACGCGACCCGAAGTCTTTTTTCATCTCTTGTGATCGCTATTCGCCAAAAACCCGAAGTTTTTTCATACCTCGCGTTCGTTATTTGCCCAAAAACAAAGTTTTTTCATTTTCTCAGATCGAAACGTTGCGAAGATGAGAATTTTTTTCATCCCGAGTGATATTTATTATTAAAGATGAAAATTATTTTGAACGTGAGCGATATTTAAAAACGATACGTATGTCATAATTTTTCCTTCCATGTCTTCAACCTCTGGTTACTTCAAAATATTTGATATGAATGGTTTTTATAACCAAAAAACATTCCTTAATAAGAAATTGTAACCACTAGAAAAGTCCCGCAACTATGCAGACAGCCTTATGCTAGATTAGTTCATAAGGGTTAGAGCTTACGCGAAGTACCTGTAGCTAAATGCTATTTAGGTTTTAAAAAACCTTAGTAAAATATTTTAATAACATCTTTTTTACGACAGCCATAAACCGATTTAAATTTCTGAGAATTAACTAATTAACATAAAAGTATTTTATTACCCAAATACAAAAAAAAATTTTTAATTTTAAGAAAACTAGCTTCCAGAGAAGGAGAAGATATCGAAAAAAACCAAAAGACACGGTTTAATAATCTAAAAATTGCAGAGTGATGATAATTTTATTCACCCCATCACTTAGTTTACTTTATAGATTTCAAGTTAAAATACAACGTTATCTTGAAGTACATTATTAGTAAAAAATACGTAGGTTTATAAATAGCCGAGATTTAACATACATATGTACTTTTTATTTTAAATCGATAACTCAAATATCGAATAAGTTATACGCGTTCAAAGTCAGAAAAATAAACTAAAAACACTGTTTTCGAAAATTTAGTTTCTATTTCTTGACTTTGACGGATCATTACGCGACTTGAGACCAATTTTCAGGAAATTCCTTTTCAGAAAATTCCTATAGGCTCTGGAGGTCTATATCTATTATAAATCAAATGCAAAAATAATTTTTGAAAAATATGCGCGCGACTTTTCTGACTATTGGCCGCGGCCTAGACGCGATCTCCCACTCTGCGTCGTCTCTGAAAAGTCACCAAAGTGGCAGTCGTCATATTTATAAGCTCACATCTTGTACAGGTGACTTGATGTTGCTATGTGCCCAGAAAGCAACTGTGCAACTAAAGTACAGTCAACTCTTCTACAACGCGACAGATACGTTCTTAGAAAACGTCGCGTTGTAGGAAATCACGTTGTAAGAAATATGAACTCTATAGAAAAAAGGGGTTAGGTTCCAAGTATAAAAAACTGCATTGAAATTAATAAAATGAAGCTTTAGTTAGTCATTGTTTAAGATTTTATTACAAATCTTTCAAGAAAATTATAATAAATTAATAAAACAAAACAAAATAATTCACAAAAATTAAGAACTAAATAAAAATTCAAATTTATAAAAATTAATATAAAAAAAGAAATGTTGATGCATATTATTTATGCAAATTCTTCGTCATCACTTCTAAGCGGATTATGCCGCGAACTTTTTGCTGGTGCTATATCCGAATCTGAACTATTGGAACAAGGGATAGGTTCGTAAGTGAACAAGTCCATTTCATCAAAAAACAGAGTTAATTTTTATACCCTACACTCGAAGGGATGAGGGTATATTCACTTTGTTCTTCCGTTTGTAACGCATTAAAGGAGGCGTGGCAGGTATAGAAAAGTATATATATTCCGGCTCAGAATCAGCTCCTGATTCGATTTAGCCATGTCCGTCCGTCTGTCTGTCTGTCTGTGGAAATCACGATTACAGGAGAACGAATGGAGGTATCGTCATGAAATTTGGTACGAATATTCTTTGTTATCCTACGCCAATATTGAAAATGGGGTATTGAAAATGGGAAAAATCGAACCAGTGCCACGCCTACTTTTTATAGAAAATATGCACTCGTCGTCCGTGCTTGTATCTCAATTTCTTAGCTTGTAGACCGAATTTTCAGCTGAAATTTTATTCCCGAGTTTACCATCTTAGACTAAAATATATTCTGAAAAATGGGCGTGATACGCCTATTTATATACTATACCATATAATGAGGTGTTTGGTAGGAAAATCGGTATTGTAGATGTATTAATCGATCAAAATTTGTTCACTGTAAATTTAAAAAAAGTAGGTGTCACCCGCCCACTTTTTATAACTGCGATAGATGCGGGTGTAGGGTATATGAGCTTCGGCCAGGCCGAAGATAACGGTCTTAGTTGTTTACTTACAAATTTATACAAAACAACCAATGTAAAATTTTAAGCATTCCGAGAAAAGTGATTTTTTTTTTAAAGTAAATTTTTTTTAATCGCGTTGTAGGAAAAAAATCGCATTTTGAGAAAAATTGCCTCAATGAATGAATCGCGTTGCAGCGAATATGCGTTGTAGAAGTGTCGCGTTGTAGGAGGGTTTACTGTACTAAATAAAATTTTCAGTCCTAGCATGCAAAAATTACTAAGCAGGATTACGTGTCTTACGTAATTTTTAGGTGACTGAAAGCTATTCACAAGTATGACAGCAGACTTCTCAGTCGTCTCTAATAGGACGACAGCAATTTAGGTGTCGTCTCCTGTACTTGTGAATAGAAAATGACGGCTGTTTTTAACGACGACGGCAGGTAGCAGTGAGCTTGTGAATAAAGCGTTTTGATTTGGGTATTGTAATAATAATAGTGATGTATAATGTAAGATAAGTACTAATGCAACAAATTAGGTTGGCCAGGAGCCAAACAAAGAGCTTTGCTAAGTAATGCTCCTTCGTGGATTCTGAGGTGTATTTCTACACCATTACTGTTATTTCCTTAATCAGCTTTGACTTTAGTGACTTAAGTGCTGTTCCTAAGTCTGGCTGTTCACACAGAAAGTGATACGAGTAAGAGATTGTAATACTCAGTGTTGTATGGCATACGATCCAGTGTTACAAAGTCATTCTAAAATTCACCATGTTAAACTAGCATGTCTGAAAAGTCACTAAATTGCGAACAAGGTATTCTGAAAGTCACCTACCTCTAATCGTCTTTGCTTCTAGTGTAGTTGTTATATGCAGACTTCTTCTCTGGAAGGTTTGTGCACAAGATAAAATTTTCAGTGCTAGTAGACAAAACTTTTATTACTGTATTTATGTTGAATAATTAAAAAGAACATGTTTTTTTTTTTTGCGAAATCAAGATTATAAACGTTTCTAAAATATAGAACATACTTAGCAAATTATATGTAGAATAATATTTGTATTATTTTATATCATTTCGCTTAGATTTCAGCAAAAAAAAAATTGCCAATGCTTTTATTGTCAGAAATTTTCCAACACTATAGCAAATTGAATTCTTGTTATTGTATAAAAATCAGTCCAATATTCCAATTGTTTGTTTGAATATCTATTTTTAATATCTATTTTATAAAAAAAAAATTTCAAAATAACTATACAAGTGAAATTCAAAAAATATAACAAGATTTTGAGTTGAAATGTTACAATGTTATTAAAGACTAGAGCTAAATTCTGCTCGTCTTTTTTGACGATTAAATTTAATTAAACATTAAAATTTAATTTTAATTTTGAACGTTTTGGTGACTTTTGAAATACCAAAAGACGATTTCAATAGTTAGTGACTTTCAGAATGACTCTGTTACACTTTCTTCGGACAGTCACCTGCCGAGATAAATTCCTTTATCGAATGCAGTACATTTATAACTTGGTCTTGAACAACCGCTAATTGTTTCTAACTCCTTAAGCAGAGTCGCTTGTCCAAAAAGATCCTCTCTACAGAGCTACAACTCCCTTAAGCTTAGGAGAAACCCTTATCCGCCGAGCCCATGATAAATAAGTCCAGGTGTAATATATGCAGTAGCACATCCAGTTCTGCCTTCTTTAGGACTTGAGATTGCTGCTTCTCTCTACCACTTTCTACCAAACCAAACAGCCCTATGTATAAATCGCTCTTATTATTGCCGTATACGCCAGTAGTGTTTTCCTTACAATATAACTGGCAAGCAAGAACGATGCCTAGATGCTTTACTCCTCCAGATGAACCTTTTCCGCCGCAGGAATGATCTTAACCGTAGACCGAGCCTTGTATCAAAAATGATACATTTGACTTTTGTTTTGGCCAGGAAATCTTTTTCGCTTTTAATCTTACGACTATATTTTGTGCATTAAAATTGTTTTAAGTAGTAGTTTAAAACAAAAAATAAAAATAAGGTAAAAAAATCAAAACTTCATAATTTTATTCTTTGTATCATTTTTGATACAAAACAATATTTAAAGTAGAACCCGAAAGCCACGAAATGAGTATTCCCATTCCGCTCCATTAGAAAATTGTAAAGAGTGATAGTATGAAGCTTGTCATTCTGGAGCGTCGGCGGAAGCAGTTCCGTATTTTAAGCCGTCACCAAAAACGCGAGCAAGATGCCAGCAGTGTTACGCATCGGGTGATAAAATTAAGCAAACAAGTCTATATTGCTGTATGTGCCAAAAACCAATTTGTAAGGATAAGCATGCAAAAAATATTTGCATTGATTGTTTAAAAAATAAAGAATGAGCAAAGAATTTATTATAAAAATTAATAGATACTATTTTTATATACTTTTGATATACTATGTATCAAAAATGATTAAAGGATAGGATTCTCAATTTTTTTAAGGCTCGATCTACGGTTAAATCTGGTATCTTGTATTTCCGGATGAAGGGAATAAGCTCCGTCTTGTATGCATTTATGCCAAGGCTGCACCGTTGCGTCCACCAAGAAATCCTTCCCAAAGCAAGCGGCATAAGTTCACTGAGGGTTTGTAAAAATTTGCCACACACCAGTATAGCTAAGTTGTATTCATACGCAATAGCCTTAATCACTGTAGATACGAATTAGAGGGCTGTACGAGACGTTTCGAAAGCAATAAGTTTTGTTTTGAGAACATAGTCAATCGAGTGCAGATGGTAGCAATAACTAGTGTAAAGATACAGTCATTGATGGGTCAGAAGGGTCATTCTAATTAGTGGAGAAGAATTACAGAAATTGTGTGGGAAACAGTAGTACTACGTAAAACGTTTATAATTTTAAATAACCTCTTAATTTTATCATTTTTCTTCTAACCAAATTCAAAAACCAACTGAATTTGTTATTGTTTTTTATATATTACAGATAGTGGAGAACCATTTATTTAGCTTTAAAACAAAGTCCAAGTGAATAATGAAGTCTGCAAGTAATTACAAATTTACAAGGATTTGTTGAGACGCCGTCATCAGGATCACTTGCCAGAACTAATAAAGTGCAACCTGCAAATAAAAAAAAAAATATTAAATAGTAAAAATATATTTTAATGTATTGAGTTAAACTTTAAGACCTGGCGTGATCCGTATTACAGACACTTCTATGTAATCGTTTGTGTTGACTTTGCTTGTGATAAAAGCTAAATTTAAAATATAACATCCTAAATTGTAAAAAGCACAAATATTCAAGGAAGGAGAAAATAGTCATACTTTTCGCATCGTCTTTCAATTTATTATTTAATAAAAAACAAGGGGAGCTCCAGGTTTTTGAATGTGTCGGCCGGCATGGTGATTGAAAAACTCAATCAACAGCAAGCGCAACAGCAACTATCAGCCTCTCACAAACAAGCAGCCACGGTGGCTGCGGTAACAACATCCCACCAGCGCATAAGCTCTTCGAATTTAATTATTTCTCAACAGCAACCAGTCGGTGCTTTGTCTGCTGCTCTTTCTGGACTAAGCGGCGATAAAGTAAATATAAGTAATATACTTCTTGATATATTTATACATACATATATATTATACATATACATATGTAAGTTATACATACATATATATTATACATATACATATGTACATTATACATACATACGCTCCTACATAGATTCCGTGTTTGTCGTACCTTATAATAAAAGATTTTTAGGTGTTCAGGAAACATGCGGGATTGCTGATACCCTCCCTCTCACACGGCCCTCCCTTTCTATTGTTTCCATTCTAAATCAAAATATTTAACTTTTGCACTACGAGTGGTACTAGCGTACTGACATTTTATAATATAAATTTATTTCAATTACGATCAGCATATATGTTATATCACAAAATAAATAGCATACGAGTACAGAATACGCATCTCGAGCGGGCAGAAGAGCTGAGAGAATGATCAAACAACAAGACAGCAAGCATGAACAGAGAGAAGCAACGAACCCAAAAATTTAAATTTCTGTTCGTAGTTTTCTTGGTCCGCTAGTCAATCAGCTAAGAAAGAACAGAATTACTCTCATTTATCAAGATTACCTTACTCTAAACAGATTTTCTTGCCTACAAACAACAATGAAGTACAGGCGGCTGCTTTGCACTATCGTGATGTGTTAGTAAGTTCATTTATATACCCTACACCTAAAATTATAAGGGTGTGTTCATTCGTTTGTAAAGCATTAATATGTGTCAGGCAATAAAAAGTATATACATTGGGCTCGGTTAATAATGGATTATTAACGGCGCATACTTGTAGGGGGGACCCCGGCTGTTTAGAAAAAATAAATAAAAAACTAAGAGTTATGCCACTTTTAAAAAAATTTTTTTTTGCTGCCCATGACACCATGCTGCCATGTAGTACATTATTGTTACTACAACCAAAAAATTTGGGAATTAGCAGTGGATTTTTAATATCCCTGAAGGTTGGGCCTTATCAATGCGCAGTACAATTTACGACTAGCTGTTTCTGGATTTTTTCCAAAAACGTTTAAAAAAAGAAGTTTGGTTTTTTGTTTTTTTGTGGCTAAGCTTGAGAGCTTCACCAAATAGTATCGTCTTTTGGTATTCCCAAAGCTAATTAAACGTTTATTATGGAGACATTTCTCCCCCAGCACTTACCGTGCTGAGCATACTTTACCTAGAATCCCCCGAAAAGTCTCCTTCGTCGTTTCTTTCGGTTATTTTGTCATCATCTGTGAATAACGATGTCTGAATTTACGATACACAGTAAAATGTACATATACATATACATATGTACAAGATATATACGAGGTCTGTTCAAAAAGTATCGCGAATTTTGAATTCCCGCGGGTTACGTATATTCGATTTTCAATTTTTTTGTGGCGTTATGTTGTTACTCATGTCCCCAACTTATGCTGACAAGTTCGGCCACTTTGAATCTTCAGGTAATTTTTGACAGTTATTTTGCTTGGACGTGTTTTTCTGCCATCGCTGTTTTGGCTCGTCTTCTGCCATCCTGTCTTCTTCTACTTCTATTACACTCTATCATTCATACAGTAAGGTCTCAATCGCCAGCAAAGAACTTTAAGTCCTCCAACCTAAATTCCTTAAAAGTAATTTAAATCTTTAATTCCAAATCCAATTCCAAAGAATTGGGACTTACAATTCCATTTCATGTAAAAGGAATTTCTTAGTTCTATTTCAAAGTCCCATTCCTTTCAAAAGGAGGCTCGTTCAATTCCATTCCTTTTGCTTGCTGTCAATAATAAATCTGAAAAGAATACTTATTTTATGTTTACAATACAAAAATTAGAGACGTGGAATGGTGACGTTAATGCTGTGATATGTACAGGACATAGTTGTTAGATATCTTTCACGTGTAACTAGTTTTTGTTTCCAGCCAGGGTATGTTCAGCGTCCCCAGTGTCCACGTTAGAGAGATCTCGTAACCCTCCGGGAAATTCACCACCGTTGCCGAATTTCACACGAATGTTAATGGGTTGATCTTTTATATAAATAATAGAATTTAATTAAAATCAAACTTTTTGTGCTTTGGGTATATTCATTTTGTTTTTCCGATTGTAACGCATTAAAGGAGGCGTGGCAGGTATAGAAAAGTATACATATTCTGGCTAAGACTCACTTCCTGATTCGATTTAGCCACTTCCGTTCATCTGTGGAAATCACGAATACAGGAAAACGAATGGAGGTATCGTCATGAAATTTTACCACGCCTACTTTTTATAGCAAATATGCATTTATCCGTGCTTCTAGTTAAATTTCTCAGCTTTTAGAGGAAATTTTAAATTTTATTATTTTATTTCAGTCCACCGTATCAGACTAAAATATAATCCCGAAAATGGGAGTGGTCCGCCCACTGTTGTTAGAAATAACGATTACAGGAGAATGAGTACAAGTATCGTCATAAAAGTTGCCACGAATATCCTCTTTCATTTAATGCTTTTTGATATCGAAAATAGAGAAAATCGAACCATTGCCAAGCCTACTTTTTAAATAATGTTAATAAAATCAAATTTGAGAACTGAATTTTTCAGCTCGTAGTCCGGATCTAAAGCTCAAGTTTCATTGCCGCATTGATAAAAGTTATCTCACAAAAAATGGGGGTTTTGTTGAGAAAATCAGTGTTGTAAATAATATATTAAAATTTACTATCTGTAAATTTAATAAAAGTGGGCGTCGGCCACCCACTTTTTTATTATCATGTCCGTCCGTCTGTCTGTCTGTCCGTTCGTCCGTCCGTCTGTGGAAATCACGATTACAGGAGAACAAATAGAGGTATCGTCATGAAATTTTCTTTGCACGAATATTCTTTGTTATCCTACGCTGTTTGGCATTGAAAATGGGGAAAATCGGACAAGTTCCACGCCTACTTTTTATAGAAAATATGCACTCATCCGTGCTTTTAGCTCAATTTTTTGGCTTGTAGACCGAATTTTCAGCTAAAATTTTATTTCCGAGTCCACCATCTTAGACTAAAATAAATTCTCAAAAATGGGTGTGACACGCCCACTTATATACTATACTATATAATAAGGTGTTTGGTAGGAAAAGCGGTATTGTAGATGTAGGGTATATGAGCTTCGGCCAGGCCGAAGATAACGCTCTTACTTGCTTAAAAATAGCTTGTCTACTAATTGCAAGACAACTTTTAGGGTAAATTTCATTTCATTTTAAAAATACGAGTATATTTTTTTTCTTTTTGTCAACAAATGAAATTTTATTAAAGTATTCAAAGAAGAATTTTATATATTCGTGAGATGGATTGTTAAGTTGAACTGCAGACTTATAACAATTTTTTGAAGAGAGCGAACCACTATTTAGGCACTCAAATATCTTTTCAATATTTTCTATTATATGCCTGCCGTAACTAAACAAACTTTTTTGTGCAACTTTTAAAGCCTACGATGTCAACATTGATTAAGTTATCAATGATTTAATTGGATGCGGGAAGTCATATACACAGAAAACTTTACTAGCGTTATACTTAAAATAGAGTTTTTTTAATTTAGCTCAATTCCAAGAAACACTTTCTCTTAGAGGACCCGCGGTCATAAGTTACAACTTTAACTATGATGCCAAACTGTTCAACATTGTTAAATTTCGTAATATTATATTTTTAGTATATCGACAGAAAGTTTATTTCTTGAAACAAAATAACTAAATGTAAGCGCTCAGTTGGAAACTATTGATTTTATCATAAAAAGACATAATTGTTTTTCAATCTGGTTTGTTTTTTCAACCCCATTTTCCCTCAAACTCATCCACCAAATATAGTGTTTTATTGTTCAATTCCCTTCTAATCGCTATTTCATCCATCAGCAGCATCATATTATTTTCATACTGGTCATACTATTTTCATACTACTTATTATTTTCATATTCAATTTATTTTTATGCTACTCAAATCTAAGCACTTCTTGTTTATTAACTCCAAACCGTTATTGTTAAAACCTGGTTGTAGAAAATTTATAGGGGCCAATCGATTAACAGTAGTGATATGTGGCAAATTTAGAAGCATTTTATTTGAGCCAAATCTTCAACATATGGCGTATATTCTTTAGGACGGGGACTAATAAGTTTGCAAAATGTTTTTTCTTCTTTGCTTTTTTTAAAAGAATCAATGCTTTCAAGTACACTTGATTTTGTAGATGTTTTTTGCGGTTTCGGAGTTTTCTATATTTTGTCACCATGCCGTAATATTTTCTCTGTAAAAATTAACTGATTTTATATGCCTTTGACAATTATTTCAACACCCATCCACGGAGTTACTTTCGTCTTGGTCATTTAGAGAAACAATCAAGCTCCAACGAAGTATAATCCTCCTCAATAACTTCTAAGTTTGTAGTGGTCTGAGGTGGTAATTCGTCTTCCTGATCTTCTCCTTTTTAAAAGGAGCTTAAGAAGGCTGTCCAAATTACTTAGACATATTTAACAAGTTTATAAACATAAAATATTTAACACGTTGAAATTCATAATAAACAAATTTAATAACAGCCAAACGCCACTGCTTCAAGTTCAATATAGGTAGAGCGCTTTTTTATCAATATCAGAGCTTAAGAAGTGATTGGCGCAAATCAAAAATTTTTTTGTGTAATTTTTTGTCGGTATATTAATTTTTTTTCAAATTTGACCCATAGCTGAGTCGTAGCGAGGAAATTTAAATATTTTTAACTTTTCATCTTATCGCCTAGATTTACCGCAACTTTTTATGCAGCATCGAATGCCTGATTTTGGAAAAATTTTATCACCAGCCGGACAAAATCCATTTTCCCTATTAAGAATAGTATGCCGTCAAAAATCAATATCAGTAATATAAGTCCAAAGAAAAACCTAAATCAAATATGAAGTGGTCAACAATTATAGAAACCAAATACATATATACATACTATATATATATACGAGGGCAGTCCGATAAGTACTTAGCCTCAGTACCCGATGGTCGCCACGATCGCAAGAGAAATTACTATCGTGTAGTACATTTTTGTAAACAACTACTAATTTCAGCCGAATCGGACTCGTAGTTTTGTTTTTGCACACACACAGAGCGGGTGTGTTCGCGTACTTTAAAAAAATGGTAAAGTAAATGGTAAATGGTAAATGGTAAAAAAAATGGCTTAAGTAAATTTAAAAATTTTTGATGAACTTTAATATGATTCTCTTTCACGATCGCAAGAGCAATATCGGTCGGTGATCCGCAATTGTTGTTTTTGGAAGGGAAATCGCGCAGCGGAATCAAAGAACGCTTGGATGCTGTGTACGGTGACTCTCCTCCTTCGATGGCGACCGTCAAAAATTGCTCATCACCGACCGATATTTCTCTTGCGATCGTGAAAGAGAATCATATTAAAGTTCATCAAAAATTTTTAAATTTACTTAAGGCTCATGCGTTAGAAAAAACTCCAAATCTAAAGACTAAAGAGAGGTAAAAATAACAATCAACAATGGCAACCATAGCAAATATTCATAAATTTAAGAAAATAGGAAAAATAGATAACCAAAAAGAAACAAAAAGTACTTGTATACTGATGAAACTAAGACGAATCTTCAAGTCTCTCTATAAAAACACGGTTCTATATTTGCCACCTTTCTTGATTCCAAACAACAGTCCTCTCCTTACAAATGCACCATCAAGCCTTTCATCGACTTTCAACTCCTTGGCCCTCTTGAGCAGCCTCTGCATACAAGACACAATCCCTTCTTTTAGCCAGCCTAAAGCTACATTCGCACTGCGACATTCAACTCCAAGACAATCGGCCAGATCGGTGATAAATTTGTAACGAAGCTTTCTGCTGGGGTATGTCTCAGCCCAGTCCAAGGTTCATTCAGTTATTTATTTTTGATGAAGAAGCACACTTTTTTTTATCAAACACTTTATTTACTCCAAATCCTTAGTTTCTAATACAATTTAATTAAATTTAAATTAAGATGTTTGTATATTATGTCCTAGCGTTGGTCGCGGGGTAAAAACCCACAGTCCGACGATGATCCTGGCGTTGGTCGCGGGGTAAAAACCCACAGTCCGACGATGATCCTGGCGTTGGTCGCGGGGTAAAAACCCACAGTCCGACGATGATCCTCGCTTTGGTCGCGGGGTAAAAACCCACAGTCCGACGATGATCCTCGCGTTGGTCGCGGGGTAAAAACCCACAGTCCGACGATGATCCTGCCGTTGGTCGCGGGGTAAAAACCCACAGTCCGACGATGATCCTGGCGTTGGTCGCGGGGTAAAAACCCACAGTCCGACGATGATCACTTACCACGGATCGACGTTGGCGTTGGCTGAGGCTCAAGCTGCGACGTCGACGGAGGCGTTGGCTTCGACGCTGACCTCGTTGTTGACTTTGATGCTGGTGTAGATGTTGGCGTCGACGTTGACTTCGATGCTGGCGTAGCTGCAGGCGTAGATGCTGGCTTCGACTTTGACTTCGGTATTAGCTTTGACGTTGGCAGAGGTACTCCTTGACGTCTTCCCAGTGCTGGTCTAAACCCAAGTGCCGATCGCATAGGATGTCGGCCGTTTTATAGTCGTCAGTGGCTCTTGCTGTTTCGCTCGCACCTAAGCGAGACGAGAGAATACGTTGAGTACCTGATGAACTGGTTTGGTTGCTATGTCGAAAGGTTTTCCAAGTGATGTTCCGTTATCCCTTGGTGAGATTTACTTGTATATAACGATTATATGTATAAAAATATATGTACGGCCAATTTTATACAAAATTTGTCGTTACAAATTTATTAAGGTTAGAATCAGGGACTGCATCAGTCACCCCGTTCACCATTATATCCAGCCTCCTAAAACGTCGCTCTAGCCTTTCCACCTCCACTGTTAAATCCCGCTGCGCACACCTGGACAGCTCGCCATTAACTCCGGCCATTCGATTTTTACCAATAATTTGGTCATGAGACGGGTCGCCGCGAAATTCGTACCAAAATTGCTAATTTAAACCAAAAACAGCATAGCATTAACATTGCTAAGGAGTTGTTGAACTCTATCCGCGACGACCCAAATTAGTTCCAGAGGGTCGTAACTGGTGGCGAATCATTATTGGTTTATGGTTATGACGTGGAAACCAAAGTTCAATCATCCCTATCGGCATGATTGGAAAAAATCGAAGACGAGCCAAAACACGTCCAAGCAAAATAGCTGTAAAAAATGAACTGAACACTGAAAGTGGCCGAACTTGTCAGCATAAGTGAGGGACATGAGTACCAACATAACGCCAAAAAAGTTTAAATCGAATATACGTAACCCGCGGGAATTCAAAATTCGCGATACTTTTTGAACATACCTTGTATAAAGGGAGAAGAAAACGTAATCCTGATGGTCTAAGTAGGCTAAGTTATGAGGCATCATAACTTCTAATGTTATAGACTGTTATGAGACAGAACAGCCTACTAATATATTTAAAAATCAAATATTTATCCAATCGTCAAATGCCAGTTCTTGTAAAACAAAAATTATGTTCAAAATAGAATCCGACACAACTTAAAGATAATAGATAAAGATAGTCTTTTAAATTTTATGCGATAAAAACTGCCTGCACAAGGACTCGCAGTAGTTTTTTGCCATAGCATTGAATTATACAAATCTTTGTACATCAAATATTTTGTGAGAAACAAAAGCTTTAGGATATTAAAAACAAACTTGTTTTTAAGAGGATAGAAGATATAGCCGATAGAGAAAAGCTTTTACAGTTAATAGAAAAAAACACATATGTATTAGAAATAATCATAGAGGTAATAACGAAGTTTATAAATAATTAAAAAAAAGTTTACTTCTACCCACAATTACAGAAAGAAATCCAAAAATACATTAACAGTTGCGAAATATGTAAACTTTCAGAATTTAATAAGTCCCAAATAAAGCACAGTTTAAACATTACGCCCACCCCAGAAAAACAAAATGACAGAATTCATTTAGATATATGGTATCCATAGCGAGGCACAATGTATCTGACAGGCATAGATAAACTAACGAAATACGCAACCGCTTACTACTTAGAAGACAGGACTTGGTATAAAAACTAAAAGCACTCAAGCAGAGAATCCAGTATTTAGGCAAGCCAAACCTACTAATAATTAACAATGAACTAGACACTGCTGTAGTTAGAGCATTTTTAAAGGGACAAGAGGTAAACAGATTTCAAACAACAACAGCGGATTTGAAAACTGCGTATGTAGAAAGGTTACATGGTACTCTTAACGAACATATTCGACTCTTTAATGCAGACCTAAATAATAAAGACGATATCCATTAAAATGTGTATAAAGCAATAGTAATATACAATAGTACGATTCACACTACTACTAATAACCGACCAATCGGTCTTTTAAATAATATAATTTCACAAGAAGAAGTATCTAAACTTGCAAAAATGGTATATGAGAAAACAACTAAACGAATAAATATGTATGTTAAATCAGAGAACTAATAGGATTGAAACGGATGCTTTTGCCAACAACATTGTTGTTTTGTTTATAGACGCAGGATGTTACCGGCGTCTCTGTAGGTTGCTGATGATTGCAAGGAATATCTGGCTCTTAAACGAGCTATTCCTTTATTAGACTTTTTGTATGGTGATCGGTTAGCAGTCGGCACTTTAACCAACTACTAACGGGCGTGAGTGATGGGTTAGCAGTGGGCACTTTAACGTTGCTCTTGAGTTTTTAAACAAACACGGACTTTAATAATAATTTTTATAAATGAAAATTACATAAAGCGATTAATTATAACAATCAATAAAATATAAAACAAGTAAGAGCGTTAACTTTGGCCTGGCCGAAGCTTAACGAAACACCGAAACACCGAGTCAGACATTAGAGGTGCATTCAGACGAGTTGGCCTTGCTCTGCAATTCTTGCGATCGAGGAGGAATCGATTAATTTTTATCTTCTTTCACACTTTCATATACAGCACCCGACGGATGCTGATTATAAGTTGCGCGAATCGAGTGATTATACCCTACACCCGAAGGGACGAGGGTATAATCAGAAAGGGTATAATAAGGGATGAGGGTATATTTACTTTGTTCTTCCGTTTGTAACGCAATAAAGGAGGCGTCGCAAGTATAGAAAAGTATATACAGTAGAGAGCATAAATGAATGTGTGCTACTTTGATACTTACATGTTCATAAAATTTTTAATAATGAATGCATTCCGATAAAGTGTTTTAATTTAGATTCTTTGTTTATTTCTGTACAAAATTATAACAATAAAAAAACAAGAAAAAAAATTTTAACTAATTTTTTACGTATCTGAAATAAAGTGACTCGTCAATTTTTTACGCGCGCGTTTATTTTAATTGTGCACTTCTGCATTTACCGTTACGAGTTTTTTTTCCTTATTTCATTTGAATTGCGCTTTCATTGGTAAGGAACAGTTTTTAATTAGTTAGTTGGGAATTGATATTGAAGACAAATATAATTAATATTTTAAATATGAAAAAAATATCAGAAGAAATCGAAAATAATATAGAGATCTGACTGAAAATGGTCAGTCATCAAGAGCTATTCCGAAATTTTTAAAGATTGCCATTCAACAGTTCTCCTTGCCCAGAAACTACTGAATACACTCATACCTCGCTATACGGCACTTCGCTATAACGGCCTTTTCTAATTATGGCAATTTTTCGATTTATGGCCCCTAATACTTTGTTATACGGCCAAGAAATGCTTTACTGTTACCGATCTTCTGTTTATAAATTATTAATTTGGTATACGGGTTTTCTTTTTACGGCCAACTTTTCCGGAACGTATCTAGGCCGTAAAGCGAGGTATGAGTGTATATTCCCTGTACCCGCAGAAAACGAGAGAGGTCGACCAAGAAAGCTTACACACAGAGAAGCCCGTCGTATGGAGAAGATTGTAAGGTATGATCACTTAGCAACACCAAAATTAGCTGCGTCCATGATAAATAAGAATGTTAGCGAATGGACCGCACGCAGAGCACTTCGTAAGATTGGACTAGTATTAGCCGTTAAGCAGAAAAAGCCTGCATTACCTGTAAAAATGTTAAAGCTCGATTCAAATACTGCAAGGAACATAAAAACTGGACAATTGAAGATTGGAAAAGAGTTATCTGTTCTGATGAGGCAAAAATTAATTGCTGCAGATGGGAAGTCCTACTTTGGCACCGACCCAAGGAATCCCTACAAAAATTATGTTTGATGTGCGTTACTTGGTGGCATTTGTGGCCTTTGGTTAGAATAAATGGCATCATGAATGCACAACACTATTTGAACATACTGCAAAGAAATTTGCCAGGTTTTGTCGAATTATGCGCCTATTCTGTAAAAGAGTAGAGAGATTCTGTAAAATCCGTAAAAGAGTAGCTTCGGAAACAAAAATTTTAGTTTTTTGAAGTGGCTGGCAGAAAGCCCGGATCTAAACCCTATTGAAAATTTATGGGTTAACTTCTACTTAACTTATACTTAAGAGAGGGCTAGTAGACCATGAGCGAGCTCCTAAGAAAGTGCAAGAGGTATGGGGCAGAGTACAGCAACAATGATATTGTATTACATCACAAACTATAAAAAAATTGGAGGAAGAGATGCCGAAGCGTTTTTAAAGTGTACTAAAAAAAAAAGGGAAATGAGTATCCATCAGAAGCTCAAGAGTTTCTCCGCTGGAAGTAGGCCAGGTCCCATTGGACCGTTGCAGGCAGCTCGGTATGTCGGGTTCAGAGGTCAGGATCTGCCTGAGTCTTGACGCCTCATAGACACTTTCTACCCCATCGCAGAATCGTTTCCACGGGCTTTTTTGGGCCCTCCTAAGTTCGTTTTTGTATGCTCTAAGCGCATCCTTGTAGTTTGTCCAGAGATCTGGATTCCTGTCAGACTCTGACAGGAATCCAGATCTGACTCATCAAAATATCAGTACTGGCTGTTTTTCCATTATAATTACAAAAAAGTTCAAGTTGCTGGCCTCCAAAAGCTGCTACGGCCAGCTGCTAATTCATTGAATATTTACTGCATATATTCAATGTACAATTTCTTTCATATTTTGTACAATTATCGTGCATTTTTATTGTATTTAAATTTCTGTGCGCAAGTTTGCGACGAAAGTGATGAGAGATTTTCCAAATCCAGATTTGAAAAAAGTCCCGAAGTACAAATAAAGTAAATATAAGTTTATTTCATAAAAAATTAAATTAAATTAAACACAAAAACGGAATTCTGGATTCGTTGGCCTGTCAGGTATACAGATTTTTTAATCCGATTCGTAACTTCGTAACTTACTCTCATCGTCGTGAAATTTATGTATTTAAAAGCAATAACACTATAACGATATATCGGAGAGCGAATCGCGCGCTAATTTTTTGAGCCGTGTCTTTTAAAACCTGTCTGTTAACTTTCTCTTATACATATACATAAAATCAGCGCAATCCGCACACTTTCCATTATCTATGCCGCCTAAGTTATATGGTGGCTAAGATAGTCAGACAGCAATTTAACAGACATTTTTGAATAAGCTTAACGCCCCTAAAGCGGAGGCTATTGAGAGGGAGTGGTACATTCCTCTTGGCTTTTGTACCTATTATAAAAATACCTAATAGACATAAAAATGTTTATTTTGCTAATTGTTTTTTATTAATATTTATATTTTATAATAACATTTATTTTCTTTTATTTTACAAGACTGGAAGATGTAAAGTATTTATATTTTATTATAATATTTATTTTATTTTGTACGGACTTGGCGATATAAAATATTTTTAAATCTACATATATCAATACAATTAAATATAAAAATACTAATGGGTAAGCATATACACTCGCGAGCAACTGAATCGACCCCAATCCCCAAGTGTGCATATAAACTAGTTTGCTAGTTTTCAAAAATGGCTGAGCTGATGTTTTATATACATCATTTGGTGCAAGGCCCTGTTGCACCAAAGCAACAATTTGAGCGGCTTCTGCTGGCGTAGTATCAATGGTTTTGTGAAAGCAATTGCTTAAATTCAGTTGCTCGCAAGTGTACTTATATATACTCGTATCGGAAAACATTTGTCGGATAATAGAGTGATCATTAACCATAAACAGACCGCAATGGCGAATTCTTGACGGTTCTCTAACGCTGAGTGCAGTATGTGCTCTTTTTTGTAACCTAGAGGACGCGCTCTTATGTGTATTGACTTCTACTTTGTAAGCCTTCTTCTTAAATTAAAAGAATTCAGCGCTTAAGGGCTCCTCAACTCTAACCTGAAACGAGCGTGTAGCTAATGTTGAAATCTGTCATACAAATTTAAGGTACGCGAAACTTTCTATACCCTGATCTGATCCACACGATTCCTCCTCCGTTTAGTTTTTCTCTGAACACGTGCTGTTGTTGTAGCTGCAGAAAAGACGAAGGGTTAGTGGCAAAGATCCGATAAAGTTATCACTTTTCCGTCTATCTGTCTGTTATATGGTTGATGGTTAAAAAAAAATTACGGCAAAACGAATGCAACCTATAGCGAAAAAAATACAATATATATACAGAATGCCCATCTCAGCACCAGAGCTGGGGAGTACTCATTCCTTTGGGAATTAAATTCCACCTCAATTCCAATTCCAAGGAATTAGGACTGTGGAATTAAGTACTTTTCAAGCAAAAGGAATGGAATTGAGTGAGCCTCAATTCCTTTTGAAAGGAATTGGACTTGGAATTGAGCAAAGAAATTCCTTTCACATGGAATGGAATTATAAGTCCCAATTCCTTGGAATTGGATTTGGAATTGAAAATTTCAATTCCTTTTGAGGAATTAAGGTTGGAGGAATTGAAGTCCTTTGCTGGCGATTGAGACCTTACTGTGTGTATGATAGAGTGTAGGCAGATTTTGGCAAAAAAACTTTTATTGTTACACTTGATAGGAAATATATGATATGTATGTGATATTAATACTAAATTAAATTGATTGGGTGGGTGGTGGGTGGGGATCACCAAAGTGGTCACACGGGGGTTTTTTGACCAAAAAATTTTTTTTTACCAATCGATAGTAAATGTCGTAAAACGGATTTTGGACATAGTGGGCGGTGGGTGGGACCACCCCAAGGGGGTCACATGGGGGGTTTTTTTCAAAAAAATTTTTATTGCACAAATCGATAGGAAACATCATGAAACGGATTTTGCACATAATGGGCGGTGGGTGGGGCCACCCCAAGGGGGTCACATGGGGGTTTTTTCACCAAAAAATGTTTATTGCACAAATCGATAGGAAACATTCCTTGAAATGAAACGGATTTTGGACATAGTGGGCGGTGGGTGGGTCCATTCTAAGGGGGTCACACGGGGGTTTTTTACCAAAAAAAGTTATTGCACAAATCGAAAAGAAACATCATGAAACGGATTTTGGACATAGTGGGCGGTGGGTGGGTCCACCCCAAAAGGGTCACACGGGGGTTTTTTCACCAAAAAATTTTTATTGCACAAATCGATAGGAAACATCATGAAACGGATTTTGGACATAGTGGGCGGTGGGTGGGTCCACCCCAAAAGGGTCACACGGGGGTTTTTTCACCAAAAAATGTTTATTGCACAAATCGATAGGAAACATTCCTTGAAATGAAACGGATTTTGGACATAGTGGGCGGTGGGTGGGTCCACCCCAAGGGGGTCACACAGGGGTTTTTTACAAAAAAAAAATTATTGCACAAATCGATAGGAAACATCATGAAACGGATTTTGCACATAGTGGGTGGTGGGTGGGGACCCCCAAAGGAGTCACATGGGGGTTTTTACCCAAATTTTTTATTACAGAAATCGATAGCAAACGTTACGAAACGTATTTCGGTTATGGTCCGATGGGGGGTCGGGTGCCCCTAAAGGTGTCAAAATGGGAGATTCTTCCATGAACTTCCCTATATCAATTGGTAAAGAATTTGTTTTGCTCAAGTCCGAGCCTTTTGACACCTTTGGGGGCACTCGACCCCCCTCGGACCTTAACCGAAATACGTTTCGTAACGTTTGCTATCGATTTCTGTAATAAACAAATTTGAGTAAAAACCCCCATGTGACCCCTTTGGGGGTCCCCACCCACCACCCACTATGTCCAAAATCCGTTTCATGATGTTTCCTATCGATTTGTGCAATAAAAATTTTTTGGTAAAAAACCCCGATGTGACCCCCTTGTGGTGGACCCACCCACCGCCCACTATGTCCAAAATCCGTTTCATGATGTTTCCTATCGATTTGTGCAATAAAAATTTTTTGGTGAAAAAACCCCCGTGTGACCCTTTTGGGGTGGACCCACCCACCGCCCACTATGTCCAAAATCCGTTTCATGATGTTTCCTTTCGATTTGTGCAATAAAATTTTTTTGGTAAAAAACCCCCGTGTGACCCCCTTAGAATGGCCCCACCCACCGCCCACTATGTCCAAAATCCGTTTCATGATGTTTCCTATCGATTTGTGCAATAAAAATTTGTTGGTGAAAAAACCCCCGTGTGACCCTTTTGGGGTGGTCCCACCCACCGCCCACTATGTCCAAAATCCGTTTTACGACATTTACTATCGATTGGTAAAAAAAAATTTTTTGGTCAAAAAACCCCGTGTGACCACTTTGGTGATCCCCACCCACCACCAACCCAATCAATTTAATTTAGTATTAATATCACATACATATCATATATTTCCTATCAAGTGTAACAATAAAAGTTTTTTTGCCAAAATCTGCCTACATGTCTTCTTCTTCTTCTTCTATTTCAACTTACACTCTATCATACACACAGTAAGGTCTCAATCGCCAGTAAAGGACTTCAATTCCTCCAACCTTAATTCCTCAAAAGGAATTGAAATTTTCAATTCCAAATCCAATTCCAAGGAATTGGGACTTATAATTCCATTCCATGTGAAAGGAATTTCTTTGCTCAATTCCAAGTCCAATTCCTTTCAAAAGGAATTGAGGCTCACTCAATTCCATTCCTTTTGCTTGAAAAGTACTTAATTCCACAGTCCTAATTCCTGAGGAATTTACTTGGAATTGGAATGGAATTGAGTTTCCCCAGCTCTGCTCAGCACTAAACTCAGTTTCTATCCTTTGCGACTGGTCGTAGTTATAATACATAAGAGATCCAATACTTTCGTGAGAAGTTACTATTTCTGATCTTTACATTTTCTTCCTTTAATTGGGGGGCCATATTCTAACTAAGATTTTCGTTTACGTTCTAAGCAGGTCTTGGAGCGACCACTTTTTTGAGTAGCTCCGCTCCCGCATTAAAGTTTTTGAGTTGCTCCATGCTCCATGCCCATTAAAATATTCTTACAGGAGTAATATTACTTTTGTACTTTAATATATATAAAAAAATGTGTTTCTTTAAAACTAAAATATTTATTATTTAAAGATTTTCAGACAACTAAGTTTATTTATTGATTTTGATAATTAAAATGGACGACAGCTAATTGTCTTTCATTAACATCCTATTATCAGTTAAAATTTATTTTAATCCCAAAAACAGACGCTCAACACTTGCTTGGGAAGTTGGAATGCTTGAAGCGACTCTACATACCTTTCTGATGCGCTCCGGCATATGACTGACTTCTTGCCGTTAACGTGTTCAAATACGGATATCCCTTTTTGGATCTTCTTCCGTAAATCGACTGTATTATGGGTTTTAGATTTTGGTCTGAAGCCATTTTTAAGCAGTAAAATATTTAAGTGTTATTACAGTGCACGCGCAGTAATGTGAACTAATTAAAACCAAGCGGGTCCACAGTTTCGAATTTGTTCACTTTTGCGAATGTCAAAATTAATGGCAAAACATATCCCCATTTTATCCTAATTATGCACTTTAAAATGGAAATTGACATTTTTGAAACCAAATTTAATTTTATTAAAAAAAGAACTAAATACAGAAATATATACATATATTTATTAAAAAATGTTTAAGTATTCATTTCACAAGAATTAAGAATTAATTCGTATGACCTGAACACGCGTAACTTGTAATTTAAGCCAAACACGCACATTTTGCAATAATATGGAATTCCCTGAATTAAAAAATTCGAAAATTTTATGTATTTATGTATTTTTAATATGTAAGCATTCATATAAATATGTTTCATATTGTTAATCTTTTAGAGCTTTCAAGTCTTGTTTATCTTTAGAGTAGTCAATGCAAAATAAAAAGTGTTCATATTTTTGGGTGTTCATATTTTACGGTGTTCACATTACTGCGCGTGCACTGTAATTATAAAAAACTGTCGAATGTTGCTTCAAATAGTGAGGTTATGTATTCCTTGACAAGTTTGACATATGTATCTTACATAATATCAGTGTTGTAAGCTTCGGAGCAGCGGAGCACTTCAAATTTCGGTGCTGCTGTGCTCCACTTCACTCCTGCTCCTGCTCCGACAATCCGTTGCTCCACCTGCTCTATCCGTTCCAAAGCCCTAGTTCCAAAAGGAAATTTATATATTTTGATTGTAACATACTGACTGCGTACATCTTTGGGTCTTATTAAATTCGAATCTGAGGCAGAATTTTATGATGTCCTTCATTTCAAAAATCTGTGAAAGCTCACTCTTAAACTTTCTGAGCATATTCTTATTATTGGATGCAACGATAAAAGATGGTCAACGTACGTAGTAGTGTAATGTTCTTGCCTTCTTTAGGCGTTGACTGATTGACCGTTGACTGGCGTCTGACTGCTCTTGTTGTTATTTATGTTCAGTATAGTCTGGCAAATCATCATAAATAGATTCACGCTTGAACAACGCTACCAAATTATCCAAATTTACTTTGAAAATCAGTCGTCGATTCGAGACGTTGTTTCATCGCAATTGTGCGATGAGGCTCATTTTTGGCTTAACGGGTTTGTTAATAAGCAAAATTGCCGCAGAAGGAGTGAGACGAATCCACAAGAGACTCTACAGACTCATTGCATCCAGAAAAATGCACCGTTGTGTGCAGTTTACATGCTAATGGCATCATTGGACCTTATTTCTTCAAAAATGTATTCGCGGAGCTCGCGTTACAGTTAATGGAGATCGCTACCGCACCACGATCAATGATTTTTTTGTTTGAAAATTAAGTAAGTGTAAGTATAATTACAGTTACGGTATACTTATGCCGTGGTTAAATTTTCAAACTTTGACTTAAATGCGGCACGGATTCCCGTTATTCGATTTCGCTAAAAATTGGTACATTTCTTTATTACGTGTCATAATTTAAAAGGGTAAGACCAAAAAAAATCGGAAGTTGAAAAATAAGGACCAGCCTAATGCGCATCTTTTCAGATAGCCCTAGAGCATGATTTTACAAATTTTACAATTTTACAAATTTAACAAATAATTGACTTTAAAAGAAATATTCATCAACTATATGGTATTAAAATTAAACAATTAAAACAAGTTTAAAACAATCATTGTATACAACATAAATTAATATTAATATAAAGTTACATATATATAAACCTTTAGTATTTGTTAATATTTGTTATTTGTTTGTTACACCTGGAGAGCTCCTTTAAGCATGCTTTTGAAGTGACCTACATTGCTAATGTTCTGCAGCCACACTGAAATAATATTCCAGAGTCCAACAGAATGTACAAAGAACTGACGATTAGATATGAGTAATGTGTACTGAATGGGACAATTTGATTATTCCGGTTTGAGCGAGAGAAAATAAGCTATTATACAGAATGGCGGCTCACAAGAATATACTATTTTGTGCAATAAGATAATGGTTTTTTAGTCCAGCAGTTTATCAAGTGTTAAGTTGATAACTATATATGATTGATAAGTATATACGCTTTCTAAAAGATGATATGTGATCATTTATCTTCAAGGCAAAGACTAATCTGACTATATTATTAAAGATAACATTTAATTTACGTCAACTAGTAGCATCACAGCTCGCAAATATTCCACAGCCATAGAGCAGGGAAGGAAGTAGGTATGCTTTGGCAATTATAAGCCTAAGTTTGTGAGGTGTAAAATGCTGTATAGGTCACAGTGTCTTTAACATGCCCTAAACATGACCTACCTTAGCTATGATATGTTTATTCTAAGATAGACTACTATCAAATACTATTCCAAGGTTTTTTGCATCCTTCACATACGCTATTTCAGAAACACCCAGCTTGATTTTTGGTAATATTGCAATATCAAGGGCTTTCTTGCAAATTACTAAACATTTCGACTTTACGGGATTGATTCTTAAACGGTTAGCACCGGCCCACTTGCAAACCCTGCACTAGTCATTATTTATTTTGTTTGCGAGATTAAGCAAATCTTCACGTCTACAGCTTTCATAAATCTGCACATCATCAGCATGCATTAGAATTTTACACTGACGTAGAATATTTGCGAGATCATTGATTTCAATAGTAAAAAGTATAGGTCCCAGAATAGGACCTTGAAGCACACCTATTGTCACTTCAAGCAAATTTGAAACTTCGAGGGTGACGCCGTTAATCCCTCTGTGTACCGACTGAGATCTGTCAGAAAAATATGACCTTATATGTTGCACGGCCATATTTGAGACATTGTACATTTTTGATATTTTAGCGCATAGAATATCATGGGCAACAGTGTCAAAGGCTTTACAGTGGTCTATGAGGGTGAAGAAAGGGATTTTATTTGAATCAAGGGGAGACAGTCAAAATCCCGAATTACAAAATCCCGAAACGACAAAATCCCGAAAAATTTTAAAATCCCGAAACGACAAAATCCCGATGCGACAAAATCCCGAAACGACAAAATCCCGAAAAATTTTTAATACCGAAATGAGAAATCCCGAAAATCACGAAATAAAATTTTTAATTAATAAAGAAATGACATTTAAGTCACAATTTTTTCCAATTCGAAGTACGCGCCTACTTGCCTTTTTTTTACATTGGCAGAAAAGCAAAGTTGTAATATCGAGAAAATTTTGTTGTGTGAAGGTTATAATCTACAATATGCAAAAAACTTCACATGACCGTGAGGATTCTGCTGATTGAGGGTTATGATCCCTGCTGCGGCCGAAGGCCGCCAATACGCAAAAAAACCTGTATGCAAAAAACTTCACATGACCGTGAGGATTCTGCTGATTGAGGGTTACGATCCCTGCCGCGGCCGAAGGCCGTCAATATGCGAAAAAACCTGTATGCAAAAAACTTCACATGACCGTGAGGATTCTGCTGATTGAGGGTTATGATCCCTGCCACGGCCGAAGGCCGTCAATACGCGGAAAAACCTGTATGCAAAAAACTTCACATGACCGTGAGGATTCTGCTGATTGAGGGTATTGATCCCTGCCGCAGCCGAAGGCTGCCAATACGCGGAAAAACCTGTATGCAAAAAACCTCATATTACCGAGAGGGCTCTGCTAAAATTTTTTTAATGTTTTTTTAAAAGAAATTTAGTGGCTAAATTGAAGTTTGCTAGTGGTTTTAAAATGTTCAAGAAGATGGAGAATACCGAAAAACTAGTTTTGTAATTTCGGGATTTTATTATTTCGGGATTTTGTCGTTTCGGGATTTTGTCATTTCGGGATTTTGTCGTTCGGGATTTTGTCTTTCGGGATTTCGTTACCAACCCGAATCAAGTGCAGTACGAATGTCTTCGATGACAATAAGTGCAGTCACACAGCTACGTTTTGATTTAAACCCAGATTGCCGTTCGCTAATTATTAAATTATCCCTTAAATTAAAATAGCCTTGGAAATATACGGCAATATTGCAATAGGTTTGTAGTCTGTATTAGATTTGGTATTGCCAAGATTTTACCTTGATCTACCTTTCAGAATTTTGGAAAGGTTGAGGTCATGATTAAGGTGTTGAAAATATGGGTTATATAAGGAAATAGCTTGGGTAGAAGTGCTTTTACGAAGAGCGGATGAATATCATCAATGTCGCAGGCGTTTGATTAGACGTGAAGAAACCCTTCTAACACGTCTGAGGCATCAACGCCCTTAAAATTCAGGCGGTAACAAGTAAGAGCGTTAACTTCGGCTTGGCCGAACCTTATATACCCTACACACGGATCTGTCGAAGTGATGACAAAAAGTGGGCGGTGACACCTACTTTCATTTTATCTACAGGTAGTAAATTTTTATATACAACAACGCTTTTCTCAACAAACACCTCATTATATGGTATGGTATACCAGGGCGGACCACGCACATTTTTAGGAGTATATTTGAGTATATTTATAAGATAATTGACTCGGAAATAAAATGTTAGCTTAAAATTTCCTCTACAAGCTGAGAAGCTGAGCTATAAGCTATGGCACTGGTCCGATTTTCCTATTTTCAATACCAATTAGCCTGAGATAACAGAAAATATTCTTACCGTATATTCTTTCGTAGAATTTCATGACGATACCTCTATTCGTTCTCCTGTAATCGTGATTTCCACAGACGGACAGGCAGACGGACGGACAGGGCTAAATCGACTCAGGAGGTGATTTTTAGCCAGAATACATATACTTTTCTATACCAGCCACGCCTTCTTTAATGCGTTACAAACGGAAGCACAAAGTGAATATACCCTCATCCCTTTGGGTGTAGAGTATAATAAAATACACAGCTAAACGCCCGATGAAAATACATTATGGATTAATAAAATTAATAATTAAAACTAAAACTTTAATAACAAAAGCGATAAAACTTTACTATATCTACATTTCAATTATTTTACACTGTTGAAAACACACTTGGGCTGTATAAAATTAAATGAATGAATTAAAAAACGTGAACTGTACTTACCTGAGTATAATATTTATCGAGCAAGAAATAATTTCGTATTTTCGTTAGAAGTAAACACGAAGTAAAATATAATGGCAATGGTCGGAGACAAGTGCGAGACACGTGAAGTTCTTTTATGCCCTGCGCTTGCGTTTATCACTAGTGGCCCACGACCAAAACAAGGAAGCATCAAAGATCAACAGCAAAAGCAAAATGAGCTGATAACGTGTATTTCTTACGGAGAGAGCGAGAGGAGCTTTACTACTCGAGAGAGCACGGGCAGCAACGTTTAAATGTTGACAAATTTTCAACTTCACTTCGTGGCGCGTGTCAACAGTGTTGCCAAATGAGGAAAGAAAGCAGCAGTGTTGCGTCTTTTCTCTTGAACTTATTACTTACATAATCAGTGAAAACTAAATATTGTGGTAATAAATATAACAGATTAGTTTTAAAATATCGAAAAGAGGACATGAGGATGACACTTTTCGAGAATGGATAGAACCTACAAAAGGAGGACTGTCCTCCCTAAAGGAGAATGATTGGTTACCTTAATATATGCACCTTTTCATTAGAATACTGTTACACTTCTTATCCTTGATAACTTTGATCACGACCGGTGGAATTTCCATGTACAGGGCTTTCCAATAGCGGCGGGTCGATGTTGACAGTTGTCAACACCTTTTTCATTTGGACGTGCGGCTCAATCGTGCCATGGTGATTTGGCATTACTAACTCAATTATAAAAAGCAGATTGGACAAATGCCGCAAAACAATATGGCCGCCACAGACTGTCAACATCGACCCGTCCCTATTGGAAAACCGTTTAAATTGTACGGGAGAGCCATAGAAATTGAAGTTCGGGTGCTGATATATGCACTCGTAAGCACATATTCAGCAAGAGATTTTTATTTTACATGAGATGCGCATTCTGTATATTGTATGTTCTATGTTTGTAACAAATGACTTAATAGAATAATAGCCAGCCATCCAAAGTATTGAGTTATACATATTCGCATAAATGCTTGAAGTTATTTGTTACGAATTTTAATGTTTTTCTAGAATAAAGGTAATATTTGATGGTACATAGTTATGATATACATAAGCCATTATTGCTATAGAACTACCGATTCTACAGTATTTTAGTCTCATTACTGCCAGTTCAATTACTAGTATTCCTACATTTCCACTAAAGATCCAATAACTACTGCTACTACTTACAACTCTACCACTTCCATCTCTACTACTACTTCCATCAACTAAAATCAAATGAAACAACAAATAAGAAAAATAATTGTCTATCTGCTATAAATGGACTATTATTTCCACTGATGTATTCTGGCGGAATGCTTATATCCATCACTAAATGGGATTTTTGGATTAATGTACAAATTACACAATGTTAGCAGCTAACTTGCTTGTATGCCAATATGCTGCAATGGTAAGATTTTAAAATTAAATTTTATTTTCCCTTTTTTATTTGAAGTTATAGCTAAGTTATGTACAACATGTGCAATGATGTCTTCATTTTATAAATGATAGTGGAAGAATAGGTATAAAAGATAAAACGATGGCTAAAGTTTAAAGTGTGATATGTGCCCATAATTATGAAAGTAGTGAAGACACCGTTTTCGTTTCCAGATATTTAAAGGATTGCGTTTTAACGAATTAGAAAGTATTTTTATGCTTTTATGTAATTTTAAAATATCTGAGGCAATATTTACTCTTTAGATTTTAGTTTTTTGTGTTTGTAAAATTTTGTACGCTAAGGTGATTTTAAAAGCTACAAATTACCACTTTTAAAATTAAAAGAATGAAAAGGCTTAAAATAAGTAGAGTGACGTGGAAAAATAAATAATGAATTTTAATAGACAAAGTATTTTTTATTACTTCCCAGTAATATCTAGTAACAACCTAATTGTTGTTACTTTTTAATAGTTTGGTGTTTATTTTGGGAATTCCAAATTTTTGTTTAAAATAAAGCGTTTATTATTGCGCTATTATTTTACATATTGCGTTTATTATTTAATACATTTGTATTATACATAATATAAAGACCAAAAAACAGCGTGGAATCCCGCGCATTAAAAGTGAAGCTTTTTCATCCCTTCGGTAGGCGGAACTTTCATCGTCTTTTTCTTTTTCATCTTCGTCGTCGACATCGCACAGTGGGAGATCGCTTCTAGGCCGCAAACAAAAATCGAAAAAGTCGCGCGCATATTTTTCAAAATAAGGAATTTTCTGAAAATTAGTCTCAAGTCGCGTCATGATCGGTTAAAGTAAAAAAATAGAAACTAACTTTTCGAAAATGTTTTTTCTTTTTTTTCTGACTTTGAACGCGTATAACTTCTTTAATGTTTGAGTTATCAATTTAAAATAAAAAGTATGTTAAATCTCTGCTATTTATAAATCAACCCTGCATAGAGCTTGTGGGCGGGACTCACAAGAATATTTCAAATTTTTTTTTGAAAAAAGATTGACTTTTACTGTCAATATTCAGTTTCGGAAGCCATCTTTTTTGACGCACGTTTCGACACGAGGAACCGGTAACAGTTTCTCAAAATTCAAAGCATTGAAAAAAACTTTCCCAAATATACTTGACCACGGGAGCCCGTTTTTCTTTGTTTGAAAATTTTACCTATGTATTTTCTACTAATAATGTATGCACTTCAAGATAACGTTCTTTTTTTACTTGAAATCTATAAAGTAAACTAAATTTAGTGTTGGGATGTATATAATTATCACCAACCTGCAATTTTGAGATAATTAATCCTTGTCTTTTGGTTTTTTTCGATAACTTCTCCTTTTCTGAAACCTAGTTTTCTAAAAAAATTTTGATTTTTTTTTTGTGTTTAGGTAATAAAATACTTTTAATTAGTCAATTCTCCGAATTTTAAATCGATTTATGGCAGCGGTAGAGAAGAAGTTATTAAAATATTTTACTGAGGTTTTTTAAAACCTCATTAGCATTTAGCGACAAGTACCTCGCGTAAGCTCTAACCCTTATGAACTAATCCGGCATAAGGCTGCCTGCATTGTTGCCGGATTTTTTCTAGTGATTACAATTGCTTATAAAGGAGTGTTTTTTTGGTTATAGAAATCAATTATATCAAATATTTTGAAGTAACTAGAGGTTGAAGACATGGAAGGAAAAATTGTGATATACGAATATATTTGAAATTTAAGTACAGTGAAGAAAATAGAGTTTGAACACATTATTGAAGACATTATAGAAGACAACATTTTCGTGAAGAAGACTACAAGAGTTTTCGTCCTGGCGATACAATGCTAACAAAAGCTTATATTCAACACCTAAGAGCAGCCAGGCAATATCTTCAGGCTGATATCGTGGTAAAGGCTAGACATCAATATGAGCTAATAAGGTCTTCTGCATTAGAAATTAATGCTAACATTATCCTTCTTATAATGAGATAAAAAACGCTGTATACCGCTCTGGGATTATTGCACTTAAGACTTTGTGATACTTCTCAATCCGTAATTGGCATGAACAGGCCATCAACATCTTCGGAAAATATCTCAGAACCATCGGAAAATTTATGGAAGAGCCCATCATCATCTACAACAAAGTATTGCCGCCAAATCAAATTTCTTTATAAAAGAGAAACTGAACAGCTGATCCAACAAGAAGTATCATTGTTAAATACTCAAATAGATAATTTAAAATATTCTGCCTTTCAGTACCTGGGAGAGGAGATAACTGTCCACAATATCGTCATGAAGCGAATCTCCTCCTAACAAAGATGAGATTTCTGGATTTAAATTTGGCCTATCTCCGTTACATACGAAAATCAGGTTTATGGAACATATTCTGAAGATTTCATATGATATGGATTTTGGTGAAAAAGGAATCTTAAGAAATGTTGAAAATAGACTTCTCAGAGAAGAGAAGAAGAAGAAAGTTAAATGGTGCTTAATGGTGCTGGGGACACAAATGATGGCAATATGGCTATGAGATTTTTTGACGATCCAATTATTCTCGAATCACTGGATTAGATTTAAATTTAATATTTAAGTTTAAAGATATATTGCAATTTATTTCGAGTAACAGAGAAATAAACCTTTCAAAATTTGGTAAATATACTAAAGCTACTGCGAATCTTTATAACGCATTGTATCCATGGAAACAATGTCCCCTATTGTCTATAAAGTATTTTATGCATGGCGAACAAATAATCAAAAACCATATACTGCCGATTGGAGAGTTATCGGAAGAAGCTCAAGAAAAACGACATAAGGACTACAGGTACTATAGGGAGGACAATACCAGAAAGTGTTCACGGGAAAGTACCAACGAGGATTTGTTCAGAATGCTTCTTATTTCCTCAGATCCCTACATTTCATCCTTAAGGAGAAAATATACCAAAACGTCTACACTCTTAAGTAAAGAGGTAGAAGAGTTTATTTTGAAACCTATAGATGAAGGTTTCGTTGAAAATTTTTAATATATTTTCTTTTTAAATTTTATTTTATAATTTATTACAATATACTTAAGTAAAAAAAACTAAAAAAATTTTAAAATTACTTTATGTTTTTATTGCTTTAATATTTGGAAGAAATATAGTTACTTTTCGAAATTACACTTAAACTGCATTTGTTATTAGTTAGATATCATTTTGTAGGTCTTTAACATATTCAATTTATATGTCCTATTGCAAAAATAATGCTTAACAGTCAAAATATAAACAGGTAAAAACATTTTTTTTTTTTTGACGCGACTTTTTATCAAAACTCTACTTCTGGAAATTTTTTAAAAATATTTAAAAAATTGCGAGACATATGGCGATTTTTGTATTTTTTAAATACATATTTCTACTTTCATTTGCAAAAAACCGCATCAAAGTATTTCAACCCGTTCAAAAGTTACAGATTTTTTACCGTGAAGTCAAAAACAGCCATTTTCCTCCACTTCTTTCTCCTCCTCTTCTATCTCTTCTTCCTCTTTTTTCTTCATCTTTGTCCTTTTGTTCTTTGTTTTCTTCGTCTTCGCTTTTTCTTTCTTCTCCTCTTCTTTTCTTCATATTCCTTTTCTTTCTCCTCTTCCTCATCGTTCTCCGTGTCGTCTTCTTTTCCGCTCTTTCTCTAATTCCTCTTCTCTTTTATCTTCTTCATAAAAAACATTAGTTAATAAATGTCGTAATTTTAAATTTTGAATGAAAATGTATTTAGCTGAAGCGTTAACGTATGATTTCTTGTACATAAATTTTAAATTAAGCGGAGCGCAACTGACAGACCATTTTCAAAATTAATCTCAACTAATAGTTTCATTTACACAAATTCATAAATATTACAGGTATAGAAAAGTATTATATTCTGGCTCAGAATCACCTCCTGAGTCGATTTAGCCCTGTCCGTCCGTCCGTTTATCTGCAGAAATCACGATTGCAAGAGAACGAATGGAGATATTGTCATGCAATTTGGTACGAATATTCTTTGTTATCCTAGGCTGATTGGTATTAAAAATCGGACGAGTGCCCCGCCTACTTTTCATAGCAAATATGAATTAATCCGTGCTTATAGCTCAATTTCTCAGCTTGTAGAGTGAATTTGAAGCTAAAATTTCATTTCCGAGTCCACCATCTCAGACTAAAATAAACTCCCGGAAATGGGCGTGACGCGCCCACTGATATACCATACCATATAATGAGGTGTTTGTTGGGAAAAGCGGTGTTGTAAATGAGTTAATAGATAAAAATTTATTGTTTGTAAGTGAAGTGAATATTATACAACACAATATTGTAATCTGTAATAGGGGGTGCGAACCTACATTTATTGTCAAAAATAGGCAAGAAGTTCTGGACCTAACCTTGGCCTCAGACTTCATTGCAAATAGGATCGATGGCTGGAAAGTCTCTCGGGTTCAGTCCTTTTCAGACCATCAATACATCGAATTTAACTTTCTGGTTACACAGGGTACTCGGGAATTTCCTCCTAAAAGAAATATTAGGGGAACTGACTGGGACATTTATAGACGAACTTTTTCAAGGTTATTAAGGGAGGTTCCCTTTACGGAACCTAGGGATGCCGGGGAGCTTGCCTCTCAGGTCAACGGCATCACACAGGCTTTCAATTCATCATTGAGTGTGGCGTGTCCTGTGACAAGGCCATCGAAGAAAAGGAAGACACCGTGGTGGTCACAGGAGCTAAGGGGGGCCAGGGAGTCTTGTAGGAAACTTTTTAATAAGGCCAAAGCCACTAGGGCGGAACAAGACTGGCTCAACTACAATGAACAACTTAGGATCTTTAAGAGGTCCATTAGGAAATCGCAAAGGGCATCATGGCAACGCTTTTGTAGTAATATAGAAGCTACTTCAGATGCATGCAGGCTTAGGAAAATCATGGCTACTAACCCAACTTCTTTGGGTAATCTTAAAGGGAAGGACGGAAGGTGGACAGTCTCCAGTGCTGAAACTCTGCGGCTTCTGATGGACACCCACTTTCCGGAGTGTAGCTCTACGCCGGCTGTGCAACTACATACACAGGCCGTAGTGACAAAGGACGGACTCAGTGCAATAACAAAGGAAAAGATCCGGTGGGCTATTAGTAGTTTCAAACCCTACAAATCCCCCGGACCCGATGGAGTTGCTCCCATTGAAATCCAGAAAGTCTGTGATATCATTACTCCCAGACTGGAGAGACTTTACGCTAGTTGTCTTACTCTCTCATATATCCCTTTAAATTGGAGGGAAAGCAAAGTTGTATTCATCCCGAAAGCGGGTAAATGCTCACATACAGAGCCTAACGATTTTAGGCCTATCAGTTTGACCTCGTTCTTATTAAAGGTCATGGAGCGACTCTTGGATGCTTATATACAAGGTAGGATTGATGAGATTGATCCTGGTAATTATGCGAGGAGTCAGCATGCTTACACAAAAGGGCGGTCAACGGAAACCGCCTTGCATGCGCTCACGAGTATCATTGAGAAATCCTTTCTCCATAAAGACTACGCTCTTGTAGCGTTTTTAGACATTGAAGGGGCTTTCAATAAAGTGAAGCCGATAAGCATAATAGAGTCCCTGGAGCGTCTAAACATAGATGGGACCATTGTGGGGATTGTAGCGCAACTGTTGTCAAACAGAAGGGTCACATCCCAACTGGGTTCCTCGGTTATAACGATGTACGTTAACAGAGGAACACCTCAAGGGGGGTTCTTTCACCTAAGCTATGGAATATTAAGGTAAGCGATATGCTTTTAGGGGTGGAAAGCACCGGTTGTAAGGTAGTTGGCTACGCAGATGACGTGGCAATTGCTGTTTCTGGTAAATTCCCATCTACTCTTAGAGACGTAATGCAGCACTGTCTAAACAAACTAACTGAATGGACAAGAAGCTGTGGTCTGTCGGTGAATCCTAGCAAGACGGACATTGTCCTCTTCACTAAGAAATATAAACTACCAGTGCTGACACCGCTGGTTATCGATGGAGTCCAGATAACCTATACGGATAGGGCTAAATTCCTAGGACTAATACTAGATAGGAAGCTGGACTATAAGCTAAACATTGAGTGCAGAACTAGGAAAGCTATGGTTGCACTCTACTCTTGTAGGCAAATTATAGGCAGAAACTGGGGTTTTTCTCCGAAAATTGCGCATTGGATATATGTGGCTATCGCTAGACCCATTCTCATGTATGGGGTAGCAATATGGTGGTCAGCGCTGGAAAAGTCGTCAAATCTGAAGCTCGTTAGTAAGATTCAAAGACAGGCGACGATCCTTATCAGTGCCACACCTACGGATGCGCTAAATGTCCTTTTTCACCTTCTACCTTTAGACATCTATGGTAAAATGGTTGCGGTTAACACGGCCAGAAGGTTGAGTCAATCCGGCCAATGGACCAAGTGTAACTACGGACATAGCGCTATTCTGAACAGTACTATGAATTCGACGGATTTGGTTGACTACCAGATCCCTAAACCCTTGTTTGAGAAGAAATTCTCTACGCATATACCCAAGAGGTCAACGTGGGAAGGAAATATTCCTGGAAGAAGAGGGTACTTAAACTTTTATACCGATGGATCCAAACTAGATGAGAAGGTTGGGTTCGGTATATACTCTAAGTCGCTAGGTCTTCGGCTTGCTCTTAACGTCCCTGAGTACTGTAGCGTCTTTCAAGCAAAAGTACTAGCAATTAAAGAAGTGACGAAATGGCTTCTAGTGAACGTTCCTTCTACAAGGAACATCAACATTTACACAGACAGTCAAGCGGCCATTAAAGCGCTAGAATCCATTCACCTAACTTCCAAGGTGGCAATAGGGTGTAGGGAATCCCTGGATAAGCTGGGTGACTTCTTTAATATACATCTAATATGGGTGCCTGGTCACAGGGATATACCTGGTAATTGTAGAGCCGATGAACTGGCTAGGGCTGGAACGGTATGTGGCGACTTCTGTTCGGAGAAGATTGGCATGCCGTTATCAACATACAAACTTCTCTCCCTAAGAGAAGCAATTAGAATTTGCAACTTAAGGTGGGCTAACAAGGACAACTGCGTTGTTGCAAGAATGATGTGGCCGACACTTAACATGAGGAGATCAACACAACTCCTGACTTTTCAGAGGAAGTGCACAGCAGACTTGGTCGCGGTACTTACGGGGCATTGCCTGATAGGAAGGCATGCAGCAAGGCTGGGAGTGGCCTCAAACGACTTCTGTAGAAGTTGTATGGACCCGGAGGAGGAAAAAAATATCTTCCACCTACTCTGCGGCTGTGCGGCACTTGCCAATAAGAGATTTAGATTTCTAGGGTCTCACTTCTTTCAGTCTTTAACTGAATTAAACGATATAGACTTGGCGGATTTGAGAAGCTTTGTCGGCAGCTCGGGCTGGTTTAGGGCGACTTGACAGTAGCGAGCTACCTTTTTAGGGCTAACTCCGGGTTGGTCGGACGAGTGGACGTCAGTCATGTGGTATCACAATGGGCCTTACTGGCCTAAGTACCTGGCCTAAGGTAACGGCTGCCACTACACCTAACCTAACCTAACCTAAGTGAAGTGAAAGTGGGCGTCACCCACCCACTTTAATTTTCCCTTTGACGGATGCGAGTGTAGGGTATATGAGCTTCGGTCAGGCCGAAGCTAACGCTCTTATTTGTTAATTCTTGACTTGACCATTTTCATAATTAGGGGCATATATTATAGCGGTATGTGCTTTTTTAAAACTTTATTAATTTTAAATAAACGTCTAGTAGTAATGCCAAACAAAACTATAAAATAGAATACATATGTTTTCTTGTAGGATGCCATTGCAACATGGTACAAATTAAAACTTATTTAACAGCATTCAAAAACTTTCAACTTTCAAAATCCAGCTTCAATCGCACATCAGTCACTGAAGAGATTTATTTTTCAGTTGCAATTGCGATTTTTGGTTGTCCGTAGCAATTTTTGCGTAAAATAGTTTTTCATAGTGCTTAATCGTATACTTCTACCTTAAAAGTTATACACATTTCACACTTCGTTTTAATTCGTATGACCCAAGACGCTGCTTGGAGTATTCTAAAACTGGTTATTTGACCCCAACGTTTAAGAATTTTAGCCCAGCAGGTCTGGTACAGATAGGTACGTCTGTGTAGAACAAGAAAGTATCTGTAGCTTATTTTAAATCCTAATAGTATATTCAGTTATTTACCCCGGTCACACGCGTAAGTGACCTAACAGATAAAGTGGCCTGAAAAGTAAAGTCACCTCAGCGTTCGAACATACTTGACAAAAGTCCTTCTTGTGATTTTGTACCAGTGCACTATATTATATTATATAATATTATTATATATATTATATATTATATACATATTATATATTATATTATGTATTATATATTATATATTATATTATTATTATTATATTATTATATATATTATATATATGTGTATATAGCTAGCTGGAATTCCAGGTAGTTCTCTGCAAATTTTGAAAAATGCGGCTTAAGTTCTTCTTTATACGAAAAGACATCATCGTCATCAATAGTACTCTGGGCATCTGCTATATATTCTGCATTCAAAGCATATGGTCCCATTGACCGATCAAAATTTCAGCATACATAGAAATGTGATTATACCCATGATTGGATAAATTTTTCGGCAATATACATACTTACCTGGGTTACAGGTATAACATCGCTGTTTTCCTGCTCATAATCATCGTCCATGATTACTTGCATGGTATTGCATGCATGGTAACACGAATACATGGTGTCGTTCCATCAGTTGTTTCATACAGTGTGGTCCCGATACGGGCCAGGCTCGCTTATTGTTGTTTACTAAACACTTACCACTTACTACTTCTCTTATTAATTAATTAAATCCGCAGTAAAGAAAAAAAATTAATAAATTCAAATCAATTTCACAAATTTCCGATAAATTGTGTGAAAACAACTTTCATAGATTTCAGCTGTATTTTTCTGTATATTTTTATTTATATTTTATTTATTTATAGCTATATTTTGTATACACAATTTTGTGTTGTTTTCGCCGAAAAGCATATAAAACAGCAACAACGTACGTATTTGATTGAATGTCCTGTGTTTTTCATGTATCGCAAACCTTTCAAACAACAAAGAAAACAAAACAGAATGAGCGAGAATTGTGTTGTTTGTTACTATCTTCAAAAACTTCGATAACTCTGATTGGTTATCTTTTAATTGGTCATTTTTAAAAAATACAAATCATATTTACAAATTCAATAAGTGAAATTTCGCAAATCGGTCAATCAGAAAAATCAACAGTGGCCGAATAAATTAAAATACTTACCCAAGAAGTTGCAGCACTGTGCACTCAAAGATGACGATAGCCCCGACAGGGGGAACGCAGAACATCAAACTCAAAACATCGTTCAGAAACGCTGCATAAAGATAGACAGTGTAGGTACTAATTTAAATTTGGCGAAAAGGCCAAAAAGTGTCAACAACCTTGTATAAAATCACGCGCGAATTTAAATTAAATGCTAGAGGCGGTCGTTGACATGCAAAATTCTTGTAACCGCCGCACAGTGGTTCGTCTAGAACGAATGGATGTATCGTCATGAAATTCTACGAAAGAATATACGGTACGAATATTCTCTGTTATCTTAGGCTGCTTGGAATTGAAAATAGGGAAAATCGGACTAGTGTCAGTCCTGCTTTTTATAAAGAATATGAATTTATTCGTGCTTATAGCTCAGTTTCTCAGCTGGTAGAGTGCATTTAAAGATAAAATTTTTAGCGCAAGTCGATCGTCTCAAACGTAAATATATTCCTAAAAATGGGCGTGCTCCGCCCACTTGACAGAAACGACGATTACAGGAGGACGAATTGAAGCATAGTGTGAACTCGAATTTCTTAACATTAAGCTCCTTATAACGTGAACTTCTGTGACTCGATAGCGTGAATAAATTTCTTTATCACTTTCATAAATGAAAAGAATAACTGCAATTCTGTTTCACACACTTATTGTATATTTCCCAACATTCCCAACGTATCGAGCAACGTTATTGTATTCCTAGTTTCTTCAATTTCAGTTTGCGTAAGAATGTCAAACAAAAGACCTGTGTATCTTACTTTGAGTGAAAAGGCTACAATTTTAGATCAAGTTGATACATATAGATCATGATATGGTATATTCATATAGATATATGATATTGATATATATACTTTAGGTTCAGTAACAGACTAACGAGAATGGGTCAACGAAAACCCAGAACCTGACAATGTAAATGTATCGTAAAATGAATTTAGTGAGCCTGAAATTACGAAACATTTAACTAAAATTAGTTCGAAAACGGCAATTTCATCTCCTAACACTGTTATACAGTGGGCTAAGGCATTGTATCGAATACTAAAAAATGGATTAATGAATTGATTGTATCGAACACACAAAAATGGTGTAATAAATTAATAAAATTACTTTTTTGTAAACAAGAATGAAGTCGTTCGAAAAACTCTATTAAACTCATACTATTTTGGCACATTAATATGTACTGAAAATGACCCGGTAACGTCAACAAATTCGATACTGTGAACAGGCCTGGTTTTTTTGAGTTCACGTTACTGCGACTCTACTGTATTTATATTTATTTATATATTTATATATTTTTGTATGTATATATATATGTATATGTATATATATATACATACAAAAATACTACAAATGTATTTAACTCCTTTGTAAAGAGTGATTTGAACGATTCAGTAAATGATTCGTATAAAGATACTGACCACATATCGTCACTGTCGCGACAAAGTAGGGACATTAGTCCTGTCCCTACTTTTCAATAAGCTTTAAGTAAAAAATTGAAGGAGCGCGTTCAATTTGTGTCATTTCTTTTTTTTTTATATCTGATTAGACCAAACTGAGGCGATGCCCCCTCTCCATGCAAGCATTTGTTGGTCTGTGAAAGGAAGATTGGTTAGTGGGTGGTGGTAAGAGTAGTGACGATGGACGCTTGCTTTAAAGGATTTGACATTATATGCAGAAGGGAAGACACTCGCAGGGAGATTGTTCCATAGTCGAACAGTGCGGCCGAAGAACGAGTCGTCGCGGTAATGCGTGGTGCGTTGAAGCGTTATCGAAACGCGAAAGGGGGAGCCGTTTGGGACAGCCGTGTTGGTCTGCTGATTACCTGGGTCGGTGGAACCAGGTTGACCAACTCCCTCGAGCATCTACAAAAAAAAAAATAACGGTAGAATAACGACACAAATCCTACATCTCGACGACGCACCAAGGATTCAATAGAGTTGGATACTCTACTGTCTCCTATTAGCTTTATCGCACGATTTTGACAGGGTCCAGAAGCTGCAAATATGTTCTGGAAGCCCCTGACCATATATGCGAATTGTACTCCATTTTATGGCGAATGTAGGTGACGTAAATAGTGTGAAGATCGCTAAAATCCACGCCACCCACATTAAGGACGGGGCAGAGATTACCCTACATTCGCTTGTAAATTAACATCCAGCTTCGGGTCTTAATTGCATTAAAGTTGACCTGATTCGCTCGATCCCACTCATAGATTTCGTCAAGGTCGCTTTGGAGTGTGTCACCAAAGTGTGGAGTGTGTCATGACGGGGTTAGTGCATTAAGCAAAGACTTTGGAGTGTGTCATGATTCGCCTCTTTCCGCTAATGTCAGACCTCGAAGGTCGTTTGGAGAAATAAATTAAAAAATGAATTCTAACTTAAAAACAGTTTTGAAATCGTAAAGCGAATGTTTCCGAAGCTTTTCTTATAGTCTAGAATAAAAATTGAGGCAAATGTTCTTGAACTTTTCATCTTGGCCATCGTTGTTACTTGTACGAAGTAAGGAAATAAAGAAAGGAAACAAGGCTACATAGGATACAAAGGCATAATTAGCGCAGTGGATTGATTGTACACATATAGCAATCGTAGCGCCCAAGGCAAACTATGTATATAATCCACTTTCTTTGTATATAAACCAGTGCCCATGTTCTGTAACTCTCGCCAGTGAGTAGTTTGACGTGAAAAAGATGAATTGGGACAAAAACAACGAGAATCGAGATCTTCTCACCTAAACTGAATCTATAACTTTGGCTTGGTGAGAAGATTCTGTCATAAAGCTATTTCCAGTAAAAATAATGGACAACAGTGAGAAAACTGAGTCTGCTTCTCCTACGAAAAGTCTCTCACTTTAAATGTCAAAATCTCTCGTAAGTTAAAACCATAGTGAGTAACGATTTTATGAATTCAATTTGATTTTTGATTTAAAACATTTCATTTAGATTTCTGAAAATATTGAAAATCTGAAAATGTCTGAAAATATTGAAAGGGTAAGCACATATTTTAAAACAAAATTTAAAAAAAATTAAACATTAAAATTTTAGAAAAATCAAGGGATATCTAAATTCCAAAAGGAGAGGCTGGTGGACTATATGGCCGAGAACCTTTTTTTTGCCCGGGGCCATTTTTGACGGGCTCAACGCAAATTCCAAATATAAACTCCAGTGGGACACCTTATGTGTCGCTTTAAATTCGCTTGGAGGCTGTGAGAAGACAGTGTAGCAATGAAAAAAAGTAAGTACGATGTTTTTTCAATATAGAACTTGTAATGGAATTTGTTATTTTAGTGCTGGAATGATTTAAAGGCCGCTGCAAAAAAAGGTGCAAATAGCAGGCGCCAATTTATGAACCGAACTGGTGGGGGGAGTTTTGCAGATGCTCCTGCAGCCTTAAATAGCCTTGAGGAAAAAATCCTTTCGGTTATTAGTATGCATGCTGTTGACGGTGACTCCGTCACTCCAGAATCTGGAATACCAACAGCTGAGCCTGCGGATGTACTAATTGTATCCGTTTTCCAAAACACATGACAGGATCCGATCAATGCTTAGAAGCACCGACTTCTACCGCAAGCATGACAACTTTCCGATTAGCTACCTTAAAATCAAAATATGAAATGGCAATCGAGGAAGCAAGGAGTATGCAAGTCCAGCTGTTGGAGAAAGTCAACACAATAGAGGAGCAAAATCAAAAACTAATTGATCAAAATAAAAAAATTATTGACCAAAATAAAAAGGTCTTGGAGTACAATAATGAAATTTGTAACAAAATTTCTAATTTTTTGAATTTTTATACCCTACACCCGAAGGGATGAGGGTATATTCACTTTGTTCTTCCGTTTGTAACGCATTAAAGGAGGCGTGGCAGGTATAGAAAAGTATATATATTCTAGCTCAGAATCACTTCCTGATTCGATTTAGCCATGTCCGTCCGTCTGTCTGTCTGTCCGTCCGTCTGTGGAAATCACGATTACAGGAGAACGAATAGAGGTATCGTCATGAAATTAGGCACGAATATTCTTTGTTTTCCTACGCTGTTTGGTATTGAAAATGGGAATAATCGGACCAGTGCCACGCCTACTTTTTATTGAAAATATGCACTCATCCGTGCTTTTAGGTCAATTTCTCAGCTTGTAGACCGAATTTTCAGCTAAAATTTTATTTCCGAGTCCATCATCTTAGACTTAAATATATTCCCAAAAATGGGTGTGACACGCCCACTTATATACTATACCATATAATAAGGTGTTTGGTAAGAAAAGCGGTGTTGTAGATGGGTTAATAGATCAAAATGTGCTCCCTGTAAATTAGAAAAAAGTAGGAACCCGACACATTTTATCACTTCGTATATGAGCTTCGTATATGAGCTTCGGCCAGGCCGAAGTTAACGCTCTTACTTGTTTTAATTAAATACGTTTATTTAATTATAGAACGTTTTTTTTATAAACGGCGGTATTTATTTGACTGTATAGAAAGAACTTTCATGGCTGATATAATTGAGTAGATCGTCCTATCGAGAAATTCTCGCTTTCAAGCGGTCACGTATTCCAGATGCTACGCGGAATAGTTCTCCTCGTTCACTTTGTTCTTCGTCTACATCTGAGTTCTCATCAAAAACAGGGTCTGGTTCATAACTAGTAATACCGTGCGCAACTCTAATATTATGTAGCACGGTAAACGCGTTTATAATTTTCCTAGCTCGTTGAGGAGTGGTGTGGAGACCCACCTGTAAGCATCGGAATACGGATTTTAAAACACCATTAAGGCGCTCAATAATTATTGAAGGCTCTGGGGAAGGCTCTGGGGAAGGCTCTGGGGATAATTGCCAATTGGGCTAAACTCAGAGGGCTATATGCAAACCCTGAAAAAACAGAGATATGCCTTTTCTCTAGAAGGAGGAAGATTCCTGATCTCGTCCTCCCAACACTAGAGGGCAAAGTGGTGAAGCTGAAAGATAAGGTTAAGTATCTAGGGGTAATCCTAGATAAAAAGCTTAACTGGAAACAGCATATTGAAAGCAGAGTAACAAAAGCCTATAGACTATGGGCGATCTGCAAGAGATGCATAGGACCCAGATGGGGACTAAGACCGGAAATAGTCAGATGGCTATACCTAAGCGTTATCCGCCCAATACTAACATATGCGGCAGTAGTTTGGTGGAACGCATTAGGTATTAAGACCAACGTGAAACCGCTGGAGCGGGTGCAAAGGGCATGTTGCATTGACATTAGCGGTGCACTTGGCACCACATCTACTAAGGCGCTGGAGGTAATTCTGTCTATACGACCAATAGACATCCAGGTCAAATATGAAGCCGCAATAACAGCGGCTAGACTCAAGGTTTTAGGCTCCTGGTTCTATGGGGGCCGCACTACCGGACATCAAACCATAATGAGCCAAATAAATATAGAACCCTTGGTTCTGGATTGCGACCGCATCCAGGAAATCTACTCAAGAACTCCAGTAGAGACCATCATCCCGAAAAGGGAAGACTGGAACTCCGGACTGTTCGAGTCAGTAGACCGAGACATCCATATATACACGGGTGGATCGAAAATGGAAGGGCGCACCGGAGCTGGTTTCTTTTGCAAAAATAATAAAGTAGGAAATAGCATCAGGCTAGATGATTCCAACACAGTCTTCCAGGCAGAAGTGTTTGGCATCATGGATGCAGTAAGGTGGCTATATAATAACAACCTTGCAGGCTGTTGCTGTAAAATTTTTTCAGACAGCCAAGCGGCTATCAAGGCTATAACAAACAACCGGACAACCTCGGAAGTGGTGCGTAGCTGTAAAGAAGCCATAACACTTCTAAGCCAAAGGTACCAGATATATTTGGTATGGGTGCCGGGACACTGTAACATTGCAGGCAACGAAAGGGCGGATGAGCTTGCGCGAAAAGGTACCCAACTAAATGAGGTTACCGCTGCAGCCAAAAAACCTTTCCAATACATAAGGAATGAAATATCGGCATGGGCGAATGATACGCATTTAAGTTCATGGAACGAGTCGACGGGCTCTAAAGTGACTAAGTTACTTTGGGGAAACCCTGACGCAGCCCAAACGAAGAAACTTCTATCAAGAAGTAAGGTCGAACTCAGGAAGATCATTGGTATTCTGACGGGTCATAACGAACTCAGAGGCCACCTGCGGAAATTCCGGAGGATGGAATCAGATATTTGTAGATCCTGTCTGGAGGAGCCTGAGACCCTAGAGCACTACTTGTGCGACTGTCCTGCATTTGGCAGGATAAGGTTGCAGACCTTAGGCTCAACACAGTTTACCACCCTTAAGGATGTTGGTAGTAAGGGATGGGTTGCAATTTCAAGCTTCGTGAAAAGCACGAGGCTATTTGAGCAAAGGCTAAATCAGCCCTGATTTACTCCCCTTCCTTTTCCTTCCTTCCATATACGGAGGTGCACAATGGGCCATTGGCCTAGGTGTATCCAGTAATCAACTGGATGACCCATAAGGTCCCTCTTGACAACCCAACCCAACCCAACCCCAAGGCGCTCAATACAGTTCCTAGCTTTTTCATGTGCTGCGTTGTATTTCTGCTTATCTTCATCCGATGGGGTCCTGTAGGGTGTCATTACCCATGGTTTTAAGGGATAACCAGAATCACCTTAATTCAAGTAAAAATATGTTTTATTTGCAGTTTTTAACGTATTTCAATATATACCCAAAAGCCAAGAATGATGCTCTGTGTCTAGTCTAAACCTACTATCCAACAGTGTATTTATTGCAGATGCTTCCCATATATAGGAGTCATGGGAAGCACCAGCAAATCGTGCATATATTGCCAAGATTTTTAGGTCATAGTTACAAATCTGCACAAAAATGTTTCATGTTAGTTTATAACAGTTTAAAAGAATATATAATCATACCAACTGTACATTTTTTTAGTGGTACCCTTTCCTGTTCATGTAGCATTTTTCTACAGCCGCATTCGGCTTTTTGATTCGAACGTGCGTACAGTCCACGGCTCCAATTATGCCGGGAAATCCGGTCGCTTTATAAAATCTACAAAATTTAGAAACTTTTTTTTAAAAAATATATTTTTATATAAATTAATGTACCTCCGTTTAATGGCGTCATACTCCTCAATACTTTGAAATTTTATAAATTTCTGAATCAACTTGCGCTCTATTATATCCGCCACTTCAATAACCGAGCGGTTAACTAGAGTCCTACTAACTGAAATTTAAAAATCTTGGCCTATGTCTCTTTGGAAAGATCCGGTAGCAAAAAAATGTAACGCAGCACACATGCGAATATGGCCTGGTATACATATATGTGTTCCTTACACCCTTTTTCATGGGTGGTTCTAGCTCGTTTAGTAGCATAATCGCTGTATTTTTTGTTAGTCTATAGAGCTCTTGGAACCGTTGCTTAGGTACCTCAAATGGGTTGTTTATGTCTCTCATTCGCCTTCGCTGGATTCTCATTGCATTGTTCCGATCGTTCCTCTCTGCCTCCACCAATGCAACACCATACATTTGGCTATATTTGGAATTTTTTATTGAGATCTATTGGATTTAATTAAGTCTAATACCTATATTAGATACCTACGTACCTACTTTTTCTTTTAATTTAAATATTTATATAATTATTTATTTATAATTTTTCACTTGGTCACTGATGCACTTGGTCTATTTAGGATTCTGTTGCTTTTGCGGCAAGTTTGCTTTTCTTATGACAGTTATGAGTAAATATTTCCATTTGTTAACAACAGTGACATAAGTAAACAAACATTCTAGTGAGAAGTTTGAATGGAATTCAATTTTCTCACTTTAAGTTACAGACTCACTTCTTTTTCCAGAAGTGAGAGACGGTGGAACTTTTTGTTTCACATTTACTCACTGTGAGACGTTCTCGCCAAGTTACAGAACATGGGCACAGAAGGGTTTACTTAGGGGAGCAATGTCGAAGTGGTAAGCTGCAAAAATAATAACGCATATTGGTGCATTATCGTAATAAATAGGTTTTTTTGTACAGTATGCGATCATTAACAGGTGCAAGAACTAACAGGATCTTGCCACGAGCTAAAGCTAATATTGTGTGGCCCATATGATTTAAAGCAGCAAGTCTGAAAAAAATCTTAAAATAATGGGGACACTTAGATAATTTCTGTCCTTAAAAGCCAAATATTTATTGATTAGTATGTTTTTTTAATTAGGCTCCTAGGTCACACAGTTTACATATGTACATACAATTTCTGAGAAGATTAATATAAAATTTTACAGTTTCAAAAAAATTTCCAAAAAAATTGTTTTGGTCGCAATTAAAAAAAAAATTACTTATATAATAGAACTATATTATAACTATAGTTTAAATATATATTATATATATGTATAGTTCCGGAGAAAATTGAAAACTACCAAATATACTATTTCCCAAAAAACACTTTTTGCGCCTAAAGTGCAAAAACTGCAATCAGTTGTACGGCCTTGATGCTGCTTAAATTTCTTCTCCCTTTTTACTGCCCGTTGTGGCAGCTTTTTCGTTCTCAATTGCAAAAAAGTTCCAGTTGTAAGCATTATTTTCATATTTAAATAAATTCTAATTCCATTAAAAAATTTACTATTTACTTAAAACAAAACTTTAACAGTTCGAATATATATTCGGATTACATTTTCGACTTTAAAAAAAAAGACCAAAAATAGGCATATATGCTTAGAAATAAAAAGGGACTAAATATTTGTTAGTGTTGTTATTCAATAAGGATATAACAATTTTGTTTCTAAATAAAACACAATAATTAAGATTTTGGGCTAAAATTTATTCCAGATGACACATGTTTCATTTAACTATGGAAAGGGAATTCGATGTCATTCATATGACTACGAGCACGTTTGCAGCGATCGATACTTTTGAGCCAATTTCTTACCACTCTCACCCATATCGGCCGAAATATAGGCAATTTCGCGTTCAAACTTGTACCTGAACTCCACTAACGTTGTTAGCATAAAGCAACGATTTAAACTAACCCCATAAAAAGAAATCCAACAGCATTAAATCGCATAAGCGAGGTCCCTACGACCGGACCATTCCTCGATATGTGACCATTCCTTTAATTTAATACAATACAAACCTTAAACGCGAAAAGTGTTGCTTAGACCATTTTCATAATTATGGGCACATATCTGAAAATGGGCAAGTTTAGGCAGGTTAGGATTGTAGTATATTCCATATACTTTAGATTGGCGTATAATAAATACTTTTTTTAAGTGGAGTTTTCTGGAGTAATCAAACAGTACCAATCAAGATTACTAAAAATTACGCAATTTAACATTTGCTTCGTAGGATAAGTAAGAAAAAAACAAAATTTTGACAAAACTCGATTTTATTATTTAACATAATATAATAGTTGCCTTCGAGGGCGATACAACGAGTATAGCGATTTTCCAACTTTTCGATACCACTTTTTTAGTTATAGTTAGTTTTAGTTGAGTTTCGATTACCATTCAGTAGTCATATTGCTGTAAAATTTATACACGTATCGTTTGAAGGTTAGTACTAAATGAAAATCATATGAAAAAATTCTAGTAACGTCATCTATTTGTCATCCTACGGACTTATTAAATGAACTGTTACGAGTACAACACCTTATTTATAAAATAAGTGTGTGTTTTTGTTAAACTTTTTTAGCTTCTGATGTAGCTTCAATGTATAAAATATAATAAAAAATGCTTACTAAAATCTAATCTTATTAAACGAGCTAAAATTGTATATATATTTTTAGCTTTTTTGAGGTCGAAAACGGCTCGAAACGACATATAAAAATTATCGCAGGAATTTGGCCACAGTGGTTATTCTTGATGAATCGCATTTTGAGCCACTTTTATCACCGTTGGCCGTATGTCACAAATAACACGAATAATGTTTGCCTCCCAAAGCATCAATTGTTGCTGGTTTGCAAGCATAAATAGTAACTTCACGTTAAGTATTGATTTTAATAATTTGATGGTTGCCGTCGCCATATAGTACGTAACTTTGCGTTCTTGTCAAAACCACATCTTGATACCCGGATCATGGTCAGCCATATTTTGACACAAAATATCATTGTTTGGTGGTAACGACCTTTCAATGGGTAACGAAACTCCGAACGATAACATCCCAAAACGACCAAATCCCGATGCGACAACATCCTCTAATTACAGAACGAAACCAGGATCAAATTTCTAGAGGGTCCTGCGTCAGCGGCCTATGGCCGGCAAAAAAAGATTAAAACATTTAACAAATCCGACACTTTCATGGCTATCAAATTTTTTCTGCGTTTAAAGCTCTCTGAGTGAACGGCATACGACCGCAGAAAGCGATTAAATTTAAACCGTCAATAAGCCCAAAACTTACTCAGTAACTCAAGTTCCTCTGCATCTAGAGAACCTCTGCGAGGAAGATTAACGACTCTTAATCGTAATTGCTAAGTGTTGGCCAAGTTTTGTCGCATTGGATTTTTTTATTTCGGAATTTACAAAATGGGATGTTGTTTCGGGATATTACTGCATCTCAAAAATCATTGATCGTAGTGCGGCAACGATGAAGAAATAAGGTCCAATGATGCTAGCGTGAAAACCGCACCAAACGGTACATATTTCTGGATGTAATGGAGTCTGTAGGGTCTATTGTGAATTGTTTATCGCTTAACACAATTCTGCGATAAAACAACGAGTCAGACAGTAGGGGGCAGTGAGACGAGTTGGCCCTGCTCTATACTTCTTGCGATCGACGAGGAATCGATTAATTTTGATCTTCTTCCACACTTTCACATACAGCGCTCGACGGATGCTGATTATAAGTTGCGCGAATCAAGTGATTTTCAAAGTAACTTTTAATAATTTGTTAGCATTATTCCAGCGCGAGTCTGAGAAAATTTAATTTTGGTTTAATTTTCCAACTTAGCAGATTGTCATATATGTACATCCTAACCAAAAAGTTGATATCTTCAACCTTCTCTACTCGTTCCCAACTTTTAAGAGGACAAATTTTCATGCGAAGTTGAAGTTTCACGTCTCTTCGTTTACGATTTATACTTAGTAGTTGATAACAAAATTAAGGAATATTGCAACCCAAAGAATGTTGAAAAAATTGAAAAACGAAACTGTAATGTTCGACCGTGTATTAGAGCTGTGCACAAGCCGTTTTGAAGACAGCTAGGCACAAATCGACAGGACTTCTGTTTTGTGACTGCCGTATGAAAATCGCAATAAACAACAAAAGTGTGGTGCCTTTACCCGACCGACATTCATTTTTACTGCTTGTTCGAAAATTTGCAGTTGCTGTTTTAATGTTGATGCATTTCTATCTCGTTCCCTTCGCCTAAACTCCAAAGGAACGAAAGAAACGCAAACCACTCTCCCTTTTCCCTCCGCTCAAACTCCAAAGGACCGAAAAGCAAGAATTTGCGCCGCTCGCCACTCCGTCGATGGTGCTTTGTTTTCATCAGAAGCGTCTGAAAAGTAATTAAGAAATTAAGAAGAAAAACTCTCCCTGTGTCCCTCCGCTCAAACTCCCAAAGCATACTTATCCATTTTTCCATGTAATTATCGTCTTTTTGTTACTTTATTTTTGTTGTAAATGGTCCACAAATTGTGGCCTCGAACAACGATTGAAAACAATGAAAAAACGTTCTGCCACATTTTCGAGAAAAACGACAAAAAAAAAGAAAAGAAAAAAAGGGAGAGGCATGCAATGCTAGTTTTCTAACTAAAAGCCTAGGAGACGGCTGAACGTATGTATGTATTTAATATGTATGTGCACTTCGTTTGTGTATCCTTCTGTTTATCTATTTAGCAACAAGTGGCATTAAAACTGCTGCGTCATTTTCGACTGACAATTTTGTTTTTGTTTCCAGCAGAGCATCAGCAATAAAGGCCGTTGGTAAGTTCAGTTGGTACTTTTGGTAAACAAATTAAAAAGAACCTATATTTTGCTTATTTTTCTGCCCACATAATTCCGGTCTGTTGGACCGGACTGTGGATTCCTCTACAACCGAGTGTAGATTTTCATTTAAGAGCCTTGCAGCGATTAAATCCTATTAATTAGTAAGGTTAAGTTTAATAAAAGAAATATTTAGTATTTAGTAGAAATATTCAGTATAGGGGTGACACCGCTACTTCCGGCCCGGGTGTCACCCATTCTACAAACGTCACTGTACATACAATGTTACCGAGAACTTTTCCTTCTATAGATCAATTGCTGTGTGGCATGTGGCACCATCTTTTTGAAACTACATATCACTAATGTCAGGTGCATCCAATTCTGGCCAAAAATAGTCTTCCAACATGGCACGATAGCGAACTTCATTGACCGTTACACCTCCGGCTTAAAATCCACACCAGACGGTCACTTTTGTGGGTGTAATAGACTCTTGAAGCACATGTGGGTTTGTTGCCGTCTAATAACGCATATTTTGCTAATGTCAAGCCTTTAAGCCAAAAATAAGCTTCATTGACGTTGAGCTTTATTATGACCGAAGATTGGAGTAAATGCTCTTTAGTAGCGACAACCGTCTCAAAAATCCGGTAGTAATTTTTAATATTTTCCAAACGTTGCGTGTCATCAGGATAAAAATGGTAACCTTGACTGACGTTTTAACGTTGACAGATAAAGAAAAACATTCGTCTTAAAATGTAAAATTGTTATATGCCTATTTAAAAACAATATACTATAAGCACTTATTTGACTTATATTTATTTGAGATAGTCTTTTGGTGGGAGGTGTTTCTCAAATCAATAAATATTTTAGGGATGCTATAACAGTTTCGGTGAGATTTTAAGCGAATTCAAATGATTTGTGTTTTTCTAAGTACAGTCTGATTTCATAGACTGAAGAAGGTCGAATGTTATATATTATGGTGAATTTTTAAATTCTTATGTTTTTCTCTTTTTAGTCTGGACAAAACAGCGGCGCGGGTGGCCTAAATAATCACAACATTACCAATAACTCTAACAATAATAGCGTTAATAATGCTATTAACGGAGGTGGGGTTGGTCTAGTGGGAGGTGGCACATCTGCTGCAGCTGCGAAAAATCAACTTGAACAATTAAATACGATGCGCGAGGCACTATTTTCTCAGGATGGCTGGGGTTGCCAGCATGTCAATCAGGATACAAATTGGGAAGTCCCCAGTTCTCCTGAACCTTCCAATAAAGATCCTACAGGTGGTCCAACAATGTGGAAACCAAATATAAACAATGGCACTGATTTGTGGGAATCAAATTTACGCAACGGTGGACAACCGCCGCCACAACCTGTACAGAAAACTCCTTGGGGTCATACGCCTTCCTCAAATATAGGAGGTACGTGGGGAGAAGATGACGATGGTGCAGATAGCAGCAATGTTTGGTCCGGAACATCCACGAATGCAAATACTAGTAACGTTACTGTCAATGCTGTTGGTGTCGGTCCAACACTTGGTGGAGGTCCACAGTGGGGTCAAAGTAGTGTAGGCTTGTCAGCAAATAGTGTTGGAAATACCTCTGCAGCAACCAGCGGTAACATTGGAAATATTGTTGGGGCGGGTGGATGTAAGTAAAGTTTTATTTCCTTTCATCTTTCACTTTAGAGACTTATCTTAAAATTCGTATTTTTAGCTTCTGCTGGGAATGCAGGCAATATAAATGTCAGTGGGGGTTCAAGTATTGCTTCTGGAAACACTGGTGGTAGTGGTTGGGGAGATCATAGAGATATTCGTAGTGGACCAATGGTATCTCTCGATATGCGTAACGTTGATCCTCGAGATGCAATGCGTGCTGCTTCTGGTGGCGATCCTCGAGATTTGCGCATGATTGATCCTCGTGACCCTATACGAGGAGATCCGCGTGGTATTTCTGGAAGACTAAATGGCTCTTCCGAAATGTGGGTTCAACACCATTCAGTATCTCATGGACAAATTTCATTAAATAAAATGGTAGGACCGGGCGGTAATGCAGCCCCAAATGTAGCCGTTGCTTCTGTGACTGGAGGAATTGGGGCTGGTGCTGTTGGTATGAGTGGAGCCAGCGGTGTAGGATCCAATGCTAATACCCAATGGGGTACAGCGACATCGGTTGTGGGACCAAAAGATATTGCCTCTATTACAGGCAAGCAACCCTCTGGGTGGGAGGAGCCGTCACCTCCACCTCAGCGCCGCAATATACCAAATTACGACGATGGGACGTCTCTTTGGGGACAACAATCACGTGTACCTGGTGGTGGCTCTCATTGGAAGGAAATGTCCGATCCAATGAATCGTAGCCACTTAATACGTAGTGCCATAGGTGGCCAAAATACTGCAAATGCGGGTGTTGGAGGCCTTAGTGCAAATGGTGCTGGTGGTCTTGGCGCGCCTGGTGCTGTTGGAGTTGGTTTAACAAGTAATCCTAATAACCCAATTGGCGGTGTTGGCCCTCAAGGTCGTTTAGTTGGATCTAGCGTTGGTCCCGCGATTGGTGGCCAAATAAAACCGGATAATCCTATGTGGGTGCATCCAGGAGGAACTGGTGGTAATGGACGAAATACGGGTTCGTGGGGCGAGGATGGTAATCATGGAGTTGTTACTGCCTCAAACTCAAGTTGGGGTGATGATAAATCTGCCGGTGGCATTAGTCAACTCGGTGGTGGAGTTGCTGTAGGCAGCGGTAACACTTGGAATGATTCAACTGCAGTAGCCGCATGGACAAAAAATCCAACTAAGATCTCTAATAGCGGTGGAGGATGGGGTTCGGTCGGTACAGATGCTAATGACTTAGCAAACGATTGGGCACATAGCAACATTGTTGGCAAAACACAAACTAAGCTGGGAGGCGTTGGCATTGGTGTTAATACTATTAATAGCGATATGATAAAAAATAGTAAACAATATCGCATGCTTGTTGAAACTGGATACAAAAAAGAGGATGTGGAGCGAGCGTTAATAAGTGCCAACATGAATATTGAGGAAGCAGCGGATATGTTACGTACAAATGCCAGTATAGCTATGGATTCTTGGAGACGTCACGATGAGTCACTTAGTTCTTACAGTGATCATTCCAATGCTGGTGGTGGTTTTCAAGCAAGATATACATCAGCAGGCGCACAACCTTCGACATCATTCCCATCGGTAAGAAAAAAACTTAATTGCTTAAACACTGAATTGCATTAAATATGTTATTTCTTAATTGTATAAAGAACAATAACCTTCTAAATAACATAAGTAACACTGTTAGTGGTGGAGGAAATAACCCTGGCTTGTCTGCCCTAAGTTCCATGCAGCCATTGCATGTGCAAAAATACCTAAACCAAGGCCCGCACAACATAACTGCTGGTCCTCAACCAGTGAATTCCGCAGCCGTTGCCTTTGGACAAGGCACGAATGTGGCCGCGGCTGCGGTTAATGCTGTCTCCAATAGTTCAGGTCAACCTTCAGCACAACAACTTCGTATGCTTGTACAGCAAATTCAGTTAGCCGTGCACAGCGGTTATCTGTCCAGCCAAATCTTGAATCAACCTCTAGCGCCGGCAACGTTGTTGTTATTGAATCAATTACTCAGCAATATTAAGGTAAGTTATAAACAATAAAATACAGCGGGAATTATATAATTTCTAATTTAAAATATCTAAAATATCTCGACTAGTTGGAGTAAATTAAGAGTAATTAATAGTAAAGATAAATATGATGTTGTATATTTAAAGCATCTCCAAGGAGCACAACAATCAATGGCCCGTAGCAACAGTGCTACCAATATACAAATGAATGTTGCAATCGCAAAGTATAAGCAACAAATACAAAACCTTCAAAACCAAATTAATGCACAACAAGCAATTTACATTAAGCAGCAGCAAAATCTCCAACAAAATACTCAACCGCATCCCGGCTCATCGCACGTCACAAACTGTAATGCCGAGTACTTGAGAGGACAGCATGATGCTATAAATGCTCTTCAGGGCAATTTTTCCGAAATTAATTTGAATAAGGTGAAGTTAATGAATTTGAAATGAATTACATAATTTGTAAAGCTATATGAGAATTGAAAATAATTACAGCCTGGAGGTTATCAAGGTACCCAAAATCAGCAGTCTAGGTTAACTCAGTGGAAGCTTCCAGTATTAGAAAAAGAAGTTGCTTCGGATAGCACCGACTTTTCGCGTGCTCCTGGGACGACTAAACAAAGCTTATCTTCCACAACCGCAAATAGCATGGCACCGTTAGGAATGCAAGGCGATGGGTAAAAACTAATTTTATATTAGGTATAATTTTGCGGGATAATCTTTATAACGATTTTGCTTAGAACATGGTCCACTGGGCGAAATATCGGAGAAGGTTGGCCAGATCCATCGAATGATAACGAGAATAAAGACTGGTCAGTTGCACAGCCTTCATCTGCAACGGCATATACTGATTTAGTGCAGGAATTTGAACCTGGGAAGCCATGGAAGGTAATAAAAGCGCAATTTTTATAAATATCAATCCATATTTTATACAGTTTTGCCCATAAAACAGGGCTCCCAAATTAAGAGCATTGAGGACGATCCAAGTATAACTCCTGGTAGTGTAGCTAGATCTCCTTTATCTATAAATCCGACGCCAAAAGAAGCTGACATTTTTGCCAACACAAGCAAAACATCTCCGACTGATTTACCACCTTTAAGTTTATCGTCTTCAACTTGGAGTTTTAATCCTTCTTCAAATAATCAAAATTTTCCCAGGTTAATATCTACTTCTAAAAAAAAATTTAAATATATGATCAGTGTAGGTATTAAAATATTATTTCTTCAGTTGGTCTGATAATCCGCAGCAATGTCCTACATCTGAATTGTGGGCAACTCCTATGAATAAAACTTCGCGCGGCCCTCCACCTGGATTAGGAACTAACAAAACTGGTATAGTAAATACAACAGGCGTAGTTTCGGTTACGAATCCATCCTCTGTTGTGACTGGCAATTCGAATGGCTGGATAGTAGGAGGGCGCAGTCATAATGCGAATGCCGGGTGGACTGGTACAAACTCTAGTTGGAATTCAAATTGGTTACTATTAAAAAATTTAACAACACAGGTACATACATGTAAATTTACAGCAATAATTCTAACTAAATTCATTTCTCAAATTTTATACCAGATTGATGGCTCAACCTTGCGTACCTTGTGTATGCAACATGGTCCACTTATTACTTTCCATTTATATCTAAGCCAAGGAATTGCCTTATGTAAATATTCTACCAGAGAAGAAGCTAGTAAAGCACAAATGACATTGAATAATTGTGTACTGGGTAATACAACAATATGCGCCGAATCGCCAAGCGAAAATGAGGTTCAAAGTATTTTACAACATTTACCACAAATATCAAATCAACCGGGGACACCGGGTCCTGGGAATAACAGTGGAAATTCTACTGGAAATATTTCAAGTGGTTCAAGTGGAAATAATACCGGTAGTAATGTTGGTGGTTCTTCTAGTAGTGGTGGCGTCAGCGGCCACAGCACGAATGGTAATAATGGTGGTAGCAATAATCCTGGGGCGCTTACGAATTCAGGAAACAGCATCGTTAGTAATGCTGGAAATTGCAACAACGCAGGGAGCGGCAATTCCAGTGGCGGACCTCAAAATCAAGGCATTGCTCCTGGTAGTAACATCAACAGTTCATGTGGCAGCGGCAGTAATGCTGTTGGAAATGGTGGTACAACTGGAAATGCTAGTAATGGCCCTCCTGTTTGGCGGCAAACACAAAACCAAATTCAAAATCTTCAAAATAGACATACGGGCAGGGAAACGGATTTTGATTATATATCCAAATACGTGTGCTCCATTGTAGATGACTAAACTTATATCTTTAAAAGCCAAAATTGTGACAAAAGTGATAGCACATTTTTGTTATTTGACTGAAGTGATTGACAAACCAAGATTCTCTATGTCCTTTCTCTCAAAAAGTAATTGTTTATTAATCTGGTATAAATAATGAAATAAAAGATTCCTTAAGAAACGTATGTTTTGGTACGAATCGGATTCCAAAAAGTATATATATAAAAGTATATATATATATATATATATATATATATATATATATATAGCAGTTTATAAGTTTTTTCACTTTTGTGATAGTGCACGCTTAGCTGTCAGTAAGGCGTTTAAAGAGTTCTATGGATTGAAACCACTGGTGGATTATCATTATGTTTCTGTAGGCTTGCTAGCACTGTAACTCAGTAAGGAGTAATTTTGTTTTACACGATTGATTCATATGTCAGTGAATGGTAATAAAAATATAGATTACATACACTAATATATAAATTAATCCAAACAATAAATAACACAACTGTCTACCTTTAGCGATGTTCGTTATGAAGCATTAAATTAGCGCTCGCACGCGCCTCAGGTTATATACTCCTATAAAAAAGATTTAAAAACTCCTAAGAAACTAAGCAGTACACATAATGGAACAAGCAACAAACAATTGCTCTCAAAAGAATGTTTAATTACTATTAAACTATTAAAACATTACACCTTATAATGTATTATTTTGTAGATAATACGAATTATGTGGCTTGGTGTGTTTTTCTCTTGTACTGAACGGTTAGATTAAACCAACAAATTAATTGTAATTTATTTTCATACGTACACGTTCCGTACATGAATATGTATGTATATGTTGTGTATACACCCGATTCTGTTTTTAAGCCAGATTTGTTTCCGACAATTACATATATATATATATGAAATGTATAAATCAACGAAAATAATGAAGCAATCCAAATAAAAAATATTGTCAAAAAATCTGGTTTTATCAAATCTGACTAAAACTATGCGAACATACCTAATATTAGATACTACATATTTGATTTAAGGAAAGAATAGTGTCAATAAACAAAATACCTAAATTGAATATGCCATCTACATTATATAAAAACCGTACAATATAAACAGAGCTCTTCTCGTATAAGTAAAATGTTCCAATATGAGGACTCGCTCAACATGCATACGTTAGGCGGCTCCCTCACAAATTAGGGCCCTGCTCTCAGAATTCTTATAGTACGGTAGGCTTATTCTTAGTCTATCTTTGGTGGGGTGTTGACAATTTGGCGCAAATCTTATTTGAACTTTAGTGTTGCATTCGATTTATGAATAGTAGAAAATTTTCAAGTTTTTTTTTAAGAAGCTCTCGTGCAAACTGACTGAGTTTGGTGCTGAGATGCGCATTCTGTATATTGTATGTTCGTTGCTTTAACATAAACCTTGATAAGGAACATCAAGCACATACCATCTGCTATTATATCTTACTGAGCACACTGAGTAAAACCCGGTGTACTTATCATTCAATACGTCATCGTAAGTAAACTGTACCAATTGATTTACATTCGAACACTTGTTAAATCTGAAGTTACGATCTGAATCCTTATATTTTAAAGGGTGTGCTGTGGTTCCTTTTTCATAGAAAAAGATTGTTTAACCGTCTCAATGTAGCAAATTAAGTGGTACACTTTGGTAATTAAACATAAGGATTTGCCTTATGTGATTTTTCTTAATTTTTTCCTGTAATGTTGGCCTCTTTCCTTCGATTTATAGATATAAGCCAAAGAGCATAGATCGTAAAAAGATAACATAAGCAACAATTTCGGTTTAAAAAACTAACAACTAGCTGTAAAAATTGTGACCGCGTCGTCAGCTGAGCCACGATGCCAGAGAAGTTTTGCCCTTCATTCTTCCCTCATGTCTTTTGCCATTAGCAGAATGGTGTTTTCCCGTTGTCTGTCAACGGTTTCATTGACAGCTTTTTCATTTCTGTCCGCCGAATCATCACCGTGCCTGCGTGCGACACGGAGGTATATAAAGGCGACTACCTTTCATGGCCCTCGTTCTGTGACATGTTCACCTCTATATAAAAATTTCGCGAATTGCGCCGGTTGAAAGACTATTTGACCTCAACAAAAAACACTAGGTGAAAGCAAATAAATCGTACAAAAGTCACCCCTTACCAGGTTGCGAACAGGCGTGGCAAAACCTCTCGGATCGGTACGATAATAAGCGCGTTCTAGTCAATACTTTATTAAAAAGCCTCTTCGGTCTGGCCCCAATCAATAAAGAAATCGGAAGCGGAATCAAAAAATTGCAGCGCGAAATTAATAATATCCTAGCCGCGCTGGCGCTCCAAGGTATTGATACCTCCAAGTGAAACGCTATTACAGTTTTTCTTTGCTCTAGTCAGCTTTCGGAAGCCACTTTGTCATTGTGGGAACAATCTATAGAGAATAAATCAAAAAATTCCTAAGTGGACAGCTCTCGACGCGTTCTTAACCCATTGATTTCAAACGCTTGACACGGTGCACAGGCAAACAGGCACACAATTCAGTGCAACCAACAGCAACTGCCAAGCGCGTCAACGCTTGTCAATTGAACGTCGCGCGATCCATCTGTCCTCTGTGCTCACAGCAGCACGGTATACAACAGAGACAAGGAGATACGACACTGGATGACTCATCTCAAAAAATTTGACGCGTATTTTTTATGCTCTTGAATTCACGTACACAATATGTGAAAGCTTGCCCTGTTGTTGTTTTTGCTTATTGTCAATTTCATAGCGAATAGTTGAAATGTGTATCGAGTATGTTAAAAACTTTTGTTTACCATTGTTTACAACAACATTGCGCAACAACAACCGCAAAAGTTAGACGACACAAACAATTTGTGAAATTGAAATCATTTAGTTGGACAGACGAATTACTAATTTTCTAGTAAGATTATTTGCTAATCACTAAAAATCTGTGAACAAAAAGTCTATCTGTAGCAAAAGCACCAGGTGTATTAAAGCAACAAGTGATGCGGGTAATAAATATAATGTGAAGATTTTGATGTTGAACATCCCGCAGCAAAATTGATGGAAATGGCCAGCCAGATGAATGACGCTGAAGTGGGAGATGGCACCAATTTTGTGGTTATATTTGCTGGGGCACTATTAGAGGCTGCAGAAAAATTTCTACATCTGGGTATAACCACATCGGATTGCTATGAAAAAGCATTGGATAATTGAGAGATACTACCGAAACTGGTTTGTCATGAAATCAAAGATTTCCGCGACATTTCAAAAGTCATATAATATGGATAAGAAGAATTTCTTACAAATTGATATTTGAAACAACAGTTGCTGTTTTCAGGTAGTCAATAATAATAAAACTATATAGTTTTAAATTAATATACTTAATATTACTTTGCAGAAACGAAGGCGTCGACTTACGTATTGCTACAATTGTCGTACGCGGCGACATACACTGCAACAATACCAAAATGCATGGTACATTTATTCGGAGAGCCCTCACACATACATACGCTGACTTCGTTTTAAGCGTACAACGAACAATTTTTTTTTGTCAAAACACCCCCGTATGACCGCTTTTAGTGGTCCCACCCACCTCCCACCACCTGCAAAATTCGTTTCACGATATTTGCTATCGATTAGTGCAAAAAAAATGTTTTGGTCAAAAAACCCCCGTGTGACCCCTTTGGGGGTCCTCACCCACCGCCCACCATGACCAAAATCCGTTTCACGATATTTGCCATCGATTAGTGCAAAAAAAATTTTTTGGGCAAAAAACCCCAAGTGACCCCTTTGGGGGGGGTCCCCACCCACCGCCCACCATGACCAAAATCCGTTTCGCGATATTTCCTATCGATTAGTGCAAAAAAATTTTTTAGTCAATAAACCCCCGTGTGACCCCTTTGGGGTGGCCCCACCCACCGCCAACCATGACCAAAATCCGTTTCACGATATTTGCTATCGATTTGCGCAATAAAAATTTGTTGGTCAAAAAACCCCCGTATTACCGCTTTTGGTGGTCCCACCCACCTCCCACCCCCTGCAAAATTCGTTTCGAGATCTTTATATCCATTGCAACAACACAAAAATGCATGGTACATTTATTCGGAGAGCCCTCACACATACATACGCTGACTTCGTTCTAAGCGTACAGCTGAAATCGCATCAGTGTTGAAGGAGTTGAATAATACCTGATAACTCCCGATCCAGGTAAAATTTCGTCTATTTTTTTTTTGTGCAAAAGTAGCTAAAAATCAGTATACGTTTCATTGAAATTGGATAAACAGATCACTCTCAGGAGGGAGGAAATCATTTTTCTGTGCCGTATTTATATATAGATTAGTCAAATAAACTGCGACTCCATAAGTTTCAAGTTTCTATTTATTATTTAATTTTTTTTTTATTTGAAAGGAAACAAAACTAAGGAGAAAAGTCATTAACAATTATTTAAAACAACGAGAAAATTGACCACAGTTTTTGACGTTTTGAATTAGAAACACCCCCTAGAATCGATACCAATGCAAAAGACGCCGATGCAGGTTTCCTAGGAAATCTCCACTAAATTCCGACTAATTTTGGCCGATTTTGCAACTGTATCGAGAAAAATGCATGTAGTAGTAACGAGTGTCTCATCTCATAATCTCAGCTTTTAACGATAGCAAAGTAACGCGTTACTTTAACGCGAACAAAAGTAACGAAACAAAAGTAAAAGTTCAGTTAACGTCGTTACTTCTTCGTTACTTCGTTACTCAAAGTAACTTTTAACGATAGCAAAGTAACTAGTTACTTTAGAGCCGCGGTTTCCAAAGTGTGTTCCGCGGAGCCCTGGGGTTCAACGAACAAATTTAGCGGTTCCGCGTGACAAATTTAGTTTAATGTATGTATTGACATTTACTAGGAAAGTTTCCTAGGAAAGTTTACAATCGGCCACCAAATTAAATTAAAAATTTTTAAATAAGGTGGCTGAAAACACAAGCATCGTAATATTTACGATTTTACATTAAGCAATTATTGCTTTCAACTTTTTTGACGTTCCCCTTTGTGGTTGCCGTTTGCTTTAATATTGGGCAAGAATTGCTTTCAACTTTCATCCGCTTTCGTCTATATGAAAGTTCATCGTCTCACCAAAGGACTCGAATAATTGCCATAGGACTGATATGACTAAGCGAAAAGCACGCTGAAATGAGAAAAATAATGTGAAGCGACGTGCTGCGAGTTCAGTTATCAAACATAACGCCCAATTTTAAAATAATCGTGGAATTGGATTGGAAGCAGGTGCATTCTTCACATTAAAACTTTTTTATTTATTTTAGTTTATGTTTTGTATTTTTATTAACTATTTGTATAATGAATTGTTTTTTTAAGTTTTGTTTACTTCAATAAAAATCTGAAGTATCAAAATAATACTTGTTTCATTTAATATCTGCTTAAATTTTGAATAGTCGTTGCTTAAAAAAATATTCAGGGTTCCGCGATCATTGGCAAAAAAGTTGGGGGTTCCACGACCAGAATAGTTTGACAACCACTGCTTTAGAGTAACGAAGACTTCGTTAAAAACAACGAAGTTAAAGTAACTTTAACGATAACGATAACTAGTTACAGATTTAACTATTTAATGCCCAACTCTGCCTCCATTGCTATGACTACCATAACCGCCAACGCTGATTGTTGTGAACGTATAGTTCGCATCACAGGCAGCCATCAAAACAATACTAATATATTTCTTATAATTAAAGAAATTAGAGCCAAACTTTGAAGGGCAATTAATGGCAATATTTGTGCCGTCAATGTCACCGACGCAATTCGGTATGTTTCACTTTCTGGAAAAATCCTCAGCGATATTTATGTACTGCATTTGTGTTGGCTCGCGCACATAAATAGGCGATAACAGACGCCATATAATTTCGCATGTTTCCAAAATAATTTTTATTTATTTATTTAACAAGACATAGGGCCGATTTCACAATGTCCAGTTAAGTGCTAACAAGCACTTTAACCGGAGGATAGAAAACATTTAGTTTTCACAATGTCTGGTTAAGATCTATCAGTTAAAGTCCCAGTTAACTTAACCGGAAGATGAGGTGCCAGTTAACATTGAAAAGTCATGATTAAATTCTATTTGACAGCTGTGAAAGACGTGATTTGTGATTTGGCTGTCGTTTTTAATAAAAACTATTTCTAAAAACAATTTCTAAAAAGCTCTCAATAACCAAGTGGAAGAAGCCTAGTAATATTGTAATATTACAAAATTATGAATACAAAATTTATTTGTCTTTACAAAAATAAAGTCCTCGGACGTGATTCTGGTAGCTGCATAACCTATAGCACGGGTTGGCAACCTGCGGCTCAGTAGAATCATACTTGTGGCTCTTGAATAGTTTTATAGTATTTAAAAGTTAGGTGCAATATTTCCATTGCCTAACAATTTTTAATAATCCCGACCACCAGATTTCGCAATAAATACTTGTTAGGTCGCTTTCGTTCATGTTCGGTACAAATTTTGAAACTGATTTTAAACTAATTTTCCGATGATTTAGAGACTTGAACAAAACTTGACTTGACCATGGATTAGAACTGGATGACAACGCAAAAACAAGCATAAACTAACTACTCATGCCCGCTTTAAGGCAAGAAATTTGGGCTCTTTCAAAATATCGCTACAAATTTTGAAATTGATTGAACCAGCTTCCCGGTAAACTAGAGACTCGAAATTTGAACCATAGCTTAGAAGAGATATCAATGCAACATAAATCATAAACTAACCCACGCCCACTTTAAGACAAGAAATTTGGGCCCTTTCACGTCAGCTTTCGACAGATCCTAGTACATATTTTGAGAGAGAATCAGGTCAGCTTTCGACAGATTCTAAAACATATTCTAAGAGAGAATCACGTCAGTTTTCGACAGATTCTAACACATATTCTAAGAGAGGATCACGTCAGCTTTCGATAGATCCTAGTACATATTAAGAGAACACGTCAATATTCGACAAGGTTTTAAGCGAGTTTTCTACCTTTGACTCTAGTTTCCCCCCCAGACAAACCTAACTTTGTAAGCAACCTTTTGTTGTCAAGCGCTCTGCTTGTCTCGCCCAGCTTAAATTATTGTGTGAGCATCTACTCTGTAACGAAACTTTGTAAGCAACCATCTGTTGCCAGACATTCGGTCTGAGTTAAACTTTGTATTTCCATTGTGAGCAACCTTCTGTTGCGGGCACTTGCCCTGGATAACAATTGTATTTAGAATAAGAAAAATCACCAATATACCGTCCGAGCTGAACTACCGAGAGGTGGTCAGTGAACTGATCGACGAACTCGTCGATCGTGCGGATTTCGGAAGCGGTAGTGAACCAGTAAACGGAGGGTTTCGAGATCCCTCCATCATGAACCCTGGAGCGGCTGAGCATACCTCAGCCAAAGAGAAAAACTCGTTACAACGGAACGAACGAACAGCAGGCAAATGTAATTTGTGCAATTTGTGGTACACCATTCAATCAGGAAATCCAAATCCGACTGAAGTAACAAGGTTTTCCAGTAAATAAGATAGAAATAGCTTCACATCGTCAGCAAACATAACTACTTTTTCATTTACAATAACAGTTGGAAGATCGTTTATGAAAACGAGAAATAGCAGCGGTCATCAGATGCCGAATTGTTGAACACAACTATTTGAGTGCGATAACTGAGATAAGATTGCATTCCCAGATCACATACAAGTGATCTGGGAAATCCAAATCACTTCAATTTTATAACGAGAAGCTTATAATTTAATTCCGTGTTGAACAGGCGATATTGAAGGACCAACAGAGCGAGAAATTCGATCCATAATAATCTTCTCAAATAGTTTCGGAAGAGCACTGAGCTTTGCAATACCACGATAATTATTAATAAGATATCTATTACCAGATTTATGCAGAGGAATAATGAACAATGACTTCCAAGCGCAAGGAAAATAACCGGTACGTGAAGTGAATTTAAATAGTGCTGTAATGGGCATAGGCAACTCAGCAACGCAGTACTTAAGGATACACGATGGACTGTTGTCAGGACCTCGATTGTAAGCGCATTTGATGTCTTTGAGAGCATTAAGAACAATCAATTTGTCGATGATAGGCTGGGCAATAGAGCTCGAAGAAAAGTTTCAAGGATATGTGTCTGAGCAATAGTTTAGGGAATAATACGTGTATTTAAACAAGTAAGAGCGTTATCTTCGGCCTGGCCGAAGCTCATATACCCTACACCCGCATCTGTCGAATTGATAAAAAGTGGGCGGGTGACACCTACTTTTTTTAAATTTACAGGGAGTACATTTTTTCTATTAACTCATCTACAACACCGTTTTTCGTACTAAACACCTCATTATATGGTATAGTATATAAGTGGGCGTGTCACGCCCATTTTTTAGTATATATTTTAGTCTAAGATGGTGGACTCGGAAATAAAATTTTAGCTGAAAATTCGGTCTACAAGCTAAGAAATTAAGCTATAAGCACGGATGAGTGCATATTTTCTATAAAAAGTAGGCGTGGCACTGGACCGATTTTCTCCATTTTCAATACCAAACAGCCTATGGTGACAAAGAATATTCGTACCAAATTTTATGGCGTTAGCTCTATTCGTTCTCCTGTAATCGTGATTTCTACAGACAGACAGACAGACAGACAGACGGACGGACATGGCTAAATCGAATCAGGAGGTGATTCTGAGCCAGAATATATATACTTTTCTATACCTGCCACGCCTCCTTTAATGCGTTACAAACGGAAGAACAAAGTGAATATACCCACATCCCTTCGGGTGTAGGGTATAAAAACCACACAACGTCTGTTTATAAAAATCTTAACATTTAAACTTTCTTAAATAAATGGAAAAAAATAATGCAACACTGATAAAATTTACCAAAAGACAATAACAAAATATGCAGTTTTCTCTGTTGTTGACATGCAGCATGTGTCAAAAATTTACTAGCAAGAAAATTTCGTTCCCAGTCAGAGATAAGGAGATAGGAAACTTCGTTTCCGCCAAAAAATATGTCAAACAAAGACTGACAGAGGCTTGCGTCACTAACTATTGAACTAACTATCCATGCGTCAGTAACTATTGAAATCGTCTCTCAAATCATCTTTAAGACGATTGAAATCGTATTCCAAGAGTCACCGAAATAGTTAAAATTCTTGTAAAACGTTGAAGTTATCGTCTTTTGGTATTCCAAGAGACGATTTTATCAGATTTCTCGTCCTAAAAAAGACGATCAGAAATTAGCTATCGTTCTCTAATAAAAATGTAATATTTCAATGGAAAACCTTGTTATATATTTTTTTAATCACATTTATAGTTATTATTATCCATTTTTATTTATCAAATAGATATTAAATAATAAATAAATAAATGTTATAAATAATATTAATGCTAATTTTGAAATTTATTATCTTTTAAAAGAAAATTTGGTAAGTATGCATTGAGAAATTTCGGAATAGTTTGTGCATTTAAGGAAAATAGTTTATGCATTTACCCAAAAAAAATTTCCTTCCCTGTTTTGTTCTTTTTAAAGAATAATTCGAAAAAAGCAACGGCGCTAAAATTTATGTCAACAGTTTTTTAAAAAAGTGCAACAAGTGAAGTGTTAAACATAATATTACTTAATTTAAATAAAAATTGATGTGCAAAAAAAAAGGTTAAGCATTCAAATTTGAATTTTGTTTCTTTTGTCGTGATTTCGTTATTGTCGTTTTTCTGTTTTAACAGCTTTACAACGACCGCTCAGTTTTTGTTACTGGTGCAGGAGTTGGAAAATTTGCCTGATTTGGCCAGAGGAGTTCCAATATTTTCAGGAACTCGCTGCCAATGCGAGAAGGAATGGGAACAAAATCGGGACAAACTAAATTTATTAGGCCCTCCCATTAAAAGTGCCACTGAATGGAAGAAGGCAAGTTATTAAACATTATTTGTCGCAAACGAACTGACATTTGAATTTATAGATATGGACGGACCTAAAGGCACGAACAAAAAAAAGCTTGGGAAGGAGCACTTGCAGATGAAAGGACATCCGCGTGGTGGACATCCGAAACATGTGATGCTCTCACACCTGGAGCATTTGGTTGCGCGGGATTTGCAATTGCAGACGTCGGCTGCTCCAACAGGTGCCGCATTTGGTGCAGCCGAAGGGCCAATAAAACGGTCCCACGAGCAGCCGACTACCTCATCTGCAGCAAATCGGCATCATCTGCAAAAAGTAAATACTCCTACAAAGAAAATATCCGCTTCGCCTCCAGCAAGTAAGTGATATTATTTTTTAAATATAAAAACTCAGTTTAGCATTTATATTGTATTTGAGTTTAAGTTCCAGGGCGTTGTGAGGAAGGAGGTATATCTATTCTGCTGGCAGAATCAGATGAGGAAGGAGATCTGGCACCGCAGCAAATGTTGGGACCCATAAAAGGAGATCTTCACGGACACAAACGTCGGAACCCGAGGAAGAAAATCTGCCACCTCAACAAAGTGCCGCACCGAATCGAGTAACGAAGGGTCAATTTCAGAGCCAGCATCTGACCTTGGTTCGAACACAAGTAAAGTTTTATAATTAATAATTGAAAAAAAAATAAATTTATTTAAAATCTGCTTTCAGATTTTGAACCAACAAAAATTAACGACAATTCTGTCGTTAACAGCATTAAAGCCAACACTGCAGCATTAACAAAAATTTCAGAAGCGCAAAATAAACTTGCGGCATCGCAACAACAACTGGCCGACATTGCTGCAGAACAACTTAAATTGGCCCAAAAGTCTGATGAAGTTTGTCTGTCTTCATCAGGAAGCAGCAGAGACATTGCTGCAATTAAACAAATTTTAAATGCATTGATATTTTATTCAATTAAAATTAAATTTAAGTTAAGTTTAATTAAAATAAAATGAAATAGAAAAAATTAAATTAAAAACCTGAAAAGAAAAATGAAATTAAAAACCTGAAAAGAAAAAACGCATTGTGGAGAGCACAACATGCGTTCACGATTTTAGTCGTTTTTTGTGGTGAATAGTTAAGGCACAGCATCAAACATCGAAATCTGCTTTTCAGAACACCGAAACATCTTTCAATAACATTCCGTGCTTTACTATGTTTTTGATTAAAATTTATTTTGTGATGCTGTTCTGGGTTTCTGTAAGGGATCATTACGTACGGAAGTAACTGATAGCCGGAATCGCCTGAAATTTTACAAAAATATCCACATATGTTAACATAAATACGATATTTGTTTAAAAACTAATATCACCCAATAGCCACGTATTCCTTTTGCCATTATCATACGCTGTTTTAAAAAACTGATTTGCCGGACTGATCCTCCATACATATGCATCGTGGTTAGCCCCAGGGTGCGTAGCATCCACATAGCGAATCATCATATTTTGGTCACAGATCTGCAAAAATAAATATTTAAAATATGGCATAAAGTAAGATGAAAACATCTAAATTACCATCATCGCATTAATGCTATAGTATCCTTTACGATTATAATAAAGATGCTTCACATTGTTTCCTGGAGAATTTATTCTAATGTGGGTGCCATCTACGCGTCCAATGACACCGGGTATATTAAACTTGGAAAATAAATGTTGTTTTGCCGCAATTTCTTTGTCCGGTGACATTTCCAAAGAAATCCAATTAGAACAAAAGTGCTCTTCAAAAATATCCAAGCATTCGGTTATAATTTTAGAAACATTTCCGTGGGACATTACTGAGAAGTATGACTTTACAATCAATTTCTGGTAACTGCCGCAAGCAAGAAATCGTAGAAATGTTTCGAACGCGGATGAATTCCTTCTCCGAGTCTTTACTAGAGTCTTCAACAAAATATTCCACTAGAGAATCCATTCTCTTCTTTGTTTTCAAACTATATATTCAACAATATTAACTCACAGAATGTTTTCACTTTATTGTTTTCGCTTTGTAATACAATTGGAATTGTCCATTGTTTACAACTTCCTACAGTGTTGGAAAACTTTCTAACAAAAACAGCAATGGTCAATTTTTTTTTGCTAAAATCTGGGCGAAATGATATAAAATAACACAAATATTATTCTACATATAATTCGCTATGTACATACACTAGTCAGAAAAAGTCTGCGTACAAAGACGAAATATTAATAAATTTCGAAATATATAACACATAAAAACGTTTTAAAAGTTCAAATAAATTTTTTTTTATTTATTTGAAATATTTCTTTTAAATGATATGTAATATGTAAGAAAAGTTTAAATAAAACGTAAAATATAATTCATTAAAGAAAGGTAACCACAAAAGTATCTCATAAAAAGTCTGCGTACAAGCATCTAAAAACGAAAAATATATGAAAGTAACAAAAGCCAATCAACTCTTAGTAACTTGTGGGATATCCCTTTCGCCTTAGAACCTCTGATAGGCGTTTTGGCATTGACTGGACTAATTTTCGGGTCTCTTCGCGAGAAATCTTGCTCCATTCAAGTTGCAGGACTTCCTTCAATGTTCCCTTGGACGTAATTTTGTGCTGTCGTATCTTGTGCTCTAATAAATTCCAGATATGTTCGATGGGATTCAGGTCTGGTGATTGGGGATGGGTATGCAACTGTTTTGGTGTATTGTAAAGGATCCAAAGCCTAACAATATAGGCGGTATGCTTTGGGTCATTGTCGTGTTGAAAGTAATAAGACCCTTGTAAGCCGAGTTTCTCCGCACTCTGACCTAAATTTTCTTTTAGTACGTTCAAGTACCCCCACTTATCCATAGTACCATCTATAAAGGTTAAATTTCCCACTCCTCCCCCGGCCATACACCCCCAAACCATCACACCACCACCACCATGCTTCGTTGTAGGCACAAGATTTTCCTTATTCAAGGCAGTGTTGGGTTTTCTCCATACAAGTTGGCGTCCTTTTATCCCAAAAATGCAATATTTACTCTCATCGGAGAAAATTACCTGTTCCCAGAACTCTGGAGGTTTATTTATATTCTCCTTAGCAAACGCAATTCTTTTTTGCCTATTGACTAGTGAAATAAAAGGCTTCTTACGAGCGACTCGGCTACGATACTCATTTCTTTTTAAAATTTTAACACACGGTGTCGCTGCATACCGTCTTTTTAAACATTTCATCAATGTTCTTTGCGACTTTAGAAGCAGATATTTTGGGGTTTTTCTTCACGGACTGCACAATAAAGCGCTGCTCCCTTTTCGTCAGCTTACTTGGGCGCCCAGATCGCAGCTTTGAAGTGTATTCACCACTATTCTGGTAATTTTTAATAACCCTCTGAATAGATGAATGAGTTCTACCCACATTAGCGCCAATATTCCGAAGGGTTTTGCCCTCCATCCATTGTTTTACAATGATCCTCCTTTCGTTTTCACTAATTTCTTTATTTTTAGTGCTCATTTTAAATTAACCCAAAACTTTTTTAAAATCAACTACCCAAATGCTTCAGTAAGAAGGCCACAACAAAAATTTTACGCTTAATCTGACTGCCGCTTTGCAAAAGCTATCTAAACTACCGTTAGATTGAGTTGTACGCAGAATTTTTCTGCACCGAAAAAGGGGCTTCCCGCAGTTTGTTATCGATATATCAAGAAATATCGATTATCTTAGAGTGTAATGTTTCCGATTATATTTGGAATTAATTCAGCAAGGAATGTACATTTTCTTAATCTTATACATTTCATATTTTCAAAGGGTTTAATCCTATAAACATTGTAGCCTACTATGTACGCAGACTTTTTCTGACTAGTGTATATTCTATATTTTAGCAACGTTTATGACCTTGTTTTTCGTGAAAGAAGCAATTTTTTTAGTTTTTTATTTATTCAACATAACTACAATAATAAAAGTTTTGTCTCCTAGCACTGAAAATGTCATCTTGAGCTCAAAACTGCAGTAAAAGCAAAAGATGACTACAGTAATAAAAAAGACGATTCGATTTTCGTGACTCTTGGAGTGCCTCGTTTCCTTTTTCGTGACTTTTGAGCCGAGATAGTTAAACGATTTACCTCGAATCTCAGAATGCCTCTGTGAATTTCTTTGTTAAATTTTCACGTAAAGCAGATGCGTGCTGTATGTGCAGTTCACGGTAGAGATGAGCGATCCAGTGATTTTTCAGGAACGGTGACAGCAGTGACAGTGACAAACGGGTCACTGTGATTTTAACCAGTGATTTTTAGTCACAGTGACTTTGATATAAGTAAACGACGATACCAGAAGTTTTAGCGAGTTTTAGGGGTAGATTTTTAATCTATGAACGATTCAAATTTTAAGAGTGCTGAATATGTTCCCATTAATGGTGTATTAATTAATAAAAATAATTAATAATAATAATTAATTTGTTATTGCGTAAAATTTGATTTGTTTTGCGTAAAATTTGATTTGTAAAACAAGATTTGTTTTGCGTAAAATACAAATCATATACATATCAGTCCAGTCAGCAAAGTGCAGCGACAGCTAATATTTTTACTTTAATTTCTAGTAACCGAAAACCAAGAGTGCAACGTACTGTGAGCGTTGGCATTGAAAGAGTTGCGAGCCGTTGATTAACGTGGAGTCGAATTGCTGACTAGACTGACATTGAACATATTTGAATATAAAATTAATATATAAGTCGAAGCTAATTTCAATAAAGGTGTCATTATCATACCATTGATTGAGGCGTTTATTTTGACGGAACGAGTCACGATTCAAGTGTCGCGTACTTTTTCACATTCATTTTCAAGGATTTGTTTTAAAGGAACAACACACGGTTCAAGTGCCGTGTGCCTATTTTCAAACTATCATCTAGTCGGTTCAAGTACCGGTTCTAGTGATTCTCAATTACAACATTTTGAAGACAAAAACCTAGAGTCGGCTAAAGTGCCCACTCTAGTGATTTTTAATCGCAACATTGGCGATAGGCACAAGTGCCGTGTGCCTATTTTCAAACTATCATCTAGTCGGTTCAAGTACCGGTTCTAGTGATTCTCAATTACAACATTTTGAAGACAAAAACCTAGAGTCGGCTAAAGTGCCCACTCTAGTGATTTTTAATCGCAACATTTTTGGTGACCCCGACGTGATACTAGGACACGTCTTGAAAGAATAAAGATTCATTATGGAATTATTCAATCATCTGGCAGCGGCTCAAGTGGTCACTGGAGGCCAAATTCAGCAATTGATCCGAAATTTTAAAAAGGATTCTACTGAACGTAAAAATATCACGTATTACACCAATCGTTTACAGCGCTTACAGACCACATGGGATGAATTTGAAGCAACCGACAATCAGATTCGGATGGTTGAGGATCCTCCAATGGAACACGAATATTTCACATCTGATTACTATAAGCAAATATTGACATTGGTAGAAACATATACACAAACGTTTCAAGAAGAAATTGAAAGGTTGCAGACTATTGCTAAGGATATTCAAGGAGAATTTTCAAGTAAGGCATTCGAAGGCAACAATCAAGCTGAATCCAGCATTAACTCCGATAAAAACACTGCCAAGGTTACCCATGGAAATTTATCGAAGGAAACGAATGATGACAACAAGCAAGTTGGATCCACAGGCACAAACAACAACCAGTCAACGATCATTTTGAGAAAATTATCGGTTAGTATGGCAGCTTTGGAACGACTAATTTCAGCACTTCCAATCAGTCTACAAAATTAACCACGACAATTCTATGAAATTAAAATAAAAACAATTAATCAGACTTGGCATCAAATCGAAGCTTTAAATGATGAACTATGGGGACAATTGGAAAAACCTGAAAAGTCAGGCTACAATCAACAAAATTATATAGATATGGAAGAAAGAGTACAACAATTACTCATTGATCTTTCCATTTTCGCTGAACCAGATGCACACAATCAGCAGTCAACCTCTTCTATTGCAGCTGACTCAACCGTGCATAATACAGTACATCTGCCCAAAATAGAAATCCCTAAGTTTAAGGGAGATTATATTCATTGGCGCCAGTTTTACGATTTATTTTCACAAGTTGTAGATCGTCAACCAATACCAATTATCCAAAAGATGTTTTACTTGAAATCAAATCTGTCTGGAGAAGCAGAACGGCTCATAAGGCATCTCACTCCAACAGCGGAAAACTATGCCACCGCTTGGACATTACTACAAGAAAGATACAACAATAAGAGAATTTTGGCATCTACATTAATACAGAAAATCGTAGATCAACCTTCAATAATTTCATCTGTAAACGATGTCAAGAGTCTAAGGGACACAACGCAGGAATGTCTCTTAGCCCTGAACAATCTTCAGGTGGACACGTCAACATGGGATCCATTGCTATTACACATATTGACAAAAAAGCTCGACAAACAAACACTTGTTCGCTATGAACAAAGTATATCGAAACCGAAGGAGATACCAAAGATTAATCATTTTCTCGAATTCTTGGAGACTTATTTCCTATCGTTGGAAGCAATCGGACATAAGGATAAATCTCAAATTTACCACAAGAGTGCACAAGTCCATACTTCAACTGCCTCTACACATCAAGGGTTTGGCACCTGTAAATCATGTAAGGGTAAGCAGCATCCATTATTTGCTTGCCAAAAATTCTTGCAGTTACGAGCATCAGATCGGCTGAATTTCGTTCGAAAGGAGAAGCTGTGCATCAATTGTTTTAAACCAGGTCATATGGCGAGCCAGTGCATGTCACGAAGTTGCATCAAGTGCAACAAAAAACACAATACCTTGTTGCACTTGGAACTACCACAGAAGATTACGCCACCAAAGGAAGAGACTCAAGCGAATAATTTCCAATCTTCTGTAGCAGCTGCCAACATCCAAGATAACGACCAAAAGATTGTTATTTTAGCCACAGCCATGGTTATGATTTCATCAAACAATGGTAAATCCCATAAGTTCAAGGCAATTCTCGATTCTGGCTCGCAGGTAAATTTGGTAACGGAAAGATTAGTAAAGAAGTTGGATTTATCATCGAAACCCTCAACTCTCCGCATTGAAGGTATTGGCAGAAAAAGTCAAACCTCAGCTCAACGTGTGAATATTAATCTTCAATCGCTAAGTGGTGGATTCTCAACAAGAGTCGAAGCACAGGTCATTCGCCAAATCGTTTCACCTCAACCCACACAGTCAATATCTTCGTTCGATTGGTTATTGCCAAAAAACATTGAGCTGGCGGACCCTAATTTTCACCAACCCAGTAAAATAGATATACTGCTTGGGGCAGAATTCTATTTTGACTTAATTCAACCAGAGCAATTAAAAATTGGTGATAACCTGCCAATTTTACAGAAAACTGTTTTAGGCTGGATTATTTCAGGATGCATTGTAGATCCCATGTCGAACCCGACAATTACATGTGCAATATACACCAAGGATGAGGAGTCCACCAACGAACTTGTGGAGCGCTTTTGGACACTAGAAGACTTTGATGACCACAATAGGATCATGACAACGTCGGAAAAACTATGCGAAAACCACTTTGAACAAACCTTTTCAAGAACAGCGGAAGGTCGATTCGTTGTACGGCTACCATTACGAGAGGAAGGCACTGCATTAGGAGAATCAAAAACAATGGCATTAAACCGATTTTATAGCCTTGAAAGGCGCTTGAATAAGGATAACAACTTAAAGATGGCGTACCAAGGTTTCTTGAGGACAGCTGAAGACATCCCATCCCCACACTACTTTATTCCTCATCATTCAATTGTCAAGCCTGATAGCACCACTACAAAATTGCGAGTGGTCTTTGATGCTTCAGCCAAAACTTCCACAGGATTATCATTAAACGACATTCTTCACTCGGGACCAACAATCCAAGACGAATTATTATCAATTTTGTTGAGATTCCGCTTGCATAAATACGCATTCTCAACGGACGTGGAAAAAATGTATCGTCAGATAACAATGCATAGGGACGATCGAAGATATCAACTTATTATCTGGAGAGAAGATATAACCCAAGAAATAAAATACTATCGCCTAAACACAGTAACATATGGAACTTCGTCTGCACCTTATCAAGCGACAAAATGTTTACAAACGTTAGCAATCCAAAATAAACCTACGTTTCCTGCAGGAGCCCAAGTACTTCTTGACGACTTCTACGTGGACGACTACTTAGACCAGCAGTGCCAGCAGTCTCGCAGAAGCCACAAACATACAAAGTCAGTTAATAAGTATACTATCTAGTGCTGGTCTCAAACTGCGTAAATGGTGCTCTAATCATCATAAATTACTACAAAATATTCCACAGCAAGATCAGGAAGTTGATCTAGACCTCAACAATTCAGGCATCCCTCGCATAAAGACATTAGGAGTAATCTGGCTTCCAAAGATTGACCAGCTGAGTATACGCGTACAAATGCCAAATACAAACGCAATCACAAAACGCTCAGTTACGTCAGACTTAGCGCGTATTTTTGATCCTTTAGGAATCCTCGCACCCGTGGTAGTGTCTGCAAAAATATTTATCCAGAAGCTCTAGCTACTGAAACTGTCCTGGGATGATACTCTTCCTCAATCGTTACAAGATGAATGGCGAAAATTTCGAAATACATCTAATAACCTAAATAATCTTAAGATTGATAGATACGTCCTTTCTAAGGAAACGCCTACGTCAGTGGAGATACATACCTTTGTAGACGCTTCAGAGAAGGCATTTGGAGCAGCAGTCTACCTACGATCAAAATATAAAAACAAACACATAATTGTAAAACTTTTATGCGCAAAAACTAGAGTTGCACCTACAAAAACACAAACTATTCCACGATTAGAGAATGTGCGGCTCTTTTAGGAGCCGAACTCACATACAGAATAAAGGGGGATTTAAAACTGCATGACACCAAGATTGTCCTTTGGACAGATTCAGAAATCACATTATGTTGGATCAATGCTACGGCATCTTTGTTTCACACATTTGTCGCCAACAGAGTGGCAAAAATTCAACAACTTACTTCACCCGACCAATGGCGTCATGTAAAATCAATAGAAAACCCTGCTGACATCATCTCGAGAGGCCTTACACCCGATGCCTTACCTTCTTGCAACATCGCCAAGCTGCAAAATTAGGTTCTCCGAAAATAGTTTGGAATGGATTCCGACAAGCAAAAAAAACCAATGGATATTCGCAGTTCCCAAAAAAATGGAGATGTCAGCCGTATGCGATGAAGAGTCCTTCACAATTACCTTATCCAAGAGCGGAATGTTGGAGTTAAATGAGAATTGCACGATTCGAAATGCGCTAATGAGCATTGAGGGACATTCTTCAATATCATCAACCATGCATATGTCCTACACGCGTTTTGGAATATTTCAACAGTTATTACCGTCATATGCATCAACATCAATTCAAGGCAAGGATGACGAAGAAGGCAATATCTCAACAGAAAGAAATAGTCTCGAAAAGCTCAACAATCGAATGAGAGACATAACACTTCCTGAAACCCTTCAAGACAACACCATTCATCATCACGTCGTTAGCTACAGTGCCCTGTGTTTAGGATTATTAGCAGCCACTTGGATAATACATCAACTATATCACCTACATGTGCGCAAGATCAAGATACATTCCCCCCCAATCACGGAACTACGTTGTAGAAGCCGATCAATTTCATCAACCATGAGACAACAGCGTCATGGCCCACCGAAGCCACTTCGCATGAAATCAGAGAATCAAAATCCAGTATACTCCATACAAATTTAAGGTTGAACAATATTCAACGGGCGGGAGGATGTTGAGAATCATGTTTTTTACGTTATGTTTTGCGTAAAATACAAATCATATACATATCAGTCTAGTCAGCAAAGTGCAGCGACAGCTAATATTTTTACTTTAATTTCTAGTAACCGAAAACCAAGAGTGCAACGTACTGTGAGCGTTGGCATTGAAAGAGTTGCGAGCCGTTGATTAACGTGGAGTCGAATTGCTGACTAGACTGACATTGAACATATTTGAATATAAAATTAATATATAAGTCGAAGCTAATTTCAATAAAGGTGTTATTATCATACCATTGATTGAGGCGTTTATTTTGACGGAACGAGTCACGATTCAAGTGTCGCGTACTTTTTCACATTCATTTTCAAGGATTTGTTTTAAAGGAACAACACACGGTTCAAGTGCCGTGTGCCTATTTTCAAACTATCATCTAGTCGGTTCAAGTACCGGTTCTAGTGATTCTCAATTACAACATTTTGAAGACAAAAACCTAGAGTCGGCTAAAGTGCCCACTCTAGTGATTTTTAATCGCAACATTGGCGATAGGCACAAGTGCCGTGTGCCTATTTTCAAACTATCATCTAGTCGGTTCAAGTACCGGTTCTAGTGATTCTCAATTACAACATTTTGAAGACAAAAACCTAGAGTCGGCTAAAGTGCCCACTCTAGTGATTTTTAATCGCAACATATACAATCAAATGAAAATGTCTCATATGTGTCTAATAACATATCATAGCAGGTTTTTAAACTGCATAGATAATTAATTAAAAATTATTGCAAACCTAGATTGTTGTACAATATGTACGTGAAAAAAATACGCAAACACTGGTAAAAATATTTTTCTGTCTCTACAGTGACCAATGGCTGCGTTCAGGACAACAAGCTGTGTTGGCTTTTTCTTGTCAGAATAAATCGTGTGCTCTAAATACGTTTGCTGAGTCTTTGCTGAAAAACAACAACATTTAAACAACAACAACACTTCATTGCCAAATTCCACGTGGCCGCCACACGAGAAGTAAACAAAACACTGAAAATGAGTGACAGAGAAGAAAGTTCTGAGAAGAAAATTTTTGGCTAGAAAAAATGGCGACGGCTTTGTCAGCCCTTCTGACCTTTCTAACCCCCTCAGACAAAAAAACAGCAAAAAGCCAACACAGCTTGTTGTCCTGAATGCAACCAATGACTTCAAAGTAACAGTGACAAAGTCACCGGTACTGAAATATCGCTCATCCAGCATACAAATTTTTGGCTAGAAAAAATGGCGACGGCTTTGTCAGCCCTTCTGACCTTTCTAACCCCCTCAGACAAAAAAACAGCAAAAAGCCAACACAGCTTGTTGTCCTGAATGCAACCAATGACTTCAAAGTAACAGTGACAAAGTCACCGGTACTGAAATATCGCTCATCTCTAGTTCACGGCATGTCGTCACGTTTATATGACATTTTCTTTGTTCATCATTTTATGAGAACAAAAATTGATTAGATTGCGAAAATTGTTTGGCTATTTCGAAAAGAAATTAGGGTTTTTAATGAAGTTAAATCATGCACTGGACTGCGCAAGTAGCACTTTCTGGGACTGTATACGAATGGCCTGTAATTTTTTGTGAATAGCGATGATCAAGGTTTGACTGAGGAGCAGGATAATTGGCCTGCCACGGCAGGCATGGAAATTTCATTGCAGGCAACTTTGTTGCGACCTCTGGTATTTTCTCCGGCCAATCGGAGTTGATGGGTCATGTTTTGAGTGGTAGCGCATCGGATGCCAGCATATCAAGGCACCTTTTCGCAAAATCATGAACACTATGTGATACTATCGTCGGGAGCCACGGTCTTAATGCGTATACTCGGGGCTTAGTCAATCGGTTTGAATGGAACTGGAATGGAAATTAACTTAGCATTTGGTATCGCAACGCAAATGCAGAAATTCCGAAAAAGTACTTCAACTAATGATTAAATTATTATTTAAGTGTTTTATGTGATGTTTTTGTATTTTTTTTTTAGTACGGGCGTTGCTGTATGTAGAGACTATAAGTATTTAAAATAAAAACTATGTGTTTCAATATACAATAAAAATTAATTTACATCAAAAGCTCGTTTCTGTAACTCTTTTCGATCGCTCTTTTCTATTAGTTTTTTCGATTATACGTCATGCTGACGTCATTTTCTATCCTACTGTTTCTGTAAAAAAGCAATCGAAATAGGAAAATATTCTAACCGTCTAATTTTGCGATTGACATTTGTTTCAATCCCAATGTTATAGGAATGTATCGAAAATAGTGTTTCTGTAACAAAAAGGAATAGAAAAGATTCGATTGTGTTTTTCTATTGCTTATGAGCTGTCGAAAAACCTTTGTCATTTTTGAAATTCAATTTAAATTTGAATTTTCATAAGTTAATTTTTACGTGGGTGCAATCAATGGCGCCAATTACACCAGAAAAAAATCTATAAAGAAGAAATGTATGAAAAAGTATACCATTCTTTGTGCCAATTCTTTGGATTAAGAAATTAATTTTTTTATTCGTGGCAATTTTAATTTTTTTTAATCCATATTTATTTATGAAGGATTGAAACGGAACCTTCTTTGTATAGTACGCCGAGCCTTAGGTGTTTTCGGAAGGCTTATGTACTTTGGAATTAAATAATTTTGAATAATTAATGTTCTTTTGTTAATTATGCGGCTGACCATCGTTTTAGATATTGGGCATAGAAAGTCTTGACCTGTAAAAAAAAAACTTCCCGTGACATAAAAATGGAGGACTGTGCAAAGCCGCAATGAATGCAGAATAAAGGTCGTTCTCCTGCCAATATCCAAAAATGGCGAAAATTTCGTTGAGCAGCTGGATGGCTGCTTCCTTTGAAAAACGTAAGAGGTCCATGAAGCGAGCCTCCGGAATCTGGAAGGGATCCGTAGAATCTCTTAAATAACGTCTTTTAATCCGGAGCATATTCCTTCGGTCATGCTCAACAGCATACATAATTAAATGCATTTCGCTCATCTATATATATTTTTGAAGAATATTATTTTAACATGGTTTTTAAGTTGGATATATGTATACTGCGGAAATCGTACACAGGCTACGATCAGACAGGTATCGATTTGGAATCCAACTGCATTTAAACAAAGCACTAGTAACAATTTTGATGGAAATTTAATTATATTATAATTTGTGCATAGGAATTGAGCATTAAAATCATTTTCGGTCATGAAATGACCCCAACAACGTATTAGGGTTAAAGATTTTCAAAATTACTTATATTTGTATTTTTAAAAATACTGACAATTGGTTCATTTCCGACCTGTTTCTTTTCTATTAATGTTTCTTTATCAAAGCATAACAGCCTCTTTTCGATTTCCTATTACAGAAACACTAAACTTTTCACAATCGAAAACATCTAGTCGAATCGAAACGACGTCATAAAAATAGAAAAGATTTTCGATTGATATACAGAAACTCGCTACAGACATTCATTGAACTTAGAATCTAGGATAGAGATTGAAAAATATAAAATACGAAACAAGACGTTCTCAAAATCAATAAAGAAAATTAAATTGTAATAAGAATTTTCATTGAGAAAAATTGAGAACACGTCTGAAGAACACCACAAATGGCGATCCTGCCAGGAGCATCAACAACCAACGACGCAGTTGCATAATTATCCGGTGACGATTCGACCGCACAGCCAACATCTACTGGAACAGAGCCAAGAGATTCAACATTTCGCTTACCTTCAAGATCTCAATCGAAATCATCCCAAGGCCACTGCAGCAGCAGCCCCGCCACGATCCGACAAACTTCAGCCCTTAAAAGCTGTACCGGCCACACGATCCGCACCGCCAGCACAGCAACAACGCTGTTAATACCAGAGGAACAGTTTCTCAAACTTATTGAAGAAGTTTGAACTTATCAAACTTGAAGTTTGAAGAACTTATCGTGTTGAACACGCGCAGTGACTTCGCTTCTCGTCGATCGTACATTTCTGCATCATTGCCTCAACATATTGCCTCCTCGTTCATTTAATTCACCAACCAACCTGAAAATTTGAACAACCAATACTTACCCGTGAGAGAATCATTAAGAGAATCCAGCCAATACTTACCATTGAACGGATCCAGATAAGTGGAAACCTTCTGCGACTAAAATACTCACCAATATATGATATTACTATTATTACTAGTTTATTATTAATACTGTATCACTTTCTTTAACCCGATTCTTCAATTACTTCATTTTACAATTCCAATCAATATTGAATTATCTCCGCGACAACATATTGAATTATCTATCGACAACACTTCATTCCCCAAATTTTCAAATTGTAAACTTTCTTCCCAGTAGACCGAGTACAATTGAACATCAATGGTTTTGACTAGATCATACACACAACAACAACAACAAGCAAACACTTTAACACAACACTCAAACAGAACTTCTACACCAACTCACAATATAACAATGGAGGAAAACAGAGCTAACGACACAAACATACAAATGATGAATCAAACCGTAAATCCCTTCACGACCCCATTCATTCCAAAAATAGTGAAATTACCTTCATTTTGGGTTGAATGTCCAAATGCTTGGTTCTTACAGGCTGAAATGCAATTCGAACTGCAAGGTATCAATAATGATACAACAAAATTCCAAACGGTTCTAATTGCACTTCCTCAGCAAGTAATAACCAAAATATTGGACATCATTCAACCACCTCCAAATATTAATAAATATCAGTGCATCAAGAATGCACTATGTGAGAGATTTTCTCTCAGCGAAGAAAAAAGATTGGAAGAATTATTCTCCAATTCAACAATAGGTGATCGCAAACCTTCGGAATTTTTAGAGACATGAAATCATTGACAGGTCCGGATTCAAATATTAGTCACGAGTTATTGTAAAAGTTGTGGCAACGAAAATTGCCGCAACAATTACAAGTACGTCTGACCACTTGTAGTGACAAAACAGTGGAAGAAAAACTTCTTCTCGCTGACAAAATTCATGAAGTGACAAATAAAAATCAAAATTGTACAACAATTTCCAGCATAGACCTACATCCAATGGAACAATGCATCCCAAATTTAACACAGTAACCATCAACCCTTCGTCAAAGCTTGAACAAATTAACAATGGACGTCAATGAATTGAAAATCAGATCAAGATCCCAGGATAGAAGCAGATCCAGATCAAGAAGAATTTCAACAAACCGAAGATACCCAAACACTCGAGACGATGTGAATATATGTTGGTATCATAAAAATTTAATATTAAAGCTCGTAAATGTATACAACCATGTAACTTTGTGAATAAAAACCATAACAATGATAACAATAATAATTTCCAAAATTTAAATTAAAAGATTCCATCATGACGGTGACGGATGATGGAACCCAAATCAAACCAGCTCGTCGCCTTTTTATGTTCGACAAAATAAATAAATTAGAATTTTTAATAGATACTGGTGCAGCAGTCTCAATCGTACCAGTTTCAAAATTCAAAACTTACAAACGAAATCCAGATACTATTTTAACGGCAGCTAACGGATCCAGTATCCAAACATTCGGATCAAAACTCCTCAAAATCGACCTAAATCTACGTCGCGATTTCGAATTTCCATTCCTTTTAGCTAATATTTCAACACCGATAATTGGTGCCAACTTTCTAGAAAAATTCGGACTTTTAGTGGACATCAAAAACAAACAAATCACCGATGGTTCCACTAAATTAAAAACACACGGAACTTCTGGTTTTTGCGACATTTTCTCGCTTAAAATTTCAATTCCAGAAAACAAATTCACCAAACTCTTGAATGAATTTCCTCTTTTAACCTCCGAACCAGATTACACAAAACCTGTAAAACACAACACAGTTCATAGAATAGAAATCAAAGGCGCAGCTCCATTTACTAGACCACGGAGACTTGACCCAATTAAATTAAAAATTGCAAAAACAGAATTCGAATATATCGTTAAAGTTTGGATATGCAGACCTTCGAGCTCTTCTTTCGCATCCGCCTTACATTTGGTCCCCAAAAAGGAACCAAATGATTGGCGCCCATGCTGCGATTATAGAAGACCCAACTGCATTACCATACCCGATCGCTATCCACTTCCACACATCCACGATTTGAGCATTGAACTCAAAAACAAAACCAAATTTCCAAAATCGACCTCGTCCGTGCATACCACCAGATACCGATGGCTGAAGAAGATATTCATAAAACAGCCATCACTACTCCATTCGGTATGTACGAATTCTTGCGCATGCCATTCGGCCTAAGAAATAGCGCACAAACCTTTTAACGTTTTATCAACGAAGTACTCTCTGATTTCGATTTTGTCTTTGCGTATGTAGATGACATATTGATAGCTAGCGATAATGAAACCCAACATCTTGAACATTTAAGAAAACTTTTCAATCGCCTACAAGAATACGGTATTAACATCAAACCATTAAAATGTATTTTCGGCGTCCCATCTCTAAACTTTTTTAGCTATGAAATTTCTAATAAAGGAATGCAACCAGCTAAAGAACGAGTGGACACAATCACAAATTTCGAAAAACCAACTTCCATCAAGAAATTACAAAAATTTTTTGGCATGGTAAATTACTATCATCGCTACATCGCGATGTTAGCAACAGGTCTAAGCACCCTACATAACATGCTGACATTAGCAAACAAGAGCAAATCCAAAATTTTAAATTGGACAGACGAATCCACAAAAACATTTGAAAAAGTACGAACATTATTCGCTAAAAATACTTTACTGACACACTTCGACAAAAACTCACGACTCTCATTAGCAGTCGATGCATCAGAAGTTGCAATCGGAGCAGTTCTACAACAGTCTACAGAAAATAATTGGGAACCCCTGGCGTATTTTTCAAAAAAGCTCAGCCCAGCCGGGACCAAATACTCAACATTTGACAGAGAACTCTTAGGAATTTACAGAGCAGTCAAACATTTTAAACACTTTCTAGAAGGTAGAAATTTCACCATATACACTGATCACAAACCACTAACTTTCGTTCTAAATTCCAAAACAGAAAGAACCCCACCACAGACACGACATTTAGAATATATCGCGCAATTCACAAACAACATACAACATATTTCGGGAAAACAAAACATAGTCGCCGACACGCTATCTCGAATACCTGAAATCAGCGCAATTTCCACAGAAGACATAAATTTTACAACTCTACGTAAAGAACAATTATCCGACGAAACACTGAAAACGCTTATCAATTCTCCAAATTCCAATCTAAAACAAATCGTCATTCCAATTCTTAATATAAAAATTTGGTGCGTCATTTCGAATTCCCTTCCACGACCATATGTCCCAAACTCAATGCGAAAAATAATTTTTGATAAAATTCATTCATTATCTCACCCAGGAACTTGTGCAACAAGACGTCTTATTTCAAAAAAGTATTTTTGGCCCAACATGCGCAAAGAGATAAACGATTTGTCCTTGATGTGCCAAAATTGCCAAAAATCAAAAATTAATAAATATACAAAAACTCCAGTTCAGAAAATCGATATCCCTAGAGGCCGATTCGAACACATTCATATGGACCTCGTTAGACCACTACCAATATCCAATGACAACCGATACATACTCACAATTATAGATAGACAGTTATAGATACACCCGTTGGCCGGAAGCTTATCCACTTAAAAATATTACAACTTCAACCGTGGCATTAACTTTTGCACAAAATTATATTCCACGTTTTGGTGTACCACTCCAAATTACAATGGATCAAGGGACACAATTCACCTCAAAATTGAGCGACTTAACTAAATTTTTAGGCGCACACAAAATCCACACGTCACCCTACCACCCACAGGCGAACGGCATGATTGAACGCTTTCATCGACAACTAAAGACGTCAATAATGGCTACAAACGACGCAAAACATTGGTCAGAACTCCTACCTTGGATACTACTTGGTTTAAGATCCACTTTTAAAGAAGACCTAAAATGCTCGTCCGCCGAATTAGTATACGGACAGACATTGCGATTACCTGGCGAATTAATAGTACCTCAAAACAATTCCGTCAATACAGATCAGATTCTTAACTAAATGAGAGAACACTTCTCACATGTGCGTTCTAACATAATGCATCACAACGTAGATAAAACCTACATACCCAAATCACTTAACACTTGTGAATACGTATATCTTAAAATACTACGTTCAGCAAGTCTACAAACACCATATGAAGGCCCTTTCAAAGTGATCACAAAATTTAACAAAACCTTCCAGATACAATACGGTAACACCATCAAAACAGTTTCAATTGACCTTCTAAAACCAGCATACTCCACAGACAACATTACAAATAAATGTAACACAATCAAAAATACACAAAGAAAGTCACTTTTAACATCACATAAAGTTATACCCACATCCTAGTTATTAACTAATCGTTAATCAGTACACACGTTTCACTGGGAGGAGAGTAAATGTAGAGACTATAAGTATTTAAAATAAAAACTATGTGTCTCAATATACAATAAAAATTAATTTCCATCAGATATTCATTGAACCTAGAATCTAAGATAGAGATTGAAAAATATAAAAAACGAAACAAGACGTTCTCAAAATCAATAAAGAAAACTAAATTGTAATAAGAATTTTCATTGAGAAAAATTGAGAACACGTCTGAAGAACACTACACTGTACTTGGCCACACCGTTGCTGGATTTACTCACGCACGAGTCGAAAGTAAATTTAAGTAATAAAGTAATAAAATCGAGCCTTCAGGCGGATACTGATTTTTATTCCGATAGAAGCTCTGCATGCAATTGCAACATTCAGATACACTCTCGTGAGTTTATACATTCATCATTCCCTTTGCCTTTACATTTTAGGTATTCTAGTACCAGATCCGTTACTCTCAAAGCTGCAAAATCGTACAGTAAAATGGTACATTCCAAATACTCGCACAAATCCGCCGGATTAACTTTACCATTAAATCAAAAGAACAATGAAATGTACATGATATTTTCATAATTCAGACTGTAACAGAAAATAATAATAATACTCCACTATTTTATAAGCATTTAAATGTTACTACATAATATTTAAATAAAATACATTATATTTAAAACAAAATAAATACATCGAACTTAAATTCTTAAGGGATTAAATTCTTATTATTTAAAAGCAATTCTTTTTATACCCTACACCCGAAAGGATGAGGGTATATTCACTTTGTGCTTCTGTTTGTAACACATTAAAAGAGGCGTGGCAGGTATAGAAAAGTATATATATTCTGGCTCAGAATCACCTCCTGAATCGATTTAGCCCTGTCCGTCCGTCTGTCTGTCTGTCTGTCTGTCCGTCCGTCCGTCTGTAGAAATCACGATTAAGGGAAAACGAATAGAGCTATGAATTTTGGGACGAATATTTTTTGTCATAATAGGCTGTTTGGTATTAAACACAATACCAACATGGCTGTTTGGAACACATGCAATCTTGCATCTTGGAGATTTATAACTTCACAACCATGTTCGTTATCGAACTTTGAGAAATTTCGCTAGGATATTTAAGCTATTGCAGCAAAAATAAAAGAAAAAAAGTTACTCATAACTACTGAAAATAAAGAATACTTCTGAACAAACTAATGGCGGAATTCTGTACATTTAGTTAACATGTTTTGTATCGTTAAATATAATATTTATAAATAAAATAGAAGATTTCATCTAAAATTTATTCATTTCTTAAATTGTGGTGAAAAAATGAATGATATTATGAAGCAGCGTTACATTTTACGTTAACAAAAGGAAATTCGGAAAGTACGAAGGAGGTAAAAGTACTTTTTGTAGCACTCGGTGTAAAGAACACTATAATTTTCTATTCTAGGAAGTAATTTGTACTCCGTGAAGCAAGAATGAACGTTTTGTTAACAGTTCAAGCACATTTATGCACTTACATATATATTTGGTAATTAAGTAAAACATCAAATTTGTTTCATATTGTACCATACCGGCAACACTGCTTTGGTACCAGAATTCATAAGAGGCGCAAAAATAGATGCGTTCTATAAAAATGGGCAACACTAGTATCGGCAAATTCAATGGCGAGGTGAACGAAAATATGAGGGTATAACAACGCCATTTTATGTCTGCTCTTTTATTTCAATTGGATAATCAATTTGATTTTACAATATTTTTTTTTGCTTGAATTCTTCATAAAATAGGTCATACAGTTTCTTGTATAAAATAGTGGCGGATTTGAGCGTATAAAACAATTTACATTCGATTTTTTGTTGTTAATCTGCACTTGCAATGATTTCTAACCTTCAAATACTTTTTCCAAATAGGTTCTAATTAAGTAATAAACTATTTAAAAGTAAAATGGATATTAAATAGACTAAATAATTGGCATAAATAAATAAATAAAAATTAATGGCTTGGAATTCATTATTTATATGAATAATTAACTAAGTTGCTATCTCAAAACAAACGATTTGACTTCAAAATCTGAATTGTCATTGGGGTCTCAAAGTTGAGCCCTCTCCGTCCCGATTACTCTTCATCAGGGGTCTGTAATGTTGAGTTTCTGAGCTGAATTTTTGGCTTTTTCACGAACACTACTTTACGATTTAGCGTCAAATCGCAGTTCAGAGTTGCAACTTTTTCGAGCCTTGACGCAGTTTCCTATCTTGTTATCTCTGATTTCGAACTTTTATTTGAAAAATTTTTTGAATAAGAGTTATTTTCAGGCTCTGTCCAAAAGTAAAAGTTAGAAAACATTTGATTTACCTATGTGACATAAGCACCGGGAACGTGACCGAGTCTTATGGCTCGTTTGCACAGTGCAAGCTGCTGCCTGGCCAGTAGACAGCTACTAGACTTGTCAAATTCCTAGGCAGCAGCTCGGCTCGCCTTTGCTGTCTGCACGACACCTAGCTACTGCCTAGTCGTAGTCGAGTCGCGATGTCGAGTGAACTTGTTTTAATAAAAAAAACGGTGATACGCTCAATGACAACAATATTATGTCAGGAATCGGAAAATATCTATAACCATAGCCAATATAAAAAAAAAAAGATGCTTTTCTCATATCTCTATTTCGATAGTTTTTATCGAAACAACTCCACAGGTTTTCTTGGTCTCTGTAGAGTTTCATGAATAAAATATTATCGTCAGAAGACCATCTATCCGCAGCCATTTCGAACAGAGATAACGAGATAGGAAACTGCGTCAAGACCCATCGTATATGTAAAAAAAAAACGAAATTCGGTAATTAGGTGAAACACGTATTGTGTATGTGTCGTTTATATGTAGTTCACCACAAGACGTCACGTTTATATGACATTTCCTTTGTTTATTATTTTAACAGATAAAAAATGTTTAGCTTGTGAAAATTGTTTAGCTATTTCGCAAAGAAATTAAGGGTTTTTAGTGAATTTTAATGAAGTTAAATCATGCACTGGACTTCGCAAGTAGCACTTGCCGGGGCTGTATATGAACGGCTTGCCATTTTGGAGCAAGATGATTGGCCTGCAACCGCATGCATGGAAATTTCAGTGCAGGGAACTTTGTTGCGACCTCTGGTATTTTTCTCCGGCCAATCGGAGTTGATGGGTCATGTTTTGAGTGGTACCGCATCGGATGCGATGCCAGCATATCAAGGCACCACCTTGTCGCAAAATCATCGGGAGCCACGGTCTTTATGCATATACTCGGGGCTCAGTCAATCGATTTGAATGGTAGTGGAATGGAAATCAACTTAGCATTTGGAATCGCAACGCAAATGGAGAAATTCAAAAAAAGTACTTTAAGTAATAATTAAATTATTATTTAAGTGCTTCATGTGATGTTTTTGTATTTTTTTCTAGTACGGGCGTTGCTGTATTTAACCACACGGTTGCTGGATTTACTAACGCACGGGTCTAAAGTAAATTTAGACTCATTTAAGAACCAAAGATAAGCCTTCAGGCGGATATTGATTTCTATTCCGATAGAAGTCTGCATGCAATTGCAACATTCTGAAGTTACACTCTCGTAAGTTTATACATTCATCATTCCCTTTGCCTTTTTGGGTTTCTTTGATTTATTTACATATTTTCTTTTATTCTCTACATCTTAGGAATTCTAGTACCAGATCCGTTACTCTCAAAGCTTCCAAATCGTACAGTAAAATGGTACATTCCAAATATTCGCACAAATCCCCCGGATTTACTATAGCTTTAAATCAAAAGAACAATGAAATGTGCAACATGATATTTTTATAATTAAGACTGTATATTTAAATGTTATTACATAATATTGTAGGAAAAATTATTCATCTAATAACTTAAATGTTATGTATCGTATAAAAACTTAATGTGGTTGTATGCATAAGTAAATAAATACATCGAAGAATTTAAATTCTTCTTATTTTAACTCAATTTTTTCCCTACACCCGAAAGGATGAGGTATATATTCACTTTGTGCTTCCGTTTATAACGCATTAAAGGAGGCGTCTGCCTGTAAGTCTGTCAGTCCGTTCGTCTGTAGAAATCACGATTAAGGGAGAACGAATAGAGCTATGAAATTTGGGACGAATATTTTTTGTCATAATAGGCTGTTTGGTATTAACCAGCATACAGCAAACATATGCAATCTTGCATCTTGGAGCATAATTCAAGATTATCAAACTTTGAGAAACTTTGCTAGGATGTTTAAGCTATTGCAGCGAAGATAAAAGGAAAGAAAGTTACTCATAACTACTGAAAATAAAGAATACTTCTAAACAAACTAATGGCGGAATTCTGTACATTTAGTTAACATGTTTTGTATCGTTAAATACAATATTTATAAATAAAATAGAAGATTTCATCTAAAATTTATTCATTTCTTAAATTGTGGTGAAAAAATGAATGATATTATGAAGCAGCGTTACATTTTACGTTAACAAAACGAAATTCAGAAAGTACAAAAAAGGTAAGAGTACTTTTAGTAGCACTCGGTGTAAAGAACCCTATAATTTTCCATTCTAGGAAGTAATTTGTACTCCGCGAAGCAAGAATAAACGTTTTGTTAACAGTTCAAGCACATTTATGCTCTAATATATTTGCTAATTAAGAAAAACATCAAACTTATATTATATTGTAGCATACCGGCAACACTGCTTTGGTATCAAAGCCCTTTTTATACAAACGGGCAACACTAAGATCGGCAAATTCAATGGCGAGGTGAACGAAAATATGAGGGTATACCAACGTTCATTTTATGTCTGCTCTTTTATTTCAATTGGATAATAAATGTGATTTTACAATGTTTTATTTTGCTTGAATTGTTCATAGAATAGGTCATACAGTTTCTGGTATCAAATAGTGGCGGATTTGAGCGTATAAAACAATTTACATTCGATTTTTTGTTGGTTATCTGCACTTGCATGATTTCTGAACTTAAAATACTTTTCCCAAATAGATTCTAATTAAGTAATAAACTATTTAAAAGTAAAATGGATATTAAATAGACTAAATATTGGCATAAATAAAGAAATAAAAATGGATGTCTTCAAATTCATTACATATATGAATAATTAACTAAGTTGCTATTGTTACTAAGTTGCTCAAAACAAACGATTCGACTTAAAAATCTGAATTGTCATTGGGGTCTCAAAGCTAAACCCTCTCCGTCCCGATCACTCTTCATCGTAGGTCTGATGTTAACCCCTCTCCCGCGAAAGCGCCACTGAAAACAGTGGTGGTAGCTATGACTTTCCTATACGAAAAACCCCGTTTCTTTTCCTTGACATCTTGGGTCTAATGTTTGAGTTTCTGAGAAGCATTTTAAGGTTTTTCACAAACACTACTTTACGCCAGAGTTGCATTTCTTAGCTAGTTGCATTTCTCCTATCTTCTTATCACTGTTCCCAGTAGCCTTGCAAGTGTCCATGGTGTGAGTGTATTAATAGAAAAGTTTGAATGGATTACGGTTTTGAAATTTGCAATGGCATGTATAAACTCTTCGTAACAACCGTCATTGAAATCTGAAAAAAACAATTTTTTTATTCCTCCTATAATGACTTATGTCTATATGAATTTTGTCGCCCTGTAACACGTCATATTAATATAATGCGGTAGCAAGAATGATAGTGTGCAAGATTGCGCCCAATCAGGTTTCAAAATTGCTTCGTTCTGCGCCACTACAGCCTTACAATATTGCCGAACTGTCAAATTTGCATACAATTTACATACAACGTACATACGTACGTAAAAATGTAAACATTGAAGTTAAATTTTTAATATCAAAATAGTTACAATATTGCCGAACTGTTAAATTTGCATACAATTTACATACAACGTACATATGTACGTACGTAAAAATGTAAGCATTGAAGTTAAATTTTAAATATCAAAATAATTACGCGGTTTTACAAAGAAATTATTGTAAAAATTTATTCAAAGTGAATATATGTATCTGTGTAAAATACGCTTTGTTTTCGAATAATAAATATGTGTAAATAAATTGGAGCGCCTCAATGTGTTGTTTAGTCCAATTTGAAGGGCGTAAAAATTTGTTCAAAGTGAAAATGTTTTCTATTGTTTTAAAATAACAATAGAAAACAAGTAAGAGCGTTATCTTCGGTCTGGCCGAAGCTTATATACCCTACACCCGCATCTACAACACCGTTTTTCGTACTAAACACCTCATTATATGGTATAGCATATAAGTGAGCGTGTCACGCCCATTTTTTAGTATATATTTTAGTCTAAGATGGTGGACTCGGAAATAAAATTTTAGCTGAAAACTCGGTCTACAAGCTAAGAAATTAAGCTATAAGCACGGATGAGTGCATATTTTCTATAAAAAGTAGGCGTGGCATTGGTCCGATTTTCAATACCGAACAGCGTAGGATAACAATGAATATTCGTACCAAATTTCATGATGATACCTCCATTCGTTCTCCTGTAATCGTGATTTCCACAGACAGACGGACAGACAGACAGAATATATATACTTTTCTATACCTGCCACGCCTCCTTTAATGCGTTAAAAACGGAAGCACAAAGTGAATATACCCTCATCCCTTCGGGTGTAGGGTATAAAAATAGGAGAATAATAAATAATGTCGTGTGGCAGTCAATTACTTCCAATCAGAGATAACAAGATAGAAAACTGCGTCAAGGCTCAAAAAACTTGCAACTCTGATCTGCGATTTGACGCCAAATCGTAAAGTAGTGTTCGTGAAAAAGCCAAAAATTCAGCTCAGAAACTCAACATTACAGACCCATGATGAAGAGTGTCGAGGAAAGGAACGGGGTTTTTTGTATAGGAAACTGAAAGTTACGTGCCCCTGTTTTGGTGAGACGTTTGCGGCGGAGGGGTTACTACAAGAGAAACTCAACATTACAGACCTTGATGAAGATTAATCGGGACGGAGAGGGTTCAGCTTTGAGACCCCAATGACAATTCAGATTTTTAAGTCGAATCGTTTGTTTTGAGATAGCAACTTAGGTAATTATTCATATAAGTAATGAATTCGAAGACATACATTTTTATTTAATTATTTATGCCAATATTTAGTCTATTTAATATGCATTTTAATTTTAAATAGTTTATTACTTAATTATAACCTATTTGGTAAAAGTATTTTAAGTTTAGAAGTAATTGCAAGTGCAAATTAACAACAAAAAATCTAATGTAAATTGTTTTATGCGCTGAAATCGGCCACTATTTTATACCAGAAACTGTATGATCTATTCTATGAACAATTCAAGCAAAAGAAATCATTGGCTGCGTTCAGGGACAAGCGGTGTGTGCTTTTTGCTGGTTTTTTGTCTGAGGGGTAGAAAGGTCAGAAGGGCTGACAAAGCGGTCGCAATTTTTTCAAGCGAAAAATTTGTATGCTGGATCTGCTCAGAACTTTCTTCTCTGTCACTAATTTTCAGTGTTTTGTTTACTTCTCGTGTGGCGGCAACGTGGAATTTGGCAATGCAGTGTGGTTGTTGTTTAAATGTTGTTGTTTATCAGCAACGACTCAGCAAGGCGTTCAGAGAACATGATTTATGCTAACAAGAAAAAGCCAACACAGCTTGTTGTCCCTGAACGCAGCCATTGTAAAATCAAATTGATTATCCAATTAAAATAAAAAAGCAGACATAAAATGGCGTTGGAATACCCTCAAATTTTTCGTTCACCTCGCCATGGAATTTGCCGATACTAGTGTTGCCCGTTTGTATAGAACGCATCTATTTTTGCGCCTCTTATGAATTCTGGTACCAAAGCAGTGTTGTCGGTATGCTACAATATAAGATAAATTTGATGTTTTTCTTAATTATCAAATATATTAGTGCATAAATTTGCTTGAACTGTTAACAAAACGTTTATTCTTGCTTCACGGAGTACAAATTACTTTTTAGAATAGAAAATTATAGTGTACTTTACACCGAGTGCTACAAAAAGTACTTTTACCTTTTTCTTATTTTCTGAATTTTCTTTTGTTAACGTAAAATGTAACGCTGCTTTATAATATCATTGATTTTTTCACCACAGTTGACGAAATGAATAAATTTTAGATGAAATCTTCTATTTTATTCATGGATATCGTATTTAACGATACAAATAATGTTAACTAAATGTACAGAATTCCGCCATTTGTTTGTTTAGGTGTATTCTTTATTTTCAGTAGTTATGAGTAACTTTCTTTCCTTTTATCTTTGCTGCAATAGCTAAACATTCTAGCTAAATTTCAAAAGTTCAATAACGAACATGGTTGTGAAGCTATAAATCTTCAGGAAGCAAGATTGCATATGTGTTCCAAACAACCATGTTGGTATTGTATTTAATACCAAACAACCTATTATGACCAAGTATATTCGTCCCAAATTTCACAGCTCTATTAGTTCTCCCTTAATCGTGATTTCTACAGACGGACGGACTGACAGACTTACAGGCAGACGCCTCCTTTAATGCGATACAAACGGAAGCACAAAGTGAATCTATCCCTTATCCTTTCGGGAATGTAAAAAAGAATTGCTTTTAAATAATAAGAATTAAAGTTCTTTCATGTATTTATTTACTTATGCATACAACCACATTAAGTGTTTATCCGATACATAACATTTAAGTTATTAGATGAATAATTTTTCCTACAATAATATGTAGTAACATTTAAATATACAGTCTGAATTAAAACAAGTAAGAGCGTTATCTTTGGCCTGGCCAAAGCTCATATACCCTACACCCGCATTGGTCGAAGTGATTAAAAGTGGGCGGGTGACACCTACTTTTTTTTAATTTACAGGGGGCAAATTTTTAATTATTACCTCATCTACAACACAGCTTTTCCTACCAAAAACCTAATTTTATAGTATAGTATATAAGTGGGCGTGTTACGCCCATTTTTGAGAATATATTCTAGTCTAAGATGGCGGACCCGGAAATAAAATGTGAGCTGAAAATTCGGTCTACAAGCCAAGAAATTTAGGTAAAAGCACGGATGAGTGCATATTTTTTATAAAAAGAAGGCGTGGCACTGGTCCGATTTTCTCAATTTTCAATACCAAACAGCGTAGGATAACAAAGAATATTCGTGCCAAATTTCATGACGTTTCATTTCCTCCTCCGACATTCGTTCTCCTGTAATCGTGATTTCCACAGACGGACGGACGGACGGACAGACAGACAGACAGACAGACGGACGGACATGGCTAAATCGAATCAGGAGGTGATTCTGAGCCAGAATATATATACTTTTCTATACCTGCCACGCCTCCTTTAATGCGTTACAAACGGAAGAACAAAGTGAATATACCCTCATCCCTTCGGGTGTAGGGTATAAAAATAATATGTTGCACATTTCATTGTTCTTTTGATTTAAAGCTAAAGTAAATCCGGCGGATTTGTGCGTGAGTAAATCGAGCAACCGTGTGGCCAAGTACAGCAACGCCCGTACTAGAAAAAAATACAAAAACATCACATAAAACACTTAAATAATAATTTAATCATTAATTAAGTACCTTTTCTTAATTTCTGCATTTGGGTTGCGATTCCAAATGCTAAGTTCATTTCTATTTCCATTCCACTTCCATTCAAATCGATTGACTGAGCCCCGAGCAATTGCATTAAGACCGTGGCTCCCGACTATAGTATCACATAGTGTTCATGATTGTGCGACAAGGTGGTGCCTTGATACGCTGGCATCGGATCCGATGCGGTTTCACTCAAAACATGACCTATCAACTCCGATTGGCCGGAAAAAAATACCAGAGGTCGCAACAAATTTCCATGCCTGCCGTTGCAGGCCTGCTCCTGCTCCAAAATGGCAAGCCGTTCATATACAGCCCCGGCAAGTGCTACTTGCGAGGTCCAGTGCATGATTTAACTTCATTTAAATTGGAACAAGTTAAGAATAGGTGCCTAGCTCAGATTTAAAAAAAAATTTTTTTACTGTTACTTTTTACCGTTAGGACCGGAAGTAGACAATTTTTGTTTGTCGGAAGTCAGCCATCTTGGATTTAGAAACATTTTCAAAGTCAAATAAATGCAACTACTAAAAGCTTAATATCTCAGTAACTAAGTGAGATATCGGGACGAGGAAGATACCGTTTGAAAGGTATTTTTACTGCCTACTATTTATGTTTAGTACCTACTACTTTTTTATCCATATCATAACCTTTAAGGAGTTATACCAATATTTGTGAAAATATGTAAATTTTTCCTAGAAACAATAATTTTTTTCTCCTAAACGAATACATTAAGATACATAACAGATTATATTTCTGAAAAGCCTGTTGTTTTACCTTTAAAACGATATATAATATGGTACACTTACTACTTTCGTTCATGTAGCTTTAGCTAAGTTAAAAGATGTTAGCAGAATCCTGTCGGTAATGTGACATTTTTTTTCCAAAGGGTTTTCCTGCGCAATAGCGGCTTTGGCCGCGGCGGGGATCATAACCCTCAATCAGCAGAATCCTGTCGGTAATGTGAAGCTTTTTGCATAGATTTTTCCGCGTATTGGCGGCCTTCGGCCGCGTCAGGGATCACAACCCTCAATCACCAGAATCCTCTCGGTAATGTGAGGCTTTTTGCATACAGATTTTTCCGCATAATGGCGGCTTTCGGCCGCGGCAGGGATGTGAGGCTTTTTGCATACAGGTTTTCCTACATATTGGCGGCCTTCGGCCGCGGCAGGGGTCATAACCCTCAATCACCAGAATCCTCTCGGTAATGTGAGGCTTTTAACATAAAGGTTTTTCCGCGTATTGGAGGCCTTCGGCCGCGGCAGGGATCATAACCGTCAATTAACAGAATCCTCTCGGTAATGTGCATTTTTTGCATAAAGGTTTTCCGCGTATTGGCGGCCTTCGGCCGCAGCAGGGATCATAACCGTCAATCAGCAGAATCCTCTTGGTACTGTAGCTTTTTTTCCCCATTAAGGTTTTTCCGCGTATTGACGGCCTTCGGCCGCGGCAGGGATCATAACCCTCAATCAGCAGAATCCTCTTGGTAATGTGAAATTTTTTTTGCATAAAGCTTTTTCCGCGTATTGGCGGCATTCGGCCGCGGCAGGAATCATAACCATCAATCAACAGAATCCTCTCGGCAATGTGAATTTTTTTGCATAAAGGTTTTCCGCGTATTAGCGGCCTTCGGCCGCGGCAGGGATCATAACCGTCAATCAACAGAATCCTCTTGGTAATGTCAATTTTTTTGCTTTAAGGTTTTTCCGCGTATTGGCGGCCTTCGGCCGCGGCAGGTATCATAACCCTCAATCAGCAGAATCCTCTCGGTAATGTGAAGTCCTATTTTTATTATATAACGTTTTTATTATAAACCTGAATATTCCCATGTAAACAGCAACTTCGCAGTACTCGTATAGAGTATTTGTAAGCAAGCAATCACAGAAGTTTTAGATATTATTAATAATTTGCTTAAAAATACGAAATATACTTAAACATATTATCTATCGTTTTAAAAGTAATGTTATGATCTATTGAAAAAGTAATTTTGTTTTATACCTTAAATGTCACTTAAAGGAGAAAAAAATTCTTTTATTAAACAAAGTAAGAAATTTTTTTTAAAAAGTTTAATTATCTCCGCAAATATGGCATTAATCACAAAAATAGATATGAGATAAAAGAAGGGCCTTAAAATAACCTTTTAAACAGCACCAATGTTATGTCGATATCTGAACTCGTTTTAAAGGTATAGCACTTTCATTTTTGACATTCCAAGACCTATAACTCCTAAACTACACGAGACCGACAAAAATTTTCATCATCTTTAGACTAGGGGCGATCAGGGCTATTCCACAAAAAAAGTAAAATATCTTATAGGAGGTAGATCTATTTATATACATATATATATAAATAGGAGGCAGACGCCTCCTTTAATGCGATACAAACGGAAGCACAAAGTAAATCTATCCCTCATCCTTTCGGGTATGTAAAAAAGAATTGCTTTTAAATAATAAGAATTTAAGTTCTTTCATGTATTTATTTACTTATGCATACAACCACATTAGGTGTTTATCCGATACATAACATTTAAGTTATTAGATGAATAATTTTTCCTACAATATTATGTAGTAACATTTAAATATACAGTCTGAATTATAAAAATAATATGTTGCACATTTCATTGTTCTTTTAATTTAAAACTAAAGTAAATCCGGCAGATTTGTGCGTGAGTAAATCGAGCAACCGTGTGGCCAAGTACAGCAACGCCCGTACTAGAAAAAAATACAAAAACATCACATAAAACACTTAAATAATAATTTAATCATTAATTAAAGTACCTTTTCTTAATTTCTGCATTTGGGTTGCGATTCCAAATGCTAAGTTCATTTCCATTTCCATTCCACTTCCATTCAAATCGATTGACTGAGCCCCGAGCAATTGCATTAAGACCGTGGCTCCCGACGATAGTATCACATAGTGTTCATGATTGTGCGACAAGGTGGTGCCTTGATACGCTGGCATCGGATCCGATGCGGTTTCACTCAAAACATGACCTATCAACTCCGATTGGCCGGAGAAAAATACCAGAGGTCGCAACAAACTTCCCTGCGCTGAAATTTCCATGCCTGCCGTTGCAGGCCTGCTCCTGCTCCAAAATGGCAAGCCGTTCATATACAGCCCCGGCAAGTGCTACTTGCGAGGTCCAGTTCATGATTTAACTTCATTTAAATTGGAACAAGTTAAGAATAGGTGCCTAGCTCCGATTTTAAAAAAAATTTTTTTACTGTTACTTTTTACCGTTAGGACCGGAAGAAGCCAATTTTTGTTTGTCGGAAGTCAGCCATCTTGGATTTAGAAACATTTAAAAGTCAAATAAATGCAACTACTAAAAGCTTAATATCTCAGTAACTAAGTGAGATATCGGGACGAGGAAGATACCGTTTGAAAGGTATTTTTACTGCCTACTATTTATGTCAACGCCTTTTTTATCCATATCATAACCTTTAAGGAGTTATACCAATATTTGTGAAAATATGTCAATTTTTCCTAGAAACAATAATTTTTTTCTCCTAAACGAATACATTAAGATAAATAATAGATTATATTTCTGAAAAGCCTGTTGTTTTACCTTTAAAACGATATATAATATGGTACACTTACTACTTTCGTTCATGTAGCTTTAGCTTAATTAAAAGATGTTAGCAGAATCCTGTCGGTAATGTGACATTTTTTTTCCAAAGAGTTTTCCTACGCAATAACGGCTTTGGCCGCGGCGGGGATCATAACCCTCAATCAGCAGAATCCTCTCGGTAATGTGAAGCTTTTTGCATAGATTTTTCCGCGTATTGGCGGCCTTCGGCCGCGTCAGGGATCACAACCCTCAATCACCAGAATCCTCTCGGTAATGTGAGGCTTTTTGCATACAGGTTTTCCTGCATATTGGCGGCCTTCGGCCGCGGCAGGGATCATAACCCTCAATCAGCAGAATCCTCTCGGTAATGTGAAGCTTTTTGAATAGATTTTTCCGCGTATTGGCGGCCTTCGGCCGCGGCAGGGATCATAACCCTCAATCACCAGAATCCTCTCGGTAATGTGAGGCTTTTTGCATAAAGATTTTTCCGCATATTGGCGCCCTTCGGCCGCGGCAGGAATCATAACCATCAATCAGTAGAATCCTCTCGGTAATGTGAGGCTTTTTACATAAAGGTTTTTCCGCGTATTGGCGGCCTTCGGCCGCGGCAGGGATCATAACCGTCAATTAACAGAATCCTCTCGGTAATGTGAATTTTTTGCATAAAGGTTTTCCGCGTATTGGCGGCCTTCGGCCGCAGCAGGGATCATAACCGTCAATCAGCAGAATCCTCTTGGTACTGTAGCTTTTTTTTCCCATTAAGGTTTTTCCGCGTATTGACGGCCTTCGGCCGCGGCAGGGATCATAACCCTCAATCAGCAGAATCTTCTTGGTAATGTGAATTTTTTTGCATAAGGCTTTTTCCGCGTATTGGCGGCCTTCGGCCGCGGCAGGAATCATAACCATCAATCAACAGAATCCTCTCGGTAATGTGAATTTTTTTGCATAAAGGTTCATAACCGTCAATCAACAGAATCCTCTTGGTAATGTGAATTTTTTTGCGTTAAGGTTTTTCCGCGTATTGGCGGCCTTCGGCGGAGGCAGGGATCATAACCCTCAATCAGCAGAATCCTCTCGGTAATGTGAGGTCCTATTTTTATTATATAACGTTTTTATTATAAACCTGAATATTCCCATGTAAACAGCAACTTCGCAGTACTCGTATAGAGTATTTGTAAGCAAGCAATCACAGAAGTTTTAGATATTATTAATAATTTGCTTAAAAATACGAAATATACCCAAACATATTATCTATCGTTTTAAAAGTAATGTTATGATCTATTGAAAAAGTAATTTTGTTTTATACCTTAATTGTCACTTAAAGGAGAAAAAAATTCTTTTATTAAACAAAGTAAGAAATTTTTTTTAAAAAGTTTAATTATCTCCGCAAATATGGCATTAATCACAAAAATAGATATGAGATAAAAGAAGGGCCTTAAAATAACCTTTTAAACAGCACCAATGTTATGTCGATATCTAAACTCGTTTTAAAGGTATAGCACTTTCATTTTTGGCATTCCAAGACCTATAACTCCTAAACTACACGAGACCGACAAAAATTTTCATCATCTTTAGACTAGGAGCGATCAGGGCTATCCCACAAAAATTTTTTTTAAATCGGAGCTAGGCACCTATTCTTAACCTATGCCTTTAAATTCACTAAAAACGCTAATTTCTTTGCAAAATAGCTGATAATTTTTCACATGCTAAACACTTTTTATGTTAAAATAATAAACAAAGAAAATGTCATATAAACGTGACGTCTTGTGGTGAACTACATATACACGACACATACACTATACGTATTTCACCTATTTACCGAATTTCGTTTTTTTTTGACATATACGATGGGGCTTGACGCAGTTTCCTATCTCGTTATCTCTGTTTCCAATGTGAAATACCAATTCGCAGTGGAGTGTCTCAAAGTTTTGTTTGGCCAGGCGAAATGAAATACGTAATAAAATATAATATAATTCGGTTGGCTTAAGTTTGCCGTTTGAGCCATGCTCGAATTTTTTTGCATTTTTTGTTGTTATTGTTGTTTATGGAGCTGATTCAAATGAAGCAATCGGTTTTTGTCGCTCTCTTCTAGTTTACGAGTTATAGCCCTCTAAAGTTTGGAATTGATATGCCTATAACTAATAAACCAGAGAAGTTATTTCGATTATATGGGTACCGTTAGAAAGCACTCTAAAAAACCTTCAATTTCTTTAATATAACATTTTTCCGAAAACTGTATAGTTTTTATGCAAATCGAAATTTTTCATTTTTGGAACTTTTTTTTTACATTTGATAATTTTTTTCGTTTCAAAGTGTGTAATTAACCTATTAAATCTTTGGAATAACAATAAAGCTGAGACCGTAAGCTTTCTTTGAGTATTTTTTTCATTTTTATCAGTCAAGTATTTGAGGAGAAAATAGCTGTTAAAAGTCAGAAGAACGTAAGTAAAAACTACTTTTTCCATTATACTACTACAATCTAAACCTACACTTAGTATTACTCGTCTAAAAATTAAAAATTTTTAAGAAAAATCGCGCGATTTTTCTTAAAAATTTTTCGCCTACGGCGCAGATTCTAAAAATTTTCTTATTATGTAAAAATTTCAAATATTTTTAAAAAAATTACGTGAAACCAACAGTAGATTAATAACTTAATAGTAGTAGAATGGAAAAAAGTAGTTTTTACTTACGTTCTTCTGACTTTTAAGCGCTATTTACTCCTCAAATACTAGACTGATAAAAAGAAAAAAATACTCAAAGAAAGCTTACGGTCTCTGCTTTATTGTTATTCCAAAGATTTAATAGGTTAATTACACACTTTGAAACGAAAAAAATTATTAAATGTAAAAAAAAAGTTAAAAAAATGAAAAATTTGGATTTGCATAAAAACTATACAGTTTTCGGAAAAATGTTATATCAAATAAATTGAAGGGCTTTTGGCTATCTTAACTAGTTAAGATAAACGCGTAATATTGGTGCCGTTAAAAAGGCTGTTTTAAGTCCTTTCTTTTATCTAATAACCTTTTTTGTGAGTACTGACATCATTACGGAGGTAATTCAACTTTTAAAAAAAATGGAGTACTTCGTTTTACAAAATAATGTTTTTCTCCCTTAAATGACAATTAAGGTATAAAGGTATAAAATATTTATAGCCCATAATATTACCTTTCTAACGGTATATAATATGTGTGGGTATCTCTTGTGTTTTTGAGCTAATTAATGAAAATATCTACAAATTCAGTGATCGCCTGCAATACTGCGTAGTGGGTATTTACGAATATTCAGGGTTATAACAAAAAAGCTTTATATTAAAATAAGGCCTCCACGCATAAAAACCTTAATGCAAAAAACTTCACATTACCGAGAGGATTCTGCTGATTGATGGTTATGATCCCTGCCGCGGCCGAAGGCCGCCAATACGCGAAAAACCCTGTATGCAAAAAACTTCACATTACCGACAGGATTCTGCTGATTGATGGTTATGATCTCTGCCGCGGCCGAAGGCCGCCAATACGCGGAAAAACCTGTATGTAAAAAACTTCATATTACCGAGAGGATTCTGCTGATTGATGGTTATGATTCCTGCCGCGGCCGAAGGCCGCCAATACGCGGAAAAACCTGTATGCAAAACCTTCACATTACCTAAAGGATTCTGCGGATTGATGGTTATGATCTCTGCCGCGGCCGAAGGCCGCCAATACGCGGAAAAACCTGTATGTAAAAAACTTCATATTACCGAGAGGATTCTGCTGATTGATGGTTATGATCCCTGCCGCGGCCGAAGGCCGCCAATACGCGGAAAAACCTGTATGCCAAAAACTTTACATTACCGAGAGGATTCTGCTGATTGATGGTTATGATCCCTGCCGCGGCCGAAGGCCGCCAATACGCGGAAAAACCTGTATGCAAAAAACTTCACATTACCGAGAGGATTCTGCTGATTGATGGTTATGATCTCTGCCGCGGCCGAAGGCCGCCAATACGCGGAAAAACCTGTATGCCAAAAACTTTACATTACCGAGAGGATTCTGCTGATTGATGGTTATGATTCCTGCCGCAACCGAAGGCCGCCAATACGCGGAAAAACCTGTATGCAAAAAACTTCACATTACCTAAAGGATTCTGCTGATTTATGGTTATGATTCCTGCCGCAGCCGAAGGCCGCCAATACGCGGAAAAACCTGTATGTAAAAAACTTCATATTATCGAGAGGATTCTGCTGATTGATGGTTATGATCCCTGCCGCGGCCGAAGGCCTCCAATACGCGGAAAAACCTGTATGCAAAAAACTTCACATTACCGAGACGATTCTGTTGATTGAGGGTTATAATCCCTGCCGCCGAAGGCCGCTAACACATGCAAAAACCTATAAAAGAACTTCACATTACAGAGAAGAAAGCTTCACTTTATCTTTAAATAAGCTAAAGATACATGAACTAAAGTAGTTAGTGTATCATATTATATGTATATCGTTTTAAAGGTAAAAGAACAGGCTTTTTAGCAAAATGTTTTTTTTGACACATTAATGTATTCGTTTTGCAGAAAAAAATTATTGTTTCCAGAAAAAATAGACAGTTTTCTACATAAAGTGATATAACTCCTTAACCGTTATTATATATGAAAAAAAGTATTTTACGTAAATCGTAAGCATTAAAAGTACCTTTCAAACGGTATATCATCATCCCGATAACTCACTTAGTTACCGAGATATTAAGCTTTTGCTTATCACATTTATTTGACATTTAAATGCGTCTAAATCCAAAATGGCTGACGTCCGACAAAAACAAAATGGCTGCTTCCAGTTCTAACGGTAATATCTAACTGTAAAAAAAAAATGCAAAAAATCGGAGCCAATCCCCTATTCTTAAGTTGTTCCATTCTTGGAAATTGCTGTGTAAAATTTGTAAAGAATTAGGAACTAATAACAACTTAAATAATTGCTTGTTCTTACAGTTGCATTCATTTTCCAAAATTCGTAAACGTCTTCCGAGGAATGCAATTGAGTCTGAAAGTATTTCTCCACTTCTGTCTTCACAGGACTATTATTTTTAGAAGACGTTGCGAATATAAATGAAACTAAAGTAAATCCGGCAGATTTGTGCGTGAGTAAATCGAGCAACCGTGTGGCCAAGTACAGCAACGCCCGTACTAGAAAAAAATACAAAAACATCACATAAAACACTTAAATAATAATTTAATCATTAATTAAAGTACCTTTTCTTAATTTCTGCATTTGGGTTGCGATTCCAAATGCTAAGTTCATTTCCATTTCCATTCCACTTCCATTCAAATCGATTGACTGAGCCCCGAGCAATTGCATTAAGACCGTGGCTCCCGACGATAGTATCACATAGTGTTCATGATTGTGCGACAAGGTGGTGCCTTGATACGCTGGCATCGGATCCGATGCGGTTTCACTCAAAACATGACCTATCAACTCCGATTGGCCGGAGAAAAATACCAGAGGTCGCAACAAACTTCCCTGCGCTGAAATTTCCATGCCTGCCGTTGCAGGCCTGCTCCTGCTCCAAAATGGCAAGCCGTTCATATACAGCCCCGGCAAGTGCTACTTGCGAGGTCCGGTTCATGATTTAACTTCATTTAAATTGGAACAAGTTAAGAATAGGTGCCTAGCTCCGATTTTAAAAAAAATTTTTTTACTGTTACTTTTTACCGTTAGGACCGGAAGTAGCCAATTTTTGTTTGTCGGAAGTCAGCCATCTTGGATTTAGAAACATTTAAAAGTCAAATAAATGCAACTACTAAAAGCTTAATATCTCAGTAACTAAGTGAGATATCGGGACGAGGAAGATACCGTTTGAAAGGTATTTTTACTGCCTACTATTTATGTCAACGCCTTTTTTATCCATATCATAACCTTTAAGGAGTTATACCAATATTTGTGAAAATATGTCAATTTTTCCTAGAAACAATAATTTTTTTCTCCTAAACGAATACATTAAGATACATAATAGATTATATTTCTGAAAAGCCTGTTGTTTTACCTTTAAAACGATATATAATATGGTACACTTACTACTTTCGTTCATGTAGCTTTAGCTTAATTAAAAGATGTTAGCAGAATCCTGTCGGTAATGTGACATTTTTTTTCCAAAGAGTTTTCCTGCGCAATAGCGGCTTTGGCCGCGGCGGGGATCATAACCCTCAATCAGCAGAATCCTCTCGGTAATGTGAAGCTTTTTGCATAGATTTTTCCGCGTATTGGCGGCCTTCGGCCGCGTCAGGGATCACAACCCTCAATCACCAGAATCCTCTCGGTAATGTGAGGCTTTTTGCATACAGGTTTTCCTGCATATTGGCGGCCTTCGGCCGCGGCAGGGATCATAACCCTCAATCAGCAGAATCCTCTCGGTAATGTGAAGCTTTTTGAATAGATTTTTCCGCGTATTGGCGGCCTTCGGCCGCGGCAGGGATCATAACCCTCAATCACCAGAATCCTCTCGGTAATGTGAGGCTTTTTGCATAAAGATTTTTCCGCATATTGGCGCCCTTCGGCCGCGGCAGGAATCATAACCATCAATCAGTAGAATCCTCTCGGTAATGTGAGGCTTTTTACATAAAGGTTTTTCCGCGTATTGGCGGCCTTCGGCCGCGGCAGGGATCATAACCGTCAATTAACAGAATCCTCTCGGTAATGTGAATTTTTTGCATAAAGGTTTTCCGCGTATTGGCGGCCTTCGGCCGCAGCAGGGATCATAACCGTCAATCAGCAGAATCCTCTTGGTACTGTAGCTTTTTTTTCCCATTAAGGTTTTTCCGCGTATTGACGGCCTTCGGCCGCGGCAGGGATCATAACCCTCAATCAGCAGAATCTTCTTGGTAATGTGAATTTTTTTGCATAAGGCTTTTTCCGCGTATTGGCGGCCTTCGGCCGCGGCAGGAATCATAACCATCAATCAACAGAATCCTCTCGGTAATGTGAATTTTTTTGCATAAAGGTTCATAACCGTCAATCAACAGAATCCTCTTGGTAATGTGAATTTTTTTGCGTTAAGGTTTTTCCGCGTATTGGCGGCCTTCGGCGGAGGCAGGGATCATAACCCTCAATCAGCAGAATCCTCTCGGTAATGTGAGGTCCTATTTTTATTATATAACGTTTTTATTATAAACCTGAATATTCCCATGTAAACAGCAACTTCGCAGTACTCGTATAGAGTATTTGTAAGCAAGCAATCACAGAAGTTTTAGATATTATTAATAATTTGCTTAAAAATACGAAATATACCCAAACATATTATCTATCGTTTTAAAAGTAATGTTATGATCTATTGAAAAAGTAATTTTGTTTTATACCTTAATTGTCACTTAAAGGAGAAAAAAATTCTTTTATTAAACAAAGTAAGAAATTTTTTTTAAAAAGTTTAATTATCTCCGCAAATATGGCATTAATCACAAAAATAGATATGAGATAAAAGAAGGGCCTTAAAATAACCTTTTAAACAGCACCAATGTTATGTCGATATCTAAACTCGTTTTAAAGGTATAGCACTTTCATTTTTGGCATTCCAAGACCTATAACTCCTAAACTACACGAGACCGACAAAAATTTTCATCATCTTTAGACTAGGAGCGATCAGGGCTATCCCACAAAAATTTTTTTTAAATCGGAGCTAGGCACCTATTCTTAACCTATGCCTTTAAATTCACTAAAAACGCTAATTTCTTTGCAAAATAGCTGATAATTTTTCACATGCTAAACACTTTTTATGTTAAAATAATAAACAAAGAAAATGTCATATAAACGTGACGTCTTGTGGTGAACTACATATACACGACACATACACTATACGTATTTCACCTATTTACCGAATTTCGTTTTTTTTTGACATATACGATGGGGCTTGACGCAGTTTCCTATCTCGTTATCTCTGTTTCCAATGTGAAATACCAATTCGCAGTGGAGTGTCTCAAAGTTTTGTTTGGCCAGGCGAAATGAAATACGTAATAAAATATAATATAATTCGGTTGGCTTAAGTTTGCCGTTTGAGCCATGCTCGAATTTTTTTGCATTTTTTGTTGTTATTGTTGTTTATGGAGCTGATTCAAATGAAGCAATCGGTTTTTGTCGCTCTCTTCTAGTTTACGAGTTATAGCCCTCTAAAGTTTGGAATTGATATGCCTATAACTAATAAACCAGAGAAGTTATTTCGATTATATGGGTACCGTTAGAAAGCACTCTAAAAAACCTTCAATTTCTTTAATATAACATTTTTCCGAAAACTGTATAGTTTTTATGCAAATCGAAATTTTTCATTTTTGGAACTTTTTTTTTACATTTGATAATTTTTTTCGTTTCAAAGTGTGTAATTAACCTATTAAATCTTTGGAATAACAATAAAGCTGAGACCGTAAGCTTTCTTTGAGTATTTTTTTCATTTTTATCAGTCAAGTATTTGAGGAGAAAATAGCTGTTAAAAGTCAGAAGAACGTAAGTAAAAACTACTTTTTCCATTATACTACTACAATCTAAACCTACACTTAGTATTACTCGTCTAAAAATTAAAAATTTTTAAGAAAAATCGCGCGATTTTTCTTAAAAATTTTTCGCCTACGGCGCAGATTCTAAAAATTTTCTTATTATGTAAAAATTTCAAATATTTTTAAAAAAATTACGTGAAACCAACAGTAGATTAATAACTTAATAGTAGTAGAATGGAAAAAAGTAGTTTTTACTTACGTTCTTCTGACTTTTAAGCGCTATTTACTCCTCAAATACTAGACTGATAAAAAGAAAAAAATACTCAAAGAAAGCTTACGGTCTCTGCTTTATTGTTATTCCAAAGATTTAATAGGTTAATTACACACTTTGAAACGAAAAAAATTATTAAATGTAAAAAAAAAGTTAAAAAAATGAAAAATTTGGATTTGCATAAAAACTATACAGTTTTCGGAAAAATGTTATATCAAATAAATTGAAGGGCTTTTGGCTATCTTAACTAGTTAAGATAAGCGCGTAATATTGGTGCCGTTAAAAAGGCTGTTTTAAGTCCTTTCTTTTATCTAATAACCTTTTTTGTGAGTACTGACATCATTACGGAGGTAATTCAACTTTTAAAAAAAATGGAGTACTTCGTTTTACAAAATAATGTTTTTCTCCCTTAAATGACAATTAAGGTATAAAGGTATAAAATATTTATAGCCCATAATATTACCTTTCTAACGGTATATAATATGTGTGGGTATCTCTTGTGTTTTTGAGCTAATTAATGAAAATATCTACAAATTCAGTGATCGCCTGCAATACTGCGTAGTGGGTATTTACGAATATTCAGGGTTATAACAAAAAAGCTTTATATTAAAATAAGGCCTCCACGCATAAAAACCTTAATGCAAAAAACTTCACATTACCGAGAGGATTCTGCTGATTGATGGTTATGATCCCTGCCGCGGCCGAAGGCCGCCAATACGCGAAAAACCCTGTATGCAAAAAACTTCACATTACCGACAGGATTCTGCTGATTGATGGTTATGATCTCTGCCGCGGCCGAAGGCCGCCAATACGCGGAAAAACCTGTATGTAAAAAACTTCATATTACCGAGAGGATTCTGCTGATTGATGGTTATGATTCCTGCCGCGGCCGAAGGCCGCCAATACGCGGAAAAACCTGTATGCAAAACCTTCACATTACCTAAAGGATTCTGCGGATTGATGGTTATGATCTCTGCCGCGGCCGAAGGCCGCCAATACGCGGAAAAACCTGTATGTAAAAAACTTCATATTACCGAGAGGATTCTGCTGATTGATGGTATACGCGGAAAAACCTGTATGCCAAAAACTTTACATTACCGAGAGGATTCTGCTGATTGATGGTTATGATCCCTGCCGCGGCCGAAGGCCGCCAATACGCGGAAAAACCTGTATGCAAAAAACTTCACATTACCGAGAGGATTCTGCTGATTGATGGTTATGATCTCTGCCGCGGCCGAAGGCCGCCAATACGCGGAAAAACCTGTATGCCAAAAACTTTACATTACCGAGAGGATTCTGCTGATTGATGGTTATGATTCCTGCCGCAACCGAAGGCCGCCAATACGCGGAAAAACCTGTATGCAAAAAACTTCACATTACCTAAAGGATTCTGCTGATTTATGGTTATGATTCCTGCCGCAGCCGAAGGCCGCCAATACGCGGAAAAACCTGTATGTAAAAAACTTCATATTATCGAGAGGATTCTGCTGATTGATGGTTATGATCCCTGCCGCGGCCGAAGGCCTCCAATACGCGGAAAAACCTGTATGCAAAAAACTTCACATTACCGAGACGATTCTGTTGATTGAGGGTTATAATCCCTGCCGCCGAAGGCCGCTAACACATGCAAAAACCTATAAAAGAACTTCACATTACAGAGAAGAAAGCTTCACTTTATCTTTAAATAAGCTAAAGATACATGAACTAAAGTAGTGAGTGTATCATATTATATGTAATATTGGTGCCGTTAAAAAGGCTGCTTTAAGTCCTTTCTTTTATCTAATAACCTTTTTTGTGAGTACTGACATCATTACGGAGGTAATTCAACTTTTAAAAAAATTGGAGTACTTCGTTTTACAAAATAATGTTTTTCTCCCTTAAATGACAATTAAGTTATAAAATAGATTCCTTTTTTTTATAGCCCATAATATTACCTTTCTAACGGTATATAATATGTGTGGGTATCTCTTGTGTTTTTGAGCTAATTAATGAAAATATCTATAAATTCAGTGATCGCCTGCAATACTGCGTAGTGGGTATTTACGAATATTCAGGGTTATAACAAAAAAGCTTTATATTAAAATAAGGCCTCCACGCATAAAAACCTTAATGCAAAAAACTTCACATTACAGAGAGGATTCTGCTGATTGATGGTTATGATCCCTGCCGCGGCCGAAGGCCGCCAATACGCGAAAAACCCTGTATGCAAAAAACTTCACATTACCGAGAGGATTCTGCTGATTGATGGTTATGATCTCTGCCGCGGCCGAAGGCCGCCAATACGCGGAAAAACCTGTATGTAAAAAACTTCATATTACCGAGAGGATTCTGCTGATTGATGGTTATGATTCCTGCCGCGGCCGAAGGCCGCCAATACGCGGAAAAACCTGTATGCAAAACCTTCACATTACCTAAAGGATTCTGCTGATTGATAGTTATGATCTCTGCCGCGGCCGAAGGCCGCCAATACGCGGAAAAACCTGTATGCCAAAAACTTTACATTACCGAGAGGATTCTGCTGATTGATGGTTATGATTGCTGCCGCAACCGAAGGCCGCCAATACGCGGAAAAACCTGTATGCAAAAAATTTCACATTACCTAAAGGATTCTGCTGATTTATGGTTATGATCCCTGCCGCAGCCGAAGGCCGCCAATACGCGGAAAAACCTGTATGTAAAAAACTTCATATTATCGAGAGGATTCTGCTGATTGATGGTTATGATCCCTGCCGCGGCCGAAGGCCTCCAATACGCGGAAAAACCTGTATGCAAAAAACTTCACATTACCGAGACGATTCTGTTGATTGAGGGTTATAATCCCTGCCGCCGAAGGCCGCTAACACATGCAAAAACCTATAAAAGAACTTCACATTACAGAGAAGAAAGCTTCACTTTATCTTTAAATAAGCTAAAGATGAACTAAACATGAACTAAAGTAGTGAGTGTATCATATTATATGTAATATTGGTGCCGTTTAAAAGGCTGTTTTAAGTCCTTTCTTTTATCTAATAACCTTTTTTGTGAGTACTGACATCATTACGGAGGTAATTCAACTTTTAAAAAAATTGGAGTACTTCGTTTTACAAAATAATGTTTTTCTCCCTTAAATGACAATTAAGGTATAAAATAGATTCCTTTTTTTTATAGCCCATAATATTACCTTTCTAACAGTATATAATATGTGTGGGTATCTCTTGTGTTTTTGAGCTAATTAATGAAAATATCTATAAATTCAGTGATCGCCTGCAATACTGCGTAGTGGGTATTTACGAATATTCAGGGTTATAACAAAAAAGCTTTATATTAAAATAAGGCCTCCACGCATAAAAACCTTAATGCAAAAAACTTCACATTACCGAGAGGATTCTGCTGATTGATGGTTATGATCCCTGCCGCGGCCGAAGGCCGCCAATACGCGGAAAAACCTGTATGCAAAACCTTCACATTACCTAAAGGATTCTGCTGATTGATGGTTATGATCTCTGCCGCGGCCGAAGGCCGCCAATACGCGAAAAAACCTGTATGTAAAAAACTTCATATTACCGAGAGGATTCTGCTGATTGATGGTTATGATCCCTGCCGCGGCCGAAGGCCTCCAATAGGCGGAAAAACCTGTATGCCAAAAACTTTACATTACCGAGAGGATTCTGCTGATTGATGGTTATGATCCCTGCCGCGGCCGAAGGCCGCCAATACGCGGAAAAACCTGTATGCAAAAAACTTCACATTACCGAGAGGATTCTGCTGATTGATGGTTATGATCTCTGCCGCGGCCGAAGGGCGCCAATACGCGGAAAAATCTGTATGTAAAAAACTTCATATTACCGAGAGGATTCTGCTGATTGATGGTTATGATCCCTGCCGCGGCCGAAGGCCGCAAATACGCGGAAAAACCTGTATGCCAAAAACTTTACATTACCGAAAGCATTCTGCTGATTGATGGTTATGATCCCTGCCGCGGCCGAAGGCCGCCAATACGCGGAAAAACCTGTATGCAAAAGACTTCACATTACCGAGAGGATTCTGCTGATTGATGGTTATGATCTCTGCCGCGGCCGAAGGCCGCCAATACGCGGAAAAACTTGTATGTAAAAAACTTCATATTACCGAGAGGATTCTGCTGATTGATGGTTATGATCCCTGCCGCGGCCGAAGGCCGCCAATACGCGGAAAAACCTGTATGCCAAAAACTTTACATTACCGAGAGGATTCTGCTGATTGATGGTTATGATTCCTGCCGCAACCGAAGGCCGCCAATACGCGGAAAAACCTGTATGCAAAAAACTTCACATTACCTAAAGGATTCTGCTGATTTATGGTTATGATCCCTGCCGCAGCCGAAGGCCGCCAATACGCGGAAAAACCTGTATGTAAAAAACTTCATATTATCGAGAGGATTCTGCTGATTGATGGCTATGATCCCTGCCGCGGCCGAAGGCCTCCAATACGCGGAAAAACCTGTATGCAAAAAACTTAACATTACCGAGACGATTCTGTTGATTGAGGGTTATAATCCCTGCCGCCGAAGGCCGCTAACACATGCAAAAACCTATAAAAGAACTTCACATTACAGAGAAGAAAGCTTCACATTATCTTTAAATAAGCTAAAGATACATGAACTAAAGTAGTTAGTGTATCATATTATATGTATATCGTTTTAAAGGTAAAAGAACAGGCTTTTTAGCAAAATGTTTTTTTTGACACATTAATGTATTCGTTTTGCAGAAAAAAATTATTGTTTCCAGAAAAAATAGACAGTTTTCTACATAAAGTGATATAACTCCTTAACCGTTATTATATATGAAAAAAAGGATTTTACGTAAATCGTAAGCAGTAAAAGTACCTTTCAAACGGTATATCATCATCCCGATAACTCACTTAGTTACCGAGATATTAAGCTTTTGCTTATCACATTTATTTGACATTTAAATGCGTCTAAATCCAAAATGGCTGACGTCCGACAAAAACAAAATGGCTGCTTCCAGTTCTAACGGTAATATCTAACTGTAAAAAAAAAATGCAAAAAATCGGAGCCAATCCCCTATTCTTAAGTTGTTCCATTCTTGGAAATTGCTGTGTAAAATTTGTAAAGAATTAGGAACTAATAACAACTTAAATAATTGCTTGTTCTTACAGTTGCATTCATTTTCCAAAATTCGTAAACGTCTTCCGAGGAATGCAATTGAGTCTGAAAGTATTTCTCCACTTCTGTCTTCACAGGACTATTATTTTTAGAAGACGTTGCGAATATAAATGATATCAATTCTTTGCGGCTTGACGATGTTTGCTCGGATTTCTAAAGTTAACGCAATATTTTATTTTTGGAAACCATCTTTTTAAAATTTATTTTTACTGTATTTAGGTGAAAACTACTTTCCTTTTTCTTAGAAGATGATGCTAATTCTGCAGCTGGTGATATTTCCAAATTTTCCACAGAACCATCATCCATTTTTTTAATTTCGCCGACCATTAACTCAGTCCTTGTAAGAGCGCTAGAAATATCATCTTCTAGCTTGAAACACCATCCGGCATCTGAATGACGCGGAATTTTTTTCAGCCACTTATCTAACCGACTCCAGGTTTTTTTGGCTGAATCGAGGAGGGCCGCTTTTAAGTGAAATTTGTAAATATTCTGCAAATTCGACTAACAGCTTTTTTTCCATGGAATTCAGGCAAAGTTCTTCTTTATTCATCTTCATTAGAACGATATTCACCACGCTGCTGTTTTGTATAAAACTTTTGTACATGGTGCAGAGTGTATTCCAACGTGTTTCGTTTGAAATTTTTAAAGTGCAAATTTTTTCTTGTGTTTCGAATTCTTGATCCAAAGTGTCAATCATAGTGTGTTTGTCGAATTTCTCATCTGCTTCCAATAAATCGCATACATTAGAAATTTCTTTTATAACATCGAATAAGTGCTCTTGTTCGAAATTTTGCTGAATAGCAGCTATTTTGTCGGCGCTGTAATTTAATGTTCTGAAAATTTGCTTTAGCTTTGTTGTTGTGTTTTTGAATACAAGAAATTGTTCGTTTGCTAGTATGTCATGCACAATAAATCTGTGCAGGCTATGAGCGGAACAGCCAAACCTTTGAATATTTAAAAAATTTAGAGCAGCCTTTATATTGCTTGCACCATCACTAACAACATAAATTTCTTTGCCGGAAAACTTAAACTCTGCGAGGCTGTCGCTTATTCGCTTTGCAATGGTTATTTGATTGTGTAGATGTGGAAAATGCTCAGTAGCTAGCGAAATGCAGATTGGTTCCCAGCGTTCAATGAAATGCATTCTTATATTGACATAGCTGAGTTTTTTGTAGGTATCCGTCCACATATCTAGCACCATTGCTACTGCGTGCGGACTCTGTACACAAATCTCTTTTAGTGTGGACTTATAATAACCAAACACATCGTGCAATGCCGTTCGAGCTAAGGTTGTTGCTGTTGGCATGGATAGATTTGGTCTTATAAATTTGATATAGTTCAAAAAGCCTTCCTGTTCCACGATGTTAAATGGTCTTAGATCGCGACAACACATTTCAACCAATGCCCTGGCATTAGCAAATTTTTGGGTTTCTGAATTACTTATTTTCGAATTTTTTCGCAGAACTTCAGCAGTTCGCTTAGCAGCCTTAGCAGATGTTGCAGCAATCTCTATGTTGTGTTGGTTTCTCAAATGGTTCAGTAGATTGGCAGTAGATGTTGCTATTCCGAATCTGTTTAAATAAAAACGATAATAGTTCAGCAGCAGTATGTCAATATAGTGTGATAATATCACAACATTCTGGTAATTGCAAACAAAACAGTAATACCGAAACTTCAAACTTTTATAACTTTATCAAAAACATCAGTTGGATAAAAGTTATCAATATCTTAAATAAAAGTCAGCAATATAGTTGTTTTGTGAAATACAAAGCTTGAAAGCTAATTATAATAATGAACATAAATTTTCATGCGAATGAACAATGTCAATGCGACCAAGATGGTTAAAAGTGGTTGTGGTAGTTGTCTCATTTTCGACAGCAAAGAGCCTTTCATGACGGAGAATATTTCATACTAATGCTTCTACTGGTTCTCCTGTAATTGTGGTTTTCGTCACCAGTAGGCGGCCGACGATAATTTTTTTCAGTATATTTTAGTCTGAGTCAATCATCTTAGAAACTATAATATGCTATATAAAAATAAAAATTTTAAAAATGGTAAACCTTGGTTCGGGTAAGTTGACGTTTTTTATTCTTTTTTTATTATAATATAATATAAATAATTATAAAATATTTACAACTTACCCTTTCAACAACGTGGGGGTTGCCTCGAAGCACAGCTTGCATATATTAAATTTGGTCAATATTGTTTTGCCGGAAATGCACAAGGTCCCGAAATACTCCCACACTTGGGAACAATGAGCCTTTTTTTTATATAGTAGAACAGTTGCCTTTTTTCGAACATCGTCTTTAGTTTGGAGCAGAGATAAGGAGATACGACATTTGATGACTCATCTCAAAACATTTCGTTTGACGCGTATTTTTTATGCTCTGTTGAATTCACGTACACAATATATGAAAGCTTGCCCTGTTGTTGTTTTTGCTTATTTCCAATTTCATAGCAAATCGTTGAAATGTGTATCGAGTATGTTGAAAAAATTTTGTTCACCATTGTTTACAACAACATTGTGCAACAACAACCGCAAAAGTAGACGTCACATACAATTTGTGAAATTAAAATCTTTTAGTTGGGCAGAAGAATTACAAATTTTCTAGCACGAAAATTTATTACTGAAAATCTGTGAATAAAAATGTCTATCTGCACCAAATGTATCAAAGCTACAAGTGAAGCGGGTAATAAATATAATGCGAGAAATTTATGTTGAACATCCCGTAGCCAAATTGATGGTAATGGCCAGCCAGATGCAAGACGCTGAAGTGGGAGATAGAATAATTTTGTGGTTATATTTCTGTGGCACTGTTAGAGGCTGCAGAAGAATTTCTATATCTGGGTATAACCACATCAGATTTTTCATAGCATTGGATAAGTCAGAGATACTACAGAAACTGGTGTGTCATGAAATCAAAGCTTTCCGCGACATTTCAAAAGTCAAATAATATGGACAAAAAGAATTCCTTACGAATTGATATTATGTCTGACTGCTTGACTTCCAAATTCGACTTGCCTCGTGTGACACGCGCTGTCAATGCTATTATATTATCCCGAATTACTGGGTTATTGCGATAAAGTTGGCATTGAGGAATTAGGTGAAACAACAGTTGCTGTTTTCAGGTAATGGCCAGTAATAATAAAACATTATAGAGTTTTAAATTAATATACTTATTACTTTGCAGAAACGAAGACGTCGACTCACGTATTTCTACAATTGTCGTACGCGGCGCTGCCGATAATTTCATCGGTGACATTGAACGAGCCATCGATGATAACGTTAATAATTTGAGCGAACTTTTTCGTGATGGCCGCTATGTGCCTGGTGCTCGGGCCACTGGAATTGAACTTGCCACCCATCTGGCGGCATACGCTGATACACTCCCCGGATTGGAGCAATATGCTGTGGGAAAATTCGCGGTTGCTTTGAAAGTATTTTCGAAGGCATTAGCAGAGAATATTTGAAGGTTTTTTTAGGCCTATCCAAAAGAAAAGGAATGTTACTTTGCCTGCTAGCTAGACAATTCCGATAAAATAAAAGTGTAGAATTTTGCAAATAAAATCGATTTATATTAAGAAAAGTTTGACTTTCTTATTTTTTTATATTTATATGCTTTACTTTAGATATACATATAATGAACTGTACATACTTCAATCTTTAAAAATCGCTTGTTTTGGAACGGATCAAATAATGTGTTCAAAGGAAAAGGAATCTGGCATAAGAGCATTTGAGATTATAACAATATTTAATAAACTAATTTATTTGGCTGTGCACCAAATTGGGCTGCAGACACGTAAGTTAGGCCCTCACGAATAGGGTTCAACCTCTGCTTCACCGATTTGCAACTCCTTGGTAAGCGTTTCAAAACACATCTCCGGATTACTCTTAGCCAACAGCATGAATTTCAGCAAACGCATTTTCTTTATTGTTTGCTCATGATTGAGGCCTTCTAAATAGGCGTTCTAGAATTCTATATAAGATGGCAATTTATCCGACACAAAAATCTATTAGATCGTGTATTATGTCCCCTTCTAGGAAACACACTGGCTTAAATGCCAGCAATGGATTCAATAAAAATTTTTTGGGATCGGCCAAGGCAGTGACAACACATTTCATACTATCTTCGCGAGAAACACAAGCCGTTTCTGCAGTACATGTTTCTGGTAATTTAAACATTACTTTAGCGTAAAAGTCAAGATTTGTATCCTTAGTAACATCATAAAAACCTGTATGCAAAAAACTTAACATTACCGAGACGATTCTGTTGATTGAGGGTTATAATCCCTGCCGCCGAAGGCCGCTAACACATGCAAAAACCTATAAAAGAACTTCACATTACAGAGAAGAAAGCTTCACATTATCTTTAAATAAGCTAAAGATACATGAACTAAAGTAGTTAGTGTATCATATTATATGTATATCGTTTTAAAGGTAAAAGAACAGGCTTTTTAGCAAAATGTTTTTTTTGACACATTAATGTATTCGTTTTGCAGAAAAAAATTATTGTTTCCAGAAAAAATAGACAGTTTTCTACATAAAGTGATATAACTCCTTAACCGTTATTATATATGAAAAAAAGTATTTTACGTAAATCGTAAGCAGTAAAAGTACCTTTCAAACGGTATATCATCATCCCGATAACTCACTTAGTTACCGAGATATTAAGCTTTTGCTTATCACATTTATTTGACATTTAAATGCATCTAAATCCAAAATGGCTGACGTCCGACAAAAACAAAATGGCTGCTTCCAGTTCTAACGGTAATATCTAACTGTAAAAAAAAATGCAAAAAATCGGAGCCAATCCCCTATTCTTAAGTTGTTCCATTCTTGGAAATTGCTGTGTAAAATTTGTAAAGAATTAGGAACTAATAACAACTTAAATAATTGCTTGTTCTTACAGTTGCATTCATTTTCCAAAATTCGTAAACGTCTTCCGAGGAATGCAATTGAGTCTGAAAGTATTTCTCCACTTCTGTCTTCACAGGACTATTATTTTTAGAAGACGTTGCGAATATAAATGATATCAATTCTTTGCGGCTTGACGATGTTTGCTCGGATTTCTAAAGTTAACGCAATATTTTATTTTTGGAAACCATCTTTTTAAAATTTATTTTTACTGTATTTAGGTGAAAACTACTTTCCTTTTTCTTAGAAGATGATGCTAATTCTGCAGCTGGTGATATTTCCAAATTTTCCACAGAACCATCATCCATTTTTTTAATTTCGCCGACCATTAACTCAGTCCTTGTAAGAGCGCTAGAAATATCATCTTCTAGCTTGAAACACCATCCGGCATCTGAATGACGCGGAATTTTTTTCAGCCACTTATCTAACCGACTCCAGGTTTTTTTGGCTGAATCGAGGAGGGCCGCTATTAAGTGAATTTTGTGAACTGAAAAACGTTTCAGAAAATTTGTCTGCGAAAACTCGTACAGTTTGATTGATTTGCCGAAGTTTACTGAAAGCGATCTGTCTTTCAAGTCTGTTAAAATTTTTTCAGCGAAAGCAATAATCATATTCAGGGTCGGGTACTTGCGCCCCTGTAAATACTTGGTGGCGCTTTCGAAAATTTGTAAATATTCTGCAAATTCGACTAACAGCTTTTTTTCCATGGAATTCAGGCAAAGTTCTTCTTTATTCATCTTCATTAGAACGATATTCACCACGCTGCTGTTTTGTATAAAACTTTTGTACATGGTGCAGAGTGTATTCCAACGTGTTTCGTTTGAAATTTTTAAAGTGCAAATTTTTTCTTGTGTTTCGAATTCTTGATCCAAAGTGTCAATCATAGTGTGTTTGTCGAATTTCTCATCTGCTTCCAATAAATCGCATACATTAGAAATTTCTTTTATAACATCGAATAAGTGCTCTTGTTCGAAATTTTGCTGAATAGCAGCTATTTTGTCGGCGCTGTAATTTAATGTTCTGAAAATTTGCTTTAGCTTTGTTGTTGTGTTTTCGAATACAAGAAATTGTTCGTTTGCTAGTATGTCATGCACAATAAATCTGTGCAGGCTATGAGCGGAACAGCCAAACCTTTGAATATTTAAAAAATTTAGAGCAGCCTTTATATTGCTTGCACCATCACTAACAACATAAATTTCTTTGCCGGAAAACTTAAACTCTGCGAGGCTGTCGCTTATTCGCTTTGCAATGGTTATTTGATTGTGTAGATGTGGAAAATGCTCAGTAGCTAGCGAAATGCAGATTGGTTCCCAGCGTTCAATGAAATGCATTCTTATATTGACATAGCTGAGTTTTTTGTAGGTATCCGTCCACATATCTAGAACCATTGCTACTGCGTGCGGACTCTGTACACAAATCTCTTTTAGTGTGGACTTATAATAACCAAACACATCGTGCAATGCCGTTCGAGCTAAGGTTGTTGCTGTTGGCATGGATAGATTTGGTCTTATAAATTTGATATAGTTCAAAAAGCCTTCCTGTTCCACGATGTTAAATGGTCTTAGATCGCGACAACACATTTCAACCAATGCCCTGGCATTAGCAAATTTCTGGGTTTCTGAATTACTTATTTTCGAATTTTTTCGCAGAACTTCAGCAGTTCGCTTAGCAGCCTTAGCAGATGTTGCAGCAATCTCTATGTTGTGTTGGTTTCTCAAATGGTTCAGTAGATTGGCAGTAGATGTTGCTATTCCGAATCTGTTTAAATAAAAACGATAATAGTTCAGCAGCAGTATGTCAATATAGTGTGATAATATCACAACATTCTGGTAATTGCAAACAAAACAGTAATACCGAAACTTCAAACTTTTATAACTTTATCAAAAACATCAGTTGGATAAAAGTTATCAATATCTTAAATAAAAGTCAGCAATATAGTTGTTTTGTGAAATACAAAGCTTGAAAGCTAATTATAATAATGAACATAAATTTTCATGCGAATGAACAATGTCAATGCGACCAAGATGGTTAAAAGTGGTTGTGGTAGTTGTCTCATTTTCGACAGCAAAGAGCCTTTCATGACGGAGAATATTTCATACTAATGCTTCTACTGGTTCTCCTGTAATTGTGGTTTTCGTCACCAGTAGGCGGCCGACGATAATTTTTTTCAGTATATTTTAGTCTGAGTCAATCATCTTAGAAACTATAATATGCTATATAAAAATAAAAATTTTAAAAATGGTAAACCTTGGTTCGGGTAAGTTGACGTTTTTTATTCTTTTTTTATTATAATATAATATAAATAATTATAAAATATTTACAACTTACCCTTTCAACAACGTGGGGGTTGCCTCGAAGCACAGCTTGCATATATTAAATTTGGTCAATATTGTTTTGCCGGAAATGCACAAGGTCCCGAAATACTCCCACACTTGGGAACAATGAGCCTTTTTTTTATATAGTAGAACAGTTGCCTTTTTTCGAACATCGTCTTTAGTTTGGAGCAGAGATAAGGAGATACGACATTTGATGACTCATCTCAAAACATTTCGTTTGACGCGTATTTTTTATGCTCTGTTGAATTCACGTACACAATATATGAAAGCTTGCCCTGTTGTTGTTTTTGCTTATTTCCAATTTCATAGCAAATCGTTGAAATGTGTATCGAGTATGTTGAAAAAATTTTGTTCACCATTGTTTACAACAACATTGTGCAACAACAACCGCAAAAGTAGACGTCACATACAATTTGTGAAATTAAAATCTTTTAGTTGGGCAGAAGAATTACAAATTTTCTAGCACGAAAATTTATTACTGAAAATCTGTGAATAAAAATGTCTATCTGCACCAAATGTATCAAAGCTACAAGTGAAGCGGGTAATAAATATAATGCGAGAAATTTATGTTGAACATCCCGTAGCCAAATTGATGGTAATGGCCAGCCAGATGCAAGACGCTGAAGTGGGAGATAGAATAATTTTGTGGTTATATTTCTGTGGCACTGTTAGAGGCTGCAGAAGAATTTCTATATCTGGGTATAACCACATCAGATTTTTCATAGCATTGGATAAGTCAGAGATACTACAGAAACTGGTGTGTCATGAAATCAAAGCTTTCCGCGACATTTCAAAAGTCAAATAATATGGACAAAAAGAATTCCTTACGAATTGATATTATGTCTGACTGCTTGACTTCCAAATTCGACTTGCCTCGTGTGACACGCGCTGTCAATGCTATTATATTATCCCGAATTACTGGGTTATTGCGATAAAGTTGGCATTGAGGAATTAGGTGAAACAACAGTTGCTGTTTTCAGGTAATGGCCAGTAATAATAAAACATTATAGAGTTTTAAATTAATATACTTATTACTTTGCAGAAACGAAGACGTCGACTCACGTATTTCTACAATTGTCGTACGCGGCGCTGCCGATAATTTCATCGGTGACATTGAACGAGCCATCGATGATAACGTTAATAATTTGAGCGAACTTTTTCGTGATGGCCGCTATGTGCCTGGTGCTCGGGCCACTGGAATTGAACTTGCCACCCATCTGGCGGCATACGCTGATACACTCCCCGGATTGGAGCAATATGCTGTGGGAAAATTCGCGGTTGCTTTGAAAGTATTTTCGAAGGCATTAGCAGAGAATATTTGAAGGTTTTTTTAGGCCTATCCAAAAGAAAAGGAATGTTACTTTGCCTGCTAGCTAGACAATTCCGATAAAATAAAAGTGTAGAATTTTGCAAATAAAATCGATTTATATTAAGAAAAGTTTGACTTTCTTATTTTTTTATATTTATATGCTTTACTTTAGATATACATATAATGAACTGTACATACTTCAATCTTTAAAAATCGCTTGTTTTGGAACGGATCAAATAATGTGTTCAAAGGAAAAGGAATCTGGCATAAGAGCATTTGAGATTATAACAATATTTAATAAACTAATTTATTTGGCTGTGCACCAAATTGGGGTGCAGACACGTAAGTTAGGCCCTCACGAATAGGGTTCAACCTCTGCTTCACCGATTTGCAACTCCTTGGTAAGCGTTTCAAAACACATCTCCGGATTACTCTTAGCCAACAGCATGAATTTCAGCAAACGCATTTTCTTTATTGTTTGCTCATGATTGAGGCCTTCTAAATAGGCGTTCTAGAATTCTATATAAGATGGCAATTTATCCGACACAAAAATCTATTAGATCGTGTATTATGTCCCCTTCTAGGAAACACACTGGCTTAAATGCCAGCAATGGATTCAATAAAAATTTTTTGGGATCGGCCAAGGCAGTGACAACACATTTCATACTATCTTCGCGAAAAACACAAGCCGTTTCTGCAGTACATGTTTCTGGTAATTCAAACATTACTTTAGCGTAAAAGTCAAGATTTGTATCCTTAGTAACATCATGCAGAAGACGTTAAAGTTTTTGCTTTTGTTCGCCGGATGAAGGACAGTTGGAAAACTGGGCTTTAAGATGGATGATCTACTTCAAAGAAGACTTCCAAAACTTGGTCGCATTGTTTGGCAACTTGCACAAGATGATAAAAACATGATAACGTTGAGGCGATGTGGTATCCAAATTATTGAATAAGCGCCGCAATCTAGAAGAAAAGAAAGAATATCAAAAGAGAGACCATAAGCTATAATATGATGTTTTTACTTACGATTGCAGACAAACTTTTGCAAATGTAGCAAATTTTTGTACCGTGTTTTGACAATTACCATTTTCACCACACATAAACAAAAGAGGTAAAATTTTGGCAGTCAATATAAGCGGGTGCGATGGAGTAGGATGTCCCCCAAATTTTTTATTTTCAAAAGTTTATAGAAAAAATATCTAATTTATATACATTATGGGGTCATTCAATTTGTTGCAGTAAAACACTTTTATTTACTAATTTTTTCTTATATAACAGAAGAGTCATATAAGAGATACATATATTTTGTATTACTATTATTAGTCAAATAAACTGCGACTGCAAAAGTTTCAAGTTTCTATTTAATATTTATTTCTTTTTTATTTGCAAGGAAACAAAACTAGGAAGAAAAGTCATTAACAATTATTTAAAAACACGAGAAAATTGACCACAGTTTTTGACGTTTTGAATTAGAAACACCCCCTAGAATCGATACCATTGCAAAAGACGCCGATGCAGGTTTCCTAGGAAATCTGCACTAAATTCCGACTAACTTTGGCCGATTTTGCGATTGTATCGAGAAAAATTCATGTATTAGTAACGAGTGTCTCATCTCATAATCTCTGGTTTGGAGGATACCTTCATATTTTTTTAGGTCCTCCAGAAAGAAGATAGATTCTTCAGTGAATTCCAAATCTTCACTTTGAACCACATCACTATTTTTTATTGAACCAATAAGAAATTTTTTAATGTTTTCACTCATTATAATTTTGTTTCTTGTAATTTTGTGATAAACTAAAATTGCGCCGCCGACATAGTTCACGTATACCCTGGCGTGTCTCGCTCGAAAAGAACAGAAGGTTTTCTATGGTTTTTCATAGAAGTTGAAATTCTTCGAATTCAAAATTTTTTAGTAGTGCCAAATTTGTTACGCCAGTAACGGTTGATTTTAAGGAGGAGGTTATGCAAGAAATTTTTCGGCGGCGGCTGAAAATAGTCGGCTGCGCAATTTTAGCTGATTTTCAGCCAAGAAGTAGTCGGCGGCGGCGGCTGCTGTCATGAGTCGGCGGCGGCTAAAAATCGGCTTACATTTATTCGGCGCAGGTATCTGCTCATTACACTTCGTTTATTTAAATTGTGAAATTAAAAAGCCTACGGATTCATTTGTAATTTCACAAATGTTTATGGTGTGGGGACGTTACGTACCAAACGTCAACCTGCGCAATACGCAATCTTGTATTCTATCATTCTTGATGCGTTACTTCTATTAAAGCTGACAAACTTAATTATCACTCACTCTTCTTTGCTTTCTTCGGATTTGTTTGCGAAAACAACAGAGACAGCTTGTTGTTTTCCATATGCTTTCAGAAATTACGGCCCAGTTTTTACTTTCTACAAACACAAAAAATCCCCATTTTGCTTTGAGCTCTACAAACGGATATTTAAAACAGCGCACATGCTAAGAAGTCATTGTCCGAACGTAATTAGCAATGAATTTGTGCATAATATTTATAAAAACATTAAAATACACATTCAGACACACTTCTTTAATTCACTTTGAATACATATGTATCTGATATGTTTTGCGAATTAAACACAAAATGTGCTCAAAAATATTAACCCCAATTTCAGCGCTAAAACGCTGCAATTGTTTTGTATACAGTCGGCCATTATTTTTATACCAACAACAATTTTCTACATCAGCTCTAATAGTTTTATTTCTTTTCATCGCATTTATTTGTACTTAAAATAATTCATATTTATCAGCTTAAACAAGATGATTAGGAAGTATCTTTTCTAGACCTTGGTTTTCGTATACCACCTCAGCAGACCAGTTACGAGTACTATATACAACCAATCACAATAGGGATGGGTAGGTCCGGATCTTAATGTGTCCCAGACATATGTCCGGTGTCGGACTTGTTTCCTACCACTCCGAAAAATTTTCTTTAATGTGTCCGATGTGTCCGGACTTGACACAAACTTTATTTCGTGAGAATGTGGTGTGTTTGCTGAATCTGTCAAAACCTATTTTCTTTAATGTGTCCGGACACATCGGACTTCTTATTTTCTTTAATGTGTTCGATGTGTCCGGACACATCACAGACACAAACTTTATTTTGTGAGAATGTAGTGTGTTTGCTGAAGCTGTCAAAACCTATTATGACCTGTTTATATGCGAGTTAAAGAATGCTAAAGCGTTCGTAAAGAAAGGAACCTCTTGTTTTTCATTCTTGTTAATATTATTTGTTATCTATTAGCTTATAACTATTAGTGTCCAAAGCACATTCATAGGTCCAATAATACTATTTTTAGTATTTATTTAAATTTTAAATAATATTAAAACCAAACAAACACTGCAATTTATAATTTGATAGCTATATCTTACTTAACCAAATGACACTTCGCGGTGTGCCGCGGTGTGTTCGGCGGAATGGTGGCATAAAGGAAAAAGAACGGACACATTGGAATTGGGGAGGCAAAAAAAGTTAATAGGTCCGCGGACATGTGTCCGGGACATGTGTCCGGACCTAAAAAAACCTGTTTCATGTCCGATCCGGCTCCGGACTCATTAAGCACAACCCTAAATCACAATAAATTTTCCCTGAAAATCTTTACATTCTTATAGGTCAGTAATACCACTAACCATACAACATATAGACCGCTAAAACTCACTTTTTTCTGGTCCGCAAATCTTTCTGTAGTCTGGGTCCCACAAAATTCTTTACTCTCATTTTCTCTTTAGGCGAGCAATTGTTTTTCCTTAACCTCCGCCACGGACGGTCACTTTACTCGTTCTCACATGTTTCAAATCTTTCCCTACTCGCACACCTACCGAGTTGTAGGCCGAGCTCGTTATTTGCGTTCGTCATTTCATAGTCGCAATTTGTGTATGTGTCCCTTATTTTGCTTGATTGTGAAGAACAACAAATGTATTTTGTTTTTGTAAGAAGTTACCATTAATTCTTTTGCTTATTGGTATAGTGGTGTTTTGTTTCTTTTCTGCGCATGTGTCAAGGGATAAGTCTTTATGCTTCTGCATTCGGTAAACTTTTAGCATTTTTTCGCTGGCTGCCAAATTATTATTTGAACATTTTTAAGATTTTCAAAAGGTTAAAAAAATGCAAAAAACTCATAATTCGCAGCAAAAAAATCGTACTTCGCCGCGAAGCATTTATGCATGCACGCATGCATAATTTAATTTAGGAGGTCCTTTTCGAAACGTCAAAAAATATATTTGAGAAATATATATAATATATTATATATATATGTACATATATATATATAATATATATATTATAATATAATATAAAATAATATAATATAATATAATATAATATAATATAATATAATATAATATAATATAATATAATATAATATAATATAATATAATATAATATAATATAATATAATATAATATAATATAATATAATATAATATAATATAATATAATATAATATAATATAATATAATATAATATAATATAATATAATATAATATAATATAATATAATATAATATAATATAATATAATATAATATAATATAATATAATATAATATAATATAATATAATATAATATAATATAATATAATATAATATAATATAATATAATATAATATAATATAATATAATATAATATAATATAATATAATATAATATAATATAATATAATATAATATAATATAATATAATATAATATAATATAATATAATATAATATAATATAATATAATATAATATAATATAATATAATATAATATAATATAATATAATATAATATAATATAATATAATATAATATAATATAATATAATATAATATAATATAATATAATATAATATAATATAATATAATATAATATAATATAATATAATATAATATAATATAATATAATATAATATAATATAATATAATATAATATAATATAATATAATATAATATAATATAATATAATATAATATAATATAATATAATATAATATAATATATATAATATAATACATATAATACATATAATATATATATATAATATAATATATATAACATATATATATAATGCATAATGCATATATATATATATTATGGGTATATTATTAGGTATAGGTATAGGTATTATTAGGTTATATAATATATATATATACCCACTAATATATCTTCCATTTCCTCATAATGCTAATAAATGTATACTCCTATTTTACAAAATTTTTGTTGATTTAATTGTGATAAATGTACTTGGTGCCTTAATTTTATTTATTATGAAATAATAAATCAGTTATAATTTCGAAGGTAATAATCATGTGTATTATCATAAAAAGACTAACAACGGGGACAGACGTGGTGACCAAAATATAATGGAGTTGTATCTAGGCCTCGGTCCCGTCCTCGGTGTTTATGTCACATAGATAAATCTGGGTTATAAAAATGTGTTTTTATACCCTATAACCCAAGGGGTGAGGGGATTCTAGGCTGATTCATCTCAAGCAATTCATCGCGAGCAATTCATCGTAAGCAATTCATCGCAAAACAAATTCATCGCACAGCAATTCATCGCGTAGCAATTCATCGCAAGACAGATTCATCGCACAGCAATTCATCGCGTAGCAATTCACTAAAAATCGCGCGATTTTCAAAATAAATTTTGCTGCTTCGGCTCGCGATAAATTTTTTTGCGATAAATTGGTGTTGCAATGAATGACGTTTCAGATGGCAATAACACTAAACTTTATTGTTAAATTGTATCTAATATCCAATTGTTGCAATTACATCCCAAATAGTTTGAGGAATTTGTTAAAGAAACTGCAAAAATTAGTTTTTAAAATTTTTTTGAGAAATTTGTTAAAGAAACTGCAAAAATTAGTTTTTAAAATTTTTAAATTTTAAAATTTGTGGCTAACTTGATAATACATAATTTTCTGTGGGGAATTTCCAAACATTTCTCAAAATTTTCTTGTGATTAGTTGCTAATACGATGAATTGCTGTTGCGATGAATTGCTGTTGCGATGAATTGCTGTGCGATGAATTGCTGTTGCGATGAATTGCTGCGCGATGAATTGCTTTGCGAGGAATTTGTCTTGCGATGAATTGCTCGCGATGAATTGCTTGCGATGAATTGCTCGCGATGAATTGCTTGCGATGAATCAGCCGGGTACCGGTAAGGGTATATTCACTTTGTGCTTCCGTTTGTAACACATTAAAGGAGGCGTGGAGGGATAGAAAAGTATATATTTATATTCTGGCTCAGAATCACCTCCTGAGTCGATTTAGCCATGTCCGTTCATCCGTCTGTCTGTCTGTGGAAATCATGATTACGGGAGAACTAATAGGGCTATTACCATGAAGTTTGGCACGAACAGTATTTGTCATCATGGGCTGTTTGATGATCCAGTGCCACGCCTACTTTTTATAGAAAATATGAATTTTTTCGTGGTGACAAAAACCACGATTACAGGAAAACGAGCATCATCATGAAATATTCTGTTTCGTTTAGAGCTCTCTAAGTTCGAAACTGATCGGTTTACTGCCACACCTATATTTTATGTAAATATTAATGCATTCAATTTGAGACCTGAATTTCTCAGCTTGTAAATCAAAATTTACTATCTGTAAGTGATATGAAAATGGGCGTCTTCCACTCATTTTTTACCTCACATTGACAGATGCGGGTGTAGGGTATATGAGCTTCGGCCAGGCCAAAGTTAACGCTCTTACCTGTTCTAACACTAACCAATTCTAACTGTATTCTCTGTTCACTGGTTCCATGGCTCGGGACATATGTCCCTGTGTGTGTACGGCGTATACTTAGGCGCTGTTCAGACATGAGACATATTTCGCACGAGGGACACGAATTGTTCTTGTTTCCCAGCAAAACTACAAAATGAACTGTGGACTATGAATAAATGAATCTGTCCCTTGTTCGACACACGTGGCTCCTGAAATATCGAAGGACATGAGTAAACAGAGTTGTCGTACTAACAAAAAAAAAAAAATAGTATGTCTGTAATCAGATATGCATTTCAGTGATATTGAAAAGAAAATATATACAAATGGATATACAGTAGAATCTTAGAAAGATGAACGAATAAAAAACTTTGCTAGTTCATATTTTCGAAATGTTAATCTTTTTGAGTAGTAAAATGTTAGTTTAAGATTTTCATATATTGCACATATGTACAAACAATATACATTAGAGCTGTGCACAAGCCGTTTTGAAGAGGCACAAATCGGCACGACTGCTGTTTTGTGACTGCTGTATGAAAATCGCAATAAACAGCAACTGTTGTGGTGCCTTTACCCGACCGACATTCATTTTTACTGCTTGTTCGAAAATTTGCAGTTGCTGTTTTAATGTTGATGCATTTCTCTCTCGTTCCTTCCGCTTAATCTCCAAAGGAACGAAAGAAACGCAAACAACTCACCCTCTTTCCCTCCGCTCGAACTCGAAAGGAACGAAAGGCAAGCATTTGCGCCGCTCGCCACTCCGCCGATGGTGAAAGCACCATCTTCTTTGTTATCACCAGAAGCGTCTGAAAACTAATTAAGAAATTACGAAGAAAAAACATCCCCTCTTTCCCTCCGCTCAAACTCAAAACCATTCTTATCTATTTTTCCATGTAATTATTGTCTTTTTCTTACTTTGTTTTTGTTGTAAATGGTCCATAAATTGTGGCCCCGAACAACGATTGAAAACAATGAAAAAATGTTCTGCCACATTTTCGAGAAAAACGACAAAAAAAAAAAGAAACGAAAAAAGGGAGAGGCACGCAATGCTTTTTTTCTAACTAAAAGCCTAGGAGACGGCTGAACGTATGTATGTATTTAATATGTATGTGCATTCCGTGTGTGTATCCTCTCTTATATCTATTTAGCAATTGTTGGCATTAAAACTGTTGTGTCATTTTCGTCTGACAATTTTGTTTTTGTTTCCAGCCGAGCACAAGCAATAAAGGCTATGAGTGCAAATCTGAAATGTTTTATCAATTTTTACTGATAAAACGTTGTGTGTTTTGAAAGTGGTTTTAAAACGGCTTGTGCACAGCTCTAATATATATGTACATATACATATACATATACATATACATATACATATACATATACATATACATATACATATACATATACATATACATATACATATACATATACATATACATATACATATACATATACATATACATATACATATACATATACATATACATATACATATACATATACATATACATATACATATACATATACATATACATATACATATACATATACATATACATATACATATACATATACATATACATATACATATACATATACATATACATATACATATACATATACATATACATATACATATACATATACATATACATATACATATACATATACATATACATATACATATACATATACATATACATATACATATACATATACATATACATATACATATACATATACATATACATATACATATACATATACATATACATATACATATACATATACATATACATATACATATACATATACATATACATATACATATACATATACATATACATATACATATACATATACATATACATATACATATACATATACATATACATATACATATACATATACATATACATATACATATACATATACATATACATATACATATACATATACATATACATATACATATACATATACATATACATATACATATACATATACATATACATATACATATACATATACATATACATATACATATACATATACATATACATATACATATACATATACATATACATATACATATACATATACATATACATATACATATACATATACATATACATATACATATACATATACATATACATATACATATACATATACATATACATATACATATACATATACATATACATATACATATACATATACATATACATATACATATACATATACATATACATATACATATACATATACATATACATATACATATACATATACATATACATATACATATACATATACATATACATATACATATACATATACATATACATATACATATACATATACATATACATATACATATACATATACATATACATATACATATACATATACATATACATATACATATACATATACATATACATATACATATACATATACATATACATATACATATACATATACATATACATATACATATACATATACATATACATATACATATACATATACATATACATATACATATACATATACATATACATATACATATACATATACATATACATATACATATACATATACATATACATATACATATACATATACATATACATATACATATACATATACATATATGTACATATACATATACATATACATATACATATACATATACATATACATATACATATACATATACATATACATATACATATACATATACATATACATATACATATACATATACATATACATATACATATATATATACATATACATATACATATACATATACATATACATATACATATACATATACATATACATATACATATACATATACATATACATATACATATACATATACATATACATATACATATACATATACATATACATATACATATACATATACATATACATATACATATACATATACATATACATATACATATACATATACATATACATATACATATACATATACATATACATATACATATACATATACATATACATATACATATACATATACATATACATATACATATACATATACATATACATATACATATACATATACATATACATATACATATACATATACATATACATATACATATACATATACATATACATATACATATACATATACATATACATATACATATACATATACATATACATATACATATACATATACATATACATATACATATACATATACATATACATATACATATACATATACATATACATATACATATACATATACATATACATATACATATACATATACATATACATATACATATACATATACATATACATATACATATACATATACATATACATATACATATACATATACATATACATATACATATACATATACATATACATATACATATACATATACATATACATATACATATACATATACATATACATATACATATACATATACATATACATATACATATACATATACATATACATATACATATACATATACATATACATATACATATACATATACATATACATATACATATACATATACATATACATATACATATACATATACATATACATATACATATACATATACATATACATATACATATACATATACATATACATATACATATACATATACATATACATATACATATACATATACATATACATATACATATACATATACATATACATATACATATACATATACATATACATATACATATACATATACATATACATATACATATACATATACATATACATATACATATACATATACATATACATATACATATACATATACATATACATATACATATACATATACATATACATATACATATACATATACATATACATATACATATACATATACATATACATATACATATACATATACATATACATATACATATACATATACATATACATATACATATACATATACATATACATATACATATACATATACATATACATATACATATACATATACATATACATATACATATACATATACATATACATATACATATACATATACATATACATATACATATACATATACATATACATATACATATACATATACATATACATATACATATACATATACATATACATATACATATACATATACATATACATATACATATACATATACATATACATATACATATACATATACATATACATATACATATACATATACATATACATATACATATACATATACATATACATATACATATACATATACATATACATATACATATACATATACATATACATATACATATACATATACATATACATATACATATACATATACATATACATATACATATACATATACATATACATATACATATACATATACATATACATATACATATACATATACATATACATATACATATACATATACATATACATATACATATACATATACATATACATATACATATACATATACATATACATATACATATACATATACATATACATATACATATACATATACATATACATATACATATACATATACATATACATATACATATACATATACATATACATATACATATACATATACATATACATATACATATACATATACATATACATATACATATACATATACATATACATATACATATACATATACATATACATATACATATACATATACATATACATATACATATACATATACATATACATATACATATACATATACATATACATATACATATACATATACATATACATATACATATACATATACATATACATATACATATACATATACATATACATATACATATACATATACATATACATATACATATACATATACATATACATATACATATACATATACATATACATATACATATACATATACATATACATATACATATACATATACATATACATATACATATACATATACATATACATATACATATACATATACATATACATATACATATACATATACATATACATATACATATACATATACATATACATATACATATACATATACATATACATATACATATACATATACATATACATATACATATACATATACATATACATATACATATACATATACATATACATATACATATACATATACATATACATATACATATACATATACATATACATATACATATACATATACATATACATATACATATACATATACATATACATATACATATACATATACATATACATATACATATACATATACATATACATATACATATACATATACATATACATATACATATACATATACATATACATATACATATACATATACATATACATATACATATACATATACATATACATATACATATACATATACATATACATATACATATACATATACATATACATATACATATACATATACATATACATATACATATACATATACATATACATATACATATACATATACATATACATATACATATACATATACATATACATATACATATACATATACATATACATATACATATACATATACATATACATATACATATACATATACATATACATATACATATACATATACATATACATATACATATACATATACATATACATATACATATACATATACATATACATATACATATACATATACATATACATATACATATACATATACATATACATATACATATACATATACATATACATATACATATACATATACATATACATATACATATACATATACATATACATATACATATACATATACATATACATATACATATACATATACATATACATATACATATACATATACATATACATATACATATACATATACATATACATATACATATACATATACATATACATATACATATACATATACATATACATATACATATACATATACATATACATATACATATACATATACATATACATATACATATACATATACATATACATATACATATACATATACATATACATATACATATACATATACATATACATATACATATACATATACATATACATATACATATACATATACATATACATATACATATACATATACATATACATATACATATACATATACATATACATATACATATACATATACATATGCATATACATATACAAAAACATATACATATACATATACATATACATATACATATACATATACATATACATATACATATACATATACATATACATATACATATACATATACATATACATATACATATACATATACATATACATATACATATACATATACATATACATATGCATATACATATACATATACATATACATATACATATACATATACATATACATATACATATACATATACAAATACATATACATATACATATACATATATACATATATAGTATGAAGAAAAAACAATTCAGGGAAACAAAATTTCAATTAAATAAAGAAATATAAATATGTATACAGATACATAGTTCACATATGTAATATACACGAAATTTAGTCAGTTTTTATACCCTACACCCGAAGGGATGAGGGTATATTCACTTATGTTCTTCCGTTTGTAACGCATTCAAGGAGACGTGGCAGGTATAGAAAAGTATATATATTCTGGCTCAGAATCACCTCCTGATTCGATTTAGCCATGTGCGTCCGTCTGTCTGTCTGTCCGTCCGTCCGTCCGTCTGTGGAAATCACGATTACAGGAGAACGAATAGAGGTATCGTCATGAAATTTGGCACCAATATTCTCTGTTATCCTACGCTGTTTGGTATTGAAAATGGGAAAAATCGGAATAGTGCCACGCCTACTTTTTATAGAAAAAATTCACTCATCCGTGCTTTTAGCTCAATTTTTTGGCTTGTGGACCGAATTTTCAGCTAAAATTTTATTTCCGAGTCCACCATATTAGACTAAAATATATTCTCAAAAATGGGCGTGACACGCCCACTTATATAATATACCATATAATGAGGTGTTTGGTAGGAAAAGCGGTGTTGCAGATGAGTTAATAGATCAAAATTTTCTCCCTGTAAATTTTAAAAAAGTAGGGTGGCACCTACTAAAAAGTAGGGCCCACTTTTTATCACTTCGTCAGATGCGGGTGTGGGGTATATGAGCTTCGGCCAGGCCGAAGATAACGCTCTTACTTGTTTTTTTTTTTAAATTATGAATTTTTGTTTGCTGCCCAGCAGAAAGTTGCTTGTATATGGCCTTCTCTCTTAAATTTCGCAGACTTAAAATTGTAGAGACCTCCGCTTTACTTTGCTCTGCAAATTTTAGGCATGTATTAATGGCTAAAATCGCTTCTGCTGGTTTTACTACATCGGTACCAGCTTTTTCGGTTGCACTTCTCTCTGGAGATGCAAGGTCCTCTATACAATACACAATACACACTGTGGTAACAAGTAGCGGTTAAGTACCGTTTTCAAATTGAATGTTTATGTACATTTAGAATATAGCGTTCATGTTTTTGAGTACCAAAAATTCTGCCCGTTCATCTTTTAGAGTACTGCAAGGTTAAAAATATTCCGTTCATCATTCTGGGTAGTTCAACCTATAGAACCGTTCATCTTTTTCAGATGAACAGAGCAGATTCTACTGTATTTAAATACACAACAGCAACACCAAAGTTTTTGCATATAGTTTTTGCAATAGCGAATTGCAGCTATTGCTAAGTTGTCCGCTGGTTTTATCTTAAAAAAAGAGCTAACATTTATATTTGGTATATTAATTATATATAGTTGTATATATGTATGTAGTTTATATAATATTATATAAATTTATATAGTAAAATTTATATCAGTATGTCTGTATTCACCACCAGTGGGAAATATAAACAGTTTTATAGTTGTCACAACATAACCAGAATGTGATGACACTGAGTGATAAAAAGAATAACATGTACATACATATGTCATGAATGACATACAGAGTTTGGACATATTTACCGTTTTGACACAGCTCCAATTTTGTTGTTATTTTTGTTTTTGTTGTTGTTTTTGCTGTAGACCCCAACAAATACAAAATTTTTTGTCGCTCCCTCCTGGGGGCGGGGCTGGAGCTGTTCATGCCAAACACCGCTTGTGTTGCACCCTTCAACAGAATCAGCTGTTGTTAATTAAATCTCTCTTCCAGAATGCAACTCAGCGGCGACCATTTTTGTCATTGTCATCTTTTTCCGGTTTTTCCTGCACCTCGTTACTTTCGTGAGAACCAAATTATATAATCTATCTTTTATAAAGAAATCTAACATCAGTGTAAATTTACGCAATAAAACCTATATATACACCATTCCGAAGAAAAAAATTATTCAGAAAGAAGAACATTCCGGCGTTATTTCAACATTTTATGGTTCTTCGAGCCGGATACAGGTGATTTTTTCTTGCAGATTTTTTCCTCGGAATTTCAGCATTCTATGTCATAAGACACCATCACACGTGGGACATTTTTGTTTTTTATTTGTAGAAAATGCCAATTTTGCTAATAAAACGAAAATCCTTACGATAGTGATTTTACGTCAAATCGTAAAGTAGTGTTCGTGAAAAAGCCAAAAATTCACAATTTTTGTTTTTTTTTTGCGTTTTTTTTTTTCCACAACGCACTGCAACGCGTAAATCTATACGCCGCTGGGTAATTCTACGAGCGTCAGATGTGATTATTTCTTGCGAAATTTATTTTCATTTTTTGATTTCTGCCTGAACTAGTTCCAACCTAGTTAGCGCAGACCCTATTCTTGCGAAATTTATTTTCATTTTTTGATTTCTGTCTGAACTAGTTCCATACTAGTTAGCGCAGACCCTATTCTTGCGAAATTTATTTTCATTTTTTTGATTTCTGTCTGAACTAGTTCCAAACTGGTTAGCGCAGACCCTATTCTTGCGAAATTAATTCTCTGTTATTTTCGATTTCTGCCTGAATTAGTTTCAAACTAGTTAGCGCAGAGCCTATTCGTGCGAAATTTATTTTCATTTTTTGATTTCTGCCTGAATTTGTTTCAAACTAGTTGGCGCAGACCCTGTTCGTGCGAAATTTATTTTCATTTTTCGATTTCTGCCTGAATTGGTTTCAAACTAGTTAGCGCAGACCCTATTCGTGCGAAATTTATTTTCATTTTTTTGATTTTTGCCTGAACTAGTTCCAACCTAGTTAGCGCAGACCCTATTCTTGCGAAATTTATTTTCATTTTTTTTTTGATTTCTGTCTGAACTAGTTCCATACTAGTTAGCGCAGACCCTATTCTTGCGAAATTTATTTTCATTTTTTTTGATTTCTGCCTGAACTAGTTCCAACCTAGTTAGCGCAGACCCTATTCTTGCGAAATTTATTTTCATTTTTTTTTTTTTTTGATTTCTGCCTGAACTAGTTCCATACTAGTTAGCGCAGACCCTATTCTTGCGAAATTTATTTTCATTTTTTTTATTTCTGCCTGAACTAGTCCCAAACTAGTTAGCGCAGACCCACTTGGTCGAAAATTCTTTGCCGCGTCTAAATCCCTAAGAAAACGCCGCCGAAAAACACTACACCCAAAACCCCATCAGGTGAGAAAATGCCTCAATTGAACACTTTTATACGTCTTGCCGACGGTCTAGTGGAATTTGAAGCCGAATTCGATAGTATCCCACGGAAAGACCACACAGTATTCACTCTAGAAATCCAACAAGAGGAATTGAGATCGCAATGGACTCTCATAAAAGGCGCTTATGAGTCCCTCTTAAATGAAGAGCAGTCGGCAGACGCAAGCGAGCGGATCGGAGTGATAAAAGCAAAATACCGTCAATGCTATTCAGTGTTCGTGCGATGTGCGGCGAAAATACGGCAGTTAAGACACTCTCTTTGTCAGCCCATTAGCGTCCCTGAGCCACAAGTTGCTCGTGCGGAGCAGCCATTCAACGGTTGTAATATTTCACTGCCACCTTGTGATACAGAAATTTTCCAAGGTGACTACCTATCCTGGCCCTCATTCCGCAACCTCTTCACGGCCATCTACATCTCTAATCCACGAATATCCCCAGTGGAAAAGCTTTTCCACTTAAACAAAAAGACCAAAGGGGAAGCTAAGGAAATTGTCCAAAAGTCTCCTCTTACAAACGAAGGCTTTGCCCAGGCCTGGAAGAATCTTACTGACCGATATGAAAATAAGCGCGTTCTTATCAACTCTCAATTAAAGACACTCTTTAACTTAACAAATATTTCCAAAGAATCTGGAATTGAAATTAAAAATCTCCAACGTGAGATTAACAACATTCTCTCTACCCTTGAATTGCAAGGAATTAATACCTCAAATTGGGATGCGATAATCGTGTATCTGGTCTCAACTAAACTCCCAGAAACAACACTCTCGTTATGGGAGCAGTCTCTCCAAGAAAAATTTGAAATCCCGAAATGGCTCGATTTAGATTCTTTTCTAACTCGTCGATTCCAAACTCTAGAAACTGTGCAAGACCTCAAATGCAATGCTCCGCCTAGCCAACGAGCGGCCCCGAATTCCAATAACCGTGTTCTCTCTTCCAAACGCGTTAATACATTTCAACCTAATGTTTCCCTCACGACTTGTGTTCTTTGTCCTCAACAACAGCACAGTCTAAGATCTTGCCACCGTTTCTTGGCCATGTCGGTCTCTAAAAGAATAGAGGTTGTGCAGAAAAGCAAAATATGTTTCAACTGTTTGGCGAAATCTCACACAAGCAAAACGTGTACAAGCAAGTACAATTGCAATATATGCAAAAGCAGACATCACTCTCTCCTGCATCGCGAGAAGCCTTCGGCTCCCTCCTCGAGTGCAAACTCAAACCTTCATTACTCGCGCCCAGAACAGCATAACCCACCTGTTCAATCCCTCTCTGAACCTATACAATCCAGTAGTTCTGAACAAACAGTGAAACATCAAGTTTGTTTTGCTGCCAGCCCTAAACGTATGTTACCAGGAACGGCCATGGTAACGATTTGCCATAACGAAATGTCTTTTATCGCGCGCGCTCTGATTGACCCAGGATCCGAAATTTCTTTTATATCTGAGAGGATTCAGAAGCTTCTAAAACTACCATTACGAACCGTGAGTGCCCAAGTTTTAGGCCTTAACCAGACGGTTGCTGCTAGGGTCAATAAATCCTGTGATTTCATCCTTGGATCACCACATGATGCTCACTTTCAAATTCATGCTACTGCGCTAGTCCTCTCGCATTTAACTGGAAATCTTCCCGCGTTTTCTCTCGAAAAATCTCTACTCTACGATCTTCCAGATCTTAAGCTTGCTGACGTAAACTTTTACAAAAGCGAGCAAGTGGACGTGCTCATAGGTGCGGACTTGTATCCCTCAATTATGCTAGGAAATATACGACACAACGTCCTCGGCTCTCTGATTGCCCAAGAAACAGTCTTTGGGTGGATATTCACGTGTCCGATTGCAGTCAATCCGACAGTTTCGACTGTAAGAGTATCTTTTTTTAACGAGGTCTCCATCGAACAACAGTTCGAACGTTTTTGGGAGGTGGAGGAACTTCCAAAGAAGCAGTATCTATCCCCCGCTGAAAAATTTTGTGAGGAAAATTATGTAGAAACAACTCGCAGGGATGATAACGGTCGTTACGTTGTAAGTCTACCATTCAAGAACAGTTTTCCCAACGAAACACCTTTAGGGTTTTCTCGACAAATGGCGTTAAAACAGTTTCTGAAGTCTGAGGAACGATTAAGCAAAACCCCTATACTGAAAGAGCAATATGATTCGGTGATCAAAGAGTATCTCGAACTAGGACATATGCAAAAAACCACCCTTCCTCGTAATGAGTATCGACCTATGCATTACTATCTGCCGCACCATGCAGTCATCAAACCCGAGAGCACGACCACGAAAGTGCGAGTCGTGTTTAATGCCTCTTGTCCGACCTCAAGTGGCCTTAGCCTAAACGACGTGCTTTATCCAGGCCCCATTCTCCAAAATGATCTCACTTTCTTAATCCTACGATGACGACTTTTTAAATATGTTTTTAATGGAGATATTCAAAAAATGTATCGCCAAATTCTTGTTGACCCGCAACACACACAATTTCAACGAATTCTATTTCGTGACCCTATTAGCAATGAGATTAGCGATTACGAATTAAAGACAGTCACGTTCGGTGTGAACTGTGCCCCATATTTAGCAATAAGAACACTCTTACAGTTGGCAAAAGATGTTGAACTCGAATATCCTCAGGCATCACAAGTGCTAAAGTATTGTATGTATGTCGATGATGCTCTAGTAGGTGCACACGACCTTCCCTTAGCACTTCAAATTCGTACTGAACTCTCAACCGTACTAGAATCCGCAGGTCTCTCTTTACGGAAATGGACTGCCAACTATGAAGGCATTCTAGCTGGCCTACCCAAAAGCCACTTACTTCACGAAGATTTTTTAAAACTGGATGATGCGAGCACGGCAAAAATGCTAGGGATCCGTTGGAATGCGAAAACAGATCAGTTCTATTTTCATACCCAAGCGGTTAAAGTAAAGTCAAATTACTCAAAGCGCGAGGTTCTCTCCCTTATAGCGAAACTCTTTGACCCCGCAGGATGGTTAGCACCCATTATCGTGACTGCCAAAATCCTAATGCAAGAGATATGGTTAGAAAAGATAGATTGGGACGTGCCCTTGCCTAGTCGAATTGTCAACAAGTGGTTACATTTTCTACAAAATTACCACCACATTGAAGCCATCCGAATTCCCCGCTGGGTTAAATTTGCTCCCGGATGTAAAATCGAGTTTCATGCATTTTGCGATGCTTCGCAGAAGGCATATGCTGGCGTCATTTACATACGAGTTCAATTCAAAAAACAGATATTTGTCTCTCTTTTGTACGAAAAAACGCGAGTCGCGCCGGTTAAAACTATCTCGTTGCCTCGTCTCGAGCTCTGTGGAGCAGAACTTTTAGCTGACATGTCAGACTCTCTTTTACCCAATCTTCTTTTGCAAGATTACCAACTGTTCTGTTGGACTGACTCCACCATCGTGTTGGCATAGCTAAAAAAGCCCCCTTGTGTTTGGACCACGTTTGTTGCAAACCGTGTTTCAAAAATTACCGAAAAAGTTAGCCACACTCAGTGGTTCCATGTAGGTTCTCAAGAAAACCCAGCTGATATAGCCAGCCGAGGTGTATATCCGCAAGACCTTGTAGATAACTCCTTGTGGTGGACAGGTCCTCACTGGTTACAACTTAACAAAGACCAGTGGCCGAAATGTGAATCGACAGATCCATGTGAAACAACGCTAGAACAAAAGCCACTGAAAGTTTGTCACGCATACTTTCTTCAATACGAAGATCCTCTTGAAAGATTTTCCTCTCTTCCAAGAGCGCTAAGAGTTTTCTCATACATATTTCGTTTCCTTCATCGGACTAATTCTCGATATAGAACTACACACTTTTATCAATCACATCAAATCTCGACAAAGGAAATTGCCGATATTAAGACTCGCTTTGCTATACTTAGTCAAAAGGTTCATTTCCCTGACGACTACCAATCTCTGGAAGTTAAGAAGGTCTTAGAACCGAAAAGCTCTCTACTCTCTCTCAACCCGTTTCTTCACAAGGATGGCACGATGCGTGTAGGCGGGCGGCTATCGTCATGCCCTGATCTTCCTTTTGATGAAAGACACCCGGTAATTTTACCATACAATTGCCATTTCACCCGGCTTCTCGTTCGCTTTACACACGAGATTTCATTACACGGAGGCAATCAATTAGTTCTTCGTCTTTTAAGAACCCAATACTGGGTTCCCAGGGTTAAAAATCTAATAAAGACGGTGATCCACAACTGCAAGCCCTGCATTCGGCATCGAAAAAGACATCAAACTCAATTGATGGCTGCCTTACCTCCGGAAAGGACAACCATATCGCGCCCTTTTGCAACGACTGGTATTGACTTTGCCGGACCTTTTGACGTGAAAAGTTTTACAGGTCGAGCTTGCCTAGTCACCAAAGGTTATGTTTGCCTATTTGTATGTTTCGCAACTAAAGCCATACACCTCGAGGCAACAACGGACTTATCAACGGGTTGGTAACGAAATCCCGAAAGACAAAATCCCGAACGACAAAATCCCGAACGACAAAATCCCGAACGACAAAATCCCGAAATGACAAAATCCTGAAACGACAAAATCCCGAAATTACAAAACTAGTTTTTCGGTATTCTCCATCTTCTTGAACATTTTAAAACCACTAGCAAACAATTCCAAGAAAGTAATAAAAAATTACTCTTATTTTACTTCTCTAAAATTATTATTAAAAAATAAAAAAAAAACATTATTAAAAAAATTTTAGCAGAGCCCTCTCGGAGGCTCTGAGGTGAGGTGATGTGAGGTTTTTTGCATACAGGTTTTTCCGCGTATTTGCAGCCTTCGGCTGCGGCAGGGATCATAACCCTCAATCAGCAGAATCCTCACGGTCATGTGAAGTTTTTTGCATAAAAGTTTTTTCGCTTATTGGCGGCCTTCGGCCGCGGCAGGGATCATAACCCTCAATCAGCAGAATCCTCACGGTCATGTGAAGTTTTTTGCATTCAGGTTTTTTCGCGTATTGGCGGCCTTCGGCCGCGGCAGGGATCATAACCCTCAATCAGCAGAATCCTCACGGTCATGTGAAGTTTTTTGCATATTGTAGATTATAACCTTCAGACAACAAAATTCTCTCGATATTACAACTTTGCTTTTCTGCCATTGTAAAGAAAGGCAAGTAGGCGCGCACTTCGCTTCGGAAAAAATTTTGACTCAAATGTCATTTCTTCATTAATTTAAATTTTATTTCGTGATTTTCGGGATTTCTCATTTCGGTATTAAAAATTTTTCGGGATTTTGTCGTTTCGGGATTTTGTCGCATCGGGATTTTGTCGTTTCGGGATTTTAAAATTTTTCGGGATTTTGTCGTTTCGGGATTTTGTAATTCGGGATTTTGACTGTCTCCCTTATCAACAGCTAAATTTCTCGCTGCGTTTTCTCGTTTTGTGGCCCGTCGAGGATGCCCTTCTAACATCTATTCCGACAACAGAACTAATTTTGTAGGTGCTTCACGAGAGCTAAAAAAGGCGTTCCAGCAGTTTTTGGATCACACACGCAACGAAGTTCTAACAAAGTTTTCTCATCAAGCAGTAAACTGGCATTTTATCCCAGCAGGTGCTCCTCATATGGGAGGTTTATGGGAAGCAGGAGTGAAGAGCTTCAAAACCCATTTCTGGAAAATCGCTGGTGGTTTCAAGTTTACTTTCGAGGAACTAACTACTCTTCTTTGCAGGATAGAAGCGTGTCTTAACTCAAGACCTCTCAGCGCGATATCTGAAAATCCAACTGACTTGCAAGCTTTAACCCCAGGACATTTTTTGGTAGGAGGACCCTTATTAGCTCCAGCCGAACCCGATGTTTCTGATAGCCAAATGACGATCGTCAATCACTGGTTACGTGTAAAAGCTCTACATCAGCGCTTCTGTCAACGATGGAAAGTCGAGTATCTGAAAGAGCTCTACAAGCGCACGAAATGGAAAACTCCTCAAACTGATCTAAAAATTGATGATCTAGTGGTTATCCATGAAGACAATCTACCTCCCAACGCATGGCGACTAGGTCGTGTCTCTAAAGTCTATTCTGGGAAAGATAACCATGTTAGAGTAGCCGAAATCCGGACTCAGCGCGGCTTCATCACTCGGCCAATCACTAAATTAGTTCTCTTACCCCTATCTCCATCAAGTACTAACTGTACAGTTTTCTTTTGCAGTATGTCCATCCATAGTCTCCATTCCGAAGACGAACAGGAGCTACGTCAGCAGTTGCTGTCTGGGACGTTCGGCGCTTTCCGACCGACTCCACAACGGGTGATGTCGACTGGAAATTCTAGCCGTCGAAGCAGCGCTACACGCCCCAGTCGCGATGACCACCATTCCTCGTTCCGGTCCATCACTCCGGAACTTTTCGGTTCACGTGAGTCCTCGAAAGCCATGTCCATGGCCGAGGAGCCCAGTCGCGATGAGCGCAACTCAGCCATCGCCAGTGTGGTCACGCAACCGCAACCCAGTCGCGACGTGCGCCGCCCTCTTCGGGGGAATAGGGGCAGAGCCTGCCCACCCAGACGCGAAGTGCGCCACCCTCACTACGGCAACCGGGCTAGGCATCCGTTGCCTGGACGCGATGTGCGTGCACCTCAACGAGCGGCTGACCGTCACCAGCGAAATGGACGAAGTGACTACAACCGTTGCCCTCTGTGCAAGGAGCGCCACACCCTTCGCCAGTACACCCGCTTTCGGACCCAGCCGGTCTCGTTGAGCGCCGCAAAATCGTCTTGCGTCTCGGTCTATGCACGAACTGCCTAGCCCGGTCGCACGAATACGCCAACTGCGCCAGTGCAGCGGTGTGCCACATCTGTGGTGAAAGACACCACACGCTACTACACGCCCACAACGATATCGTCGGGCGGCTCGTCCTTCCGCACTTTGAGCCAAGGCGGCCCCACACGCCCGATGCAATCGCACCCCTTCCACCGAGAGCAGAGACAGTCACCCTCCAACGGACCATGGCCCTATTGCCGACCCTACAGGCACGCATCCTCGTCCAGGGCCGAATTAGGCACGCTCGAGCCCTGGTCAATGCATGCGCCGAAGTCTCCCTGATTTCTCCGCAGCTCGTCCGCAAGTGGAGCCTCCAGCCAGTCACGGTGGGTCAAGACCGAATCGTAATGCTGGTTCTTCGCCCACATCATGATTATAACGAGACCATCGAGTTTTCCGCAGTGGTGTCCGCAATTGTCCCGGCAGTGACCCCGGCTAGAACCCTAGATGCGCGCCTGCGCAATGCTTACGCCAACATCCGGCTTGCAGACCCGGAGTTTTATCGAAGCGCAGAAGTCCTGCTGGTGCTCGGTGCTGACGTCTACTCACGCATCATCCGGCCAGGCTCCCTTCCAGCTCTCCCCGGCCAACCTCTCGCCACCAACACCGTGTTTGGTTGGGTGCTGTCGGGCAACCAACTATTGTAGTTGGTAGGATAGCAGAGCAACAAGTAACATTTCAGTTTTCTCTTTCTTTATAATATTACAATTGCAAACCTTGCAAGGCGGGCGGGATGTTCATGCCAAACACCGCTTGTGTTGCACCCTTCAACAGAATCAGCTGTTGTTAATTAAATCTCTCTTCCAGAATGCAACTCAGCGGCGACCATTTTTGTCATTGTCATCTTTTTCCGGTTTTTCCTGCACCTCGTTGTTACTTTCGTGAGAACCAAATTGGATTTTCTATCTTTTATAAAGAAATCTAACATCAGTGTAAATTTACGCAATAAAACCTATATAAACAGCATCCCGAAGAAAAAAATTATTCAGAAAGAAGAACATTCCGGCGTTATTTCAACAGGAGTCCTTAAATTTAAACATTGATATCTCCGAAACTACAAGAGATATGCTAACGATATTGGTACCGTTAAAAAGCTAATAAAAATACTGTTAATTCATGTCAAATAACATTTTATAAAAGTACTTTTAGTTTTTGAAATAAACGCAATTTACTGTTTTTAGTACTTTTTTTTCCACAAAAAAATGTTTCCCAGGAAAAAATGTGTAATTAACCCACATAATTATCCAAAAATTAAGAAAGCAGACGCTAATACCTTACGGAGAAAATTTATTTTATAAAATTTGGTGCAGGATTTACGGAGAAAACTTATTTTTTTAACGTAAGCATAAAGTACTCTTTTGAAATTTCACTACTATGCATACTTTTAGTAGTACGACTTTACCAAGTATGCAACGATGAGTCTTAAAAGTTTAAGCTATGGCGGGTTATCATTACTTTTACTATTGTTGTTATTGTAAATTCCTAATAATTTATTGGCGAGTTTTATACTGTCCTTACACTATGTCTGCAAGTATTTACTTTAAACATAATATTTTCTGATTTTAGTTGTCAGGTTGATGGTATTACCATGGAAATAAGAATAAAAAATTTTTAATTTTCAGTGTATTGAAAAATCTCTTATAATAGCGTCGCAGTTAAAATCAGTTCAAAGCTAACAACACCAATACGATTACAAACACATGTTATAGTGTACAAGAGTCGTCCCAGCAAACAATATGAGCAAAGAATATGTATTGTATAGAAGGCGCATCTCATACAAATTTTTGAACGAAAAATTTTGTTCTGTGGGTCGTACCGGTACGACCCAAGTTTATAAACATTGTTTCTACACATTGTCTTTTTCGCTCAATTTTTACTCAATTTCTTGTGGTCATGTTAACTTTCCATTGCTATCGTATTTTCTCGTTTTTCGGCAAACGATGGCCACAGTGAACTTCTAACTGAAAAACCAGCAATCGTTTATAAGGCTTGGTAGCCTAGTGGATAGAGTAGGTTACTGACGAGTAGAAAGGCCTGAGTTCGAACCTGGATGCGGGAATGTTTTTAAAAATGCTTTGTAATATTTATTTTTTCAATTTAAGGCATTTTTAATTTTTTACATTTTTCTTGTTATTCTCGTCTCCATGCCAGGTGTTCTTTTTTTGGGTAACGATGTGTACAATAATTTGGAATGCATGTGTTTGTATCATTTAGCGTCTGTGTGTCATCGCATGTAGAATAAGCTTTGCGTGGCTATTCTTGAGTTCTCAGAGTTGACGACGCTGAGTTGACGACGTCGAAAATAAATGAAAACGACAGAGAAGAATGCCTTTTTAGCAATAAGAAGAACGTAGCGCAACTGGGTTTTTTCTTATTGAAATATTAGGACAAAATGTCGGTATGTTCAGTGCATTTTATCCGGTACAATGAATTAATATAATTTTTTGTTAAACGTAACCGAATTTAATCCTAGTTATTCATTTTTTTTTTTTAAATTAGTGGACATTTGGGATAACGATAAACTAATTCATGTCTATACATACAGAAATAGTTCAAATTTAAGAAAGTAAGCTTACAAATTTTTAATATTTAAGCTTTTAATAAGGATTAACGAGATAATATTTTAGGAAAATATTTAAAAGATTATGAGCAATAAATACTTGTATTTATTAATTTTTGGAATTTAATTTTTCAAAATAATTTTTTAATTCTTTTTAATAAATACATACATACTACAAATATTTTAAAAATATTAAAATTTTAATATAATTTTATATTAAAATATTTTTAAAATATTAAAATATTTGTAGTATTTATTAAAAAGAATTAAAAAATTACTTTGTAAAATTAAATTCCAAAAATTAATAAATACGAGTATTTACTGCTTGTAACAAATATTTTCGTAAAATATGATCTCGTTAATCCTTGTAAAATTTTACAATTTTTTTTAATCCTAATTTCTCAAATCGCGTAACATACAAAAATCTTCAAATATCTTTTCAATTTGCAAAATTGAAAGTTCCAAAAATTTCTAGTTGCGGCCGCAGCCGCCGACAACCTTGCCTATGACCAACACACGACCAAAGCATACGCAGACGTATAAATTTACCCAACACAAGCAGCAAACAACTGTTCGTTGTCAAAAGCGACGAAACGAAAGGGCAAGAAATTCACTTGAAATGCATTCTACTCGGGCCATGAACGAAGAAATAAGTCGTTCAAATCGCCTTCTTTTTGCTTATCATGTGTTTTGTGTGTATGTTGCAATAGAAGCACCATATAAATTGTTAATAAGCAATGCGTTTGTTGAGTGAAAAGAAGAGAGAGGGGAAGCAATTCACTTGCTGGCAAGAGTGGCAAGAGCTCGGGCCATGAAACATCATGTCCCGAGCTCGGGTCATGATATTCGTCGAGTGTGTGCCTATACTCAAAGAATACATGTTGCTAATACCCCTCCGCCTACCGACCGACCGCATCTGTTGCGAAAAATTGAAAATTTTGAGTGATGCGCCTTCTATATATTGTATATTCTTTGATATGAGTCTTTTTAGACTCAGAAAAGATTCATATTTCTGAACAAATACGCTCCTTATGAACACATAAAACAGTCAGAAATGAACGTTTTTTCCTTCCTAGTCTGTCCTCTCAAAGGAGTCCTAAATAAGAGTCAGAAAAGACTCATAAAATTGTGCGTTTTGGGAGTTTAAAATTTCAATAAAAAATAATAATTTCGGAGCCTTTTATGATTCTTTTCGGAGCCCTTTATGATTCTTTTCTGAGCATTTTATGAATCTTTTCGGAGCCTTTTATGATTTTTTTCTGAGCATTTTATGAATCTTTTCGGAGCCTTTTAGGATTCTTTTCGGAGCCTTTTATGATTCTTTTCGGAGCCTTTTATGATTCTTTTCTGAGCCTTTAAGGATTCTTTTCGGAGCCTTTTATGATTCTTTTCGGAGCCCTTTATGATTCTTTTCTGAGCATTTTATGAATCTTTTCGGAGCCTTTTATGATTCTTTTCTGAGCCTTTAAGGATTCTTTTCGGAGCCTTTTATGATTCCTTTCGGAGCCTTTTGAGATTCTTTTCGGAGCCTATTATGATTCCTTTCGGAGCCTTTTATGATTCTTTTCGGAGCCTTTTATGATTCTTTTCGGAGCCTTTTATGATTCCTTTCGGAGTCTTTTATGATTCTTTTCGGAGCCTTTTATGATTCCTTTCGGAGCATTTTACAAATCGTTTCTAAAAATTTTATGAATTTCTAAGCACTTTCCAGGCTCCAAAAATATTCAATTTTATGAGCAACTTCGGCTTTTTTGGACACATAAAGGACTCAGATATGTGCTCTTCTAGACGGCTCGCTAAAAAGCATCAGAAAATTCTCATAAAATTTTGAGTTTAAAACTTCAATAAAAAATACAAATATTAAAAATTTTTTTTACGGAAATATTATTTTCTATATTTCATTTAAAAGTGTAACAATATTAATAACAATATTTATTATAATATTATTAAATGTAATAATATCAACTAACGGAAATATTATTTTCTATATTTCATCTAAAAATTTAACAATCAGAATAATTAACAAAAGAATAACAAGAAAATTTTGTTGAAAAAAAACACGAAACATTTATGGATTCTTATTAAATTTATTTTGCTTGTATTTTATTCTGTCAGCTGCCGTTTGAAACCATTTCATGGACACGACCTTGAACTCCGTGTCAAGTTTAAATTTTCGGCAAAAAGCTCCTGAAAAGAGTAAAAACGATATATGTATTTACTAATGTAACCAATTACATACATAAATCATTTATATAAGATTACACCCTTATGGGCGAAACACAACCAAAGCGAAAGCGATAGCGACAAGCAATGAGAGTTGTTAAACGTTGGATGGCGAAAAAAAATAATAGTCGCGTTAACCGAGTTCACACCGTATATAATTGATTTACTTACCTACAAATTCTTCTTTTAATTCCTGTTATTTTAAATTTGTACTTTTAACTTTTTCACACGCCTTTAACCTTTTAACTTTTACACACGCTTTCTTGAAAACTTTTTCAGCAATTTTCAATTAATTTTCGATTGAAGTAAATTTTTTGACATTAAAAGCAAAGTTTGAAAAAAGATAAATCAAGTAGACTCACAATATAGACATAAATATGAGTCATTTCGGAGTCCTAAATTAGAGTGTATATAATCAATATTTTTTAAAAAAAAAAATTTAAGGCTCATATTTTCCTCATAAAAAAGATTGTTTTCGGAGTCAAATATTCTGTGCCCAGGTGTGGTTCATAAAAAAGAGTCTTTTCGGAGTCATAAATTAGAGTGTATAGTTTTTCAATATTTTTTTGAAAAAAAAATTTAAGGCTCATATTTTCCTCATAAAAAAGATTGTTCTCGGAGTCGAAATATTCTGTGCCCAGGTGTGGTTCATAAAAAAGAGTCTTTTCGGAGTCATAAATTTGTACATTCATATTTGAATCATATAAGACTATTTTCGGAGTCCTTTTTTGGAGCACACATATTTTCTTCCGAAAAAGGAGTCTTTTTTGAGCTCATAAATATGAACGCTCCTAAAAATGTTTCCTGGGGTATTACTGAAGAAAGGTGTAATAAGCTATTTGCAGAAAGTAGTTTGTTTTCAATTTAAAAATTAGTTTTCTCCGTAAATCCTGCACCAAATTTTATGAAATAAATTTTCTCAGTAAAGTATTGGCGTCTGCTTTCTTAATTTTTAGATAATTATGTGGGTTAATCACACGTTTTTTCTTGGAAAAAATTTTTTCGTGGGAAAAAAAAGTACTAAAAACAGTAAATTGCGTTTATTTGAAAAACTAAAAGTATTTCGATAAAATGCTATTTAACATGAATTAACAGTATTTTTATTAGCTTCTTAACGGTACCAATATCGTTAGCATATCTCTTTTAGTTTCGGAGATATCGGTGTTTAAATTTCAAATTTCAAAGGGCTCCAGCCCCGCCCCCCTTGTATTTGTTGGGGTCTGAACCGAAAACAACAACAACAACAACAAAAATAACAACAAAATTAGAGCTGTGTCAAAACGGTAAATTTAAGCCCAGAGTTTTACAGAGGCTTATATTCAAGAAGTAATAAAAAGCATTAAATGGTATCAGAAAGGTATTAAATTATATCAAAAAGTATTAAAAAAAACCTTGTTATAAAATCAACCATGTCACTACGACCCACAATCCAAATGGGACACATGTGTGAACACTTCAGAAGACACGAGCGATGAATAGTTCCAAACTCGGGACATATGTCCCATATGGCCGCACTCACACAGGGGACATATGTCCCCAGTTTGGACCTATTCATTTCATGTGTCCCCGATACCACTCACACTGGGGACAGATTGGAATGTGGGTTGTAGTGACACGTATGATTTTGCAACAAGATTTTGTGAAACGTTTTGCTACTTTTCTCCTAAATGGTACTCTTTTCAATACTTTCGCAAATTATTTAATTACATTTCATATTGTGATACCGCACGGGAAGTTTGAAATGGAAATTTAAAATAAATTCAAATTGCGTTAATTTCGATGGCTGTAGACTTTGTGGATGCATTATATATCGTTCAGGATGAAGATGCAGAAATTATAAAGTACATTTTAAATACTGTGGAGCTATTGGAAGAAGCTCGGGGAGCTCGCGAAAGAAGCTGTTTAATTAAGAACTGGCGAAATGAAAAAAATTCAAATGAAACTTTCGCGGTTCTGACAAATAATAAGCAAATATGCGATAAATATTCCTACCGAAATTATTTACGAATGTCGGAGGATAAGTTTATCGCATTAATAAATTTGGTAAAAAATGATTTGCATAAGGTTGAAACACATATACGGAAACATATACCACCCGATGAGCAGCTGGCCGTAAATATTCTTTAAAATTTAATTTATTTATGAGCCAATTTATGCGTTTTCTAATAAAACGCAGTGAAATCGTAAACATTTTTAAACATAGAATTTTAGTTCACAAGGCATCAAAATTTTTTACAAAATAGAAGAATGCGTGATTGTAAATTAAAAAAAAATTTTGCAAAAAAACTTTTTGCAAACAATAATAGAAGTTCGTGTTTTGTAGTCCTAACAAAAACAAAAGTACAATTAACTTATTAACGATATATTTTTTATGTTAATTTAATTGATTTTAATGTTAATTTAATGTTTTCATTTAAAACTATTCAGCAAAATAGATATAATACACTTAAAGATTGATTCGGAGAAAGTAATAGAGATTTTTTTTCCTTTGCAATCTATCGAATTTTAGTATTACTGTTGTGGTTTAAATAACGTAAATTTCTATACACTTTCTTCCAAATATGTTGAAAATGCATACCCGGTTTCAGGCATAACATTTTTTTTCACTAGTACGACAACTCTGCTTTCTCGTGTCACCAGTAAAATCCAGGGAAAGGAGTGTAGCACGAGGGACAGATTCATTCGTTCATAGTCCACAGTTCATTTTGTCGTTTTGCTGGGAAACAACAACAATTCGTGTCCCTCGTGGGACATATGTCCCCTGTGTGAGTTCGGCCTATCTGAACAGCGCCTTATAAATTCACGCGAAGAAAAGAGCCAAACATTACAAGCAGAAAATGTAAAAAAAGAAAACATAGAAAATCTTTACGTACGTAGCCAAAGGAGTCGAATAAAGTTAAACAATGTAAAAAAAGCCCAGTTTAATATTGTGGAAAAATGTTTGTGCTATTAAGATCGGGTAATAGTAAAGAAATTGTTATTCACGGAAGAAAGAGATTTTAACATTTTCCTATCAGTTCCATTTTTACTTAGTGTTATTAAAAAATGATTTTTTCTGATTTTTGGAAACTCAAATTTATCAGGCCTGAGTGGATCGCCGAATATTTCGCGCATTGTTTCTGTTTACACGGATTAATCATTTCGGATAGAAAACCATATTCGTTTTGCAAATTGGACTTTTCTGGTCATGGTGGTGTGAAAGAGTAGCCGACATTTTTACCAATGTAAAAATTATTGCTGCTGTAACAATTTCGCTAAAAAGTTATACAGTCATTGTCATTGTAGGCCTTTGGCGAGGACTTAATTAACTTACGATACTAGATAATTGGTTTAATTTTAAATCAACGTAGTAATTAAAATCTGCCAGTGCAGATTATTGCAATTAGCTCCGTTCACAGTATGGGATCGACAATGGGAAAAAACAGTAATTTCTTGGATGCATTACCAACGCAGGTAAATTTTTATGTTGGAATGAAATTCGCAAGCTTCTAATTTGCGTAAATGTAGCTTCAGTTACACACTTTATTTAGGGTTAAGGATGAGGATGTGCCAAGGAACCCCATTCTCAAATTTTGTTGGGTAAAACCTTCCTCCCACTTCCTCCCACTTAAATTTTCGGAAGTCTTACAACGATTTATATAAAAATATAGTTTATTTAAATATGCATCTCTTAAGCCAGGGAAGATATTGCTATAATTGACGTATAATCTGGAAGCTTAATGTATATGGAAGTTTAATACGCTTAGGTCAGGTTAAGTGCCGGTTAGTGGCGAATTTGGTTAGGCTTGTTGCAGTTTTTTAACTAAATTTGGTGTTGCTTAATTTTTATAATTCGTCGACCAATATTCCATGGCATAAGCTCTTGCTTGCTTTTCGCTTAGCGACGTAGTAATTGGAACGATCGGTCGTAAAAAGTGGACTGCCTGAACTACATTGAAGGTAAAATTTTAGTTAGAATTTAGGTTGCTAATTATTTTCGGAATATAACCAGCAGTCCACTAAGGCTCTGATCTAGCGCATGGATCAGTTCCAGCCTTTCGGCCCGATACACGGACACGTACTCGTATGTAAAATTCTACAAAACCCTTTAAGAGAAGTGCCCCTTCGCCACAACCAATTATAACCAAATTCGAAGGTACACACTTAGAGGTTGTAATAAAGCCCAAAATACAAGATATCAACTCTACGGCTTGCCGTTTTTAAGTTATATACAAAATTCCACAAAACCTTACAAGAAAAATGCCCTTTCGGCATAACCGATTGTAACCAAAAAGAGAGAGGCACAACTAGAATTTTAAAACAATCTTAAATACAAAATTACAACTTTCTACGGCTAGCCGTTTTTGAGTTATGCGAGACCCGTCACATAACCCGTCACGACGAAACTAGTCAAATGGATTCAGGGATTGTCGAAATGTATATTTCCGCTGAAATCTGGAATTCGAAATTTTTCGCGATTACAATACTTCCTTAACTATGTACAAGGAAGTAAAAACACCCGGTATGTATGTAAAATACTGTATACCTATGAGCTTCGCCCATAAGCAGAAAAATTATTTTTATTGAAATTATATTAAATACATGAATATTTTGCATTAAAGCTCCCTTAAAGGCTGGCTCACTGGCATCTTAAAGAGAATATAAAAAAGTGTTAGCTTCTGTGTACGGGCGATGCTCGTATGAAGGACAAATAACGAGTTCTTTCTAATATTCGTTAGCTCAAAAAAAAAAAATTAACAATGAACATTTTGTACGGAACTTTTTGCTGAATTTCCAAGTTTGTTTCCTACGGTATTTCTATAGAGTGAAAACTTTTCTTTTAGAGTACACTTCACGTAGTTATGCTTGGCCTTGATTCGGCAGGGAAAACAACAGCTCTATATAGACTTAAATTTGACCAGTATTTAAATACAGTACCCACAATTGGATTTAATTGCGAAAAGGTAAGTTAAATTTATATCAAAACTGCCACCTGTGTAACGTGTGGTATAAAACGATGTGACTTATTTTTTCTTGATTTTTTTATTTTTTTTGCGAAAAAGTTTTTCAAATGTAAATATTAGGAGAGAATTGTAAAATTTTTCTATTGGAAGCGAAATTAATAGTAAAATTGAAAGGGAGGGCAAACTATTTAAACAAGTTTTGTGAAGCATTAGAAAATCGTATGAGACTTTAAAGATGTTTTGTCGATGGTAATATTTCTCTGCAATAAAAATTATCAATTGTGCTAGCTCAGTGTTTTGAAAAACTGTGTAGCAAAAACGGTATAATCTCTTCTATCACAAAATTTATGAAACATAACCTAACCGATTTTTTTTTAATGACGATGTATTATTTTGAATAATTTAGTTATCATGATCTAAAAGTAAACGTAGTCTTGAGAAAATATCGAACAAAGAATTGCTACGGAGAAGGTTTTTTTAAGATTCTGAGTTGTCGTCGCAACTCAAAAAGCAGGATTGCTTGGCCAATCACTAGGATTATAACGCCATCCATATAGCTTGTCAATAAATCATCATAAATATAAGTTAACATATCACTGTTAGAAAAGTTAAAATTTTTGTACAGTTAGATTACGGTATTAGAGTAACATAACATATATATGTATATGTACACATATTTCAACTTAACATTTCACAGTTTGAATAGTCAGATTTTGTCGACTCGATATATTAGACATACAATTTTCCATAAAAGACAGTACAGTCAAATTTTAAAAACAGGTTTCAAAGTTACATATCATATACACATATTTCAATTTAAGATTTTACAGTTAGAATAGTCACAAAAATTAGGACTTTTTCCGATACGACATATTAAATTATAGACATAATATTTTTCTAATAAAACATTTTATGCATGAATTAACACGCACGATTCATCAAATCGTTATTATTTTTATTATTTGTTTTATTATCTGTTATTTGCGACAATATATTATATTAAATTGATTTTTATTATAATTAAAATTTCATTATATGCACATAGTTCAGTTTAAAATATCGATTAATTTTTTTAAACAAATTCGAATGCACTTTAAGTGCCTAACACTGATGTTTTCTTCAGACGGGAAAAATCTATTGGCTACGGCGACATAAAACTGAACTAACTTTATTCTAGAAAAATAGTTTTGTTGGCGAGTACAAAAAGACAAAAGAGTTAGTGCTGCCAACTTCTACCACGGTGTTATATACCAGATTAATTAAATTTAAAAGACATGACCCATCAATATGAGTTTTGAATTTAAATTGAAAAAATTTAAAATTTTTCTGTTCTAGGTTCAAGGCACAGTTGGAAAAGCTAAAGGTGCGCAGTTTCTTGTGTGGGACGTCGGAGGACAAGAGAAACTCCGCCCTTTATGGCGAAGTTATACGCGGTACGCAGAATTCCGAGAAAGAATTAAGAAAATAAACTTTAATGACAAATATAGTTTGATATTTACATCGTTTCAGATGTACTGATGGAATTTTATTTGTTGTTGATTCAGGAGATTTTGAGCGCATGGAAGAAGCTAAAATGGAACTCATGCGTACTGCAAAGTGTCCAGATAATCAGGTAAATTATTAATTTTCTTACATCTTTCAAAATATTTTAAAATTTTCATAAATACAATTTTTGGTAGGGTGTGCCTGTTTTAATTTTAGCAAATAAACAAGACTTACCGGGTGCACATGAGCCAAAAGAATTGGAGAAATTTCTTAGTCTCCATGAACTGTCGCCAATGTACCCAAATTTAAATCTTACACCGCTAGGTTCAAGCTCCTCGTCTACTGGGAATATTATTGGTGGAAGTTGCAATAAATCTGCCCAAACGCACCGTTCCACTCCAACAAATAAACACAATTCTACATTTGTGTACAGTAGCTCCGTCAAAGAAGATGAGTCCAAGCAACACAGACTATTTTCATCTTCATCGACTACACTTTCGTTAATAGAATATCAAGAAAGTAAAGCAAATGAAACAAATATTCAGCATTTCAAGCACACACATACAACACATTTACAGCACCTTACTACATCGTCATCATCCTCGACAGAAGAAGCAGCACCCACGACGTCTACTAGCAATAAGTCATTGAATTCCAGCAAATTCCAGTCAAGAACATTACCCGCACAGTCACATTTTAGAGGTTGGTATATACAACCAGCGTGTGCTATCACAGGCGAAGGTTTACAAGAGGGACTAGAGGCCCTTTATGAAATGATAATAAGACGTCGAAAAATTAATAAAATGCATAGGAAAAAGCGGTAATATTTGTGCAGCATTCACAAACATTTTGAATTTGGGAAAATATCTGCATAATTAGAAGTAAATAACTTCAGCTTTTCCAAAACAAAATAGTACGAATTTTCAAGAGGGGGTGCACGATATATGTTTCGTGAATGACTGATAGGTATTATCTTTTAAACGCATCGTATTACACTGAACGGTAATATATTGCATATACATACATAAGATATACAGATAGTAAATACACGCATACGTTATGTAAATATTAAAATTACTGGTAATTATCTTCCAGGTCAAATATAATAAAAAATTATTACTTTAATCCCAAGTTTCAATGTATACCAATTTATAAATATAAATATCTTAGTTAACGTATAATTTCAGAGATATACGGGCATGTCCTGAATTTCAATTTACCTCGGAATCGGATTTGATTCTGATGACATTTACTTTGAAGGTGTTCTGAATTCCGATTCCGATGTTCGAATCCGATAATTGCATATTTATCGGATTTAAGGTGTTCTGAATTCCGATTCCGATGTTCGAATCCGATAATTGCATATTTATCGGATTTAAGGTGTTCTTAATTCCGATATATCGAAAATTTCTGTCAGAATGAAACCGACCAATTTTTTAGCGGTGGATTTTATATCGGAGCTTTTAAAAGTAGCGTAAGATTGAAAAATTGCTAAAGGAAAAAAGTGGAATGTGATATGTTTATTGTTATTCTAAGTGTTCCCTATTTAAAAATTGAAAATTCAAATAAATAAAAAGTTTTTTAACTCTAAATTACTAAACTTAAATTGGTGTTACCAAAGAATATATGATATAATAGAATGCGCATCTCATACTAGCAAAAATATTGTATGGTGGGTTTCAGAGAGGGAACCCGCGCTCTTTGTGAATTTTTATTCTCTTTCTGTGCGTTTTCTAATCAGCTTCATGAGCGCACTCTTTGGGTTTTTTTGCGTTCTTTAGGAAGGAAGTGTTTATTTGCTTTAAAATATCAAAGGCAAGTCAGCAAAATTAAATAAAATATAAAAAAATTAATATTAATATAATATAAAAAATCGGTAATATAAAAAAATTATAAACATTTTATCGAATAAAATTTTTTTCATATATAACGTCTTTACAACGAACTAAAAAGCGTAACGAAAATTATTCAACTTTTTTTTCAACATTTCATGACATTTTTTTTGATAATATGTATTTTTTATGCTAAATAAATACAATATGTAGTTTAATTCTCCCCCAATTGGAAAGATCACGTGCCAACGCCATTGCCGGTAAAGTGGATGCGGCCGGGGTCGCTCGGTCCGGCTGTACTCGGTGAAAGTGGGGGAGGGTTCTTAATCCCCAACCCGCATCACATCACCATGCTACAAAAAAAAGTTTACCGAGACTTACAATTTAACGAAGAAGAAGAAGAAGGATAAATGGGGCTGACGGACTACGACTGGTCTGTGGACGCGCGCGATGATGAAAGGAAGGTCAAGGGAGGACTTGGTGTAGGTCCCTCCTTTTTCTTTTCACCCATCTTGCTGGTATATATGTATGTTGAGTTGCTTACCAGCCCTTATAAAACGTCGAGCTGAAACCGGCTACTCACCTATAATTTCTACTTTAATAAAGAGATGATGCATCCTTGCAGCTAGTTTACATTAATACTTTATTAAATTAAACATTTTCCCATTTGCTTTCCTCTTGGGATACAGAACATTTAAATGGTAAAAATTCCATGTTCATACTATATAAGATGTAGTATGTAGTAGATGTAGTATGTACATAAGATAACTACCGATTTTATCTAATATATTCAATGCTTACAATTTGCAACATTCTATACATACATATTATATCAATGTTGTTATATTTCTCCGCCTGTGGGTGAAAAAACTTAGCTAAGTGAACTGTGAGTTTTTCCCCATGATAAAGCTTTTCTCTGTTTCACAGTGCACCCTTAAATTTTCCTCAATATGTTGAAAAAACAAAAAAGCTTTCTGACTTTGTGTCAAAAATTCAAACCAAAAATGTTTTTGTCAGTTTATTTTAAAATTATAAAATTTTGGAATCTAAACTAAAACAAGTAAGAGCGTTATCTTCGGCCTGGCCGAAGCTCATATACCCTACACCCGCATCTGTCGAAGTGATAAAAAGTGGGCGGGTGACACCTACTTTTTTAAATTTACAGGGAGCAATCTATCTATGATCTCTTAACTCATCTACAACCCCGCTTTTCCTACCAAACACCCCATTATATGGTATAGTATATAAGTGGGCGTGTCACGCCCATTTTTGACAATATATTTTAGTCTAAGATGGTGTACTCGGAAATAAAATTTTAGCTGAAAATTTGGTCTACAAGCCAAGAATTTGAACTAAAAGCATGGATGAGTGCATATTTTCAATAAAAAGTAGGCGTGGCTCTGGTCCGATTTTCCCCATTTTCAATACCAAACAGCGTAGGATAACAAAGAATATTCGTGCCAAATTTCATGACGATACCTCTATTCGTTCTCCTGTAATCGTGATTTCCACAGACGGACAGACAGACAGACGGACGGACATGGCTAAATCGAATCAGGAGTTGATTCTGAGCCAGAATATATATACTTTTCTATACCTGCCACGCCTCCTTTAATGCGTTACAAACGGAAGAACAAAGTGAATATACCCTTAACCCTTCGGGTGTAGGGTATAAAAATGGAAAAGACTGCCAGCAGAACAGCAAATTTCACTGCAAATGAAATTGAGCTTCTTCTTCAGCTGGTGCAGCAAAAAAGTGAAATTAATGAGTACAAAAGAAGTGATGCAGTAAATGCCGAAAAGAAGGATACTGCATGGAAGGAAATCGTTTTAAATTTCAATTCTAAATGCAAATCGGGTGCATGTCGCAACTTGAAGACCTTAAAAAAGAAATACGAAAATATTAAACGTGACCTCAGAAAGCGAGCAGCAATTGATAAGAGATGCTTGTATGCAACTGGAGGTGGGCCAAGTAAACATTAAATGAAAATGACGCGTTGTTAGTTGAAATTTTGCATGAAAGCCAAATACATGGGATGGAAAGTATTTACGACTGTGATGCTATTATAATTTCTGATGGTAAATGCTGATTTAGCTACTGATTACTGAGAGTAATATAATTAGAAAATATATCAAGATTCATACGAAATTTATATACCAACTTCTAGGATCCCCAAACCAAAATGAGTTACTCGTACTCGACGAAGTTTTGGAGGAAAATAAAAACACACCTCCTGCTAAAAATCTTCTTATGAAAGAGAAGCACTTGTTAGAAATGGAGATTTTAAATATTGAATTGGAAAGCAGAAAGAGCACATCAAAACGCGGTCATAATTGTTTTGGGGATTATGGAAATAAATGAAACAAATGTTACTTTCATAGACGTAAATAAAGTACATATAAAATTAATTTTTTTTATAAAAACCCATTTATTCACATTATTCCGAAGTAGTTACGAATAAGGGATTCTCTCGTGAAATTATTTGAGGGATGATCTCTGTCTATGCGACTATGAGGTACTCTCAAAACCGTATCAATTGTTTCGCCAACTTCATCTGGAAGATGTGGTGCAGTTGTGTCATTACACAGGCAGCAAATATTATGTAGTACAGCAGTTGAAACAATTATGCTTTGCACTTTCTTTAGCTGCAAACGTACTCCAAGGGATAGTACCGGAAAACGACGCTTCCACACACCATACGAGCGCTCCACACAATTTCGAGTCCTTATTAAGGATTCGTTGAATAAGTTTTCTGCTGTGTTATTCACCTAAAATAAATAGTATATGTATATTTTCTTATATTGGGTAATAATATAAAATATACATATTAGGTGAAGAGAAAACTAACCTGTGTTAGCGGCCTAAGGAGCCAATTGTTATTTTCATAGCCACTGTCAGCGACTACAACACTTGATCCAAACTCTCCGGATTCAAGGCGACTGTAAATCCGGGAGTTGCGAAAGATAGTTGAATCATGAGTGGATCCTGGCCAACGTGCAACAATATCCAAAATGTGCAAGTTACTGTCGCACAACCTTTGCACATTTATGGAAAAGAATCCTTTTCTGTTGCGAAATAACTCTGCCTCCTCCCCTTCTGCGATCGGTACCACAAGTTTTTAGGTATACCAACTTCATAATCATATTTCAAACATACCTGGTGAAATTATCTTTACGTGCGTGCAGTCAATTGCTGCAACCACACGTGGAAATTTAGCTATTGTGAAGAAATCGTTTTGACATTTTTGCAACACTAATTCCGTTTTTGGAAGATTAATAAAGTCCTTGCGCAGACTCGCTATATGATGCGAAACAATTGCAACTACTCTGGGTGAAGTACTTTTGGACACACAAAAAAGATCACCAACTATTTGCAACATGCTTCCTGTGGCATAGAATCGCAGCGTTACTAGTAGCATTTGCTCGGGCGATAAAGCATTATTCCTGGAATTCTAGTTTTAATAACGCAGATTCACATATTATCTCGTATACTTACCATGCAGTTTTATGAGCAATTCTAGGGCGTATTTGCTCAAGAATTTTCCAAGCCGCCTCCTTGCTCATACGGAATCTATCCCTGAAATCCTTAGCATCGTACGTTTGGAAATATTTTGGGCGCTCTTTGACAACTTTTGTCCGTCGCGTAATAATTATGTTTCATAATTCTTCATAATCACTATCACTTTCGTACTCAATATCTGATGGCATAATTGAATTTTTTCAAGCAAATATTTTAAAAATATTTCAAAAAAAGTAACGTCAAAGAAATTTTTTCAATTTTAAGGAAAATTTAATTGCTCAAACTTGCGCACTTAAGTGTACTGTAAGTGTGGGATAACTGTGAAACGCTTTTAGGGGCTCCCTAAACTTAAGTGCGTACTGTGAAACTGGGCCTTAAAGTTCACTAGTATTAGTTAAAATTAGAGCCTGAAAATAACTCGTATTAAAAAAATTTTTCAAAAGTAAACTTTTAACTTTTATTTTAAAAGTTAACTGTTAACTTTTACTTTTAAAAATAAAAGTTAAAAGTTAACTGTTAACTTTTACTTTTAAAAATACGGAAATACGGATCCATTTTACGGGATAGGAAATGTCGTGAAATGGATTTTGGTGGGCGGTGGTTGTGGACCCTCAAAGTGGTCACACAGGGGTATTTTGACCAACAAATTTTTATTGCGCAAATCGATAGCAAATATCGTGAAACGGATTTCGGTCATGGTGGGCGGTGGGTGGGGACCCCCCAAGGTGGTCACACGGGGGCTTTTTGACCAACAAATTTTTATTGCACCATTGGATAGTAAATATCGTGAAACAGATTTTGGACATGGTGGGCGGTGGGTGTGGACCCCCAAAGTGGTCACACAGGGGTATTTTGACCACAAAATTTTTATTGCACCATTGGATAGGAAATGTCGTGAAACGGATTCTAGACTTGATGGGCGGTGGGTGGGGAGCCCCAAAGGATTTTTACCCAAAATTTTTTTATTATAGGAATCGATAGTAAACGTTACGAAACGTATTTCGAATAAGGTCCGAGGGGGGTCGGGTGCCCCAAAAGCCGTCAAAGGCAGGGATTTCGGCAAAATAAAGTTTGTACCAATAAGTATATGAGTTCAGGGAAGGATCTCTTCTTTTAACACCTTTGGGGGCACCCGACCCCCCTCGGACCTTATCCGAAATACGTTTCGTAACACGAGAAGCGAAAAGAAAGAGTTGCGTTGAATGTTAATAGTCACACACACTGAACTTTATTAAACAATTATAACGATTTATATAATAAAATTAATGCTAACATAATCACAAAATAAACAAAAGTAATTATTATAAATTGTGTCGTGCGACCAGAAAACTGTGTCATAGAAGACTCTTGTTCATGACCGACATATAATTCGACACTATTAGAACAGCGCGTAACCGTGAACCGTGAAAACAGAGCCAACGGAATATATATTTAATCGAGACTGTTGATTGCTGTTTTTGTTGTTGTTCTGTTGGTATGTGAACGAATGTTCTGTTCGTATGTACTATGTTTATACATATTCTGCCCCGCCTTGAACGACGTTCAAGAAACTGTGACTACGAAGTCGGCTGATGAGTTTGGATGCCGCGGTGCTGGTTGCGGAGTAGTGCCTTCTCGTTTTCCTAGGTGTCGCGTTAAACAGCTCACACATATTATTCTAACAATCAGAGCGATGACCAAGGTAGAGCTAAGTATGACACGGACGAGTAATGATACTGTACTCTCTGAATTGTGTTGTGCAGGTCAAGAGTGCTGTGAAAAATGCTCGAGTTTTGAAGGTCACTTAAGCTCTTCAATTTAGTGTGGTAGGACTCGTTCAGCTTGTTGAAAGTTGGAAAAACGCTTGTTGTCGACACTTCAGTAAGGTTGGCTAACCGAGTATAAGATGTGCGGATGGTGCGGAAATAATTCTGATGTCCGCGAATAATAATTTACTTATCCTTAACAGTACACTGTGGTTGCACCCTTAGAATCCCAGATCCCTTTAGTACTACTTGCTGCATTTCCTCTCCGCAAATCGTAGTTACTCGTATAGGACTCCTCAAAGCGTACAGCCATTGATTACTGTTGTTTATTGGAGTCCAAGTTTAATTGTTAATAAAGAATTGTTGCTAACGTATACTACATCGCAATTCAGGGGCACATCGTTGTTAAACATCATCATCTCACATGAGCAAGCTTCTGCACCTATGTTGTAGGGATGGGTAGGTCCGGATTTTAATGTGTCCCGGACATATGTCCGGTGTCGGACTTGTTTCCTACCACTCCGAAAAATTTGCTTTAATGTGTCCGATGTGTCCGGACTTGACACAAGCTTTATTTCGTGAGAATGCGGTGTGTTTGCTGAATCTGTCAAAACCTATTTTCTTTAATGTGTCCGGACACATCGGACGACTTATTTTCTTTAATGTGTTCGATGTGTCCGGACACATTAAAGACACAAACTTTATTTTGTGAGAATGTAGTGTGTTTGCTGAAGCTGTCAAAACCTATTGCGACATGTTTATATGCGAGTTAAAGAATGCTCAAGCGTTCCTAAAGAAAGGAACCTCTGCTTTTAATGTTCTTAAACGGTTTGAATTTTTTAAAGCCAATTTATAAACTTTCTGCTGTGTAAACAAGTTTAATTGATCTTTAATGTTAAAATAGAAATAGAAATTACAATAGAAATAAAGAATAAACACTAGAAATAAAATTGTTTTTCATTCAATATTATTTGTTATCTATTAACTTATAATTAGTGTAACAGTGCAAACTTTTCGAGTGCAAAATTTGCACTCTTTGTTTAAATAAATATAAAAAAATATCTGGGATTAAACTTAATACTATTAGAAATACTTAAGGTAAACTTTGACTGTTATATTCTGGATATAATATGGATTACGGAAATTATGTTTTAGAAGCTACAAATATGGCGATGCGCCGGAAATCAAGTCCTATGTGGAATCATTTTTCTGAAATGGAAAATAAGAAAGCAAAATGTAAATACTGTTCTCAGGTTATTGTGTTTTCTACGGGCTTTGGGAGCCTTGCTAGGCATCTTACCAGAAGGCATCCTATGATTTCCTTATCCGCAGTTGAACGACAGACACCACAGCCATCCTCGCCGCGATCTTCGGTTTCAGTCAGCTTCCCGGATGACGATATAGCAGACAATAATATAATATTTCCGGTAAATAGACCTTCCACAATCGGTCAACAAAAAATAACAATGTTTGCGGAGAGTACAAAGCCTATATCATTGAGAAAGAAAAACAAAATTGATGTTCAATTAATTCTAATGATTGCGAGAGAATATCATCCTCTTCGCCTGGTTGAAGAACCAGAATTTAATAAATTCGTTTCCCTTCTCTGTCCCTCCTATCAACTACCAACAAGGAAAACTATTTCCAATAGTCTGCTACCTCAATTATATTTAAAAATTTGTAACGAAGTGGAAACTAAACTGACAAAGGCTAATGCTGTGTGCCTAACCACCGATGCGTGGACTTCGCGAAATAATGAAAGCTTTATTGCTATTACAGCACACTACATTTACGATGAGTGTATGTTATGCTCAAATTTACTGGGCTGCATTGAGTACCAGCAACGCCACACGAGTTCGAACTTACGTGATTTCATTAGTGATGAATTAAAAAAATGGAGCATACATAATAAAATCGGAGCCATTGTTAGCGATAACGCTGCCAATATAATTTCGGCGATTCAGCTCGGAGGATGACGATCTGTTGGATGTTTTGCCCATCTTCTAAATTTAATAGTTCAAGCAGCAATTAAAAATATTTTGGAAACCGTGCAAAAAGTCAAAGCAATTATTGAATATTTTAAAAAGAGTTCACAAGCCTTATACAGATTGCACGGAATTCAAAAGCAAATGAACGTTGCAGAACTATAACTGAAACAGGACGTTCCTACCCGATGGGTAACTCTACATACGAAATGCTTGACCGTATTGTAAAAATAAAAGAACCAGTTATAGCAACTCTCGCGTTATTAAGGACCGATTTGTGTATAACCACGACTGATGGAGGGAAATAGAGGAGGTAATTCCTATTTTGAAAGTGTTTTTGGATATCACCACCGAAATTTGCACCGAAAAATCCGTAAGCCTTTCCAAGGTTATTGTTTATTGCCGCCTTTTAAAGAAAAGTGTTGCACAACGTTTGTCGTCCCTTGGCAAGGAGACACAAAATCAAAATATTAATAAGGTCTTGGAAACCCTTCAAAGTCAAATATCGAAGCGCTTTGATAACTAGAAAAAAATTATTTATACGCAGAATCCACTCTTCTAGATCCAAAATTTAAAAACAAAGGATTCCGTGATGAGCAAAATTTCAAAAATGCGTTTGAGAATTTAAAACAAAAAATTGGACGAGAAAATTTAGCAACAGCAATAGAACATACTGCGGAAATAAATGTTAATTCAGCACATTTAGTTCATCCCGAATATAAAACCTCCTCCATATGGGATGAATTTGACCAAGAAGTAGCAAAGCTGGTACCAGAAAATTCTATTGCTGCGGGAATAATAGAATTAGATAAATATATTCATGAGCCATTAATGCGAAGAAATGAAAACCCTCTTTTTTGGTGGAAAGCACGAAGATCTGTTTATCCCATTTTATACAATTTTGCATTAAAAAGGTTAAACTTGGTTGCGACATCAGTGCCTTGCGAGAGAATATTTTCAAAAACAGGTTTAACTCAAACCGATAATCGCTCACGGTTATCTGCAAAGAAAGTTTCTCAGTTACTCTTTATTAACAGCAATATAAACCAATAATACATACTTAATTTTTTAGAAGTCATGGTCCTGTTAATGGTCCTCTATTTACTTTTACTTACTTAATTATTATTATTAAGTAATTATTTTTTGTGTAATTATTTTATTACACAAGTGTTTAGCCCAGACTGACTAGTGTTTAGACTATTGAATTGTTTTGAAACTGTGAATTGTTTGCCTATTATTATACCCTACACCCAAAGGGATGAGGGTATATTCACTTTGTTCTTCCGTTTGTAACGCATTAAAGGAGGCGTGGCAGATATAGGAAAGTATATATATTCTGGCTCAGAATCACCTCCTGATTCGATTTAGCCATGTCCGTCCGTCTGTCTGTCTGTCTGTCTGTCTGTCTGTCTGTCTGTCTGTCTGTCTGTAGAAATCACGATTACGAGAGAACGAATAAAGCTATCGCCATGAAATTTGGCACGAATATACTTTGTCACCATAGGCTGTTTGGTATTGAAAATGAGGAAAATCGGATTATTGCCACGCCTACTTTTTATAGCAAATGTGAATTTTCCCATGCTAATAGCTCAATTTCTCAGCTTGTGGAGCGAATTTAAAGCTAAAATTTTATTCCCGAGTCCACCGTCTTAGACTAAAATATATTCTGAAAAATGGGCGTGACACGCCCACTTGTATACTATACCATATAATGAGGTGTTTGGTACGAAAAGCGGTGTTATAGACGAGTTAATAGATCAAAATTTTCTCCCTGTAAATTAAAAAAAGTAGGTGTCACCCGCCCACTTTTCATCACTTCGACAGATTCGGGTGTAGGGTATATGAGCTTCGGCCAGGCCGAAGATAACGCTCTTACTTGTTTTTAATTATAATTATATACATATGTACATATGTACATACGGTAGCGGTACAGTGAAATCCAAACTCCTTTACTTTTACTTTCTTGTTTATTTTAGTAATGAAATTAAATACAATGAAATTAAATTAGTAATGAAATTTATATAAATTATATTATTTTAATTAGTAATGAAATTAAATACAATGAAATAAAAGTATCGCTAAAAACATTTGAGTTTGAATTACATTTTACTATTTTGATATCAAACCTAAACCTCAAATGTCAAACGTTTGATTTGACTTTATTTTAGTTCTCAATTTTAAATTTAAAGTTTTTCTCAACTTGAAATCAAGCCTTTGAATTACATTTGACGACAATTTGATATCAAAGTACAATCTCAAATGACAAATATTTGATTTCCATTTCAGAATCATTTCAGAATGATAGCTTTCTCAACAAAAAGGGCACATTGATTATCAATTTGAAATTTCTCTTTCTCCTCAACTTGATATCAAGACTTAATTTCGAACAATTCCTTAAACAAAATCGCTAAAATTATATAAATGTTAATTAAAATGTGTTTTTACACATTTTTACACACTATTTTTGTAGAACAGTTCTTTCGATCAAAACGGACTTTACTCAGCAGTAGATTTCGTAGGCATTGTCTCTGGTTTCTTAGGAGTAACGTCGTCGTCGCTACTTGATGACGAGCTACCAGATGACGAACTACTGGACAGAGAATCCGTACCAATTTTTTTCTCTGGTGGAGTAAAACGGATTTGTTTATTCTGCTTTTCTAACCCAGCTTTAAGCCGACCTAATGCCGTACGATTAATGTTTTCCAAGCAAACATCTTTAACTGCTTCATTGAGTGTTTGCACAGATTCGTCCATTTTCTCATCAGCTACTTGAATGTCAATGAATGTCAATGTCAGGAAAACGCATTGCCGACTGCACCCTCTGATGTCTTTAAACCACGCAATTGATTAAGGAGTTTTTGTACAAGTTTGTTCTTTTTGCGGCAGTTTCCGAAATATGTTGAAAGTTAATGCGTGGAGATGTTTGGAGATACTTATCCCAAATGGATTTCGAAGACGCTTCGTCCCCGAGTAGAATGAAGTGCATCCAAAGCACATTTATAGGTCCAATAATACAATTTTTAGCGCATAGCTCATCCAATTTCTCAACTAAAATTAATTGTAGTTTCAGAAGAATTTCTTTATACGCGTAGAATCTAAACTTACAATTCTTTGACATTTGTGGATGTTTATTCAGGATGCCCAAAGCGCCGCCCCGTGAAATCCAAATCCAAAAATTGTTCTCCCAATTTTTGGATTTCCTCGGCATACCTTGCATTTGCAATATCATCGTGCAACATCTTCATGTATTCTTCGACTCTTCCTGACATTACGTAGACGTTACAAAGACGATTGTCGAACGAAACCTGCTTTTTATGCTTGTCGGAGAGATGGTGGCCTATGTAATGCATGGTTTTAATATCGCCCATAGTACCAACTTTGTTTAAATAAAATTTAACGATCTGCTTTTTCGGGAATGAATGAACTCGAGCAAATATTTTGTCTATTTTTCACTTTTTCAAACTATATTTCACTTAACCAAAACACAGCATAGTTTTTCATGTGTCAAAACACAATAATCAATAATCAATAATCAATAATCAATATGTCTATTTTTCACTTTTTCAAACTATATTTCACTTAACCAAAACACAGCATAGTTTTTCATGTGTCAAAACACAATAATCAATATGTAGGTTTTTCTGATAGCTTCAATGCATAAACCTATGGCACTTGTTGTGCCGTGTTTTCGGCGGAATGGTGCCATAAAAGAAAAAGAACGGACACATTGGAATTGGAAAGGCAAAAAAATTTAATAGGTCCGCGGACATGTGTCCGGGACATGTGTCCGGACATAAAAAAACCTGTTTCGTGTCCGATCCGGCTCCGGACTCATTAAGCACAACCCTACTATGTTGTGGTTCAAGTAGACGTTGCCGCATAAATATTCGTCTTCCTTTAATAGGACGCATGCATGCAGCTGCGCCATACTCATCGGGAAGTAGCGATCTTTATATGAATTAATGGCTAGAAAATCGTTGCATGGTTTGATGGAAACCATGCTGCCGTGGACTATATTGGGTACGGGAACTATTTTGTATAGTTTGAATTGGTCTTGCTCGCATAGCGGGAGATATATGGTGAAGACTACATGGTTCCTTGACAGCCCTCCTCTCACTGTCATTAACTTGTAGAGCTGCAGGTAATTCCGGATCTTAAACAGCTCGTTTTGAAGTTGAGTAGGAGACAATATCATCGGGCTGATCTTGCCGTGATGAGTCAGTAAGAATATCCAAAATTGATGACTGCACCTGTTGCAGTGATGTCGCTGTCATCATTAATTGCATAGCTATTGAGGTAAACATTTGAACCGTTTTAGTTTGGTACTGCTCAATCCCATTTCCACGTGTTGCTTCCTGAACTTCTTTAAACTGTACGTCAAGACTATCAAATTTTTTAACCTTTTAACCGCCGTCTGATCTTGCTTAAATATGTTGATTGTCGAATCGATCACTGATGTCTGGTTTTTAATTAGATGTGCGATAACCTCCTCATTCTCATTCATCTGAGAAATCGTCTTAGACATTTGTTCTGCATATTCCGAATCCAGAACTCCGAACAGGGAGTTGGCGATATTTCCTATTACGTTGACAGCCCCTCTTCGCATACGGCTGACCTTTAAGAGAGTATTGTCCAGCTCTAATCCTGACTCGATGTGTTCCAAATTGGTTACCACATTGCTGCAAGTACCCTTCTCTTAGATATATTGGCACAAGTTATGTAGGGTTTATATACCATTTGAAAGAAGCCGAAGGTCTGTCCAGTATAGGGTTGTGCTTATTGAGTCCGGAGCCGGATCGGACATGAAACAGGTTTTTTTAGGTCCGGACACATGTCCCGGACACATGTCCGCGGACCTATTAAATTTTTTTGCCTTTCCAATTCCAATGTGTCCTTTCTTTTTTAATAATGCCACCATTCCGCCGAACACACGGCACACCGCGAAGTGTCATTTGGTTAAGTGAGATATAGCTATCAAATAATAAGTGTGTTTGTTTCAGTGTTTGTGTTTGTTTGTTTTCAGTATTATTTAAAATTTAAATAAATACTAAAAATAGTAATATTGTAACTATGAATGTGCTTTAGACACTAATAGTTATAAGCTAATAGATAAATAATATTATCAAGAATGAAAAACAAGAGGTTCCTTTCTTTACGAACGCTTGAGCATTCTTTAACTCGCATATAAACAGGTCGTAATATGTTTTGACAGCTTCAGCAAACACACTACATTCTCAAAAAATAAAGTTTGTGTCTTTGATGTGTCCGGACACATCGAACACATTAAAGAAAATAAGAAGTCTGATGTGTCCGGACACATTAAAGAAAATAGGTTTTGACAGTTTCAGCAAACACACCACATTCTCACGAAATAAAGTTTGTGTCAAGTCCGGACACATCGGACACATTAAAGAAAATTTTTCGGAGTGGTAGGAAACAAGTCCGACACCGGACATATGTCCGGGACATATTAAGATCCGGACCTACCCATCTCTAGTCCAGTATGACTCCAGATCGTAGTAAACCAAGATTCTCCATTCAGTCCTGAATATCTTTGTCCGACTAATCCCTTCAAAGTGTATGCCGATGTTAGAGGTAAACTCAAAATGCTCGATTCCGGTTGCGATTACAACTGGAAGCAACAGCATCAGGACTACGATCCCAGTGAGGATACTATGAGACGTTGTTTTCTTCCTCTTCCGCGGAACTTCTTTCGTTGTATCCTCTTTTTCAGCTGAAGGCTGACAGTTATCCGTGGATACCTCCCTCGTTGATTGGGAGAGGTGCCAGTCGATGAACCGGACGTTTCCATTCCCCAGACGCCATTCGCACATCGACAACTCTTACGGCTCCATCATCGCCGTTGTAGATCCTTGTCACCCGTCCTAGAGGCCATTGCATGACTGGAACGTTATCTTCTTTGCCGATCACCATATCTCCAGGCCGTATATTCTTGGACTGCTCCTTCCACTTGCGCCTGTGTTGGAGCTCATTCAGGTATTCTTGGGACCACCTTTTCCAAAACTCTTGCTTTAAATGCGAGACCAACTTCCACCGTGTCAGCAGATTTCTTCTCGGTGACATAGCATCTGCATCAATCTGTGACGTTATTGCACAAATTCGTTATCTTCTCATGCCCGTCTGTTGAATAGATCGTGGATGCGAGCTCTGCCAGTTGATTCTTTGCACCAACAAAATTCGTTGGGTTGTCACAATACATGTTCTGACAATGGCCTCTACGACTAATGAAACGTCTCCCAGGAATGCCTCTGTTGTCAGGTCTGAGACCAGTTCAAGATGAACAGCCTTCGTGGCGAAACAGCAGAAAACAGCTATATAAGCCTTATGTGGCTTTTTCCCTCGTATTTTATAATGGACCCAAAAGGGACCACAATAGTCTATTCCAGTATTGATAAACGGCCGCGCTGGAATCACTCGAGTAACTGGCAAGTTTACTTTACTTGCTGGAGCAATTGAGGTCTCGCCTTGGTGCATCTCACGCAGCGCTGAACTGTTGCTCTAGCCATTGATTTACCCTTGATCGGCCAGAAACGCTGCCTTATTTGTGCTAGGAGCGCCTGAGGTCCGCAATGCTTGTTCTCTCTATGAAATTTCTCAAAAAGGAGCTTCACCAACGGATCGTTGTATGGAAGAAACATTTGGTGTTTGGCATCGAACGGCAATTGCGAAGCCTTCAATCTTCCACCAACCCTCAAAATGTTCTGGTTGTCTAGAAATGGTGACAAATGAGAAAGCGAACTGCTCTTGCTTAGTATTTTGTGTTTTCTTAGCTGCAAGATTTCGTCGTTGAAATCAGCTCTTTGTATCACTCCAATAATCGTAACAAGAGCACCATCGATTTCCTTCGGTGTTAGCGAGATATGCGATTCTCGAACAGTTTTGCTACATCTAGCATGACTTATGAAACGGCGGATATATCCTACGATCCTTTGGAGTTTCCCGAACGTGTTGGAATGATTAATCGTGTAGACTAATAAAGTGTTGTCAACCGTGAGAAGTGCTGAAGGGGAGCTCCGCTTCCTTTCGGAGTCATCATGAACTGCTGGCAGAACTTTCGAAGGCCATACACGTTCCTTACCGTGGAGGAAGAAAGGCCCATAAAACCACAAGTTGCACGCCACCAGCCTGTTTGGTAATAAACCTCTCGACAACACATCTGCTGGGTTGTCACTGGAAGCAACGTGACGCCACTGCTCGGGTAACGTCAACTCTTTTATGGTAGCCACTCTATTGGCTACAAATGTTTGAAAGGACGCTGAAGACGTGTTTATCCAAGACAGTACTATAGATGAGTCAGACCAAAAGAATGTCGGTGAATCCTGTACCCTTAAATCCTTCCTTACTCTGGTTGCCAACTGATCACTTAGGACCGCTGCACATAACTCAAGCCTTGGCAGTGTCTGACGTTTTAGGGGGGCTACCCGAGACTTAGCACATAGTAACCTCACTAGTACTCTGCCGTCGTTGAAGCATGACCGAATGTATACCGCCGCATCGAATGCCTTTTCGGAGGCATCAGCAAAAGCGTGCAACTGAATCGATTTCGGCCTGTCTCCAGAGAACATGTGTCATGAAACCTTAAGGTCGTTTATTTGAGGCAACTCGTTCAGGAACTTGGTCCATTTGGTGTGGTACGCTGCAGGTAATGCTTCATCCCAAGACAATTTCAATTGCCACAGTTCTTGTATGAAAATCTTGGCAGTCACAACAACCGGTGCCAAGATCCCCAAGGGGTCGAACAACCTAGCTAGGTCCGAGCTGACTGAACGCTTTGTGATCCTTTTACTGATGCCAACGTTTACTTTGACGCAAAGATTGTCAGTTTTCGGAAGCCACGTTAAACCAAGCGTTTTGACAGATTGATTGTCGCTGTCTAGCAAATCCAAATTGACTTCCTGGTTGCTTTCTGGAATATCTTGAAGCAACTGTGGGTGGTTTGCACACCATTTGTGCAGGACAAAGCCGGCTGAGTTTAGAATCTCTGTAAGCTGCTTCTGCGTCTCTATGGCTCCTGCCAAACTGTCGGATCTACTCAGGCCGTCATCAACGTAAAAATTGTCCAGAAGAGCCTGTGATCCAAAAGGATACTTGATACTGTTTTCCTTCGCTAAAGTTTGGAGGCACTTTGTTGCGATGTATGGTGCTGATCTGGTTCCGTAGGTGAAAGTATTGAGTTCGTAGTACTCAATGGGTGAAGTAAGCTCCTTTCTCCAAATGATGATCTGGTACCTACGGTCATCCGGATGCACGAAAATCTGTCTGTACATCTTCTCAACGTCTGTGGTGAAGACGAAGCGTGGCATTCTGAAACGCAAGAGTACGGAAAAAAGCTCACTCTGAACTACTGGCCCAGTGTACTGAAGGTCATTCAGAGAGTACCCCGATGCTGTCTTGGCCGAAGCATCAAACACAACGCGTAACTTAGTGGTGCTACTCCCAGGTCTGAGCACACAATGGTGGGGAATGAAGTATTCGGTGACAACACCGACTCGATATCTATTTTCGTCATATGCCCAAGCGCCTCGTATTCCTTCATGAAAGCAACATACTGCTGTCTAGTTTCCTTGTCGTTCGATAACCGACGGTCGAGGGCAAGGAAACGATTCAAAACGACCATCCGGGACTCTCCCAATGTTTCCGGCCTGTCAGCAAAAGGCAGTTTCACCATAAACCGGCCGTCATTGCGTCTCACAGTATTTTGTGCAAAATGTGATTCGCACCGTTGTTCTGCTCGAGAGAGAAATTTGATTGGATGATTCCACCTCATCTAGTTTCCATAGACGCTCAATTGCTGCGTCCATGCATGCGAACGTCATCGTCAGTGCACATTCCACACGTTGCTGATTCTAATTCCTCGCTGGCTATTTTCCCTGAAAGCACCCATCCTAACGTGGTGTTCTGTAAGATCGGAAGACCTTCTCCTAGTTGAATTTGTCCGATAGACAGCAATTGATGGTAAATTTCTGCTCCGAGTAAAGCATCGATCTTATCAGGACGATTGAAACCAGGACGATCTGTGGTAACACAAACGCTTCTAGTATTGCAGTGAAACCATTTACTCTTTAATGTAAGCTGACGTTGATGCGATGTTGAGCTTTTTTCCCACTGCTGGCGATCCCCTGAACATACAAAGATACAGCCTTTGGAGTGACTCCCAGCCTCTTCATTAATCGATCGGTGATAAGATTGACTTGAGAGCCGGAGTCGAGAATAGCTCTGCATTCTACATCCTGTCCGCTGCTTGATATCAACCTAACTACAGCAGTACTAAGACGCACGTCCGGGCGAAGGCTTTTAGTTCTAGAAGTTGCAATTGTCATAGCTGTCGAGTCGTTCGCTGACCTCGAAACAGAATTCTCTGCTGCCTTAACGGAGTTCTCTGCTGCTTTAACGGAGTTCTCGGCTGCCCTCGTCTTTGCTTCGTCTCCAGAATGAAGTAGAGTGTTGTGCCTTTTGTTGCATTTAACACAACTTCTCACTGACATTTGCAAAAATCTTTTGCATGAAAACATTGGATGTGATCCTGATTTACAGCATTTGCATGTTGATGCTGTAGCGCAACTTGGTTCCTTGGGTTTCGTTGCCACGAAAGAACTGACTTTTGATAAGCTTCCTTGCTTCGAGCCATTATTACGACCAACTGCTTCATAATAACGAAAACTACTCTCTAGAAAGTCAAGGAATGATTTTACTGAAGGGACGAGTCTTGGATTTGACAATGACTGTTCGAATAGCATTAAACTTTGTCTATCCAGTTTCTTCAGAAGGATATGAATTAGTATCGGATCCCATGAGGTTGTGTCTATTCTGACGTTCTCAAGTGCCAATAGCGACTCCTTTGTGACGTCATGAAGCTGCTTGATGCTGTTTGCTGACGGTGATTCGATGTGCGACTGTTCAACCAGTTTCCTGATGACGTGCTCAACAAGAATTCGCTCATTATAGAATCTGTCTTTCAGGATGTTCCATGCAGTTTGATAGTTGTCTTCAGTCATCGACAAATGACTGATAATCCGCTCAGCTTCGCCAGTCAGGTTGCTTTTTAGGTACCAGAATTTCTGTACGTTTGGCAGAGGTTTCTTATCGATCACCTCATTGAACAAATCCATAAACTGGTGCCAATGAAGATAGTTTCCATCAAACGCTGCACAGTGGTCCAGAATAGAAATTCATCGGCCAAAAATCTGTAACTTTTGAACGGATAGGAATTTTTGAATGCGGTTTTTTGCAATCGACAGAGAAATGTTGAAATATCTTTGCACTGGCATGTGCAAGATCCGAGATCTATGTAGATATCTCAGGGTCAGAGCCGTAGGGCTCCAAAGTCGAAAAATATTTTAATTTTTTTAAATTTTGGCAAAAAAACGTATTCAAAAGTAAATTCTTGAAACTTTTTTGTACTTATCTATAAATTGAGGATATATTCGTAATGGCTGTGAAGTTTCAAGTGCATCCGTTGAGTTTTTCATAACTTTTTGGCCCCCTGAAAAGGGGTCTATTTTTGGATGCCTTGAAACTAAATATCTCCGCCATTTTTAAAAATTTAGATTTCCGGTTTTTTTTATTATATTATATGGGGTAAGAGTTTAAAAAAAATGGGAAAAAAAATTTATATATATTTTGAAAAAAAAATTTTTTTTTTAAAAAAACCACGAAAAATTAAAAAAATTATAGCCCAACAGTCGACAACAAAAAAAAATTACATTTTTCTGATAGCCTTTGAGATAACCTTTAATCGTATACCCGGTTTTGTACCCGGCAGACCACGGCCCTAGGCGCTGGAGCCCTCTAAATGGTCTACATTTTTTCTTTTAAAAAAACAACGAAAAATTAAAAAAATTCTGGTCGACAACAAAAAAAATTAGATTTTTCTAATAGCCTTTGAGATAACCTTTCATCCTATACCCAGTTTTATACCTGGCAAACCACGGCCTTAGGCGCTGGAGCCCTCCAAATGTAGAATTTTCAAAAAAAGGGTACTTCAGACACTAAATGCATAAGTATTTCTTTTTTTAACCCTAATTTTTTTATTTTATATACTCCTGAATATTACCTGTTTAAAAGTACCTGCTTCAAGGCCAAAAACGAAAATAATAAAATACCTGCGAGGTCAATGTTGCGGTTTCTACGCCTGAATATTACCTGTTAAAAAGTTCCAGCTTCAAGGCGAGAGACGAAAAGAATAAAATACCTGAAGGTCAAAGTTGCGGTTAATTACAATTTTCTTCAAAAATTCCAATTCTTTATATGTATTTTTTTTATATAAATATTAAACATTTGAAAGATTTTTGGCATTATCAAACCAAGCGTCTTTCAGCCATGGAGTCATACAGCTACAAAGAATTATCAGATGTATGTATATTTTAAAAACAGAAGCGCACAAGATATAGCAAAAAAATTCAGGAACAAATTTTAGCACAAATAAACTCGTTTGTGTCCATTTTGTCTAGACACTACAAGTCTTCCTACTTCAACAAAAATAAAGTGTATGCTAGTTTAAAGGAGTGGATGGAAGGCGAACTCTGTATCATTTATCAGGCAGATAGCAACGAAGGACGTGGAAGGCCAACTAAAGAGTTTGAAGAGAGCAGTAAAAGATCCCAGAGACGGAAACTAAAAGATCTTAATGAAAGTTTGGAATATGAAGACGCTAAACGCAGTTTAGTACACTCGTTGCATTCAGAGCGGAAATATCGGAAAGCCGAAATCATCGAAAAAGTTCTTAATGCGAGCCCTTTAAGGACAAAAATTATAAAATTATATAATGAATTGTACCCATGGCGAAATATGTCACCAACAGTCCACAAAACTCTGTTTCATGGAGAAAGCATTATTCAACACCATTTATTGCCAATAGGAGATTTATCATAAGAAGCTCAAGAAAAAAGAAATAAAGATTATAGATTCTTTAGGGAACATAACACTAGAAAATGTAGTAGAGAAGCAACAAATGAAGACCTTTTTGGAATTTTATTAGCCACATCGGATCCATATATTTCCAGCATCCGGTATGTGTGGACTACAAAAAACCCAGATATAAGTCCAGAAGCCAAATTGTTACTATTAAATATTAATGAAAATTCGGAAAGAGAAAAATATTTACAATCTGTTTTTACAAAAATTGTATAATACTCGTATATAAAAATTGTAATTAACCGCAAGATTGACCTCGCAGGTATTTTATTATTTTCGTTTTTGGCCTTGAAGCAGGTACTTTTAAACAGGTAATATTCAGGAGTATATAAAGAAAAAAAATTAGGGTTAAAAAAAGAAATACTTATGCATTTAGTGTCTGAAGTACCCTTTTTTTGAAAATTCTACATTTGGAGGGCTCCAGCGCCTAAGGCCGTGGTTTGCCAGGTATAAAACTGGGTATAGGATGAAAGGTTATCTCAAATGCTATTAGAAAAATGTAATTTTTTTTGTTGTCGACCAGAATTTTTTTAATTTTTCGTTGTTTTTTTAAAAGAAAAAATGTAGACCATTTAGAGGGCTCCAGCGCCTAGGGCCGTGGTCTGCCGGGTACAAAACCGGGTATACGATTAAAGTTTATCTCAAAGGCTATCAGAAAAATGTAATTTTTTTTTGTTGTCGTGTGTTGGGCTATAATTTTTTTAATTTTCCGTGGTTTTTTTAAAAAAAAAATTTTTTTTTCAAAATATATATAAATTTTTTTTCCCATTTTTTTTAAACTCTTACCCCATATAATATAATAAAAAAAACCGGAAATCTAAATTTTTAAAAATGGCGGAGATATTTAGTTTCAAAGCATCCAAAAATAGACCCCTTTTCAGGGGGCCAAAAAGTTATGAAAAACTCAACGGATGCACTTGAAACTTCACAGCCATTACGAATATATCCTCAATTTATAGATAAGTACAAAAAAGTTTCAAGAATTTACTTTTGAATACGTTTTTTTGCCAAAATTTAAAAAAATTAAAATATTTTTCGACTTTGGAGCCCTACGGCTCTGACCCTGAGACATCTACATACATAGATCTCGGTGTCAGTGCAAAGATATATTAACATTTCTCTGTCGATTGCAAAAAACCGCATTAAAAAATTCCTATCCGTTCAAAAGTTACAGATTTTTGGCCGATGAATTTCTATTCTGGACCACTGTGGAAACTGATGGATCCTGGTATGCTTCAAATATTTGATGATGAAGCTGCTCAATTTAATCCCATAACCGGGTCAAATTTTGTCGGTTAACTTCCCAGTATGCTAACTGAGTGCAAGTTGCATCTGTCAGCAGTTGACGTTGCAATGACTGCTTCAATGCATTTTGCTTTCGTATTAGGCCTAAAATATCTTCAGATATTTCTCTTAGCGGGACTTGTTTACCCACTTGAGGCTCCTGAATCGTCTCCCTTGCCTCTGTCGGGAACTGCTTGAGCACTTGAGGCTCCTGAAGCGCCTCTGACATTTTTAAATCATTATATTTTCCTTCGAACTCGGCCATGTACTTCTTGGCCAGCTCAGCTATTTGGCCGTAGTAGTCTTCTGAAAAGTACTGGTGATCCATTGGGTCCTTGCAATGGGCTCTCAGCACGGAGTCCTCCTCGTCGAACGCTGAAACGAGGCTCCTTAACTTGTCAAGCCTGTCTTGATAATATGCCGCCGAAGTCTTCCTTGATGATGAATCCTTCTTATAGTTCAGAATAATCCTCTGAACTTCTCCGCCGATTTCTCGTTGTCGTTGGAAGATCTCCTAGAGGTTCGCCATACTGCCGAAGGATTTAATGGTTCGCTTCTGATTATTGTGAACTGCTTAACGTGATCCAACACTTGAATCGGATCACGTCGGGGTCACCAAAATGTACAAGGAGCGTTTTCCTTATATTCCTTAAGACTTCTTGAGGGTCCTTTGTTCTTAGTTCAGTTGCAGTACTTGAACTACAACTGATCCCTAAATGTTGGTTGGTAGCAGGATTGCAGTACTTTAACTACAACCTACTCCTGTTGATGTTCACTGTGTTAGGCACTAGAACCTTAACACGAGAAGCGAAAAGAAAGAGTTGCGTTGAATCTTAATAGTCACACACACAGAACTTTATTAAACAATTATAACGATATATATAATAAAATTAATGCTAACATAATCACAAAATAAACAAAAGTAATTATTAATTACTATTAGAACAGCGCGACCCAAACCATCCGCGCTTTGTTAGCGTAACCGTGCTTCGATGACGCTACGCGAGCGGTCGAAACAGAGCCAACGGAATTGATATTTGATCGAGACTGTTGATTGCTGTTTTTGTTGTTGTTCTGTTGGTATGTGAACGAATGTTCTGTTCGTATGTACTATGTTTATACAAAACTATTGTCGTTTCTATCTACTTGGCTACATTATCATGGGCGACTTCTACCTCCTTTGCGCCTACATCTAATTGAACCAATTTCTTAACAGAACTTTAATTTTCATTGTTTGCCCTAAAAGGGTAACACATGCACACATATGAATATATTCATATATACATATGTGTGCTTGGCATTAAGATTGCTCTCTCCTGCTCTTTGGTTTTTCCTTATGCATGCTTCCCTCCCGTATCAAGAAGCTCTCTGGCTGAGCAAACTGGCTGATTTTAGTGTACCTTTGGTAGTACTTTTGGTAGTAACTAAAATTGGAAGAGTTATACTATCTAGCTTTGCTTTCTTTAATCTATTGTATTTCTCTTAGTGTCAGTGGCGTAGCTAGGGTTTATGCCGCCCGGGGCGATTAATCAAATTGCCGCCCCAATTAAGTGCTAAAATTTTGTAGGTAAACTTATTTTGTGTTATTATTTCGTTATTATTTATTAATTTTTATTGAACATTAACAGAAAAAGATAGAAGATATATCCCGAACGACAAAATCCCGACGCGACAAAATCCCGAAACGACAAAATCACGAACGACAAAATCCCGAACGACAAAATCCCGAAAAAATGGCATTGCATAGCGTTTTTTTATTGCTTTTCGTAAAATAAGCGCTATATCCGCAATTTTCCGGGGAGTTCTATCGGCTGAGAGTAAACTTAGCAGCAAATACAACGGTTTGTTCACCAAGTGTTACAGCTCCTGCCGCGGCCGAAGGCCGCCACATGCAAAAACTCTGTATGCGAAAATTATATAAGCAGCGAAGCCGACGTTCTGCATACCCAGGGTTACTACCCCTCCCGCGGCCGAAGCCCGGCACGCAGAAGGACCCTGGATAGAAAAAAACTTTCCAGCATTAAGATGGTTCTGTCGGATGAGAATTTTAATCAATGCCCCGGCCGAAGGCAGCCATGCAGAATGACACTTTTTGCCTGCACAGAAGGACCCTGGATAGAGGAAGACTTTTCAGCAAAAAAAAAGGTTTTGTCGGCCGAGGGTTTTAATTCCTGCCCCGGCCGAAGGCCGGCATGCAGAAGGACCTTGGATAGAGGAAGACTTTTCAGCAAAGAAGATGGTTTTATTGGCTGAGGGTTTTAATCCCTGCCCTGGCCGAAGGCCGGCACGCAGAAGGACCCTGAGTAGAGAAAGACTTTTCAGCAAAGAAGATAGTTTTGTTGGCTGAGGGTTCTTATCCCTGCCACACAATCAGTGCAAGAATTTCGGGATTTTTCCGGATTTTGTCGTTCGGGATTTTGTCTTTCGAGATTTCGTTACCAACCCTCTAAATACACATGTTTTTATAATACAAAATTAATAAAATAATAAATTATGAAAATCAATATGAATATTTTCTTAGAGGTTAGAGCTGTGCGCGAGCCGTTTTGAAGGCAGCTAGGCACAAATCGGCACGACTACTGTTTTGTGACTGCCGTATGAAAATCGCAATAAACAGCAACTGCTGTGGTGCCTTTACCCGACCGACATTCATTTTTACAGCTTGTTCGAAAATTTGCAGTTGCTGTTTTAATGTTGATGCATTTCTCTCTCGTTCCTTCCGCTTAATCTCCAAAGGAACGAAAGAAACGCAAACAACTCACCCTCTTTCCCTCCGCTCGAACTCGAAAGGAACGAAAGGCAAGCATTTGCGCCGCTCGCCACTCCGTCGATGGTGCTTTGTTATCACCAGAAGCGTCTGAAAACTAATTAAGAAATTACGAAGAAAAAACATCCCCTCTTTCCCTCCGCCAAACTCAAAAACCATTCTTATCTATTTTTCCATGTAATTATCGTCTTTTTCCTACTTCGTTTTTGTTGTAAATGGTCCACAAATTGTGGCCCCGAACAACGATTGAAAACAATGAAAAAATGTTCTGCCACATTTTCGAGAAAAACGAAAAAAAAAAAGAAACGAAAAAAAGGGAGAGGCACGCAATGCTTTTTTTCTAACTAAAAGCCTAGGAGACGGCTGAACGTATGTATGTAATTAATATGTATTTGCATTCCGTGTGTGTATCCTCTCTTATATCTATTTACCAATTGTTGGCATTAAAACTGTTGTGTCATTTTCGTCTGACAATTTTGTTTTTGTTTCCAGCAGAGCACAAGCAATAAAGGCTATGAGTGAAAATCTGAAATGTTTTATCAATTTTTACTGATAAAACGTTGTGTGTTTTGAAAGTGGTTTTCAAACGGCTTGTGCACAGCTCTATTAGAGGTACAATTTAATTTTTAAAATTTGCCGCCCCCGAAATCGTGCCGCCCGGGGCGGACCGCCCCCACCGCCCCACTCTAGCTACGCCACTGCTTAGTGTGTCTATATTATTTAGAACTCTTAGTTCTTTTGTATACCATGATGTTTTGTGATGTGTGGAGTGGACATTTCCGTTACGGTTACAATTTTGATTACCTTTTACAAATTATAAATTAATTCTACAACTACGAATACTCAATAATATCTACTGAATAATATGTTGTTTTATTTTATATTGTGGCAAAAATTACAATAGGTTTCGGTATATAATTAGTATATACATATATTTAATTGTGTATTTAATTGTAAATAATTTTATATATGTTTAGTTGCATATGTCAACTAAAATCCAATTAAAACAGAAAGAAATTTTCTAGCATTGTCTGGTGTTGTTTTTTTGATTTCATAAACAAGTTTGACTGTCCAAAAGTTTTTGCAAACCCAATAAAAACAACACAACAAAAAAAGACTAGACAATACATGTTTGAATTGAAAACAAGGAAAAAGATTGTCATCGCGTTTTTTAATAACAGAGCAACAACAGAAACAGTAAATGTATACTGCGGACAACGAAAAATTGCTGGCGAGAAGAGCGAAATTTCTAGTTTCTTTGTGTCTTTACTTGCCGATAATCTTTAGACCAGAGAGGCACTGAAAAGAGAGGCAAGATACAAAGAAACTGAGAAAACTAAGAATTTCATTCTCGCCAGTAATTTTTCATTGTCGCAGTATTTTTTCGTTGTTTGCAATTCTCCTTTGTTGTCGGAATTTTACTTTGTTGTTACATTATTCATTTGTGTCTTTAATTCAAAATGCAGCTACACTCTCTTTCTTTTACTATTCCTATTATACGAGTATTGGTGTTTTGATTAGGTCGTGTTGTCGACCTATTTTCTTTTGACAAACCTGGTGTGATTGTTATTTAGTGCCTAGTGGTTTTCAAAACGAATTATGCAGCTCTCTAGTATATATGTATGTATGTATATATGTATGTATGTTATGTATGTGTGTAATTAAATATATGTATGGAAGAACAGACGTTCACGGCAATATAACTTTTAAGCTACATTGGTCAACGCCAGCCCTTACTTTAGCTTTTCGTCAGCAAAGGCTACGCTGACGCCGTTGTTCTTAAAAATAAATTATAAATTTATAAGTGCAAGGAAAGCTGATGCCGTTGATTTTGTCGATGTTGACAAAAATTCTGTTCGACAGGAAATTGGGTCATATTTTATGCACTTAATTTTGGGTTTTGCGGGAATGTTGTGCAATCTTTTCTTCATAACGGCGGTGATGATTTGTTCGTTACCGCGCAGTCTTGTTAGCACGGTGCGCATAGTGCCATCGTTTCAAATAAGTAGTAATAAGTAGTAATCAGTAGTAATCCTTTGTTGATACTGTCGCACGTGTTCTTGATCTCCACTGCGTGGTTTTCTACATTTTCCACTAACCCAATATAGTCGAACGGTTAAAATCTCGTGAACATTGTCCATTTACTCCCGTAGAAGATTGCTTTTCGCAGCCTTTTAAAGTAGATCGGTGGGGTACGGGTTCGATCACCACTGGTGTAGCTGTTGCGCCAGTTATGAAAAGTAAAATGGCGGTGGCCCTCATGTTCCCGCTCCTGAAAAACAACTAGGATTAATAATTACCGGGGTTTCGAGTTTTTAAATAGGGGTCTTATAATTTTTGTTGCGGGCTGCTGGTTCATTTTTCACGTCTACTTATGCTACAACTTATTTTAGTACTACAATTAATCTTATTATTTTTTACCTTATCCCACGCTACTGCTATTTTTAACTTGTCCTTTAGCAACGCTTACTTGATGTATAAATTATTTATATTCCTTTTCGTTACTTGCTGTTATATGGTTTTAGCAAGTTGTTGTGGAAGTACTTTTTTCTTCCCTTCACAACGATTACTGTGGTGACGGCCGATTTTACCTGTGCTACCTGGTAGGGTCCGATCCATATCGGGGCAAATTTATTTTTTCGGACTTGATTCTTTAGGAGAACTTTATCCCCTGCCTTGAATTCGATCGGGTAGAAATTTTTGTCATTGTTCTTTGGACTTTTTCTTGGCGGCTTCTTGGTTTTGCCGAACCAGTTCATAAGCTCTCTGTACTTGATATTTCAGCACCTTGCAGGGGTCGTCCATGTTGTACACGGGACTACATTTTCGCATGAAGTTGGTGGGGAACTCCGAATCGAATCCATATAATGTGCGAAAGGGTGATTGCTTCGTTGATGTGTGTGGTATGTTCTTGTGGACATACATTGCTGCTGTAAGCCATTGTTCCCAATTGGAGCTGCCTTTCTTTGCAAAGCTGAGCAGATATTCGGCCAGCGGTCTGTGGCTAGGCTTCAATGAGCCATTTGAAGATGGTAAAGCGTGATGTGCAACTTTTTGATTCCCAGTAACCTGCAAACATCTGAGAACACCTTGGAAACGAAATTTATACCATTGTCCGTGATATTCTCGTCGAAAAATGCCCTCGCCACAGTGGTAGCTTTAGCGTCAGATATGGCCACGCATGCCATGTACTTAAAGAGTATATACTTGTTGCCCGGGACAGACTCGGGTAGAATGCCGACTATATGCATGTAGACTTTATCGAACGGCCTCTGTATCCGTTAATACTAGCGGCATTTTTGTGAGTCTGCTACTTTTTTTGGTCTAGAACTTCGGGAAATTTCTCACGAATTCCTTTACCTGTTTCTGCATGCCAGGCCATCTGAACTGTCTTCGAATTCTTAAGTACGTTTTCACCGCTTCCTGATGCCCTCCAAGGGGTAAGTTCTGAAAATCCCTAATCACTGTTTCTATCTCCTTCGGGTCCGTTAGCAGCGTCACTGTGGCATCTGTATACTTTTCTGGTTGCTCCTTCTCAACTTCTTGGTTTTTTGTTGGTTTCCGGTGGTTTCGCTGCTCTTCCTGTTGCTGCGCTCTCGTTCTGGATCGAGTCTGCACCGCTACCACAGATTGTGGAATCCTGCAAAGTGCATCTGCGTTCAAGTTTTTCTTTCCTGGCTTGTATATCAATTCGAACTGATATTCCAAGAGCTTGTGTCTAAACCTGGTTAAACGCGAAGTTTGATCCTTGAGGTTTGCTATCCCTCTCAGCGGTTGGTTATCTCAAACTAACTTAAACTGTCGTTCTAACAGATAAGCTCTGACATTTTTTGTGGCCCAAACGACGGCTAAGAATTCTCTTTCGACAGTTGAGTAACGCTTTTCCGCGTCATTTAATGCTTGACTGGCGAACGCGATTGGTCTATCCTCCCTTATTTACCTTTTGAAAGGACGGCTCTAACGCCTCGCTGCTAGCATCCGTCGTTAGGATGAATTCCTTACCTAAATCTGGATAAGCTAAAACTGGTGGGGTTATTATAGAAACTTTTAACTTTTCAAAAGCCTTTTGGCAGTCCTTAGACCATTGAAATACTGCGTCTTTCCTTAACAGCGTATTTATCGGAAGAGCTATTCTAGCGGTATTTGGTATGAATATTCTATAATGTTTACCAGTCCTAAAAAATCCTGTGCCTCCTTGTTTTTGGGAGGCAAAATATTTTTTCCCACTCCACTTTCTGTGGGTCCGGTAGAGTCCCGAGCTCTGAACACTTGTGCCCTATATAGACGACTCACGACGGAGAAACTGACATTTGCCAATGTTTTACTTTAAATTGTTTGCCCTGAGAGCTTCGAAGACCTTCGCTTACCTGTATGCGAATGTTAAGTTTTCGGTAATCTATTACCAATCTCCTCTTCTTTTCTTCGTTTTTAACGCTTTTCTTTAGAACCAGTAGTAATGGTGAGTTTCATGGTGATGTGCTTGGGGATATGATCCTATCCTCAAGAAGTTTGTTCATCTGCTATTATCTAAACTAACTAAACTTTTAACCGAGTTTCTTTTGCTCGGTTGCTGGTACCCGTTGAAATGGCTGAACATCGGACCGAAGTAGACTCCGGATGAAACCTGTTTCTTGTGAACTTCCACCACCGGTAACCTCGTATTAAATTTTACTTGAACGAAACATGTTGTTAGGGCCTTAACACCTGTCTTTAACGAGTGGTAACTTCGGGTATCCACCATGCCTGTCGAACAGCGTGATATCTTTCCTAATCGAATTTATAATGGACCTGTTCTACAAGTTGTCTCGGCCAAGTATTCCATCTTCTGGCAATCCTTGTGCGGTTGGCAACAAGTGCAACCTTAAACTAAGTTTTGGCCAGGTCTGCTTAGGAAGTTTGACCTTTTTTTTTGTATATCCGCTGCCCTTAACGCTCCATACAATAATTTCTCTTCGCGTCGATCGACAACAACACCTGGTTTCACCGAGCTTGCCTTAATTTGTTTCTGCTCCCGTATACAACAGCAGGATAAGTTTTCCGTGAGTGGCCGTTGATTCTACCCGGCAGCGTCCTATTCGCCCACTGTGTTTTTTGTCCAGCAGTGTGAGCCCCCTGCGTCATGCGGGCATTCGGAATCTGCACACCACAGTTCCAACCGGCCTCATGTCCGTACACCAGGCAAAAAGGCAAATTTTTGGCAAAAATTCTTCCTTCTTCCAATTCTTCCTTACCAGGCAATTCTCTTTTGTATGGCCTCGTTTATTGCAGAAACTGCAAATGATGCTCGGTCCCCTCTGCCGAGAAGGGTTACCGTTTACTTTGACTTGCTATTGGTTGTCCGGGAACCTTTCCAGTTGGCCGTTCTGCCGCTAATTCGGCGGTGCCTGGAACAGTGGTTTTAAAGCCACTTTGATGACCTGCAAGTCCTAAGGATGAGTTTTCAACCACTCCGACAAGTTGACCATGCTGCTTGGTCTGGCAATGACGAACATCCTCAGCGATTCCCACCGCTTGCTTCACTAAATCCTCGAGACTTTCTCCTGTTGATCCTAGCATATGTGACCTGATTGCGCTGTCACCTAACCCTACTTTAAAGGCTTTCGCGACCGATCCCTCGATTTCTGCGCGTAAGGCAGCCACGGATACCCCTCCGTAAACGTTCGTCGTAATATCTTCTACTTGGGATTTCAAAGACATGATACCCTCCGTGTATTGTCCGATATTCTCGCCTGGAAGTTGATCCATACTTTGCAACTCTGATAACACAGCGCCCAATGATCTATACTGCAAATAGTCCTTCTTGATTATCGAACAAAAGTCGTCCAATTTATCGAATTTTTTCGAGCGCAAAAGGCTGTAGGCGTTTTCATATAACCTCTGTTTTAGGCAGGCGAGAAAATCCTGCAATTGTGACTCATTTATACTCATCGCCGCCAAATCAAACCCTTCGATGAACTTGTACACTTCGCTCTGAAGGTCTGCCGAAAGTGCGCTGGAAAAAAGAGTTACCAACCTGTTTACGGTTTTCGCTATCTTTTCTATAACCATGTTGGTTGGCTATAACCGGTTTGGCGGGCTTAGACTAGATCGTATGCCGAGCCTTTTCTACTTCCAACAGCGTTTATAATGGCTGCTTGTGGTAAAGCGTTGTTTCAAATGCCAGTGAGTTTTCCTGCCTAAGAAGTCTATCCTCCTCCTTCAACTGGCGAATTCTGTCCTTGGCCTTCTCTAACGTCGAAAAGTTTTTCTTACTTTTCTGATTAGAGGCCTCCAGGCACCCTGCTCCTTTCAAGCAATTTTCTGTCTACTAGGTAATTACCTGTACCTGTTCCTAGCAGTTTCTGTTCAGCACCAGTTCCTAAGCGCTGCGAACTCCTTTTTTCAGCTTTTTATTTTTTGCGTAGTACCAACCATCTTATGTTCCAAAAGCTCATCTAAGATCCCGTCCGCCTTTTCCCACGTAGTGGTGTTACCGATGCTCTTAAATTTCTCCTTAATTAGTATTGTCTCTTTGTTCGTTACCGTCGTGGTTAGGCTCCCGGAGATTTTGTCCGCGTACCTTTCCGCCTGACCTAGAATCTCCTTATATTTTAATTTCAACTTACTATACTTTGTTTCCCAGGAAATGTGTCTTCCTCCATAAAAAATTATAATTTCACCTATCAGGCCGATCAGACCCATCACTGCGAGGGAAGAACACACGCAAGAATAAAATAGCCGAGCGTTAAGCGGCACTGGGTAAGTAGGTTATTGACACATTAAAAACAGTTTTTCTTTTATATGACTTTATTTTCCATTTCTTTAAACACAACAAAACTACGGGCTTCAGATTGCTTCCCAGGCTAAGACTCGTTGAAACGGTAATCAGCCGGCTGCCGCCTTGCTATGTGTAGGGATGGGAAGAGAAATCACAAATTAAAAAAGAACACGAAGAGAAGAGAACGAAGAGAAGCAATAAAAACAACCAAAAAAAAACAGCCAACTCAAATTACTTGGCCTGTGCCCGACAAAACCTACTTCAGAAACGACAGCGCCGCAAAAACCGAAATTAAAAACAAGAAAAATATTAACAAAAGACACTTTTGCGTTTGTTTAACATGTTTTATTCTTCACTCTTTCCGTCGCGGGCTCTAACTTCAGCAGTAATCTCCTCCTGTTCTTCCCCGTGAGTCTCCGGTTGACCGATCTCCTCGCAAGCCTTCTGTATTCCCGTGCGCGTTCGAGGTCGTAGAAGGCCAAGTTTTCGAGGTAATCGTAAAGGAGCATGCTATAACTTTTAAAGGTTTGTATTTTGTATTCATTAACTCGCATTACTGCGACAATCAATAATGTGTGTAAGTATATCCATATTGTTTGGAATATCTTTTAGAAACGAAAACAGAATTGCTTCTTCAGTTTTACTGAAATCCGGTTTTCCTTCAGCCAGCGTTAAAACGCTGCTGTTTTATTTCTTGAAAAAAAAAACGTGAACTGAAAACATTATTGATCAAAAGCTACACGAAAATCAATTGAAAATAAGTGCAGAATTCTAACAATTTCGAAAACTGCGCATATTAGAATCCAATAAAAGGGAAAGATTCCAAGAACAACAAAAGAAAAATAATTAAACTACTGCTTCCACGGCTCTGTTTCCTTTCACTGTTTTAAAACAAAACACAAAGACTCATCGCTTATGTTATACCCTTCTTTTATCCATCTTTAACCATCAATTATCTTATCCAATGACGATACATCATTCGCGCACCGCGAACTGCGCTGACTATTACGTTTTGGAGCCACTGCACTATGGGTTGGGAGACCAGGAAAAGTGGCCAAAAGTCACATACGAAATAGGACAAAAAATTATAAACATGTCATAATTATCTAGACACATTAATGAACATATGAAATAACTTTTACGTGGGAAATTAATAGTAGTAAATACACAGTTAATAGTAGTAATTAATTACATAGTAATTAAAAGTAATTACATAGTAATTAATTATTGCTTCGTTGGTATCTATCCGAATACGAGAATAGCGATTAATTATTCATTAGAAAGCTACATTGTTGTTTAGTTGTTCAGTTTTGTTGTTCAGTTTAATAAATTATTTTAGTAAGCATTTTATATTATGTTTTATACATTGATATCATCAGAAGCTAAAACAAGTTTAAAAAAAAAACACAAACTAATTTAATAAATAAGGTACTTTACTCGTAAGTTGCGTAATTCTTAGTAATGTTGATTGGTACCGTTTGATTACTCCAGAAAACTCCATTAAAAAAAGGTATGTACTAAAGTATATGGAATATACTACAATCCTAACCTGCCCAAACTTGCCCATTTTCAGATATGTGCCCATAATTATGAAAATGGTGTAAGTCACACTTTTTGCGGTTAAAGGTTTGCATTGTATTAAATTAAAAAATATTTTCATTCTATACCTCAAAATGTATGAGGCAATATTTACTCGTGAGGTATTAGCTCTTTTGGTGATTGTGAAATTTTTTGTGTACCTTGTAAGGAAATGCGGTTTTTTAAGGCTACAAATGACTTAGACCAGTTTTGAAATTTAAAAAATGTGAAGAAATAGTATGAGACGAATGACTTAAACCAATTAAAATAATTAATGCCATAATTGCAATCAGCGACCTCAAAACCTTATATTATCACGGATTTGTGCTGTTCAAAGCAAAATTCTCTTAAATCGGACTTTTGGCCACCCTTCCAGGTCTCCCACCCCATAGTGCACTGTCAAGTTTAAGTTTACCCTTCATGTCTACCCCGCCGGCAGAATAAGGCGCTAAGGCTAATAATCGAAGAATAAGAATTACTCAAGAACTAAATTATGAACTATTCCCTTTAGTTTTTTTTTAAAGAAAAACCTGTCACCACATTTATTCGTATTGTTAATGTTACAAATGTTTCAAACTAGGATTTGGACGTGAATGTTACATTCATCCTATTGCTATCCTTGTCCAGGCCGTTCCATTTATCCTCCACTGCTTCGTTTACTCTGCACCTTTTCGTCCAGACTCTTAAATATCTCCCAATGTTTTTCCGATGCTCTTTTAACACCTCCGGCTCAACACATGCTTCCACACGAAACAGTAGGCTTCATCTGACCAACTTGGTTTTGCCGATTCCATCGACGACTCAACTATTTGTGGAAAACAAACACCCCAATAATAGATTAATGATAACTTGATCCGCGACAAAATAGAGAATTCGACCTAGGAGTTCAAGGCTTCTCAACTTGCCTTAGCACCTTACATTCAAATACTTCCCGACATTAATAGATTAATGATAACTTGATCCGCGACAAAATAGAGAATTCGACCTAGGAGTTCAAGGCTTCTCAACTTGCCTTAGCACCTTACATTCAAATACTTCCCGACCAAATCAATCGGAACCATTTGGCAAATCAAAATATCAAATTCATATCACAAAGGAACTTCATGCAAGGATAGATAATAACAAAATAACAACACGACTGAAAATCAAGATATGAAGATCATGTTGCGTGCTGCGCTGTCATCTAAAAAGAAAAGAAAAAAATATGTTATTTCAATTAACAAAAGCACTTACCTAAAAATCCAACATCTGACAGCCATGCTGTAATGATTCTTGAGTCAGTCTATTGTGAATTCCTCAGAGTGGCCAACATGGATTTGCCTAGAGTTCATTGCATTCTCCTCCTCCGCGTTCTGTTTTAGTATTTTGGCAGAGTATAATAGAGGATAGTGAGTATGGTGCGGAGTTTGCCAGACAACAAGAAAGTATGTTTTTGTTTTGCTTTGGGTATGAATGAAAATAAATTTATGTGCGCCTGGTATAGGGGCACACATAAATGAATGTTTTTTGTGCTAACAAAATTAAAAATATTTTTAATAATTCATATGCGTATTCCAACTTTTTTGATAATATACGGAATTAAATAGCCAGGAACTTTCGGGAAGATTTCGCTATTAAAAATTAAATATTATTATTGAGAATAGTGTGAAAAGGCGGGAAACTTTTACATAGTTTATTTTACATATCTATTCGTTCGAGAGGGCAAAGTCCAAGGTGCCTTCACTTGATTCCCAAACCACTCAAGGTTATCGAAGGAACGCCGGAAGAGAACAGCGGCGAACCGAAGAAGTAACTGATCGCGGCTCGGGAGATGAGGTGGTTGGAAGCGGTTGTATAAAGAAAAAGGCCTGTTCGGTAGTCTGCAAAGTAAAGTCACTACCGAAAATTTGTTCTTTTTGAAGTCGAGAAAGTTTGAAATTAAAATATAAAAGTAAAAATTTGAACATTTTTTATTGACAACATTTTCGCGTAGAAAGGAATATATTGAAATTATACGACCACGAAGAAATAATACGAATAACAAAAAAGTAAAAATTTAAAATTACCTGTTGACGACCAAAGTTCCAACTTGGTGCGATCAGCGCGAATAGAGCATTTACGTATTAGAGCATTTACGTATTAGAGGACTCCCAACGATGGATCGATATTCCATGAAGCCTGCGGTGCAAAGAAAACTTCGTGGCTCTTCATAAAGCAGAAATCGTAAAAAGGACTCGTCTGTGCGCTATCACCAGTAAAGTTTGTGTGGCAATGTCGAGGTATTTCATATTATAGAAATAAGATTTTGGAAGAAAGATAGTTTCTACGCGATATGAAGAACTCTGGCTGAAAAGAATATTTCCGGAAGTCAGACAAAGGATAATTCCACCAGAACGAGCACTTGGACTTGGAGGTCCGTTGATCAATTTAAAAAAAAAGATTAAAAAATTGTTTTTGTTCGGGTAGTTGAATGTTTAATCTGCCAATTTTGCTATTGATTCAAATTAAAAAAATTGTCTTTTTTTTAGATAGAAAATTTGTATTCGTTTAAAATTTTACGATAAATTTATATATATGTTTTATGTTCACTATTATTATAATAATATCATTGAGCGCTTATATTCTATGCTTATTTTATTGTATAATCAAAATTCTCATATCATTTCATTTTCATATTTTTCAAATCAAAGTTTTTTATGTCAGTGTAAGTTTAATTACTAAGTTGTTGTATTGTAAGAGGATGGGAATTCGTAACAGTGGTTGGACGCGGTTTATTCGTTCATTCTTTTATTGTGCCGTATTGATTCTGTCCTGTGGGGAGCTCTTCATTAGGAAGGGAATTGATACATAAAAAAAAGAAACAACGAAGGAAAAGATAGATAATTAAATTCTTTCTGCTTTCTAAGTAGCCACATTTTCCATTGTTGGTCAAGACCACTAAAATTAATAATAAATGTTAAATTTATATTTATAAAAAGAATGATGCATTAACATAATTACTTTGGGAAAAGGGAGGGAAGTGACCTGGAAGGAGCAATTTGAATATATGGAGCGTACGCATGTGTGTGTGAGTGTGTGTGTGTGAGATCCTGGTTTGTTCTTTTATAATTTTCAAATGTAGGATTAAACACTCGTTTTCAAGGTTTGGTGAACGCGGGTTATTGTTTGGATAACCGAGACCCTGTCATGGCGGGTTGAGAACCACGCCGTTTTCTCTATTTTTTTGAGCTAGCTCATAAAGCCATGTCGGGTTAAATTGTCAAATAGAAAGTTCATCCCATAACAATATGCCGCCCAATAGAAAACAGTCGTGTCGCGGTTTTTCCTCCGCAGTGCTTCTCAAACTTTGATGGCTTGAGGTTGCCATAAAAGTCAGGCTAATTGCACCAGGCTAAGGAAACGCTGCGGATGAGGAACCGCAGGCAAAATACGAAAGTATTTGGTTATTGTTTAATTTTAATGAAACTTGGAAAGTTTAGTTGGAGTTTAGATTTAGTCGAATTTGAAGTAAGACCTCGCAGTTATTCCTCCGCAGGGTTTCCCAAACCTGTTATCTTAAACTGGCATAAAGTTGCAAAGTTCAATTGCAACGAAGGGAATTAGTGTTCATGTTAGGTTTGATTCTTAATTAATTAAGTCCAGATTGTATTTAGGGTAGAGCACCTTCAATCGGCATATGATTGCCCGTGGTCATACATTCTAAGAGATTTTCACATATTACTCTCAGGTCAGGCGCGGGAGTGGTACTGGCAAGACTGGGCGTCTCTACGTCACGCGTTTATGAGACAATACAGAACCAGTCGAACGGACTTTGAAAAGATGCGGGAATTGGTAGAGCGCCGACAGTTGTCGAACGAAACGATAGATGACTACGTTCACGCTATAGATAAATTACGTTCCAAATTATGTTGTCCGATACCCGAATATGAGATAATAAAAATAATAAAAAGAAACTTAAAGAAAAACCTTGCAAGAATAGTATACCCGATTCAGGCTTATTCGGTAGAACAGCTTAGGGAAGAATGCAACGAGGCTGAGAAATGTTTCACACAAAGAGAATCGCGTCCGTTCCAACAAAGCCGAGTCGCGAGGCAAGTGTGCGAGATCGACGCCGGGAATGATGGTCTGAGTGTCGAAAGTCAGTGCACTGATTGTAATGAAGCTGTGCGGTTAGCTGACGAGGCACAACATCCGCAGCTGGCGTTTTAAGATGCCGCTCGTATGTTGGAACTGTCGCAGAGAAGGGCATAAATTTACAAATTGTATGTTGTTGCAACGCAACATATTTTGTTTTAAGTGCGGTTTACCCGAATATATTACCCAAAGTGTCGAAAATGCGGAGAGGGAAACGTGAGGAGGAACGTGGCGAAAGGAATTATGAGTAATTAGATATCACAGCGAAACCTGAAATTATAGAAAAAATTAATATTTCAGAAAAATTAAAAATTTTAAAGTTAAACTTAGAAACTCGATTAATACAAAACCATTAGAAGAAAGAATCCATAATTATTACGAGGCGCGTTCCAGAATATTCGGTGGAAGCTCCATACGTATTGTATCGGTAACTCGTAATCCCTTCCGTTAGAACGCTGATACTATGATTCTTTTTGACGACCATTGGAGGAAACGCCTATTAGTACCTACGGATTCAGAAGTGCTTCCATTGTGCAAAACTAATGACTTGGTAACAACAAAGGTGTAACACGGCACAGATGAAGATAAACAATATTTTAGAAGAGGTAATTGACAAAAACAGTTTTATATAAAACAAAATTATTAATTTTCAGAGTGCTGATGATACCAACAGTGACAGAAGTGAGCAGGAATCTGATTCTGAGTTAGAGTCCAAGGTAAGTGGTGTTATCAAAGAATATTCTAAATTCGAATACTAAATTCGAGACGAAAAAATACACTGAAGATGGCACATCGCCGAAACCGGTTTGTCTCCAAACCAAAATTGACAAGGGATGACGGAAATTCGTTCCAACACATCATAAATTGGAATACTTTATTTTTAGGCTACAACGTCGTGGACTGCACTCTCCTTGCCCAACTTACGGGTGCACAGAACGTGAAGATAATAGAAATATATACAAGTGTTCCTTGTCTTTGGGATACGCAACACATAAGCTTCCGTACCAAAGAGCAACGAAATTAAGCAATCGAAAAAATTATGGAATCTATGAGAAATCAAATGCATTTGGACTTAACTCAGGATGAACTGCTTGGTAAACTTGATCGCATTCGGTACGCTTGTGCGCAGGACAAACGTAAAAAGCTAGAATTCTAGAATGTAAGCGTTGCAGACAGAATTCAAACCATCTAACAAATATTTTGAACAAATATCTTTTCTAGTTGACCACGTCGGTCCTTTCAAGTGTGATTTTTCCGAAAAAAACTTTTAATAGTCCCAATAAGTACAAAACACAATTCACACCACGGTGGAATTAATGATTTTACGGATAAATCGATGCACAAGGATTCCACAGGAAATCATGACTTCTGTTCTTCCTCTTCCTACAATAGTCCGGATAAATCGTCTAAACGCCAGCGCATAATTGAAAAAATTCATTATGAAAATGTTGGCGAAATGCAAATCAAACTCCTCAGCAGATAATGTCACAAAAAAGGATCGAAGAAATTACAATAAATAAATCGAACGAAAGTGGAACCAGCATGGGCCGGTACCGATGAGTAATTATGTAGTCCCGTAACGCTTCGCGTGAGATAGAGGAGATACTAATATTTATGTTATGTTGAAACAAAACGATGTATACGAAATAATGCAAACGAAACGATGTAAGCGAAATAATTTTGTATTTATGTTAAATACAAATCTGCGACAAAAAGTAGTAAACGCTTAAGTCTAAATTTGTTATTTCGAGAAAATATGCTTTTAAACGTGTTTTAAACGTGTTTACTTGAACAAAGGCAAATAAATACATTGAATAAAGTTGTTTACTATTACTATTATTATTATTTTTTAACTTATCCTATTCTATTTGATTTTGTTAGAAGTTGGAATAATTTCGCGTTCAGAAGATCCACTTCTGATTAGACATAATATTAATTTTTCACCATACATAAACAAAGGTGGTGAAGTTTCTGATATCTATAATAGTAGGCACAAAAGAGAATTTTACCCCCCTCCGCCGGGTGGATTTACAACATAGTATAATATTCAAATACCTAATTCTGTTTTTACGTGAATTTGATTTAACGCGATTTAAAAAAAATATTTTATTCCTTTTTACCCAATTTAATTTGATTAAACGCGGTCCAAGAAATTACAATTTCAAAAAATTTTTTGAAAGACAAACACATTTTTATAACTCAGACTAAAAGGTAGAATACATGATGTTATTGAGCAATAGAGATAAAAGACTTTCAGTGGAAATGAATTCTGTTGCCTACATTAATTATATTGCTGAAAAGTATTCTTCCAAAAGCAGAGCTTGAAACTTTTATAACTTATATTAAAGAAGTTTTTGAATAAGAGTTATTGAGTGACTTTTATTTTTAAAAGTCTTTCATAACAGTTATTCAAAGACTTAAAATAAAAGTCTTTGGATAACTCTTATTCAAAGACTTTTAAAATAAAAGTCTTTGGATAACTCTTATATTATTTTCGGATAACTATTATTCAAAGACTTTTATTTTTAAAAGTCATTTATAAAAGTCTTTTTTTGGTGATGCGGTGCTCAAAACGACAGAGGCTTTTTACACGTGGTAGGTGAGTGACGACCCCCAAAGTGACCCTCTGGGGATAGGAAATGTCGTGAAATGGATTTTGGACATGGTGGGCGGTGGGTGTGGACCCCCAAAGTGGTCATACAGGGGTATTTTGACCAAAAAATGTTTATTGCACCATTGGATAGGAAATGTCGTGAAACGGATATTGGACATAGTGGGCGGTGGGTGGGGCCACCCCAAGGTGGTCACACGGGGGTTTTTTGACCAAAAAATTTTTATTGCGCAAATCGATAGCAAAAAATTTTTTATTGCACCATTCGAAAGGAAATGTCGTGAAACGGATTTTGGACATAGTGGGCGGTGGGTGGGGCCACCCCAAGGTGGTCACACGGGGGTTTTTTGACCAAAAAATTTTTATTGCACCATTCGAAAGGAAATGTCGTGAAACGGATTCTAGACTTGGTGGGTGGGGACCCCCAAAGGGGTCACACGGGGGATTTTTACCAAATTTTTTATTATAGGAATCGACAGTAAACGTTACGAAACGTATTTTGGATAAGGTCCGAGGGGGTCGGGTGCCCCCAAAAGTGTCAAAAGAGGAGATCCTTCCATGAACTCATATACCTATTGGTACAAACTTTGTTTTGCCGAAATCCCCGCCTTTGACCGCTTTGGGGGCACCCGACCCCCCTCGGACCCTATCCGAAATACGTTTCGTAACGTTTACTATCGATTCCTATAGTAAAAAATTTTGGTAAAAATCCCCCGTGTGACCCCTTTGGGGTCACCACCCACCGCCCACCAAGTCTAGAATCCGTTTCACTACATTTCCTTTCGAATGGTGCAATAAAAGTTTTTTGGTCAAAATACCCCTGTGTGACCACTTTGAGGGTCCACACCCACCATGTCCAAAATCCATTTCACGACATTTCCTATCCCCAGAGGGTCACTTTGGGGGTCGTCACTCACCTACCACGTGTAAAAAGCCTCAGTCGTTTTGAGCACCGCATCATTAAAAAATAAAACTTTTATAAATGACTTTTAAAAATAAAAGTTTTTGAATAACAGTTATCCAAAGACTTTTATTTTTAAAAGCAAAAGTTAACAGTTAACTTTTACTTTTATTTTTAAATAAAAGTGAAACGGATTTTAGTCATGGTGGGCGATGGGTGGGGACCCCCCAAGGTGGTCACACGGGGGTTTTTTGACCAAAAAATTTTTAAAATAAAAGTTAAAAGTTTACTTTTATTTGAAAAATTTTTTGAATAAGAGTTATTTTCAGGCTCTGTCCAAAAGTAAAAGTTAGAAAACATTTGATTTACCTATGTGACATAAGCACCGGGAACGTGACCGAGTCTTATGGCTCGTTTGCACAGTGCAAGCTGCTGCCTGGCCAGTAGACAGCTACTAGGCTTGTCAAATTCCTAAGCAGCAGCTCGGCTCGCCTTTGCTGTCTGCACGACACCTAGCTACTGCCCAGTCCTAGTCAAATCGCGATGTCGAGTGAACTTGTTTTAATAAAAAAAAACGGTGATACGCTCAATAACTACAATATTATGTCAGGAATCGGAAAATATCTATAACCATAGCCAATATAAAAAAAAAGATGCTTTTCTCATATCTCTATTTCGATAGTTTTTATCGAAACAACTCCACAGGTTTTCTTGGTCTCTGTAGAGTTTCATGAATAAAATATTATCGTCAGAAGACCATCTATCCGCAGCCATTTCGAACAGAGATAACGAGATAGGAAACTGCGTCAAGACCCATCGTATATGTAAAAAAAAAACGAAATTCGGTAATTAGGTGAAACACGTATAGTGTATGTGTCGTGTATATGTAGTTCACCACAAGACGTCACGTTTATATGACATTTCCTTTGTTTATTATTTTAACAGATAAAAAATGGTTAGCTTGTGAAAATTGTTTAGCTATTTCGCAAAGAAATTAAGGGTTTTTAGTGAATTTTAATGAAGTTAAATCATGCACTGGACTTCGCAAGTAGCACTTGCCGGGGCTGTATATGAACGGCTTGCCATTTTGGAGCAAGATGATTGGCCTGCAACCGCATGCATGGAAATTTCAGTGCAGGGAACTTTGTTGCGACCCCTGGTATTTTTCTCCGGCCAATCGGAGTTGATGGGTCATGTTTTGAGTGGTACCGCATCGGATGCGATGCCAGCATATCAAGGCACCACCTTGTCGCAAAATCATCGGGAGCCACGGTCTTTATGCATATACTCGGGGCTCAGTCAATCGATTTGAATGGTAGTGGAATGGAAATCAACTTAGCATTTGGAATCGCAACGCAAATGGAGAAATTCAAAAAAAGTACTTTAAGTAATAATTAAATTATTATTTAAGTGCTTCATGTGATGTTTTTGTATTTTTTTCTAGTACGGGCGTTGCTGTATTTAACCACACGGTTGCTGGATTTACTAACGCACGGGTCTAAAGTAAATTTAGACTCATTTAAGAACCAAAGATAAGCCTTCAGGCGGATATTGATTTCTATTCCGATAGAAGTCTGCATGCAATTGCAACATTCTGAAGTTACACTCTCGTAAGTTTATACATTCATCATTCCCTTTGCCTTTTTGGGTTTCTTTGATTTATTTACATATTTTCTTTTATTCTCTACATCTTAGGAATTCTAGTACCAGATCCGTTACTCTCAAAGCTTCCAAATCGTACAGTAAAATGGTACATTCCAAATATTCGCACAAATCCCCCGGATTTACTATAGCTTTAAATCAAAAGAACAATGAAATGTGCAACATGATATTTTTATAATTAAGACTGTATATTTAAATGTTATTACATAATATTGTAGGAAAAATTATTCATCTAATAACTTAAATGTTATGTATCGTATAAAAACTTAATGTGGTTGTATGCATAAGTAAATAAATACATCGAAGAATTTAAATTCTTCTTATTTTAACTCAATTTTTTCCCTACACCCGAAAGGATGAGGTATATATTCACTTTGTGCTTCCGTTTATAACGCATTAAAGGAGGCGTCTGCCTGTAAGTCTGTCAGTCCGTTCGTCTGTAGAAATCACGATTAAGGGAGAACGAATAGAGCTATGAAATTTAAGACGAATAATTTTTGTCATAATAGGCTGTTTGGTATTAACCAGCATACAGCAAACATATGCAATCTTGCATCTTGGAGCATAATTCAAGATTATCAAACTTTGAGAAACTTTGCTAGGATGTTTAAGCTATTGCAGCGAAGATAAAAGGAAAGAAAGTTACTCATAACTACTGAAAATAAAGAATACTTCTAAACAAACTAATGGCGGAATTCTGTACATTTAGTTAACATGTTTCGTATCGTTAAATACGATATCCATAAATAAAATAGAAGATTTCATCTAAAATTTATTCATTTCTTCAATTGTGGTGAAAAAATCAATTATATTATAAAGCAACGTTACATTTTACGTTAACAAAACGAAATTCAGAAAGTACAAAAAAGGTAAAAGTACTTTTTGTAGCACTCGGTGTAAAGAACACTATAATTTTCTATTCTAGGAAGTAATTTGTACTCCGTGAAGCAAGAATGAACGTTTTGTTAACAGTTCAAGCACATTTATGCACTTACATATATATTTGGTAATTAAGTAAAACATCAAATTTGTTTCATATTGTACCATACCGGCAACACTGCTTTGGTACCAGAATTCATAAGAGGCGCAAAAATAGATGCGTTCTATAAAAATGGGCAACACTAGTATCGGCAAATTCAATGGCGAGGTGAACGAAAATATGAGGGTATAACAACGCCATTTTATGTCTGCTCTTTTATTTCAATTGGATAATCAATTTGATTTTACAATATTTTTTTTTGCTTGAATTCTTCATAGAATAGGTCATACAGTTTCTTGTATAAAATAGTGGCGGATTTGAGCGTATAAAACAATTTACATTCGATTTTTTGTTGGATCAAATTCAATAACGTTGTATGACACACTTGATGATTGTTCTGGTTTAACTGGCTGCTGCGCAGAAACTGTTTCTGAGTTGACTGCCTCGTATGATGGTGATGGTGACGGTATGTAGGACTGTGGTGACGAAGCACTGTATGAGGAAAGGGCAGATGCGTTCCGGGCGTATATAGCTCTTTTTCGGTATCGTGAAAGTACTTGTTGAATTTCATCTTTGGTATCTATAAAATCCAGTAATGAGAGTTAATCCAGTAAAAACTACTTCTGTAATGACGGTGCTGTCTCCTGGCAAAGTCGTATGATTAATATCTAAATGTAACCAACTATATCAGTCGAATAAAGAATTACAGTGGGTAAAAGCCAAACTCGTACACCGCAACATTTTTTTCTTTGTCTGATTTTTTATACCCACAAAATAATTTGAGAAAAGTTCAGCATTAATTTTTTATAGTTTATTTCACTAACTTTTAATAACCAAAAGCAAAAAAGAAAAATTTTAATTTTTAACAATATTATTTAACGACAAACAAAAACAGCAGTAAATTCAATGCCAAAGCCAAACTCGTACAGTACTTTTAAAATGCAACCCATTGACAGCAATCGCAGCCAACTTCGCAAATGTTTTGTTGTCTATTTCGGGGAATTCCCCTTACAGTTAAAATAGATAGTTTTTGTATCAAATTGGCACAAAAAGGAAGATGGGAAGGCAAAGAGGTCAAACTAGCACAGATATCAGAGAATTGATTGTAAAGCACTCCAAAGATGGGAAATCTTTGAGAGAAATTTCTAAAATAGTAAATAGGAGTCACTCTACTATTCAATATGTGCTAAAACGTTACAAGATCAACAAAACTGTGAAAAATAAGTCGAAATCGGCACACAAAAAAATTTTAACATCAGCTGATGAGCGCTACCTTGTGCGAAAGACAAAAGCGAACCCCTTTTTAAGTGCTCCAAAATTAGCTGCTATCGCTGAAAGTGAACTGGGGAAAGTAGTTTGCGCTCAAACGATTAGAAACATGTTCCATCGGGTTAATTTGTATGGTAGAAGAGTACGAGTTAAACCCCTAATTAGCAACCGAAATAAAAAGGTACGTCTGGAATTTGCAAAAACCCATCGTTCGAAAGATTTTTCATTCTGGAAACGGGTGATGTTTACCGACGAAAGTAAGTTCAACATATTTGGGTCCGACGGTAAACCTTATGTGTGGCGTAAATCGAATGAGGAGCTCATTTCCAGAAATAGGTGTACGAGTTTGGCTTTTACCCACTGTAGGTACTCACCAGATTGGATGTTGTTTTCTTTTCTTTTAAATTAATTGTTTTCATTATATAATCAATTATATCAAACCATTTTATGGATGGTTTGTACACCTCGTCTGCGCTAGCGCCACTCTTCTTGCTTTTTTTGATTCTATTCACTTCTTGATTGTAGGTGGATCGTAAGTTTTTCATTTTTTGGTTACCTCAATGGTGTTACCTAGGTGCATTCCTTTTGCGATATGTTCCAAAGATGCTTTTCTCATATCTCTATTTCGATAGTTTTTATCGAAACAGTTCCACAGGTTTTCTTGGTCTCTGTAAAGTTTCATGAATGAAATATTATTGACAGAAGACCATCTATCCGCAGCCATTTCGAACGATCCGGCGTAGTACACTAAAAAAAACAGCTGGTTCACGCACAGCTGTCCGGCGAGCAGGCAAGTGAAAACAAAAAATGTTGAAGTAACTCGGATGCGAGCTACTAACCAACTCACACGTACGAGTTACTCGTAAGTTACGTCCAAACGTTGCGAGTTACTGCAGTGCAGCTACTCGGAAGGCTGACTCGTACGCTAGCTCGCACTGTGTAAACGAGGCATTACTGTTGCACAATGTTGTTGTAAACAATGGTGAACAACAATTTTTTAACATACTCGATACAACATTTCAACGATTCGCTATGAAATTGACAATAAGCCAAAAAAAAAACAACAGGGCAAGCTTTCACATGTTGTGTACGTGAATTCAATAAAGCATAAAAAATACGAGCCAAACCGAATTTTTTGAGATGAGTAATGGTGTATCGTATCTCCTCATCTCTGATGTGTTCATAAGCACCAACGAGTATAAATGTAATTACATACTGAGATTACATGAGCAACGAGTTCGATTGAAAAACTTGCAGGATGATAAAACATTTACTGTGATACCTGAAGAAGCGCATTGTGCGTTGCGTTGTTGTCAAAATGAAATTGCAACACGTAGTCTTATGCTGGGTTTACATTGTATGAATCAGTGGATACGCTGTATAAAGAATGAGAGTCCACTCGAAGTCAAATGTGTTTTAACATTGGAGTAAGCGAGAGAAAAGTACCGATTTGCTATAAAATTGTTACACATTTCTGTATGAATTCCATATCAATGTTATAGGAGTTGATACAGAAAGATACACTAGCTTAACTTTTTGTATCAATCGTATGACGTCCTATAAATTCTCCATAAAAGTAACTGTAACTTATTGAAATTGTAATAACACTGAACGTCGCACAGTGGTTCGTCTAGAACAAGCTAGCTGGACAAAAACAATAATTTACTATCGTGAAAATTCGTATCGCAATACAAAGAGAGAACCCACACAACTAGAATTCGGAAAAATTTTTTCCCCGGTCAACCTACTATGATGACTTACGCGGGTAGGTATATTGGAAAACGTAAATTTTTAAGGAAAATTTGCTGCGTTTGTTCATCTGATAATACGATTATTATTCACGTTAAAGAAGTTCTGGACTATTTTTGTATAATGCAGCTTTAAACTGAGGGTTAGTCGTATTCTTTAAGGATAAATTTAATAGTTATATGTTTTAGGAATAATTTATAAATACAATCTTAAAAAAAAAAAAAAAATTTTTTCCTTTTTCAACTTCACAAGAAGAAAACTTAAATGTCGCCTCATGTCCCCTCTCTGAAATTTATATATATTATACGCGCGTTCATCTATTTTAATTTGGTAGAAAATTTCATTGCGATATATTTGCACATCTATGTTTTTTCCCTTACATTCTGAATTCATTCAAATAACAACGCCATTTTATGTCTGCTCTTTTATTTCAATTGGATAATCAATTTGATTTTACAATATTTTTTTTTTGCTTGAATTCTTCATAGAATAGGTCATACAGTTTCTTGTATAAAATAGTGGCGGATTTGAGCGTATAAAACAATTTACATTCGATTTTTTGTTGTTAATCTGCACTTGCAATGATTTCTAACCTTCAAATACTTTTTCCAAATAGGTTCTAATTAAGTAATAAACTATTTAAAAGTAAAATGGATATTAAATAGACTAAATAATTGGCATAAATAAATAAATAAAAATTAATGGCTTGGAATTCATTATTTATATGAATAATTAACTAAGTTGCTATCTCAAAACAAACGATTTGACTTAAAAATCTGAATTGTCATTGGGGTCTCAAAGTTGAACCCTCTCCGTCCCGATTACTCATCATCGGCGGTACAAGTTTTTGCATGTACAAGTACAAGTACAAGTACAAGTACAAGTACAAGTACAAGTTTTTGCATGTTTTTGCAGCGAAGTACGAGTTTTTTACAATTTTTTGTGAAAGTGGTAGTGAAATTACAGCAAAAATGCATATGTGTTGACCGGCAAATTCGAAGTGTCTTTTCTCGTATTCTCTGGTACAGACACCTCCGTACCAGCAACTTTTTCGCTTTCCTTTTGTGCTTTTTCGCTCAGTCGTATGAGTGCTATGGGAATTATTCGAGTTCGTCGGTGGGAGGGTGAACTTTGGTAAAGACAAAAGTTTAAAGCAATTTTTGCCCAATGTAAAAGCAAACGGCAACCACAAAAGAGAACGTCATAAAAGTTGAAAGCAATAATTGCCCAATATAAAACAGGACTTATGGCTCGTTTACACAGTGCAAGCTGCTGCCTGGCCAGTAGACAGCTACTAGGCTTGTCAAATTCCTAGTCAGCAGCTCGGCTCGCCTTTGCTGTCTACACAACACCTAGCTACTGCCCAGTCCTAGTCGAGTCGCGATGTCGAGTGAACTTGTTTTAATAAAAAAAACGGTGATACGCTCTATGACAACAATATTATGTCAGGAATTGGAAAATATCTATAACCATAGCCAATATCAAAAAAAAAAAGAGCGAAAGAAAAGGATTTGGATTAGAGATTGGATGGCTAGAAGACCTTTAGGGGCAACACGTATGATTCTCTACGAGCTTTGCCATGAAGACCCCCGAGAATATAAAGCAGTGATGAGAGTGACACCTGACCAAGTCGAAAGACTTGTAAATTTGATAAAAACAAAAATAGTACGTCAAGACACATTGATGAGAGATGCCATACCAGTAAGGGTGAAGTTGGAAGTAACCCTGTGTTTCCTAAGCTCAGGAATATAATTCAGACTGCTATCAGTATTTTTCAGGATTTCTAAAGCTTCTATATCAAAATTTATACCAGAAGTTTGTGATGCTATTTTTGAAGCTTTGGACGAATATTTTCAAGTAAGTAAAAGTTAACTATCTCAATGATACATGACGTGGTACTCATTCATTTATTTTTCAAAGAGAAATTAAACCATAACTAAAAACATTATTGCATGTTGTTCACATTAGCATTTATAATCGCTCTGAGTATTGTTTCTGAGTTGACTGCTTCGTATGATGGTGATGGTGACGGTATGTAGGACTGTGGTGACGAAGCACTGTATGAGGAAAGGGCAGATGCGTTCCGGGCGTATATAGCTCTTTTTCGGTATCGTGAAAGTACTTGTTGAATTTCATCTTTGGCATCTATAAAATCCAGTAATGAGAGTTAATCCAGTAAAAACTACTTCTGTAATGACGGTGCTGTCTCCTGGCAAAGTCGTATGATTAATATCTAAATGTAACCAACTATATCAGTCGAATAAAGAATTACAGTGGGTAAAAGCCAAACTCGTACACCGCAACATTTTTTTTCTTTGTCTGATTTTTTATACCCACAAAATAATTTGAGAAAAGTTCAGCATTAATTTTTTATAGTTTATTTCACTAACTTTTAATAACCAAAAGCAAAAAAGAAAAATTTTAATTTTTAACAATATTATTTAACGACAAACAAAAACAGCAGTAAATTCAATGCCAAAGCCAAACTCGTACAGTACTTTTAAAATGCAACCCATTGACAGCAATCGCAGCCAACTTCGCAAATGTTTTGTTGTCTATTTCGGGGAATTCCCCTTACAGTTAAAATAGATAGTTTTTGTATCAAATTGGCACAAAAAGGAAGATGGGAAGGCAAAGAGGTCAAACTAGCACAGATATCAGAGAATTGATTGTAAAGCACTCCAAAGATGGGAAATCTTTGAGAGAAATTTCTAAAATAGTAAATAGGAGTCACTCTACTATTCAATATGTGCTAAAACGTTACAAGATCAACAAAACTGTGAAAAATAAGTCGAAATCGGCACACAACAAAATTTTAACATCAGCTGATGAGCGCTACCTTGTGCGAAAGACAAAAGCGAACCCCTTTTTAAGTGCTCCAAAATTAGCTGCTATCGCTGAAAGTGAACTGGGGAAAGTAGTTTGCGCTCAAACTATTAGAAACATGTTCCATCGGGTTAATTTGTATGGTAGAAGAGTACGAGTTAAACCCCTAATTAGCAACCGAAATAAAAAGGTACGTCTGGAATTTGCAAAAACCCATCTTTCGAAAGATTTTTCATTCTGGAAACGGGTGATGTTTACCGACGAAAGTAAGTTCAACATATTTGGGTCCGACGGTAAACCTTATGTGTGGCGTAAATCGAATGAGGAGCTCATTTCCAGAAATAGGTGTACGAGTTTGGCTTTTACCCACTGTAGGTACTCACCAGATTGGATGTTGTTTTCTTTTCTTTTAAATTAATTGTTTTCATTATATAATCAATTATATCAAACCATTTTATGGATGGTTTGTACACCTTGTCTGCGCTAGCGCCACTCTTCCTGCTTTTTTTGATTTTATTCACTTCTTGATTGTAGGTGGATCGTAAGTTTTTCATTTTTTGGTTACCTCAATGGTGTTACCTAGGTGCATTCCTTTTGCGATATGTTCCAAAGATGCTTTTCTCATATCTCTATTTCGATAGTTTTTATCGAAACAGTTCCACAGGTTTTCTTGGTCTCTGTAAAGTTTCATGAATGAAATATTATTGACAGAAGACCATCTATCCGCAGCCATTTCGAACGATCCGGCGTAGTACACTAAAAAAAACAGCTGGTTCACGCACAGCTGTCCGGCGAGCAGGCAAGTGAAAACAAAAAATGTTGAAGTAACTCGGATGCGAGCTACTAACCAACTCACACGTACGAGTTACTCGTAAGTTACGTCCAAACGTTGCGAGTTACTGCAGTGCAGCTACTCGGAAGGCTGACTCGTACGCTAGCTCGCACTGTGTAAACGTGGCATTACTGTTGCACAATGTTGTTGTAAACAATGGTGAACAACAATTTTTTAACATACTCGATACAACATTTCAACGATTCGCTATGAAATTGACAATAAGCCAAAAAAAAAACAACAGGGCAAGCTTTCACATGTTGTGTACGTGAATTCAATAAAGCATAAAAAATACGAGCCAAACCGAATTTTTTGAGATGAGTAATGGTGTATCGTATCTCCTCATCTCTGATGTGTTCATAAGCACCAACGAGTATAAATGTAATTACATACTGAGATTACATGAGCAACGAGTTCGATTGAAAAACTTGCAGGATGATAAAACATTTACTGTGATACCTGAAGAAGCGCATTGTGCGTTGCGTTGTTGTCAAAATGAAATTGCAACACGTAGTCTTATGCTGGGTTTACATTGTATGAATCAGTGGATACGCTGTATAAAGAATGAGAGTCCACTCGAAGTCAAATGTGTTTTAACATTGGAGTAAGCGAGAGAAAAGTACCGATTTGCTATAAAATTGTTACACATTTCTGTATGAATTCCATATCAATGTTATAGGAGTTGATACAGAAAGATACACTAGCTTAACTTTTTGTATCAATCGTATGACGTCCTATAAATTCTCCATAAAAGTAACTGTAACTTATTGAAATTGTAATAACACTGAACGTCGCACAGTGGTTCGTCTAGAACAAGCTAGCTGGACAAAAACAATAATTTACTATCGTGAAAATTCGTATCGCAATACAAAGAGAGAACCCACACAACTAGAATTCGGAAAAATTTTTTCCCCGGTCAACCTACTATGATGACTTACGCGGGTAGGTATATTGGAAAACGTAAATTTTTAAGGAAAATTTACTGCGTTTGTTCATCTGATAATACGATTATTATTCACGTTAAAGAAGTTCTGGACTATTTTTGTATGATGCAGCTTTAAACTGAGGGTTAGTCGTATTCTTTAAGGATAAATTTAATAGTTATATGTTTTAGGAATAATTTATAAATACAATCTTAAAAAAAAAAAAAATTTTTTTCCTTTTTCAACTTCACAAGAAGAAAACTTAAATGTCGCCTCATGTCCCCTCTCTGAAATTTATATATATTATACGCGCGTTCATCTATTTTAATTTGGTAGAAAATTTCATTGCGATATATTTGCACATCTATGTTTTTTCCCTTACATTCTGAATTCATTCAAATAACAACGCCATTTTATGTCTGCTCTTTTATTTCAATTGGATAATCAATTTGATTTTACAATATTTTTTTTTGCTTGAATTCTTCATAGAATAGGTCATACAGTTTCTTGTATAAAATAGTGGCGGATTTGAGCGTATAAAACAATTTACATTCGATTTTTTGTTGTTAATCTGCACTTGCAATGATTTCTAACCTTCAAATACTTTTTCCAAATAGGTTCTAATTAAGTAATAAACTATTTAAAAGTAAAATGGATATTAAATAGACTAAATAATTGGCATAAATAAATAAATAAAAATTAATGGCTTGGAATTCATTATTTATATGAATAATTAACTAAGTTGCTATCTCAAAACAAACGATTTGACTTAAAAATCTGAATTGTCATTGGGGTCTCAAAGTTGAACCCTCTCCGTCCCGATTACTCATCATCGGCGGTCTGTAATGTTGAGTTTCTCTTGTAGTAACCCCTCCGCCGCGAACGTCTCACCCACAACAGGGGCACGTAACTTTCAGTTTCCTATACAAAAAACCCCATTCTCTTTCCTCGACACTCTTCATCAAGGGTCTGTAATGTTGAGTTTCTGAGCTGAATTTTTGGCTTTTTCACGAACACTACTTTACGAAAAGACGTCAAATCGCAAATCAGAGTTGCAAGTTTTTCAAGCCTTGACGCAGTTTCCTATCTCGTTATCTCTGATTTCGAACGATTCGGCGTAGTACACAAAAAAAAACACGTGTTTCACGCACAACTGTTCGGCTATCACTGACGAGCTATTGCCGAACGCGTCCAAACGATGCTGCTGCCGGGCGAGCAGGCGAGTGAAAACAAAAAATGTTGAAGTAACTCGGATGCGAGCTACTAACCAACTCACACGTACGAGTTACTCGTAAGCTACGTCCAAACGTTGCAAGTTACTGCAGTGCAGCTACTCGGAAGGCTGACTCGTGCGCTAGCTCGTACTGTGTAAACCAGGCATTAGATACAACTTCATTATATTTTGGCCAACACGTCTGTCCCCGTTGACAGTCTTTTTTAGATCATACACATAATTCTTACCTTTGAAATTATAACTGATTTATTATTATTATTTTTATTCCTAAATTAAATTAATAAATAAATTAATTATTTTACTATAATTTTTACTATTATTTACTATTATTTTTATTCCTAAAATTATGAATCATTGTATTGCATTATACCACTGCTAAAAAATAGAACCACAATAAAAGCGATGAGTTCGTATAAAATTGAGGCAACAAGTACATTTATCACAGTTAAATCAACAAACATTATAAAATAGGAGTATACATTTATTAGCATTATGAGGAAATGGAAGTTATATTATATATATGTATATACATATATTATAAGCATATATAATATATATATGCTTATATTATAACAAAACTTTAATTTCTCAAATATATTTTTTGACGTTTCGAAAGTACCACATAAATTAAATTTTGCATGCGTGTATGCGATACATGCTTCGCGGCGAAGTACGATTTTTTGCAGCGAAGTACAAGTTTTTGCATGTTTTTGCAGCGAAGTACGAGTTTTTTACAATTTTTTGTGAAAGTGGTAGTGAAATTACAGCAAAAATGCATATGTATGTGTTGACCGGCAAATTCGAAGTGTCTTTTCTCGTATTCTCTGGTACAGACACCTCCGTACCAGCAACTTTTTCGCTTTCCTTTTGTGCTTTTCGCTATTTTGGCACGTCGCTTCACATTATTTTTCTCATTTCAGCGTGCTTTTTCGCTCAGTCGTATGAGTGCTATGGGAATTATTCGAGTTCGTCGGTGGGAGGGTGAACTTTGGTAAAGACAAAAGTTTAAAGCAATTTTTGCCCAATGTAAAAGCAAACGGCAACCACAAAAGAGAACGTCATAAAAGTTGAAAGCAATAATTGCCCAATATAAAACAGGACTTATGGCTCGTTTACACAGTGCAAGCTGCTGCCTGGCCAGTAGACAGCTACTAGGCTTGTAAAATTCCTAGTCAGCAGCTCGGCTCGCCTTTGCTGTCTACACAACACCTAGCTACTGCCCAGTCCTAGTCGAGTCGCGATGTCGAGTGAACTTGTTTTAATAAAAAAAACGGTGATACGCTCTATGACAACAATATTATGTCAGGAATTGGAAAATATCTATAACCATAGCCAATATCAAAAAAAAGAGCGAAAGAAAAGGATTTGGATTAGAGATTGGATGGCTAGAAGACCTTTAGGGGCAACACGTATGATTCTCTACGAGCTTTGCCATGAAGACCCTCGAGAATATAAAGCAGTGATGAGAGTGACACCTGACCAAGTCGAAAGACTTGTAAATTTGATAAAAACAAAAATAGTACGTCAAGACACATTGATGAGAGATGCCATACCAGTAAGGGTGAAGTTGGAAGTAACCCTGTGTTTCCTAAGCTCAGGAGTATAATTCAGACTGCTATCAGTATTTTTCAGGATTTCTAAAGCTTCTATATCAAAATTTATACCAGAAGTTTGTGATGCTATTTTTGAAGCTTTGGACGAATATTTTCAAGAAAGTAAAAGTTAACTATCTCAATGATACATGACGTGGTACTCATTCATTTATTTTTCAAAGAGAAATTAAACCATAACTAAAAACATTATTGCATGTTGTTCACATTAGCATTTATAATCGCTCTGAGTATTGGATCATTGGATCAAATTCAATAACGTTGTATGACACACTTGATGATTGTTCTGGTTTAACTGGCTGCTGCGCAGAAACTGTTTCTGAGTTGACTGCCTCGTATGATGGTGATGGTGACGGTATGTAGGACTGTGGTGACGAAGCACTGTATGAGGAAAGGGCAGATGCGTTCCGGGCGTATATAGCTCTTTTTCGGTATCGTGAAAGTACTTGTTGAATTTCAACTTTGGTATCTATAAAATCCAGTAATGAGAGTTAATCCAGTAAAAACTACTTCTGTAATGACGGTGCTGTCTCCTGGCAAAGTCGTATGATTAATATCTAAATGTAACCAACTATATCAGTCGAATAAAGAATTACAGTGGGTAAAAGCCAAACTCGTACACCGCAACATTTTTTTCTTTGTCTGATTTTTTATACCCACAAAATAATTTGAGAAAAGTTCAGCATTAATTTTTTATAGTTTATTTCACTAACTTTTAATAACCAAAAGCAAAAAAGAAAAATTTTAATTTTTAACAATATTATTTAACGACAAACAAAAACAGCAGTAAATTCAATGCCAAAGCCATACTCGTACAGTACTTTTAAAATGCAACCCATTGACAGCAATCGCAGCCAACTTCGCAAATGTTTTGTTGTCTATTTCGGGGAATTCTCCTTACAGTTAAAATAGATAGTTTTTGTATCAAATTGGCACAAAAAGGAAGATGGGAAGGCAAAGAGGTCAAACTAGCACAGATATCAGAGAATAGATTGTAAAGCACTCCAAAGATGGGAAATCTTTGAGAGAAATTTCTAAAATAGTAAATAGGAGTCACTCTACTATTCAATATGTGCTAAAACGTTACAAGATCAACAAAACTGTGAAAAATAAGTCGAAATCGGCACACAACAAAATTTTAACATCAGCTGATGAGCGCTACCTTGTGCGAAAGACAAAAGCGAACCCCTTTTTAAGTGCTCCAAAATTAGCTGCTATCGCTGAAAGTGAACTGGGGAAAGTAGTTTGCGCTCAAACGATTAGAAACATGTTCCATCGGGTTAATTTGTATGGTAGAAGAGTACGAGTTAAACCCCTAATTAGCAACCGAAATAAAAAGGTACGTCTGGAATTTGCAAAAACCCATCGTTCGAAAGATTTTTCATTCTGGAAACGGGTGATGTTTACCGACGAAAGTAAGTTCAACATATTTGGGTCCGACGGTAAACCTTATGTGTGGCGTAAATCGAATGAGGAGCTCATTTCCAGAAATAGGTGTACGAGTTTGGCTTTTACCCACTGTAGGTACTCACCAGATTGGATGTTGTTTTCTTTTCTTTTAAATTAATTGTTTTCATTATATAATCAATTATATCAAACCATTTTATGGATGGTTTGTACACCTCGTCTGCGCTAGCGCCACTCTTCTTGCTTTTTTTGATTTTATTCACTTCTTGATTGTAGGTGGATCGTAAGTTTTTCATTTTTTGGTTACCTCAATGGTGTTACCTAGGTGCATTCCTTTTGCGATATGTTCCAAAGATGCTTTTCTCATATCTCTATTTCGATAGTTTTTATCGAAACAATTCCACAGGTTTTCTTGGTCTCTGTAAAGTTTCATGAATGAAATATTATTGACAGAAGACCATCTATCCGCAGCCATTTCGAACGATCCGGCGTAGTACACTAAAAAAAACAGCTGTTTCACGCACAGCTGTCCGGCGAGCAGGCAAGTGAAAACAAAAAATATTGAAGTTACTTGGATGCGAGCTACTAACCAACTCACACGTACGAGTTATTCATAAGTTACGTCCAAACGTTGCGAGTTACTGCAGTGCAGCTACTCGGAAGGCTGACTCGTACGCTAGGAGTCAGTCGCACTGTGTAAACGAGGCATTACTGTTGCACAATGTTATTGTAAACAATGGTGAACAACAATTTTTTAACATACTCGATACAACATTTCAACGATTCGCTATGAAATTGACAATAAGCCAAAAAAAAAACAACAGGGCAAGCTTTCACATGTTGTGTACGTGAATTCAATAAAGCATAAAAAATACGAGCCAAACCGAATTTTTTGAGATGAGTAATGGTGTATCGTATCTCCTCATCTCTGATGTGTTCATAAGCACCAACGAGTATAAATGTAATTACATACTGAGATTACATGAGCAACGAGTTCGATTGAAAAACTTGCAGGATGATAAAACATTTACTGTGATACCTGAAGAAGCGCATTGTGCGTTGCGTTGTTGTCAAAATGAAATTGCAACACGTAGTCTTATGCTGGGTTTACATTGTATGAATCAGTGGATACGCTGTATAAAGAATGAGAGTCCACTCGAAGTCAAATGTGTTTTAACATTGGAGTAAGCGAGAGAAAAGTACCGATTTGCTATAAAATTGTTACACATTTCTGTATGAATTCCATATCAATGTTATAGGAGTTGATACAGAAAGATACACTAGCTTAACTTTTTGTATCAATCGTATGACGTCCTATAAATTCTCCATAAAAGTAACTGTAACTTATTGAAATTGTAATAACACTGAACGTCGCACAGTGGTTCGTCTAGAACAAGCTAGCTGGACAAAAACAATAATTTACTATCGTGAAAATTCGTATCGCAATACAAAGAGAGAACCCACACAACTAGAATTCGGAAAAATTTTTTCCCCGGTCAACCTACTATGATGACTTACGCGGGTAGGTATATTGGAAAACGTAAATTTTTAAGGAAAATTTGCTGCGTTTGTTCATCTGATAATACGATTATTATTCACGTTAAAGAAGTTCTGGACTATTTTTGTATAATGCAGCTTTAAACTGAGGGTTAGTCGTATTCTTTAAGGATAAATTTAATAGTTATATGTTTTAGGAATAATTTATAAATACAATCTTAAAAAAAAAAAAAAAAATTTTTTTCCTTTTTCAACTTCACAAGAAGAAAACTTAAATGTCGCCTCATGTCCCCTCTCTGAAATTTATATATATTATACGCGCGTTCATCTATTTTAATTTGGTAGAAAATTTCATTGCGATATATTTGCACATCTATGTTTTTTCCCTTACATTCTGAATTCATTCAAATAACAACGCCATTTTATGTCTGCTCTTTTATTTCAATTGGATAATCAATTTGATTTTACAATATTTTTTTTTGCTTGAATTCTTCATAGAATAGGTCATACAGTTTCTTGTATAAAATAGTGGCGGATTTGAGCGTATAAAACAATTTACATTCGATTTTTTGTTGTTAATCTGCACTTGCAATGATTTCTAACCTTCAAATACTTTTTCCAAATAGGTTCTAATTAAGTAATAAACTATTTAAAAGTAAAATGGATATTAAATAGACTAAATAATTGGCATAAATAAATAAATAAAAATTAATGGCTTGGAATTCATTATTTATATGAATAATTAACTAAGTTGCTATCTCAAAACAAACGATTTGACTTAAAAATCTGAATTGTCATTGGGGTCTCAAAGTTGAACCCTCTCCGTCCCGATTACTCATCATCGGCGGTACAAGTTTTTGCATGTACAAGTACAAGTACAAGTACAAGTACAAGTTTTTGCATGTTTTTGCAGCGAAGTACGAGTTTTTTACAATTTTTTGTGAAAGTGGTAGTGAAATTACAGCAAAAATGCATATGTGTTGACCGGCAAATTCGAAGTGTCTTTTCTCGTATTCTCTGGTACAGACACCTCCGTACCAGCAACTTTTTCGCTTTCCTTTTGTGCTTTTCGCTATTTTGGCACGTCGCTTCACATTATTTTTCTCATTTCAGCGTGCTTTTTCGCTCAGTCGTATGAGTGCTATGGGAATTATTCGAGTTCGTCGGTGGGAGGGTGAACTTTGGTAAAGACAAAAGTTTAAAGCAATTTTTGCCCAATGTAAAAGCAAACGGCAACCACAAAAGAGAACGTCATAAAAGTTGAAAGCAATAATTGCCCAATATAAAACAGGACTTATGGCTCGTTTACACAGTGCAAGCTGCTGCCTGGCCAGTAGACAGCTACTAGGCTTGTCAAATTCCTAGTCAGCAGCTCGGCTCGCCTTTGCTGTCTACACAACACCTAGCTACTGCCCAGTCCTAGTCGAGTCGCGATGTCGAGTGAACTTGTTTTAATAAAAAAAACGGTGATACGCTCTATGACAACAATATTATGTCAGGAATTGGAAAATATCTATAACCATAGCCAATATCAAAAAAAAAGAGCGAAAGAAAAGGATTTGGATTAGAGATTGGATGGCTAGAAGACCTTTAGGGGCAACACGTATGATTCTCTACGAGCTTTGCCATGAAGACCCCCGAGAATATAAAGCAGTGATGAGAGTGACACCTGACCAAGTCGAAAGACTTGTAAATTTGATAAAAACAAAAATAGTACGTCAAGACACATTGATGAGAGATGCCATACCAGTAAGGGTGAAGTTGGAAGTAACCCTGTGTTTCCTAAGCTCAGGAATATAATTCAGACTGCTATCAGTATTTTTCAGGATTTCTAAAGCTTCTATATCAAAATTTATACCAGAAGTTTGTGATGCTATTTTTGAAGCTTTGGACGAATATTTTCAAGTAAGTAAAAGTTAACTATCTCAATGATACATGACGTGGTACTCATTCATTTATTTTTCAAAGAGAAATTAAACCATAACTAAAAACATTATTGCATGTTGTTCACATTAGCATTTATAATCGCTCTGAGTATTGTTTCTGAGTTGACTGCTTCGTATGATGGTGATGGTGACGGTATGTAGGACTGTGGTGACGAAGCACTGTATGAGGAAAGGGCAGATGCGTTCCGGGCGTATATAGCTCTTTTTCGGTATCGTGAAAGTACTTGTTGAATTTCATCTTTGGCATCTATAAAATCCAGTAATGAGAGTTAATCCAGTAAAAACTACTTCTGTAATGACGGTGCTGTCTCCTGGCAAAGTCGTATGATTAATATCTAAATGTAACCAACTATATCAGTCGAATAAAGAATTACAGTGGGTAAAAGCCAAACTCGTACACCGCAACATTTTTTTTCTTTGTCTGATTTTTTATACCCACAAAATAATTTGAGAAAAGTTCAGCATTAATTTTTTATAGTTTATTTCACTAACTTTTAATAACCAAAAGCAAAAAAGAAAAATTTTAATTTTTAACAATATTATTTAACGACAAACAAAAACAGCAGTAAATTCAATGCCAAAGCCAAACTCGTACAGTACTTTTAAAATGCAACCCATTGACAGCAATCGCAGCCAACTTCGCAAATGTTTTGTTGTCTATTTCGGGGAATTCCCCTTACAGTTAAAATAGATAGTTTTTGTATCAAATTGGCACAAAAAGGAAGATGGGAAGGCAAAGAGGTCAAACTAGCACAGATATCAGAGAATTGATTGTAAAGCACTCCAAAGATGGGAAATCTTTGAGAGAAATTTCTAAAATAGTAAATAGGAGTCACTCTACTATTCAATATGTGCTAAAACGTTACAAGATCAACAAAACTGTGAAAAATAAGTCGAAATCGGCACACAACAAAATTTTAACATCAGCTGATGAGCGCTACCTTGTGCGAAAGACAAAAGCGAACCCCTTTTTAAGTGCTCCAAAATTAGCTGCTATCGCTGAAAGTGAACTGGGGAAAGTAGTTTGCGCTCAAACGATTAGAAACATGTTCTATCGGGTTAATTTGTATGGTAGAAGAGTACGAGTTAAACCCCTAATTAGCAACCGAAATAAAAAGGTACGTCTGGAATTTGCAAAAACCCATCGTTCGAAAGATTTTTCATTCTGGAAACGGGTGATGTTTACCGACGAAAGTAAGTTCAACATATTTGGGTCCGACGGTAAACCTTATGTGTGGCGTAAATCGAATGAGGAGCTCATTTCCAGAAATAGGTGTACGAGTTTGGCTTTTACCCACTGTAGGTACTCACCAGATTGGATGTTGTTTTCTTTTCTTTTAAATTAATTGTTTTCATTATATAATCAATTATATCAAACCATTTTATGGATGGTTTGTACACCTCGTCTGCGCTAGCGCCACTCTTCTTGCTTTTTTTGATTTTATTCACTTCTTGATTGTAGGTGGATCGTAAGTTTTTCATTTTTTGGTTACCTCAATGGTGTTACCTAGGTGCATTCCTTTTGCGATATGTTCCAAAGATGCTTTTCTCATATCTCTATTTCGATAGTTTTTATCGAAACAATTCCACAGGTTTTCTTGGTCTCTGTAAAGTTTCATGAATGAAATATTATTGACAGAAGACCATCTATCCGCAGCCATTTCGAACGATCCGGCGTAGTACACTAAAAAAAACAGCTGTTTCACGCACAGCAAATGTTGAAGTAACTCGGATGCGAGCTACTAACCAACTCACACGTACGAGTTATTCATAAGTTACGTCCAAACGTTGCGAGTTACTGCAGTGCAGCTACTCGGAAGGCTGACTCGTACGCTAGGAGTCAGTCGCACTGTGTAAACGAGGCATTACTGTTGCACAATGTTATTGTAAACAATGGTGAACAACAATTTTTTAACATACTCGATACAACATTTCAACGATTCGCTATGAAATTGACAATAAGCAAAAAAAAAAACAACAGGGCAAGCTTTCACATGTTGTGTACGTGAATTCAATAAAGCATAAAAAATACGAGCCAAACCGAATTTTTTGAGATGAGTAATGGTGTATCGTATCTCCTCATCTCTGATGTGTTCATAAGCACCAACGAGTATAAATGTAATTACATACTGAGATTACATGAGCAATGAGTTCGATTGAAAAACTTGCAGGATGATAAAACATTTACTGTGATACCTGAAGAAGCGCATTGTGCGTTGCGTTGTTGTCAAAATGAAATTGCAACACGTAGTCTTATGCTGGGTTTACATCGTATGAATCAGTGGATACGCTGTATAAAGAATGAGAGTCCACTCGAAGTCAAATGTGTTTTAACATTGGAGTAAGCGAGAGAAAAGTACCGATTTGCTATAAAATTGTTACACATTTCTGTATGAATTCCATATTAATGTTATAGGAGTTGATACAGAAAGATACACTAGCATAACTTTTTGTATCAATCGTATGACGTCCTATAAATTCTCCATAAAAGTAACTGTAACTTATTGAACGTCGCACAGTGGTTCGTCTAGAACAAGCTAGCTGGACAAAAACAATAATTTACTATCGTGAAAATTCGTATCGCAATACAAAGAGAGAACCCACACAACTAGAATTCGGAAAAATTTTTTCCCCGGTCAACCTACTATGATGACTTACGCGGGTAAAAACGTAAATTTTTAAGGAAAATTTGCTGCGTTTGTTCATCTGATAATACGATTATTATTCACGTTAAAGAAGTTCTGGACTATTTTTGTATAATGCAGCTTTAAACTGAGGGTTAGTCGTATTCTTTAAGGATAAATTTAATAGTTATATGTTTTAGGAATAATTTATAAATACAATCTTAAAAAAAAAAAAAAAATTTTTTTCCTTTTTCAACGTCCCCTCTTCGTCCTCAACGTCCTCTATGTCCTCAACGTCCCTCTATTTTCAATGTCCCCTCTCTGAAATTTATATATATTATACGCGCGTTCATCTATTTTAATTTGGTAGAAAATTTCATTGCGATATATTTGCACATCTATGTTTTTTCCCTTACATTCTGAATTCATTCAAATAACAACGCCATTTTATGTCTGCTCTTTTATTCCAATTGGATAATCAATTTGATTTTACAATATTTTTTTTTGCTTGAATTCTTCATAGAATAGGTCATACAGTTTCTTGTATAAAATAGTGGCGGATTTGAGCGTATAAAACAATTTACATTCGATTTTTTGTTGTTAATCTGCACTTGCAATGATTTCTAACCTTCAAATACTTTTTCCAAATAGGTTCTAATTAAGTAATAAACTATTTAAAAGTAAAATGGATATTAAATAGACTAAATAATTGGCATAAATAAATAAATAAAAATTAATGGCTTGGAATTCATTATTTATATGAATAATTAACTAAGTTGCTATCTCAAAACAAACGATTTGACTTAAAAATCTGAATTGTCATTGGGGTCTCAAAGTTGAACCCTCTCCGTCCCGATTACTCATCATCGGCGGTCTGTAATGTTGAGTTTCTCTTGTAGTAACCCCTCCGCCGCGAACGTCTCACCCACAACAGGGGCACGTAACTTTCAGTTTCCTATACAAAAAACCCCGTTCTCTTTCCTCGACACTCTTCATCAAGGGTCTGTAATGTTGAGTTTCTGAGCTGAATTTTTGGCTTTTTCACGAACACTACTTTACGAAAAGACGTCAACTCGCAAATCAGAGTTGCAAGTTTTTCAAGCCTTGACGCAGTTTCCTATCTCGTTATCTCTGATTTCGAACGATTCGGCGTAGTACACAAAAAAAAAACACGTGTTTCACGCACAGCTGTTCGGCTATCACTGACGAGCTATTGCCGAACGCGTCCAAACGATGCTGCTGCCGGGCGAGCAGGCGAGTGAAAACAAAAAATGTTGAAGTAACTCGGATGCGAGCTACTAACCAACTCACACCTACGAGTTACTCGTAAGCTACGTCCAAACGTTGCAAGTTACTGCAGTGCAGCTACTCGGAAGGCTGACTCGTGCGCTAGCTCGTACTGTGTAAACCAGGCATTAGATACAACTTCATTACACGTCTGTTCCCGTTGACAGTCTTTTTTAGATCATACACATAATTCTTACCTTTGAAATTATAACTGATTTATTATTATTATTTTTATTCCTAAATTAAATTAATAAATAAATTAATTATTTTACTATAATTTTTACTATTATTTACTATTATTTTTATTCCTAAAATTATGAATCATTGTATTGCATTATACCACTGCTAAAAAATAGAACCACAATAAAAGCGATGAGTTCGCATAAAATTGAGGCAACAAGTACATTTATCACAGTTAAATCAACAAACATTTTGTAAAATAGGAATATATGTACATTATTTAGTATTATGAGGAAATGGAAGTTATATTATATATATGATAAAGTCAAATTCAAATTACGACGTTCTGTGTCGAATAGGGATGGGTAGGTCCGGATCTTAATGTGTCCCGGACATATGTCCGGTGTCGGACTTGTTTCCTACCACTCCAAAAAATTTTCTTTAATGTGTCCGATGTGTCCGGACTTGACACAAACTTTATTTCGTGAGAATGTGGTGTGTTTGCTGAATCTGTCAAAACCTATTTTCTTTAATGTGTCCGGACACATCGGACTTCTTATTTTCTTTAATGTGTTCGATGTGTCCGGACACATCAAAGACACAAACTTTATTTTGTGAGAATGTAGTGTGTTTGCTGAAGCTGTCAAAACCTATTATGACCTGTTTATATGCGAGTTAAAGAATGCTAAAGCGTTCGTAAAGAAAGGAACCTCTTGTTTTTCATTCTTGTTAATATTATTTGTTATCTATTAGCTTATAACTATTAGTGTCCAAAGCACATTCATAGGTCCAATAATACTATTTTTAGTATTTATTAAATATTTAAATAATATTAAAACCAAACAAACACTGCAATTTATAATTTGATAGCTATAACTCACTTAACCAAATGACACTTCGCGGTGTGCCGTGTGTTCGGCGGAATGGTGGCATAAAGGAAAAAGAACGGACACATTGGAATTGGGAAGGCAAAAAAAGTTAATAGGTCCGCGGACATGTGTCCGGGACATGTGTCCGGACCTAAAAAAACCTGTTTCATGTCCGATCCGGCTCCGGACTCATTAAGCACAACCCTAGTGTCGAATCGTAGGCAACTACTGTCCTTCTCGCACAGATAGATAGTCTCGCACAGACAGACAGATAGTCTTTCTAGTTGCATTGCTTTACCTCCACTTTCGTATGTTAACAACAACATTCACTATAACATAATGGTATTCACAGTAGTATTTACTATGGTTGGTGAGACTGGTTACTAATATGGTATGAACTGGTTCAAGTATTCGGTATGGCGTATTTACACTCTATCACGGCCATCCTGCAAATCTCATCGTCCTCGATGAGTCATCGTAATACAGTATATTACTTAAACCCTGTTATCAATCAAGTTTAGTTTCTAATAAAATATTGAACGTGATTTGTCAGTAAACTAATAATTTTCCCAGACAATTCAAGGTTCCACAATGACTTTTAACAATCAAATACTACCACATCATTCTAACTTAATCGTGATATTATAGTACAAGTAGACATTATGGTAACAGGAAGAGATTATTCATGATGATGCTGTGTAATGTACAGTCAATTACCGTTATGGTTCACAGACAACCTTAAAGTGGTATATAACAACTATATCGGAGGCAATATTAAGCTTGTTCCAACTAACTTAAAAAAAATTTCATGGTTCAGAGGCAGTCTTACGCTTGACCATATCAATAATTTCTGGACTCAGAGGCAATATTAAGCTTGTTCCAACTAACTAAAAAAATTTCATGGTTCAGAGGCAGTCTTACGCTTGACCATATCAATCATTTCTGGACTCAGAGGCAATATTAAGCTTGTTCCAACTAACTAAAAAAATTTCATGGTTCAGAGGCAGTCTTACGCTTGACCATATCAATAATTTCTGGACTCAGAGGCAATATTAAGCTTGTTCCAACTAACTAAAAAAAATTTCATGGTTCAGAGGCAGTCTTACGCTTGACCATATCAATAATTTCTGGACTCAGAGGCAATATTAAGCTTGAGTACATTGAGATCGGATATGCCCTGTTTTTCCACAACTGAAGCACCTTTTTTCTGAATCACTTCTAATACGCTTGAATGTCATCGGTGTATCGTTTGAATTACGCTTATTAACATGCACTATTGAAGCAGAAACATTTTTATTGTAGTGTCGAGTCTCAAGTTTTTTTCTATGATGCTCTCTTACAGACGATAAGGAGTCGATTAGTGCTTGCACTGACGTTGGCATGACGAAGGTCAGGGAGTTTCGTAAAGTTATGTCAGATATGCATCCGACGATAATTCTTACTATCTTGTCTTCTGGGATTTCGAAGGACAATCGATTTATTTGCGAAACCTTTTCCATTAGGAAATCAGTGTAATTATTAAAATTTTCACTTTCAATGTTGGCGACATTTCGCAAGTTAGTTACTATGTCGGTACTGTTTGAAAACGTATAAATTAAGGACGCCCGCAAATCGGCCCAATCATAATATTGGTAGCCGTATTTGTCATACCATGATTTGGTTCGACCTAATAAAGAGGCCTGAACTCTGGGGATTATATCATAGTTCTGTAAGCCATCACGTTTTGTCCGTTCGTCCACATCAGCACACCATTTATGGACGTCTATGCGGGAATGGTCCGGGTTGAAACAGGGAAATCCCACATTCTCTTTGCTGTCACATTTTTGCTTAACTGACTGCAGAATTGTGTTTAGGACGTCCACTGTGACAGAAAAACCACTACCCGCCGCTGCTGCTTCGATTGCATCCTTTTGTTGCGATTTATTTCCACCAGGGTCATCAAGAGCCGTAGTGCTATTTGAAGAATTTTCCGCCATCTTGTGGAAAGTTGTGAGCATCAAAATTGTAATGTGTCCGAATTCCGCACTTATCAAATCAATAACAAATTCACGAAAAGTAGAGAAAAAAAAAACTGCGGAGCTAACCAATTAACCAATTAATGAACAATTAATTTACTTATATTTTTGTTTGGTTCAAATTAAAAAGAAAATATAAAAAACGAGGAACGATCCCACTTCTGATGATAAAGTCAAATTCAAATTACGACGTTCTGTGTCGAATCGTAGGCAACTACTGTCCTTCTCGCACACAGATCGTCTTTCTAGTTGCATTGCTTTACCTCCACTTTCGTATGTTAACAATAACATTGACTATAACATAATGGTATTCACAGTAGTATTTACTATGGTTGGTGAGACTGGTTAATATGGTATGAACTGGTTCAAGTATTCGGTATGGCGTATTTACACTCTAACATATATGTATATCTAATCTTATTAAACGAGCTAAAATTGTATATATATTTGCAGCTTTTTTGAGGTCGGAAACGGCTCTAAGGATTTCTTTGATATTCACATATTAGCGAGATTGAAAGATTGCAAATCGATCTGTCGAGCTGTTTTTTTCGAAAAAATTCATTTTGGTGGTTTTTTTCTCTATTAAAGTGGTTGATCAACAAGTGTGTGAATAATTTATTGACATTTATTGACATTGCTTTGTTTTTGTTTTTAAATTTTGTTCTGTTCTGAAATAAAATGTCAATCAAATATTTTTTGAAATATTATTTGACAATACATTTAAAATATTTTTCAAATATTTTTGTTTTGTTTTGTAAAACTTCAAGAAATTTATTAACAGGGTCGATGTTTTCAAGGCAAAAATGTTTCCCTTCGCTTAAAACCGATAGAACGGCCTTTTTTTACTATTCACACTGCAAAAAATCAAAACTCTTATTTTTAAAATTTTTCGCCCCATTAAACCTAACTCATAAAACTTGGCAACGTTTGGAAAAAAGTTCCGAGCAACAGCTCGGCGTCCCAGGTACTACATATATTATAAGCATAAAAAAAACTTTAATTTCTCAAATATATTTTTTGACGTTTCGAAAGTACCACCTAAATTAAATTTTGCATGCGTGTATGCGATACATGCTTCGCGGCGAAGTACGATTTTTTGCAGCGAAGTACAAGGTTTTGCATGTTTTTGCAGCGAAGTACGAGTTTTTTACAATTTTTTGTGAAAGTGGTAGTGAAATTACAGCAAAAATGCATATGTGTTGACCGGCAAATTCGAAGTGTCTTTTCACGTATTCTCTGGTACAGACACCTCCGTACCAGCAACTTTTTCGCTTTTCTTTTGAGCTTTTCGCTATTTTGGCACGTCGCTTCACATTATTTTTCTCATTTCAGCGTGCTTTTTCGCTCAGTCGTATGAGTGCTATGGGAATTATTCGAGTTCGTCGGTGGGAGGGTGAACTTTGGTAAAGACAAAAGTTTAAAGCAATTTTTGCCCAATGTAAAAGCAAACAGCAACCACAAAAGAGAACTTCATAAAAGTTGAAAGCAATAATTGCCCAATATAAAACAGGACTTATGGCTCGTTTACACAGTGCAAGCTGCTGCCTGGCCAGTAGACAGCTACTAGGCTTGTCAAATTCCTAGTCAGCAGCTCGGCTCGCCTTTGCTGTCTACACAACACCTAGCTACTGCCCAGTCCTAGTCGAGTCGCGATGTCGAGTGAACTTGTTTTAATAAAAAAAACGGTGATACGCTCTATGACAACAATATTATGTCAGGAATTGGAAAATATCTATAACCATAGCCAATATCAAAAAAAAAGAGCGAAAGAAAAGGATTTGGATTAGAGATTGGATGGCTAGAAGACCTTTAGGGGCAACACGTATGATTCTCTACGAGCTTTGCCATACAGACCCCCGAGAATATAAAGCAGTGATGAGAGTGACACCTGACCAAGTCGAAAGACTTGTAAATTTGATAAAAACAAAAATAGTACGTCAAGACACATTGATGAGAGATGCCATACCAGTAAGGGTGAAGTTGGAAGTAACCCTGTGTTTCCTAAGCTCAGGAATATAATTCAGACTGCTATCAGTATTTTTCAGGATTTCTAAAGCTTCTATATCAAAATTTATACCAGAAGTTTGTGATGCTATTTTTGAAGCTTTGGACGACTATTTTCAAGAAAGTAAAAGTTAACTATCTCAATGATACATGACGTGGTACTCATTCATTTATTTTTCAAAGAGAAATTAAACCATAACTAAAAACATTATTGCATGTTGTTCACATTAGCATTTATAATCGCTCTGAGTATTGGATCATTGGATCAAATTCAATAACGTTGTATGACACACTTGATGATTGTTCTGGTTTAACTGGCTGCTGCGCAGAATCTGTTTCTGAGTTGACTGCCTCGTATGATGGTGATGGTGACGGTATGTAGGACTGTGGTGACGAAGCACTGTATGAGGTAAGGGCAGATGCGTTCCGGGCGTATATAGCTCTTTTTCGGTATCGTGAAAGTACTTGTTGAATTTCATCTTTGGTATCTATAAAATCCAGTAATGAGAGTTAATCCAGTAAAAACTACTTCTGTAATGACGGTGCTGTCTCCTGGCAAAGTCGTATGATTAATATCTAAATGTAACCAACTATATCAGTCGAATAAAGAATTACAGTGGGTAAAAGCCAAACTCGTACACCGCAACATTTTTTCTTTGTCTGATTTTTTATACCCACAAAATAATTTGAGAAAAGTTCAGCATTAATTTTTTATAGTTTATTTCACTAACTTTTAATAACCAAAAGCAAAAAAGAAAAATTTTAATTTTTAACAATATTATTTAACGACAAACAAAAACAGCAGTAAATTCAATGCCAAAGCCAAACTCGTACAGTACTTTTAAAATGCAACCCATTGACAGCAATCGCAGCCAAATTCGCAAATGTTTTGTTGTCTATTTCGGGGAATTCCCCTTACAGTTAAAATAGATAGTTTTTGTATCAAATTGGCACAAAAAGGAAGATGGGAAGGCAAAGAGGTCAAACTAGCACAGATATCAGAGAATAGATTGTAAAGCACTCCAAAGATGGGAAATCTTTGAGAGAAATTTCTAAAATAGTAAATAGGAGTCACTCTACTATTCAATATGTGCTAAAACGTTACAAGATCAACAAAACTGTGAAAAATAAGTCGAAATCGGCACACAACAAAATTTTAACATCAGCTGATGAGCGCTACCTTGTGCGAAAGACAAAAGCGAACCCCTTTTTAAGTGCTCCAAAATTAGCTGCTATCGCTGAAAGTGAACTGGGGAAAGTAGTTTGCGCTCAAACGATTAGAAACATGTTCCATCGGGTTAATTTGTATGGTAGAAGAGTACGAGTTAAACCCCTAATTAGCAACCGAAATAAAAAGGTACGTCTGGAATTTGCAAAAACCCATCGTTCGAAAGATTTTTCATTCTGGAAACGGGTGATGTTTACCGACGAAAGTAAGTTCAACATATTTGGGTCCGACGGTAAACCTTATGTGTGGCGTAAATCGAATGAGGAGCTCATTTCCAGAAATAGGTGTACGAGTTTGGCTTTTACCCACTGTAGGTACTCACCAGATTGGATGTTGTTTTCTTTTCTTTTAAATTAATTGTTTTCATTATATAATCAATTATATCAAACCATTTTATGGATGGTTTGTACACCTCGTCTGCGCTAGCGCCACTCTTCTTGCTTTTTTTGATTTTATTCACTTCTTGATTGTAGGTGGATCGTAAGTTTTTCATTTTTTGGTTACCTCAATGGTGTTACCTAGGTGCATTCCTTTTGCGATATGTTCCAAAGATGCTTTTCTCATATCTCTATTTCGATAGTTTTTATCGAAACAATTCCACAGGTTTTCTTGGTCTCTGTAAAGTTTCATGAATGAAATATTATTGACAGAAGACCATCTATCCGCAGCCATTTCGAACGATCCGGCGTAGTACACTAAAAAAAACAGCTGTTTCACGCACAGCTGTCCGGCGAGCAGGCAAGTGAAAACAAAAAATGTTGAAGTAACTCGGATGCGAGCTACTAACCAACTCACACGTACGAGTTACTCGTAAGTTACGTCCAAACGTTGCGAGTTACTGCAGTGCAGCTACTCGGAAGGCTGACTCGTACGCTAGCTCGCACTGTGTAAACGAGGCATTACTGTTGCACAATGTTGTTGTAAACAATGGTGAACAACAATTTTTTAACATACTCGATACAACATTTCACCGATTCGCTATGACAATAAGCCAAAAAAAAAACAACAGGGCAAGCTTTCACATGTTGTGTACGTGAATTCAATAAAGCATAAAATATACGAGCCAAACCGAATTTTTTGAGATGAGTAATGGTGTATCGTATCTCCTCATCTCTGATGTGTTCATAAGCACCAACGAGTATAAATGTAATTACATACTGAGATTACATGAGCAACGAGTTCGATTGAAAAACTTGCAGGATGATAAAACATTTACTGTGATACCTGAAGAAGCGCATTGTGCGTTGCGTTGTTGTCAAAATGAAATTGCAACACGTAGTCTTATGCTGGGTTTACATTGTATGAATCAGTGGATACGCTGTATAAAGAATGAGAGTCCACTCGAAGTCAAATGTGTTTTAACATTGGAGTAAGCGAGAGAAAAGTACCGATTTGCTATAAAATTGTTACACATTTCTGTATGAATTCCATATCAATGTTATAGGAGTTGATACAGAAAGATACACTAGCTTAACTTTTTGTATCAATCGTATGACGTCCTATAAATTCTCCATAAAAGTAACTGTAACTTATTGAAATTGTAATAACACTGAACGTCGCACAGTGGTTCGTCTAGAACAAGCTAGCTGGACAAAAACAATAATTTACTATCGTGAAAATTCGTATCGCAATACAAAGAGAGAACCCACACAACTAGAATTCGGAAAAATTTTTTCCCCGGTCAACCTACTATGATGACTTACGCGGGTAGGTATATTGGAAAACGTAAATTTTTAAGGGAAAATTTGCTGCGTTTGTTCATCTGATAATACGATTATTATTCACGTTAAAGAAGTTCTGGACTATTTTTGTATAATGCAGCTTTAAACTGAGGGTTAGTCGTATTCTTCAAGGATAAATTTAATAGTTATATGTTTTAGGAATAATTTATAAATACAATCTTAAAAAAAAAAAAAAAAATTTTTTTCCTTTTTCAACTTCACAAGAAGAAAACTTAAATGTCGCCTCATGTCCCCTCTCTGAAATTTATATATATTATACGCGCGTTCATCTATTTTAATTTGGTAGAAAATTTCATTGCGATATATTTGCACATCTATGTTTTTTCCCTTACATTCTGAATTCATTCAAATAACAACGCCATTTTATGTCTGCTCTTTTATTTCAATTGGATAATCAATTTGATTTTACAATATTTTTTTTTGCTTGAATTCTTCATAGAATAGGTCATACAGTTTCTTGTATAAAATAGTGGCGGATTTGAGCGTATAAAACAATTTACATTCGATTTTTTGTTGTTAATCTGCACTTGCAATGATTTCTAACCTTCAAATACTTTTTCCAAATAGGTTCTAATTAAGTAATAAACTATTTAAAAGTAAAATGGATATTAAATAGACTAAATAATTGGCATAAATAAATAAATAAAAATTAATGGCTTGGAATTCATTATTTATATGAATAATTAACTAAGTTGCTATCTCAAAACAAACGATTTGACTTAAAAATCTGAATTGTCATTGGGGTCTCAAAGTTGAACCCTCTCCGTCCCGATTACTCATCATCGGCGGTACAAGTTTTTGCATGTACAAGTACAAGTACAAGTACAAGTACAAGTACAAGTACAAGTACAAGTACAAGTTTTTGCATGTTTTTGCAGCGAAGTACGAGTTTTTTACAATTTTTTGTGAAAGTGGTAGTGAAATTACAGCAAAAATGCATATGTGTTGACCGGCAAATTCGAAGTGTCTTTTCTCGTATTCTCTGGTACAGACACCTCCGTACCAGCAACTTTTTCGCTTTCCTTTTGTGCTTTTCGCTATTTTGGCACGTCGCTTCACATTATTTTTCTCATTTCAGCGTGCTTTTTCGCTCAGTCGTATGAGTGCTATGGGAATTATTCGAGTTCGTCGGTGGGAGGGTGAACTTTGGTAAAGACAAAAGTTTAAAGCAATTTTTGCCCAATGTAAAAGCAAACGGCAACCACAAAAGAGAACGTCATAAAAGTTGAAAGCAATAATTGCCCAATATAAAACAGGACTTATGGCTCGTTTACACAGTGCAAGCTGCTGCCTGGCCAGTAGACAGCTACTAGGCTTGTCAAATTCCTAGTCAGCAGCTCGGCTCGCCTTTGCTGTCTACACAACACCTAGCTACTGCCCAGTCCTAGTCGAGTCGCGATGTCGAGTGAACTTGTTTTAATAAAAAAAACGGTGATACGCTCTATGACAACAATATTATGTCAGGAATTGGAAAATATCTATAACCATAGCCAATATCAAAAAAAAAGAGCGAAAGAAAAGGATTTGGATTAGAGATTGGATGGCTAGAAGACCTTTAGGGGCAACACGTATGATTCTCTACGAGCTTTGCCATACAGACCCCCGAGAATATAAAGCAGTGATGAGAGTGACACCTGACCAAGTCGAAAGACTTGTAAATTTGATAAAAACAAAAATAGTACGTCAAGACACATTGATGAGAGATGCCATACCAGTAAGGGTGAAGTTGGAAGTAACCCTGTGTTTCCTAAGCTCAGGAATATAATTCAGACTGCTATCAGTATTTTTCAGGATTTCTAAAGCTTCTATATCAAAATTTATACCAGAAGTTTGTGATGCTATTTTTGAAGCTTTGGACGACTATTTTCAAGAAAGTAAAAGTTAACTATCTCAATGATACATGACGTGGTACTCATTCATTTATTTTTCAAAGAGAAATTAAACCATAACTAAAAACATTATTGCATGTTGTTCACATTAGCATTTATAATCGCTCTGAGTATTGGATCATTGGATCAAATTCAATAACGTTGTATGACACACTTGATGATTGTTCTGGTTTAACTGGCTGCTGCGCAGAATCTGTTTCTGAGTTGACTGCCTCGTATGATGGTGATGGTGACGGTATGTAGGACTGTGGTGACGAAGCACTGTATGAGGAAAGGGCAGATGCGTTCCGGGCGTATATAGCTCTTTTTCGGTATCGTGAAAGTACTTGTTGAATTTCATCTTTGGCATCTATAAAATCCAGTAATGAGAGTTAATCCAGTAAAAACTACTTCTGTAATGACGGTGCTGTCTCCTGGCAAAGTCGTATGATTAATATCTAAATGTAACCAACTATATCAGTCGAATAAAGAATTACAGTGGGTAAAAGCCAAACTCGTACACCGCAACATTTTTTTTCTTTGTCTGATTTTTTATACCCACAAAATAATTTGAGAAAAGTTCAGCATTAATTTTTTATAGTTTATTTCACTAACTTTTAATAACCAAAAGCAAAAAAGAAAAATTTTAATTTTTAACAATATTATTTAACGACAAACAAAAACAGCAGTAAATTCAATGCCAAAGCCAAACTCGTACAGTACTTTTAAAATGCAACCCATTGACAGCAATCGCAGCCAAATTCGCAAATGTTTTGTTGTCTATTTCGGGGAATTCCCCTTACAGTTAAAATAGATAGTTTTTGTATCAAATTGGCACAAAAAGGAAGATGGGAAGGCAAAGAGGTCAAACTAGCACAGATATCAGAGAATAGATTGTAAAGCACTCCAAAGATGGGAAATCTTTGAGAGAAATTTCTAAAATAGTAAATAGGAGTCACTCTACTATTCAATATGTGCTAAAACGTTACAAGATCAACAAAACTGTGAAAAATAAGTCGAAATCGGCACACAACAAAATTTTAACATCAGCTGATGAGCGCTACCTTGTGCGAAAGACAAAAGCGAACCCCTTTTTAAGTGCTCCAAAATTAGCTGCTATCGCTGAAAGTGAACTGGGGAAAGTAGTTTGCGCTCAAACTATTAGAAACATGTTCCATCGGGTTAATTTGTATGGTAGAAGAGTACGAGTTAAACCCCTAATTAGCAACCGAAATAAAAAGGTACGTCTGGAATTTGCAAAAACCCATCTTTCGAAAGATTTTTCATTCTGGAAACGGGTGATGTTTACCGACGAAAGTAAGTTCAACATATTTGGGTCCGACGGTAAACCTTATGTGTGGCGTAAATCGAATGAGGAGCTCATTTCCAGAAATAGGTGTACGAGTTTGGCTTTTACCCACTGTAGGTACTCACCAGATTGGATGTTGTTTTCTTTTCTTTTAAATTAATTGTTTTCATTATATAATCAATTATATCAAACCATTTTATGGATGGTTTGTACACCTCGTCTGCGCTAGCGCCACTCTTCTTGCTTTTTTTGATTTTATTCACTTCTTGATTGTAGGTGGATCGTAAGTTTTTCATTTTTTGGTTACCTCAATGGTGTTACCTAGGTGCATTCCTTTTGCGATATGTTCCAAAGATGATTTTTTCATATCTCTATTTCGATAGTTTTTATCGAAACAATTCCACAGGTTTTCTTGGTCTCTGTAAAGTTTCATGAATGAAATATTATTGACAGAAGACCATCTATCCGCAGCCATTTCGAACGATCCGGCGTAGTACACTAAAAAAAACAGCTGTTTCACGCACAGCTGTCCGGCGAGCAGGCAAGTGAAAACAAAAAATATTGAAGTTACTCGGATGCGAGCTACTAACCAACTCACACGTACGAGTTATTCATAAGTTACGTCCAAACGTTGCGAGTTACTGCAGTGCAGCTACTCGGAAGGCTGACTCGTACGCTAGGAGTCAGTCGCACTGTGTAAACGAGGCATTACTGTTGCACAATGTTATTGTAAACAATGGTGAACAACAATTTTTTAACATACTCGATACAACACTTCAACGATTCGCTATGAAATTGACAATAAGCAAAAAAAAAACAACAGGGCAAGCTTTCACATGTTGTGTACGTGAATTCAATAAAGCATAAAAAATACGAGCCAAACCGAATTTTTTGAGATGAGTAATGGTGTATCGTATCTCCTCATCTCTGATGTGTTCATAAGCACCAACGAGTATAAATGTAATTACATACTGAGATTACATGAGCAACGAGTTCGATTGAAAAACTTGCAGGATGATAAAACATTTACTGTGATACCTGAAGAAGCGCATTGTGCGTTGCGTTGTTGTCAAAATGAAATTGCAACACGTAGTCTTATGCTGGGTTTACATTGTATGAATCAGTGGATACGCTGTATAAAGAATGAGAGTCCACTCGAAGTCAAATGTGTTTTAACATTGGAGTAAGCGAGAGAAAAGTACCGATTTGCTATAAAATTGTTACACATTTCTGTATGAATTCCATATCAATGTTATAGGAGTTGATACAGAAAGATACACTAGCTTAACTTTTTGTATCAATCGTATGACGTCCTATAAATTCTCCATAAAAGTAACTGTAACTTATTGAAATTGTAATAACACTGAACGTCGCACAGTGGTTCGTCTAGAACAAGCTAGCTGGACAAAAACAATAATTTACTATCGTGAAAATTCGTATCGCAATACAAAGAGAGAACCCACACAACTAGAATTCGGAAAAATTTTTTTCCCGGTCAACCTACTATGATGACTTACGCGGGTAGGTATATTGGAAAACGTAAATTTTTAAGGGAAAATTTGCTGCGTTTGTTCATCTGATAATACGATTATTATTCACGTTAAAGAAGTTCTGGACTATTTTTGTATAATGCAGCTTTAAACTGAGGGTTAGTCGTATTCTTTAAGGATAAATTTAATAGTTATATGTTTTAGGAATAATTTATAAATACAATCTTAAAAAAAAAAAAAGAAATTTTTTTCCTTTTTCAACTTCACAAGAAGAAAACTTAAATGTCGCCTCATGTCCCCTCTCTGAAATTTATATATATTATACGCGCGTTCATCTATTTTAATTTGGTAGAAAATTTCATTGCGATATATTTGCACATCTATGTTTTTTCCCTTACATTCTGAATTCATTCAAATAACAACGCCATTTTATGTCTGCTCTTTTATTTCAATTGGATAATCAATTTGATTTTACAATATTTTTTTTTGCTTGAATTCTTCATAGAATAGGTCATACAGTTTCTTGTATAAAATAGTGGCGGATTTGAGCGTATAAAACAATTTACATTCGATTTTTTGTTGTTAATCTGCACTTGCAATGATTTCTAACCTTCAAATACTTTTTCCAAATAGGTTCTAATTAAGTAATAAACTATTTAAAAGTAAAATGGATATTAAATAGACTAAATAATTGGCATAAATAAATAAATAAAAATTAATGGCTTGGAATTCATTATTTATATGAATAATTAACTAAGTTGCTATCTCAAAACAAACGATTTGACTTAAAAATCTGAATTGTCATTGGGGTCTCAAAGTTGAACCCTCTCCGTCCCGATTACTCATCATCGGCGGTCTGTAATGTTGAGTTTCTCTTGTAGTAACCCTTCCGCCGCGAACGTCTCACCCACAACAGGGGCACGTAACTTTCAGTTTCCTATACAAAAAACCCCGTTCTCTTTCCTCGACACTCTTCATCAAGGGTCTGTAATGTTGAGTTTCTGAGCTGAATTTTTGGCTTTTTCACGAACACTACTTTACGAAAAGACGTCAAATCGCAAATCAGAGTTGCAAGTTTTTCAAGCCTTGACGCAGTTTCCTATCTCGTTATCTCTGATTTCGAACGATTCGGCGTAGTACACAAAAAAAAACACGTGTTTCACGCACAGCTGTTCGGCTATCACTGACGAGCTATTGCCGAACGCGTCCAAACGATGCTGCTGCCGGGCGAGCAGGCGAGTGAAAACAAAAAATGTTGAAGTAACTCGGATGCGAGCTACTAACCAACTCACACGTACGAGTTACTCGTAAGCTACGTCCAAACGTTGCAAGTTACTGCAGTGCAGCTACTCGGAAGGCTGACTCGTGCGCTAGCTCGTACTGTGTAAACCAGGCATTAGATACAACTTCATTATATTTTGGTCAACACGTCTGTCCCCGTTGACAGTCTTTTTTAGATCATACACATAATTCTTACCTTTGAAATTATAACTGATTTATTATTATTATTTTTATTCCTAAATTAAATTAATAAATAAATTAATTATTTTACTATAATTTTTACTATTATTTACTATTATTTTTATTCCTAAAATTATGAATCATTGTATTGCATTATACCACTGCTAAAAAATAGAACCACAATAAAAGCGATGAGCTCGCATAAAATTGAGGCAACAAGTACATTTATCACAGTTAAATCAACAAACATTTTGTAAAATAGGAGTATATGTACATTTATTAGCATTATGAGGAAATGGAAGTTATATTATATATATGTATATACATATATTATAAGCATAAACAAAACTTTAATTTCTCAAATATATTTTTTGACGTTTCGAAAGTACCACCTAAATTAAATTTTGCATGCGTGTATGCGATACATGCTTCGCGGCGAAGTACGATTTTTTGCAGCGAAGTACAAGTTTTTTGCATGTTTTTGCAGCGAAGTACGAGTTGTTTACAATTTTTTGTGAAAGTGGTAGTGAAATTACACTTTCGTGTTTTTTTTTGTTGTGTCAGCAATGAATTCGGAAGATTGGTCGCATCTTAATATTGGCAAATAGAATTAGAGTAGTGCTAAATTTAATTGTAATTGAAATTATTAAAAAAATTGGGTTTAAAAATTTTTTTTTATATAAAAAAGATTCATTCATTGATTTGGTACGTGCTAAGCCTGCATTGTGGGACATATCAGATGCATCATATAAAAACAATATTTCGCGTGCAAAATGGTGGCAAGAAGTTATAGAGGAACTTGGTAATAAATTATTGCTTTTATTTAACGTAATTAAATAACTCCTTTTATAGAAATTCCAATCACCCAAGAAAACATTAAAAGTGGAGTTCGTTGCGCTACCGTTATAACCAGTGGAAGGACTTTGGTTCCCGAAGTGGTTCCAGCGGAGAGAAGAAACATTTCCCTTTTGCGGATAAAATGACGTTTTTAGATGATACTTTAAATACACGCGAGTACGTTTTACAATTATTTTGGTTTATTCTATATTGTGATATGTGAATATATATATATATATATATATATATATATTCATACATATATATATATATATATATATGTATATGTATATGTATATACAGTCCTCCAATGGAGTCTAAAATAAATAAATTATTGTGTTAACTTTTTAAATAAAACCATTCCAATTTTAGATCAAAAAGTTTATGGTGCTCAGGCGATCCAATAGAAAATCTTGAAAGCGCAGAGAATGAAGAAATTAAAAAAAAGACAAAAACTCGTACATCAAAAGATTTCGATGAAGGTTCGAAAAGCCTAATTAAATTTTCTTTATAACCAAATAATTTTTTAAATTTTTATACTTCAATTTAAAGAAATAATAGATATGAAACGAGAAGAATTAAAATTAAAACGTAAATATATAGAAAATATCCAGGAACCGCAATAGCCCGTGCCATCGAAAACCCATTTATTTGGCTCAAGCGTAGCAGCAGACCTAGAAGGGATTCCTGATAATATTTTTTAAAATTAAACTAACAGTTTTTGAGGTAATTAATGAGGAAATAACACAACACGAGGACCAATATGAAGTGGAAAAGTTAAGTTACTATGAAGTGAATTAAGCAAAATAATAAAACTTTATAACAAAGCTGGAAGTGTTTCGTTCTTTATCCTACAACAGACTGTACAAAATATGAGCGGGCCGCGACCAGTTTTTCTCAACTTGGGCCAAGTTGGATGAGTTTTTTCTTTCATTAAATTTAATTTTAAATTTAATTTTCTTAACTATAGAAAATTTATTTATCACACGAGTGAAGCGGATAAATTTCATTGCTTCTAAACAAATTTTAGAAAACAAACAAGAGCGACAATTGTTGGTTTTAAAAAGCACAGTATCTGCTATGAAGTTTTTTGAAGTTTATTTCTGCAAAACTATATGTTGCCATGAAACAGCGCCTTCGTTTAAGAAATAAGATTTCAATTGATTTCTTATTATCTTTGCAGCATTTAAAAAATTTTTCTTCGGATCTGGTCGCAAATCTTTAAGATTATTACTGTACTGATGCCACTCTCCGCAAATAACATCGCCATTCGGTTCCTCTCTGTCAATTAAACTTGGCGGTAAATACTCCTCAGCTTTTTTTGATTCGAAGCCAGTTATGTAGGCATACTGTCGACATAATAATTTTTTCTATCGTTTCCAGTTAAGCTTTGATTGCAGTTTTATAAATGCGCCATTTTGCAACCAGAATACCGAAAGAATTTTCAATTACCCTTCTAGCTCTGCTTAACCTGCACAGGAGTTAGAAGATAGGTCTGTAAAACATTAGTACTTTATTTAATTTTCTTTACGCCTACCTGTAATTGAAAATTTTCTGGTCATTAGAGAGCATTTTGTGCGAAAATGGCTTCATTATGCTGCTTTCTAAGGGAAACGCATCATCAGCAAAAATGAGGTAAGGGATAGATTTTGTATCTGAGGAAATATCTGACGGATCCGGAATACTACAAATGAAATATGTTTAATAACTTATTGAAAACAGATTAAAGTTAACTGATTACGGAAGATTTCTATTGTAATAAAGCTTTCCAAAATTACTTCTAGCAAATACTCCGTTATCGCTTTCGCGTCCTGATGCACCAACCTCGCACATAATAAACTTGTAATGAGCATTACAAATAGCTATTAGTACCACTGAGTGAAACTTTTTATAATTAAAAAATTTACTCCCAGCTTTGGGTGGAGCCTATAATGTAAATATGTATGTGTTAATAAAAAAATACTAAAATATACCAATGCTGACTTCAATTTGAACATGCTTTCCATCCAGAGCGCCAATACAATGTGGAAACTGCCACTGCGTCTCGAATTCTTTTGCTGTCTTTAAGAATTCTTCCTTAGTTATTACTGGGAAAACCTGGTGTTTTAGAGCAGATCCAATTGCTGCAGTGGTTTCTTTAATTATTTGTGTCACTGCAGAAGGAGAGCATTTAAAGCTTTAAGCTAAACTTCTCTGAGATTCACCAGTAGCTAGATATCTGAATAGGGAAAATTAGTAGTTAATAATACTTAATTACCTTATTGGTCAATAATATATACCGAATTCAGTGAAACTCACCTTAGTGTTAAAACAAGTCGAAATTCGGGTATTAACGGTTTCCGAACAATGCTCTGCTTTGTTATTAGTGGAGCTACCATGCACAATAGCTCATCAAAATCGGATTTATGCATTCTACAATATTGAAAAAAGAGCGAAGGATTCTTACTTTTTAAATTAAGAAAAGACGAAAGGAATGCACCACTAAAATCACGCTCTAAGTAGTAGTCTCTAACCCAACAAGCACGAGATACACTCTGCTTTCCTTTAACGCGATTTCGCGGCGTTAGAAAATCTAAAAAATCATATCCATTGTAACCAAACATATCCATTGTAAAATTTTTAATTTTTTAATAATGAATGAAAATGCCACTTGTTTGTTTGTTTGAGTTATAGCAACTAATATATCTGTCTCGTTTGAAAATATTCTCTTTCACTTTAGCAATTATAGTAGAATTCATACATCATATAAATTGATTCATACAATGTAAACCCAGCATTATGCTGGAAGCCCAGTGCTGGCATCGTGAAGTCCCGCAAATTACACTCCATTACGGTTTTCGTAAGAGCGACTCTTGCAAGAGAGCTGTTTCTTTATTTCTACTCGAAATAGAGACACACGATTGTATTTTTAATAAATTTTTGCGGCTATACGGGCGAAAAATTATTATAAGGACAACGGACACAATACAACTGTTTTAAATACTATGGTTTATGTCCATAGACCGATGTTGCCATACTTACGTCATAAATGACGACGCAATTTCGCCCTTTAAAAACTCGGTTTGAGGTCTACTTTTGAAGTGTTTTTGAATTGTGTTATTATTAACAAACTAAAATTAAAAAGGATTTTGGAACAAGTTAAGAATAGGTGCCTCCGATTTTTTTTTTTTAACAAGCATTTTTATTATAACACTAAACAGTGCTTTTTTTGTCATAGAACTCACTCTAATTTGCTCAAAAACACGAAAGATACCTAAACTATTATATACTGTTTAAAGGTAATATTATGGGCTATAAAAATGATATTTCCATTTTATACCTTAATTGGCATTTAAGGGAGACAACAATTATTTTGTAAAACAAATTAAGCATTTTTTTTATAAGTTGAATTATCTCCATAATAATGGAGATTTTTTTCTTAATTTTTTTTCTTTTAAACGGATGTTACGTTGATATCTCAACTCGTTTTGAAAATATAGCACTTTCATTTTTGGCATTCCACGGCATTTAAGTACACACGAGTGGCAAAAACATTCATAACCTTTGCACTAGGGCAACGTTTCCCAAAGTGTGGGTCGCGACCCGGCACCGAGTCGCAGAAAAATTCAGCTGGGTCGTGGCAAAAATTGTAAAAAAATTGTAAATTGTAGAAAATCGCGTTGTAAGAGACATGAACTCTATAGAAAAAAAGGGGTTAGGTTCCAAGTATAAAAAACTGCATTGAAATTAATAAAATGAAACTTTAATAAATTAATATTAAAGATTTTATTAGAAATCCTTCAATAAAATTATAATAAATTAATAAAACAAAACAAAATGTAAAAACTAATGTAAGAACTAAATAAAAATTGAAATTTATAAAAATTAAAATATAAAAAGAAATTTTGATGCATATTATTTATGCAAATTCTTGGTCATCACTGCTAAACGGCTAAGCTGCGAACGTTTTGCTGGTGCATTCAAAAATGGAGTTAATTTTTTACTTATAAATTTATAGAAAACAACCAACGTCAAATTTTAAACATTCCGAGAAAAGTGATTTTTATTAAAAAGTAAATTTTTTAATCGCGTTGTAGGAACAAAATCGCGTTGTGAGAAAAATGTCCTCAATTTATGAATCGCGTTGCAGCGAAAACGCGTTGTAGAAGTGTCGCGTTGTAGGAGGGTTTGCTGTATGTGGATTAAAGATCCTTTTTCTGTCGATATTGAAAAGGAAGATTGAAAAGGAAGATGTAAAACAAAATTTACTTTATTTACTTTAAGTTTTAAATGAAGATAATGTTTTTGAAGATAAAGTTTTTGCTATATAATACTTTGCAATTTTTATGTATGAAATAAACAAACAAATAACCTGAATTTGTTTTGTAAACAAATGTTTTTTTTATAAGGAGGGTCGCGAAAAATATTTAAAATCTCGTACCGGGCCGCGGTAAAGAAAGTATGGGAAACGCTAGACTAGAGGCAATGAGGGTTATACCTTAAACAATTTTTTAAAAATCTGAGCTAAGCATCTATTGTTTACTTATACCAAAATCATTTATTTTCTAATTTTATATAACAGTTAACGCAAAGAAAGAAATTTTTACTTAAAAGCAGATATTAATCTTACAATTTTTTACAACAATATTTCGTTTACATTGATTATGTAGTAAAAATAAGTTCAAGGGAAAAAACGCAACACTGCTGCCTTCTTTATTCATTTGACGCAAAACGCAATATTGTTTACACGTAGCAGGCAAAGAAGTTGGGAAATTGTTGACTTTTTTGCCCGCTGCTCTGTCCATGCTGCCTGTGCCTCTCGATCAGCAAAGCAGCATAGCTCCTCTCAATTTTCCCATAAGCAATACGCGTAATTTGCTCTTTTTTGTCTGAAGGGCTTTTTTTTTTCTCTGAAGCGCTTCATGCCACCAATGGGCGTGAGCCATTGTGGAAGTGGCCGAAATAAGCAACGATCTAATGCTGGATTTACATCGTATGAATCAGTTGATACGTTGCATAAAGAATGAGAGTCCACTTGAAGTCAAAAGTGTTTTAACATTGGAGTAAGCGAGAGAAAAGTAACTGGTTGCTATAAAATTGTTACACCAAAGAATATACAATATATAGAAGGCCCATCACTCAAAATTTTCAATTTCTAGAATCAGATGCGGTCGGTCGGCAGAAAGCAGGTGCAAGCAAAATGAGTGAACAGAGCGTCACTGCTTTAAAAGTTTATTTTGCCTTTGTTTGGTTTTTTCCGCTTTTTCTGCTTAGCATTGGCATCATGGCCCGAGCTCTTGCCATTCATGTGAATTGCTTCTCCTCTTTCTTCGTTTCCCTCACCATTTCATTGCTTATTATCAAACGATTTGAACGATTTCTTTCTTCGTTCATTGCCCGAGCCAAATGCATTTCATGTGTGTTTCTTACCCTTTCGTTTCGTCGCTTGCGAAAACAATCCGTTGTTTGCTGCTTGTGTTGGGTAATTTTATACATCTGTGTATGCTTTGGTCGTGTGGTGGCAAGGTTGTCGGCGCTTGCGGCCGCAGCTACAAATTTTTACAATTAAAAATTGAAATGCCTTTTCAAGAATTCTTTATGATATTCTTTGATTTCTTTAAAATAATTATAAGACTTTTTTAATAGTAAACGAAATAATATTTTATGAAAATATTTGAAAGTTTGCAAACAATATTAAAAATTTTAATTTATATAATTACAATAACATTAATTAATTTTAATTAATATAATTACAATAATTTTATTTAATAATGCTTGTAATTACAATAATATTAATTATTTTTGGAATTTTATATTTTAAAATAATTTATAACACTAATTGAATAATTAATAATTTATTGAATTAGAAGTTTATTATTCTCCCAAATGTTCAAAAGTGTTTTAATTTAATAAAACAAGTGAACAACGAGGATTAAATCCGAAAAGTTTTATCAAAAGTTATTTCAATTAATTGTACCGGATAAAACGCAATGAATATACCAACATTTTCCTTAAATTTTTCAATAAGAAAAACCGCAGTTGCGCTACGTTCTTCTTATTGCTAAAAAGACATTCTCCTCTGTCGTTATCATTTATTGTCGAAGTCTAGCGTCGTCAACTCAGCCAACTCTAGAATAGCCACACAAAGCTCATCCTATACATACGAAACCCACAGACGCTAAACGAAACAAACACATGCATTCAAAATTCTTCTACTGCTTCTACCCATCGTTAGCCAAAAAAGAACACCTGGCATGGAGTCTTGAATAACGCGAGAAGAGAACACGAAAACAAAAAGTTGCAATTTGGTTGAGAGGTTGAGACCAAAAGAGACAATGTTATTAAACAAATGAGAGAATGAGGAGAAACTCAAAAAAACACTCAAAATTGTACGTACCAGTACGTACACCAGAGCAAAAATTTTCGGCCGAAAATTTATATGAGATGCGCCTTCTATACATTGTATATTCTTTGGTTACACATTTCTGTATGAACTCCATATCAATTTTATAGGAGTTGATACAGAAAGATACACTAGCTTAACTTTTTTGTATAAATCGTATACAGGTTTCCCTCCTATAACACGGTAGATACGTTCCTACAAAGTCCCGTGTTGTGCGAAACCGTGTTATATGAGACTAGAAGCTAGTACAAAAAAGGGTTATGTTCCAAAAGCTATTAAAAAGATTTTTTTTTAAATTTCATATAAACTTGTAACTTCGTGTTTATTAGGAAACAAAACAAAAATATACATTTAATTTAATTCAGTATAAACTTAATTTCCGAATTTTCTTCGTCATCGCTGCTCAGTACAATTAAGAACGTTTGTTTGGTTGAACAATATCACCTTCACTTTTTAAACTTTCTTCTAGATTTTGTGCACCTTCTGTCTGTTAAAAAAATCTGTAAGTTGGCTTTGCTTGCTTGCCCTTACAAGCTCGTTGTGAATTGTATAATATGGTGATAGCATTTTTGCGGGTCCCTTTTGAATTTTAAGCTTCTTTCAGATGAAGAGTCTGCACTCAAGAAAAATAATTCTAGTTTTTTTGCTAAGAATAGACCTTCTTGTATTTTTTTTTTATTGTAAAATTAATAATTTTACAATCTTCACTTATCAAAAAATTAAGACAAAATATGTACTCAAGTTTAATAGGTAAAAAAAATACATCCAGGCGTAGTTTATTCAGAAAATTTTCGGGTATTTCCCGAAAAAAAGCTGTAAAATTTCGGTTATTCCCATATTGTAAATTTTCGGTTATTCCCATATATTGTGTGTTCATAGTGCATAATGTAATTTTCTAAATAATTTTAAACAAAAATCTCGTTATCGTGTTGTAGAAGTACCGTGTTATAAGAGGGTTTTGGGTAATTTTTCTTTTCGTGTTAAAGTGAAACCGTGTTGTAAAATACCGTGTTATAGGAGGGTTACCTGTATTTGTAGCTGTTTTAAGCTCGAAAACGGCTCTAAGTATTTCTTTTATTTTTACATATTAGGGAGATTGAGAGATTGCAAATCGATATGTCGAGGTGTTTTTTTAAAAATCAATTTTGGTCGTTTTTTTTCTCTATTAACTATTTCATTATTAAATGTTTTCTGTTTTTTTTAAAAAAATTCAATTTAGTAGGTTTTTTCTCTATTGAAGTAGTTGATCAACAAGTGTGTTAATAATTTATTGACATTGTTCTGTTTTTATTTTTAAATTCTGTTCTGAAATAAAATGTCAATATATATTCAAATATTTTTCTTTTGTTTTGTAAAACCTTAAGAAATTTATTAACAGGTGTTAATGTTTTCAAGGCAAAAATGTTTATAAAAATTCAAAAAATTTTTCATAGAACGGCTTTTTTTTACTGCAAATTCATAATAAATAGTTCAATAAAAAATTCAATAAATAATAATTCATAAAAAACTTGGCGACGTTTGAAAAAAGTTCCGAGCAACTGCTCGGGGTCCCCAGGTTCTGTTATTGAAATTGTAATAACACTGAACGTTGCTCCGTATTTTTGGAATTATTTGAAACCGTTTCGTGTTTATTTTGTTTTGTCAGCAATGAATTCTGAAGATTGGTTGCATCTAAATATTGGTAAATAGAATGAAAATGCATTCGTCACTAAAAGAATTATAGCAAGTAATATATCTGTCTCTTTTGCAAATATTTCTCTTTCGCTTTAGCAATTATAGTAGAATTCATACATCATATCAATTGATTCATTGAATTTAAACATTCAATGTAAACCCAGGATTACGCAGAGCTATTCGAATTTCCAATTTTGTCAGGGGCTGAGGGGAAAGAGGGGAAAACACAAACATATGTGAAGTGAGCGCATAAATTTACGTTTTGTTCTTGATGTTTGCACTAAGATGCAAAATGTGTACAAAGGAGAAAAGAAGAACAATTCGCAGATAATTAGAATTTTTTCTTGTTTTTTTTTACTTTTTAAGACTTCGCAATATGTTTCGCGAATTCCACAATGAGATTATAGAAGCCGAATCTTCAAGTAAATTAAAGTCTTCATTTCAAAATATATTTCTTCTGATTTTAAGAACAAGAACAAGAACACAAACATATGTTGGCGCAACGCAAGAAATTTTTCTCTTTCATTCTTCCTTCATGTCTCTTGCCATGGGCAGTTCAGTGTTTTGTTGTTCTCTGCCAACGGTTTCATTTATTTGCTTTTTTATTTCTGCATATGGGTCGAGGGATAAGACTTTCTTCTTCTGCATTCCTTTCAACTTTCAGCATTATACTAGCTTGCCGAATTATTTTGCTTCTTTGGATTTTCTGAAGTTATGGCTGCCTATGGCGAATACATCTACGTATAGGAATATCACTACAATCGGTCATTTTTATACCCTACACCCGAAGGGATGAGGGTATATTCACTTTGTGCTTCCGTTTGTAACGCATTAAAGAAGGCGTGGCAGGTATAGAAAAGTATATATATTCTGGCTCAGAATCACCTCCTGAGTCGATTTAGCCCTGTCCGTCCGTCTGTCTGTCTGTCCGTCTGTCTGTGGAAATCACGATTACAGGAGAACGAATGGAGGTATCATCATGAAATTTGGTACGAATATTCTTTGTTATCCTACGCTGTTTGGTATTGAAAATAGGGAAAATCGGACCAGTGCCACGCCTACTTTTTATAGAAAATATGCACTCATCCGTGCTTATAGCTTAATTTCTTAGCTTGTAGACCGAGTTTTCAGCTAAAATTTTATTTCCGAGTCCACCATACTAGACTAAAATATATACTAAAAAATGGGCGTGACACGCCCACTTATATGCTATACCATATAATGAGGTGTTTAGTACGAAAAACGGTGTTGTAGATGAGTTAATACATCAAAATTTACACCCTGTAAATTTAAAAAAAGTAGGTGTCACCCGCCCACTTTTTATCACTTCGACAGATGCGGGTGTAGGGTATATGAGCTTCGGCCAGACCGAAGATAACGCTCTTACTTGTTGTAATACACTTAATCCTTCTGGTAATATTACTTAATGTTTTTAACTTCGACTTTAAATATGCATTATAATTATTGAATATGTATTAGTTTTTATATGAGTTAATTTTAAAGAGCGTTTAAAGGTCAAAATCTATAAATAATTATTTTTTTGAAAACTTATAAAATTATATTTATAAAAAACCAAAAATATGTTAAAAATATATTAATATATGATCTATCTAATCTTATTAAATGAGATAAAATTGTATATATTGTTAAGTAAATTTTAAATTTGACGTTTTTGACTCTCTAGGTCCGATCCCTGGATTGCAAATAATCCAATAAAACACAAAAGTTTAGTTGTTTCTAATTTCACAGATTTATTATTCGCACTCATTATTTTCTACATTTATTATTTTCTACACTTATTATTTTCTACACTTATTATTTTCTACACTTATTATTTAGCACTTATAAACAAGTTTGCTTGTTAGAAGGCACGATGTTTTTCGTTCAACAATCAAATTCGAACTGTGTCCGCTGTAGAGATGAGCGATATTTCAGTACCGGTAACTTTGTCACTGTTACTTTGAAGTCACTGGTCACTGTAGCGACAGAAAAATATTTTTACCAGTGACAGTGACTGCCTTCGTTCCAATCAGAGATAAAGAGATACGACACTCGATGACTCATCTCAAAAAATTTCGTTTGACGCGTATTTTTTATGCTCTGTTAAATCATAGAGTAAGAAATAACAAGAGGCCGAATCTTGAACAACGAAATTTTTCTATGGTCGGTCCAGTACTAGACCGATTTCTCACTCATTTTTGAGTATTTTAAGCTCTCACTCTCTTCTCCATAGCAATTGGCATGTTTTGATATGGAAGACGACTCTCATATAAATTTTCAACCCAAACATTTTTGTTCTCTTCTCGCGTCTCCATGCCAGGTGTTCTTTTTTGGCTAGCGATGGGTAGAAGAAGAACAATTTACAATGTATTTATTGTATATTCTTTGGGAGAAGACTTTTGAATGCATGTGTTTGTGTCATTTATCGGCTGTGTGTCATTTAGCGTGTGTGTGTATATAGGATAAGCGATGAGCTTTGTGTAGCTCTTCTTGATTTCTCTGATTTGACGACGCTAGACGTCGACAATATATGAAAACGACAGAGAAGAATGCCTTTTTAGCAATAAGAAGAATGTAGCGCAACTGAGATTTTTCTTATTCAAAAATTAAAGAAAAATGTCGGTATGTTCGTTGCTTTTTATCCGGTACAATGAATTAAAATAATTTTTAATAAAAATTGCCGAATTTAATCCTCGTTTTTAACTTTTTTTATTAAATGAAAACATTTTGGATAACATTTTGGATAACAATAAACTTCTAATTTAATAAAAAAATAATATATGAAACGTTCAAACATAAAAAATTATTTATGTAGTGTTATATAAATATATAACATAGTGTAGTGCGTGCCACACACACGCTTTACCCTCATTCTTCACACCTACCCTTGTCATCCTTTTTTATTACCATTTCAAGGTAACCACTTAAGTATCCTCAAAAACAAAACAACTTCTCTTTTTATTCTTTGGCTAGCGGTCGCTCACTCGAAAATGTAATACGAGCATTTTCCAGCGTGATGACCGTCCGCTGTGTGTTTGTTGTATCGCTACAACAAATCTGCATACGATGCACTCTGTGTTCGTTGACTCTGTTAGAGTCAAAGACCAAGTGCAAGGCCGAGAAATAAAGAAAGAAACAAAAAATAAGTAAATAAAAAACTAGTAAATAAGTGTTATTGATTTTGTATTTTTGGCAATAACCAATCAGGAAACAACCAATCAGCGTTGTCGAAGCCTTGAAGATTTTTCGAAGTTAGACTAAGAATTTTATATATAAGCAAGTAGATTTACAGAATAAATTTAGATTCAAAACTTCTATCATTGAGTTTGTTTCTGGAATATAAATCGGCAACTAGCTTGCCTTTTTCCAAATAACTACATTTAATTCGGCGACCTCAGCTCGCCTCAATTATCGGCGGAACCTAACCGCCTTTCAATAAAAAGGTAATGTACTCTGCCTTTGTCAGAATCAGATTCTGACAAGGATGATACATTATAGGGTATTTCATTCTTGAATATATTATAGATGAACAAAGGGCTATGCACCATAGATACCACATGGCGATCCTGCGACCGATCCTGCGACCGATCCTGCGACCGATCCTGCGACCGGTCCCATACCCACTAAGGAAGCAACAGAAATAGCAAAGACTTTAGTAGAAAAGATAATTCTAAAACACGGCACATTTCAAATCATAACAACAGATAAAGGTACAGAATTCACTAACGAAATTTTTTTAAATATCTGCAAATTACTAAAGATAAAACACAAAACGTCAACTCCATACCATCACCAAACTGTAGGCACGGTTGAAAGAAACCACAGAGTACTGAACGAATACATGCGATCCTTCACAAACAATTTGGACTGGGACACATGGATACCTTATTACACATTCTCCTATAACACAACACCACATACAGACACAGGATATACACCTTTTGAATTAGTTCACGGACGATTAGCAAGCCTTCCAAATGAAGCAATAAAAACAAAGACAGTACCAAACACTAACGACTATATAACTGAGCTTAGAACAAAGTTACAATATGCATTTGAAAAAGCAAAAGAGCTACTAGAAAAATCAAAAATGCTAAGAAAAACAGAGTATGATAAAAATTTAAATAAAATTAACTTTAAAATAGGAGACTTAGTATTCTTACGAAAAGAAAGTGCTAAAAAATTTGCAAATCAATATGATGGTCCATACAGAATTGTAGAAACAGACAATGTAAATAGTAAAATAAAAATTAAGAACAAAATAAGAAATGTACACAATAACAATCTAAAGAAATATTTAAGCTATATATAAATAGACAAAAAAAAAAAAAAAAACAAAAAACACATTTATTACGAAAAGAACAAATATTATTAAATGTTAAAATAAGTAAAGAAAAGAAAAATCTTCACAGCTACAAAATTTTATTTCCTTCAGAAACAAAATTTTTTCTAAAAGGGTGGAGGTGTAGTGCGTGCCACACACACGCTTTACCCTCATTCTTCACACCTACCCTTGTCATCCTTTTTTATTACCATTTCAAGGTAACCACTTAAGTATCCTCAAAAACAAAACAACTTCTCTTTTTATTCTTTGGCTAGCGGTCGCTCACTCGAAAATGTAATACGAGCATTTTCCAGCGTGATGACCGTCCGCTGTGTGTTTGTTGTATCGCTACAACAAATCTGCATACGATGCACTCTGTGTTCGTTGACTCTGTTAGAGTCAAAGACCAAGTGCAAGGCCGAGAAATAAAGAAAGAAACAAAAAATAAGTAAATAAAAAACTAGTAAATAAGTGTTATTGATTTTGTATTTTTGGCAATAACCAATCAGGAAACAACCAATCAGCGTTGTCGAAGCCTTGAAGATTTTTCGAAGTTAGACTAAGAATTTTATATATAAGCAAGTAGATTTACAGAATAAATTTAGATTCAAAACTTCTATCATTGAGTTTGTTTCTGGAATATAAATCGGCAACTAGCTTGCCTTTTTCCAAATAACTACATTTAATTCGGCGACCTCAGCTCGCCTCAATTATCGGCGGAACCTAACCGCCTTTCAATAAAAAGGTAATGTACTCTGCCTTTGTCAGAATCAGATTCTGACAAGGATGATACATTATAGGGTATTTCATTCTTGAATATATTATAGATGAACAAAGGGCTATGCACCATAGATACCACAATAGTGTTATAAATGAATTAAAAATTATTTTATTTTATTATTTCACATTTATTATATGAAAAATTAAATATTTATTATTAAAAATTTATTATTTTCCATATAATAAATATGAAATTAAAAAAATTATTAAATATTATTCACAAGCAAATAAATAATATTTAATAATTGTTCAAAAAACTTTCATATACATATTTTCATAAAATACTATCTCGTTAATCTTAAAAAAAATCTTATAATTGTTTTAATTTTCAATTTGTCACATCACACAAAAGCCATTTCAAGATTTCTGTAACATAAAGAAATCTTGAAATGGCTTTTCAATTTTTAGTTCTAAAAATTTTAAGCTGCGGCGCAAGCGCCGACAACCTTGCCAACACTCGACCAAAGCATACACAGACGCATAAAATTACCCAACACAAACCAAGAACTGTATGTTAACAAAAGCGAAGAGACGAAAGGGTAAGAAATGCGCATGAAATGCATTTGGCTCGTCGATGGACGAAGAAAGAAATCGTTCAAATTGCCTGCTTTCTGCTTATCATGTGTGTTGTGTGTTTGCCGGCATTATAACGAAAGGGCATACGCAATGAAACGGAGGAAAGGGCAAGTAATTCAAATGAAATGCAAGTGCTCAGGCCATGAACAAAGAGAGAAATCGTTCAAACTGCGTGCTCTCGCCTATCATGTGTATTTTTCCATCTATGCTTTTCTTCGTTTCTTCGTCCATACCGCCCGCATCGATGCTGCCGTTTGAGTAACTTTGGCTGATTCGGCCTCTTGTTATTTCTTGCTCTATGGTTAAATTCACGTACACAATATATGAAAGCTTGCCCCGTGGTGTTTTTTTTGCTTATTGCCAATTTCATAGCAAATCGTTGAAATGTGTATCGAGTATGTTGAAAAAATTTTGTTCACCATTGTTTACAACAACATTGTGCAACAACAACCACAAAAGTAGACGTCACATACAATTTGTGAAATTAAAATCTTTTAGTTGGGCAGAAGAATTACAAATTTTCTAGCACGAAAATTTATTACTGAAAATCTGTGAATAAAAATGTCTATCTGCACCAAATGTATCAAAGCTACAAGACACTCTGACTGCTTGACTTCCAAATTCGACTTGCCTCGTGTGACACGCGCTGTCAATGCTATTATATTATCCCGAATTACTGGGTTATTGCGATAAAGTTGGCATTGAGGAATTAGGTGAAACAACAGTTGCTGTTTTCAGGTAATGGCCAATAATAATAAAACATTATAGAGTTTTAAATAAATATACTTATTACTTTGCAGAAACGAAGACGTCGACTCACGTATTTCTACAATTGTCGTACGCGGCGCTGCCGATAATTTCATCGGTGACATTGAACGAGCCATCGATGATAACGTTAATAATTTGAGCGAATTTTTTCGTGATGGCCGCTATGTGCCTGGTGCTCGGGCCACTGGAATTGAACTTGCCACCCATCTGGCGGCATACGCTAAAACACTCCCCGGATTGGAGCAATATGCTGTGGGAAAATTCGCGGTTGCTTTGAAAGTATTTTCGAAGGCATTAGCAGAGAATATTTGAAGTTATTTTTAGGCCTATCCAAAAGAAAAGGAACGTTACTTTGCCTGCTAGCTAGACAATTCCGATAAAATTAAAGTGTAGAATTTTGCAAATAAAATCGATTTATATTAAGAAAAATTTTACTTTCTTATTTTTTTTATATTTATATGCTTTACTTTAGATATACATACATATAATGAACTGTACATACTTCAATCTTTAAAAATCGCTTGTTTTGGATTAAATAATGTTTTCAAAGGAAAAGGAATCTGGCATAAGAGCATTTAAGTTTATAACAATATTTAAAAAACTAATTTATTTGGCTCTGCACCAAATTGGGCTGCAGACACGTAAGTTAGGCCCTCACGAACAGGGTTCAACCTCTGCTTCACTGATTTGCAACTCCTTGGTAAGCGTTTCAAACACACATCTCCGAATTACTCTTAGCCAACAGCATGAATTTCAGCAAACGAATTTTCTTCATTGTTTGCTCATGATTGAAGCCCTGGGACATTACGAACTCCTTGTGATCCTCATAGAATTCTATATAAGATGGCAATTTATCCGACACAAAAATCGATTAGATCGTGTATTATGTCCCCTTCTAGGAAACACACTGGCTTAAATGCCAGCAATGGATTCAATAAAAATTTTTTGGGATCGGCCAAGGCAGTGACAACACATTTCATACTATCTTCGCGAGAAACACAAGCCGTTTCTGCAGTACATGTTTCTGGTAATTTAAACATTACTTTGGCGTAAAATTCAAGATTTGTATCCTTAGTAACATCATGCAGAAGACGTTAAAGTTTTTTGCTTTTGTTCGCCGGACGGAGGACAGTTGGAAAACTGGGCTTTAAGATGGATGATCTACTTCAAAAAAGACTTCCAAAACTTGGTCGCATTGTTTGGCAACTTGCACAAGATGATAAAAACATGATAACGTTGAGGCGATGCGGTATCCAAATTATTGAATAAGCGCCGCAATCTAGAAGAAAAGAAAGAATATCAAAAGAGACCATAAGCTATAATATGATGTTTTTACTTACGATTGCAGACAAACTTTTGCAAATGTAGCAAATTTTTGTACCGTGTTTTGACAATTATCATTTTCACCACACGTAAACAAAAGAGGTAAAATTTTTGCAGTCAATATAAGCGGGTGCGATGGAGTAGGATGTCCCTCAAATTTTTTATTTTCAAAAGTTTATAGATAAAATATCTAATTTATATACATTATGGGGTCATTCAATAAGTTGCAGTGAAAAGTGAAAAAACAATTTGTTGCAAAAAGTGAAATACTTTTATTTACCAATTTTGTCTTATACAACAGAAGAGTCATATAAAAGACACGTATATTTTTTATTATTATTTTTAGTCAAATAAACTGCGACTACATAAGTTTCAAGTTTCTATTTACTATTTAATTCTTTTTTATTTGCAAGGAAACAAAACTAGGGAGAAAAGTCATTAACAATTATTTAAAAACACGAGAAAATTGACCACAGTTTTTGACGTTTTGAATTAGAGACACCCCTTAGAATCGATACCATTGCAAAAGACGCCGATGCAGGTTTCCTAGGAAATCTGCACTAAATTCCGACTAATTTTGGCCGATTTTGCGATTGTATCGAGAAAAATGCATGTGGTAGTAACGAGTGTCTCATCTCATAATCTCTGGTTCCAATATTCACACACAAATAACCGTTCCTGTCACTGACTTGTTACACGATATTCACACACAAATATTCGTTCCTGTCACTGACTTGTTTTCGATATTTACACAAATATTCGTTCCTGTCACTGGATTATTCCCGCGCCATGAATTCGCTTGCGTATTTTTTTTCACGTACATATTGTAAAAAAATCTAGAGTTATATATAATTATCTGTGCAGCTTAAAAACCTGCTGTAAAATATGTAGTTGGTTATGATACATTTTTATTTGATCGTATATATAACTTATTATTATTAATTATTTTTATTAATTAATACATTATAATTGGGAACAGATTCAGCACAGTACAACTCTTGGCTTATGTTTACCGTTGTCAAGTAGCTCTAATTTTGTTGTTGATTTTTTGGGTATTAGTGCTCTTTATCCTGACTCCAACAAGCCAAAAAAAAAATGTCGCTCTCCCTTGGGGGCGGGGCTGGAGCCCTGCGAAGTTTGAAATAAAATCGTCTATATCTCTGGAACTGTGTAACGTATTAGTATGATATTAGTACCATTAGAAAGCTATTGATATATCCTTAATTTATGTTAAATAACTTTTTATCGAAATATGTATAGTTTTATAAATAAACGTAACTTAAGGTTTTTAGTGCTATTTTTTTAGATAAAATAATTTTTTCCGAACAAATATGTGTAATTAACCCAAAGATTTATACTAAAAATAAGATAATATGTATTTTAAGCTTTCTTAGAAAAATTATTTCGTTAAAATCGGTGCTGTATTTATGAAGAAAACTCGTTTTTAAATTTATAATAAACTACTTTCTCAAATTATCTTATTATACCTTTTTACAATAATGCGTCTCTGGTACTTTGCTCTATGTATGGTGTAATTGTAGTGGTAGTGTTAGTAACAATGTGACAATAGACTTTAACTGCAGCGCTATTTCCTTAGATTTGCATATGCTTTGAAATTGAAAAATTTTGAAATTTTTCGCCTGCGACGCTAATCTGAAATTAAAAAATTTTAAAAAAAAATCGCGCGATTTTTCTAAAAATTTTTCACCTACGGCGCTTAACTGATATTACAAAATTTTAAATATTTAACTTATATTTGTTTCATACATAATGCTTAATATACCACACAAACAAATCGCAAATTGAATAATGTTTCCAGCAGAGATAAGGAGATAGGAAACTGCTAAAATATGCTAAAATATGCAACTCTGACGTAAAGTAGTGTTTGTGAAAAACCTGAAAAATGCTTCTCAGAAACTCAACTATCAGACCATGATGAAGAGTGTCATGGAAAGGGAACGGGGTTTTTCGTATAGGAAAGTCATTGTTCGTTCCGTTGTGTAGGTGCCGCGTTCGCGGGGGAGGGGTTAATTGAAAATAGAAACTTAACTATCTGAACCCTGATGAAGAGTGATCGGGACGAAGAGGGTTCAGCTTTCAGACCCCAATGACAATTCAGATTTTTAAGTCAAATCGTTTGTATTGAGATCGCAACTTCATTAATTATTCATATAATGCTGTAAACACATAGAAACTCGGTGCGAAACTTCGGTGCAAAGATTCGGCCTTATTGTCAAAAATAACACAGGCTCTTATGGGAAACGAGAAAAAAATAAAGATTCGGTGCTGTCGATGTCGACGTATGCGACAAAACTGCAAAATTTTCTATTTTCTAGTGCGTGTCGTTGCTCTTGTCATTATTTTCGTCGTTTTTTTACTTTCGATTTGACATTTGAATTTAATTATTGAAATTGAATTGGAGTGGATGGTTTGAATTGAATTGTTCTTCTTCGGAATCTGAATCTTCGGAATTGTTCTCTTCGGTTGTAATATTTTTAAACTCATAGCGCGTGTTCCATTCTTTGTGCCATTATTAGAAATGGTGGATTTGGAAGAGCGGCTGATAGAAGAGGTCCAAAAACACAAATGCCTTTTCGATCTGCAGCACGCAAGGTATAAGCACGTTCTGTACAAGGAAACCGTCTGGAAAAACATTGCGCAACTCCTCGGGGTCGATGGTTAGTATTTTGCATAAGTTTAAACAATATTTATTATTTAACATTTCAGTGGAGCTTTGCAAGAAAAAATGGAGAGGTCTGCGGGATACCTTTAAACGGTCCAGCCGCCTGACAACGCTGGCCTCGGGTAGTGCTGCACCCATTCCAAGACGAGCATGGAAGCATGCAGAAGCTATGAAGTTTCTAGGCGACGTGCAGTGCCAGAGAAAGTAAATTACTGTTTAGCGCTTCCTTTTTTATAATCTTTAATATATAATTATGTTTTTAGCACAATCGGAAGTATTACGGAACAGCCGTCGTGTTCGGAACTTTCGCCACCAGCTCACGCAACCGTCCTCTTGCCTTCATTTTCGCCACCATGTCAGGCAACCGTCCTCTTGCCTTCATTTTCGCCGCCATGTCAGGCAACCGTCCTCTTGCCTTCATTTTCGCCGCCATGTCAGGAAACCGTCCACTTGCCGGAGCATTCACCGCTGTCAACGCCCACAAATCCTTCGCCATCGTCTTCAACACCGAAATCCGGAAGGACTAATAAACGGCAACAGGAAAAAGTAGTATGGTTGATTATTATTATTTATACTCTATTAATAAGAATTAATAATAAAAATTAATCAATGTTATAGGAAAATACCGAATTTGCAAACTTATTGCATGCGGCGTCAGAGACAATTCATGGTCTGAAGGAGACCCTGACGGAGAAGAGGGGACGAAGGACGGAACCCGTTGAAACACATTTTGCTGCAATGGTACAAGAGCTGGTGGAAGCTAATCTGCCGCCATTGGTACTACGTTCCGTAGTAGAAGACTGTCGATTTGTAATTTATGGTGCCATCGACAACTATAAATTGTCAGTCGATAAATGAGTGCAGCACTACTCGAGGCCAGTAGACACCTCCATCTTTTTTGCAAAGTTTCACTTATACCAGGTATTCTTTTATCTCTATATATAAAAATGAAAGTCCTGACTGAATCATCAACGCCCAGGTTAAACGCTTGGACCTAGAAAGCTGAAATTTTGCATAGGCATTTCCTTTATGATGTATACAAGCACTAAGAACGGATATTTCGAAATTCGACTCCTAAGGTGGTGAAAAGGGGTTGCAAAATTTGTATGAGGAATATTTTATTTGTGGTCAGATTTGCTTGAAACTTGGTCTTAATACTCTTTGGTATAATTAATCAAAAACATATTTCGGCATTTTTCAAAATCCAATCCCTGAAGGGGTGAAAATGGGTTGCAACGTTTGTATGGGGAATATTTCATTTCATCGGAATTTCATCGGAAGCTACACACGCTTTCTAACTATTTAACCAGAATGAGCCACAGCAACGCGGGGACGGGTACATCTAGTATAATATAATATGTTTATAAACATATATATGCATAATATGTTTAATTATGCAAAATACTAACCATTGAATGTTATTGATCTCATAAATATTAACGCCTACCTCACAAATATAATTTATGAAATAAAACTATTTAATTAAATAAAAACAATTACTGTTATTTATTGTTTTTATACCCTACATCCGAAGGGATGAGGGTATATTAGCTTTGTTCTTCTGTTTGTAACGCATTAAAGGAGGCGTGGCAGATATAGAAAAGTATATATATTCTGGCTCAGAATCACCTCCCGAGTCCATTTAGCCATGTCCGTCCGTCTGTGGAAATCACGATTACAGGAGAACGAGTAGAAGTATTTACATAAAAGTTGCCACGAATATTCTCTTTCATTTAATGCTCTTTGATATCGAAAATAGAGAAAATCGAACCATTGCTACGCCTACTTTTTTAATAATAATGAAATCAAATTTGAGAACTGAATTTTTTAGCTAGCAGTCCGGATCTAAAGCTAAAATTTCATTGCCGGATTTACCGTATTGGTGAAAGTCGTCGCACAAAAAATGGGCGTGACACGCCCTCTTATATACCATATCATATAATGTGTTTGTTGAGAAAATCGGTGTTGTAAATGAGTTAATATATCAAAATTTACAATCGATAAATTAAATTAAAGTGGGCATCGCCTGTCCAATTTTTATCATCACTTCGACAGATGCCGGTGTAGGGTATATGAGCTTCGGCCAGGCCGAAGTTAACGCTCTTACTTGTTAATTATTGCGGAACAAAAAGTTTTTAAGATCATTTCTCAGATCAAATGCGATATTTTGGGAACGGTTCGGGTTAGCTCTAATCGATTGGAGAGCATTTGTGTCTCTTCTCCAATTTCCCTCGATTTCAACACCATCTTGAACTCTGTCCACCATTTCTCTACTAAAATAGGAGTTATCCCGCTTCAGCATTAAAAAATTGTGCAGTATTGTTGTTGCTAAAACAATTTTGTCTGCGTTTTCTGGGTTGCAATGAATTTTGGTATAGAGTACTCTCCACCGGTTTGCCAGAATTCCAAAGGCATTTTCGATGTGAACACGAGCTTTGGACAAATGTTTGTTGAAACATTCCCTGTCGGATGGTAAATTTCGTCCAGGGAATGGCCTCATTAAATTTCGCTTCAATGGGAAAGCGTTATCAGCGACGAAGTAATGTGGGAATTTATGGGACCCATCAGGCAACCATTTCTCAGGTGGAACTTCGAGGGTGTCATATAAAATTTTTTTCCCGAAAGCACTACGAAGAAAAATTCCACCGTCGCTTTGACTGCCCAATGCTCCAACATCTACAAACGTAAATGTATAGTTGGCGTCGCAGGCTGCCAGAAGCTGCCAATGCTGAATGTTCGCTTGTAATTAAAATACAAAGACCCACTTTTTCTGGGGCAAACAATTGATACGTGCTTGCCGTCGATTGCTCCCAAGCAGTTTGGCATGCCGCTTTTTTCATAAAAGCTGTTGGCGTTGGCATTCCAGTCGGTTAGAGTAGGTGGAGCCATATACACCTCATGCAGCTCTTCCCAAATGGCTTCACAAGTCTCATAAATAATTTTTCGAGCCGTCGATATTCCTATTTTATGAGCCCAAGCGAGGACTTGCACATTTACTCCTTGCGCCAAAAATCTAAAATTCAACAATTGAATACTCAGCGGGAGTTTAAAATTGAGTAATTACAATATGGTAATCGACAAACGAATTTCGGGAATTATAGACTTTCTGTTTGAAAACCGCTGCAGTCTATTTCGCAACAATTCCAAAAGCACATTAAAGTTTTGGGGGTTCATGCGAGTAGCTTTAAAAAAGTGATCTCTGTCACAAAGTTGTAATTGTTGCGTACAAGTTGCGTAAAATCCCAGTTCATTACGCCTCAAATTCACGGGGCGAACCCACCATCTCCTTTGGGTTCTCCTCCTCCGTTGCCGTAACATTTGTGCCTATTTAATATTTATTTATTTATTATTTCTTTTCATTTAAAAATTTATTTTTCTTTCAATATAATTCACACCTCATACACAATGGAAATAACCATAATTATTTGCATAATTGCAGAAATTGTGTCTACTATAAGTTCATCCATTTCGGTATCTAATAAAACGTCCATTTTACTTGAAATATTTTGCTTTATTATTTGAAATTTAACCGAAAATTTTACTAACAAACGCTCTGCCGACGTTTCAATGACAGCAGATTTTTGACAATAAGGCCGAATCTTTGTACCGAAGTTTCGCACCGAGTTTCTATGTGTTTACAGCATAAGTAATGAATTCAAAGACATCAATTTTTATTTATTTATTTATGCCAATATTTAGTCTATTTAATATCCATTTTACTTTTAAATATTTTTTTACTTAATTAGAACCTATTTGGAAATAGTATTTTTAAGTTAAATATCATTGCAAGTGCAGATTAACATAAAAAAATCTAATGTAAATTGTTTTATACGCTCAAATCCGCCACTATTTTATACCAGAAACTGTATGACCTATTTTTTTAACAATTCACGCAAAATAAAACATTATAAAATCAAATTGATTATCCAATTTAAATAAAAGAGCAGACATAAAATGACGTTGGTATACCCTCATATTTTCGTTCACCTCGCCAATGAATTTGCCGATACTAGTGTTGCCCGTTTGTATAGAACGCACCTATTTTTGCGCCTCTTATGAATTCTGGTACCAAAGCAGTGTTGCCGGTATGCTACAATATGAAATAAATTGAATGTTTTTCTTAATTACCAAATATATAAGTGCATAAATGTGCTTGAACTGTTAACAAAACGTTAATTCTTGCTTCACGGAGTACAAATTACTTCCTAGAATAGAAAATTATAGTGTTCTTTACACCGAGTGCTACAAAAAGTACTTTTACCTTTTTCGTACTTTCTGAATTTCGTTTTGTTAACGTTAAATGTAACGCTGCTTTATAATATGATTGATTTTTTCACCACAATTGAAGAAATGAATAAATTTTAGATGAAATCTTCTATTTTATTTATGGATATTGCATTTTACGATACAAATAATGTTAATTACATGTACAAAATTCCGCCATTTGTTTGTTTAGAAGTATTCTTTATTTTCAGTAGTTATGAGTAATTTTCTTTCCTTTTATCTTTGCTGCAATAGCTAAACATCCTTGCAAAATTTCAAAAGTTCGACAACGAACATGGTTGCGAAGTTATAAATCTCCAGGACGCAAGATTGCATATGTGTTCCAAACAACCATGTTGGTATTGTATTTAATACCAAGCAGCCTATTATGACAAAGTATATTAGTCCAAAATTTCATAGCTCTATTCGTTCTCCCTTAATCGTGATTTCTACAGACGGATGGACGGACATGGCCAAATCGACTTGGGAGGTGATTCTGAGCCAGAATATATATACTTTTCTATACCACGCCTCCTTTAATGCGTTGCAAACGAAAGCACAAATTGAATATAACCTCATCCCTTCGGGTATAAGAAGCATTCCTTTTAAATAATAAGAATTTAATGCCTTAAGAATTTAAGTCCTTCGACGTATTTATTTATTTATGCATGCAACCATTTAAGTTTTTATACGATACATAACATTTAAGTTATTAGATGAATAATTTTGCTTATAATAATCTGCAATTATATTCCGGTTCGTATTCGGGTGTGCCATAAGGGCCGCGTGCACCTATGCCAGATACGCTAATACTACTGTTCTGCGGTCCGTGAAGAGGAGCCGCATTTGTTGGAGCATGTCCGTAGCTATAGCTATCATAAGCTTGTTGCTTGTAAGCAACGTGTTCGTCGTAACCTCGTCTGCAATGAAAGGAAAGAAAATTTACTTTCACAATAAAAATTCACATCTTTCGGTCTCTAAATTCAGTCGACTTGACATTTTTTATTAGCCAAAGAAGACAGAATATACATATATTTTGATCATAAAACATACCCGTACGTTTCGTCCATAGCACTTCTGGCCTTCTCTAGTATGGACATAACTTTCTGTTTTGGCGGTATGGAGTTTTTGGCAAAAGGGCTAAGCCAAAGTCCTAAAAATCCACAAAAAAATTATGAAATTCAAAATTCCGCAAGCATGCCATTCACTCTACCTGTAGCCATGATGTGGTGGTAAGCTTTTACCAATTTGTGATGCGCCGTCGCCGCCACCATCACCACTTCCAGTAGTTGCAACTCCACATAATCACGCAACTTAGCCATCATGATCGGTTATGCTGGTATTGTTCATTAGCTCGCGCAGTTGCTCTTGACGAATGACATCATTGGTTGCATTCAGGACAACAAGCTTTATTGGCTTTTTGCTGAATTTTTGTCTGAAGGGGTTAGAAAGGTCAGAAGGGCTGACAAAGCCGTCGCCATTTTTTCTAGCCAAAAATTTGTATGCTGCATCTGCTCAGAACTTTCTTCTCTGTCACTCATTTTCAGTGTTTTGTTTACTTCTCGTGTGGCGGCCACGTGGAATTTGGCATAAAGTGTTGTTGTTGTTTAAATGTTGTTGTTTATCAGCAAAGACTCAGCAAACGTATTCAGAGAACATGATTTATTCTGACAAGAAAAAGCCAACAAGGCTTGTTGTCCTGAATGCAACCATTGCTGTTCGGAAATAATAATTCCTAATACTTGCCGTGCCACTTGCACAGTCCAGTGCATGATTTAACTTCATTAAAATTTCCCTAATTTCTTTGCGAAATAGATAAACAATTTTCGCAATCTAATAAATTTTTGTTCTCATAAAATGATAAACAAAGGAATTGTCAAATAAACGTGACGACATGCGGTGAACTTCACATACAGCACACATATACTATACGTTTGTCCCCACGTAAGAAAAAACGAAGAAATTCAGTCTTTGTTCGACATATTTTTTGGCGGGAACGAAGTTTCCTATCTCCTTATCTCTGGTTTCCAGTTTACAACAACAATACCAAGAAAAATGATAACTGGCGTCATAGCTTAAAAGACCCAACGGTGCAAACTCAGTACGTTCGCATTATTAAAAATACGTATAGTAGTAAAATTCTAAATTGGTAGTTTATACTTACGTTTAAAAATGCGTTTTCTCCGTAAGTTCTGCACCGATTTTAATAAAATAAATTTCCTCAGAAAGCCTAAAATATATGTTATCTTATTTTTAGTATATTTGCTTGGGTTAATTACACATTTTTGTTAGGAAAAAATTATTTTATCTAAAAAAATAGTACTAAAAACCTTAAGTCACGTTTATTTATAAAACTATACATATTTCGATAAAAAGTTATTTTACATAAATAAAGGATATTTTCAATAGCTTTCTAATGGTACTAATCATACCAATATCTTACATAGTTTTGAAGATATAGACGATTTTATTTCATACTTCAAGGGGCTCCAGCCCCGCCCCCAAGGGAGAGCGACATTTTTCTTTTGGCTTGTTGGAGTCAGGACAAGGAGCTCTAATACCCAAAAAATTAACAAAAAAATTGGAGCTACTTGATAACGGTAAATATGTTCTCAACTCTTTAAATTTAGTATTGCTTTTGTAGTTGTTGGCGTTGGCGCTGATTCCAACAACATTTTTGGTCGCTCTCGTCTGGTTTAGGAGTTTTAGCCCTTTAAAGTTTGAAAATTTGTTGTCTATATCTCCTATACTGTAAAAGATATCCGGATGATATGCATACCATTCTGATGGTATCAAAAGTATCTTTCATTTATGTAAAATACAGTAAGAGTTACTTAAGTTATTTTCATACATATTGCAGGGCAGTATTCAGATTTGCTTGTCACTAAACACCCCTTCTGCGACTTAAGGTAACGGAGTTTTTCAAAGCAACATTGCTGCACAATTTTTTAACCATTTAAAAAAAAAAGAATAAGAATCAATAATATAAAATTAATGAAAAAAGTGCGATTTGGCAGTTTTTTGTTCCAGAAGATGTTGTCTACGCAAAGCGAAAAATATGCAAAATTAAATTGTCGTACAAGACAACAATTTCAAATTTGACAAAGCATATGAGTGGCATCCAACGGTGTCTTTACCATTACCGTTCAAAAAAATAAAATGACAATGCAAAACGAGCGGTAACGAAACGCTTAGATTAAAAATCTACACCTAAAACTCGCTAAAACTTCTGGTATCGTCGTTTACTTATATCAAAGTCACGGTGACTAAAAATCGCTGGTTAAAATCACAGTGACCCGTATGTCACTGTCACTGCTGTCACCGTTCCTAAAAAATCACTGGATCGCTCATCTCTAGTCCGCTGCGACATTTGCGGCCTTTTTATATGCGAGCTGACACTTGGATGGAAGGTTCTGGAACTATCTAGTAAATTGTAGATCTCTCTCTACTTTCTACTTTCTCTCTACTGTCAAAAATTCTCCAAAAATCTATTCCTTTCTACCTCGCGCTAATTGCTTGCATGCTTTTACTATTCACGATTACTCACTATGTGTTTTCTATTTTTATTGTGAATCTTCGATTATAAATTCGTCACAATATGTTTGTAGCTTTTTTGAGCTCGATAACGGCTCTAAGGAATTCTTTGATAGTCACATTGGCTGCGTTCAGGGACAACAAGCGGTGTGTGCTTTTTGCTGATTTTTTGTCTGAAGGGGGTAGAAAGGTCAGAAGGGCTGACAAATCGGTCGCAATTTTTTCAAGCGAAAAATTTGTATGCTGGATCTGCTCAGAACTTTCTTCTCTGTCACTCATTTTCAGTGTTTTGTTTACTTCTCGTGTGGCGGCAACGTGGAATTTGGCAATGCAGTGTGGTTGTTGTTTAAATGTTGTTGTTTATCAGCAACGACTCAGCAAGGCGTTCAGAGAACATGATTTATGCTAACAAGAAAAAGCCAACACAGCTTGTTGTCCCTGAACGCAGCCATTAAGAGATTGCAAATCGATATGTAAAATGTATTCTGTTTTTTTTTTAAAAAAATTCATTTTAGTAGGTTTTTTCTCAATTGAAGTAGTTGATCAACAAGTGTGTTAATGATTTATTGACATTTATTGACTTAGTTTTGTTTTTGTTTTTAAATATTGTTCTGTTCTGAAGTAAAATGTCAGCATATATTGAAATATTTTTATTTTGTTTTGTAAACCTTTAAAAAATTCATTAACAGGTGTCAATGTTTTAAAAGCAAAAAGTGTCTATTAAAATTCAAAAAGTTATTAAAGTATACAGGACAAAGTATTTTATATTCACTTAAAAAAGATAGAAAAGATTTTACTATTCACACTGCAAAAAACCAAAACTCTTTCATTTTTAAGATTTTTCGTCCTATTAAACCTAATTCATTAAACTTACAAAACGTTTGTCCTGTTTTACATTGGGCAATTATTGCTTTCAACTTTCGTCCGCTTTCGTCTTTACGAGCTTTTATTTACGTCTTTCGTAGCTTTGCCGCTTGTAGCGGTATGTATTGAGATTTTATTGTGTTTAGCTCTCAGAGTTTTGACAACTCCTGCTGCATGCCGCTGTGGCCAGTTGCAACTATGTGTGCCGGCTATTAATGGCTGCGTTCAGGGACAACAAGCGGTGTGTGCTTTTTGCTGGTTTTTTGTCTTGGGATGAAGAAAGGTCAGAAGAGCTGACAAAGCGGTCGCAATTTTTTCAAGCGAAAAATTTGTATGCTGGATCTGCTCAGAACTTTCTTCTCTGTCACTCATTTTCAGTGTTTTATTTCCTTCTCGTGTGGCGGCCACGGAATTTGGCAATGCAGTGTGGTTGTTGTTTAAATGTTGTTGTTTATCAGCAACGACTCAGCAAGGCGTTCAGAGAACATGATTTATGCTAACAAGAAAAAGCCAACACAGCTTGTTGTCCCTGAACGCAGCCAATGACAAAACTAGCTTTTACAGAAAATTGTACGAAAGTTGAGCGTATATAACATTTTGCCAATCGCATATAAATAACGGGACGAATGCCAACTTTTGTATTGGCTATTATTTTGTATTTCATTAGATTGAGTAGTGGCTGGTCTGGGTTCGTTGGGAGCATTCTTTGAAATCTTCGCATAATGTTTTTGTCAAAGATAATACAAGCGTAAATAGATTTTTTATTAGAAAAGCAATTTTGTGTGAAACAATTGAATTGGAGAAGTGGAGCTGTGACTTGTGTTGGTAGTGGTGAACGAACGTGCTGTGAACGAATTGGATGTGTATTTTTAATTGATTTGAATTCTCATGTTTGATGGTTTTGATATAGCATATACATATAGATTACAACCCTAGCAAATTATGCTTACATATGTATATATGTATATTTTGTTATATATATAGTAAAAAAAATGGGTGACCTGAATATATACATACTTATAGATATAATATGTAATATAAAAAACAGTATATATATCTATATATATATATGCATAATTATCAGGCTTATGCTGTAAACACAGTCATCCAGTGCGAAAATTCTGCCGAATTGTCAAAACACAGGCTCGTTTGGGAAACGAGAAAAAATAGAATTTCGGCGCTGTCGACGTCAACGTGCGACAAAACTGCAAAGTTTTTTATTTTCTGGCGCGTGTCGTTGCTCTTGTCATTATTTTCGTCGTTTGCTTACATTCGGACGGATATACACATTTCGGTATACACAAAACAGCACACTCTTCAAAATTCTTTGTTATTTTCGGTAAAAAAATCAAATTTGAGAAATAGCATCAAAATTGTGTGAAATTATCTTGCGTGAGTGCTTTATAATAATTTAGAATCTATATAATTCATATGTTAATTTATTAGTAGAAGATTAGAATGGCTTTCGAAGAGCAAATTTTTGGAAACAAACGCTCTGCCGACGTTTCACCGAAAGCAGATTTTTGACAATTCGGCTGAATATTTGCACCGATGTTTCGTACCGGATTTCTTTGTGTTTACAGTATTATTCAGAAGATCACCGAGTCACTCGTCGTCGTCATCTCTGAAAAGTCACTTTTTGGCTGAAGTATTCACAAGCTCACTTGTTCTAAAAGTGACTTATTACAACATAATGTAAAAACGAGCCGCAAACGAAATTGCGTTTCTTTTTTGTGCTTTTGAGTTTCTCTTTTGAGCTTTTCGTAGTTTTTCGTGGAGTTGACAGTAAGTCTATTGCGAATACCAACAAAACTACGAAAAGCACAAAAGAAAACGCGATTTCGTTTACGTTTCGTTTTTACATTATCTTTTAATTATTTTAAAAGTGTTATTGGAAAAGATTGAGGACAGCACAAACTCTCCAATTTTGTTGTTGTTTTTTTTATTGTTGTTGTGGAACAACTTAAGAATAGGGGATTAGCTCCGATTTTTTTCATTTTTTTTTTACCGTTAGATATTACCGTTAGAACCGGAAGCGGCCATTTTGTTTTCGTCGGACGTCAGCCATTTTGGATTTAGAAGCATTTAAATGTCAAATAAATGTGATTAGCAAAAGCTCAATATCTCGCTAAGTAAGTGAGTTATCGGGATGAGTGATATACTGTTTGAAAGATACTTTTACTGCTTACTTTTTTTCATACATCATAACGGTTAAGGAGTTATGATGTATGTAAGTGATAACCTTTCTACATAAGGTTATCACTTTATGTAGAAATCTGTCTATTTTTTCTGGAAACAATAATTTTTTTCTGCAAAACGAATACAATAAGGTGCCAAAAAAAATATTTTGCTAAAAAGCCTGTTCTTTTACCTTTAAAATGATATATAATATGATACACTCACTACTTTAGTTCATGTATCTTTAGCTTATTTAAAGATAATGTGCAGCTTTCTTCTCTGTAATGTGAAGTTCTTTGCGTATAGGTTTTTGCATGTCTTAGCGGCCTTCGGCGGCAGGTATTATAACCCTCAATCAACAGAATGGTCTCGGTAATTTGAAGTTTTTTGCATACAGGTCTTCCGCGTATTGATTTTTGACATTTTTTCATATGTCAACGGTTAAGGAAAATAACTTTTTGTAGAAATCTGTCTATTTTTCCTTCAAACAAGAATTTTTTTCTGCTAAACAGTACAAAAGAAAATATATTGTTAAATAGCCTGATCTTTTATCATTAAAACGATATATAATATGATACACTAACTACTTTAGTTCATGTATCTTTAGCTGTTTGAAGATAATGTGAAGCTTTTGTTAATAATAAGAAAAAATATAAGTTCATGTTGCACCCTGCTGCGACATTCTAAAATTTTGCTTATCAGTATTACGTTTAATATTCCACATTTTTAACATTCCACACCTTTGGTGAGAAACAGTAAATCACATTATCACATTATTAAAGTTTATCACATTACTTTATAATTTCTCACGCGTCGCAGAGTGCAATATGAATCCTTGCAATTTTGTACCTGGCAGCGATAGCATGGAAGCACGAAAATATTTATGCTGTCGCTGCACTTCTCACGGTATGGTACGTAAACAACTTGTATTGTATAATAATATTTGTTATAAAACTAGAATGAGTTTAGTAATAAAACACAGTTCAACATTAACATTCGACGTTGTCTCATCATTTTCATATTCAAAATCAAACCTTGTTAGTTGTAGTTCAAGTGCTACAACTAATCCAGCAATCAGTTCAGGTGAAATTTACCTGAAGTTATCAACTACGATATTCTGGTTCAAGTGCCAGTAATATTATAAGAAATATTTACCTGAAGTTAACAACTGCGATATTCTGGTTCAAGTGCCAGTAATATCATTAAAAATCAATAATTGTATTTTGTGGTTCAAGTGCCATCAAAATACAAACTCAAGAAAAACGCTTCTTGTTTTAACAGCTTTCTTCTCTATAATGTGAAGTTTATGTATACATGTTTTTTCTCGCATTGGTGGCCTTCGGCCGCGGCAGGGATCATAACCATCAATCAACAGAATCCTCTCGGTAATGTGAAGTTTTTTGCATACAGGTTTTTCCGCGTATTGGCGGCCTTCGGCCGCGGCAGGGATCATAACCATCAATCAACAGAATCCTCTCGGTAATGTGAAGTTTTTTGCATACAGGTTTTTCCGCGTATTGGCGGCCTTCGGCCGCGGCAGGGATCATAACCATCAATCAGCAGAATCCACTCGGTAATATGAAGTTTTTTGCATACAGGTTTTTCTGCGTATTGGCGGCCTTCGGCCGCGGCAGGGATCATAACCATCAATCAATAGAATCCTCTCGGTAATGTGAAGTTTTTTGCATACAGGTTTTTCTGCGTATTGGCGGCCTTCGGCTACGGCAGGGATCATAACCATCAATCAGCAGAATCCTCTCGGTAATATGAAGTTTTTTGCATACAGGTTTTTCAGCGAATTTGCGGCCTTCGGCCGCGGCAGGGATCACCACCATCAATCAACAGAATCCTCTCGGTAATGTGAAGTTTTTTGCATACAGGTTTTTTCGCGTATTGGCGGCCTTCGGCCGCGGCAGGGATCATAACCATCAATCAGCAGAATCCTCTCGATAATATTAAGTTTTTTGCATACAGGTTTTTTCGCGTATTGGCGGCCTTCGGCCGCGGCAGGGATCATAACCAACAATCAGCAGAATCCTCTCGGTAATGTGAAGTTTTTTGCATACAGGTTTTTTCGCGTATTGGCGGCCTTCGGCCGCGGCAGGGATCATAACCATCAATGAGCAGAATCCTCTCGGTAATGTGAAGTTTTTTGCATTAAGGTTTTCATGCTTGGAGGCCTTATTTCAATATAAAGCTTTTTTGTTATAGCCCTGAATATTCGTAAATACCCACTACGCAGTATTGCAGGCGATCACTGAATTTGTAGATATTTTCATTAATTAGCTCAAAAACACAAGAGATACCCACACATATTATATACCGTTAGAAAGGTAATATTATGGGCTATAAAAAAAAGGAATCTATTTTATACCTTAATTGTCATTTAAGGGAGAAAAAAATTATTTTGTAAAACGAAGTACGCCAATTTTTTTAAAAGTTGAATTACCTCCGTAATGATGTCAGTACTCACAAAAAAGGTTATTAGATAAAATAAAGGACTTAAAATAGCCTTTTAAACAGCACCATTTTTACGCCGATATCTTAACTGGTTTTAGAGATATAGCTATTCGAATTTTGATAGTTAAAGCCCTATATCTCCTAAACTAAACGAGTCCGACGCTATTTTTTCACATGGTTGAACAAGGGAGGGTAAGCCCTATTACAGAAAAAAAAATGAAAAAAATCGGAGCCAATCCCCTATTCTTAAGTTATACCGAAAGGTATTAAAAATATCTTTTATTTATGCAAAATAAAATTTATCCAAAATCCTACCTTTGGAGGAAATTTAAATTTTTAATTTTTATTACTTTAATTTTCTATTCATTTATTTTTTTCTCTGTAAAATGTTTAATTAACCTATATAATTATGTCAATATTAAGAAAGCCCAGGTTCTTAGCTTTGTAGACATATTTTTCCACCAGTACCGATGCAGCATTTTAGGAGAAAATGCATTTTAAAGCTCACAATATTCGGCGGGGGCAAAAGTCATAAGCCTCAATCAGCAGGATATTCTCGGTAATGTGAAGTTTTGGGCATAAGTTAAGAATAGGTGCCTAGCTCCGATTTAAAAAAAATTTTTGTGGGATAGCCCTGATCGCCCCTAGTCTAAAGATGGTGAAAATTTTTGTCGGTCTCGTGTAGTTTAGGTCTTGGAATGCCAAAAATGAAAGTGCTATATCTTTAAAACGAGTTCAGATATGAACATAACATTGGTGCTGTTTAAAAGGTTATTTTAAGGCCCTTCTTTTATCTTATGACTATTTTTATGATTAATGCCATATTTACGGAGATAATTAAACTTTAAAAAAAAAATTGCTTACTTTTTTTAATAAAAGAATTTTTTTTCTCCTTTAAGTGACAATTAAGGTATAAAATAAAATTACTTTTTCAATAGATCATAACATTACCTTTCAAACGATATATAATATGTTTAGGTATCTTTCGTATTTTAAAGCAAATTATTAATAGTATCTAAAACTTCTGTGATTGCTTGCTTACAAATACTGTATACGAGTACTGCGAAGTTGCTGTTTACATGGAAATATTCAGGTTTATAATAAAAACGTTATGTAATAAAAATAGGACTTCACATTACCGAGAGGATTCTGCTGATTGAAGGTTATGATCCCTGCCGCGGCCGAAGGCCGCCAATACGCGAAAAAACCTAAATGCAAAAAAATTCACATTACTAAGAGGATTCTGTTGATTGACGGTTATGATCCCTGCCGCGGCCGAAGGCCGCCAATACGCGGAAAAACCTTTATGCAAAAAAAATCACATTAACAAGAGGATTCTGGTGATTGAGGGTTATGATCCCTGCCGCGGCCGAGGGCCGCCAATACGGGGAAAAACCTTAATGCGAAAAAATGTACATTAACAAGAGGATTCTGCTGATTGACGGTTATGATACCTGCCGCGGCCGAAGGCCGCCAATACGCGGAAACCTTTATGCAAAAAAATTCCCAGTACCGAGAGGACTCTGGTGATTGATGGTTATGATCCCTGCCGCGGCCGAAGGCCGCCAATACGTGGAAAAACCTGTATGCAAAAAGCCTTACATTACCGAGAGGATTCTGCTGATTGAGTGTTATGATCCCTGCCGCGGCCAAAGGCTGCCATAGCGCAGAAAAACCTGTTGCAAAAAAATTTCACATTACCGATTGGATTCTGCTAACATCTTTTAACTTAGCTAAAGCTACATGAACGAAAGTAGTAAGTGTACCATATTATATATCGTTTTAAAGGGAAAACAACAGGCTTTTTAGAAATATAATCTATTCTGTATCTTAATGTATTCGTTTAGTAGAAAAAATTTTTGTTCCTAGGAAAAATTGAGATATTTTCACAAATATTGGTATAACTCCTTAAAGTTTATGATATGGATAAAAAAGGCGTTTGCATAAATAGTAGGCAGTAAAAATACCTTTCAAACGGTATCTTCCTCGTCCCGATATCTCACTTAGTTACTAAGATATTAAGCTTTTAGTAGTTGCATTTATTTGACTTTTAAATGCTTCTAAATCTAAGATGGCTGACTTCCGACCAAAAAAAATTGGCTACTTCCGGTCCTAACGGTAAAAAGTAACGGTAAAAAAAAATTTTTTAAATCAGAGCTGGAACCTATTAACTTGTTCCACATTTTTTGTCACTCTCGTATGGTTTAGGAGTTATAGCCCTTTAAAGTTTGAGAATTTAACGTCTATCTTCTAAACTGTAAGAGATATCCGATGACACCATTGGTAAGGTACTAAAAATGTCTTTCATTTATGTAAAATAATATTTTATCCAAAATCGTGTACTTTTACTGACTTTTACTTTTTGTACTGACTTCCGACCAAAAAAAATTGGCTACTTCCGGTCCTAACGGTAAAAAGTAACGGTAAAAAAAATTTTTTATATCAGAGCTGGAACCTATTAACTTGTTCCACATTTTTTGTCACTCTCGTATGGTTTAGGAGTTATAGCCCTTTAAAGTTTGAGAATTTAACGTCTATCTTCTAAACTGTAAGAGATATCCGATGACACCATTGGTAAGGTACTAAAAATGTCTTTCATTTATGTAAAATAATATTTTATCCAAAATCGTGTACTTTTAGAGAAAATTTAAATTTTTATTATTATTTTTTTCTATTCATTAATTTTTTCTCTGTAAAATGTATAATTTACCCATATAATCATGTCTATACTAAAAAAGCCCAATGGTACATATACCATCCAAATATCTTTTGCAGTTTAGGAGATATAGACGTTAAATTTTCAAACTTTAAAGGGCTATAACTCCTAAACTATACAAGAGCGACAAAAAATGTTGTTGTTGGGATCGGCGCAAAAAATAAAAACAGCAACAAAAACAACAACAACAGTGGAGAGTTTGTGCTGTGCTCAATTTAAGCCGAAGTTTTTTGCATACAGGTTTTCTCGTGCATTGGCGGCCTTCGGCCGCGGCAGTGATCATCACCGTCAATTAGCAGAATACTTTCGGTAATGTGCAGTGTTTTGTATACAGGTTTTCCGCATATTGGTGGCCTTCGGTCGCGGCAGCGATCATCACCCTCAGTTAGCAGAATACTTTCGGTAATGTAAGGTTTTTTGCATACAGGCCTTTGGCCGCGGCAGGGATCATAACCCTCAATCAACAAATGGTCTCGGTAATGTAAAGCATTCTCGCATACAGTCAGTCTTGCTGCGTAACAACAACAAAAATCAACAAAATCCTCTCGGAAAAATACCTTTAATTAATTTTTGCTTTAAGTGAGCTTCAAAATGAATTTTCTCCTAAAATCCTACACCGATACTAGAGAAAAAATATGTCTGCAAAGCTAAGAACCTCGGCTTACTTTATATGTACACAATTATATGGGTTAATTATACATTTTATAGTGAAAAAAATTAATGAATAAAAAAAAATGATATTAAAAATGAAAAATTTAAATTTTCTCTAAAAGTACACGATTTTGGATTAAATATTATTTGACATAAATGAAAAATATTTGTAATATCTTCACAATGGTATGTATATCATCTGGATATCTTTTACAGTTTAGGAGATATAGACAGTCAATTTTAAAATTTTAAAGGGCTATAACTCTTAAACCAGACGAGAGCGACAAACAATTTTGTTGTTGTTGGGATCGGCGCAAAAAACGAAAACAACAACAACATTGGAGAGCTTGTGCTGTGCTCAATTTAAGGCGTATTATTTTACGCTCGTATCAGTTGCAATATGCTAGGAAGTTTGTGTACTATATAAAATGTTGGCTTATGTTTACCGTTTCGACACAGCTCTAATTTTGTTATTTTTTTTTTGTTTTCGGTCCAGCCCCCAACAAAGACAAAATTTTTTGTCACTCACTCTTGGGGGCGGGGCTGGAGTCCTTTGAAGCTTGAGATTTATACACCGGTATCTCCGAAACTATAAGAGATATGTAGATGATATTGGTACCGTTAAAAAGCTAATAAATATACCGTTAATTAAAATTACCGTTAATGTAAGATAACATTTTATATAAATATTTTTAGTTTTTGAAATAATTTAAACTTTTTAGTAATATTTTTGGTTTATGTTTACTGTTTCGACACAGCTCCTTTTTTGTGGTGTTTTTTTTGTTTTCGGTCCAGACCCCAACGAACACAAAATTTACAAAACAAAAAAAAACAATAAAATTACAACAACGTTGGATACAACAAAATTGGAGCAGTGTCGAAACGGAATATGTTCCCTATTTTTTTCAGAAAAACATTTTTCCAAACAAAAAATGTATAATTAACCCACATTATTATAAAAAAATTAAGAAAGCAGGTACTATTAACTTCTTACTTAGAAAATTTATTTCATAAAATTTGGTGCAGGATTTATGGAGTTACACAAAAAAAGTTTTTTGTTTGTTGGGGTCTACGCCAAAAACTACAATAATAAAAAACAAGTAAGAGCGTTATCTTGGGCCTGGTCGAAGCTCAATACCCTACACCCTTCGCATCTGTTGAAGTGATAAAAACTGGGCGGGTGACACCTATTTTATTTTTATTTACAGTAAATTTTGATCTATTAACTCATTTACAACACCGCTTTTCCGAACAAACACCTCATTATATGGAATGGTATAACAGTGGGCGGACCACGCAAATTTTTTAGAGTATATTTTAGTCTAAGACGGTGGACTCGGAAATGAAATTCTAGCCTCAAATTCCCTCTACAGGCTGAGAAATTCAGCTATAAGCACGGATTAATGCATATTTGCTATAAAAATAGGCGTGGCACTAGTTCGATTTTCCCCATTTTCAATACCAAACAGCATAGGATAAGAAAGAATATTCGTACCAAATTTCATAGCGATACCTCTATTCGTTCTCCTCTAATCCTGATTTCCACAGACGGACGGACAGACAGACGTACGGACATGGTTAAATCGAATCAGAAGGCGATTCTGAGCCAGAATATATATACTTTTCTATACCTGCCACGCCTCCTTTAAGCGTTACAAACGGAAGAACAAAGTCAATATACCCTCATCCCTTCGGGTGAAGGGTATAAAAATACAACTAAATTGGACTGTGTCGAAACGTTAAATATGTTCCAAAATTTTAAGTGCTAGCCTACACAAATTGCAGTGGCACGACTAGGTGACTTGGAGGTGATTAAAAGCTATTCACGAAAGCAGACGTCAAAACGTAGATTTTAAGACGACAGTAATTTAGGCGTCGTCTTCTGCTAAAAAGACGGCGTCGTACTTGTGAATAGCAAAAGACGACAAACGGCTGTTTTAGACCATTGTTTCTCAACCCAAAACTCATCGTGGACCGAAAAGTATATGCTTTTTTTATGCGGACCGGGGAAAATATTTCTATTTTAAAAAATTATCTGTTGCAAAAAAACTGCAAGCTACATTGAGCTATATTGAGAATGTTTCTTGTTTATTTACCAGTACATAAGTATTCTAACCAATGTAATCGCTGGTTTTCTTTTTGCACAATCCGTATATTTTTGAAATTGTTTCTAATTTGACAATACACTCAATAAACATTTACAAAAAATGTAAACATATTTTACATTTTTTACCCCACGGCGACGACGGGTAAAACTGAGCTTGTGAATAAGCGTGTAAATATATATGAAGAAATTTAGACTTGTTTATGTAATTAAAAAAATTGTCTATAGAACTCTTAGAATTTTGTCATAACAGTTATGCATACAACACCGTGTAGCATCAAATTAATAAATGGAATTATGTTTGTATCGAATTATGTAAGAAAAGGTATTTTTAGTGCAAAAATTACTGAAATTGGTCTGGCAACGCCATGTTTGCAGAGTAGAGAAAACTTTTCCCACTTGCTGCAATCTAGTTGTTTTAGTTTAATGGTAATTTTATTTCGTAATATTAGTTTTGTGTTGCATTAAATTGTTAAGTTGAATCTCCGGCTAAAGTGGATCTGGGATTACGTGCACTTTAAGTACCTGATTGACCAACTCACCAAGTTCTTAATGTTATCGACTTTTAAATTGGAGATTTTAATTTTGTTGGCTACAAAATGGCGGATTCGAAGGGCTTCGGCTACTTCGGCTACTCACTTACACCTAAAGTGCGCTCAAATTGATGAGGCTCCCTTTAAATTGCTTTTGGGGCTTGGGGATGCTCTTCCGATGGTCCAATTTCGTCACTGAGGCGCTTGGAGGAGTCCATTGATAAATTGTCGGTAAACCTTAATAAGAAGGTCGAGGACCTTAGTGAAAGCTTTAAAACTGAATTAAAGTCACCTACTCCTTCCGTTAGCGTTGCGGAATTCAAAAGTCACTTGGAAAATTTAATAGCAGATGCAGTAAGGTAGAATCGGCAGTGGTCAGTGGTCATGATAGGATGGTTAGCGCGGGGGTTGTATTTTACATTGCTTGCAATCTTAAATAAACTGTACTGAAGAGTTCCCGGCCTGATTCGGATATTGAGTACCTCTTTGTTAAAATAAGGCATCTAAGCTTTGTCTTCGTTTTAGGGGTCTTTTATCGACCCAGAGGGGATTTACTTGAATTGACGGACGTTCTATTCAGTATTTCTGGTGAAGACAGAAATGTCATCATGGGCGATTTCAATATGAACATGTTAGACCCTGCAACGTGTAGAATAACTACCCTTTTCGTGAATGGTTTCCATCTTGATCCAGTATACAATCCTCAGTTGCCCACTCATTTTGACATTGTGAGAGGTATCCAGTCGCTGCTAGATTTCTTTGTTGCTATGAATCGGCACAATTTAGTAACCCACGACCAGTTATGGATATTTAATGTCTCCAAACACGCGCTAATTTTGTGCTCAATGGCCTACTAGGTTGACCGGCATCGGGACCCGTGTGAGTACCGCGACTTTAGTAACGTTAACATTGGAAACCTGCTTCCGCTGCTTATTGTAAGGAGTATACCAGATTGAAGAATAGGGTTACCCATCTTAATAAAAAGGCTAGATATGAATACGGTAAGAGGTTAGGTTAGGAAGGCTTAGGATGCTGGATCCCTTCCACGAAAGCCAGATTTGGCCCATTGTGATTGCCTTTAAGAATGTGGTGCAACCTACCGAATACTCATTTATACATTGCACACCCCACCACCAGATCAACTAGGATCGTAGGCGGGGTTCATAAAAAACTTGGCGCTCAAAATAAATTTAATAAGACTCGGTACCGAAACCTTTGCAACGTCCGTGAGCTCAGAGCAAATTAAAGTGTCCAATGATCAGAAACGGCGGTTTGCTAGTGTACCGTTTCTTTATTGCGTGACCTTGAACCCAGCAGAGTTGGACAGAACGGACTCCACAGATTCCTTAGCATATGTCACTTTAGCACAATCCTTGATTTCACCGACTCTGAACTCAGCGATTTCAGTGCAGCCTGGCTGTCCACACAGAAATTGATAACCGATTGCGGTAATCCTTTCTGCATGACGTATTCTGCGGCTTTCTCAATGACATGGACCTCTGCCTGGAAGACACTGCATTCATCACGCACTCTAAACGACTGTTGAGCCAGCAGTGTGTCCGAAAAGAAGCACGCTCCCGTTCCCTCTGCCGTTTTTGAACCGTCGGTAAAAAGCTTAACACTCTCTTGTTGTAAACCATCCTCCGACAGCCACACATCCCTTCTGGGAAACAAAACAGCAGAGATACTGTCAAAATCAAATTTATTCGATAGGTAGTCCATCCACCGCTAAGCCCATAATATACAAATCCGGGGGCAGTATATGTAACAACATATCCAATCCTGCCTGCGGTGTGCTTTTCATAGCTCCTGTAATTCCTATAGCAGCACATGTATAAGATATTGAAATTGTTGCTTCTTTTTATCGCTTTCCACCAAACAATAGGAATTTAGCGATTTCAATTGGCCTTATAATTGCCGTATACAACTAGTGCACGATGTAGGGTGGCAGTCCCCAATATAGAAATATTGGCCTAGTCTATGGCCTTTTGGCAGGCATAGAAAGCGTTTATTCCTTTCCTCATTTCCACAGTTGTGTTTTCCTTCCAAGATAGCTTACTATCCAAAACAATTCCGAGATATTCTACTTTGATAGTCTAATGCCTTACCCTCAATATGAGGTAGTCTAAAGTCTAATCTTATTTCTCCTAGTGAAGAGCACAAGCTCAGTATTGAATTCATTAATGCCAAGGCCACGCCCTCAAGGCGGTTTCCATTAGGTCACTTATAGTAGAAAAAATTTGCCAAAAACATGTATGGCTATATCGTCCGCATATGCTATGGCTCTTATCCCTAGTCTATCGAACTCCCTTAGGATACCGTCCACCACTAGGAGCTACAGTAGTGGGGATAAGACTCCCGCTTGGGGAGTTCCCCTGGTGGCCTCCTTCCTAAAGGTGCTGGCCCCCATGCTGGCATTAATGAGTCTGCTATAAAGCATTTAACTGATCCAGTCAATGATAAATCGCGGCACATCGAAAAATAGGAGGGCTTCAATAATTGCTTCTGTTGTTACGTTAAAGGCACTCTCTATATCGAGGAAGGCCCCCAACGTATATTCCTTACACTCAATAGTTTTCTCAATTGCTCCACCCACACATTGTAGTGCACTTTCCACAGATTTGCATTTGAGGTAAGCATTAAAAGTCTGCATGAGACGTCTCGAATGATTCGAAACTGGCATAGCAACATTTTTGCGTTGATGCAGTGCCTTCATTTGATTTCGAATCAAGCCGTGATCGGAGTCATATGTGGTAATGTTTTCAGCAGCGCTTCCAAAAGTCACGGCTTGATTTGAAAGCAATGGAAGCATTTCAGATAACCTCTGAAACTTTCAAGACGTCTTGAACAAGCCTTCGAGACATCACATGCAGCTCTCTAGTAAGCAATGGCAAAGACGTCGTGTAATCTGGCCTCTCAGGTATAGATCGACCAGCCTCTCTAGCGTTTTTAGTAGGAATGAAGAGAGGGTGATCAGTCTGAAACCTTTAGGGGAGAAGGAGTCGGTATTCCAGCTTTTAGTATAAATACGACCGGCTTTGCAGTGGTGCAAATTAATTTAGACTACCCGCCACCTCCTCCGTCTCCGGCATCCCCCAGAAATCGAACCCTTACGGATCCCAATCCGAAGCGGATTACCCCTTTCACCTCCTTCAGTACTCCTAGCTAACTGACGGCTTAATTTAGTTGCGACGCTCTTCTGACCTTCCTCCATGGACCGTTCACTCTTAGCCGGTCTACTAGTAAAGGGCTGCAGGTTCGGACCCGCTTCAGCGGCCTTGAGCGCCTCCACTGCTGGTATCGATTTCGGCGAGTTGCCGTAATGAACTTTTTGCCTTGCTATAGACACGCCGCTTCTGGTCCCATTTTGACCGAGCATCTTTCGTCCGTGTGCTAAGTGGAACATCGTCCAACAATGTAGCCTCGGACGCCAGGTCTATTATTGTCGCTTGGCTGGACTGTCAGAGAGTCACCGACTCACTATCACCAGCCTCACTCAACGACAGGCCCGTCAGCCGAGAATTCCAATCGTCTTCATCAAATGAGCCACTCAAAAAATGGTGCCGGTGCTTGTCGCTGTAAGCAACTCCACCGTCATTAGCCCGGTCAGTGCCGATTCTGGCGTCGCTGTTCGCTCCGCTGTCCATCAGCACCCGTTCCGTCTCCTTTTCGTCCCTCTCTGTTTCTGTATTTACAGAATCTATTTTTAGTCCCACGAGTATTTGACAAAGGGAGGATCAACCCACGCAGAAGTACGTGTGCGTGAGTAGGGCATTGAGTTAATACCGAAAGTGTCCAGGTATTTGGTACCCGCCGTTCCCGCCTTGGCACTTTTCGGGTAGACAAAAATCAGCGGGCTGTGAAGTTTACGGGGTGTGCAGCGCGGAGTGCTGGCGCAAGCTCAACCTCAACGTTTGCTTTCGATCGGCAGTCAGGTTTGTTTTTGGGTTGCGGGGTAGGGATCACGTAGCAGGTCTGGTTAAGCAGTCGTTGGAATGAACCTTAGCACGCTCTTTAAATACCGTTCACTTTTCTTACTTCTTACTGCATAAAGAGTCATGTCCCAGCTACATTTTTGATAAGCTTATTCGTGCTACCTCAGTTCGTTCTGCGAACCTCATTCTCATAGGTACCTCATAGAACCTCATAGGTACTGTCCGCTGACGAGGGAACGTTCTAGCCTGATTAGGGGAATCAAGCTTTGGAGAAGGGGAATCAAACTTTACATTACCTTCTAATGTAAAGTGCTTCTCCTCAACGCCCCGCTTTAGGTGAGGTTGTTGACTTCCTGAATCAGGTCGATTAGCTGGACCAGTCCAACCAACACTATAGCGGCTCGATCGCCAGTTAGGCTTTTTTTTAGGTTCCGGTCGGTGTGTGGGACCCATGGACCCACTTCCTGTCGTAATGGTTTTGTATGTGATTCACATTTGTCACTGTTTTTCCTGGCTTGGTATCTGGTGGTAATGTAGTGCAGATGGAATAATGCATACGATGTAGTGTTAGGTTTTAGCTCTGTATTTTTTAGTCAGATGCTTGCTAGTTTATTTTATTCTGCTGTTGGTATATTATACAAGGTCTAGGGACCTTTTTGTGCAACTCTTGTAATTGATTGATTGAATAAATTTTTTAAGTACAAATATTTTATAAAATAACTTGGCTTATATTTACCGTTGCAAAAACTCTTCAATTTTGTTGTTGTTTTTTGTTCTGACCCCAACAAAAACAACAATTTTCGCTCTCGTCTGATTTAAGAGTTATAGCCCTCTAAAGTTTGAAATTTTCACGTTATATCTCCTAACTATAAAACATATTTAGATGATATAGGTACCGATGAAAAGACATTAAAAATATCTTTCATTTATGTAAATAACATTTTATCTAACATCGTGTACTTTTGGAGAAATTTGCATACATTTTTCCCCTATGCATTAATTTTTTCCTCCGTAAAATGCATAATTAACCCACACAATTTTGTCAGTATTAAGAAAACGGACTTCCTTAGCTTTTTGCGCATATTTCTTTCACCGTATCGGTGTAAGATTTTAGGAGAAAATGCATTTTAAAACTCACAATCACGTAAGTACAAAGTACTCTTTTGAATTCTACTACATTACCCAGAGGATTTTGTTGATTGAGTGTTATAATCTTTGCCGCGGCCGAGGTCCGCCTCAAAGTAAGAACCTGTATGCAAAAACAGAGGATTCTGTTGATAGAGGGTCCCCACGAACCTCTGCGTGGGTTGATCCTCCCTTTGTCAAATACTCGTGGGACCAAAAATAGATTCTGTAAATACAAAAAAACAGAGAAGGACGAAAAGGAGACGAAACGGGTGCTGCCGCGCAGAAAGACTGTATGCAAAAATACTACATCACCGAGAGAATTTTGTTGAATGAAGGTTACAATCCATGCCGCAGACGAAGGCCGCCACGCAGAAAGACCCTGTATGCAAAATGTATTGAAACATGGTATTGAATAAAAAAAATTGTTTTATATAAAACGTTTTTACAACGAACTAAAAATATTTTTATTGTTAAATCTATGTAATTTTTTAAATGTCTTGCCTCAAAGTGAGCGTGGATGGTTAGTTTTTACTTAATATATAAATGTCTACTAGTGCTGAGTTAAAATTTCTAGTTTCCAGCTCATCGGGAGACTCGTTTAAAATTTATTTCAAAATTTGTAGCGAACATTTTGATAGGTCCCAATTCTTTCTCTATAGTGGGGCGTGGTTGGTTAGTTAATGCTTATTATCACATTGTCACCCAGAGCTATGGTTAAAATATCGAGTCTAGCCTCTCGGGAAGATAGTTTAAAAGCAATTTCAAAATTTGACGCGACATTTAAAGGGCCAAAGGATCAATTAAAAGGGCCAATTTTTTTTTCCTCAAAGTGAGCGTGGGTGGCTAGTTTACAGTTTATGTTGCATTGTCATCCAATTCTGAACTATGGTTACAGTTTTGAGCGTCTAGCCGAGAAGCTTGTTGAAAATAAATTTCAAATTTGTAGCAACCATTTTGAAAGGGCCTAAAATTCTTGCCTTAAAGTGGACCTGGGTAGTTAGTTTATAGTTTTTGTTGTACTGTCATTCAGTTCTGAATTATTGTTAAAATTTCGAGTCGGGAAACTAGAAACAGCGAAATGAAAGAAAGAAACCAAACCTCCTGCATCAAAGTGGGCGTGGGTGATTAATTAATGCTTATTATTGCATTGTCATCTAATTCTGAGTCATGGTTCAAATTCTAAGTCTTTAGCCACTCGGGAAGTTAGTTTAAAAGGAATTTAAAAATGTTTACTGAACACGAAAGAAAATTTTCATGTTTTTTCGAAAGCGGACCCCAATTTTCTGTCTTAAAATGGGCGTGGGTTGTACAGTTATGCTTATTATTGCATTGTCATCTATTTTTTAACTATGGGTTAAATTTCGAGTCTCTAGCCTTTCGGGAAGTTACTTTAAAATCAGTTTTAAAATTTGTACTGACATTTTGAGAAGACCCGAATTTTCTGCTTTTAAAAGGGCATGGGTGGTTAGTTTATGCTAAATATTGCATTGCCATTCAATTCTGAGCTATGGTTGAAATTTCAAGTCTCAAGCTCTTAGGGAAGCTATTTTAAAATCAGTTTTAAAATTTGTACCGAACATATACGAAGCGTCATAAGCGTCCTAATAAAAACGTTCTCTGTGTATAGCCAATCATGCAGCAATATGTGATGCACGCAAGCGCACTTTTCCATAAAAACTACGATTATCTCTCACAGCCCGTGCTTACACTTTTTATCGCGGTCACTCACACAATGGTCTCTTGCTCTTGTGTCATTCATCGCTCTACACATACGCATTTTCTTAGTTTGTTTGTATCCTTTAGTTCAGTTAATGACTGAAAAAAGTGAGACCCCAGAATCCTGAATCTCTTATTGGCCAGTGCCGCACAGCCACAAAGTAGGTGGAAGATATTTTCTTCCTCCTCCGGGTCCATACAACTCCTGCAGAAGTCATTTGAGGCCACTCCCAGCCTTGCTGCATGCCTACCTATTAGGCAATGCCCCGTAAGTACCGCAACCAAGTCTGCAGTGCACTTCCTCTAAAAAGTCAGGAGATGTCTTGATCTCCTCATGTTTAATGTCGACCACATCATACATGCAACAACGCAGTTGTCTTTGTTGGCCCACCTTGAGTTAGAAATTGTGATCGCTTTCCTTAGGGAAAGAAGTTTGTATGTGGCTAACGGCATGCCAATCTTCTCCGGAAAAGTAGTCACCTCACACCGTTCCGGCCCTTGCCAGTTCATTGCCAGTACGCATTTTCTTAATGCAATCGCAAAATCTAATCTAATCCTTGAGTATTCTTAGATGGAACAATTTGTTTGATATCTTCGAAGTAAGAATTAATAATAATAATTCATAAATAATAATAAGAATTAATAATCTCCGATTAATAACTTTTTTTAACTTTTTCTAGCTTTTAACTTTTAAAGTATTTTAAGAAAATACAATCTTGAAACTATTGTCGTTTCTATCTACTTTGGTACATCATCATGGGGGACTTTTTTTGCACCTACATCTAATTGGACCAATTTCTTAGCAGAACTTGAATTTTATTATTTGCCATAAAAAGAAAGAAGCCAGAATAATTTGCTTTCGGGCAGACTCAACACTTGCACGCATATGAATATGTATATGTGCACTTGGCATTAAGATTGCTCTCTCCTTCTCTTTGGTTTCCTCTTATGCATGCTTTCCTCCCGCATCCAGAAGCTCTCGCGCAAACTGACTGATTTTAGTGCTGAGATGCGCATTCTGTTTATTGTATATTCTTTGCTATAACTCTTAAATCAGACGAGAGCGAGCAAAATTGTTGTTGTTGCTGGGGTCAGGGCCAAAAACTACTACAACAACAAAATTGGAGAGTTTGTGCAGCGGTAAATCTGTTCCAATAACTTCAGTTTAACAAAAAAGTCAAATTAAATTAATTATAATTAAAATTAAAATAACTTAAGTTTAACCAAAAAATGGGAACAAGTTAGGGATAGGTTAAGTTGGGAATAGGTGCCTAGCTCAAATTTTTTTATTTTTTTTTACATTGACATTTTAATTGTAATATAAATGTCAAATAAATGCAACTAGTAAAAGCTTTATATCTCTGCAACTAAATAAGGAATCAGGAGGGGTATTCCGTTTGAAATTTATTTTTACTGCCTACCACTTATGTAAAATATTTTTTTTTCATATCATAACGTTTAAAGAGTTACCAATTTGAAAATAGTATGACCATTTTTACTCGAAACAAAATATTTTCTTCTTAAATCTATTAAGATTCAAAATTATTTATATTTCCAAAAGTCTCTTGATTTACATTTAAAACGGTATACGAGTATAATATGATGTTGTTGTTTAAGTGGGGCCCACACTGAGAAGCATGGCAGGTCTAATTGGCACAAATGTGCCGTTTTATCACCACAAAACAATAATCCCAGCAGAAGCAAGAAGAATATGAAGGAGAAATGAGTTAATGAGTTACTACATTCAATTTGTCCTATTTAAAAACTAGAGTAGACTGTCAAGTTTGATTGCTGAAAGATCCCTCAAATTGTCAAAGAACGGTTTTCCGAGAGAGATCATTCTTTTTCGTGATAAGGCTGGACATCTGCAAAGGAAGTGCTCCACTGTCTCTTCTTCCACAGCATCCCTGCAGCTGCGACAGAACGGGAAGTGATTGCCTAGCCTTTCAGTGACCATTCAACAGTGCAACTAATCTAGAAGTGTCTTTTCTGGCTCTGGACAAGTAGGGACCTACCAGTGTCGTAGGAGGGCCACAGTTGCCGGGATATTTTGCAGCTTGAGAGCTCCTTCCTTCTGGCAGAGGCCAGATTCAAGTAATACTTTCGAATGTTGGTGGCTGCCTTAAAAGGAATGTCTGTTTGAACTGGACTAGTGCCCAGAGTTTTACCTCTTCGAGCAAGCTCATCACCTTTTTCGTTGCCGTAAATGTATAATATGATATTTATATGTATGTATATAATATCAACATTTTATCAACATATAATGTATCAACATTTACTACTTTAGTTAATGTAGTGGTAAAGTTTTTTGCATACAGGTTTTTCCGGGTATTGGTCGCCTTCGGCCGTGGCAGAGATCATAATCCTCAATCAGAAAAATCCTCTCGGTAATGTGAAGTTTTTTGCATAAAGGTTTTTCTGCATATTGGAGGCCTTGGGCCGCGGCAGAGATCATAACCCTCAATCAGCAAAATCCTCTCGGTGATGTGAAGTCTTAATATTTTAGTATTAAGCATTTTTATACCCTACACCCAAAGGGATGAGGGTATATTCCCTTTGGTTTTTCTGTTTGTAACGTATTAAAGGAGGCGTGGCAGGTATAGAAAATATATATGTATATTCTTGCTCAGAATCACCTCCTGAATCGATTTAGCCCTGTCCGTCCGTCTGTCTGGAAATCACGATTACAGGAGAACGAATAAATGTATCGTCATGAAATTTTGTACTAATATTCTTTGTTATACTACGCTGTTTGGTATTGAAAATGGGAATCTGACCAGTGCCACGCCTACTTTTTATAGCATATATGCCCTCATTCCTGCTTATAGCTAAATTTTTTAGCTTGTAGAGCGAATTTTTAGGTAAAATTTTATTTTCGAGGCCACCAACTTGAACTAAAATATTCTCTCAAATATGGGCGTGACACGCCCACTTATATTCTATACTATATAATGAGGCGTTTGGTAGGAAAAGCGGTGTTGTAGATGAGTTAATAGATCAAAATGTACTCCCTGTAAATAAAAAGGAGTGGGTGTTACCCGCCCACTTTTTATCACTTCGAGAGATGCGGATGTAGAGTATATGAGCTTCCATATGAGCCAGGCCGAAGATAACGCTCTTACTTGGTATTATAACCCTAAACAGTTCTTTTTTTGTCATAGAACGCACTCTAATTTGCCCAAAAACACGAAGGGGACTCGTATTTAAACATATACATATACCGTTTGAAAGGACTATAAAAAAAGTAAAACAAGAAGGAATTAATGCATAAAGTGAACAAAAGTAATTAATTTTTGCAGGCTATTTGTGGGTATTTTCTCAAAGTGTGTTCCACGCAATATATAAAAAATAATTTATATAAAGATATTACCGTTATTGTTCTCAGACAGTCGGGGGTAATATCCTTGGTGCCTTGTTTGAAATTGCTCTGACCGGTTTCGCTGCTGCTGTTAGATGGTGTTGTCGTTGTCCTTGTGGTTGTTGAAGAATTCGTTGATGAAACATTAATTCGGTGTGAAACGTGTTTTGTAGTAGATTGGGTGACGTCACAAAAGCACGTACGATTGATGCAATATTTTCGTTGCTGATTTTAATGTCAGTGTCTTCGTGTTAGGCACAGACCAGGCCGATACACGTAAGTTCGACATAAGGTTGGTCACACGTCACACGTTGGACACACGTGAAATCGACGTGGGTAAGTTCGGCGTAAGCGGTTCCGTGAACGTGGAATCAGTGTTTAGAGGTTCGAACGGGCAATTTGAGTGCGCGTAAAATCAGCGTATGTAGGTTCGACTCCTGGCAGGATCGCCAGTTGTAGAGTCCAGGAGTTTAGTTGTAAGAATACCAAGTATGATTTATTTGAAATTAGTTTGATATTTTCTTTTTCAGATATAAAATTCCACATCGTTCTTTTTGTAGCTCAAAATTTTTATGATATATATTTTTCGTTGTCAGGATGAAAATAATATATTTTTTGGAAATTAAAGTTTTATTATCAAACTTAAAATTAAAGTATTAAATGTAAAGTATTGTAAAGTGTTGAATGAAAGATATTGTAAAGTATTAAATGTAATCGGATTTGGGGTCGATCCTCGGGCGCCTTGTTTAGCTCACCGAAAATGGTTTTCTCCATAGATTTCTGCTGCCTACCCCGTCAGATGGGTGGACCGGAAGCCCACCCATTTAAGCGCAGATTTTAGATACTGTAATTTCTCAACCTTTTCATGGCGAGTACATTCGTAAACCATTGCACGAAATTGGTCACAAAAAGACTTCCAGTGGGTAATGTCACCAGAAAAGGTCGGTATTATTACGTGAGGTAGTACTACCTTAGATGTCGAAGATTTCATAACCGTACATGACTTGCTGTCTTTGCGCGATATCTCGATAACTGACGTATAAGTTACTATTATATGTTTTAGCTCTACATAACACACGTAAAAAGATTCGACACCATCGTAAGTTCATTGTTGCTATAATCCGAATGCTGGTTGTCCGGTAGCAAGATTATTTCAAAGACAGTGCAAGTCTTTGCTGAAGCACTTTTAATGTTAACACATCTTGTCGCAGTTTTATAATGTGTTTCACATAAAACTTTCGATGCGAACTTCAAGACAGTCTTGCTTTTGCATCATAGATTCGAACGACAGCGTAATTTTACAAGTCAAACTTCGCACTGGACTTCTGCTCTCTGTTAATGGCTTGCAAAATTGACTTGAAAAATTTGCTTTGAAAAAAGTTAAAAGGTTATTATTAAGCTAAAATTATGCCAGATTTCTATCCGGCTCGAAGGATAAAAATTTGTTTTGTGTTTTACTTTAAACAAATTGAATATGATGAATATCTTATCGTTTCATTATTTTATTGTATGTATCGTATAAGAAACTTAAAATTACTTTTTTAAATAAAATGCACTACTACTTTTTAGTGCACTAAGTCGAAAGAAATTTTTGTTGCAAAGCCTTGAAGTCTTGGGGCGGGGGTGGTAACTAGTCCCCCTTTAGAGTTGTTCAAATGGGCCGTGTGTGATATCAAATTAAAGCTATTGCTGAGTGCAGTTCTTTTTCGTGCATTTAATTTAGAACGTTATTAATTTTAAAAGTTTTTTAACAGAACTTGTTTTATTATTGGAAAATGCTAAAATATTACGAAAAACACAATTGCCTTTCACAAAAAATGGAAGATAAACTCGCCTGTGAGGTGTCGCCTATGGTGTATTGGTGTAAACGATTTCCAGTCCGTTACGACCATTCTTAAGAAGTCCCAACTTAAAATTAGTGTCTTCATTATACCCTACATCCGAAGGGATGAGGGTATATTAGTTTTGTTCTTTCGTTTGTAATGCATTAAAGGAGAAAAGTGAGTTATTATCTTAATTTCATCATTGCAAACTGCTAACAAATTACGAAAAACAATTCCAAAATGAAATTGCTTTCCATAAAAAATTTACGACGAATTCGCTTGTTAGGTGTACTACATGGGCTGAAAAGTTCTTAGCCTGACAATGAAAATAATTTTTTTTATGGAAAAAGTGTTTAAAAAGTGTGTTATCGACAAAATCTCCATCTAGAGCAGTCATGTCAAACTCAACCACCGCGGGCCGAATTAAGTATTGTTTACGAAATCGGGGGCCGCAAAACAAGCAAAAAACAAATGACAATAAAGTTAATGCATACCTTTTATTATTAACAAATTAATTCATTCGAAATATAAATGTTTTAAAAATTACATATGTATATGTATGTATCAACGTTAACATTTAAGTAATATTACATTTAAATGAAATAATATTTTTTTAAAAGAAGCTTATCAACGGTTTTCATTAAACAAATCTTCAAAATTTTGTTAAATTTGTTTAACTTTGCTGGAAAGCCATAGATTTTTTTAGTGATAAGGTAAATCGGTGTATTCACTTCCTATATCTTTTAAAAATTTACTAAATTGATGGTGATTAATTTCACCTTCGCGAACATAATTTAAAATTTTTTTAACAACAGGTTCCGATCTGTGCAATTTTTTTTTAAATTTCATTAATTTCATTGTTATTTATTTGTTATTGTTGTGTTTAGTATTTATTTTTACTCCTGTAATAACTCTTTATATAACACCAGTTATAGCACGAGAACCATCAGTTGCCAGTACAACTTAGTTTTTGTAATGATAAATTATATGTATCAAAACATCCACCATTGTGTTATAAATATCAACTCCACTAGTGTTGGGACAATCTCCAAGAGGTCTTCACTGACTTTCACGTTCGCATCATATCCGCGAAGAAAAAAAAAACAGCTAAGATTTATCTTGTGTTTTCGTGAAAAAACATCTGTGTTTTCGTCAATTCCAATGGAATAAATGTTAGAATTATTGATTTCAATTGATAACGTAAATTTTCGGTTATATCATAAATTCTGCTGGCAATAGTATTTCTTGTTATCATTAAATTCCATACTACCTTATTATTTTTAATTGTTCTGAGCACAATACTTTCGCTGCCTGAATCATACATTCGCCAAAAAATTCCCCCTCAGTAAATGGTTTTGACTTGGTTACAATTAAATGCGATTTCAAATAGCTCGTTTTACTTGTATCATAGCTCTCGTTTTATGGCTTGTACCACAGAGTCTTTTAATATAATAATTAATTTTTTACAAACTGCTCTGGAGTTTCTACGTATTAAACATACAATTTTACTTTTCGTTTGAGTACAAGTACTGTGATACTCAATTTTCTCGAAAATTGCGATGCTCTTCTTTAATTGATCGTTTTTTACTCATACTTGTGGAGGCCTTGGGCATTTTATAAATTGTCAGTTAAACTTCAAACAACACTAAGAACACTACTTCTTAAAAAAATATTAAAAGTGTTATGTGCAACATAGTAGACTTTCGTACACTGTCTGCTAACCAATAGCTTGCGACTATACTGGCATTTTGTGAATAATTGCCATATGCAAAGTATGTACATACATTTGAATGACCGGGACATGTTTGTCCATATCGCAACCCGATCGTGGAATTGCTAATATAATGACATGCACTTATTTCATGATTGCTTATTAGGCCGCAGAACAGGTCGCGGCGGGCGACGTGCTTGACATGCCTTATCTAGAGCAATTCACTTAGTGTAATGGTCCGTTAACATTTGAATGCCGGTTATAGTGCTCGGTGTCAATTCACGAAATAGGCATTTATTCCAACGTTTAACGTCCTCATTCGAGTAAAATCTTTTGCCAGCGAGCCACTTATTCAGTCGGGGAAAAAGAAAATAGTCCGTGAAGTGGTAGGTCTGGTGAATACGGGGGGTGCGGAACCAATTCATAGCGCAACTCCTTCAATTTGTCGCCAAGTGAGCTGACGCATTGTCTTGGCGAAACACAAATTTTTTTTTTTACTTTTTTTTACTTTTTATGTTGATTGGCAAAGGCTGACTGTTGTGTTTTCAAGCGCTTCGGACGGCTTTCACCAGGCAACAACCACTCTGCTGACTGTCGGTTGGACTCCGGTGTGAAATGATGGATCCATGTTTCAGCCATTGTGACAAATCGACGAAAAAACTCTTTCTTATTGCGGTTAAAAAGGGATAGATTTTGCTTTGAAAGTAGAACACGTTCCGCTTTTTGGTCAATTTTCAACGGACGCGAAACCCAACGCGCAAGTTAAGTATTGAAGGAAAGACGTTTCCTTTTTGGTTGTAGAATACAATCTGATTTTATTTTGTGTTGAACAAGCTTATATACTATGTTCTTATAAATATCTTAAGGCGTAATTTATTTTTGAGGCGTAATATATTCTTATCATTTCTACGATATATATTTGTTTACAATGTATCCTAAAATAACATTTCATACGAACTAACTGGAAACTGGTGTTATTGTTGCTTCAATCTTATTCTGCTGGACATAACCCTTATGTGTATAAAGAGGGTACGTACGTAAGTGCTGGCCTGTTATCTTGTGGGTTGTCTATCTTTGGTGTTGTTGTTGTTGCTGTTATCGTATTTATATGGACAGTACCCTTACACGTACAGTGAGGGTACGTAACTCCTCCCCTCCTAGAGATGAGCGATGACCACGAAGGAACTGAAGGGTTCAGAGCGAATTTAGGAAATCTCAGCAAGATTACTCTTTTCATAAGTATGTTGTGGAGATATCGATTCCAAAAGATAGACAGTAGATAGTAATTTTCTCTGGACGGTAATCAGGATCATATGAGGCTTCCAAAGATTGTCGTAACTTGGTTTGAAATTTGAAGTATGCAACTAAACGAATACAAACAACTAAACAAACATATATTGTAACATAATTTTTAATTTTAATTTAAATTGAATTAAAACAGATAAAGATATAAGATTTTATTATTATTTGCTATTCTTGTTGTTTGCTATTCTTAATATAATTTAATTTTTTTTTTGTTTTTGTTCCTTTTTTGTTTTTTTATTTTATTTTAAAAATAAAAAATAAAACTTATTCTATTAAAACTTATTCGTCCAAAAACTAAGTGTATATGCGCATTTACATATACACATGGATATATATATATGTATATGTTTATATATTATTAGGAATGAATTCAGAAAATTGAAAAGTAAATGATTAAGTTTTTATTCGTCTTTACATTTCTAAATATATTTTATACTTTGTTTTTTTTTTTTTTTGTTAAAAAAAATATGAGATATTTTAAAAATTAATTCAAATCAAAATGAGTAAGTACAGATGGTAATAAAATTTATATAATAATTTTTGTTATTAATAATACATATGTATATAGGATTTTTAACATATAAAATTTTTGTTTAAACTAATGCCTGAATTTTACTTATAGAGTAGAGTAATGTTTTTTCTTTTTCTTTAATTTTGTTTTATGCAATTTTTGATTCCGATCCGTAACTACTGTGACATTATTGTTTTTTATAACTTTCTGTTTTGAAAATCTGGGAGTAATTTTGTTTCTTCTAGCTTCTTTCCTAAAAACGATTTCGTTTTCCTTATTTTCTTCCGGATCGGATCTATTTTCGTTTAATTTGTCTATTCTTAAATTTGTTATCTTTTCTACTCTTTCTTTAATATTAGGGTATAGTGTTGTTTGAAATTCATTTAATGTTCTCAAGTTGTCATGGGTGTCTGTGAACTTTACGGTATTTTTAAATTTATAAGTTCGTCCAAAGAATAATTCGTATGGAGTGTATTTTGTCGTTCAGTGTACAGAATTGTTATATGTTATAAGTGTTTCCATGAATATTTCTTGATGATCCTGACTAATGCCGTAAAGGCTTATAAAGTGTTTTAAAGACTTTAATATACAGACACTGTGTCGTGAGGGTAAGGATAACCAGCAGCAAATTTTGAAAACTTATCAATCATAGTCAAGATTTTCTGATGATTAATGCTATACATATCAATGTGTAAAATATCTAGAGCCTTTGTAGGAGGCTCTGTTTTTTGAAATTTTATTTTTGGTTGGTTTCTATCATATTTCAAGGTATTGCAAATGTCGCAAGAGTTTATTGTTTCGGCTATTTTATTTTTCATAAAGGGGAAGAAAAGTTCTCGTTTAAGGTGTATATAAGTTTCGTTAATACCCCGGTGATTATTGTTTTGATGGTAATCCCTAATAATTTGTTCTTGTGTCTCATTATCGGTAATGTCTTTTAATATTCCTGTACACCTAACTAGACGAAATAAGGTCTTGTATTTCGAATATATTGACTCAATGATTAGAAAAGTGTCGTCGTCGGCAAAAACAGCTAATAGTTTATTTGGTGGAAAATATTTCGCTAGAATATCTGCAACTGTTTTTTCCGTAAATTTGGGTCGTCTAAAGATTCTTCGTTGTTTATTACTAAAAAGAACTTGTAATGACATTTCGGTCGTGTCTTCGAGTTTTTGAAAAACAATTTGAAGGCTGAATTCGTTTAAGGGTTTTTCAGAAATTGGAATTTTGATTTCTGATGTTTCACTAGAAAGGACAATGCTCCCTAAATGTTGTTCATTTGAATTTGCCTCGTTTAAACTAATGTCAGAAACTTGATTTTCAGACGTAATATTTATTCGACTCAAGGCGTCCGCATTTGTATTCAGTTTACCTTTTTTGTATATAATTTAATAATCCTATTCTTCCAGTCTTAAACGCCACCTAATCAATTTGGAATTTGACTCTTTTAGGTTCATGAACCACGTTAGTGGTCTATGATCTGTTATTATGTAAAATTTATGACCAAAAAGATACGGCCGGAAATATTTTGTGGCCCATATTATAGCTAGAAGCTCTTTTTCAATGGTCGAATAGTTATTTTCAGAATCTGAAAGTGTTCGGCTTGCATAGCAAATAGGTTTATCATTTCCGATTTTACCTTGAGATAGTATGGCTCCTAAGGCGAAATTGCTTGCATCCGTAGTAAGAATAAAGGGCTTTGAAAAAGGATACTGTAAGATTTGGTCATTTGTTAATATAGCTTTACAGGTTTCAAAGGTATTTATGTACCGTTAGTCTAATTCGATGCTTTTACCTTTTTTTAAACACTCAGTAAAGAGTTTTGTAAGTCTTGCGAAGTCTTGTAAGTCTAACCTAGGAGACCTAGGAAGCTTCTAATTTCTTTTTGAGATTTGGGAACCGGAAATTTTTTTATAGCAGATATTTTTTCTGGGTTCGGCTTTATGCCGTCAGTAGATACTACATGACCAAGGAATTCTATTTATTTTCGTAGGAATTCGGATTTGTCAAGCTGTATTTTAAAATTTGATTGTCGGATTCTTGTGAACACTTGCTGAAGGTTCACGATATGTTCTTGAAGGGAGGTTGAATAGATGATAATGTCATCTAAGTAAACGAGACATACTTTTCCAATGAGTTCTTTTAAGACATTATCCATAACTCTTTGAAAAGTTGATGGTGCATTTTTAAGACCAAAAGGCATCCTCACGAATTCGTAGTGGCCACCCTCAACATTTCGATTTGATGAAATCCACTTGCTAAGTCAAGGGTCGTGAAGTACATGCATCTGCCCAATTTATCTAAAATTTCATTGATATTGGGAATGGGATATTTGTCTGAAATCGTTTTCTCGTTGAGTTTCCTATAGTCTATGACCAAACGCCATTTTTGTTTACCGCTGGCATCTGCCTTTTTTGGAACAATGCACACAGGAGAGCTCAATGGAGAGTAACTTGGTCGAATAATTCCTTGATTAAGCATATCTGAAATTTGCCTCTGGACTTCGGCTTTATGAATGTAAGGGTATCTATATGATTTAGTATGTATAGGTGTATCGTCTGTGGTGCAAATCTTGTGTTTTATATTATTTGAAAAACTTAATAGTTCCCCTGCTTTAAAATATATATCGCTGAAAGATCTACAAATTTTTTCAAAGCTTTTTCCTCTTCCTCATTTAAATGATTTGTTCGAAGTAACTCACAGATATTTCTTCGGAATTTTTGGGCGAACCTATTTCAAAATTATATATTTCTACGTGTTCTTGGTGAATGTAAGGTTTTACTTTAACTGGTTGTTCTATAAAAAGCAATTGTTCTATTTCTGAGGTGTTTGTTACTTCTGCTATGCTATACCAGTCTCTTGCTTTATATAACCCTTCTGTAATATAGAGAGTTGCATTGAGTTGTGTGTGTGGTATTAATATGTCACCGTCTTTAGTATCGACTGGAATTTTTATTATAGCTTTAGATTTAGGGGGAATTAAATGCTTGCCTGACGTTAGATTGGGCCTAAAGTTTAAAGGTAGTGATGCGTTCTTTGTATATAGAAATTTCGTCGAGAGGTCAACTTTTGCTTCTAATTCAGTAAGAATATCAAGTCCAAGGAGACCATCAAAGTATTTATGAAATTCGAAAATAAGTAATTTAAAGGTGCCTTTTTGTTTAAATTCGATAAATGCGGGAATAATTACTTGTTTATTTAGGTCATATTTGTGTGAAACAGTTGTAATCGTTGTTTTCTCACATTCCGTTTGATCGGTGGGGTTAATGTATCTAGGGCTAATAAAAGAAGATGAGGAACCTGTATCTACCAGAAATTTTAAAGGTTTACTGAAAGGAGAGGAAATATTTATGTAAGCTAATTCAATGCCATGCTTGTTTACATCTAGGTAACCTGTCGGGTTTTCGAGGCAAATTGGTAAAAATTTTGGCAATCGTCTATAATAATGTTATCTGTTTCGTTATTTTGATATTTATCAAGGCTTTGGTATGATTTGTTCGGTGGGACTGCTCTAAAAGTATTTGGTTCATTGATATTAAATAATTCTTCATCTTTACGGTTAGGCATGGGAGTGTTTATAATTTTAAATTTTTTTGAGGGTACTGTTGGAATTTGTCTATTATCTGAGGATGTATCCGTGGAAACGAAACCTACTAAATGAGGTTTGAGGATGGTCTTGGTTGTGGTAAGTAGTAAATCTTTTGGATGTATACTCTGGCTTATTAATTAATGATCGTTCTTCATTTTGCGGGGACATGTACCTATTCCTGAAAAAATTTTTATTTCTAACAGGGTGAATATTGCTGTATACGACATGTGATGCCATTTAGAAATTTTTCTACTGGGGCTGAGATTTGACCGCATGTAGTAAATATTTGGCTCTTTAATGCGTAAGCTTATTGCGGTTGGAAGAGTATCGGGTTTGGATGCTCGAATGATTGAACCTAGAGGTTCTCTTAAACCGACTAGGAAACTATTAAGACACATTTCGGAAAAAAGATTTTTCTTTGCCTCAATAACTTTACTATCATGTTCGTGAAGTTGAATGTTATTAACAAGTGAAGATTGTATTTCAATTATCTCACTATAAAAAGTTTCTATAGTTTTGATTCCTTGTCGGGAATTGTGGAGGTCTCTGATTAGAGAAGACTCGATTCTTTTGTCGGAATAGTGAAGAATTAAATTATTTTTTATATTATCCCAATTAAGAGCTGTTCCGTACATGTTAAGAACCTCGTTTGCTTTACCTATTATTTTGTTGCGAATAGCTCGCAATATTATTAGCATATGTGATTTGTTATTGTATTCTTTGAGGAGAACAAGTATTTCCTCGACATTGCTTATAAATTCGTATAATAATCGTGGGTTTCCTTCAAAATTCGGCAAATCTTTGATAGCATCAGGAATGCGAAGTGATTCCAAAGGATTCTAGTTTGCAGGATTTTCCTTCTCCACGTGTGAATTAATTTTATTGCTGTTTATTTTATTTATATTTATTATTATTTTACTATGTTAATATTTTTTATAGTGCTTATTGCTTAACAATTCACTCTGTAATTCATACAGATATGTGACTTGTCAATGAAAGCAAAGGATGTTTTTGATTTTGCTTGCTGATGATCTTTCTTCAAATTTTGTGTTTTTGTACTAATAGTCGATTTTAGAGCTAGAAGTACATTTTTTATTTTATTTTTTTTTTGTGTTTGATTATTTTACTTGTGCTTATTGCTTAACAATTCACTCCGTAATTCATACAGATATGTGACTTGTATGAAAGCAATGAATTTATTTTGTATTATACTTGTCTTGTAGATTTTTTTTTCTTAAACTTTCGTGTCTGTACTAATAGTCGATTTTAGAGCTAGAAGTACAATTTTGGTTTTGTGTTTGTTTTTTTTATTTGTGCTCATTGGTGAACAATTCACTCCGTAATTCTTACAGATATGTGACTTGTCAATGAAAGCAACAAAATGTTTGTATTATGCTTGTGTATTATGCTTATACATATACATATGTATATGTATATATATTTCTTTTTTTCTTTTTTTTTTTTTTTTCTTAACTTTTTGTCTCTGTACTAATAGTCGATTTTAGAGCTAGAAGTACAATATTTTTTTTCGTTCTAAAGAAAAGAACGAAAAAAAAAATGTGGCATTTCACCCCGATATTACTTCGAGTATGTGATTTGCTTTACAAATTGTTCTGATTTTAAAAACAATTTGCGTTTTTAGGCAATTCATCCTGATATTGCTTTATTGCAGAATGATATGTTGAACGATATATGTACATATATCAAGTATGTATGTATGTGATTTGCATTGCAGAAATAATACTTAAAAGTCACCCCGATATGCTTCGAGTATGTGATACGTCAATAATGCTAACCACTCACTTTAATGAACCTCTGTATGATCAGTTGTCCTGTGATATGCCTTCACACTTACATACATATGTACATACTCGTAAATACATACGTTAAGGTTTACTGGTAATAAGGAATTGAAATTCTCCGGTCTTCGAATATATTGCTGTTGTGTTGTATGCTCGTGTTGACTACTAAGTAAATTAATTCTTCAATCGATAATTCTATCGTTTTTCGATAGTTTTTGACGATAGTTTTTTTTGTTTTTTTTTTTTTGTACACTGCACCAAAATTTTGCTAGTCAGTATGGACTTTTTACTGGTTTCCTAATCGCTGACTATTGGGTACAATGTTTTAATATTTTATTAATTTTATTAATAGATATTAATATTTTATATATATTTTATTAATAGATTTTCTTCACTTATAACTTTGTCTGTAGTCACTATCTTTACAACGTGCACTGCAATATTCGATGACCGTTTACCAAGCTTGCCGACTGCGCCAGTTAAGTATTGAAGGAAAGACGTTTCCTTTTTGGTTGTAGAATACAATCTGATTTTATTTTGTGTTGAACAAGCTTATATACTATGTTCTTATAAATATCTTAAGGCGTAATTTATTTTTAAGGCGTAATATATTCTTATTTCTACGATATATATTTGTTTACAATGTATCCTAAAATAACATTTCTTACGAACTAACTGGAAACTGGTGTTATTGTTGCTTCAATCTTATTCTTCTGGACATAACCCTTATGTGTATAAAGAGGGTACGTACGTAAGTGCTGGCCTCTTATCTTGTGGGTTGTCTATCTTTGGTGTTGTTGTTGTTGCTGTTATCGTATTTATATGGACAGTACCCTTATACGTACAGTGAGGGTACGTAACTCGCGCAAAGCTTTTTAATGTGCAAACATTCATACTCGTAAATGATACGACCAACGCATTTCTTTAAGATGCCTATGATGTTAGCTAGCTCACTAAATTTTATTATGCGGTCATTCGACAGTTTTGCACCGATTTTCTCGATGTTTTCTGAAGTAACTGCTTAGTTTGACTCTCCTGAACGTGGTGCATCACTTGTGCTCGTACTTTTACGATGAAAGTAAAGAAAAATATGTAATGGTTGAATTCGGTGGGGCAGATGTGCCGTAACGTTAATTAAGCCATGCCTTTACTTCAACAGTATTTTTTCCTCATCAGGAAGCAATGTTTTATCAAAACCGAAAATCCACTTTTTCCATACTAAAAAATTTTAGAGGTACCGCCACTTCGAAGGCTATAACTTGTGCACGAGTCAACGAAATGTCATTAAATTTTGACAGCACCTAAGTCAAGGTTGGTACTCTAGGATTTTTAAGGATTTTTAGTTTAAGGATTCATCCGTCAGGACAACGACTTTTCAGCCCATGTAGTACCTAGTAACAGTGGCAGCTTCGTGGCCAGCTTTTGAAAAACTAAAATTTTCGCGAATTTTAATTAAAAATTACATTTTAACTCCGTATTATTTTATAAAATTGCTCTAATTTTTTTTTTATTTTTTATACAATGGCAATGTCCTGGGCACTATTTATACAATGTAGTCCATAGATACAAATTGACAAAAGATAGGTGTAGCTTTGTGTTCTCATTATACAAATTAAAAGTAATTGAATGAATTGAAAAGACATCCAGTTATGAGTGTGCATATGTGATTTTTATAATATGTGACATTTTATAAAAAAATCTTTTCAAATAGGCCTGCAAATTTTGATCCTGCTGTTACTTAAAACTCAAAGAGATGGATTTCATTCAAGTTTCTGAGGATGAAGGAGATGAGCCAATTGAACTTCCGGCGGAGGAGGACGGAACGTTATTGCTTTCAACATTACAAGCTCAATTTCCGGGTGCTTGTGGACTTAAATACAGAAGTGAAGATGCACGTGCAGTGCGTGGTGTGCGATCAAATGAGGGCCATTTCTATCCCCCTTTAATCGAGCAAGGCTGGGGATCTAATATATATTTTTGTGTTTTTCCCAAAGGTATGTATTTTTCCGTTCTAAATAATATTTTTTAATTTCCTTATTCAAAATTGCAATATAGAAAATAAACGGAAAAGTGACGATAATGTGGAAAATTGCACAGCAAAGACCAAACGTATTGAAACAAGGTTAAGATGCACTGATTTAATTGTATTAGGTCTACCTTGGAAGACGAACGAAGATAGTTTACGCGAGTACTTCGATGGATTTGGTGATGTATTAATGGCTCAAGTTAAAAAGGATTTAAACTCCGGTCAGTCAAAAGGATTCGGCTTCATACGATTTGGGTCATATGAAGCCCAAATGCGAGTGCTATCTACGAGACATCTAATTGATGGCCGTTGGTGTGAAGTTAAAATTCCTAACTCCAAGGTTTGAGTAAATTTTCTTATAAAATTAAATAAGATATTTATAACTAAATTGGTTAGGGTACAATACACCAAGTACCATGTAAGGTATTTGTTGGTCGGTGCACAGAGGATATAACAGCAGATGACTTACGTGAATATTTTTCTAAGTTTGGAGAAGTCACTGACGTCTTCATACCAAAGCCTTTCCGAGCATTTAGCTTTGTAACTTTTTTGGACCCTGAAATCGCGCAATCATTGTGCGGTGAAGATCACATAATAAAAGGTAGATTATTAAAAAAGTGTGATGCTTGTCGCAAAAGAAAATTCAAAGGTTTTATATTCTAATTTTTTAATGCAAAGGAGTCTCCGTCCATGTTTCCAATGCTGCTCCAAAAGCAGAGCAAAATAGAAATAACCATAACACAAACTATAATAGCTACAATACATCTAATAGTGGTGGTGCGCATTCAATGCACCTTCAAGGAGGAACCATGAACTCTGGTGGTAACAGACACCCACAAACTCGCAGTAATAATGGTAGCGCAATGCTGTCTAGTTTAAATAATGCGAACAATGCGGGTGGCCAACATAATGGGTCTTTGCCCTTATATGGCAATTATGGAATGAACGGCAGTGGAGTCATGGGATCTTTGACTGGTGGAGGTGGTGGTGGAATAATGGGAAATTCAAACTCTCAGAACCGGCCGGATGGACCCATCGCGCCGTATAATAGAAACGGGAACTATATGCAAAGCCAGCAGATTCCAAATTCTCACAATAGTGGTGGTAATAATGGGTGGAATAACCAACAAAATCGTGGAAATTTGGACATGCCAAATTTGCAAGCACTTGGAATAAATCCGCAAGGACAAAACACAACAAATCAAGGACAGAGCATTAATAATCCTTTGGGTGTTGGGCTAAATTTGAATTCCTTACCAATGAATCCTGCACTTGTTGCTGCAGCCCTAAACCAATGGAGTATTTTGGGAAATCAATTACAAAACCAATCACAGGACCAAGTAAGTAAACAAATTCTTGACTTATGTCCATAAAAAATTGGTTAATATAGGGCCCTAATCAGGCTGGAACATTCTTGTCGTGGATGGCTCAGGGAGGAAACGCGACTGGTGGTGGCAATAATGGAATAAATGGAAATTCCAATCCCAACAATTCTACGAGTACGGGAACCGCTAGTCAGAACAGCAACACTGCGGTCAGTAAGGATTCGCAGGTGTGTTCTTATACAATATAAAACATTCAATTCCCATTATTAAGGATTCTAATCTACTTCTCAAGGGTGGGGGAAACCAAGGTTGGACACGGCAGACTAATGGCGCTGTAGCTCAAAATTCTGGCGATAAAAGTAGTTTTCATTAATAGCAGTGTAGATTTTACGTAATCATCTCAACCAATTGGAGTATTTAATTGGAGTATTTAGTTACCCCATTTAAAGTTAATTAAAGTTCAATATGGAATGTTTACATTATCATTTAAGAAAGAGTGTGTAATACAATAAATATATTGTAATATTGTGTGGTCTTGTGAAATTGTTAGTGTATTTATTAAATTAACGTATTAGCTCTTACAACAGTACTGTAGTACTAGTACCTTAAAAGTTTTCACTTTTCTCTTTCCATCCTATAACTGCTCAGCAGGTTATTAAGGGCATGATAAAAAAAATTTCGGATCGATAATTCTAAACTCGATCCATTTCTCCGTCCGACGATTTCTAATCGGGCAAATAAATTTCCGTAATATCAGAACATTAAATGTTTCTACTGTCTGCAGACCATAAAGGCCCTTTTTGTCTCCTTCACATCCGTTATCGTCGTCGATGAAATAAATCGTTACTAGGTAACAGATCAGTGCGAGCATATCCGTGAAATGAAAGTCATCCAACTCACCATCAAATAATTGACAGTTTATAATGAAGGTCCAGCATAGTTCGAAGACTGCATCTTTGACAATATCAAACAGGTGTCTGGTTTCATCTTATATGTAGCTAAGAACTATAATAAAAGCTCACAGCAAAAATACTATTAGATTGGAAATATTTATTGTATGCCCCACTTGATTTGTTGCGACATATTTTACCACTGAAAAAAGGAAAAAGCGTTTAATTTCCGTCTTTCGCACGCCAGACACACAATTGAGTATGCCTTTGGGATACTGGCAGACAACTATTCACTTGCAGCCTCATAAAGTCGATACGGTTGTGCTAGCCGGCTGTGTGTTACACAATTTATTAAAATTTAATCCAAAACAACGAGTCTTACCTAGTTGAAGTAACTCGGCCGCACATAATTTTGAAACACCGAGATGTGCAAACAAAGAGACCACAAAATATGGCTTCGGAATTTAGAAAAGCATTTGCGAAATCTTGATTTAAGAAGAAAGCTTACCTTTCTTAAGATAAGGCCAGATCTATACATATAAATTTTATTTCGTTAATTAAAATTTTTCCACTGAATTTTTAAAGTGTTACGGTTTTAAAGGATTTTACCGGATTTAGCCACTGATTTCGTAGTATTATTACCTAATGAGCTGTTTGGGTCTAAAGTTGAAGTTTTGGGACACGTCTACAAATTTGCCTTGATTTAATGCACTTAATAACCGTTTTGTTAACTTTTTAAATATTTTTCTTCTAATTTGGAGTATTGTCGGTAATTCTACGTAGTATCTTTCAGTTATTACCATTACTTTTAAATTTACACTGAAAAAAGGGTATATTTTTTAACTTTGACGTGCTATATCTCGGTGCGTTTAAAAGCTACCACCTTCCTTTTATATTTATTGGATTATTGGTCTACGTGGAAAAACCCAAAAAAATATATACTTCTTCTTAACTTTTCTACGACCTGCGTGGCCGCGACCAAATATATATGGCCTTATAGCCAATGAAATTTTCTTTCATCCTATACCCACTTTTCATCCCGTTCCGATCCATTTGTAACCTCCAGAAGTGATAAGCCTACCTTAACTTCGTTTTCTAGATTTGAGCAACCCTGGTAATCCCATATATACCTTTTTACTACAAATTATTGTATCTTATACCTCAATAAATTCGGCGAATACCATAATCATAAAAATTTTATTAAAAACTTCTAAAGTTATAACCAATTAAAAAATTCTCAGAGGTCTTTTTTATAGTTTTAATTGCAAATTGTAGTTTATTGTCTTTGAAACGGTAAAAATATACCTCATCCGCCGTTCGGTCAATTTTATTGGCCTAATTACCTGTTTGCAGGATCGTTAAAAATTTTTAAATTGTATTTCCGTGGTCAATGTTATTATGTTACCTAAATGTTGTGGCTGAACTTGTCATAAGTAAGGGACATGAGTACCAACATAACGCCACAAAAAAAAAATCGCAAATCAAATATACGTAACCCGCGCGAATTCAAAATTCGCGATACTTTTTGAACAGACCTCGTATATTAGATACATATGTACATACGTTCAGCCGTCTTTCCTAGGCTTTTAGTTGGAAAATTAGCATTGCGCAGTTTCCTTTCTAACAAAGGAGGGAGAGTTTTTTGGTTTTTTTTTTCTGTGGTTTTTCTCAAAGCTCCTACTACATTTTGTCATTGTTTTCAATCGTTGCTCTGATGTGGAAAATTTACAACAAAAACAATGTCAGAAAAAGACGATAATTAAATGGAATAATGAATAAGTATGCCTTTATGATTTAAGCGGAGCCTGAATACAGTAATTTCGTTGACGATGAGCGATGCTAGTTGTCAAACACACAAAAAAAGAAGAACAAAACGTACTATGTGACTAAGGAAGTAGAAATCGAGCGACCACCGACAAAACTTTCCTTGCTTTCGTTGCTTTCGTTGACGATGGAAGGGAAATTTTATTTTTTTCTCGTTTCCCATAAGAGCCAATGTAATTTTACATTAGCGACGTCATTTGTAGTCAACGAAATTTGACTGTGTTTAAACTATGAAGCGTTTGCCGCTACCAGCGTCTTTTATAAGCGTGAAAAACAAGGCCACGAACTTGAAATGCACGCTGGCAACGTCTTGGTTCTCATCATACGCTCTGACCGTCAGCCAAGAGAACAAAATGATTTGTTTTGTTCGAAGACGCTCAGAGCGTATTGAGTATCACGGCATGTGGCGCGATTGTTTCGAACGGCCTTTGGAGGCCGTAATTTTAAAAACCTTTTGTAAATAAATTTATTTTTATCACCTAATATTATTATTCAATTAAAAAAAATAGAAAAAATTGAAAAGTAACACAAAAAAAAACCTTTGCCTACTAAAGCTATTAAGTTATTTTTTGTTAGTTTACACAATTTCTATCATAATTAGCCTTAGAAATTATAAAATATGCAATAATTTCTTTTTTAAATCTTAGAAATTCTCCACGTCAGTATGTTTGTAGGGTAATTTGTAGGCTCACAGGGAATAGTAGCCTATTATGTACAAAAAAATTCCGAAAACACCTACAAATTAAAAAAAAAATTTAAATTCTACATTGGCTGTTATAGGATACGAGAAAAAAAAGCAAACTGCCGCTTCCATCCCAGCGGTAATTCCGCTGCCGATTGCTCTATTTCGTATTTTGCATCTCGCCGCTGCTCTTCCTCTTTTTTTTATTGTTTGTTTATTTCTTGACTGGTTTTTTTGTTGTTTGTTTATGTTTTATCTCGTAGATAAGCCGCTCGTAGCTGTATCTATTGATATTTTATTGTGCTTAGCTCTCCGAGTTTGACAATTCCTGGTGCTTGCCGCAGCGACAAGATGTAGCTATGTGCTCAGACTATAAAGCTAAAGTTTCATAATATGGCGTTCACACGGACCGAATTTTCGATTGAAAAGTCGACTTTTCAAAAGTTCTCTGAAAAGACGACGAAAAGCTGCTTTTCGTCCATGCAAATACTGTCAAACGAAAAGCAGCTTTTCGGCGTCTTTTCAACGAAAAGCCAGTGAAAAGTCGCTTGCAACTCTGATTTCCCCTGAATTCTATTACATTTCAATCAAAGTGACATTCTGACACTTTTAGATAACCAATCAGAAAGCAGCATTCTGACAGCTAAAAAATCTGAGAAATCTGACAAATTATTGTTGTGATTCAAATATTTGAATATTTAAAAATATTCAAAATATTCAAAAATATTTAAAAATATTTAAATAAAGTTAAAATTAAAATAAAAAAAATAAAATTAAAATGAAAAGGCAGTACAAGAAAAGGTTTCTGTGGACCGGCGGCACAGAGCAACTGCTGGTGGAACTGTGGGCGGAGAAGAATTTGGAGCTGCGGGGACGTCTAAACGTCTAATTTTGCGATTGACATTTGTTTCAATCCCAATGTTATAGGAATGTATCGAAAATAGTGTTTCTGTAACAAAAAGGAATAGAAAAGATTCGATTGTGTTTTTCTATTGCTTATGAGCTGTCGAAAAACCTTTGACATTTTTGAAATTCAATTTCAATGTGAATTTTAGTACGTTAAATTTGAAATTTGAATTTTCATAAATTAAATTCTATCGCTTAAACTACTTAGATATACTATTTAAAAATGGAAAAAGCAAAAGTAAGTTAAATTATTTTATTTAATATACGTTATACCGTACACCCAAAGAAATACATATGTATACATATATGGAATGTTTTTCAATTTGGATCACACATAAAATCCAACTTATGAAAGTTTTGCCGTCTCATAAGCGGTTTTAGATATTAAGACGAAATATATTCCACAATAAGATTTCGTCCTAACATCTCAAACCATTATAAAAATATTTGAAGAAGATGAGTGTTTTCCAGAAAGAGGAGAACACTTCCAAGAAGTAGGAGGGTGTAGGGTGTATAGGCTTCGGCCTGGCAGAAGGAAGCCTTTTACTCGATTTTAATTTTATGAGCTTAAATTTTAGGGCGCTAGATCGGAACGTGTCACAAAAGTACAAAAACGACGGCTGTTAGAGCTCATGAAGGAGCACAGGGGTCTAGGGACCGGGCAGTTTCTCTGTAGGAATGCCCATCAAGTACAGAGTGCTACATGGAACTCCGTGGCAACTGAGCTAAACTTACTAGGAGGAGCCAGTAAAAAAGGTGAACAGTGGAAAAAGGTAAATTATTACATTACATTTCCTACTACGCAATTTCGCTATGACGATAACGACGATATTTCTATTTAATTCTGAATTTTAGACATGGATAGATTGGAAGGCTTATGTGAAGAAGCAACACAATAAGCACCGAGCCTTTTTCAACCGCACTGGAAATCTGCCAGCCACGGAGGGTCCCAGGCCAATGGAGCCAATAGACTCGGAGGTCCTAGATTTTTTTTCACGGGACGTGGTCGATGGGGACTCCATAACACCGGAAGGAGGGCTCCAGCAGGTAAGCAAAAAAACAAGCAATAGAAAGTGCGAAATTTATTGTAATTTTTATTTAGCCGGAAATTATACAACCCGATTTGGAACCCGATTTGGAATCCGATTTGGAGGCTGTACACGTAGACCAACAACATGAAGCTCTGGAAGAAGAAGGAGGATATTCTCCAAAGCCCGTTTCTTCAAGAGTGGCCACTTCCAAATCGGCTTCAACTTCTTCCACAAACAAGAGCGTTGTGGAAGAGGTTGAAGCTAAGTGCATTAAAAGGCACCTTGAAGTTAAACAGGTTTTGGAGAATATCAGTGTGCAACTAAGCGCACAAACCGAAATTTTGAAAGAAATACTGGAGAATTTAAAAAAATAAAAATTTTATAAATGTTTTTGAGATCATGATTTTTTATGCTTTTATGCAAAGAACGGCGTTCCACCACCTTTATTTTTTGAAAAAGACACTGAGTATAAGTACATATATTTAACAAATTTAAGTATAAGTATAATGTTAATGCTATGCTGTTTTTGGTCGAAAATGACCAGACAAAACACGTCCAAGCAAAATAGCTGTCAAAAATTAACTGAACATTCAAAGTGGCCGAACTTGTCAGCATAAGTGAGGGACATGAGTACCAACATAACGCCAAAAATTAAAAATCGAATGTACATACGTAGCCCGCTGGAATTCAAAATTCGCGATACTTTTTGTACAGACCTCGTAGTTGTTTCTTTGCAAGAAAACTTTTTTCGAGTGGAAGAGGTGATCTTTAATTTAATTTCTCGAGAAGTAACTCCGTGTTATTGTATTTCTGGTTGACCTTCCTTCACTTAGAATGAAGTTAGAAGATATCTCCTCTGACCTCTCGCTTACTCCGCATTCATTAACATGTATTTCCGGAAGTGGCAAGTTGCATTTTCTTCGAAAATTATGCAAAGTGCAACATGCATTTATAATGGCACCAGCGAATGCAGGCCTTACCATTAGGCCACGATCTTGAGAGAGACAGCAAAAAACCTTTTTCAGGACTCCGTTTAGGCGTTCTACACAATTTCTCGCCTTACTGTGGCTATCATTATATGCCTGTTGGCTTGTATTTTCTACAGTTCGGTATGGAGTCATAAGCCAGGGCTGTAGAGGGTATCCTGAGTCGCCAATAAGCCAACCACTGGGATTGTGTCCATAATACTGGTTGTGAAGCTTAGCTTTTATTTTGCTGCTCTCCCAGATAAAGGCGTCGTGCGTGCTTCCTCCATACCGTGCGAAGCATCCTAAAATAACCAGATCATGGTCACAAATTATTTGTACATTTTTTGAGAAAAATCCTTTCCTATTGATGTAGGCGTACTCTGCATTTGTTGACGGCTTTTTAATTTTTACGTGGGTGCAATCAATGGCGCCAATTGCACCAGGAAACCCTGTAGCTGTGAAAAATCTATAAAGAAAAAAATCTATGAAAAATGTATAACATTATTTGGATTAAGTATGATTTTTTATTCGTGGCAATTTTAATTTTTAAAAATCCATATATATATATTCATGAAGGATTGAAACCGAACCTTCTTTGTATAGGACGCCGAGCTTCAGGTGTTTTCGGAAAGCTTATGTACTTTGGCATTAAATTATTTTGAATAATTAACGTTATTTTGTTAATAATGCGGCTGACCATCGTTTTGGATATTGGGCATAGGAAGTCTTGACCGACATCTCTTAAAAAACTTCCCGTGGCATAAAAATGGAGGGCTGCGCAAAGCCGCAGGGAATGCGGAATAAAGGTCGTTCTCCTGCCGACATCCAAAAATGGCGAAATTTCGTTCAGCAGCTGGATGGCTGCTTCCTTTGAAAAACGGAAGAGCTCCATGAAGCGAGCCTCCGGAATCTGGAAGGGATCCGTAGAATCTCTCAAATGCCGTCTTTTAATCCGGAGCATATTCCTACGGTCATGCTCAATAGCATACATAATTAAATGCATTTCGCTCATCTATATATATTTTTGAAGAATATTATTAGAACATGGTTTTTAAGTTGGATATATACTGCGGGAATCGTACACAGGCTACGATCAGACGGGTATCGATTTGGAATCCAACTGCATTTAAACAAAGCACTAGTAACAATTTTGATGGCTACTGCGCTACATAACGTTTTACTTTACGAAAGGATTAAAAAACCGAGATCAATTTCGAATTTTGGGCCAAAGCTTTGAAGGTACCAAAAAGTACGGTTGTCCGTAATGTACGATTCCTCGATGTACATTTGCTTATCTTACCTTACCTTACCTTACTTATCTTACCTTTAAGTTCTTTTTTATTTGTAATTAATTTTCTTTTACTTGTATGTAACTGCCGTTTTGTTTTGGATTAAACCAAACTATTTAAGTTGTTTTAGCGAATTGAAATTATTTACTCACAAAGATTTTCAAAATTACTTATATTTGTATTTGTAAAATACTGACAATTGGTTCATTTCCTACCTGTTTCTTTTCTATTAGTGTTTCTTTATCAAAGCATATCAGCCTTTTTTCGATTTCCTATTACAGAAACACTAAACTTTTCATAATCGAAAACTTTCAATCGAATCGAACTGACGTCACGAGAATCGAAAATCTTTTCGATTGAGTTACAGAAACGAGCTACAGGTGTCTCCACTAGAAATCAAAGGCAAAATAACAAACCTTACAACAAAATACAGGTAGGGGAAAATATATATAAATAAATATAAATATAAATACCATACATGGGCACACTGCAGTATATATTAAGTGCATTATAAATATCAGTAATCAGTAAATGCATTAATCAATGAAATGCAAACAAAAATTTGGTAATGCAAATAAAATTCCATTTTTTAATTGCAATTTTTCAGTAATCAGTAAAATTTACTGATAATGCAAACTAAATTTCATTATCAGTAAAAATGTACTGATTACTGCTTTTTTTTCAGTAATCAGTAAAATTTTACTGGTAATGAAAATCCAATTGCAATATCAGTAAAAATTTATTTTTACTGCAATTTTACTGGTACTGCAAAGTGCCCATCTATGATAAATACTTCAGCGGTTTTCATTAAGCACTTTAAAATTGAAACAGGAAAGAAAAATTAGCGGTAGGCAGCACAGGTGGTAGTCCGTCGACGTGGGTGCTGTACCCAAAATTAAATGCAATTTTAGGGAGTAGTAAGTTTGTGAATGTGGAGGAATTGACTTTAGAGAGTATAGAAGGTATTTAAAATTTATTTCAAAATACATATATATAAATGATTATTGTCTCCATATTGCAGCACCAGCTTCACCATATCCACTGGCAGCGCCGTCTCCACCATATCCACTGGCAGCGCCGTCTCCACCAGCTCCACTGGCAGCACCGTATCCACTGGCAGCGCCGTCTCCACCAGCTCCACCAGCAGCACCGTCTCCACCAGCTCCTCCACCTCTTTCAACTGCATCGACTTCACTGGCAGCTCCGTCTCCACTGGCAGCTGAAAAAAAAAGAGATAATACACAGCGGGAATTGCTAAGAATTTTCAAACAGTCAAGCGAAAAATGGAGCAGCATATAAATAAAATTTCAGCGGATAATCAGAAGTTCATGGAACTAGAGGAAAAAAAGGTGGCCTTATTACAGGAACAGGTTCGCAGCGACAATCTGTTTAAAAGTGAAATGCTAAAGCTAATGTCAGCAAGTTTAAATAAGCAATAAATAAGAATTGAATTGAGTTGAAAAATTTTACTTACTGAAGTGAAGTGCTATCGCGAGTCTTATTGATTCTGCATCCGATCGAAAATCGGACAATACCTCCGTCTCACTTGGCTGTACAAGGTTTTGTCCAACTTGGCTTTGCGCTTGGAGCCAATTCTCATTCAGGCGATCATTGTTTTCATTTAAAAAATTGTGTAAGATACAGCAGGCCCTTATAATCTTAGGTGCATTGTCGATATTGTTATCGATTCCTATTCCAATGCGCCGAAATCGAGCCTTTAAATGGCCGAACGCATTTTCGACCACTCTCCTACATTTCGATAGGTTATAATTAAAAAGTTTCTGATGCTCGTTGTTTTCTACATTAAATGCATATGGCTTCATGAGGTTTGTTGAGAAGTTAAAAGCAGAATCTCCTATTATAACTAGCGGGATATCGATTCCACAAATTACTTTGCTCATTTCTCGAAGTAAATTGCATTGTGAAAGTTCAGCTTTTAATTTTGAACTTTCGTAAATTGCGGAATCGTTACATCGTCCAGGAGCACCGACATTTATATACATAAATCGATATATAAAAGAATACTTTATATATGAAAAGAATACTTTTGTGTTGAATTGACGAAAATACCTATGTTGAATTGAAATAAAATGCCAAGAGTACAGTAGAATACCAACCCCTATAGTTATAATAATCTACGGCATCCTCTCCACGTGGATGTATTCCTATATGGCACCCATCTGAGAAGTTTATACCTATATTTTAAATCATATTAGCTGCTATTCTAAAAAGCTTACCAATTGCCCCAAAACATTGTGGAAATCCTAATATTTCAAACTCATTAATGTAGCATTCAAGTTTTTCTCTGATGAGCATCGCAAAACTGCAAAACAATCATACACACTGTGCTCTTTCCAATTCCAATAGCTGTTATAGCTAGCTGTTCATTATACAATGTAATTATATTTGCTATTTCAATAGTACAACTTTTCCTGTATTGCAAAGTTTCGCTGTTCAGCAACTGCATTGAAATAAAATTTTTCTCTTTAATCATAAGATAACTTTTTAATATCAAAAACCAATTAGAAAACATCGTTTTTATATTCCGAATCAAAATTATACTGAAAATACGCCGCTTATTTATATTGTTTGTTTGTTTGATACAGCTGTCAAACGAAAACTCGCTTTCGGCCGTGTGAACACTAATTAAGGGGAAATTTGAAAAGTCGACTTTTCAATCGAAAATTCGGTCCGTGTGAACGCCATATAAAGTCCGTTTGCATGCATATCCATCAGAAATCTATTACAACTTCCGCGCCGGATAGGGGCGGATAACAGAAATTTTTTATTTTTTTCATGTAATTAATTAATTATTGAAAATTGTGCTCTTCTTAATTTATTTGAGGTGACATTCCATCATTAATTTAGTTATTAATGTGGTAATTGTGTGCTGGATCGCAATAGTGGAAAATTGTTTGTGGAATACAATTTTTTAAGAGATCGTTGAGATCAATTTGAATTTTAATTCTGAAAATTAATTTCTGGTGTATCGTTAACATCAATTTTTGTAGACCGTATGACAATTTCGGAACGAACCACCGTTCCTTATCAGTGATCTTGATGTTGAATGCTTGCCAATGTTTACTACTTCGGCTATGTAAGCTCCATCGACTATCGTAACTTTTTCCGTGAGTTAAATAAACTCAATAGAAATTTTTTAAGTTTGATAGAATCCGTTCAAGAGCAGCGTAAACATAGGGTACAGCCAGTGGTACAACCAGTTTATTGACTTCATTGTAACCAAAGGCAAATCAGGAGGAAATAACAGAAATGATTTTAACAAAATTAAAATATGATGGAATTGATATTAAAGATTAAAGGACAATCATATGACAATGCCTCTGTAATGTCCGGCCGACATCAGTATGTCGGTATGTTCCTTTATGGGTACAAAAGCGTATAAAGGAAATCAATTCAAAAGCAGACTTTGTCCCATGTACGAATCCCTTAATTTAGTAGGCACACATGCAGCTTCAGTATCCACTAATTCGCTTACTTTTTTGGAACAGTTGAGCGTTTATTTACATTCTTTTCTTCTTCTACTTACCGGTGGGATGTTCTCATATCTGTAGCTAACCATGGTGTCAAGCGTGTCATAGAGACTCGGTGGAGCTCACGAGCTGAAGCTCAGTCGTAAAAAAAATTCTAAACAAATTTTGGATGCTTTGGAAAGGTTAACTGTAGAGAACGAAAATATCACCACGCGGTCAGATGCTGGTGTTTTTCTGGATGCTCTGCAGTCCTTTTCATTTCTCTGCTTTCTGGGCCTATGGGAATCTATTCTTGTGAAAATGAATGATGCTCAAAATTATGCCCAAATTGTATCCAAAGATTATATCCAAACCAAGGGATTAAATATTCATCTATGTAGTATAAAACTTAAGGCCCTACAAATGTATTTAATTGAAAGTAGAGAAGAATTAACTACTCGTTCTATTGCCTTTGCTAGAGAAATGTGCAATGAATCAGGAATTGAACTGCCCTATGAGACTGAAATAAAAAAGGAAATGTACCTTTCATCAGATAAAGTGATCGAACAAATCAAAAGTCGGTTTGAACAGCTTCATAATCTCTTCGAAAAATACCTAATTTTGTATTAGGTGTACATTAGCAACACTAAAAATATTTATCTTTTTTTTCATACGTGTAGTTTTCAATATACCGTCAGTTTTTAATATTGGCTAATTTCAATACTTTCTTATGCGCCTTTTGTCGTCTTATGGCTAAATTTTTTAAATAAATTGATTTTAATATCATGTCTTCATCGCAAAGAAGTTGCATTAATGACCCAAATGTTTTTTGTTACATTTGTGGTGAATACACACTTAAAACGTTCAGCAAACATATAACAGAATTTATGAAAAGTGCTTATTTTTCCTACGTTAAGTTGGAAATTGTAGATGAATACAAGCCTTGGATACCCCAGTGGGTCTTTGGTCAAAGAATTGACAGTGGGTCAATGGTCAAAGAATTCGTATGAGGTTCGGAGTGTCCAAGCAATGGAAAGAACAAAAAAATCACTGTGATGACTGTTACTTCTGTTGTGTTAATTTGCATGGCATTAACGCTGAAAATATTATTTATCCAGACTTTCTAGAATCGGCTAGAAGACCCTTACCACATTCAGTGGTAAGTACCTATTCCAAAGTTTGGTTCTATCCGTAAACCATCGATAGAAGAAATCTTTAATAAAGTAAGTGGCGACAGTGATTTCGAAGGAATACGTTTACAGAGCCGAAACTTTTTACTCAAGAGGAATTGTCAAATTGTCCCACTACACCTAATTCAGGAAAAAGAAAATTTTTATGTACATACATATGTATGTAGGTAATAAATGCTGTTTTTGATGAAAATTTGTTCTTTTTCTTTGTAAGTCAAAATCTAGAAAACAACACGTAGGAGATCAAAACTTTTGTTATTAATGTATAATGTCCTAAGCAGAGCCGGGGAAACTCAATTCCATTCCAATTCCAAGTAAATTCATCAGGAATTAGGACTTTGGAATTAAGTACTTTTCAAGCAAAAGGAATGGAATTGAGTGAGCCTCAATTCCTTTTGAAAGGAATTGGACTTGGAATTGAGCAAACAAATTCCTTTCACATTGAATGGAATTATAAGTCCCAATTCCTTGGAATTGGATTTGGAATTGAAAATTTCAATTCCTTTTGAGGAATTAAGGTTGAAGGAATTGAAGTCCTTTGCTGGCGATTGAGACCAGAGATAACGAGATAGGAAACTGCGTCAAGGCTCGAAAAACTTGCAACTCTGATCTGCGATTTGACGTCTAATCGTAAAGTAGTGTTCGTGAAAAAGCCGAAAATTGAGCTCAGAAACTCAACTATCAGACCCCCGTGATGAAGAGTGTCAAGGAAAGGGAACCGGGTTTTTCGTATAAGAAAGTCATAGTCCGATGTTTGTTGCGGGTGTTTCTTTCGCGGGGAAGGGGTAATTGGAAATAGAAAGTCAACTATCAGACCCCCATGATGAAGAGTGATCGGAACGGATAGGGTTCAGCTTTGAGACCCCAATGACAATTCAGATTTTTAAGTCGAAATGTTTGTTTTGAGATAGCAACTTAGTTAATTATTTATATAAGTAATGAATTCGAAGACATACATTTTTATTTATTTATTTATGTCAATATTTAGTCTATTTAATATCCATTTTACTTTTAAATAGTTTATTACTTAATTAGAACCCATTTGGTAAAAGTATTTTAAGTTTAGAAATCATTGCAAGTACAGATTAACAACAAAAAATCTAATGTAAATTGTTTTATGCGCTCAAATCCGCCACTATCTTATATCAGAAACTGTATGATCTATTCTATGAACAATTCAAGCAAAAGAAATCATTGTAAAATCAAATTGATTATCCAATTAAAATAAAAAAGCAGACATAAAATGGCGTTGGTATACCCTCAAATTTTTCGTTCACCTCGCCATTGAATTTGCCGATACTAGTGTTGCCCGTTTGTATAGAACGCATCTATTTTTGCGCCTCTTATGAAATCTGGTACCAAAGCAGTGTTGTCGGTATGCTACAATATGAAATAAATTTGATTTTTTTCTTAATTAGCAAATATATTAGTGCATAAATGTGCTTGAACTGTCAACAAAACGTTTATTCTTGCTTCGCGGAGTACAAATTACTTCCTAGAATAGAAAATTATTGTGTTCTTTACACTTAGTACTACAAAAAGTACTTTTACCTTTCTCGTACTTTCTGAATTTTCTTTTGTTAACGTAAAATGTAACGCTGCTTTATAATATCATTGATTTTTTCACCACAATTGACCAAATGAATAAATTTTAGATGAAATCTTCTATTTTATTCATGGATATCGTATTTAACGATACAAATAATGTTAACTAAATGTACAGAATTCCGCCATTTGTTTGTTTATGTGTATTCTTTATTTTCAGTAGTTATGAGTAACTTTCTTTCCTTTTATCTTTGCTGCAATAGCTAAACATTCTAGCGAAATTTCAAAAGTTCAATAACGAACATGGTTGTGAAGTTATAAATCTTCTGGACGCAAGATTGCATATGTGTTCCAAACAACCATGTTGGTATTGTATTTAATACCAAACAGCCTATTATGACCAAGTATATTCGTCCCAAATTTCACAGCTCTATTAGTTCTCCCTTAATCGTGATTTCTACAGACGGACGGACTGACAGACTTGCAGGCAGACGCCTCCTTTAATGCGATACAAACGGAAGCACAAAGTGAATCTATCCCTCATCCTTTCGGGTGTAGGGTAAAAAAGAATTGCTTTTAAATAATAAGAATTTAAGTTCTTTCATGTATTTATTTACTTATGCATACAACCACATTAAGTGTTTATCCGATACATAACATTTAAGTTATTAGATGAATAATTTTTCCTACAATATTATGTAGTAACATTTAAATATACAGTCTGAATTATAAAAATAATATGTTGCACATTTCATTGTTCTTTTGATTTAAAGCTAAAGTAAATACGGCGGATTTGTGCGTGAGTAAATCGAGCAACCGTGTGGCCAAGTACAGCAACGCCCGTACTAGAAAAAAATACAAAAACATCACATAAAACACTTAAATAATAATTTAATCATTAATTAAAGTACCTTTTCTTAATTTCTGCATTTGCGTTGCGATTCCAAATGCTAAGTTCATTTCCATTTCCATTCCACTTCCATTCGAATCGATTGACTGAGCCCCGAGCAATTGCATTAAGACCGTGGCTCCCGACGATAGTATCACATAGTGTTCGTGATTGTGCGACAAGGTGGTGCCTTGATACGCTGGCATCGGATCCGATGCGGTTTCATTCAAAACACGACCTATCAACTCCGATTGGCCGGAGAAAAATACCAGAGGTCGCAACAAACTTCCCTGCACTGAAATTTCCATGCCTGCCGTTGCAGGCCAATCATCCTGCTCCAAAATGGCAAGCCGTTCATATACAGCCCCGGCAAGTGCTACTTGCGAGGTCCAGTGCATGATTTAACTTCATTTAAATTCACTAAAAACGCAAATTTCTTTGCGAAATAGCTAAACAATTTTCACAAGCTAAACACTTTTTATCTGTTAAAATAATAAACAAAGGAAATGTCATATAAACGTGACGTCTTGTGGTGAACTACATATACACGACACATACACTATACGTGTTTCAACAAATTACCGAATTTCGTTTTTTTTTGACATATACGATGGGTCTTGACGCAGTTTCCTATCTCGTTATCTCTGATTGAGACCTTACTGTGTGTATGATAGAGTGTAAGTTGAAGTAGAAGAAGAAGAAGACATGTAGGCAGATTTTGGCAAAAAAAACTTTATTGTTACACTTGATAGGAAATATATGTATGATATGTATGTGATATAATTTATAAATTAAATTGATTGGGTGGGCGGTGGGTGGGGATCACCAAAGTGGTCAAACGGGGGTTTTTTGACCAAATTTTTTTTTTTTACCAATCGATAGTAAATGTCGTAAAACGGATTTTGGACATAGTGGGCGGTGGGTGGTACCACCGCAAAAAGGTCACACGGGGGTTTTTTAACAAAAAAATTTTTACTGCGCAAATCGATAGCAAATGTTGTAAAACAGATTTTAGACATAGTGGGCGGTGGGTGGGTCCACCCAGAAGGGTCACACGGGGGTTTTTTACCAACAAATTTTTATTGCACAAATCGATAGCAAATGTCGCGAAACGGATTTTGCACACAGTGGGCGGAGGGTGGGGCCACCCCAAGTGGGTCACACGGGGGTTTATTACCAAAAAATTTTTATTGCACAAATCGATAGGAAACATCCTAAAACGGATTTTAGACATAGCGAGCGGTGGGGGGGGGGGTCACACGGGGGTTTTTACCCAAATTTTTTAATTATAGGAATCGATAGCAAACGTTACGAAACGTATTTCGGTTAAGGTCCGAGGGGGGTCGGGTTCCCCCAAAGTTGTCAAAAGGCTCGGATTTGAGCAAAACAAATTCTGTACCAATTGATATAGGGGAGTTCATGGAAAGATCTCCCCTCTTGACACCCCTCGGACCTTAACCGAAATACGTTTCGTAACGTTTGCTATCGATTCCTATAATAAAAAAAATTGGGTAAAAACAACCATGTGACCCCTTTGGGGGGTCCCCACCCACCTCCCACTATGTCTAAAAACCGTTTCATGATGTTTCCTATCGATTTGCGCAATAAAAATTTGTTGGTAAGAAACCCCCGTGTGACCCCCTTGGGGTGGCCCCACCCACCGCCCACTATGTCTAAAATCCGTTTTCGACAATTGCTATCGATTTGCGCAACAAAAATTTTTTGGTAAAAAAACCCCCGTGTGACCCTTTTGGGGTGGCCCCACCCACCGCCAACTATGTCCAAAATCCGTTTTACGACATTTGCTAGCGACTTGCGCAATAAAAATTTTTTGGTGAAGAAACCCCCGTGTGACATATATTTCCTATCAAGTGTAACAATAAAGTTTTTTTTGCCAAAATCTGCCTACATGTCTTCTTCTTCTTCTACTTCAACTTACACTCTATCATACACACAGTAAGGTCTCAATCGCCAGCAAAGGACTTCAACTCCTCCAACCTTAATTCCTTAAAAGGAATTGAAATTTTCAATTCCAAATCCAATTCCAAGGAATTGGTACTTATAATTCCATTCAATGTGAAAGGAATTTCTTTGCTCAATTCCAAGTCCAATTCCTTTCAAAAGGAATTGAGGCTGACTCAATTCCATTCCTTTTGCTTAAAGAGTACTTAATTCCACAGTCCTAATTCCTTGGAATTGGAATTGAGGTGGAATTTAATTCCCAAAGGAATGAGTACTCCCCAGCTCTAGTCCTAAGTTAAAAAAAATTACAGCTTCTCGGCACCAAAACCACTGTTTACCTGTGCTTTGATAGCGAATTATTAGACGACAGCATAAATAATTAAGTTTTTCGTACTTTCGTAAGAGAAAAAGGCTGCAAAATTTTGTTAAAATTGCTACGTCAGAAGATACGATGAAACTAGCTGAACGACCTTTGGAGCTCTTGAAATTTATTAAAAAATTCGGTTTAGAAAGTTGTGTTCCCCACATTTTTATCCAACTTCGCATATTTTTAACTATTGTAGTGTATATTTAAGTGTAGCTGCGAACGAAGTTTTTCAAAGTTGACAAGTAAGAGCGTTATCTTCGGCGTGGCCGAAGCTCATATACCCTACACCCGCATCTGTCGAAGTGATAAAAAGTGGGCGGGTGACACCTACTTTTTTTAAATTTACAGGGAGTAAATTTTTTTCTATTAACTCATCTACAACACCGTTTTTCGTACTAAACACCTCATTATATGGTATAGTATATAAGTGGGCGTGTCACGCCCATTTTTTAGTATATATTTTAGTCTAAGATGGTGGACTCGGAAATAAAATTTTTGCTGAAAATTCGGTCTACAAGGTGAGAAATTGAGCTAAAAGCACGGATGAGTGCATATTTTCTATAAAAAGTAGGCGTGGCACTGGTCCGATTTTCCTCATTTTCAATACCAAACAGCGTAGGATAACAAAGAATATTCGTACCAAATTTCATGATGATACCTCTATTCGTTCTCCTGTAATCGTGATTTCCACAGACAGACGGACAGACAGACAGACAGACAGACAGACAGACAGACAGACGGACGGACAGGGCTAAATCGACTCAGGAGGTGATTCTGAGCCAGAATATATATACTTTTGTATACCTGCCACGCCTCCTTTAATGCGTTACAAACGGAAGCACAAAGTGAATATACCCTTATCCCTTCGGGTGTAGGGTATAAAAATTATCAAAAATATTTAGGGTCAACCATGGGTGTAGAAATCTCGCTTTGCTATGGATAGAACGCGAAATTGCAGAAAAGATAAACAGCGTTATTAACGACTTTGCACAAAAGACGACACGAAAAGTAGTTGTGTAGGTTCCTATTACTAATTAATTTTAATTATTAATTTTATTTTTATTTAATATAAATTTCAATATATTTAATTCTTAGTAATACATTAATATATTATGCATTCTGTTTTTATTTTAATGTAAATTATATTTATGTTTTTATCTTTTTCTGTTAATGTTCAATAAAAATTAATAAATAACGAAATAATAACACAAAATAAGTTTACCTTAAAAATTTTAGCACTTAATTGGGGTGGCAATATGATTAATCGCCCAGGGCGATTACGCCACTGGGTACAACCGTTCTCATAATTCTATAGGAATCTTATTTCATATTTAAAGCTAAAATTTAAAGCATTTATAGTTATCTGCTTCAATAGAAAACTAAATTTTTTTATAATGGCTTTGTGACATTTACCTCATATTTATTATCCAAACTCTAAATTCTACTCCGAGAATTTTTTACATAAAAAAAAATACATTTCTGTTTCATCCCTAATAATTTGCAGTTGTCATTATTTCTCTAGACAACGATCGTAGTAGAATTAACGGATCGACGGATGAAAAATCTGAAAATTTTTCTTCTATCCGTTTACGCCAGAGATAAGGACATAGGAAACTGCGTCAAGGCCTGCAAAAATTTCAACTCTGGGTTGTGATTTTACGTCAAGTCGTTAAGTAGTGAAAACACTAGTAGTAGTTTTCGTGAAAAGGTCAAGAATTGATGACATTTTAGCTCATAAGCTCAACATTACAGACCCTAGATGAAGGGTTTCGAGGAAAGGGAACGGGGTTTTTCGTATGGGAAACTTAAAGTTATGTTTCACTGTTAATGGCGTCAGGTTCGCGGGAGAGGGATTACTGTATAAGAAACTCAACTTACAGACCCAAGACAGAGATAAGGAGATAGAAAACTGCTGAAATATGCTAAAATATGCAACTCTGACGTTAAGTAGTGTTTGTGAAAAACCTGAAAAATGCTTCTCAGAAACTCAACTATCAGACCTTGATGAAGAGTGTCAAGGAAAGGGAACGGGGTTTTTCGTATAGGAAAGTCATTGTTCGTTCCGTTGTGTTAGGTGCCGCGTTCGCGGGGGAGGGGTTAATTGAAAATAGAAACTCAACTATCAGACCATGTATGAAGAGTGATCGGGACGAAGAGGGTTCAGATTTCAGACCCCAATGACAATTCAGATTTTTAAGTCAAATCGTTTGTATTGAGATAGCAACTTCATTAATTATTCATATAAGTAATGAATTCGAAGACATCAATTTTTATTTATTTATTTATGCCAATATTTAGTTTATTTAATATCCATTTTACTTTTAAATAGTTTTTTACTTAATTAGAACCTATTTGGAAATAGTATTTTTAAGTTAAATATCATTGCAAGTGCAGATTAACATAAAAAAATCTAATGTAAATTGTTTTATACGCTCAAATCCGCCACTATTATATACCAGAAACTGTATGACCTATTTTTTTAACAATTCACGCAAAATAAAACATTATAAAATCAAATTGATTATCCAATTAAAATAAAAGAGCAGAAATAAAATCACTTTGGTATACCCTCATATTTTCGTTCACCTCGCCAATGAATTTGCCGATACTAGTGTTGCCCGTTTGTATAGAACGCACCTCTTTTTGCTCCTCTTATGAATTCTGGTACCAAAGCAGTGTTGCCGGTATGCTACAATATGAAATAAATTGAATGTTTTTCTTTATTACCAAATATATAAGTGCATAAATGTGCTTGAACTGTTAACAAAACGTTAATTCTTGCTTCACGGAGTACAAATTACTTCCTAGAATAGAAAATTATAGTGTTCTTTACACCGAGTGCTACAAAAAGTACTTTTACCTTTTTCGTACTTTCTGAATTTCGTTTTGTTAACGTAAAATGTAACGCTGCTTTATAATGATTGATTTTTTCACCACAATTGAAGAAATGAATAAATTTTAGATGAAATCTTCTATTTTATTTATGGATATTGTATTTAACGATACAAATAATGTTAATTACATGTACAGAATTCCGCCATTTGTTTGTTTAGAAGTATTCTTTATTTTCAGTAGTTATGAGTAACTTTATTTCCTTTTATCTTTGCTGAAATAGCTAAACATCCTTGCAAAATTTCAAAAATTCGATAACGAACATGGTTGCGAAGTTATAAATCTCCAGGACGCAAGATTGCATATGTGTTCCAAACAACCATGTTGGTATTGTATTTAATACCAAACAGCCTATTATGACAAAGTATATTCGTCCCAAATTTCATAGCTCTATTCGCTCTCCCTTAATCGTGATTTCTACAGACGGACGGACGGACATGGCCAAATCGACTTAGTAGGTGATTCTGAGCCAGAATATATATACTTTTCTATACCACGCCTCCTTTAATGCATTGCAAACGAAAGCACAAATTGAAATATGCCAGATACGCTAATACTACTGTTCTGCGGTCCGTGCAGAGGAGCAGCATTTGTTGGAGCATGTCCGTAGCTATAGCTATCATAAGCTTGTTGCTTGTAAGCAACGTGTTCGTCGTAACCTCGTCTGCAATGAAAGGAAGGAAAATTTACTTTCACAATAAAAATTCACATCTTTCGGTCTCTAAATTCAGTCGACTTGACATTTTTTATTAGCCAAAGAAGACAGAATATACATATATTTTGATCATAAAACATACCCGTACGTTTCGTCCATAGCTCTTCTGGCCTTCTCTAGTATGGACATAACTTTCTGTTTTGGCGGTATGGAGTTTTTGGCAAAAGGGCTAAGCCAAAGTCCTAAAAATCCACAAAAAATTATGAAATTCAAAATTCCGCAAGCATGCCATTCACTCTACCTGTAGCCATGATGTGGTGGTAAGCTTTTACCAATTTGTGATGCGCCGTCGCCGCCACCGAAATAGTTAAAATTCTTGCAAAACGTTGAAATTATCGTCTTTTGGTATTCCAAGAGACGATTTTATCGGATTTCTTCTCCTAAAAAAGACGATCAAAAATTAGCTCTCGTTCCCTAATAAAAATGTAATATTTCAATGAAAAATCTGGTTATATATTTTTTGATTCACTTGTATAGTTATTATTTTCTATTTTTATTTATAAAATAGATAATAAATAGTAAATACATAATTTTTATAAATAATACTAATTCCAATTTTGATTTCGAATGCGAATTAATTCCTTCTCAGAGTCTTCAGCAAAAAATTCCACTAAAGGAATCCATGTTTTTCAATGAAGCTTAACACACGAGAACACTTCTGCTTGCATTAAACCGTCGCTTGTAGGCGAGGGAGATGAAGAGCATGGTAGTTCGTGCATTGAAATTCTTCACTCTTGGACCTGCATGAACAGAGCACAAAACTAACACATACACAATTTTAATTAACGAGGGTTCTGAATATTTCACCAACACATACAAGTGACAGGCCAATCAAAATATTCAACAATATACATACACGGAATGTTTTCCGGCCAATCATCCTGCTCCAAAATGGCAAGCCGTTCATATACAGCCCCGGCAAGTGCTACTTGCGAGGTCCAGTGCATGATTTAACTTCATTTAAATTCACTAAAAACGCAAATTTCTTTGCGAAATAGCTAAACAATTTTCACAAGCTAAACACTTTTTATCTGTTAAAATAATAAACAAAGGAAATGTCATATAAACGTGACGTCTTGTGGTGAACTACATATACACGACACATACACTATACGTGTTTCAACAAATTACCGAATTTCGTTTTTTTTTGACATATACGATGGGTCTTGACGCAGTTTCCTATCTCGTTATCTCTGATTGAGACCTTACTGTGTGTATGATAGAGTGTAAGTTGAAGTAGAAGAAGAAGAAGACATGTAGGCAGATTTTGGCAAAAAAAACTTTATTGTTACACTTGATAGGAAATATATGTATGATATGTATGTGATATAATTTATAAATTAAATTGATTGGGTGGGCGGTGGGTGGGGATCACCAAAGTGGTCAAACGGGGGTTTTTTGACCAAATTTTTTTTTTTTACCAATCGATAGTAAATGTCGTAAAACGGATTTTGGACATAGTGGGCGGTGGGTGGTACCACCGCAAAAAGGTCACACGGGGGTTTTTTAACAAAAAAATTTTTACTGCGCAAATCGATAGCAAATGTTGTAAAACAGATTTTAGACATAGTGGGCGGTGGGTGGGTCCACCCAGAAGGGTCACACGGGGGTTTTTTACCAACAAATTTTTATTGCACAAATCGATAGCAAATGTCGCGAAACGGATTTTGCACACAGTGGGCGGAGGGTGGGGCCACCCCAAGTGGGTCACACGGGGGTTTATTACCAAAAAATTTTTATTGCACAAATCGATAGGAAACATCCTAAAACGGATTTTAGACATAGCGAGCGGTGGGGGGGGGGGTCACACGGGGGTTTTTACCCAAATTTTTTAATTATAGGAATCGATAGCAAACGTTACGAAACGTATTTCGGTTAAGGTCCGAGGGGGGTCGGGTTCCCCCAAAGTTGTCAAAAGGCTCGGATTTGAGCAAAACAAATTCTGTACCAATTGATATAGGGGAGTTCATGGAAAGATCTCCCCTCTTGACACCCCTCGGACCTTAACCGAAATACGTTTCGTAACGTTTGCTATCGATTCCTATAATAAAAAAAATTGGGTAAAAACAACCATGTGACCCCTTTGGGGGGTCCCCACCCACCTCCCACTATGTCTAAAAACCGTTTCATGATGTTTCCTATCGATTTGCGCAATAAAAATTTGTTGGTAAGAAACCCCCGTGTGACCCCCTTGGGGTGGCCCCACCCACCGCCCACTATGTCTAAAATCCGTTTTCGACAATTGCTATCGATTTGCGCAACAAAAATTTTTTGGTAAAAAAACCCCCGTGTGACCCTTTTGGGGTGGCCCCACCCACCGCCAACTATGTCCAAAATCCGTTTTACGACATTTGCTAGCGACTTGCGCAATAAAAATTTTTTGGTGAAGAAACCCCCGTGTGACATATATTTCCTATCAAGTGTAACAATAAAGTTTTTTTTGCCAAAATCTGCCTACATGTCTTCTTCTTCTTCTACTTCAACTTACACTCTATCATACACACAGTAAGGTCTCAATCGCCAGCAAAGGACTTCAACTCCTCCAACCTTAATTCCTTAAAAGGAATTGAAATTTTCAATTCCAAATCCAATTCCAAGGAATTGGTACTTATAATTCCATTCAATGTGAAAGGAATTTCTTTGCTCAATTCCAAGTCCAATTCCTTTCAAAAGGAATTGAGGCTGACTCAATTCCATTCCTTTTGCTTAAAGAGTACTTAATTCCACAGTCCTAATTCCTTGGAATTGGAATTGAGGTGGAATTTAATTCCCAAAGGAATGAGTACTCCCCAGCTCTAGTCCTAAGTTAAAAAAAATTACAGCTTCTCGGCACCAAAACCACTGTTTACCTGTGCTTTGATAGCGAATTATTAGACGACAGCATAAATAATTAAGTTTTTCGTACTTTCGTAAGAGAAAAAGGCTGCAAAATTTTGTTAAAATTGCTACGTCAGAAGATACGATGAAACTAGCTGAACGACCTTTGGAGCTCTTGAAATTTATTAAAAAATTCGGTTTAGAAAGTTGTGTTCCCCACATTTTTATCCAACTTCGCATATTTTTAACTATTGTAGTGTATATTTAAGTGTAGCTGCGAACGAAGTTTTTCAAAGTTGACAAGTAAGAGCGTTATCTTCGGCGTGGCCGAAGCTCATATACCCTACACCCGCATCTGTCGAAGTGATAAAAAGTGGGCGGGTGACACCTACTTTTTTTAAATTTACAGGGAGTAAATTTTTTTCTATTAACTCATCTACAACACCGTTTTTCGTACTAAACACCTCATTATATGGTATAGTATATAAGTGGGCGTGTCACGCCCATTTTTTAGTATATATTTTAGTCTAAGATGGTGGACTCGGAAATAAAATTTTTGCTGAAAATTCGGTCTACAAGGTGAGAAATTGAGCTAAAAGCACGGATGAGTGCATATTTTCTATAAAAAGTAGGCGTGGCACTGGTCCGATTTTCCTCATTTTCAATACCAAACAGCGTAGGATAACAAAGAATATTCGTACCAAATTTCATGATGATACCTCTATTCGTTCTCCTGTAATCGTGATTTCCACAGACAGACGGACAGACAGACAGACAGACAGACAGACAGACAGACAGACGGACGGACAGGGCTAAATCGACTCAGGAGGTGATTCTGAGCCAGAATATATATACTTTTGTATACCTGCCACGCCTCCTTTAATGCGTTACAAACGGAAGCACAAAGTGAATATACCCTTATCCCTTCGGGTGTAGGGTATAAAAATTATCAAAAATATTTAGGGTCAACCATGGGTGTAGAAATCTCGCTTTGCTATGGATAGAACGCGAAATTGCAGAAAAGATAAACAGCGTTATTAACGACTTTGCACAAAAGACGACACGAAAAGTAGTTGTGTAGGTTCCTATTACTAATTAATTTTAATTATTAATTTTATTTTTATTTAATATAAATTTCAATATATTTAATTCTTAGTAATACATTAATATATTATGCATTCTGTTTTTATTTTAATGTAAATTATATTTATGTTTTTATCTTTTTCTGTTAATGTTCAATAAAAATTAATAAATAACGAAATAATAACACAAAATAAGTTTACCTTAAAAATTTTAGCACTTAATTGGGGTGGCGATATGATTAATCGCCCAGGGCGATTACGCCACTGGGTACAACCGTTCTCATAATTCTATAGGAATCTTATTTCATATTTAAAGCTAAAATTTAAAGCATTTATAGTTATCTGCTTCAATAGAAAACTAAATTTTTTTATAATGGCTTTGTGACATTTACCTCATATTTATTATCCAAACTCTAAATTCTACTCCGAGAATTTTTTACATAAAAAAAAATACATTTCTGTTTCATCCCTAATAATTTGCAGTTGTCATTATTTCTCTAGACAACGATCGTAGTAGAATTAACGGATCGACGGATGAAAAATCTGAAAATTTTTCTTCTATCCGTTTACGCCAGAGATAAGGACATAGGAAACTGCGTCAAGGCCTGCAAAAATTTCAACTCTGGGTTGTGATTTTACGTCAAGTCGTTAAGTAGTGAAAACACTAGTAGTAGTTTTCGTGAAAAGGTCAAGAATTGATGACATTTTAGCTCATAAGCTCAACATTACAGACCCTAGATGAAGGGTTTCGAGGAAAGGGAACGGGGTTTTTCGTATGGGAAACTTAAAGTTATGTTTCACTGTTAATGGCGTCAGGTTCGCGGGAGAGGGATTACTGTATAAGAAACTCAACTTACAGACCCAAGACAGAGATAAGGAGATAGAAAACTGCTGAAATATGCTAAAATATGCAACTCTGACGTTAAGTAGTGTTTGTGAAAAACCTGAAAAATGCTTCTCAGAAACTCAACTATCAGACCTTGATGAAGAGTGTCAAGGAAAGGGAACGGGGTTTTTCGTATAGGAAAGTCATTGTTCGTTCCGTTGTGTTAGGTGCCGCGTTCGCGGGGGAGGGGTTAATTGAAAATAGAAACTCAACTATCAGACCATGTATGAAGAGTGATCGGGACGAAGAGGGTTCAGATTTCAGACCCCAATGACAATTCAGATTTTTAAGTCAAATCGTTTGTATTGAGATAGCAACTTCATTAATTATTCATATAAGTAATGAATTCGAAGACATCAATTTTTATTTATTTATTTATGCCAATATTTAGTTTATTTAATATCCATTTTACTTTTAAATAGTTTTTTACTTAATTAGAACCTATTTGGAAATAGTATTTTTAAGTTAAATATCATTGCAAGTGCAGATTAACATAAAAAAATCTAATGTAAATTGTTTTATACGCTCAAATCCGCCACTATTATATACCAGAAACTGTATGACCTATTTTTTTAACAATTCACGCAAAATAAAACATTATAAAATCAAATTGATTATCCAATTAAAATAAAAGAGCAGAAATAAAATCACTTTGGTATACCCTCATATTTTCGTTCACCTCGCCAATGAATTTGCCGATACTAGTGTTGCCCGTTTGTATAGAACGCACCTCTTTTTGCTCCTCTTATGAATTCTGGTACCAAAGCAGTGTTGCCGGTATGCTACAATATGAAATAAATTGAATGTTTTTCTTTATTACCAAATATATAAGTGCATAAATGTGCTTGAACTGTTAACAAAACGTTAATTCTTGCTTCACGGAGTACAAATTACTTCCTAGAATAGAAAATTATAGTGTTCTTTACACCGAGTGCTACAAAAAGTACTTTTACCTTTTTCGTACTTTCTGAATTTCGTTTTGTTAACGTAAAATGTAACGCTGCTTTATAATGATTGATTTTTTCACCACAATTGAAGAAATGAATAAATTTTAGATGAAATCTTCTATTTTATTTATGGATATTGTATTTAACGATACAAATAATGTTAATTACATGTACAGAATTCCGCCATTTGTTTGTTTAGAAGTATTCTTTATTTTCAGTAGTTATGAGTAACTTTATTTCCTTTTATCTTTGCTGAAATAGCTAAACATCCTTGCAAAATTTCAAAAATTCGATAACGAACATGGTTGCGAAGTTATAAATCTCCAGGACGCAAGATTGCATATGTGTTCCAAACAACCATGTTGGTATTGTATTTAATACCAAACAGCCTATTATGACAAAGTATATTCGTCCCAAATTTCATAGCTCTATTCGCTCTCCCTTAATCGTGATTTCTACAGACGGACGGACGGACATGGCCAAATCGACTTAGTAGGTGATTCTGAGCCAGAATATATATACTTTTCTATACCACGCCTCCTTTAATGCATTGCAAACGAAAGCACAAATTGAAATATGCCAGATACGCTAATACTACTGTTCTGCGGTCCGTGCAGAGGAGCAGCATTTGTTGGAGCATGTCCGTAGCTATAGCTATCATAAGCTTGTTGCTTGTAAGCAACGTGTTCGTCGTAACCTCGTCTGCAATGAAAGGAAGGAAAATTTACTTTCACAATAAAAATTCACATCTTTCGGTCTCTAAATTCAGTCGACTTGACATTTTTTATTAGCCAAAGAAGACAGAATATACATATATTTTGATCATAAAACATACCCGTACGTTTCGTCCATAGCTCTTCTGGCCTTCTCTAGTATGGACATAACTTTCTGTTTTGGCGGTATGGAGTTTTTGGCAAAAGGGCTAAGCCAAAGTCCTAAAAATCCACAAAAAATTATGAAATTCAAAATTCCGCAAGCATGCCATTCACTCTACCTGTAGCCATGATGTGGTGGTAAGCTTTTACCAATTTGTGATGCGCCGTCGCCGCCACCGAAATAGTTAAAATTCTTGCAAAACGTTGAAATTATCGTCTTTTGGTATTCCAAGAGACGATTTTATCGGATTTCTTCTCCTAAAAAAGACGATCAAAAATTAGCTCTCGTTCCCTAATAAAAATGTAATATTTCAATGAAAAATCTGGTTATATATTTTTTGATTCACTTGTATAGTTATTATTTTCTATTTTTATTTATAAAATAGATAATAAATAGTAAATACATAATTTTTATAAATAATACTAATTCCAATTTTGATTTCGAATGCGAATTAATTCCTTCTCAGAGTCTTCAGCAAAAAATTCCACTAAAGGAATCCATGTTTTTCAATGAAGCTTAACACACGAGAACACTTCTGCTTGCATTAAACCGTCGCTTGTAGGCGAGGGAGATGAAGAGCATGGTAGTTCGTGCATTGAAATTCTTCACTCTTGGACCTGCATGAACAGAGCACAAAACTAACACATACACAATTTTAATTAACGAGGGTTCTGAATATTTCACCAACACATACAAGTGACAGGCCAATCAAAATATTCAACAATATACATACACGGAATGTTTTCACTTGAACTGTGCAATACAATTGGAATTTTCCATTGTTCACAAGTTCGTACAGTGTTGGAAAATTTCTAACAAAAAAAACAATGGTAATTTTTTTTTGCTAAAATCTAAGCGAAATAATATAAAATAACACAAATATTACTCTACATATAATTCGCGATGTATATTCTATATTTTGGTAAGGTTTATAACTTTGTTTTTCGCGAAAAAAAACAATTTTTTTAGGTTTTTATTTATTCAACATAACTACAATAATCAAAGTTTTGCCTCCTAGCACTGAAAATGTCATCTTGAGCTCAAACTGCAGTAAAAGCAAAAGACGATTCGAGTTTCGTGAATCTTGGAATGCCTCGTTCCCTTTTTCGTGACTTTTTTGCCGAGATAGTTTAACGATTGACCTCGAATCTCAGAATGCCTCTGTCAGTCTTTGTTCGACATATTTTTTGGCGGGAACGAGGTTTCCTATCTCCTTATCTCTGCCCAAGATGAAGAGTGACCGGAACGAGGATTTGAGACCCCAAATGACAATTCAGATTTTTAAGTAAAATCATTTGTTTTGAGAATACAACTTTAGTTATTTATAAAAGTATTGAATTCGTATACATCTATTTCTTTTTTTATTTATTGTTGCACATATTTAATGTATTTGATTTCCACTTCACTTTTACACATTTTTTTTATTAGAACCCCTTTAGCACAGGCATTTCAGGAAAAGAAATCAATACCGGTAGATATTAACAATAAAAAATGCAATGCAAAACATTTTGTAGTATCTGACAAAAAACTCTATTAACTATTCTCTGATCTATAGAAACTGAATAAAACATAATTACAAACAAATAAGTCATAATATTTTTTAAATACGTGGTTACAATTATTTGCTTCTTTGCGTTTGTTTATCAGCTTCTTCTGAAGTAATTCAGAATAAGTTTTAATGTACAATTAGCTTATATAGCGGGAGTTGCAAACAAAAGAGCACCAAACAAATATCGCTGATGAGGAACCGTGGCAAGTTTTGAAATACCTACATATACGATCTGGCAGCTTTGGACAATTTTAATAAATGGGCTTAATATTTTCGCTGAGCAGGAAAAACAAATTACAACTACGCATATAATAAATACTCCAATGTTACGAACTTTTAGTGGTGAAGGGAAAATGCAAAAACTATTATTTGCAAAAAACACTTTCTCAAACATAGAGGGCATGCTTTAAATATAAAAAATGCTTTATTATCATTGCTTGATTTTGAAACCTAATGAGTTAGCATATGAAAATTAAACATTTATTAAAGTTGCGTTGGTGTTGTTGCAATTATTTGCTTCTAAGCGTTTGTTTATCGGCTTCTTCTGAAGTAATTCAAAATAAGTTTTGATGTACAATTAGGTTATATAGCGGGAGTTGCAAACAAAAGAAGACCAAACAAAGATCGCTGATGAGGAACCGTGGCAAGTTATGAAATAGCTATACGAACTTTTACTGGGTGTTTACTCGGTGTTCTTTACACCGAGAGCTACAAAAAGTGCTTTTACTTGATGTCTTTTCGTACTTTCTGAATTTCCTTTTGTTAACGTAAAACGTAACGCTTAAAGTGTGGTGAAAAAATTAATGACTTCATAATGTCATATATGAACATTATGAATGTCATATGACTTCATAATGTCATTAATTTTTTTTAAATACACTTTAAAAAATTAATAAATTTTAGATGAAATCTTCTATTTTATTTATAGTTATCGTATAAAGTTGTCGAATAATGTCGACTAAATGTACAGAATTCCGCCATTAGTTTTTTTAGAAGTAATCTTTATTTTCAGTAGTTATGTGTAACTTTCTTTCCTTTTAGCTTTGTTGTAGTAGCTTGGAAGTCAGCTGAAGTGAGAGGAGAAAGGAACAATTTTTGTTATCAATGTTAACAATTGTGAAACCAATGCACCTGTCCATTGGTGGTCGAGTAGGACGCCTTTGGTGTAATAGATAATCCTTTTGTACCATCTCCATCCTTATTCGCAACCGAGTCAGTAACAGACGTATTTTGGAAGTCAACTTGTTTCGCCGTTTGTTGTTATACTGGTACTGCTGCCTCTTGCCTTGTTACGTCTTCAGGAGTAGTGGTTTTCATTGTTTCATATTTCCAGAAGATCTACGCAAGATAAAAAATAGTATCTATCTTCCATTTTGGATGCACACTTTATGTCTTTCCAATACTTATTTTGCGATTTTTGCCATTATTATATTACTGCCCCTTCTTAGGGCGAGAATACCGACGGCTCTTACTTCCGCCGGGCTTAGTTTCTTCTAGATATGAGGTTTTTATTTCGCGTTCATGTTATGCAATTAGACGTAATGACGTAATTAGACGTCCATTTTGTTTATCACATCATTACTATATGTGCACTTGGCCAGACCTGTTATTTAGCCGTTGTTTGCATTTAACCTGATTGACTGTATTTTGACGCTTCCGAAAACATACTTGCTGCCTCGTCAATATTGAAGCGTCTGTGTAGTTCAAGTAACACTTTGTTAGAGAAGTGCTGAAAGCGTTGACCCTCGTCAGAAAGAAGAAGGTTTAGTTTTCTTCTAACAATATATAAAAAAACGTTTTTTGAATTTTTGCCCATGAATTTATTATTGTCCATAAATATATTGCGCTTATAACTAGATCAAGTGGCGGTTTCGCGGCGTTTATTTGCAGCAATTAAGCTAGCGTTAATTTGGCCAAATCCTGGCATGGAACCACCGGAAACTTTGTTTAATTTTAGACGCGGTATTGATGCCGTTGAACAACTTAACTTTAATGTAACTTAAACTTCAATTTGTTTGCGAAATGGCTAAACAATTTTAACAAGCTAATACATTTTTGTTCTCATAGAATGATAAACATAGAAAATGTCATATGTCGTGACGTTATGCGGTGAACTTCACATACAGCACGCATACCTGTGTCACCACGTAAGATTAACGAAGAAATTCAGTCTTTTTTTGACATGTTTTTTGGCGGGAGAGAAGTTTCCGATCTCGTTATCTCTGGTTTACGCACGTAAACAAACGGACCATATAAAACTCATCTCATATATTTACATATATTTCAACTTTTCTTGCGTGAGATTTCTGACGGATAAGCACGCAAACGGACTCTGAAACCAGAAATAAGGAGATAGGAAACTGCTGAAATATGCTAAAATATGCAACTCTGACGTAAAGTAGTGTTTGTGAAAAACCTGAAAAATGCTTCTCAGAAACTCAACTATCAGACCAGGATGAAGAGTGTCAAGGAAAGGGAACGGGGTTTTTCGTATAGGAAAGTCATTGTTCGTTCCGTTGTGTTAGGTGCCGCGTTCGCGGGGGAGGGGTTAATTGAAAATAGAAACTCAACTATCAGACCATGTATGAAGAGTGATCGGGACGAAGAGGGTTCAGATTTCAGACCCCAATGACAATTCAGATTTTTAAGTCAAATCGTTTGTATTGAGATAGCAACTTCATTAATTATTCATATAAGTAATGAATTCGAAGACATCAATTTTTATTTATTTATTTATGCCAATATTTAGTTTATTTAATATCCATTTTACTTTTAAATAGTTTTTTACTTAATTAGAACCTATTTGGAAATAGTATTTTTAAGTTAAATATCATTGCAAGTGCAGATTAACATAAAAAAATCTAATGTAAATTGTTTTATACGCTCAAATCCGCCACTATTATATACCAGAAACTGTATGACCTATTTTTTTAACAATTCACGCAAAATAAAACATTATAAAATCAAATTGATTATCCAATTTAAATAAAAGAGCAGACATAAAATGACGTTGGTATACCCTCATATTTTCGTTCACCTCGCCATTGAATTTGCCGATACTAGTGTTGCCCGTTTGTATAGAACGCACCTATTTTTGCGCCTCTTATGAATTCTGGTACCAAAGCAGTGTTGCCGGTATGCTACAATATGAAATAAATTGAATGTTTTTCTTAATTACCAAATATATAAGTGCATAAATGTGCTTGAACTGTTAACAAAACGTTCATTCTTGCTTCACGGAGTACAAATGACTTCCTAGAATAGAAAATTATAGTGTTCTTTACACCGAGTGCTACAAAAAGTACTTTTACCTTTTTCGTACTTTCTGAATTTCGTTTTGTTAACGTAAAATGTAACGCTGCTTTATAATATGATTGATTTTTTCACCACAATTGAAGAAATGAATAAATTTTAGATGAAATCTTCTATTTTATTTATGGATATTGTATTTAACGATACAAATAATGTTAATTACATGTACAGAATTCCGCCATTTGTTTGTTTAGAAGTTTTCTTTATTTTCAGTAGTTATGAGTAATTTTCTTTCCTTTTATCTTTGCTGCAATAGCTAAACATCCTAGCAAAATTTCAAAAGTTCGACAACGAACATGGTTGCGAAGTTATAAATCTCCAGGACGCAAGATTGCATATGTGTTCCAAACAACCATGTTGGTATTGTATTTAATACCAAACAGCCTATTATGACAAAGTATATTCGTCCCAAATTTCATAGCTCTATTCGCTCTCCCTTAATCGTGATTTCTACAGACGGACGGACGGACATGGCCAAATCGACTTAGTAGGTGATTCTGAGCCAGAATATATATACTTTTCTATACCACGCCTCCTTTAATGCATTGCAAACGAAAGCACAAATTGAAATATGCCAGATACGCTAATACTACTGTTCTGCGGTCCGTGCAGAGGAGCCGCATTTGTTGGAGCATGTCCGTAGCTATAGCTATCATAAGCTTGTTGCTTGTAAGCAACGTGTTCGTCGTAACCTCGTCTGCAATGAAAGGAAGGAAAATTTACTTTCACAATAAAAATTCACATCTTTCGGTCTCTAAATTCAGTCGACTTGACATTTTTTACTAGCCAAAGAAGACAGAATATACATATATTTTGATCATAAAACATACCCGTATGTTTCGTCCATAGCACTTCTGGCCTTCTCTAGTATGGACATAACTTTCTGTTTTGGCGGTATGGAGTTTTTGGCAAAAGGGCTAAGCCAAAGTCCTAAAAATCCACAAAAAATTATGAAATTCAAAATTCCGCAAGCATGCCATTCACTCTACCTGTAGCCATGATGTGGTGGTAAGCTTTTACCAATTTGTGATGCGCCGTCGCCGCCACCATCACCACTTCCAGTAGTTGCAACTCCACATAATCACGCAACTTAGCCATCATGATCGGTTATGCTGGTATTGTCCATTAGCTCGCGCAGTTGCTTTTGACGAATGACATCATTGCTGTTCGGAATTAATAATTCCTAATACTTGCTGTGCCACTTGCACAGTCCAGTGCATGATTTAACTTCATTAAAAACCCTAATTTCTTTGCGAAATAGCTAAACAATTTTCGCAATCTAATAAATTTTTGTTCTCATAAAATGATAAACAAAGGAAATGTCAAATAAACGTGACGACATGCGGTGAACTTCACATACACAACACATATACTATACGTGTGTCCCCACGTAAATATAAACGAAGAAATTCAGTCTTTGTTCGACATATTTTTTGGCGGGAACGAAGTTTCCTATCTCCTTATCTCTGTCTGAAACTGAGCTTTGATACAAGTATGAATTTTATCTTCAAGCTCTCAGAAATATATCATATTATCATGAGGTCGTAATTAATTTTTTAACAATGACCCGTCAACGACAGGATATTTTGGAACTGTTTTCTTCAGAAAGAGTGGCAAATAACTTTTTAGCCGTCGGTGCGCCAATGGTGCGGTACAGCAAGTGAGTTTATTGTTGCATTTAAAATACCTTGTAAACAAAGTATACCGCTTCATAGAAATTAAAATTAATGTAATCAGCAAAAGTGTTTTTTTTGATTTTATTGTTTATGTAATCTGAAAAGTAAAACCAGGCTGCATAAATAAAGAATAGTTAACCCTGCAAGACTGCTACCTGGTAATTCACCGGTTATTTACCTGGTAGCGCTACCCGAAGTTTCGGTTAAAGTTTCTATTATTTTCTTAAGAGCATCGGGAAAAAAGTACCAGAAACTTTTGTGTACGTGTGATCGTGTATCCCATTCTTTCCTATACAACAAATCCATATGCTTAAACGTATAGTGCGCTCTTTCGCACCATTCGCACTCTGGTAGCGCTACCAGTTAATTAACCGGTAAAATACCAGGTTGCGCTACCATTTCCAATTTTTAACTAATAAAATGCAAGTTATGGTAAATATCATGTTTTTATTAATGTTCTTTGTAAAGAAATTAAAGAAATGGTTTAAATAAAAATTAAATTATTAATTAATATGATATCACAAATGGTAAAATCACAAAATTAAATTACATTTAATGTTGAAGTATGTACTTTGTATTCCAATTATATTTGTATTCCAAAATAGAGCAGGAACTGTGTGGTTTCATGTAGTTGGATTTCTTCAGAACAAATGGAAATGTTTCAGAACATCTAACAAGCTGAAAATAAAAATATTTTGTTTAATGTTTGTATCTTTTTTGTTAATTTTTGGAAATAACACTTCAAACACAACTTTCCTTGTTCACGTTGATTTTTTTCTGCGCTGCTTTTCTGGCACTAGTAATGGCAGAATGAGAAAAAATCCATTTCAGCCACGTTAATATTGGCAGTTCTTTCCCACTCAGCCACCATTGTCAAAAAATAGTGAGACCGTGTTAGTGATTCTTGAAAATAATGCAATAGTGTGTGCGACTCGGCTATTCTTGTTTTGCTGGGAAGCTGCTTCATTTTCTTGGGTTTTATTCAATAACACCCTTACGATCTTAGGAACAGATTGAGGACAACACAAACTCTCCAATTTTGTTGTTGTTTTTTGCGCCGATCCCAATAACGACAATATTTTTTTGTCGCTCTCGTATGGTTTACGAGCTATAGCCCTTTAAAGTTTGAAAATTTAACGTTTATATCTCCTAAACTGTATAAGTTATCTGGATGATATATTTACCATTGGAAAGGTATTGTTGGTCACAATGCTTTTATTGTGATTGTTTTACTTGTTACTTGTTTTGTTGTTGATGCGTTATTTGCCAACAAACGAAGTTTTTTCATCTTCTCCGATCGAAACGTTGAAAAGATGAGAATTATGTTCATCCCGAGTGATATTTATTATTGAAGATGAAAATTATTTTGAACGTGAGGGATATTTATTTTTTCATCTACGTTCAAAAAAATAAATATCCCTCATGAGTCAAAGAAAATTTTCGTCTTTTGGGATCGTTTTTTTGAGAGGGATATAAATAGTTTTGTTCTTTTGTGGGATATTTTCCGAACCCTGCTTTAAAGTGCATTTTCTCGTAAAATCCTACACCGATACCGGAGAAAAAAAAAATTTTTAAATTAATTTTTTAAAATTAATTTAATTAATTTCAAATTAACTGGAATTAAAAAATTAATTTTAATTATAATTAAATTAAATTAATTTTAATTAATAATATTTGAAAATTTAAATTTTTTTCCAAAAGTACACGATTTTGGATGAAATATTATTTATATAAATGAAAGATATTTGTAATATCTTTACAATGGTACGTATGTCATCTGGATATCTTTTGCAGTTTAGGAGATATGGACAGTAGATTTTAAAATTTTAAAGGGCTATAACTCCTAAAGCAGACGAGAGCGACCAAAAATTTTATCGTTGTTGGGATCGGCGCAAAAAACGAAAACAACAACATTGGAGAGTTTGTGCTGTGCTTAATTAAAGACCGTTTTTAAACTGGGTTAAATACTATGAGGACGTCGTTGTGTAATATGTGTAATTGAATATATGTGTAATTGAAGAACTGAACTCACACACTCACAAAACTGTAACACCAGTAGGACATTTTGTAAAGTTTTACAACGCACCGCGACGCGAAAATCTATAGCCGCGAAAGTAAACGACGCATTTCCTCTGTCTAAACAGCTTATGGGATTTCTCTGTATTACAACCGGGCGAAAATCGCGTTCTGTCTGAACGCAACTGAACTGCGGCGCTATTTTTTTTAGATTTTCATATGAATTGAATTGGATTCGGAAAAAACTGTTCGGCTTAAGTTTACCGTTTGAGCCATGTCCCAATTTTATTGCATTTTTTGTTGTTGTTGTTGCTTATGGAGCTGATTCTAATAAAGCAATCGGTTTTTGTCGCTCTCTTCTAGTTTACGAGTTATAGCCCTCTAAAGTTTGGAATTGATATGGGAACAACTTAAGAATAGGGGATTAGCTCAGATTTTTTAAATTTTTTTTTTACCGTTAGATATTACCGTTAGAACCAGAAGCGGCCATTTTGTTTTTGTCGGACGTCAGCCATTTTGGATTTAGAAGCATTTAAATGTCAAATAAATGTGATTAGCAAAAGCTCAATATCTCGCTAAGTAAGTGAGTTTTTGGGATGAGTGATATACCGTTTGAAAGATACTTTTACTGCTTACGATTTACGTAAAAATACTTTTTTTCATACATCATAACGGTTAAGGAGTTATATCACTTTATGTAGAAATCTGTCTATTTTTTCTGGAAACAATAATTTTTTTCTGCAAAACGAATACAATAAGGTGCCAAAAAAAATATTTTGCTAAAAAGCCTGTTCTTTTACCTTTAAAATGATATATAATATGATACACTCACTACTTTAGTTCATGTATCTTTAGCTTATTTAAAGATAATGTGCAGCTTTCTTCTCTGTAATGTGAAGTTCTTTGCGTATAGGTTTTTGCATGTTTTAGCGGCCTTCGGCGGCAGGGATTATAACCCTCAATCAACAGAATGGTCTCGGTAATTTGAAGTTTTTTGCATACAGGTCTTCCGCGTATCGATTTTTGACATTTTTTCATATATCAACGGTTAAGGAAAATAACTTTTTGTAGAAATCTATTTTTCCTTCAAACAAGAATTTTTTTCTGCTAAACGAATACATTCTGCTAAACAGTACAAAAGAAAATATATTGTTAAATAGCCTGATCTTTTATCATTAAAACGATATATAATATGATACAGTTACTACTTTAGTTCATGTATCTTTAGCTGTTTGAAGATAATGTGAAGCTTTCTTCTCTATAGTGTGAAGTTTATGTATACATGTTTTTTCTCGCATTGGTGGCCTTCGGCCGCGGCAGGGATCATAACCATCAATCAGCAGAATCCTTTCGGTAATGTGAAGTTTTTTGCATACAGGTTTTTCCGCGTATTGGCGGCCTTCGGCCGCGGCAGGGATCATAACCATCAATCAACAGAATCCTCTCGGTAATGTGAATTTTTTTGCATACAGGTTTTTTCGCGTATTGGCGGCCTTCGGCCGCGGCAGGGATCATAACCATCAATCAGAAGAATCCCTTTGGTAATGTGAAGTTTTTTGCATTAAGGTTTTTAAGCTTGGAGGCCTTATTTTAATATAAAGCTTTTTTGTTATAACCCTGAATATTCGTAAATACCCACTACGCAGTATTGCAGGCGATCACTGAATTTGTAGATATTTTCATTAATTAGCTCAAAAACACAAGAGATACCCACACATATTATATACCGTTAGAAAGGTAATATTATGGGCTATAAAAAAAAGGAATCTATTTTATACCTTAATTGTCATTTAAGGGAGAAAAAAATTATTTTGTAAAACGAAGTACGCCAATTTTTTTAAAAGTTGAATTACCTCCGTAATGATGTCAGTACTCACAAAAAAGGTTATTAGATAAAATAAAGGACTTAAAATAGCCTTTTAAACGGCACCATTTTTACGCCGATATCTTAACTGGTTTTAGAGATATAGCTATTCGAATTTTGACAGTTAAAGCCCTATATCTCCTAAACTAAACGAGTCCGACGCTATTTTTTCACATGGTTGAACAAGGGAGGGTAAGCCCTATTACAGAAAAAAAAAATGAAAAAAATCGGAGCCAATCCCCTATTCTTAAGTTATACCTTGATATGCCTATAACTCATAGACCAGAAAAGTTATTTTGATTATATGGGTACCGTTAGAAAGCCCTCTAAAAACCTTCAATTTCTTTAATATAACATTTTTCCGAAAACTGTATAGTTTTTATGCAAATCGAAATTTTTCATTTTTGGAACTTTTTTTTTACATTTAATAATTTTTTTCGTTTCAAAGTGTGTTATTAACCTATTAAATCTTTGGAATAACAATAAAGATGAGATCGTAAGCTTTCTTTGAGTATTTTTTTCATTTTTATCAGTCAAGTATTTGAGGAGAAAATAGCTGTTAAAGGTCAGAAGAACTTAAGTAAAAACTACTTTTTTCATTATACTACTACAGTCTAAATCTACACTTTGTATTACTCGTCTAAAAATTAAAAATTTTTAAGAAAAATCGTGCGATTTCGTGAAAATTTTTCGCCTGAGGCGCAGATTCAAAGAATGTTCTTATAATGTAAAAATTTAAAATATTTTTAAAAAAATTACGTGAAACCAACAATAGATTAATAACTTAATAGTAGTAGAATGGAAAAAAGTAGTTTTTACTTATGTTCTTCTGACTTTTAAGAGCTATTTTCTCCTCAAATACTAGACTGATAAAAATGAAAAAATACTCAAAGAAAGCTTACGGTCTTAGCTTTATTGTTATTCCAAAGATTTAATAGGCTTATTACACACTTTGAAACGAAAAAAATTATTAAATGTAAAAAAAAAGTTCAAAAAATGAAAAATTTCGATTTGCATAAAAACTATACAGTTTTCGGAAAAATGTTATTTTAAAGAAATTGAAGGGCTTTTGGAGACCAATATGATCGAAATATCTCCTCTGGTTTATGAGTTATAGGCATGTCAATTCCAAACTTTAGAGGGCTATAACTTTTAAACTAGAGGAGAGCGACAAAAACTGATAGCTTTATTAGAATCAGCTCCAAAAACAACAACAACAACAAAAAATGCAAAAAAATTGGGGCATGGCTCAAACGGTAAACCTGTTCCAAATTTTCTAAATGTTTAAAATTTAGATATTAGATTTTAATATCGATTAAATTTTATTATTGAGATGGTTGCCAGATAATTAAGCACCTATAAAGCTTTCGTGCCAAATAACTTATAGGTATCATCCTATTAGTATAAAACTTCTATTATGACGCCACCTACCCGAACTAAGCCTAACTACAGACCATCCTACGTATCTAAAATATGTTGTGAATATAGTCAATTGGTCGGGTGATTTGGCCGTGATGCGGCTTCACACATACGCTGCAAGGGTTTTATACATATATATAGATAATTCTTTGCATTTAATTTAGGTTTGAATTTCGACAACTTCTACGGACTTATAGTGTTAAGCTCTGTTTCACGCCTATGATCATAGCAGACTCTTTTAATAAGAGTGAAATCGCACGACGCAACGAATTTACAACTAACAGTGGTATGCAATAATACTGTAAATGGAAATATTCCTTTATGTGTACTCATTTGACTCCTAGACGATCATCCTTTAATCGCGCAATTTGCTGCTAATACTGCCGATGAATTTGTAACTGCTGCGCAGCTGATTTATCCTTACGTCGACGGTGTTGATATTAATTGCGGATGCCCGCAATCATGGGCTGTGTCTAAAGGTTATGGATGTGGATTGCTGAGAGAACCTGAACGAATGTATGATATTATTCGCACCATACGCCGCACATTGCCTAATAATTTTAGCTGCTCACTTAAAATGCGCTTGGTTGATGATGATGTTCGAGCCACAGTGGAGCTTGCACGTCGACTTGAGCAATCTGGTGTTACATTTTTGACTATACATGGTCGTACTCAATGGCAGAAGTGTTCGCATCCGTTAAATGTCACAGCTATGGCAGAGATTAAAAAATCCGTCCAGATACCAATTGTTGTGAACGGAAATGTTCGAACAATTGCAGAAGCTTGTGATTTGCAACGTGCCACAAGTGGAGATGGCGTTATGGCAGCACGTGGTTTACTCACAAATCCAGCGTTATTTGATCGAAAATTTTCTGAAGTGAATACAACACCATTACATTGTGTTGAAACGTGGTTAAACATTGCAGCAGCGGCTGGCAACAACATAAGCTTTCAATGCTTTCATCACCATCTAACCTTCATGTGGAGTAAGAAAATGAAACGTAATCTTCGACAACAGTTCAATACATTTTCTTGTAAAGAGCAAGTGTTCGATTTCTTTGATAATATATATAATTTAAAGCCTAGATTAGTATCCATTGGAACTCAGTCATACACTAAGTGTATTTATCCAGAATTAAAGACTGCACTTCATTCCAACATAAGTAAAGTTTCAAATTTAGAATTGAATCAATGGCAATCAAGAAATGATGGAAAATATTTTATCGAGTTTAGTGCAGACAACCGTAGCAATGAAATTACCTATAATTTAGAGGACATTTTTTGCCAGAATTTGAAATAGTGGTTAATAGTGGTAGAAGTGGTTTGGATGAGTTGGCTTTACATTAATAAGTATTAATCCTTAGTATAATAAATACTATTTTTTAACCAATGGGCTTTGGAACAAATTTTTGTCATCCCTTGTCAAGTTTGGTTTGGGGACACCAGTTTTAGCTATAAAAATCCTTTTAAAATATAAATTTTAATATACGTTGAATTTTATTTCAAATTTTTAAACGCTGCAAATTTTAATATACGTATACGAGCCCTGCTGAAAACACGACACCAACAATAAAGTGAAAAAGACACTACAGGTAATGTGTTTGCAGGGCCGTTTTAAGAGATTTGGTGCCCATGGGAAAATAAATATTGTGCGCTCACAAGGGAAAAAACGAAAAAAGTTAATTACTAATTACTATTACCATTCATTACCACTAAAGAGAACATAAAATTTATATAAAATTAAACCCTATATGTAAAAAAACAAACTTTATAGTAATAAAAGCATCTTATATATTAATTTTTCTAGCGAATTCATTATTCATAATTTTATAATAATTCAAGATATCTGTCACATGTATTAAAGTTATTAAATAATTCGTTCTCTATGGATAAAATACTTAAATAATTTTGTTCACTTTGTCCCAAAGAACAACGTTAATAATTTTTCCTTTCGCATAATTATTTATTGTTTCGCATAACTTTATAGCATTCTCTTTAATTGTATCCTCATTTATATTCTTTAAATAGACCACAAATCCAAATTTTGAATAAATGTCAATTTAGGTACACTTTCTTCTTTTCAATTATGAATGCTAAAAGCTTATCTATAATAGTAACATAATATATACTCGTATTTATACGAAATTCATTGTTAGAATCAAATTGAACTTCATTTGACTCATTTTAGTCGCACTGTATTTTGCGTATTCGTTTGAATTCATCAAATCCAGACAATTTTATAGCTTCAGACTTGTAAAAGTTAAATGATTCCATATTTCGCTTCGACTGTACACATTTTTGTAAAGAAGCGTATAATACAATGATACTTTAAACTGTGGTATCAGTTTTTTGAATTGATATACTAATGTTATCCATTGTGCTTTTTTCTTTAAATTTTTTTCTTTTTGTTTTACTGATTTGTACGTTATTCACTGTGCTTTTTTCTTTAAATTTTTTTCTTTTTGTTTTACTGATTTGTACGTTATTCACTTATAAAAGTTTCAAGGTTTTATTCACTTTGTTGTGTATATTTCTGAAGGACACTATTTGGTGACCCCAGAAACGTACACAATTTGGTTTGACAATAACAGTCGCACTACGTACTGCAAACGGTAGTGATACTGTTACGTTTTGTAAACAATAGCAATACTGCCACGTATTTAACAACGGCAGCAATACTGCTATGTAGTATGTATGTAAGTATGACCTTACTATATATGCTAAACTCAACCGCGCCAATATTGTTGTGTATATTTATATCCTTCTATATTTCGAGAAACGCGATGTATTTATGCACGTAAAAAGAAAAGTTCCCTTCTGTTAAAAGAAATTTGACTTACTATACGGCGAGTCACGCCAACTTAGGCTGGCCACCAGGCCTTGCTTAGTATGTTTTGGCTTATTAGCGAGCCACGCTTGAATTGGTGTTGGCCACCAGGCCGAACTTAAAAGAATTAGAAGAGCCGGTTGGTTTGGCTGCTGATAAAATTCTCGCTTTATTCTGGATCGCTCGGGTTTTTATATCCGAGCTGATCCCGTTCTTTTCCTTAGAGTAAATATAGTGACAATATTTATGTTATACATTTGTAGTGCTCTTACATATTCTTAACATAGTGCTTGTTCTTATTATTCTACTTCCACTCAATAATTTTATGTTAACTCGTTATATTTATTGAGTTTTTATTGAACCTTTCCCCAATCGTATTTTATTGCTTATCGATTTGGTTCAGCTTTGTAAATATATTCGTACTGTTTCCGCGTGCTACCGAATATATCGGTCACGGGGTAAACGTACTAAAAGTGCATATTCAGCTTTAAATATTATAAACGTTTTAGAGTGTCCAGGAGCGGACTGCGGGTGCTGTGTGTTGTGTAGTGTTTACGTTTGTGATTTTAATAACTATATTTATGAGTTAAATTATCTGACTCACAACATCCCTCCACCCTTAATGTAAGAAAAAATTAAGATCGTGAAGCGATATTAATTTTTTCTTTTTTGTAGCTTCTAATGGATTAATTTGAATTCAAGGATTAATCTGAATTATGTAACTCTTATGGATAGTCTTATGATATACTAATTTTAGTCTGCGGTTGTTTTGATGGGCGTTGTTAGTTAAAAGTTCCGCTCTTGGGTCCGTGGAGTATGTAGATCAGTTCCATCTTTTATTTTCGGGTGCTAGGTTTTTTATGTTCGATGAAGATTTGTTTAATTTCGAGACTTGGCATGCAGCTGGGTACAGATGACTTGAGTTGTGATGCAACTATTTTACTGGATGTCTATAATTTGGAGTCAGGCTTAAATTAACTACCAGACGCTTCCTAATGTTGTTATTAGGTGCCGGTGTAGTTGTGCCATTCCATTGTCCAGAATAATGAAAATGTTGCTTTAGTATATATGAGTTAGTCTTCACCTAAAATCACAGCTGATGACTTACATCGTCGTCTTGGTCTTTTGGTACCGTGTTGTTGTGCATTTGTTGTTTTGGTATCATGTTGCGCTTGTTGTTTTTTTTTTTTTTTTTTTTTTTTTTTAAATTGTCGGTGTTTTCTCGACCGTTGTCTTGACCCTGAAGTTAAACTGATTTTTTGTGTCTCCCCCCATTTCTTCTGGGCGAAGTTGTTACGATGTTCCTGAAGTTGTTCTCTCTGTTGTCTGGATCGTCTTAATTCTAATTATAATATCTTATGGAATTATGTAGTGTTACATTATTTTTCGACTAAATTAAGATCTTAAAGTGTTACTTAAAGTTAGATTCTATTGATGCTGTTGTTGACACATTCTGTAGCTTTGATGAAAATTATTTTGAGTGTTTATTATTTACTATTATTTATTTACTGTCTATGATGGAGCTTACTATTTAGTATTATTTTTGTATTTTGTGCTTATGCTTATACTTTGCTAATTATTTAGTGTTTAATTGTGTGTTTCGGTTATATCTTACTTTTATGTGTATTATTTTATGGAACATGCATATGTGTATATTATATAATGTATATAATATACATAATGTAAGTATGTGTGTGTAGACATATGTATATGTAACTGTTTATAGAATGGTTATGTACAATGTGGTACATATTTTTCTTTGACCGTTGTGAACTCATTAAATATTTTTTACTGTTGATAGTTTTTGTCTTTGATATGCAATATTTTTTTATACGATCCGAAATGTGGTTTCGTATTGTACAAGGAGCGTTTTCCCTGTATTCCTCAAGACTTCTTGAGGGTCCTTAGTTCTTGGTTCAGTTGCAGTACTTGAACTACAACTGATCCCTAAATGTTGGTTAGTAGCAGGATTGCAGTACTTTAACTACAACCTACTCCTGAAGATGTTCACTGTGCTTTGCTAGCGTGACCGTGATTTGATGACGCTACGCAAACGGTCAGAACAGAGCCAACGGAGTTGACATTTGATCGAGACCGTTGGTTGTTGTTCTGTTGTTGTTATTCTGTTGTTATGTGAACGAACGTATGTATGTTTATACATATTCTGCCCCGCCTTGAACGACGTTCAAGAGACTGTGACTACGAAGTCGGCTGATGAATTCGGTTGACGCGGAGCTGGTTGCGGAGTAGTGCCTTCTCGATTTCCTAGGTGTCGCGTTAAACAGTTCACCCATATTGTTCTAATAATCAGAGCGATGATCAAGGTTAGAGGTAAGTATGACACGGACGAGTAATGATACTGTATTTTCTGAATTTTGTTGTGCAGGTCAAGAGTGCTGTGAAAAATGCTCGAGTTTTGAAGGTCACTTAAGCTCTTCAATTGAGTGTGGTACGACTCGTTCAGCGTATTGAAAGTTGGAAAAACGCTTGTTGGTGACACTTCGGTGAGGTTGGCTAACCGAGTATAAGATGTGCGGATGGTGCTGGAATAATTCTGATGACCACGGATAATAATTGACTTATTCTTGACGATACACTGTGGTTGCACCCTTAGAATCCCAGATCCCTTTAGCACTACTTGCTGCATTTCCTCTCCGCAAATCATAGTTACTCGTACAGGACCTATCAGAGCGTACATCCATTGATTCCTGTTGTTTATTGGAGTCCAAGTTGAATTGTTGCCCACGTTTACTACATCACAATTCAGGGGCGCATCGTTATTAAACAACATCATCTCACATGAGCAAGCTTCTGCACCTATGTTGTGGTTCAAGTAGACATTGCCGCATAGATATTCGGTTTCCTTTAACAGGACGCATGCATCCAGCTGCGCTATACTCATCGGGAAGTAGCGATCTTTGTGTGAATTGATGGCTAGAATGTCGTTGCACGGTTTGATGGAAACCATGCTGTCATGGACTATATTGGGCACGGGAACTATCTTGTACAGTTCGAATTGGTCCTGCTCGCATAGCGGGAGATATATGGTGAAAACTACATGATTTCTTGACAGCCCTCCCTTCACAGTCATTAACTTGTAGAGCTGCAGGTAATTATCTCGTTCAACTGGCACTTGTAGTGATGCTGGAAGTTTATTCCGGATATTAAACAGCTCGTTTTGAAGTTGGGTAGGAGACAATAACATCGGGCTGATCTTGCCGTGATGGGAGTCAGTAAGAATATCCAAAATTGATGACTGAACCTGTTGCAGTGATGTCGCTGTCATCATTAATTGCATAGCTATTGAGGTAAACATTTGAATCGTTTCGGTCTGGTATTGCTCGATCCCATTTCCACGTATTGCTTCCTGAACTTCTTTAAACTGTACGTCAAGGCTATCAAACTTCCTTTTAATCGCCGTCTGATCTTGCTTAAATATGTTGATTGTCGAATCGATCACTGAAGTCTGGTTTTTAACTAGATGTGCGAGAACCTCCTCGTTGTCATTTATCTGAGAAATCGTCTTAGACATTTGTTCTGCGTACTCCGAATCCAGAACTCCGAACAGGGAGTTGGCGATATTTCCTATTACGTTGACAGCCCCTCTTCGCGTACGGCTGACCTTTAACAGAGTATTGTCCAACTTTAATCCTGCCTCGATGTGTTCCAGATTGCTTAACACATTGCTGCAAGTACCCTTCGCTTGGATATCTTGGCACAACTTATGTAGGGTTGATATCCCATTTGAAAGAAGCCGGAGGTCTGTCCAATATGACTCCAGATCGTAGTAAACCAAGATTCTCCATTCAGTCCTGCAAATCTTTGTCCGACCAATCCCTTCAAAGTGTATGCCGATGTTAGAGGTAAACTCCAAATTCTCGATTTCGGTTGCGGTTACAACTGGGAGCAACAGCATCAGGACTACGATCCCAGTGAGGATACTATGACACGTTGTTTTCTTCCTCTTCCGCGGAACTTCTTCCGTTGTATCCTCTTCTTCAGCTGAAGGCTGGCAGTTAACCGTGGATGCTTCTTCGTTGATCGGGAGAGGTGCCAGCCGATGAACCGGACGTTTCCACTCCCCAGACGCCATTCGCACATCGACAACTCTTACGGCTCCATCATCGCCGTTGTAGATCCTTGTCACCCGTCCTAAAGGCCATTGCATGACCGGAACGTTATCTTCTTTGACGATCACCATATCTCCAGGCCGTATATTCTTGGACTGCTCCTTCCACTTGCGCCGGTGTTGGAGCTCATTCAGGTATTCTTGGGACCACCTTTCCAGAACTCTTGCTTCAAATGCGAGACCAACTTCCATCGTGTCAACAAATTTCTTCTCGGTGACATAGCATCTGCGTCAATCTGTGACGTTATCGGTTGCTCTATGAGGAAATGCCCAGGAGTTAACGCTGTCAGATCGTTAGGGTTCTCTGACATAGGAGTCAAAGGTCTAGAGTTCAGAACACCCTCTATCTCGACTACAACTGTCTCCAGCTCTTCGTACGTAGGTGAAGCGGTTGACACACTTCGCAATAACAGATGCTTCGCTGACTTCACTGCAGCCTCCCATAAACCACTGAAATGGGGTGCCCTTGGAGGTATAAAATTGAACTTGATACCCCTGTTGCTGCACTCATTCGTTATCCTCCCATGCCCATCTGTTGAGTAGATCGTGGATGCGAGCTCTGCCAACTGATTCTTTGCACCAACGAAATTCGTGGCGTTATCACAATAGATGTTCTGGCAATGGCCTCTGCGACTGATGAAACGTCTTAGAGCTCCAAGGAATGCCTCTGTTGTCAGATCTGAGACTAATTCAAGATGAACAGCCTTTGTGGCGAAGCAGCAGAAAACAGCTATATAAGCCTTATGTGGCTTCTTTCCCCGCACCTTATAATGGACCCACAAGGGACCACAATAGTCTATCCCAGTGTTGACAAATGGCCGCGCTGGAGTCACTCGAGTAACTGGCAAGTTTCCCATTACTTGCTGGAGCAATTGAGGTCTTGCCTTGGTGCATCTCACGCAGCGCTGAACTGTTGCTCTAGCCATTGATTTACCCTTGATTGGCCAGAAACGTTGCCTCATTTGTGCTAGAAGCGCCTGAGGTCCGCAATGCTTGTTTTCTCTTTGAATTTTCTCAAAAAGGAGCTTCACTAAAGGATCGTTGTATGAAAGCAATATTTGGTATTTGGCATCGAACGGCAACTGTGAAGCCTTCAATCTCCCACCAACCCTCAAAATGTTCTGGTTGTCTAGAAATGGTGACAGCTGAGAAAGCGAATTGCTCTTGCTTAGGGCTTTGTGTTTTCTTAGCTGCAAGATTTCGTCGTTGAAATCAGCTCTTTGTATCACTCCAATGATCGTAACAAGAGCACCATCAATTTCCTTCGGTGTTAACGAGATATGCGGTTCTCGAACACTTTTGCTACATCTAGCATGACTTATGAAACGGCGGATATATTCTACGATCCTCTGGAGTTTCCCGAACGAGTTGGAATGATTAATTGTGTAGATCAATGAAGTATTGTCAATCGTGAGAAATGCTGAAGGGGAGCTCCGCTTCCTTTCGGAATCATCATGAATTGCTGGCAAAATTTTCGAAGGCCATACACTTTCTTTACCGTGTAGAAAGAAAGGACCATAAAACCACAAGTTGCACGCCACCAGCCTGTTTGGTGATAAACCTCTTGACAGCACATCTGCAGGGTTGTCGCTGGAAGCAACATGACGCCACTGCTCGGGTAACGTCAACTCTTGTATGGTAGCCACTCTATTGACTACAAAAGTTTGAAAAGACGCCGAAGATGTGTTTATCCATGACAGTACTATTGATGAGTCAGACCAAAAGAATGTCGGTGAATCCTGTATCCTTAAATCCTTCCTCACTCTGGTTGCCAACTGAGCACTTAGGACCGCTGCACATAACTCCAGCCTTGGCAGTGTCTGACGTTTCAGGGGGGCAACCCGAGACTTAGCGCATAACAGCCTCACCAGTACTCTGCCGTCGTTGAAACACGCCCGAATGTATACTGCCGCACCGAATGCCTTTTCGGATGCGTCAGCGAAAGCGTGTAGCTGAATCGACTTTGGCCTGTCTCCAGAGAACATGTGTCGCGATACCTTAAGATTGGTTATTTGAGGCAACTCGTCCAGGAATTTGGTCCACTTGGTGTGGTATGCTGCAGGCAGTGATTCATCCCAAGACAATTTCAATTGCCACAGTTCTTGTATGAAAATCTTGGCAGTCACAACAACCGGTGCCAAGATCCCCAAGGGGTCGAACAACCTAGCTAGATCCGAGCTGTCTGAACGCTTTGTGATCCTTTTACTGATGCCAACGTTTACTTTGACGCAAAGATTGTCAGTCTTCGGAAGCCACGTTAAACCAAGCGTTTTGACAGATTGATTGTCGCCGTCTAATAAATCAAGGTTGACTTCTTGGTTGCTCTCTGGAATACCTTGAAGCAACTGTGGGTGATTTGCACACCATTTGTGCAGAACCAAGCCAGCTGAGTTTAGAATCTCTGTAAGTTGCCTCTGCGTCTCTAAGGCTCCTGCTAAACTGTCGGATCCACTCAGGCCGTCATCAACGTAAAAATTGTCCAGAAGAGCCTGTGATCCAAGAGGATACTTGATACCGTTTTCCTTCGCTAAAGTTTGAAGGCACTTTGTTGCGAGGTATGGTGCTGATCTGGTTCCGTAGGTAACAGTATTGAGTTCGTAGTACTCAATCGGTGAAGTAGGCTCCTTTCTCCAAACGATGATCTGGTACCTGCGGTCATCTGGATGCACGAAAATCTGTCTGTACATCTTCTCAACGTCTGTGGTGAAGACGAAGCGTGGCATTCTGAAACGCAAGAGTACAGAAAAAAGCTCACTCTGAACTACTGGCCCAGTGTACTGTAGGTCATTCAGAGAGTACCCTGATGCTGTCTTGGCCGAAGCATCAAACACAACGCGTAACTTAGTGGTGCTACTCCCAGGTCTGAGCACACAATGATGAGGAATGAAATAATTCGGTGACAACACCGACTCGATATCTATTTTCGTCATATGCCCAAGCGCCTCGTATTCCTTCATAAAAGCAACGTATTGTTGTCTAGATTCCCTGTCGTTCGATAGCCGACGCTCGAGGGCAAGGAACCGATTCAAAACGACCTTCCTGGACTCTCCCAATGTTTCCGGGTTGTCAGCAAATGGCAGTTTCACCATGAATCGGCCGTCATTGCGTCTGACAGTATTTTGTGCAAAATGTGATTCGCACCGTTGTTCTGCTCGAGAGAGAATTTGATTGGATGATTCCACCTCATCTAGTTTCCATAGGCGCTCAATTGCTGCGTCCATGCGAACGTCATCGTCAGTGCACATTCCACACGTTGCTGATTCTAATTCCTCGTTGGCTATCTTCCCTGAAAGCACCCATCCTAACGTGGTGTTCTGCAAGATCGGAAGACCTTCTCCTAGTTGAATTTGTCCGATAGACAGCAACTGATGGTAAATTTCAGCTCCGAGTAAAGCATCGATCCTGTCAGGGCGATTGAAACCTGGATCAGCCAATTCGATGTTTCCTGGAATTGGCCATTTTGCAACGTCGAACTGTTGAGAAGGCTGTGCCGAGATGATCTGTGGTAACACAAACGCTTCTAGTATTGCAGTAAAACCGTTTACTCTTGAATGTAGGCTGACGTTGATGCGATGCTGGGATTTTTTACCACTGCTGCCGATCCCCTGAATATACAGAGATACAGCCTTTGGAGTGACTCCCAGTCTCTTCATTAATCGATCGGTAATAAGGTTAACTTGGGAGCCGGAGTCAAGAATAGCTCTGCATTCTACACTCTGTCCGCTGCTTGATGTCAACTTAACTACGGCAGTACTAAGAAGCACGTACGGGCGAACGCTTTTAGTTCTAGAAGTTGCAATTGTCATAGCTGTCGAGTCGTTCGCTGACCTCGAAGCAGAATTCTCTGTTGCCTTAACGGAGTTCTCTGCTGCCCTCGTCTTGGATTCGTCTCCAGTATGAAGTAGAGTGTTGTGCCTTTTGTTGCATTTAACACAACTTCTCGATGCACAATGTCCTGCCATGTGCCCAAATTTCAAACAATTCATACAAAGCTTGTTGCTGAGTACAAACTTCAAGCGTTCTTGTACTGACATCTGCAAAAATCTTTTGCATGAGAACATTGGATGCGATCCTGATCTACAGCATTTGCATGTTAATGCTGTAGCACTACTTTGTTCCTTGGGTTTCGTTGCCACAAAAGAACTGACTTTTGATGAACCTCCTTGCTTCGATACGTTGTTACGGCCAACTGCTTCATAATAACGAAAACGGCTCTCTAGAAAGTCAAGGAATGATTTAACTGAAGGGACGAGTCTTGGATTTGACAATGACTGTTCGAATAGCATTAGACTTTGTCTATCCAGTTTCTTCAGAAGGACATGAAGTAGTATCGGATCCCACGAAGTTGTGTCTATTCTGATGTTCTCCAGTGCCAACAGCGACTCCTTTGTGACGTCATGGAGCTGCTTGATGCTGTTTGCTGACGGTGAATCAACGTGCGACTGTTCAACCAGCTTCCTGATGATGTGTTCAACGAGAATGCGCTCGTTATCGAATCTGTCTTTCAGGATGTTCCATGCAGTTTGGTAGTTGTCTTCAGTCATCGACAAATGACTGATAATCCGCTCAGCTTCGCCAGTCAAGTTGCTCTTCAGGTACCAGAACTTTTGTACGCTTGGCAAAGGTTTCTTGCCGATCACCTCGTTGAATAAATCCATGAACTGGTGCCAATGAAGATAGTTTCCGTCGAATGCTGGGATCGATATCTTTGGCAGATTCGTGTCATTGGATGCTGCACTGTCGGTTCGTCGCTTGACCAAACGTGTTGAAATTTCCACCAATTTCTCCTGGACAGTGCCTTCTAGTTCGATATAGCTTTCGAGCCCATAACCTAAAACTGATGGATCCTGGCATTCTTCAAATATCTGATGATGAAGCTGCTCAATTTGATCCCATAACCGGGTCAAGTTCCGTTGTTTAACTTCCCAGTACGCTGGTTGAGTGCAAGTTACATCTGTCAGCAGTTGACGTTGCAATGATTGTTTCAATGCATTCTGCTTCCGTACCAGGCCTGAAATATCTTCACATATTCCTCTTCGCGGGACTTGATTACCCACTTGAGGCTCCTGAATCATCTCCCTTGCCTTCGTCGGGATCTGTTTGAGCACTTGAGGCTGCTGAACCGCCTCTGACGTTTTTAGATCGTTATATTTTCCTTCGAACTCGGCCATGTACTTCTTGGCCAGCTCAGCTATCTGGCCGTAGTAATCTTCCGAGAAGTACTGGTGATCCATTGGGTCCTTGCAATGGGCCCTCAGCATAGAGTCCTCCTCGTCAAACACGGAAACTAGGCTCCTTAGTTTGTCAAGCCTGTCTTGGTAATATGCCGCCGAAGTCTTTCTTGATGATGAGTCCTTCTTGTAATTCAGAATGATCCTCTGAACTTCTTTGCCGATTTCCCGTTGTCGTTGGAATATCTCCTGGATGTTCGCCATACTGCCGAAGAATTTAATAGTTCGCTTCTGATTATTGTGAACTGCTTAACGTGATCCAACACTTGAATCGGATCACGTCGGGGTCACCAAAATGTACAAGGAGCGTTTTCCCTGTATTCCTCAAGACTTCTTGAGGGTCCTTAGTTCTTGGTTCAGTTGCAGTACTTGAACTACAACTGATCCCTAAATGTTGGTTAGTAGCAGGATTGCAGTACTTTAACTACAACCTACTCCTGAAGATGTTCACTGTGCTAGGCACTTAAACCTTAGCACGAGAAGCGAAAGAAAAGAGTCGAGTTGAATCCTAATAGTCACACAAAACTGAACTTTATTGAACAATGATTACAATTTATATAATAAAATTAATGCTAACATAAACATAAAATAAACAAAGTAATAATTATGAATTGTGTCGTGCGACCCGGAAACTGTGTCATAGCAGACGCTTGTTCCTGACCGACATATAATCCGACACTATTAGAGCAGCGCGAGCCAAGCCATCCGTGCTTTGCTAGCGTGACCGTGATTTGATGACGCTACGCAAACGGTCAGAACAGAGCCAACGGAGTTGACATTTGATCGAGACCGTTGGTTGTTGTTCTGTTGTTGTTATTCTGTTGTTATGTGAACGAACGTATGTATGTTTATACACGTATTATTTAAAAACTTTTCTGGTATATGGAACGATTTTTGTGCTGTTCCTTTGCTTGCGAGTGGTAATGTCGCATCATATTTCTTGCATGCATTTCTTTTGCAGCGTTATGTATATGCATCTAGTTGTGTTTTGGTTATGATGTGCATACATATGTATAGTTACTCGTTGAATATATACGGATCTCTTGGTGTATATGTGTATATGTATTATATATATTATATATATTATATTTGTTTTATTGTTGTCTTCTCTTTTCGTTTTGAAGACTTTCGAAAATCATTCTTGTACGTTTAAATAAATAAACATTTATTTACTGAAACGTATACATTTTTCCATAATATTAGTTTGATGAAGCGTTAGTATTTAAAAGTTAATATAGGACTATAGGTAAGGGTTGTATTTAAGTAATTATTTAGATAGTAGTTTGCTTGCGTTCTTTCCTCCTTTAATAAAAATTTATGTTTAAATTTTATGCTTGGTTCTTTCTTACTTTTTGGTGGATTTACTTTCTTAACACATTCCACCTTTTGGGGGTCTGGAAGTGCACCTAATTCCGAGCATTTATGTCCTAGATATACTATTTCTTTGCGTAGGAATTGGCACTTCTTCGTGTTTAACTTTAAATTGTGCTTCCGCAATATATCTAATACCTTACATAGCCTGTCTTCATGCTGCTGTAAGTTTCTTCCATAAATTACTATATCATCTAGGTATACGAAACAATCGATACCTTGCAACCCGGTTAAAATTTGGTTCATTAATCGTTGGAAGGTCGCTGGGGCTGAGGTTAACCCGAACGGCATTCTTTTAAATTCGAAATGACCTAGACTCGTACTGAAAGCTGTCTTTTCTTTATCTTTTTTGTCGATTAAGATTTGATGGTACCCACTAGCAAGATCTAAAGTTGAAAAATATCGACAGTGGCCTAGTTGGTCTAGAATCTCGTCTATGCGCGGTATTGGGAAAACTTGCTTTATAGTGATATCATTAAGTTTCCTAAAATCTACCACAAGTCGCCATTTTTTCCCTTCATTACCTATGGATTTCTTTGGAACTAGTAGTATTGGAGAATTCCAAGGGGAGGTGCTTGGGGAAATTATATCGTCCTTTATCAGTTTGTTTACTTGCTCATTTATTTCTTCCCTATGGGTGTGTGGTAACCTATACTGTTTTTGGTTAATAGGTGGGTGTCCCTGTTTTGTGGGTATTGTATGTCTTAGAGCTTGTGTCGCCGTTAATTTATCACCTTCTAGAAGAAATGTGTCGTGGTATTTTACACATACTCTTTCTATTGATTCTTTCTCTTCCCTGTTTAGATTAGGATCCATTTGTAAATCTTTCAACAAATTTTTTAATCTTTCTTTTGTGCTCATCTGCTGTAACGTATTTATCGTACTAGTGGATGGACTCTTATACTTGTTAAAATTCGAAAATTTAGGATAAAAATTTTCTTTCATTGTAAAGTCGTATTCAGTTGAGTTCAGTATGGGTACATGAACTTTATTGTCTACAACATTTACAAGTGTTTCTGCCATATATACTCCTGGCGAAACTTCCTCTTTGTGGATAATCACCACTGGAATATTTGTATTAATATTTATCGGAACTGTTTTTATAGTTCTTGCGCGTATTATTTCTTGTTTATTTATTTTTTCTAACTCTTGCTTTGATCGCATCAGTAACGATGTTTTGTGCTTCCCATCTTGATAAAAAATTATTTTTTTATTTATTGTGTTGATTACAGATTGGTTCCATAGGTTGTCTCTACCTATTATGCCATCTGCTGGTATTCCTTGTTTAAATGGAATTACGTTAAAATGGAAATCTAAGTCGTTATGAAATATTGAAAACGAGCCTTTCGTGGTTATGCAACCACCGAAAGCTCCACTTAAATCTTTAATTTCGTTAGTATTTAGTATCAATGACTCGTTTAATGAGTCTTCCTTTACGAGACTTGCATCTGCACCAGAGTCGACCAGTAATATGAGTTTTCCATTTTTTGCTCCTCTGAAAGGTATTTCAATGAACACGTCATTAACTGTATCGGTCTCTGTGTACATCACATGCCTGTGGAATTTTGACTTAAAATTTTTACCTTTATTTAATTTTCCCATTTTGTATAATTTATGTTTTCGTGTGTTTTTATAATCTATTACCTTTTTAATCATTTGTATAAGTTTCTCTAACATTTGACTAATATTTTGAGCGAGATGTATTTCGAGAAGTTTTTGTTTAATCTCTCTAATTGTTATATATGCTACAGTGCACAGCAACTGTATTATATATGTTATTAGGAGTAAACATTTTTCTTTAATTGCAGTATTTGGAACTTGCACAGAAAGTTTGTCGACTACTGTATCTTTTTGATTTTTTGGTTTTTTAATGTTATTATTTGGTTCTGAATACCCTTGGTTATTCGTTCTGATTTTATTTTCTTTGTATTCCAATGCTGTATTTTTTGCTTGCACTGACAGTTTGTCCGCGTCAGCATTTTTTTGGATTATTTTGTTTTTTCTTTTACTATTGTTTTCTTGATAGTTATTGTTTCTATTTGAATTTTTATTTTCTTGGCACTTAATTGGAAGCGTATCAACAGTCTTCTTGGACGTTTGATTTACAATTTCCGATTTGTCTGGCCTAAAGTTACAATGTTTTTCGGGTTCCCAGATCAGTGGCCTAGTCTGGGCCCCTGTTGGTTTCCCTGAAAAGTTTCCCAATTTCTCTTCGCATTACAATTAAATGCATTATGCCCTGGTCTATTACACCAGAGGCACTGTGACCTCTTATTTCTCTCCCACTTAGTGTTATTATAATTATCATTATTTAGTTTTGTATTTTGGCGATTGCCGCCGTTAAAAGAATTTGAGTTTGCCCAGTCGTTTTTTGTTGGGTATCGGCTATCATTATTCTTGCTACGAGAATCGTTCTTCTTACACCTCCAGTTCGTCTCATGTCCGTACTTCGAACAATGTTCGCAGTATGGAGTGTTTTTTCTTGTTCTACATTCGTCGCGGGTATGCCCTGACTTTTTACAAAAGGAACAAGTTGGTCTTATCATATTCGTTTGCGCATTGTCTTTCCATGTTTTTGATCGTACATCGTTACTTATTTTTTGTTGTGGTCGATAGCTTACAGAATCAATTTTTACAATGTCTTGTTGTGAAGGACAGTTCGATGTATTTCCTAGCTCTATTACCTCCAGAACTTTTATTGTGGCGTCAATTAGTTCGTCTAACGTTTTCGCGTCTACATTTAATAAATGAATTCGTAACGTAATGTCTGTCAACCCTGTCTTAAACGCTAACATTGTTGATAGCTGTAATTGACGCCACTTTTATTGTGGCGTCAATTAGTTCGTCTAACGTTTTCGCGTGTACATTTAATAAATGAATTCGTAACGTAGTGTCTGTCAACCCTGTCTTAAACGCTAACATTGTTGATAGCTGTAATTCATCATGTAAGGATGAATTGTTTGCTGTCGGATATTTCATATCCATTAACTCCTCAGCTTGTAACTTCAACGAAGTGAGACGGCTGGCAAATGAACGGACATGTTCTTTAGGTAGTTGTCTACAGCTCTGTATTTTCTTCTGCACGGACGCCAATGTTATTGTCTCCAAATAAGTATTCTTAATCAGTAAGTAGAGCTCTTCCAATCTGTCGAATTTTCTTAGTCGGATCAAATTGAACGCATCGCCGTGTAGGCGCTGTTTAACGCAGGATATTAAATCCTGTGTCTCATCTGCATTAAAACCCTTGCTAGCTAATTCACATCCTTCAATAAATTTATAAATTTCGCTTCTTATGTCTGGTGATTGTGAACCAGAAAACAGTGGCACTAATTTATTCACAGTTTTTGCGATTTGTTCTATACCCATCTTTGTGATTGTTATTTTCTGTTCAGATCTTTTAATATCTGTTTTTATCTGGCTTATGTTAGCACTATCGCCAGGCGAAGGTAGAGAGAGAGAGATCTACGTCTTTGAAGTTTTTTCTGTTTTAAAATTCTATTCTCTTCTCTCAGGTTTTCGATTTCTAATTTCGCTTGTGTCAGTGTGGGTAGGTTCTGAATTTCTTCTTCTGTGAAATTTTCGTTAACGTTCCTAAGTGCTTTATTTTCTGTCTCTAGTTCCTGAATTAAATTTGATTCTACCTGTCTAGCTACTAGAGTTTGGTCGTATTTCTTTTTAAGGCTAGAAAATTCGAGTTTCCACTCTTCAAATTCCTTCGCTAAGTTCTGCTGTCTATGGTCCAAAAAGTTCAGTAATTCGTCTAGAGTGGCGTCAACCTTTTCTATTCTACTAATGTGACCCAAAGAGTCTAACTTCGCCCGAATTAAACTCAAATGCTCTTTATTGTTGACTGCCGCACTAAGGCTTGCCCAAATTTTCTCTAATAATTCGCCCAACTGTATCTTTAAACTATGCTGTTCTGAATACAACTGTAAGAATTGTTGTTCGTAATCGGGTTTGTCTGCCATTAATGATTAAACGATTGTTTTGTTTGATTAAATTTTCGATGAAAACCGAATTCCGAAAGAATTAAAAATTTTACAATAATTAATGATGTGAAATCAAAAAATTTTTTGAATAGACATTTTTTTTTTAAAAAGGACAACTTTGTCTTGGTGTCGTAAAGATCGGCTGCGCCAATATTGTTGTGTATATTTCTGAAGGACACTATTTGGTGACCCCAGAAACGTACACAATTTGGTTTGACAATAACAGTCGCACTACGTACTGCAAACGGTAGTGATACTGTTACGTTTTGTAAACAATAGCAATACTGCCACGTATTTAACAACGGCAGCAATACTGCTATGTAGTATGTATGTAAGTATGACCTTACTATATATGCTAAACTCAACCGCGCCAATATTGTTGTGTATATTTATATCCTTTTATATTTCGAGAAACGCGATGTATTTATGCACGTAAAAAGAAAAGTTCCCTTCTGTTAAAAGAAATTTGACTTACTATACGGCGAGTCACGCCAACTTAGGCTGGCCACCAGGCCTTGCTTAGTATGTTTTGGCTTATTAGTGAGCCACGCTTGAATTGGTGTTGGCCACCAGGCCGAACTTAAAAGAATTAGAAGAGCCGGTTGGTTTGGCTGCTGATAAAATTCTCGCTTTATTCTGGATCGCTCGGGTTTTTATATCCGAGCTGATCCCGTTCTTTTCCTTAGAGTAAATATAGTGACAATATTTATGTTATACATTTGTAGTGCTCTTACATATTCTTAACATAGTGCTTGTTCTTATTATTCTACTTCCACTCAATAATTTTATGTTAACTCGTTATATTTATTGAGTTTTTATTGAACCTTTCCCCAATCGTATTTTATTGCTTATCGATTTGGTTCAGCTTTGTAAATATATTCGTACTGTTTCCGCGTGCTACCGAATATATCGGTCACGGGGTAAACGTACTAAAAGTGCATATTCAGCTTTAAATATTATAAACGTTTTAGAGTGTCCAGGAGCGGACTGCGGGTGCTGTGTGTTGTGTAGTGTTTACGTTTGTGATTTTAATAACTATATTTATGAGTTAAATTATCTGACTCACAACAACTTATGTAAATACGAATTACAATAGTGTCGGCTTGCTCGCTATAAAAAAAGAATCTTGTGCTGCGGACGGTGAATTACGGCGACTTCTCAATCGACTCTGTTTTCACGACGACTGAACTGATAAAAAGATCGGCTTTTAGTTGCGGCCGCCACGTACTCAGAGAGAGAGAAGCTCGCAGTCGTGGCGAGCGGAGCTTTGCCGTAAACATTGCGCCCGCATTGGGAGACTGCAATCTTTTCTCGCTCCTACAGGCCCTTGTTGGATGGATCGGCGGCGCGATCCACACCAACAACAGCAACGGGTACTATTGCACCAGTGAAGGAGGTGGGAGCATGCCAAGCAATTGCTGCACACGTGGCTTTGCTATACCACCTCCCTCCGCTCGTCTATGCGCTGATGTCGAAAATCCGCGCAGTGCCGCAGAACATGCACCTCCCATAGGAGGCGCGACTGCTGGTGGCGACGGGCGGATGCCACGTTGTCTAGAGGAGGGAACGAATCGATAAGCCGTTGCCATTTGGGGCAGTACGGGTTGTTCTAGGGCCGTAACGGACAGTGCGAGTCGGGCGTCACGTTTAACAAGCGATATTTGTGGCGGCGACAGTGAAGACTCCGAGCGAGGTGACAGGGTTCTTGCTGGCCACCGGCTAAATGCCTATGCCGGATCTTATAGAGAGGTCACTGGGCTCCAAAAAGTCTTCCTGGTCGTCGAGAGTGGAGGGTGGCGATTGCGGTGCGACACTTTGATAAGGCATAGGTGAATCAACGTCACCAGGGGGCGTTGATAAGCTTCATGATATACATATGTGTGAAGAAAGAGAGTGTAAGTATGTGCGTCAAAAGGATATATTGCTCATAAATTTAGGAAACAACCATCTTTATCTCGATACTACTACTGCTCAACAATGGTAATATTTTCCGTTTTTTTACTCTCATACGAGGGCGTCCGGATAATTACTTAGCCTTCAAAAGAAAAACGAAATTTTTGGAAAAGTGGCGATTTATTTCTCTACATAGTCCCCTTCGAGCTTTCAGCTGGATACACTTGACCCAGCGATGCTCGAACTTCTTTTTTTTTGCAATTTGGCGTCGGATCGGCCCAATAATTCGGTATAGTAGAGCCCTGTGATCGTTTTGTCCTTGTCCAGGTAGTCGATGTAGATCAAACCTTTTAAATCCCAAAAAACGGTGGCCATCACCTTTCCGGCCGATAGGACAGTCTTCGCCTTTTCGGTGCACGTTCGCCGGGTGAAGTCCACTATTTCGACTGTTCCTTGATCTCTGGTGTGTTCCAGTGGATCCATGTTTCATTGACGGTCACGAAACGACGCAGATGAAGGAGTTATTGCGTCCAAAACAGCATCAAACATCTGAAGTGGTCTCACGATTGCGCTTGTTGTCCCGAGTAAGCAAACGCGGTACCCATCGCGTCGACAGCTTTTCCATGTCCAATATTTCATGCAGAATACGACCCACGCGGTCTTTTGAGATGCCTACTGTCTCAGCTATCTCGCTCACCTTTAATCGGCGGTCTGCCAATACGAGCTCATTTTTTTTTCACGTTATCCTCCGCGGTAGCCGTTTTCGGGGCACCTAGGCGTGCTTATCAAAAACCGACGTACGACCACGTTGAAACTCGTTAAATTAATTTTTTATGGTCACCATCGAAGGAGAAGAGTCACCGTACAGAGCATCCAAGCGCTCTTTGATTTCGCTGCGCTATTTTCCTTCCAAAAACATAAATCGAATCACCAACCGATATTGTTTTATAAGTAGAATGAAACTTGAAACTTGATGATGAATAGACTTTCCAATATAAAGTAATCTCACTTGATGATGAAATGGTTACTGGTTTCTGTAGAAATATTGACCACACAGAATTTGTTTTATATTTTTTATTGAAAAATATAATGCTTGGTTGAAATACAAATACTGAATGAATATTTTTTAATACAATTTACAATTTTCAATTCGATACAAGTTTTTAAAAGTAATTTATTTTATAGGAGCAGTTTTCTAAAGGTTAAGATAAAGGTTTTCTGCAATTACCCAGACAAAACATATTACTCAATGTTTTCAATAGTTAAAAGCAAATGTTCTCAATAGTTATTTTATTCCAAGATTTGTTTTGGTTTGATTGTTTGACTTTATATTCATAACGTACGTTCTAAGTTTGCGCGCCACTAATACTAGAAACTTACAATTCAAAGTGAAAATACATATTTTTCAATTCCCAAATATTTGTTGACACAGGGTTAATTTAAAAAAATTAAACTCAAAATGTTTTAACCCCTTAAGATTTTATTTATTTAGAAAATTTATTTATTTGGAATTTTTCAAATTATAAAAAGTTGTGGAAAAAACTTATTCATCAAAATTTACAGTAAAATACAAAAAAAGACGAATAAAAAGAAGAATATTCGTTCAGTGTGTGGTATTTTTCGGAAGACTAAGGAACATGTAATGCTGCTAGATATTATTTGGGTTTCCAATAGATTTTTAAAAAATATTACAGGTTAGATTCATTCATAAAGCGTATTTACTTCAAACGAGTGAGGCTCGTGATTATTTACAAAGCAATTTTAATTTACACGAGCTAGACTCGTGATTGATTCAGAAAGGAATTTTACTTTACACGAGTGATTAAACCTTAAGAGGTTAATATATATTTAATATTTTATTTACGAATTATCAAAAATATATATGTTCTTTTTTAGATTATTATGCCATGGTAATATGTACATATATATAAAATCTTTCTTACATATTTTATAATATTTTAATAATATTATTTACGAATATTAATATTTATATTTTAATATTTTATTTACGAATTATCAAAAATATATATGCTCTTTTTTAGATTATTATGCCATGGTATATATAATTAAGCTCCTGTAAATCTTTCTTACACAATAACTTACGTATGGTGTAAATATGGTCTCAATCGGTCTATTAGTACTCGTATAGAAGTTCTGTTGTAGCGCCACCTATCAGGACAAAACCTAACTAAAAAGGATACTTGCAACCTAAGTAACATACGCTGTGAGTATAAAGTACATCTCTCGGGTGGTTAAGCCGTGAAGGTCGGACATACATACGCACCAAGGTTTTTACGAGTAAACTTTACACCCGAAGGGATGAGGGTATATTGACTTTGTTCTTCCGTTTGTAACGCATTAAAGGAGGCGTGGCAGGTATAGAAAAGTATATATATGGCTCAGAATCACCTCCTGAGTCGATTTAGCCCTGTTCGTCCGTCTGTCTGTCTGTAGAAATCACGATTACGGAAGAACGAATAAAACTATCGCCATAAAATTTGGCACGAATATTCTTTGTCATCATAGGCTGTTTGGTATTGAAAATGAGAAAAGAATTATTGCCACGCCTAATTTTCATAGCAAATGTGAATTTCCCATGCTTATATCCCAATTTCTTAGCTTGTAGAGCGAATTTAAAGCTAACATTGTATTCCCAAGTCCACCGTCTCAGACGTAAATATACTCAAAAAAATGGGCGTACTCAAAAAAATGGGCCGCCCACTGGTGACAAAAGCCACGATTACAGGAAAACAAGTGGACGAGTGGAAGCATCATCATGAAATTCAGCGAATATTCTTTTCCATTTAGAGCTCTAAATGGACGAAAACATCATCATGAAATTCAGCGAATATTCTCTTCCATTTAGAGCTCTCTGATATCGAAAATGGAAAAAATCGGAAATGGATAAATTTACTTTTTAGGTAGATAATAACGCATTCAATTTGAGAGCTGAATTTCTCAGCTTGTAGTCCAAATCTAATGCTGAAATTTCAGTGCCGCGTTTACCTTGTCAGTGAGAGTTGTCGCACCAAAAATGGGCGTAACACGCCCACTGGTATACATATAGAATATAATAAAGTGTTTGTTGAGAAAAGCGTTGTCGTAAATGAGTTAATAAATCAAAAATTACTATCTGTAAATTAAATGAAAGTTGGCGTATCCCGTCCACTTTTTATCATCACTTTGACAGATGCGGGGGTAGGGTATATGAGCTTCGGCAGGCCGAAGTTAACGCTCTTACTTGTTATATATTAAAATAATATTTTATAACAGGTAAACAACGAACAGTATGATAGTTAACAAATAAAAGTGAGTGTGCGTTTACAGTCCATTGTTTGTATCAGTAATGTCTTCCTCCTCTACATTCGGCCACCCTGAAAAAGCATTTGACCCGAATGAATTGTACCATTTTTTCATATATTCTGCGACTGTTGTGGTTTTATTTGGTCCTTTATGATCTTCTACTTTGTAAACTTCGTATTTTCCGTGATTAAATTTAGTTGTTATTTTGTATGGTCCTAAATAATTCGATTTTAAGTTTATTTCCCGATCCAAATTGTGTTCGTTTGATCGCCACTAAGTCGTTAATATTTTAAATAGTTTCTTCTTTACGTTTTTTGTTAAATTGCTTTCGATTTTCTTGCTGAAAAACTGCGATATTTTTTTTCGCAGTTCTACGAATATTCTCTCGCTCTTTTCTCATTTTCCAAAATATATTGTAGATTTGTATCAGTAGAATTTCGCATATCTAAACCTGCTAAAATTTTAAAAGGCTTAGATTTTTAAATTTTTTACTACGTTGTGGTGTGTTGTTCATTAATTGCTGAATTTTGTCAACATGTTTATACCAATTAGACGGACTTTATAAACATAACTTTGATAAAAGTGGTATTCTCTCCCAAGTAATTTTATAAAAATAAAGAAACTTGTTAATGTTATTTTAACGATGTTTGGGTCCATATTCGTGTGAAAAATTCTTTTCTTAAAAAAATTTTTCTCAAACTACCAACAGAAAGAAACTTGGAAATGAATTGACTGCGAAACGAATGCATACTGAATATGAATATAGTATTAAGAAACTATCTTAGAATAAACAAGTAAGAGCGTTATCTTCGGCCTGGCCGAAGGTCATATACCCTACACCCGCATCTGTCAAAGTGATAAAAAGTGGGTGGGTGATACCTACTTTTTTCTAATTTACAGGGAGCACATTTTGATCTATTAATTCATCTACAAAATCGCTTTTCCTACCAAACACCTTATTATATGGTATAGTATATAAGTGGGCGTGTCACGCCCATTTTTGGGAATATATTTAAGTCTAAGATGGTGGACTCGGAAATAAAATTTTAGCTGAAAATTTGGTCTACAAGGTGAGAAATTGAGCTAAAATGACGGATGAGTGCATAATTTCTATAAAAAGTAGGCGTGGCACTGGTCCGATTTTTCCCATTTTTAATACCAAACAGCGTAGGATAATAAAGAATATTTATGCCAAATTTCATGATACCTCTATTCGTTCTCCTGTAATCGTGATTTCCACAGACGGACGGACGGACAGACAGACAGACAGACGGACGGACATGGCTAAATCGAATCAGGAGGTGATTCTGAGCCAGAATATATATACTTTTCTATACCTGCCACGCCTTCTTTAATGCGTTACAAACGGAAGAACAAAGTGAATATACTCATCCCTTCCCTTCGGGTGTAGGGTATAAAAACAATAGATTTCTCAATTAATATACTCTAAGTAAACTTGGCAAAGATGTATGGATTGATGAGCCGTCAACTAGCAAAGATGTATGGATTGATATACTACATATATTGAAAAATAGAACACCTTCTTCAACAAATATTCAAATATTGCAGATCCATCAAATTTGCATTCAAACAGGAAACAAAAGATATCATAATCGAAAAAGTTAATAAAATTAAGACCCAAATTGATGAGCTCCAGCCGATATTATTTGAATTTCGTGACCATCTTATTCAAATACATTTCAAACTTTTGCTTACTATGATTAATGGAAAAGTCGGACAAGCTTTAACTAATGTAAATGTCAATGTAAATTTTTTACTTTGTGTTTCTGATAAAAACATTATTATATTTCACTTTTAATATGCAAAATGTATGATTTATACCTACTTGTAAGATACATAATCTTGTGGTATAATTGTAACGTATAAATAAATAAATAAAAAATACTAAGGCATCCTCTAGCTCAACGTTTCCCAAAGTGTGGGTCGCGATCCGGCACCGGGTCGCAGAAAAATTCAGCTGGGTCGTGGCAAAAATTGTAAAAAAATTGTAAATTGTAGGAAATCGCGTTGTAAGAGACATGACTCTATAGAAAAAAAGGGGTTAGGTTCCAAGTATAAAAAACTGCATTGGAATTAATAAAATGAAACTTTAATAAATTAATATTAAAGATTTTACTAGAAATACTTCAATAAAATTATAATAAATTAATAAAACAAAACAAAATAATTCACGTTTTTAAAAATTAAGAACTAAATAAAAATTGAAATTTATAAAAATTAAAATATAAAAAGAAATTTTGATGCATATTATTTATGCAAATTATTCGTCACCACTGCTAAACGGCTAAGCTGCGAACGTTTTGCTGGTGCTATATCCGAATCTGTTCAGATCCATACCTTCATGCATTGTAAACAGAAGTTTAACATATGGAGGTGGAATACATTCTACATTAGCTCGTCGGTTGACTTCTTCTTCTACTTCATGCATCATGATAAACGATTGTGCAAAATTGTTTTGCGACCGAAAAATTTGCTCTAGCAATTCGAAAAGGTCTCGGTTGATTCCATGGTTCAAAGGATGCACCATGCGTTCATCAACAGCATCTTCAGGATTTAAAAAATACATGTGTCCATATTGCGGCCTTTCGATTTCACCATTACTATTTTGTGTCGGATGGGCTGCCAAATTCATTTTATGGTAAACTTGCCCACCAGCGGTAAAGCTATAAATACCATAGCTGTTAATAGTCCGATCGTCCTTTACATTGAATGAAGCCATAGCAAAACTCGAGTTTAAGTTTCGAATTCTTCTATGGAATTCTTCAGCAAACGGATGCCGTTTTAAAAAAAGACGTACCAATTCATTTGGAAATTGCGGTTGTTCAAGATCTATTCGGCCATGTAAACAGCAGTCACCAAAAGAGTCACGGTTAATTTTATTTGAGACACGTTCCTCAGGAAAATGAACAGCTTTGCAGTGAATGCATTCAATATTAAAGGACCCCAAACATTGGTAAGTTACGTCGGTAAAGGTTGCGCGCTTCCATGTAGGTAATTTATTCTGACCTAAAGCTCTTAGGCGTCTAATATTCCGTCTATGCTGTTCTTCTAAGCGGTAATCACGTCTTTCGGTGGTTTCTGCCTCAATTCGTTGTGTACTTCTAAATCGCAATTCTTTTAAACGTTGCTCACGTTCTTCTATGGTTTCAGCTGCGATTCGTCCTGATGCTCCCTGTCGAAGACCAGCTAAACGTTGTTCCCTTTCTTCGGCGGCTTCCATAGCGATGTTTTGAGCTGTTCGACGACGTTGTTCGTTCAAACGTTGTACATATTGCTCATTATTTTCGTTGGCTCTGCATTGGATGCCGCATTGTCGCCTGCCATCTATACGCTTTATGTTTTCTTGTCTGATTTCGGCTGCTGTTCGGAATCGAGATCTTTTTGCTCTGTGTATTTGACTCGATTCCTCTGGGGATTCATTAATAATCCAAGTAGCCATTTTTTCCATGCCTTTTAACTTTGCTGCTCGCACTGGTCTTGAAGTGGAAGGCTGTTTATCTTCCAAAGTCTCCATTTCTCGCACTGAATTTGAAGCTAACAAAGCTGCTCGCGCTGCTCTTGAAGTGGCTGTTCATAATTATAATTCTCCACTTCCATCGGCGTCGTATTTTTTTTTATTTTTATACCCTACACCCGAAGGGATGAGGGTATATTCACTTTGTTCTTCCGTTTGTAACGCATTAAAGGAGGCGTGGCAGGTATAGAAAAGTATATATATTCTGGCTCAGAATCACCTCCTGATTCGATTTGGCCATGTCCGTCCGTCTGTCTGTCTGTCTGTCTGTCTGTCTGTCTGTCTGTCTGTCTGTCTGTCTGTCTGTCTGTCTGTAGAAATCACGATTACGGGAGAACGAATAAAGCTATCGCCATGAAATTTGGCACGAATATACTTTGTCATCATAGGCTGTTTGGTATTGAAAATGAGGAAAATCGGATTAGTGCCACGCCTACTTTTAATAGCAAATGTGAATTTTCCCATGCTTATAGCTCAATTTCTCAGCTTGTAGAGCGAATATAAAGCTAAAATTTTTTCCCCGAGTCCACCTTCTTAGACTAAAATATATTCTGAAAAATGGGCGTGACACGCCCACTTATATAGTATACCATATAATGAGATGTTTGGTAGGAAAAACGGTGTTGTAGACGAGTTAATAGATAAAAATTTGCTCACTGTAAATTAAAAAAAAGTAGGTGTCACCCGCCCACTTTTTATCACCTCGACAGATGCGGGTGTAGGGTATATGAGCTTCGGCCAGGCCGAAGATAACGCTCTTACTTGTTAAAATTAAAACCTTTCACCTTTTTTGGTCTTCCAGACAATGGTCTTGAAGTGGAAGGCTGATTATATGATTGAAGAGGGGAGCGTTCCATATTAACTTCCGGTTCCAGAAAAATATTGACACTATTTTACGTTGAGAAAAATATTTGAATATTTTTCTTATATACATACCTGTCGTATGTTCTATCTTTTCTAAGTGAAGGGAAAACACTTTGCTCTGTATATTTAAATAATTTTTTTAATTTTTATTTGGCTTTGAAAACATTGGCACACCTGTCGATAATTTTCTTAAAATTTTACAAAACAAAACAAAAATATTTGAATACATGTTTACATTTTATTTCAGAACAAAATTTTAAAAAAAAACAATACAATGTCAATAAATTATAAACACATTTTCTTAAAATTTTACAAAACAAAACAAAAATATTTGAATACATGTTGACATTTTATTTCAGAACAAAATTTAAAAACAAAAACAAAACAATGTCAATAAATGCCAATAAATTATTCACACACTTGTTAATCAACCACTTTAATTGAGAAAAAAAACCACCAAAATGAATTTTTTCGAAAAAAACACCTCGACAGATCGATTTACAATCTCTCAATCTACCTAATATGTGAATATCAAAGAAATCCTTAGAGCCGTTTTCGACCTCAAAAAAGCTGCAAATATATATACAATTTTAGCTCGTTTAATAAGATTAGATATAAAAATAGATGAAGACAATGAATTCCTATTTGATGATAAGGTCTTAAAATTTTCAGATAAAACAATATTTAAAGATTTAGAAAAAAGTAAGAATTGCATTTTCTCTAATAATTGTAAATTTAGATACTCGTATAATAATGAATCGAACATAGAAATTTTAGATGAAGAAACATTGTTTTTAAAAAATGCTCAGAATTAAAAAATTTAACAACATTGCGAAATTTGTAGAAGAAAAATACTTTTACCAAAATACAATACAAATACAATACAAAATACAAATAAAACAAACATACCGAAATTAACTTTTAATAATATTGTATTAATTAATTTAGAAAATTTGAAGGAAATCCTATAATAAACATGGTACCGAATACAAACATTTTTTTTATATAAAACCTTTTTACAACGAGCTATAAAGTTAAAAAAAAATTATTTCAAATTTGAAAATTTTAAATTTGCAACATTTCTTGAAACATTTATTGAAAATAATTTCTTTGTCAAATATGTAATATACAATGGCGCATATTTATAGTCCCAAGATAGAGTACACTTTGGTTCGAGTATGCTCTAATTTTAAAGTATATGTACTTTAAATTCCTTGCTATTTATAGTCATAAAAAAAGTTTGCTCTAAAGAGCACTAGAAAGCACTTTAATATATGATTATAGGTTATCCTGTGAAGCAACTTTTCATCATTTTCTGTCAGCTGATTTCAAATTGTATGCATGCTAAAAATTGTGAGTTTCAAAAATAATTTTAAACAACACATAGCTTATACGAGCACCCTACTGCTAAAAATTTTAAAATCAGCTTTCACCTATTTTAAAGTTAAAGTCGACTTCAACAGATAAAGTGAATAAAGCCGACTTTAAATCGACTATAAATAAGATAAAATCGACTTTTTGTTAAAGTGTGCTTTTTCTACACTAAAGTGCACTTTAAATTTGACTAAGAATATGCGCCAATATTTTTAAAAATAATTTGAAATATGAAATATATTTCAAATTTTAAACTGATAGCCTCAAAGTGGGCGTGTATGGTTAGTCCATACTTAATATATCATTGTCTACTACTTCTGAGTTCAAATTTCGAGTTTCTAGCTCATTTAAAATAAATTTCGAAATTTGTAGCCAACATTTTAAGACAGCCCCAATTCTCTCCCTAAAGTGTGCGTAGTTGGTTTGTGTATGGTTTATATTGCATTGTCATCCAGTTCTAAGCTATCTTTAGCATTTGAAGATGAGTCTACGGGAAGCTAGTTAAAAATAAATTTCAAAATTTGTAGCGAAATGAAAGAAAAAAACCAAATTTCCTGCATCAAAGCGGCCGTGTGTTGTTACTTAATGCTTATTATTGCATTGTCATCTAGTTCTGAGCTATTGAAATTTCGAGCTATTGAAATGTTCGTTTGGTCATAACCATAAATCTCCAAAAGTTCTCCACCAATTGCTTTTAAATATTGACACAACGTACGCTCGAATAAGCGCGTGTTCTTATAGTAAAAAGAGGTAAGTATATATAATAATATTTTTAACAATTCATAAGTAAAATCTAAATATTAAAATATATTGAATTTCATTTTTAGAAGTCAGTCATGGGGTCAAAAATCTATTTCAAAAGATCAAATTCTAAAATTTTTAAATTTAAAAATTTTTTTTAAAAACGTTTCTAAATTTGATTTCATATCAGACTGAGCCACAGCAACGCGTGGCCGGTTATAAATAGTTAATAAGGAAATTATTTTTTTTATTAAAAATACGGTATGTATGTATTGAGATTCAAAGTAAATTTATGCTGATTTTATTTGCTTCTGATCTTGCACAAAAATTGTGTATCACAAAAACTTGTTTTCTAGAAAATTAAGGCATCGAAACTAAAGGGCAAGGCAGAGGGCTTCAGCTATGCTGACACAGCAATAGTCGCGAATGCTTGTTATTGTGTTACCGCAGAACACCGCGATGCACGATGCGCGAAGTTCTCTATCGTGGCGCGATGCCCTTAAATAGATTTCGCGTGACACTGTTAAAATTTGTTCACGTTCCATATTTCTGAAAACATGTGCTTGCTTCTACAATTTGTTCGCCGCCACCAGCCCACCAATTGCCTTACAAATTCGGTCCGTCTCCAATATATTTTTATACCCTAGAAAGAACAGATTGTACAGCACTCCGTTGCGTTCAACATTTTATATTCGCCGTTCATATTTTATTTGCATTTTAAAAATTTATTGAAAAAAATGTTTTTTCTTGTAAATTTGAATGAATTTTTAAGTTTAAAACATATGCTTTTAGTTTACATTTTCTATACAAAAGCAACGAGTAAAAGCAGCAAAACAACAAATTCTCAGGTTTTTCGGTAAGAGGTGGCAATTTTTTTTTTCTGAGAGTGAGTAAAAACAAAGACAGTTAAAACCAAGAGAGCAGCGCGAAAGAATAGATCTATCGCACCGCGACACGTCGCGCGATTATTTGACGTCAAATGCCTATAGAAAACATATAGGGAGAGCTTCATTGTAACCGCAGAATACCGCGATGCGTAAAACTCTCCCTATGTGTTTTCTATAGGAATTTGACGTCACAGAATCGCGCGATGTGTCGATCGATCTATTCTATCGCGCTGCTCTCTTGGTTTTTACTGTCTTTGTTTTTACTCACTCTCAGAAAAAAAATGGCCACCTCTTACCGAAAAACCTGAGAATTTGTTGTTTCGCTGCTTTTACTCGTTGCTTTTGTATAGAAAATGTAAACTAGAACCATATGTTTTAGACTTCAAAATTTATTCAAATTTACAAGTAAAAGTTTAATTTACAAAAAATTTCCACAAATTTTTAAAATGCAAATAAAATATGAATGCGGAATATAAAATGTTCAGCGCATCGGAGTGCTGTACTATCTTTTTTTTTCGAGGGAATAAAGATATATTGAAGAAGGACAAGATTTGTAAGGCAATTGGTGAGCGGCTGGTGGCGGCGAACAAATTGCAGAAGCAAGCACATGTTTCCAGAAATATGGAACGTAAATAAATTTTTAACAGCGTCACGCGATGTCTATTTAAGGGCATCGCGCGACGAGAGAGAGATTGGCGCATCGCGGTATTCTGCGTTATGCTGTGTTTACATTGTATGAATCAGTTGATACGCTGTATAAAGAATGATAGTCCACTGGAAGTCAAATGTGTTTTAACATTGGAATAAGCGAGAGAAAAGTACCGATTTGCTATAAAATTGTTACACATTTCTGTATGAATTCCATATCAATGTTATAGGAGTTGATACAGAAAGATACACTAGCTTAACTTTTTGTATCAATCGTATGACGTCCTATAAATTCTCCATAAAAGTAACTGAATCTTATCGAAGTTGTAATAAAACTGAACGTCGTATCTCTGGAATTATTTAAACAGTTTCGTGTTTTTTTTGTTGTATCAGCAATGAATTCGGAAGATTGGTCGCATCTTAATATTGGTGAATAGAATTAGAGTAGTGCTAAATTTAATTGTAATTGAAATTATTAAAAAATTGGGTAGAGCAATAAGTGCGAGGATATCGTCTTTAGTCTACATATGTTTATTTTGTACGATAAATAACTCTTTAATAATTGAATGCATATTATTTAAAAATTTTCTTTTATATAAAAAAAATTCATTCATTGATTTGGTACGTGCTAAGCCTGCATTGTGGGACATCTCAGATACATCATATAAAAACAATATTTCGCGTGCAAAATGGTGGCAAGAAGTTATAGAGGAACTTGGTAATAAATTATTGCTTTTATTTAACGGAATTAAATAACTCCCTTTATGGAAATTCCAATCACCCAAGAAAACATTAAAATTGCCGGAAAAAAAGTGGACTTCGATGCGCTACCGTTATAGCCAGTGGAAGGACTTTAGTTCCCGAAGTGGTTCCAGCGGGGAGAAGAAACATTTCCCTTTTGCGGATAAAATGACGTTTTTAGATGATACTTTACATACACGCGAGTACGTTTTACAATTATTTTGGTTTATTCTATATTGTGATATGTGAATAAATAAAAACTTAAAACTTAAATAAAAACTTCACTTTATATGTATGTATGTATATAAAGTCCTCCAATGGAGTCTAAAATAAATAAATTATTGTGTTAACTTTTTAAATAAAACCATTCCAATTTTAGATCAAAAAGTTTATGGTGCTCAGTAGGCGATCCAATAGAAAATCTTGAAAGCGCAAAGAATCAAGAAATTAAAAAAAAGACAAAAACTCGTACATTAAAAATTTCGATGAAGTTTGAGTTTGAGTTATAGCAACTAATATATCTGTCTCGTTTGCAAATATTTCTCTTTCACTTTAGCAATTATAGTAGAATTCATACATCATATCAATTGATTCATACAATGTAAACCCAGCATTACAATAACACGATACTCTTATTGTAGGGTTCTACATTCTTACATTTAATACTTGACATTTATTACTTTACTTTTATGTTTCATAATAAAATTTTAATTTCTCAAAATATATTAATGTCATTCCTAAACAAACTAAAAACAATTATTATAAAAAAATTTGAAAAACAAAAAGAAACTACATAAAATTTCGTATCTGAAACAAACATATTAAATTAATATAAAATAAATCCTACTTAGTATTTCTTATTACTAAACTCCTGGACCCTACAACTGGCGACAACTGGCTTGTCGAACCCAAAAAAGCTGATTTTGCGCGCTCTGAAATTGCCTGTTCTAATCCCCAAGCACTGATTCCACGTTTACGGAACGTGGTTGTTTTCACGTGTGTCATGTGTGTCGACCATTGTCACGTGTGCCACGTACGTCGAACTTACTTGCATCGGCCTGGTCGGCGCTTAACACGAAGACACCGACTGTAGCATTACACTTACTTCCGGGTTTAAAAAAAAACAAAAAACAACTCATCAAGTTTTCCTTTTTTTTTGCTTTTAGAAAATAATAAAATTTTCATGATATATATATGAAAGATCCTAAGCTTCGTGCACTACTATCATTATTAAAATAAAAACTTGTAATTGTGAACTTATACCTAAACGCAGAATTGTTACATAAATAAATGCTATTAAATAAACGGTGTATACGATAAGTTAATATAAAAGAATTACATTGCGCATTAAAAAATAATAAATTATCTCCTGGACCCCACAACTGGCGATCCTGCCAGGAGCTGAAAAAAAAGGAGAAAAAGAACAGTCACAGTCGATGTTGCAGCACCACCAGAAACAAGTTCAATTCAACAATTACAACAACTGCTCCGACCGACTTCCGTCTACTTCCAATGCATTTCCAGTCGTCCATTTCCGATGAATTTTCCAGCCATCCATCGACCGGAAGTTAATTCTATCACGCCAACGACAATAGCAACAACCTCGGAGGCAGCTCCAGCTCCAGCAAGTATCCTCGTTGCTCAGAAAAGTGCTACCCAGTCAACGACAACGTCAAAAAGCCACCAACACGGCCATTTGTCGAACCGAATCGACCATCCTTCAAACGTTATCCGTGCTCGACTTCATGGAATATCAACAAACACCTACAAGACCACTCTAAAGAAAAAAAGTACAACAAATCACGGTCCAAGTTGTGTACTTATCAACATTACGCCACCTGAATCAAACGCATCATATAGACACTGCTTTTAATGCCCAACAAAACGACCACCTCTAATTAATAACATCTACCGTAAACGAAGATAACGAAGATAAGTCATATATATATACTTACTTACATAATTTATATACTTACTTAAATCTAAATAATGTACTTAATTTAACATTCTAAATAAGTTATTATACCTAACTTAATTCAAATTTAACTTAACTTAAAACTTATCATAACAATAGATTTCTGTAAAATTTCAGTTATTTCCATATTGTTTTTGGTTGGTCTCTCATATTGATACTCGTTTATAGTGTTTTACCAATCCTTGGTTTTACCAATCCTTGTTTCTCATTCGTACCAATTTGTGAACTCCTCCTTCAAAAGATATACATATTTTTTATACTTTTGATAAAATGATACACACTCCACCGAGAAATATTTTAAACCCAGATGACCTTATTGAATTAATACAAGGGAATAACGGTCAATCGACGGATTTTTCTAATATCGCGATTAGTACAGGTCTCCTCAATTCGGTCCCGAACACTGACCCCGGTATGATGAATTCATTCGATGAACATCACGAAATTTTCACGACGTCAATTAAGTTGCCTCAATTTTGGACAAGTTGTCCCGAAGCGTGGTTCATCCATGCAGAGGTACAGTTCAGCATCAAGGGCATTACGCGAGACGTTACTAAGTTCGAGTACGTCATAGCAGCGTTGCCACAGGAAGTCATTATGACGATCCTAGACTTCATTCAAAATCAACCTAGAGATAACAAGTACGATGAACTTAAAAATATATTAATAGAGAGACATTCTTTGAGCGAGAACGCTAAAATAGACAGGATTCTAACAGATTCCGAGATCGGTGACCGTAAGCCCTCGGAGTTTTATCGGTCTCTAGTACAACTCGCCGGTACTAGTTTTGGTGAAGACACAATTAAAAAATTGTGGTTAAGAAAGTTACCTGGGAACTTAAATGCAATTTTAGCTAGCACGAGTACCAGAGATATTCACGAATTGATGAAATTAGCCGATAATGTTTGGGAGGCCATAAACCGAAAAGAAGTTTCGGTAGTTAGTCACACCAACAACAACTCAGAAAGTGCAGTCATTACTAATTTAGTTAAGACTACGGCACTGATTTGTGAGAATTTCCAAAAATGTCTCTAGAACTGAGTGCTTTGAGGCAACAATTCGATCAATCAAGATCAAGAAATACCAATAGAGGCAGAGGTAGAAGCTCATTTAGACGTAAATCCAGATCGACATCCAGGTCGAGGAACAACCCAAACTGGTTATGTCGTTACCACTTCAAGTTTGGAGAGAAAGCACAAAAGTGCGAAAAACCTTGCGCTTTTGACAAAAATTCCGATTCGGTAAACTAAAACCTTCCGTTGTTGTAGCGACGAATAACGGAAACTTAGATGTTACTACCCGTCGCTTATTTATTTACGATAGTGAAAATAAACAAAGATTCTTAATAGATAGTGGCGCGGAAATTTCCGTTCTTCCAACCTCTAAATTTCCCCACACAAAACGTTCGACAGACGTCATTCTGACAGCAGCGAACGGTTCAACTATATCCACATACGGAAAGAAACTCCTAACAACTTGGGTTTAAGACGCGATTTCCCGTTCACATTCTTGATAGCAGACGTAGGAAAACCAATCATAGGCGCTGACTTCTTGTGGAAGTACGGTCTCTTGATTGACGTCAAGTGTAAACGGCTGGTTGATCCGTTAACAAGCCTTTCAGTTAACGCAGTTTCTTCCTTTTGTAACGTCTCACTCCCTAAAGTGTTTGTTGTAGATAATCAGTATACCAAGTTGTTAAAGGAATTCCCGGAACTTTTGTCCGAACCAGATTATACCAAACCAGTTCTTCACTCCACCGTCCATCGACTAGTAACAGAAGGGGTTCTACCATTTTCCAAGCCCCGAAGCTTGGACCGCATTAAATACAAAATTGCTAACTTTTCAGTCCCTCAGAGCAAAAATATAGCGCATTCGACCGGGAACTTTTAGCCCGATTCGCCAGCATTAAACATTTTAGGCATTGGCTAGAAGGGAGGAAATTCGTAGTGTACACGGATCACAAACCTTTGACATATGCGCTTAGTTCGAAAACAGATCGCAGCCCCAGACAAATCAGGCATCTGGAATTCATATCACAGTTTACTAGCGACATACGGTATATAAAAGGAGAAACCAACATTATCGCAGACACACTTTCGCGCGCGTTCGAGGTAGACGCTTTTAAGAACACCGATTTGAATTTTAAGCTCCTACATGGGGAACAACAAAACGATAACGAGCTGCAAAAGTTAAAAGTGGACCGGACGGCGTGTCATAATTTGGAGCCAATCACTTTAACGCTTCTTAATTTGGAGATATGGTATGAAACCTCAGGTAAAACACCCAGGCCATTCGTACCTAGTAGCTTACGCAAGCAGGTTTTCGACCGGTTACACGGAATCGCACATCCGGGTACTAAGGCCACAAGGCAACTCATTACCACTAGGTACTATTGGCCGGGTATGTCTAGTGATATCAATGGTTGGTCACAAAAGTGCTTAGATTGCCAAAAGTCTAAAGTATACCGTCATACCAAATCTCCCGTTAGCAAGATTTCCATACCCAGAAATCGTTTCGAACACATCCATTTGGATATTGTGGGCCCGCTTCCACCTTCAAGAGGACATCGTTACCTTTTGACGATAGTTGACAGGTTTTCTCGGTGGCCCGAAGCTTTACCGTTACGAGACATTTCAGCAACAACGGTAGCTCAGAAATTCTTCAGAGAATATGTTCCCCGTTTCGGAGTACCTCTTAAAATCACAACAGATCAAGGTACCCATTTCACTTCCAAATTGTTCGCGGAACTAATAAAATTACTAGGCAGTCATCATATAACAACTTCCGCCTACCACCCCCAAGGAAATGGGATGGTAGAAGGTTTACATAGACAATTAAAAGCCACCATCATGGCTAGGAACAGAACTAGACACTGGTATGATGAACTGCCAATTATTCTACTTGGTTTACGAACCGTTTTCAAGGAAGATCTCTCAGCTACCCCAGCCGAAATGGTCTACGGCCAAAATTTGCGTTTGCCAGGGGAACTTCTGGTACAGACAACAGGGAATCCTTCTTCAAACGAAATCTTGAGTAGCTTACGTGAGAATTTCAGAAATGTTAAATCGAATTTAGATCATCATGTCAACCTTAATACCGGAATATTCGTTCCAAAGAATCTCGGGACTTGCAAATTTGTTTTTGTACGTGTTGTTAATAAACATTCCCTACAGCAACCGTATGAAGGACCTTATCCGGTTGTAGAAAGAAACCAAAAATATTTTACATTAAAGATCAACGAAGAAATTAAAACCGTTCCGATCGACCGTTTAAAACCCGCGCTTATTAAAGCAACAATCGCGAACGATCACACTAACGTCGCACCGTCGGTTAAAAAAGTAACTTTTAATTTACTAAACATAAATTCTCTCGGAGGGGGAGTAGTGTAGGATTACACTTACTTCCGGGTTTTAAAAAAAACAGAAAACAACTCATCAAGTTTTCCTTTTTTTTTGCTTTTAGAAAATAATAAAATTTTCATGATATAGATATGAGAGATCCTAAGCTTCGTGCACTACTATCATTATTAAAATAAAAACTTGTAATTGTGAACTTATAGCTAAACGCAGAATTGTTACATAAATAAATGCTATTAAATAAACGGTGTATACGTTAACATCAGCAACGAAAAGATATTCAATCATGCATCGATACATCAATCATGCGTGCTTTTGTGACTTCACTCTGGTCACCCAATCTACACAAAACACGGTTCACATTGAGTTAATCAACGAATTCTTTAACAACAACAAGGACAACGACAACACCATCAAACAGCAGCAGCGAAACCGGTCAGAGCAATTTTAACCAAGCCATCTAAAATTTTACCCCCAACTGTCTGAAACAAATAACGGTAATATCAAAGAATATATATTGTATAGAAGGCGCATCACTCAAAATTTTCAATTTTTTGCAATAGATGCGGTCGGTCGGTAGGCAAAGGGGTATTAGCAACATGTATTCTTTGAGTATAGGCACACACTCGACGAGTATCATGACCCGAGCTCGGGCCCGAGTATCATGGCCCGAGCTCTTGCCACTCTTGCCAACATGTGAATTGCTTCCCCTCTCTCTTCTTTTCACTCCACCTATCAATTGCTTATTAACAATTTATATGGTGCTTCTAGTGCAACACGCACACAAAACACATGATAAGCAAAAAGAAGGCGATTTGAACGACTTCTTTCTTCGTTCATGGCCCGAGTAGAATGCATTTCATGTGTATTTCTTGCCCTTTCGTTTCGTCGTTTTTGACAACGAACAGTTGTTTGCTGCTTGTGTTGGGTAAATTTATACGTCTGTGTATGCTTTGGGCGTGTGTTGGTCATAGGCAAGGTTGTCGGCGCTTGCGGCCGCAAGTAGAAATTTTTGGAACTTTGAATTTTGCAAATTTGTAATTCTTCAGGTTACGCGATATGAGAAATTGAGAAAAAAACAATGGTAAAATTTTATAAGGATTAACGAGCTCATATTTTACAAAAATATTTCCTACAAGCAGTAAATACTCGTATTTATTAATTTTTGGAATTTAATTTTTCAAAATAATTTCTTAATTCTTTTTAATAAATATTACAAATATTTTTAAAATATTAAAATTTTTATATAATTTTATATTAAAATATTTTTAAAATATTAAAATATTTGTAGTACATATTCATTAAAAAGAAATAAAAAATTATTTTGAAAAATTAAATTCCAAAAAATTCCAAATTCCAAAAGCTTACTTCCTTAAATTTTAACTCTTTCTATATGTATGAACATGAATTAGTTTATCGTTATTCCAAATGTCCACTAATTTTTTTTAAAAATAAATAACTAGGATTAAATTCGGTTACATTTAACAAAAAATTATATTAATTTATTGTACCGGATAAATCGCACCGAACATACCGGAATTTTGTCCTAATATTTCAATAAAAAAAAACCCAGTTGCGCTACGTTTTTCTTATTGCTAAAAAGGCATTCTTATCTGTCGTTTTCATTTATTGTCGACGTCTAGCGTCGTCAACTCAGAAAACTCAGGAATAGCCACACAAAGCTCATCTGACATGAATGACAAAAATGTAAAAAATTAAAAATGATGCCTTAAATTGAAAAAATAAATATTACAATTACATTTTTAAAAACATTCCCGCACCCGGGTTCGAACTCAGGCCTTTCTACTCACCAGAAAGCTACTGGCTGCGTTCAGGGACAACAAGCGGTGTGTGCTTTTTGCTGGTTTTTTGTCTGAGGGGGTAGAAAGGTCAGAAGGGCTGACAAAGCGGTCGCAATTTTTTCAAGCGAAAAATTTGTATTCTGGATCTGCTCAGAACTTTCTTCTCTGTCACTCATTTTCAGTGTTTTGTTTGCTTCTCGTGTGGCGGCAACGTGGAATTTGGCAATGCAGTGTGGTTGTTGTTTAAATGTTGTTGTTTATCAGCAACGACTCAGCAGGGCGTTCAGAGAACATGATTTATGCTAACAAGAAAAAGTCAACACAGCTTGTTGTCCCTGAACGCAGCCACTCTATCGACAAGGCTACCAAGCCTTGTAAACGATTGCTGGTTTTTCACTTACAAGTTCACTGCGACCATCGTTTGCCAAAAAATGAAAAAATACGATAGCAATTCCATTAATAACACGAACACAAGAAATTGAGTCAAAATTGAGCAAATAAGAGAATGTGTAGAAACAATGTTTATAAACTTGGGTCGTACCGGTACGACCCACAGAACAAAATTTTTCGTTCGAAAATTTGTATGAGATGCGCCTTCTATACAATACATATTCTTTGGTAATATCTTTAAATACAATTTTTTTTTTACATATTGTGTGGAACACATTAAGAAAATACCCACAAATAGCCTGTAAAAGGAGGCATAAACAGCGAAGAAACTGGCCCAATTATCATAGCCATCTTCACTATGTACAGATAACTAACCAGTCTGTCGGTCAATCAACCTGATATCTAAATCCGTTGTGAAACGAATAGAGCGAAACTATTTTGAACAAACCTTTCGCCGCAAGTACAAAATCATCTTGCAAAACAATTTTACGTTCGCACTATTGTCATCGTTCATTGTTTTGTTACAAACTTTTCTTATTAAAATTTACTTATTCTTATACTTCTTATACATATTCTTATAGTTCTTATATTTAGTTCCTTTAATAAAAAAAACACAAAAAAATTCGGAAATTTACGCGACATCGGCAAAATTACCTCAATTTAGGACGAATTGCCCTAAAGCGTGGTTTATATACACAAACACAATTTAGGACAAAAAACATTACACAAGAAAACACTAAATACGAATAGACAATTACAGCACGATCACAAGAAGTTATTGGGTCGTATGCATAAAAAAGAGTGAAAGCTTCGTATGAGTGTCTACTATGAAGTAGTGAAAAGTCGATAGTGAACACTAATTTTCATATGCATAATAACTTTTAAGCCTCACTAATTTCGAATTTTCAAATTGAGTGTTCACTACTTTTTCAAATTTTGTTTTTCTGTCAATTTAATTATTTCCGTAACGTTACAATTTTGCTCGAAGCTGTAAGTACGTATAAAATAAGAATTCTAGTTCGGTGGCTTATTATTAGATATTTACAGTTATACTATGGAATCACAAAACGATGATCTGCTGCAGTTTGAAGAGTTTTTAGAGAGAAGTTGCGAGGAAGATCTGCATGCAACTACTACATCATCGCGGGTGACCGATGCTATGTTTATAACATACATCAAAAAATATGGACAAGTATTGCTGTCCAAAAGTCAAACACCGCCAGTAAAAATGAAAAAGCAAGAAGCGGCCAATAAGATATCGCAGCAATTGCAAGTAGATAAGGGTATCAGCTACACAGTGAAACAAATTTTGAAAAAAGTTCAAAATTTGAAGTCGAAACTGAAGACTAAGTCTGATCTTTCACGCACTGGAAACCACCCAATTAAATTATCGCAGCCAGAAACAGATTTGGCCGAATTACTGCATGCTTCTGATAATACAGCGATTAACCCATATAAAGGTATACCCGAATGGATGAGAGTATGTTTACTTTAAGGAGGGTTTAGAATCACTTCCTGAGTCGATTTAGCACTGTCGGTCTGTCTATCCGTCCGTCTGTGAAAAACTTCTTCAGTAAACCTAAGAACGCATATCGTCACGAAATTTGCAACGAATATTTTCTGTCAGCCTAGGCTCTTTGGTATTGAAAATGGAGAAAATCGGGCCACTGCCACGCCTGCTTTTTATAGCAAATATGGAGTCAACCGTGCTTACTATATGTAAGCATCTTATACGTTATCATCACTTCGAAAGACGTAGGTGTATGAGTTTCGGCCAGATCGAAGTTAACGCTCTTACTTCTTTACCTTTACCGTAATCTCCTGATATTCTCCTGTAACTTTTAAGGTGGAATAATTTTGGGTGAAAGTACCAGCGTAGATGACGGCAGTAACGATGAAGATTTAGAGTGTACTCAGAAAATACCAAAATTAACTTGCAGTATTAAGGCATCCACGTCAGAGTTCGTTCCGTCAAATTTTAAACGAAAGACTTCAGGCAACAAACTATCGTCAACCTCGTCGAATGACTCTTTCAACAAAAATGATAACGTAAAGCTGCAAACCCAACGGCTGGATCCGTGACGCGACCCAAGTTACCCTCAGTTACGCTCTTCATAAGAGCGACTGTTGCAAGAGCTCTGTTTCTTTGTTTTTACTCAAAACAGAGAACCACGGTTGTTATTTTAATTAAATTTTTGTGGCATACGGGCGAAAAATTATTATAAGGACGTGAGTGAGGCAGAAGTTGAAAAGTAGAAATTTAAAATAAAAACTTCACAAATATCAATTCTTTCAAGTAAAAAGCATGCTTATACTAGTTTATATCTAGTTATCCGTTATCTGTTAAATCATTAAACTGAAATTTATTAGTTTTTTATTAAATAATTATAAATCCTCTTTTATCTGCTTTTTGTGAACTAAAATTAAAAAGGATTTTGGAACAAGTTAGGAATAGGTGCCTAGCTCCTATTTTTTTTTTAAAAGCATTGTTATTATAACCTTAAACAGTGCTTTTTTTGTCATAGAACACACTCTAATTTTCTCAAAAATACTAAAGATACCTAAGCATATTATATACCGTTTGAAAGGTAATATTATGGGCTATAAAAAGTTAAATTATCTCCATAATAGTAGCAGTAATCACAAAAGTTGTTATTAGATAAAAGAACGGCCCTGAAATATCCTTTTAAACGGCGAAATATCCTTTAAAATTATCCTAATTTTACATTGATATCTCAACTCGTTTTGAAGATATAGCACTTTATTTTTTGGCTATCCAAGGCCTATAACTTCTAAACTACACGAGAGTGGCAAAAACTTTCATCACCTTAGGACTAGAGGCGATGAGGGTTACACCCGAAAAATTTAAAAAAAAAATCGGAGCTGGGAACCTATTGTTTACTTATACCAAAATAATTTATTTAATAATTCTATATAACAGTAAAAACAAAGAAAGACATTCTTAGTTAAAAGCACATATTAACCTTGCAATTTTTTACAACAATAATTATTTTATATTGATTGTGTAATTAAAAATAAGTTCAAGACAAAAAACGCAACACTGCTTCGTTCTTTCTTTATTTGACGCAAAAAGCAACATTGTTGAATTGGTTCAGAGAGAGAAGTCGGAATATTTTGTAGTATTCTGCCCGAAGCTCTGCCAAAGCCCTGCCGTTATTTTTGTGCCTCTCGAGCAAGAAAGCAAAATAGCTCCTCTCAATTTTTCCATAAGAAATACACGTAATTTGCTCTTTTGGGTTTCTCTGAACCGCTTCGATGCCGCATTGGGTTTCGCCCATAAGTGTATATTGCTTTGCACCTACTAATTCATAGTCCGCAAACTTGGGGCATGGTTTTGATTTGGTTTATCGTAATTATGTCATATATATTTGACTTTTAAATGCGTAGAGTTATCAAAATAAGCAAATACGGACCATGCTCAGAAAAAATTTTGAAAAATCTCCAACAGAAAGAAGGAGAAAATTAAAAATTAATTAATTCTTGAATGTTTTTTAGATGTTGAATAAATTTGAGACTAACGAGACGAAAGGCTTAACGCTTCTTCAATTGCAAAGGTTTGTTCTTTTGAAGCAGCTCAAAGTATTTGAAATGCAAAAACGGTTACTTGTTAAGCAGGAGAAGATAGCAAATTCGCAGATAGAAGACACTCATAACTAAAACAGACTTTCTTAACCTTAATTGTTAATAAAACCTTTTAAAAATCTGTTTTCTAGTTAAATATTTAATTTTATTATAGTAACAGTAAAAATTTGAAACTTGAATTTTAAATTAATAAATTTGAAATTTGTTTAATTTAACGAAAGTTGATTAATATAATTCGAAATCTCATTTCTACGCAGAACTCCTCTTCTATTTAAATTATCGTCGATTTCCTCATTATGTGGTACCATAATATTAGAACCATTATCTAAAGTACATGTGTACTCATCAATATCTGGTTCATGCAAATATTTTGATATATTGTGCAGTATAAAACATGCTCCAATCATCGAAGGAATTCTATTAGACTGCATACGCATTTTAGATTGTAAAATGGGAAATCTCCTTTTTACTTGACCAAACACCCGTTCAATTACGACGCGTTCCTTTGAATGGAGCTTATTATATTTCTCTTGAGTTGTTGTGTTTGCATTACGATAAGGCGTCATTAACCATGGACTAATTCCGTATCCCTCGTCACCCAGTAAAATGGCACCTGCTGGATTTTCATTAATAACATCACGCACAAAAGAGTTCCTCCAGATACGTGAGTCGTGAACAGAACCGGCCCATCTACAGTCGATGCTAGTTACGTGTTCCTTCGCATTGCATGTTACTTGTATATTGAATGATGTTAGCCCTTTTCTATTAACGTATTCATCTCCATGTTGTTTTGGCTTCAAAATTAACACGTGCGTGCAGTCAAGAGCACCAATAGCGCTAGGGAATTTATATTTATTGGCCCATTCATTCTTCGCAATATTTAATTCTTCCTCTGATTGGGGAAACTTTATCCAATCTTTCGATCTGGCTAAAATATGGGAACACGTCTCCCAAACTGTTCTGCAAACAGTTGCTTGATGAATACCCAAATCTTCACCCACGCCAACCTACAGATGTATTAATCTATATATGTAATTATATATTAGAAGATCGTAAATCTCTACTTACTTGAAAACCGGGATCCCCAATATACCAAAGAAATGTTTTCATTTTTGTTACATTGATTAAAGCACCACCTCTGGTTTCATTATTTTCCGGTAAAAAATATGAAGCCATCGATTCCGTGCTCTCTCGCGAAAATCTATACAAAGACCTATAATTATCGTCCGACCCTAATGTTCTCAATTTATATATTTTCTTTTTTCTTTCGGAATTTAAATTCAAATACATGGCCATTTCAAAAATTTAAAATAGACTCGTCAAAAGAGACTTGAAAATCTTTTATCAAACACTATTTTTCTAATAGTAGAATCTATTTTTATGCATATGATTTTTTAACAAGTAGTGTTTCGAAAATAGTATAGTCATGAAAAGTAGTCATCACTATATAGTGTACTATTTTTATGCATACAGAATATCAAAAACTATAGTGTTCACTATGAAGTAAACACTACACTACTTTTATGCATACGACCCATTATCACAGTTCTGGATTTCAAACAGAATCTGCCATCAGACAATCGGTATACAGAATTAAAGAAGGTCCTTATTGTAGGGAGTATTGTACCAAAGAATATACAATATATAGAAGGCGCATCACTCAAAATTTTAAATTTCTAGAATCTGATGCGGTCGGTCGGCAGAAAGCGGGTGCAAGCAAAATGAGTGAAAAGAGCGTCACTACTTTGAAAGTTTATTTTGCCTTTGCTTTGGTTTTCTCCGCTTTTTCTGCTTAACATTGGCATCATGGCCCGAGCTCTTGCCATTCATGTGAATTGCTTCTTTTCTTTCTTCGTTTCCCTCACCTTTTCATTGCTTACTATCAAACGATTTGAACGATTTCTTTCCAACGAGTATAGATAGTAAACAGATGTTATGACTCAAACAGCAACAACATTATATGTGCCATTATCAGCATAAACCACTTATAGCTACACCGCGAATGTGGTGTAATTTTTACAGTGCCAAAAAATATCTACCATATTAAGGTTGATATTTCTACCCTACACCCGTCGGGATGAGGTTTTATTCACTATGTTCTTCCATTTATAACGCATTAAAGGAGGTGTGTCAGGTATAGAAAAGTATATATATTCTAGCTCAGAATCACCTCTTGAGTCGACTTAGCCCTATCCGTCCAATTTCTCATCTTGTAGAGAGAATTTGAAGAATTTTTCATTTAAAATTTTATTTCTTAATCCACCGTCTAATCTAAATAATTAGATTAGACGGTGTAATCTAAAATATACTCTAAAAAATGGGCGTGGTCGGCCTATTAGGTAGGGAGTTAATAGATAAATATTTACTCCCTGTAAATAAAAAGAAAGTAAGTGTCACCCGCCCGCTCACTTTTTATTATTTGACTGATGCGGGTGTAGGGTATATGAGCTTCGATCAGGCCGAAGGTAACGCTTTTACTTGTTTTCTATTGCAAATCTGCAATTGCAAACCAAAGCTTTGTTTGATAGAATAATGGTGGGAAAGATAGACAAAGGGAAGGAACCAATGAATAGAACAAACGACTGCTTGCTCCTCCCCTCTCAATACGCAATACAGTTATCGTGTTCTATTTTTAGATTCCTATACCACAAGCAAGCACGCATGCGCGTATGGGTGCTTTTACTATTGCAAGCTTGCACTGCGCCATAGAAAAGAGAATGCACATGTAATTGTCTGCTTAAAAGCCACAATGAAAGTAGCATGTGTGAGAGCAAATGCTAATTTGTATGTATGCTTGCGTGTTGGAACTTTATATTTGGCAATTTCGTTTGCAAAATAATTTTTGAATTTTGTGAAGATGAGGCTATAAAATTTAAATAAATATGTAATATTTGGATCATTATAAAACAAAATTTTATTGAAATATTTACGAATTTACAATTAGTAAATATTTATTTATTTAACATCACAATTATACCACAAGATACATATATATCTTATAAGTAGGTATAAACACTAACCATACAACGGTGTTTTGTTTCTTTTCTGCGCATGGGTCAAGGGATAATGCTTTATGCTTCTGCATTCTATAAAATTAACTTATACAATTGGAAATAATTGCAATTGCAAAAATCTTACGAAAGATGAGCTCACAAATCTGAATGATTCTGAAGTTTTCCTGTTTATTAAAAACTTTAATTATTTTAATAGTAAATTCAAATTAAGAGCTTCATCTGATGAATTTTATAGAATAATAAAATTTCATTATGAAATATTTTTTGTTTTTTTTAATAAAAATTGCCAATTGTATAATAAGTTAATTTCATAGACCTTTTAGAATCAAAAATCTATAACTAACAGGGGTATTCTGAGAGTCACTAACTATTGAATCGTCTAGAAATTGCATTGCAAACAACAACAAAGAGACGATGTTTTTGTTTGCAATGCCATTTCGAGACGATTCCATAGTTAGTGACTCTCAGAATACCCCTGTAAATCTCCTGTTGAAAATTTTAAAAAAGTCCAAATAATAATTTGGCAGCCCGCGAAAAAATGCTAAAAGTTTCACGAATGCAGAAGCATAAAGCATTATCCCTTGACCCATGCGCAGAAAAGAAACAAAACACCGTCCTTGTCCTTCACAATCAAGCAAAATAAGGGACACATACACAAATTACGAATATGAAACGACGAACGCAAATAACGAGCTCGGGCTACAACTCGGTAGGTGTGCAAGTGAGTAGGGAAAAATTTGAAACATGTGAGAGAACGAGTAAACTGACCGTCCGTCGCTGAGGTTAAGCAAAAACAAATGCTCGCCTAAAGAGAAAATGAGAGTAAAGAATTTTGTGGGACCCAGGCTACAGAAAGATTTGCGGACCAGAAAAAAGTGACTTTTAGCGGTCTATATGTTGTATGGTTAGTGGTATAAATCATACGTACAAAATATGAATATTGAAATTGAAATAAAGTAATATTTTATCGAAAACACAAAGTAAAAATTTGCAATGACATTTAAAGTAATCCAAAGATAAAGATATAGATGAAAAATTAAGAGTAAAGAAGGAAAAACGGATGATATATTAAGGAATGTTAAGATATATTAAGATGTATTAAGATGCTCAGCTACCTACTCCATAGATACTTTAATAGCAAACGTTTAAAGACCACAGTACTACTAACCTCCTGAATATTACCAGGCAAAGAGTTCCAGAGTCTGACAGAGTTGACGAACAATCGACGCTCTGATACAAGACAAGAGTACGTGAAATTAGTTATATTTCTATTACGCGGAGATCTGGAAAAACATAGTCTCTGATACAGATAAGAGGGCTCCCTTGAAACTATTATCTTATGGAAGAATAAAACTACTCTATATATTAATAAGCGAGAAAAGGGAATACCATACAGGTTTTCATTATACAAAGAAATATGAGCATCACGCCTTAAACCATATACATAACGAGTTATCATATTAAATGCACAATCCAGATTACGCTTGCAACTGAAATCACAGTTGGCAAATAACTGAGAGCCGTATAAAAGGGATGGAATTAAGTAGGTTTTGGCCAGCAGAACTCTCACTGGACGTGGAGTATAACTTTGTGAGAACCATAGCGAGCGAAGCTTAGCATATACAATTCCAATTACGTAATTAATATGGTCACTCCAAGTAAGCTTGTTGTTAAAAATAACATCCAGGTTTTTCGCTCTGTCCACATACTCAGTACACTGATCATTAAAAAAAATTTTTGGTACTGTGCTCACATCTACTCGTCGCCTAGCAATTAAAAGACATTTGGACTTCGCTAGATTTATACATAGCCCATTCATATCTGCCCACCGATTTATTCGTTCAAGCTGAGCATTAAGCAATTCCACGCCGCACCTTACATCATCATATGGACACTGTTTGTTTCGGCAAAAGGCGTGTTTTTTATTCTTGTGAATTGTTTAAGTTGATGATGAACAATGAATATTTCGGCAATGAATATTTCGGCAAACAGGATTCTTAATTACACAAATGAATATGCAAAATTAATGGTAAAGTATACGTTTTTTAACTAAATTATAATTATGCACATTTAATAAAATTAATGTGAATTGAGAATAATATTCTGTTGTGTTTGTTAATATTGTGTGGTGTTGTGAGCGAATTAGAACGAACTGTGGTTGAGAAACGACCTTTGGAGTTACTGCTCGCGGTGGAGGTCAATTTTAGATTGACTAACAAGTGTGTTGAGTCGCGCCGCCACGGACCCGAACGAAAGCGAAAGCTTGCAGTCGGGCGAGCGGAGCTTTGGCGTAAACATTCCGCCCGCCTTGCAGGACTGCAATCTTGTCTCCTTCGGCCGGGCCCTTAGCAGGTAGATTGGCGGCGCGAAGGTTGGGTGGCGCTTAAGGCCGATGCAGCATTGTATGATGCGCTGCGCCGCACGAACTGCAGCGACGGGTGCTGTTGCACCGGGACAGGAGGTGGGAGCATGCCAGACAGTTGCTGCACACATGGATCCGCTCCACCACCTCCCATCGCTCTTCGATGCGCCGCTGACGGAGTTTCGCGCAGTGCCGCAGCGCATGCTGACCCCTACACAGAGGGCAGCAACCGATGCTGGGGGGCCGTCTCAGCTGTTGCCCTGGCGCAGGTCGGCGATGCGGCTCCCACGAGTCGTGCACACCGAGCGGGCTGGGCCTTCGTAGACGGCAGTGAGTCGGAGCGGTGCGTCCTAGAGTTGGGGCCACCCTGGGTGGCGATCGACGAATACCGCGGTTTTGTGGCATTGTTGAGCGCGTGCGCGCTTGTGCCGCCAATATGGCTGCACCTCGTGCTTGGGCCACGGTCAGTGGATGGTGAGCTGGTTCAGCTCTGAGCGCCGCGTTTAAAAAGAGAGCCGCCCTTGATTGCGGCTGACGAGCGTCGCGCACGTCGCTTGTAGACGGAGAGCGGATTCGGCTTGGCGTGATTGGGCGGCACGAGGCGCGTTGTTTTGCGCTGGGGCCACGTATTCGGGCGGCTGGCTGATGTGACGACCGATCATTTGTGAAGGAGCCGCGTCACGGGTCGCAGATGCTCGGCTTAACCCCATGCTTCGCCGTGGTGGCGTGACTGCCGGTGGCGACAAGCGGATGCCTCGGCCACGTTGCAGCGAGGAGAGGGCGCATTGCTGGTTTTGCGCGTCGCTTTTGGATAGCGGCGTTCGCGATGGTGACATGCGGATGCCGGGGCCGCATAACAGTGAGGAAAGGGCGCTTCTCTGAGCCGTTTTTATTTGGGGCACTTTGGGCTGTTTCGGAGCCTCCACGGTTCGGGCGCCGAGTTTATGCTGCGGCGTTGAAGGGGGCGTCAAAGTTGGCGAAATTCTCGCCGGCCAACGTGCCAGGTGTGCATGGCGGATCTCGTGTAGGATCTCGTTGAGACTTTCGCGGCTCGAGCGGAGGTCCTCATCAACGCCGAACTCCAGAACGTCCTCCTGGACTTCTAGGGCCGGCAGTGCCGGAGCGTGACACGGTAGGGAGGCGGCGGTCTCGACTGCGCCAGGGGGGCTAGCATGCGTCCTTGTCGGAAACGGGCGCCTTGGCGGCGATTTAGCTTCATTTTGTTATATCTGCGGAGGAAGAAAAGGTTAGATCGACTCTGTCATAAATGATTTAAAGATACGAGTTTATGAATCGGACGAGTAATAGTGCCCTTTTCAGTGCGTATGTCGACGACTCGAACGCGCTGGTCATTGCCCTTGTAGACCTTGGTAATGCGGCCCAGACGCCAAGAAGTAGAGGGGAGATTCTCGTCTCGAATGACCACCAGGTCATTGATCTGGAAGTCAATCTGTGGTACTTTCCACTTTGTGCGACGAGCTAATTATCGCAGATATTCGGATTTCCACCGATGACAGAGGTGTTGAGCTAGGGCCTGAACTCGTGTCCATCGATTGAGGATCGAAAGAGGGTTATCAAGATTTTCAGGCTCAGGTGAGGCTAGGAGAGGGCCAACTACTAGAAAGTGGCCTGGTGTAATGGCTTCCATGATGTCAGGGTTCTCGGACTGTGCATGAAGGGGGCGTGAATTGAGGCACGCTTCTATTTTGCTCAAAAGTGTTGAAAATTCTTCAAAGGTGAATTTAATAGATGGGGTCACCTTTCTTAGGTGGGCTTTGAGACTTTTGACGCCTGCCTCCCAGAGTCCTCCCATATGGGGAGCCCCTGGAGGAATGAAATGCCATCTAAGTATCAGAAAAGTCAGGTCTGCTTGTAAAACAGGGCCAGGATATAACACATCGTTCAAGCTCAGCCCGCTGGTTGTGGGGCATGACGCGTTGAAAACCACTCTCACTTTTGTTGAAATACTGTCAGGCTTGATGACAGCGTGATGTGGCAAATAGTAGTGATTAAGGCCTGGAGGGTTACGTTGTGGCAGCACCGCTTTCATGTGGCCTAAATCAAGGTATTCATGAATTACTTCGTCATATTGCCGTTTCAAATTTTCATTTTTGCTTAAGCGTGTCTCAGACCGCAAATATTGTTGCATGGCAATTTGACGTGAAGTTCCCAGACTATATGTGTCTGGAAAACCACTTTTAAATGGCAATGTGACGATGTAACGGCCGGCAGCGTTTCTACGAGTGGTTTTTACGAAATTTTCTTCGCAAAACTTTTCTGAGGGGGATAGTAATCGAGTTTTGGGAAGCTCCTCCACCTCCCAAAAACGTTCGAACTGTTGTTCGATAGTGACTTCATTGAAGAAGGCCACTTTTATATTGGGGCTATCAATATATGATATGGGGGCTGGGCCGGTGACGATCCAGCCAAAAACAGTTTGCTGGGCTAGAAGAGAATCTAGTACGTTGCGGCGGATTCCGGCAAGCAAGATTGCAGGGTAAAGATCCGCGCCAATGAGGACGTCCACTTGTTGACTTTTAGCGAAGTGTACGTCGGCTAATTTGAGATCTCGTGGTAGATTGCGAAGCAGCGCGCTATCTAATGAGTGGGCAGGTAATTTTCCTGTAATTTGTGCGAGGACCAGTGCAGTTGCGTAAATCTGAAAATAAGGATCTAGAGGCGATTTTAGTAGGAAATTACATGACTTCGAAACTTTCGCTGATGTGGTTTCGTTTAAACCACAAACCGTTGCTCGCACCGCCTGCAATGGAATATTTAATAGTTTTTGAACACGTTCAGAGATAAACGATATCTCTGAGCCTGGATCGATGAGGGCACGAGCGGTATAGCATGTACCGTCGTGATATATAGTTACCAAAGCTGTGCCTAATAAAACTTGTTTGGGCGCGGTTGCGAAGCATACCTGGTGAGTTTCTGGTTGACACTGAGTTTGTTGAGTGGACTGTATGTATTGTTGTTGTTGATTCGCCTGCGCCGACGTTGTGGGCCTCGGAGAGGAAAAATCGTTGTTAGCTTGTCGCGATTGGCTCGGAAACGGATTTGCAGCGGGCTTCTTATAAGAAGAAAATTGTTGGTTAGGTGAAGCTGCGGTTTGAGCGCGATGGTTTTTCTTGTGCCCTTTCTGGTGACCGGAGAATTGTTGTTGCGTATACGATACATTAGTCGGTTGAAAGTTATTTTGAGCCTGGTCGCGATGCAGAAGCGTGTGATGCCTTGCGTTACATTTTGCGCAAATGAAATTACTGGGGCAGTCTTTAGCAGCATGCGAGTGTGCTAAGCAGTTTATGCACAAATGGTGTTTTCGCACTTCTGCTAACCGCCTGAGGGCAATTTCAAAAATTGTGGGCAAGAACGTATACCGTGTTGCTGTGAGCACAAAGGACAGATGGGCCGCGCGACGTTCAATTGAAAAGTATTGACGCGCTTGGCAGTTGTAGGTGGTTGCACCGAATTGTGTGCCTGTTTACCTTTGGCAACGCCCGCACTTCTTATGTCGTGCACCGTTTCAAGCGTTTGAAAGCGGTGGGTTAAGAACGCGTCGAGAGCTGTCCATTTAGGTATTTCGGATTTATTTTCTAATGATTGTTCCCACAGTGCCAACGTAGCTTCCGGAAGCCGACTAGAACAAAGAAAAACGATGATTGCGTCCCATTTGGAGGTATCGACACCCTGTAGCGCCAGCGCGGCGAGGATATTATTAATTTCGCGCTGCAAATTTTTAATATCGCTTCCGATTTCTTTCAGAATTGGGGCCAGACCGAAAAGGCTTTTTAATAACGTATTAACCAGAACGCGCTTGTTCTCGTACCGATCCGAGAGGTTTTGGCATGCTTGATCAAAACCTTCATTGGTAAGGGATGACTTTTGCACTATTTCTTTAGCCTCACCTAATGTTTTTTGGTTGAGGTGAAATAATTTTTCGACCGGCGAAACTCGCGAATTTTTAATGTAAAGGGCCGTGAACATGTCACGGAACGAGGGCCACGAGAGGTAGTCACCTTTGAACACTTCCGTGTCGCATGGAGGCAAACTAATATTGTACCCGCTCGGCGGTGACTCGGCGGTCTCATTTGAACGCGATTGAGAAATTGAGGGGCCTGGTGCGGCAACTGGAGTCAGAGAGTGGGTCAATTGATTAATGAGCCCAAGGCAACGGGTGTAAACACGGTAGGAATGACTACGCTTTGCTTTCACTGCATCCAAACTGGATGCCAGCTCACTCCTAGTTCGGCTTTTTTCTACGAACTTATCATACGTGGCTTTCAATAAATGCCACTGAGATTGGAGCTCATCCCTGTGGACTGCAAGCGTATGTATGTTGTGAGTATCGACTGGAATTTCCGTGAAATCAACGCTAAATTCGGCTAAGCCGTCGGCCAGTCGAATAAACGAATCTAGTAACGCCATTACAATGGTGAGTTCGGGGCACAAAAATCGATAAGGGCACTATATTGTGAGCAGGCGTTTGAGTGTACGCGAGCAGCAAAGTGGCGCAGCGAAAAAAAGAAATAATAATATTTGTCCGACGACAAATATTTTGAGCACTATTGAAGTGAACAAACACGTGTGTGTTTGCGCGAGCAGCAAATTACGCAGCGAAAAAAAAATAATATTTGTCCGACGACAAATATTGTGGGCACTACTGAAGTGAACACGCACGTGTGTATACGCGCGAGCAACAAAATTTCGCAGCGAAAAATAATATTTGTCCGACGACAAATATTGTGGGCACTACTGAAGTGATCGAAGCGTGTACGCGCAAGCAGCAAGAGTTTCGCAGCGAAAAAATAATATTTGTCCGACGACAAATATTGTGGGCACTACTGAAGTGATCGAAGCGTGTACGCGCAAGCAGCAAGAGTTTCGCAGCGAAATAATAATATTTGTCCGACGACAAATATTATGGGCACTATCGTAGTGAACGACGCGTGTACGCGCGAGCAGCAAGAGTTTCACAGCGAAAAAATAATAAAAATATTTGTCCGACCACAAATATTTTCGGGCACTAACGAAGTGAACGACGCGTGCGTACGCGCGAACAGCAAAATAACGCGCTCAATGGGGCTCGTCTTAATTTGGGCTTGCTTGTTAAAGAGCGAGAACGCGAGTCGTGTTATAAAAACCGGTTGTTGTTTACCGCGAAACTACGAACACACACACTTTCTCAGGGCACTTGTCGTGCCCTTCAATTCGGCTAACTGGAGTCACATCTTGCTAGCCTTGCAAGAAAAACGCGTGCCCGATTATCTTGTCAAAATTATCAACAGCTACCTTAACACAAGAACGTTAATCTACGACAGCGATGACGGACTTAAGAGTTACAAAATAACAGCTGGCGTCCCTCAAGGGTCAGTTCTGGGTCCTCCCCTCTGGAACTTTAAGTACGATGACCTTCTAAATCAGCCTGTTCCAGAGGGTGTAAAATTGGTCGGCTTTGCAGACGATTTAGCCGTAGTGGTAGTTGCAAAACATATACATGAAATACAAGAGAAGGCAAACAGTGTCATAGAGGGTATTCGACAGTGGCTCAGCTCAGCTGGTTTAGAATTAGCAGAACACAAGACTGAGGCGGTGCTGATTAGTAGTCGGAAAAGAGTGGAAAATGTGCAACTACGAGTGGGCAGTGTCACCATTACTTCGCAGCGTGTCATAAACTACCTGGGAGTAATGCTTGATGATCGTCTCTGCTTTCGTCAACACGCGGAGTACGTCTGCAGGAAAGGAGGGACTTGCTATGCAGCATTAGCCAGGATGCTACCGAATATTGGCGGACCAAGAAGCAGCAAGCGGCGATTACTAGCAGATGTGGTAACGTCTACTTTATTATATGCCGCGCCAATATGGGCACAATCGCTCAAAACGAAGTCGAATCTGAAACTGTTCGAAAGGGTTCATCGTCTTAGTGCTTTAAGAGTGATAAGCGCATGGCGAACCGTCTCTGAAGAAGCAGCTTTTCTGTTGGCGGGCATGATACCCATTGATATTTTGGCTGACGAAGCTCAGCGCCGCTTCATAAAAAAGTCAACCGGAGCTGAAGTAGACGAAGATAGAGAAAGGGCTGTCTCTCTTCAAAAGTGGCAGACGCGCTGGAGTTCTTCAAGTAAAGGGCGATGGACATTTAGCCTCATTCCGAATGTTGAAAGATGGATTTCCAGGAAGCATGGAGAGCTCAATTATTATCTGACTCAATTCCTGACAGGGCATGGCGTTTTTCGTAGCAGTCTCCACCGCTTCGGAAATGATGAGTCACCGTTTTGCCCAGTATGTCAGCATAAAATTGAAGATGCGCGGCATGTACTGTTTGCGTGTCCTAGATTCGCTTCGGAGATAAATCTGCTTAACAATATGCATGGCTCGGAACTTAACGCAGCGAATATTGTTAATGCAATGCTAACATCAGAGGCGCTATGGAGAGCAGTTAGCGAAGCAATGTCAAGAATATATGCAACCTTGAGAACTGCTGAGAGGGCCAGGAGAGCAGCGGCTTGAGCTAAGCATATGGGTCTAGCTTCGAGACGTGAGGGAAAGTAACTAACGCCGACAGACGGTTAACACATAAAAGTACAGTTGACGTTTGAGCAGTAAAGCTCCCAATGCCTCCCGACGTAATACTAAACGATAGTTCCGGGAGGACGTTAGGACTTGGGGGAGGTGGTTTTAGCGGGTTAAAGTCCCGCACAGCGGCTTTCGATGCTCTCCACCTCATGGAAAAAAAAAAAAAAAAAAGGGCACTTGTCGTGATATGCAAGAAAAACACGTTTGATTCGAGAACTGTTACTTTGGTACAGTCTCGAATTTTTGCTTTTTATATATATATTTGGGTATATAATATATGTATAACTTTTTCTGGAGCAATTTATCTGGCTCGTTAGGACCAATATTTGGTTCGGCAAAAGGCGTGTTTTTTATTATTGTGAATTGTTTAAGTTGATAATGAACAATGAATATTTCGGCAATGAATATTTCGGCAAACAGGATTCTTAATTACACAAATGAATATGCAAAATTAATGGTAAAGTATACGTTTTTTAACTAAATTATAATTATGCACATTTAATAAAATTAATGTGAATTGAGAATAATATTCTGTTGTGTTTGTTAATATTGTGTGGTGTTGTGAGCGAATTAGAACGAACTGTGGTTGAGAAACGACGTTTGGAGTTACTGCTCGCGGTGGAGGTCAATTTTAGACTGACTAACAAGTGTGTTGAGTCGCGCCGCCACGGTCCCGAACGAAAGCGAAAGCTTGCAGTCGGGCGAGCGGAGCTTTGGCGTAAACAGACACGAAGTATAAACTTGTACGTCATCAGCATAGATATGGGCACCACATGAAGTTAAAACATTAGGCAAGTCATTTATGTATAACGAAAACAGTAAGGGCCCTAAAACAGAACCTTGTGGCACCCCACGACTTAAGGGTAAAGGCTGAGATACCGAACCGCCTACAGTAACAACCTGAAATTTACTGCCAGATACGACGCAATTAACCTAGTTGCGGTAAAAGAAAAACCAAAAAGCCTTCTTAATTTTGTCAAAAGGGTAGGGTGATCCACTGTATCGAACGCTTTTGAGTGATCTAGAACAACAAGAAAATTTACAGTTCATCAAGTTTAAGTCTAATATTTTCAGTTACATCTACCAATGCACATATACAAGAATGATTAGCCCTAAAGCCCGATTGTTTATTGAAAATCAGACCCTTATCCTTGCAGTGCTTAGGATAAGCACCTATTTGCTTATACATTATACTCTCAAGCACTTTAGAAATAAAGGGAAGGATCGAAGTAGGTCTAAATTTATTGTTCGATTTAGGTACAGGAACGACCCTGGCAATTTTCCAGCTACTAGGAAAAATTGAAGTAGTAAGAATATGGTTAATCAGATGAGTTAGATAAGGGAGCAGCTGAGGAAGTAATAATTTAATAAATCTGGGATCAATACCATCAGTTCCAACAGCATTCGATTTCACACTAAGAAAACTAGCAAGCACTTCCTGCTGATCCACACAATAGAATAAGAAACTGGAGCTTTGATTTAAGACATAACTACAATTGAGATAATGATTGCTTGCAAGATACGGTATTTGCAAGATAACAAATTTGTGATTAAGCTGATCACAATCGAGGTCTTCACTACAGCGCGTAGAATAGCTAGGTAACAAGCCAATTTTACGTATCTGATTCCATCTCTGCTTACTTTCAGCAATAGAGGAAAATATATTCCTATAGTAAACACATTTGGCACGTTTTACTAATTTAGCTACCTGCCTTTTTAGATTGACAAATGCATTATAGAAAACCATAAGTCTAAACCTTTTCCAGCGTCTATAAGCCGTATCTCGCTCAATCATTAACATTTTAATAGTGACTGTGAACCATGGATTCACTGATTCATCCCTTACTTTTCTACACTTAAGCGGAACGAACTTGTTAAAGAGTACATCAATATTTTCCCGCAAAAAATCAACCTTATCATCAATCGTTGACAATTAAAAACAGCACTCCAATCAATCCTCTCAAGATCAGTCCGTAGACTTTGATAATCTATAGTGGTAAAGCTTCGATACATCACAGTACGGGAATAGCTTAGAAAAGAGAAATCAAAAGCTAAGTAGATTAGATCATGCCTCTAAAAGACCGGCAATGAGATCTGGTCATATAACAATATTCTACTCCTATCATTAACAAAAAATACATCCAATAGAGTTTCGCAGGTGTTAGTAAAATGCGTGGGACACAGCGTATTGACGGGATATAATGCCACTCTACCTAAGTCATCAATTAGACTGCGATCCAATATCAAGTTGCAATTAAAGTCACCTGTAACAATAATATTGTGATAAGACAACGATAAGCTTTGAAAGCTTTCAATAAAATCATCCAAACTAACATGTCTGTAAGGTCTATATACGCATCCTATTAAAACTTTTGTCAGAATTCGATGTAACTTCAATAAAAAGATAGTCAGTACCACATCCAGGAGGGGATCTCAGTTTAACTTTACATTTTATGTTATTTCTGCAATATATTGCAACTTCGCCTGCATGTGTTACCCTATCCGCACGAAAGATGTTAAATCCACTTACTCGAAACAGCTACACCGCGAATGTGGTGTAATTTTTACAGTGCCAAAAAATATCTACCATATTAAGGTTGATATTTCTACCCTACACCCGTCGGGATGAGGTTTTATTCACTATGTTCTTCCATTTATAACGCATTAAAGGAGGTGTGTCAGGTATAGAAAAGTATATATATTCTAGCTCAGAATCACCTCTTGAGTCGACTTAGCCCTATCCGTCCAATTTCTCATCTTGTAGAGAGAATTTGAAGAATTTTTCATTTAAAATTTTATTTCTTAATCCACCGTCTTAGGCTAAAATATACTCTAAAAAATGGGCGTGGTCGGCCTATTAGGTAGGGAGTTAATAGATAAATATTTACTCCCTGTAAATAAAAAGAAAGTAAGTGTCACCCGCCCGCTCACTTTTTATTATTTGACTGATGCGGGTGTAGGGTATATGAGCTTCGATCAGGCCGAAGGTAACGCTTTTACTTGTTTTCTATTGCAAATCTGCAATTGCAAACCAAAGCTTTGTTTGATAGAATAATGGTGGGAAAGATAGACAAAGGGAAGGAACCAATGAATAGAACAAACGACTGCTTGCTCCTCCCCTCTCAATACGCAATACAGTTATCGTGTTCTATTTTTAGATTCCTATACCACAAGCAAGCACGCATGCGCGTATGGGTGCTTTTACTATTGCAAGCTTGCACTGCGCCATAGAAAAGAGAATGCACATGTAATTGTCTGCTTAAAAGCCACAATGAAAGTAGCATGTGTGAGAGCAAATGCTAATTTGTATGTATGCTTGCGTGTTGGAACTTTATATTTGGCAATTTCGTTTGCAAAAGAATTTTTGAATTTTGTGAAGATGAGGCTATAAAATTTAAATAAATATGTAATATTTGGATCATTATAAAACAAAATTTTATTGAAATATTTACGAATTTACAATTAGTAAATATTTATTTATTTAACATCACAATTATACCACAAGATACATATATATCTTATAAGTAGGTATAAACACTAACCATACAACGGTGTTTTGTTTCTTTTCTGCGCATGGGTCAAGGGATAATGCTTTATGCTTCTGCATTCGTGAAACTTTTAGCATTTTTTCGCGGGCTGCCAAATTATTATTTGGACTTTTTTAAAATTTTCAACAGGAGATTTACAGGGGTATTCTGAGAGTCACTAACTATGGAATCGTCTCGAAATGGCATTGCAAACAAAAACATCGTCTCTTTGTTGTTGTTTGCAATGCAATTTCTAGACGATTCAATAGTTAGTGACTCTCAGAATACCCCTGTTAGTTATAGATTTTTGATTCTAAAAGGTCTATAAAATTAACTTATACAATTGGCAATAATTGCAATTGCAAAAATCTTACGAAAGATGAGCTCACAAATCTGAATGATTCTGAAGTTTTCCTGTTTATTAAAAACTTTAATTATTTTAATAGTAAATTCAAATTAAGAGCTTCATCTGATGAATTTTATAGAATAATAAAATTTCATTATGAAATATTTTTTGTTTTTTTTAATAAAAATTGCCAATTGTATAATAAGTTAATTTCATAGACCTTTTAGAATCAAAAATCTATAACTAACAGGGGTATTCTGAGAGTCACTAACTATTGAATCGTCTAGAAATTGCATTGCAAACAACAACAAAGAGACGATGTTTTTGTTTGCAATGCCATTTCGAGACGATTCCATAGTTAGTGACTCTCAGAATACCCCTGTAAATCTCCTGTTGAAAATTTTAAAAAAGTCCAAATAATAATTTGGCAGCCCGCGAAAAAATGCTAAAAGTTTCACGAATGCAGAAGCATAAAGCATTATCCCTTGACCCATGCGCAGAAAAGAAACAAAACACCGTCCTTGTCCTTCACAATCAAGCAAAATAAGGGACACATACACAAATTACGAATATGAAACGACGAACGCAAATAACGAGCTCGGGCTACAACTCGGTAGGTGTGCAAGTGAGTAGGGAAAAATTTGAAACATGTGAGAGAACGAGTAAACTGACCGTCCGTCGCTGAGGTTAAGCAAAAACAAATGCTCGCCTAAAGAGAAAATGAGAGTAAAGAATTTTGTGGGACCCAGGCTACAGAAAGATTTGCGGACCAGAAAAAAGTGACTTTTAGCGGTCTATATGTTGTATGGTTAGTGGTATAAATCATACGTACAAAATATGAATATTGAAATTGAAATAAAGTAATATTTTATCGAAAACACAAAGTAAAAATTTGCAATGACATTTAAAGTAATCCAAAGATAAAGATATAGATGAAAAATTAAGAGTAAAGAAGGAAAAACGGATGATATATTAAGGAATGTTAAGATATATTAAGATGTATTAAGATGCTCAGCTACCTACTCCATAGATACTTTAATAGCAAACGTTTAAAGACCACAGTACTACTAACCTCCTGAATATTACCAGGCAAAGAGTTCCAGAGTCTGACAGAGTTGACGAACAATCGACGCTCTGATACAAGACAAGAGTACGTGAAATTAGTTATATTTCTATTACGCGGAGATCTGGAAAAACATAGTCTCTGATACAGATAAGAGGGCTCCCTTGAAACTATTATCTTATGGAAGAATAAAACTACTCTATATATTAATAAGCGAGAAAAGGGAATACCATACAGGTTTTCATTATACAAAGAAATATGAGCATCACGCCTTAAACCATATACATAACGAGTTATCATATTAAATGCACAATCCAGATTACGCTTGCAACTGAAATCACAGTTGGCAAATAACTGAGAGCCGTATAAAAGGGATGGAATTAAGTAGGTTTTGGCCAGCAGAACTCTCACTGGACGTGGAGTATAACTTTGTGAGAACCATAGCGAGCGAAGCTTAGCATATACAATTCCAATTACGTAATTAATATGGTCACTCCAAGTAAGCTTGTTGTTAAAAATAACATCCAGGTTTTTCGCTCTGTCCACATACTCAGTACACTGATCATTAAAAAAAATTTTTGGTACTGTGCTCACATCTACTCGTCGCCTAGCAATTAAAAGACATTTGGACTTCGCTAGATTTATACATAGCCCATTCATATCTGCCCACCGATTTATTCGTTCAAGCTGAGCATTAAGCAATTCCACGCCGCACCTTACATCATCATATGGACACTGTTTGTTTCGGCAAAAGGCGTGTTTTTTATTCTTGTGAATTGTTTAAGTTGATGATGAACAATGAATATTTCGGCAATGAATATTTCGGCAAACAGGATTCTTAATTACACAAATGAATATGCAAAATTAATGGTAAAGTATACGTTTTTTAACTAAATTATAATTATGCACATTTAATAAAATTAATGTGAATTGAGAATAATATTCTGTTGTGTTTGTTAATATTGTGTGGTGTTGTGAGCGAATTAGAACGAACTGTGGTTGAGAAACGACCTTTGGAGTTACTGCTCGCGGTGGAGGTCAATTTTAGATTGACTAACAAGTGTGTTGAGTCGCGCCGCCACGGACCCGAACGAAAGCGAAAGCTTGCAGTCGGGCGAGCGGAGCTTTGGCGTAAACATTCCGCCCGCCTTGCAGGACTGCAATCTTGTCTCCTTCGGCCGGGCCCTTAGCAGGTAGATTGGCGGCGCGAAGGTTGGGTGGCGCTTAAGGCCGATGCAGCATTGTATGATGCGCTGCGCCGCACGAACTGCAGCGACGGGTGCTGTTGCACCGGGACAGGAGGTGGGAGCATGCCAGACAGTTGCTGCACACATGGATCCGCTCCACCACCTCCCATCGCTCTTCGATGCGCCGCTGACGGAGTTTCGCGCAGTGCCGCAGCGCATGCTGACCCCTACACAGAGGGCAGCAACCGATGCTGGGGGGCCGTCTCAGCTGTTGCCCTGGCGCAGGTCGGCGATGCGGCTCCCACGAGTCGTGCACACCGAGCGGGCTGGGCCTTCGTAGACGGCAGTGAGTCGGAGCGGTGCGTCCTAGAGTTGGGGCCACCCTGGGTGGCGATCGACGAATACCGCGGTTTTGTGGCATTGTTGAGCGCGTGCGCACTTGTGCCGCCAATATGGCTGCACCTCGTGCTTGGGCCACGGTCAGTGGATGGTGAGCTGGTTCAGCTCTGAGCGCCGCGTTTAAAAAGAGAGCCGCCCTTGATTGCGGCTGACGAGCGTCGCGCACGTCGCTTGTAGACGGAGAGCGGATTCGGCTTGGCGTGATTGGGCGGCACGAGGCGCGTTGTTTTGCGCTGGGGCTACGTATTCGGGCGGCTGGCTGATGTGACGACCGATCATTTGTGAAGGAGCCGCGTCACGGGTCGCAGATGCTCGGCTTAACCCCATGCTTCGCCGTGGTGGCGTGACTGCCGGTGGCGACAAGCGGATGCCTCGGCCACGTTGCAGCGAGGAGAGGGCGCATTGCTGGTTTTGCGCGTCGCTTTTGGATAGCGGCGTTCGCGATGGTGACATGCGGATGCCGGGGCCGCATAACAGTGAGGAAAGGGCGCTTCTCTGAGCCGTTTTTATTTGGGGCACTTTGGGCTGTTTCGGAGCCTCCACGGTTCGGGCGCCGAGTTTATGCTGCGGCGTTGAAGGGGGCGTCAAAGTTGGCGAAATTCTCGCCGGCCAACGTGCCAGGTGTGCATGGCGGATCTCGTGTAGGATCTCGTTGAGACTTTCGCGGCTCGAGCGGAGGTCCTCATCAACGCCGAACTCCAGAACGTCCTCCTGGACTTCTAGGGCCGGCAGTGCCGGAGCGTGACACGGTAGGGAGGCGGCGGTCTCGACTGCGCCAGGGGGGCTAGCATGCGTCCTTGTCGGAAACGGGCGCCTTGGCGGCGATTTAGCTTCATTTTGTTATATCTGCGGAGGAAGAAAAGGTTAGATCGACTCTGTCATAAATGATTTAAAGATACGAGTTTATGAATCGGACGAGTAATAGTGCCCTTTTCAGTGCGTATGTCGACGACTCGAACGCGCGGGTCATTGCCCTTGTAGACCTTGGTAATGCGGCCCAGACGCCAAGAAGTAGAGGGGAGATTCTCGTCTCGAATGACCACCAGGTCATTGATCTGGAAGTCAATCTGTGGTACTTTCCACTTTGTGCGACGAGCTAATTATCGCAGATATTCGGATTTCCACCGATGACAGAGGTGTTGAGCTAGGGCCTGAACTCGTGTCCATCGATTGAGGATCGAAAGAGGGTTATCAAGATTTTCAGGCTCAGGTGAGGCTAGGAGAGGGCCACCTACTAGAAAGTGGCCTGGTGTAATGGCTTCCATGATGTCAGGGTTCTCGGACTGTGCATGAAGGGGGCGTGAATTGAGGCACGCTTCTATTTTGCTCAAAAGTGTTGAAAATTCTTCAAAGGTGAATTTAATAGATGGGGCCACCTTTCTTAGGTGGGCTTTGAGACTTTTGACGCCTGCCTCCCAGAGTCCTCCCATATGGGGAGCCCCTGGAGGAATGAAATGCCATCTAAGTATCAGAAAAGTCAGGTCTGCTTGTAAAACAGGGCCAGGATATAACACATCGTTCAAGCTCAGCCCGCTGGTTGTGGGGCATGACGCGTTGAAAACCACTCTCACTTTTGTTGAAATACTGTCAGGCTTGATGACAGCGTGATGTGGCAAATAGTAGTGATTAAGGCCTGGAGGGTTACGTTGTGGCAGCACCGCTTTCATGTGGCCTAAATCAAGGTATTCATGAGTTACTTCGTCATATTGCCGTTTCAAATTTTCATTTTTGCTTAAGCGTGTCTCAGACCGCAAATATTGTTGCATGGCAATTTGACGTGAAGTTCCCAGACTATATGTGTCTGGAAAACCACTTTTAAATGGCAATGTGACGATGTAACGGCCGGCAGCGTTTCTACGAGTGGTTTTTACGAAATTTTCTTCGCAAAACTTTTCTGAGGGGGATAGTAATCGAGTTTTGGGAAGCTCCTCCACCTCCCAAAAACGTTCGAACTGTTGTTCGATAGTGACTTCATTGAAGAAGGCCACTTTTATATTGGGGCTATCAATATATGATATGGGGGCTGGGCCGGTGACGATCCAGCCAAAAACAGTTTGCTGGGCTAGAAGAGAATCTAGTACGTTGCGGCGGATTCCGGCAAGCAAGATTGCAGGGTAAAGATCCGCGCCAATGAGGACGTCCACTTGTTGACTTTTAGCGAAGTGTACGTCGGCTAATTTGAGATCTCGTGGTAGATTGCGAAGCAGCGCGCTATCTAATGAGTGGGCAGGTAATTTTCCTGTAATTTGTGCGAGGACCAGTGCAGTTGCGTGAATCTGAAAATAAGGATCTAGAGGCGATTTTAGTAGGAAATTACATGACTTCGAAACTTTCGCTGATGTGGTTTCGTTTAAACCACAAACCGTTGCTCGCACCGCCTGCAATGGAATATTTAATAGTTTTTGAACACGTTCAGAGATAAACGATATCTCTGAGCCTGGATCGATGAGGGCACGAGCGGTATAGCATGTACCGTCGTGATATATAGTTACCAAAGCTGTGCCTAATAAAACTTGTTTGGGCGCGGTTGCGAAGCATACCTGGTGAGTTTCTGGTTGACACTGAGTTTGTTGAGTGGACTGTATGTATTGTTGTTGTTGATTCGCCTGCGCCGACGTTGTGGGCCTCGGAGAGGAAAAATCGTTGTTAGCTTGTCGCGATTGGCTCGGAAACGGATTTGCAGCGGGCTTCTTATAAGAAGAAAATTGTTGGTTAGGTGAAGCTGCGGTTTGAGCGCGATGGTTTTTCTTGTGCCCTTTCTGGTGACCGGAGAATTGTTGTTGCGTATACGATACATTAGTCGGTTGAAAGTTATTTTGAGCCTGGTCGCGATGCAGAAGCGTGTGATGCCTTGCGTTACATTTTGCGCAAATGAAATTACTGGGGCAGTCTTTAGCAGCATGCGAGTGTGCTAAGCAGTTTATGCACAAATGGTGTTTTCGCACTTCTGCTAACCGCCTTTCTGAGGGCAATTTCAAAAATTGTGGGCAAGAACGTATACCGTGTTGCTGTGAGCACAAAGGACAGATGGGCCGCGCGACGTTCAATTGAAAAGTATTGACGCGCTTGGCAGTTGTAGGTGGTTGCACCGAATTGTGTGCCTGTTTACCTTTGGCAACGCCCGCACTTCTTATGTCGTGCACCGTTTCAAGCGTTTGAAAGCGGTGGGTTAAGAACGCGTCGAGAGCTGTCCATTTAGGTATTTCGGATTTATTTTCTAATGATTGTTCCCACAGTGCCAACGTAGCTTCCGGAAGCCGACTAGAACAAAGAAAAACGATGATTGCGTCCCATTTGGAGGTATCGACACCCTGTAGCGCCAGCGCGGCGAGGATATTATTAATTTCGCGCTGCAAATTTTTAATATCGCTTCCGATTTCTTTCAGAATTGGGGCCAGACCGAAAAGGCTTTTTAATAACGTATTAACCAGAACGCGCTTGTTCTCGTACCGATCCGAGAGGTTTTGGCATGCTTGATCAAAACCTTCATTGGTAAGGGATGACTTTTGCACTATTTCTTTAGCCTCACCTAATGTTTTTTGGTTGAGGTGAAATAATTTTTCGACCGGCGAAACTCGCGAATTTTTAATGTAAAGGGCCGTGAACATGTCACGGAACGAGGGCCACGAGAGGTAGTCACCTTTGAACACTTCCGTGTCGCATGGAGGCAAACTAATATTGTACCCGCTCGGCGGTGACTCGGCGGTCTCATTTGAACGCGATTGAGAAATTGAGGGGCCTGGTGCGGCAACTGGAGTCAGAGAGTGGGTCAATTGATTAATGAGCCCAAGGCAACGGGTGTAAACACGGTAGGAATGACTACGCTTTGCTTTCACTGCATCCAAACTGGATGCCAGCTCACTCCTAGTTCGGCTTTTTTCTACGAACTTATCATACGTGGCTTTCAATAAATGCCACTGAGATTGGAGCTCATCCCTGTGGACTGCAAGCGTATGTATGTTGTGAGTATCGACTGGAATTTCCGTGAAATCAACGCTAAATTCGGCTAAGCCGTCGGCCAGTCGAATAAACGAATCGAGTAACGCCATTACAATGGTGAGTTCGGGGCACAAAAATCGATAAGGGCACTATATTGTGAGCAGGCGTTTGAGTGTACGCGAGCAGCAAAGTGGCGCAGCGAAAAAAAGAAATAATAATATTTGTCCGACGACAAATATTTTGAGCACTATTGAAGTGAACAAACACGTGTGTGTTTGCGCGAGCAGCAAATTACGCAGCGAAAAAAAAATAATATTTGTCCGACGACGACGAATATTGTGGGCACTACTGAAGTGAACACGCACGTGTGTATACGCGCGAGCAACAAAATTTCGCAGCGAAAAATAATATTTGTCCGACGACAAATATTGTGGGCACTACTGAAGTGATCGAAGCGTGTACGCGCAAGCAGCAAGAGTTTCGCAGCGAAAAAATAATATTTGTCCGACGACAAATATTGTGGGCACTACTGAAGTGATCGAAGCGTGTACGCGCAAGCAGCAAGAGTTTCGCAGCGAAATAATAATATTTGTCCGACGACAAATATTATGGGCACTATCGTAGTGAACGACGCGTGTACGCGCGAGCAGCAAGAGTTTCACAGCGAAAAAATAATAAAAATATTTGTCCGACCACAAATATTTTCGGGCACTAACGAAGTGAACGACGCGTGCGTACGCGCGAACAGCAAAATAACGCGCTCAATGGGGCTCGTCTTAATTTGGGCTTGCTTGTTAAAGAGCGAGAACGCGAGTCGTGTTATAAAAACCGGTTGTTGTTTACCGCGAAACTACGAACACACACACTTTCTCAGGGCACTTGTCGTGCCCTTCAATTCGGCTAACTGGAGTCACATCTTGCTAGCCTTGCAAGAAAAACGCGTGCCCGATTATCTTGTCAAAATTATCAACAGCTACCTTAACACAAGAACGTTAATCTACGACAGCGATGACGGACTTAAGAGTTACAAAATAACAGCTGGCGTCCCTCAAGGGTCAGTTCTGGGTCCTCCCCTCTGGAACTTTAAGTACGATGACCTTCTAAATCAGCCTGTTCCAGAGGGTGTAAAATTGGTCGGCTTTGCAGACGATTTAGCCGTAGTGGTAGTTGCAAAACATATACATGAAATACAAGAGAAGGCAAACAGTGTCATAGAGGGTATTCGACAGTGGCTCAGCTCAGCTGGTTTAGAATTAGCAGAACACAAGACTGAGGCGGTGCTGATTAGTAGTCGGAAAAGAGTGGAAAATGTGCAACTACGAGTGGGCAGTGTCACCATTACTTCGCAGCGTGTCATAAAGTACCTGGGAGTAATGCTTGATGATCGTCTCTGCTTTCGTCAACACGCGGAGTACGTCTGCAGGAAAGGAGGGACTTGCTATGCAGCATTAGCCAGGATGCTACCGAATATTGGCGGACCAAGAAGCAGCAAGCGGCGATTACTAGCAGATGTGGTAACGTCTACTTTATTATATGCCGCGCCAATATGGGCACAATCGCTCAAAACGAAGTCGAATCTGAAACTGTTCGAAAGGGTTCATCGTCTTAGTGCTTTAAGAGTGATAAGCGCATGGCGAACCGTCTCTGAAGAAGCAGCTTTTCTGTTGGCGGGCATGATACCCATTGATATTTTGGCTGACGAAGCTCAGCGCCGCTTCATAAAAAAGTCAACCGGAGCTGAAGTAGACGAAGATAGAGAAAGGGCTGTCTCTCTTCAAAAGTGGCAGACGCGCTGGAGTTCTTCAAGTAAAGGGCGATGGACATTTAGCCTCATTCCGAATGTTGAAAGATGGATTTCCAGGAAGCATGGAGAGCTCAATTATTATCTGACTCAATTCCTGACAGGGCATGGCGTTTTTCGTAGCAGTCTCCACCGCTTCGGAAATGATGAGTCACCGTTTTGCCCAGTATGTCAGCATAAAATTGAAGATGCGCGGCATGTACTGTTTGCGTGTCCTAGATTCGCTTCGGAGATAAATCTGCTTAACAATATGCATGGCTCGGAACTTAACGCAGCGAATATTGTTAATGCAATGCTAACATCAGAGGCGCTATGGAGAGCAGTTAGCGAAGCAATGTCAAGAATATATGCAACCTTGAGAACTGCTGAGAGGGCCAGGAGAGCAGCGGCTTGAGCTAAGCATATGGGTCTAGCTTCGAGACGTGAGGGAAAGTAACTAACGCCGACAGACGGTTAACACATAAAAGTACAGTTGACGTTTGAGCAGTAAAGCTCCCAATGCCTCCCGACGTAATACTAAACGATAGTTCCGGGAGGACGTTAGGACTTGGGGGAGGTGGTTTTAGCGGGTTAAAGTCCCGCACAGCGGCTTTCGATGCTCTCCACCTCATGGAAAAAAAAAAAAAAAAAAAAAGGGCACTTGTCGTGATATGCAAGAAAAACACGTTTGATTCGAGAACTGTTACTTTGGTACAGTCTCGAATTTTTGCTTTTTATATATATATTTGGGTATATAATATATGTATAACTTTTTCTGGAGCAATTTATCTGGCTCGTTAGGACCAATATTTGGTTCGGCAAAAGGCGTGTTTTTTATTATTGTGAATTGTTTAAGTTGATGATGAACAATGAATATTTCGGCAATGAATATTTCGGCAAACAGGATTCTTAATTACACAAATGAATATGCAAAATTAATGGTAAAGTATACGTTTTTTAACTAAATTATAATTATGCACATTTAATAAAATTAATGTGAATTGAGAATAATATTCTGTTGTGTTTGTTAATATTGTGTGGTGTTGTGAGCGAATTAGAACGAACTGTGGTTGAGAAACGACGTTTGGAGTTACTGCTCGCGGTGGAGGTCAATTTTAGACTGACTAACAAGTGTGTTGAGTCGCGCCGCCACGGACCCGAACGAAAGCGAAAGCTTGCAGTCGGGCGAGCGGAGCTTTGGCGTAAACAGACACGAAGTATAAACTTGTACGTCATCAGCATAGATATGGGCACCACATGAAGTTAAAACATTAGGCAAGTCATTTATGTATAACGAAAACAGTAAGGGCCCTAAAACAGAACCTTGTGGCACCCCACGACTTAAGGGTAAAGGCTGAGATACCGAACCGCCTACAGTAACAACCTGAAATTTACTGCCAGATACGACGCAATTAACCTAGTTGCGGTAAAAGAAAAACCAAAAAGCCTTCTTAATTTTGTCAAAAGGGTAGGGTGATCCACTGTATCGAACGCTTTTGAGTGATCTAGAACAACAAGAAAATTTACAGTTCATCAAGTTTAAGTCTAATATTTTCAGTTACATCTACCAATGCACATATACAAGAATGATTAGCCCTAAAGCCCGATTGTTTATTGAAAATCAGACCCTTATCCTTGCAGTGCTTAGGATAAGCACCTATTTGCTTATACATTATACTCTCAAGCACTTTAGAAATAAAGGGAAGGATCGAAATAGGTCTAAATTTATTGTTCGATTTAGGTACAGGAACGACCCTGGCAATTTTCCAGCTACTAGGAAAAATTGAAGTAGTAAGAATATGGTTAATCAGATGAGTTAGATAAGGGAGCAGCTGAGGAAGTAATAATTTAATAAATCTAGGATCAATACCATCAGTTCCAACAGCATTCGATTTCACACTAAGAAAACTAGCAAGCACTTCCTGCTGATCCACACAATAGAATAAGAAACTGGAGCTTTGATTTAAGACATAACTACAATTGTGATAACTACAATCGAACTACAAATAACTACAAATTTGTGATTAAGCTGATCACAATCGAGGTCTTCACTACAGCGCGTAGAATAGCTAGGTAACAAGCCAATTTTACGTATCTGATTCCATCTCTGCTTACTTTCAGCAATAGAGGAAAATATATTCCTATAGTAAACACATTTGGCACGTTTTACTAATTTAGCTACCTGCCTTTTTAGATTGACAAATGCATTATAGAAAACCATAAGTCTAAACCTTTTCCAGCGTCTATAAGCCGTATCTCGCTCAATCATTAACATTTTAATAGTGACTGTGAACCATGGATTCACTGATTCATCCCTTACTTTTCTACACTTAAGCGGAACGAACTTGTTAAAGAGTACATCAATATTTTCCCGCAAAAAATCAACCTTATCATCAATCGTTGACAATTAAAAACAGCACTCCAATCAATCCTCTCAAGATCAGTCCGTAGACTTTGATAATCTATAGTGGTAAAGCTTCGATACATCACAGTACGGGAATAGCTTAGAAAAGAGAAATCAAAAGCTAAGTAGATTAGATCATGCCTCTAAAAGACCGGCAATGAGATCTGGTCATATAACAATATTCTACTCCTATCATTAACAAAAAATACATCCAATAGAGTTTCGCAGGTGTTAGTAAAATGCGTGGGACACAGCGTATTGACGGGATATAATGCCACTCTACCTAAGTCATCAATTAGACTGCGATCCAATATCAAGTTGCAATTAAAGTCACCTGTAACAATAATATTGTGATAAGACAACGATAAGCTTTGAAAGCTTTCAATAAAATCATCCAAACTAACATGTCTGTAAGGTCTATATACGCATCCTATTAAAACTTTTGTCAGAATTCGATGTAACTTCAATAAAAAGATAGTCAGTACCACATCCAGGAGGGGATCTCAGTTTAAGTTTACATTTTATGTTATTTCTGCAATATATTGCAACTTCGCCTGCATGTGTTACCCTATCCGCACGAAAGATGTTAAATCCACTTACTCGAAACAGTTGGTCACAAAGATTTATATTAAACCAAGTTTCAGATATGCAGATTATGTCCAACCCCGATTCCTCAAAGTAAAATCTGAACTTTTCAATTTATTTCACCAAGCTCTGCGCATTTATATGACAGATTTTTAGTCCTTGCTTTTGCTTACAGAGCACACGAATTAGCCAACGCACATCAACTTCAGGCTCAACTTGACTGTCAGAAGGAATCATTTAAATTTTGCTTATACAAACATAAATCAGCAGCAAAACAATCTTTTCTAACTGTAAGTAACTAGCTTGATGGATCCAAGCAACCTGAGCATCTCAATTAACAAAGAATATGAAGAGTAAGAATAAGAATGAATAGAGAGAAAAATTAAAAAGAAGTATCCACAAGTTGTCTTAATGATTAGTATTCTTGCATATAAAGTAAAATAAACAAATGGTTTACTCATTGCTCCATTAACGTTTGGCATCTCTCTGCTACGTCACGTAACATACCAGCGTCCAACACCGTAGAAAAAGCATCACTATCCTTCCCCTTGACCAAGATGGAACCTCTTTTAGTAATGACAGAAGAAAGTTGCTTACAGTGCTTCATTTTAACGGCCATTTGCAACAACTGCCGTTTTGATCGAGTCAAGCCCTCATTCAAAAAAAAACGTCTTTAGCTGACTCCAACCCAACATCCATAAGACAAATCCGACGTCCCTCCTTCTTCCGGAAGCTTGCAATTTTGCCAAAGAAAGAAAATTTATCGGATGCAGATCGAAATTTTAAGATTATTGGGGAATCCTCCGCTGATTTAGATTGCAAAGATTTTGACCGAAAGATGGAGTCCAGCTCATAAGGTTCACATCCCACAGTTATACACAATTTCTTTAAATAATCAATCACTTGCTCATCCTTTAGGTAGGGCACACCAATAAGAACAGCATCTTTGGCAGCCTCTCGCCTTTCTATTGTATCGCACCTATTTCTTAAGTCAGCCAGACTTTCATTGACCCTTAGGTCGTCACGACTTAGCTGCTTCACTGTAGTAAGACGTACCTCTGATTGAAGGACACGCTGTTCCAGTTCTCCAACAGTTTTTTCATAGAGATCTAACCTCAAAGTGAGACTCTTCTCCACCCTACTTATGTATATGCGACCGTAGCCCCGACCGCAGCTTATTTATATCATCAGAGAGACTTTTGATTTTAGTAGAAAAGCCTTTCATAATTAGATCAGCCTGAATTTCCAACTGCTCCGTTAATGCCGAAACTGTAAGAGGCACATCTTGAACACTTTGACTAGCCAAAGGCACATGTTTCTGCACATCAGCAACCTTCGAGCGATTTTTGACAGCAGCACAAGTCCCGCTAGCCATTGAATGGCAAGACAAGCTACATGCACTCACTGGTACTGATTCCAGATCAGAAGCAATTTACTATTATTGACTGACTATTAATGTAGCAATTATGATTACAATTTTTACAATTTTTAATTCAATATGCTACACAGAAATACTGATATTGGATTTAATAACACTTAGCAGCAAACAATAGCAGAGATAACCAAAAAAAAAAGCATGCGCTTACTCTCGCATTGCCAAATTGGAATTCTGTATTTAAAAATAATTTTTTTCTGTTTAAAATATACATAAATATTTTATTTTAAAATATTTTTATTTTTTAAAAAAATAAAATAATTAAAATATAAGTAAAATGTATATTTTAAAAATTAAATTCTTTTTTATTTAATTTAAAAAATATTTTTAAATAATATGTATGTATTTGTACATACTTCTAATAACTAAAATATCCTAATTTAAAAATTAAATCTAAAAAGCATAGAAAACACAGAAATAGCAAATAGCAGAAAACCCTAAACAGACAAAAACTTCAAAAACTGAAAAAGCCAAATTTGCCAAAATTCGCAGTCAAAAACTCTGAGCAACAACAAATTTTACTTTCATGTAGAAAACAGAATAAGCGGAATTGCATCGTTCCCTTGTTCCCTCGTCACCCGCGGTAATCAACTAATCGATCAATCGTTTCTTTTACTCCTCATCTGGCATACGGATGCTGCTTCGGACAACTCTTCTTACGCATATTCGTTTATGAAGTAGAACAAATTCACCTCGAATTTCTCTGCTAGCATTCGCACAAGCAGAGCTATCGACTGCATTCCAATAATGGCACATAAAAATCTGACCAGTGCCGAAAATTTTGAGTCATAATATCTCTTTACTATCTATACTCGTTGTCATGGCCCGAGCTCTTGCCATTCATGTGAATTGCTTCTCTTTTTTCTTCGTTTCCCTCACCCTTTCATTGCTTATTATCAAACGATTTGAATGATTTCTTTCTTCGTTCATGGCCCGAGCCAAATGCATTTCATGTGTGTTTCTTACCCTTTCGTTTCGTCGCTTGCGAAAACATGCCGTTGTTTGCTGCTGGGTTATTTTATACATCTGTATATGCTTTGGTCGTGTGGTGGCAAGGTTGTCGGCGCTTGCGCCCGCAGCTACAAATTTTTACAATAAAAAATTGAAATGCCATTTCAAGAATTCTTTATGATATTCTTTGATTTCTTTAAAATAATTTTAAGACTTTTTTAATATTAACTCGAATTCTCCCGGTCTTCGAAATAGGCACTCGAATGTTTTAAAACTTTGTTTTCTGCTTATCTGGGATCCCCTTAACACAAACTAAGAAAAAAAATGCCTCATTTGGTCCAGATTTTGAGAAAATGGGTGTCGTCATATGACGACGATATGAAAATACAGGTACAATTGTTTTAAAAAATTCTGGAATTGCTTTTAGTATTAAATTTTTTATTTCTTTTTCAATTGAATAATAATAAAGAAGAAAACAATACAAATACTTTTTATGACTTTTGATGGTACGAAGCAAAGCAATCAATGCATAAACCTTTGTCACATTTTTTGCCCTCGGTTCTCACAGTTGACTTACATTTATCATCAGCACATCGTTTTTGTTTATTGTTTATCGTTCTTTGCACATAGTGCATATATCCATCGTATCTCGTGGAGTCAGCTCCAGGTTGGACTTTCGGAGTTCTTCCAGGACCTTTTGGGGCATTATTCTCCAGTGAAAGATATGACACGGCTAAGTCTCTTCGAAAGCTTTTTGTTGTAGTTTTGGATCGAATATGGAATATTTACCTCGACATGTTGTAGGTCAGCCCTGTTCCATCTTTTTGCCTTTCCTTCGGGATCGGCAGAAAAAATTGTGGAAGCTACTGTTACCACTGCGTTATCTTTCCACCTAGTTACAAAAAAATTTTCTTTTTGAAGCTGTGTAATTGCAGCCTGTGTAAAACCTCTATCTTTCTTTTTGAATTCATTTGGATCTGGCAAGCAGCAAGTATTTCCTAAGCGGTTACATCTTATGGTCCCAGCACAATTGTAACCCCTATTTCTCATCTCTTTGAGTAAAGGAAATGTTGTGAACAAATTATCGCAATAGAAACTGATTTTGACAAAGGGTATTGGTCAAGTAAATGCAATAGTGTAGACGCACATTTTCCAAACTTCTTTTCAATTTCTTCGTTACCTTGATATGTTTTTTCTTAATATGGGTCAAAAGCAATGAGATAACCAGATGTCACCATTTTGACACCAAATTTTGTATCCAAATCGAATTGGTTTATTTCTGATGGCTTGCTTACATCCGTGTTTGCCAAAATACTCCACCATTGCTTCATCATGTGACACTGAATCCGTGGGCTGGAAATGTTTCATAAACGCTTGCTGAAGGTAAGAAATAAGTGGACGTAATTTGCAGGATTTATAGGTTTTGTCTAAGTTAGCATTAGACTGAAAATGCAACGATTTCATAATTGTATCAAATCTATTTCTGCGCATTGCGTTGTATATTGCGTAATGGCGTATATCATCGCCAATGTTCCAATACATTGCGATTATACTGGATAATGGACTGTATCCAGAAACTATCAAAATTGCAATAAATGTTCTAAGTTCCTTTTTGCTCAGCTTCACATCTGGCCAATTGTTGGATAAACAATATTTAGTACTTTGGGCGATTATGAGCTCTATCAATTCGTCGTTGAAAAAAAGCTCAAAATACTCAACAGCCGTCATGCTTTCATTATATTCATTTACATGTGCATTGAATTCAGGAACTTTTGACATTTTCCCTCCTAGTTTCCACTTTATCTCATTTCCATTTTGTTTCTTTCCTTGTACTTTCTTTCTTTTAACGACTTGATGTACGGTGTCTGCAGACAGTTGTCTATCAATAATTATTTTAGCTGGTGCCAGAAGTTGATTACGAGACAGAGCATTGATATTACCATCGGCTTCCTCATCTGAATCTTCATCAGTTAACACGTTTACGTCTGGAGGTTCTATGTAAAACTCGTTTGACTGATTTTCTTCCTCCAAAATATCCAAAATGTCTGCGACGCTAAGAGACTTACTAAAAAAATTGAAAGAAAAAAAAATATATTGGTATAGTTTCATCATAGTGTCGTCATATGACGACAGCCAAATATATTCTCAAAAAGCAAAAGTTTTTTCCGCAACTCGTACACCGATGCTTAAAAAAAACTTGACTGACAATGTAAACTTTAAATTTTTGTAACTTTTATGTATCATTAATATTATTTAATAAGTTTTTAACACTTGCCTTTTAGCCGAACTCAGAATTTTTTAATTTTTCGAAAACCACTGAGAACAAATAGTTCACTGACCACGAACACATTCAATGACAACTATAAACTAAATTTTTTATGAACAAGTAAGTTCGGTGCTTTTTATCCGGTACAATGAATTAAAATAATTTTTAATAAAAATTGCCGAATTTAATTCTCGTTGTTAACTTTTTTTATTAAATGAAAACACTTTTTAACATTTTGGATAACAATAAACTTCTAATTTAATAAAAAAGGGATATATGAAACGTTCAAACATAATAAATTATTTATGTAGTGTTATATAAATATATAACATAGTGTTATAAATGAATTAAAAATTGTTTTATTTTATTATTTCACATTTATTATATGAAAAATTAAATATTTATTATTAAAAATTTATTATTTTTCATATAATAAATATGAATTAAAAAAAATTATTAAATATTATTCGCAAGCAAATAAATAATATTTAATAATTTTTCAAAAAACTTTCAAATATTTTCATAAAGTACTATCTCGTTAATCTTAAAAAAATCTTATAATTGTTTTAATTTTCAATTTCTCACATCACACAAAAGCCATTTCAAGATTTCTGTAACATAAAGAAATCTTGAAATGGCTTTTTAATTTTTAGTTCTAAAAATTTTAAGCTGCGGCGCAAGCGCCGACAACCTTGCCAACACTCGACCAAAGCATACACAGACGCATAAAATTACCCAACACAAACCAAGAACTGTTTGTTAACAAAAGCGAAGAGACGAAAGGGTAAGAAATAGGCATCAAATGCATTTAGCTCGGCGATGGACGAAGAAAGAAATCGTTCAAATCGGCTGCTTTCTGCTTGTCATGTGTTTTGTGTGTACCGGCATTAGAACGGATCGGAATAAGCAATGAAACGGAGGAAAGGGCAAGTAATTGAAATGAAATGCAAGTGTGTGGGCCGTGAACAAAGAGAGAGAAATCGTTCAAACTGCGTGCTCTCGCCTATCATGTGTATTTTTCCATCTATGCTTTTCTTCGTTTCTTCGTCCATACAGCCCGCATCATTGATGCCGTTTGAGTAACTTTGGCTGATTCGGGGTCTTGTTATTTCTTACTCTATGGTTCTACCAAATTATATACAATATATAGAATCACTAAAAAATTCCAATTTTTAGAATAAGATGCGGACGGTCGGCAGAAAGCGGGTGCAAGCAAAATGAGTGAAAAGAGCGTCACTGCTTTGAAAGTTTATTTTGCCTTTGCTTTGGTTTTCTCTGGTTTTCTCCGCTCTTTCTGCTTAGCATTGGCATCATGGCCTGAGCTCTTGCCATTCATGTGAATTGCTTCTCTTTTCTCTTCGTTTCCCTCACAATATCAGTACTTATTATCAAAGGATTTGAACGATTTCTTTTTTCGTTCTTGGCCCGAGCCAAATGCATTTTATGTATATTTCTTTCCCTTTCGTTTGAAAATATTTGAAAGTTTTTTGAAAAATTATTAAATATTATTTATTTGCTTGTAAATAATATTTAATAATTTCTTGAATTTCATATTTTAAAAAAAAATTTAAATTTATTTGTAACACTATATATGTATTTATATAACAATACATATATCATTTGTTATGTTTGGACAATTTATATATATTATTTTTTTATTGAATTAGAAGTTTATTGTTATCCCAAATGTTCAAAAGTCTTTTAATTTAATAAAAAAAGTGAACACCGAGGATTAAATCATAGAGTAAGAAATAACAAGAGGCCGAATCTTGAACAACGAAATTTTTCTATGGTCGGTCCAGTACTGGACCGATTTCTTACTCATTTTTGAGTATTTTGAGCTCTCACTCTCTTCTCCATAGCAATTGGCAGTTTTTGATATGGAAGACGACTCTCATATAAATTTTCAGCCGAAACATTTTTGTTCTCTTCTCGCGTCTCCATGCCAGGTGTTCTTTTTTGGCTAGCGATGGGTAGAAGAAGAACAATTTACAATGTATTTATTGTATATTCTTTGGGAGAAGACTTTTGAATGCATGTGTTTGTGTCATTTATCGGCTGTGTGTCATTTAGCGTGTGTGTGTATATAGGATAAGCGATGAGCTTTGTGTGGCTCTTCTTGATTTCTCTGATTTGACGACGCTAGACGTCGACAATATATGAAAACGACAGAGAAGAATGCCTTTTTAGAAATAAGAAGAATGTAGCGCAACTGAGATTTTTCTTATTCAAAAATTAAAGAAAAATGTCGGTATGTTCGGTGCTTTTTATCCGGTACGATGAATTAAAATAATTTTTAATAAAAATTGCCGAATTTAATCCTCGTTGTTAACTTCTTTTATTAAATGAAAACACTTTTTAACATTTTAGATAACAATCAACTTCTAATTTAATAAAAAAGGGATATATGAAACGTTCAAACATAACAAATTATTTATGTAGTGTTTTATAAATATATAACATAGTGGTATAAATGAATTAAAAATTATTTTATTTTATTATTTCACATTTATTATATGAAAAATTAAATATTTATTATTAAAAATTTATTATTTTTTATATAATAAATATGAAATTAAAAAAATTATATTATTTTTTTTATTTAATATTATATTATAAAAATAATATTATTTACAAGCAAATAAATAATATTTAATAATTTTTCAAAAAACTTTCAAATATTTTCATAAAATACTATTTCGTTAATCTTAAAAAAAATCTTATAATTGTTTTAATTTTCAATTTCTCACATCACACAAAAGCCATTTCAAGATTTCTGTAACATAAAGAAATCTTGAAATGGCTTTTTAATTTTCAGTTCTAAAAATTTTAAGCTGCGGCGCAAGCGCCGACAACCTTGCCAACACTCAACCAAAGCATACACAGCCGCATAAAATTACCCAACACAAACCAAGAACTGAATGTTAACAAAAGTGAAGAGACGAAAGGGTAAGAAATACGCATGAAATGCATTTAGCTCGGCGATGGACGAAGAAAGAAATCGTTCAAATCGCCTGCTTTCTGCTTATCATGTGTATTGTGTGTGTGTGCCGGCATTAGAACGGGGTGGAATACGCAATAAAACGGAGGAAAGGGCAAGTAATTGAAATGAAATGCAAGTGTTTGGGCCGTGAACAAAGAGAGAGAAATCGTTCAAACTGCGTGCTCTCGCCTATCATGTGTATTTTTCCATCTATGCTTTTCTTCGTTTCTTCGTCCATACTGCTCGCATCTATGATGCCGTTTGAGTAACTTTGGCTGATTCGGCCTCTTGTTATTTCTTATGGCCGAAACCCATAACGGCATTGCAGCGCGCCAGAGAGAACAAAAAGAGCAGATTACGTGTATTTCTTATGGAAAAATGGAGAGGAGCTATTTTGCTTTCTTGCTCGAGAGGCACAAACAGCACGGCAGAGCTTTGGCAGAGCTTCGGGCAGAATACTACAAAATATTCCGACTTTTCTCTCTGAACCAATTAAAGAATGTTGCTTTTTGCGTCAAATAAAGAAAGAACGAAGCAGTGTTGCGTTTTTTGTCTTGAACTTATTTTTAATTACAAAATAAATGTAAAATAAATATTGTTGTAAAATATTGCAAGGTTAATATGCGCTTTTAACTAAGAATGTCTTCTTTGCTTTTACTGTTATATAGAATTATAAAATAAATTAATTTGGTATAAGTAAACAATAGGTTCCCAGCTCCGATTTTTTTTTTAAATTTTTCGGGTATAACCCTCATCGCCTCTAGTCCAAAGGTAATGAAAGTTTTTACCACTCTCGTGTAGTTTAGAAGTTATAGGCCTTGGATAGCCAAAAAATAAAGTGCTATATCTTCAAAACGATTTGAGATATCAACGTAAAATTAGCGCCGTTTAAAAGTATATTTCAGGGCAGTTCTTTTATCTAATAAGAACTTTTTTGATTACTGCTACTATTATGGAGATAATTTAACTTTTAAAAAAATTTTTAATTCGTTTTGCAAAATAACTTTTTTCTTCCTTAAATGACAATTAAGGTATAAAATAGAATCACAATTTTTATAGCCCATAATATTACCTTTCAAACGGTATATAATATGTTTAGATATGTTTTGTATTTTTGAGCAAATGTGATAGTGCGTTCTATAACAAAAAAGCACGTTTTAGGGTTATAATAAAAATTCATTTAAAAAAAAGGTACCTATTACTAACTTGTTCCAAAACCCTTTTTAATTTTAGTTCACAAAAAGCAGATAAAAGAGGATTTATAATTATTTAATAAAAAACTAATAAATTTCAGTTTAATGATTTAATGATTTAACGGATAACGGATAACTAGATATAAACTAGTATAAGCATGCTTTTTACTTGAAAGAATTGATATATTTCAAGTTTTTATTTTAAACATCTAGTTTTCAACTTCTACCCCACTCACGTCCTTATAATAATTTTTCGCCCGTAAAGCCACAAAAATTTAATTAATTATTCAACCGTGGTTCTCTGTTTTGAGTAGAAACAAAGAAAAAGCTCTCTTGCAACAGTCGCTCTTATGAAGAGCGTAAATGAGGGTAACTTGGGTCGCGTCACGGATCCAGCCATTGGGTTAGCAGCTTTACTCTATGATTAAATTCAGGTACTTTTATCAAAAATTATTTCAATTTATTGTACCGGATAAAATTCATCGAACATACCGAGATTTTTCCTCAATTTTTCAATAAGAAAAAACGCAGATGCGCTACGTTCTTCTAATTGCTAAAAAGACATTCTCCTCTGTCGTTTTCATCTATTGTCGACGTCTGGCGTCGTCAACTCAGCCAACTCTAGAATAGCCACACAAAGCTCATCCTACACATACGAAACCCACAGACGCTAAATGACACAAACACATGCATTCAAAATTCTTCAACCCATCTTTAGCCAAAAAAGAACACATGGAGTCGCGAATAAGACGCGAGAAGAGAACACGAAAACGAAAAGTTGCAATTTGGTTGAGAGGTTGACACCAAAAGAGACAAAGTTATTAAACAAATGAGAGAATGAGGAGAAACTAAAAAAACACTCAAAAGTGTACGTACGTACGGCAAGCGCCGACAACCTTGCCACCACACAACCAAAGCATACATAGACGTATAAAATTACCTAACACAAGCAGCAAACAACGGCATATCGTCATAAGCGACGAAACGAAAGGGAAAGAAATATACATAAAATGCATTTGGCTCGGGCCAAGAACGAAAAAAGAAATCGTTCAAATCCTTTGATAATAAGCAATGATAGTGTGAGGGAAACGAAGAGAAAAGAGAAGCAATTCACATGAATGGCAAGAGCTCGGGCCATGATGCCAATGCTAAGCAGAAGGAGCGGAGAAAACCAGAGAAAACCAAAGCAAATGCAAAATAAACTTTCAAAGCAGTGACGCTCTTTTCACTCATTTTGCTTGCACCCGCTTTCTGCCGACCGACCGCATCTAATTATAAAAATTGGAATTTTTGAGTGATGCGCCTTCTATATATTGTATATTCTTTGATTGTATATTCTTTGGTTCTACCATAGAGTAAGAAATAACAAGAGGCCGAATCTTGAACAACGAAATTTTTCCAGTACTGGACCGATTTCTCACTCATTTTTGAGTATTTTGAGCTCTCATTCTCTTCTCCATAGCAATTGGCAGTTTTTGATATAGAAAGCGCATTTTTGGCCGAAAATTTTTTGTTCTCTTCTCGCGTCTCCATGCCAGGTGTTATTTTTGGCTAGCGTTGGGTAGAAGCGAAGAATATATAATATATATATTGTATGTACATATATATTGTATATTTTTTGGTAAAAGACTTTTGAATGCATGTGCGTTTGTGTCATTTATCGTCTGTGTGTTATTTAGCGTCTGTGTCATCGTATGTATGTAGGATGAGCGATGAGCTTTGTGTGGCTTTTTTTGATTTCTGTGATTTGACGACGCTAGACGTGGACAATATAATGAAAACGCCAGAGAAGAATGCCTTTTTAGCAATAAGAAGAATGTAGCGCAACTGAAATTTTTCTTATTCAAAAATTAAAGAAAAATGTCGGTATAATCGGTGGTTTTTATCCGGTACAATGAATTAAAATAATTTTTAACAAAAGTAGCCGAATTTAATTCTTGTTGTTCACTTTTTTCAATCAATGAAAACACTTTTGAACATTTTGGATAACAATAAACTCCTATATAAATATATAGTGTTATAAATAAATTATAAATTAATTTGAAATATAAATCTCCAAAAATTAAGAAATATTAATTGCTTGTAAAAAAAATCTTAACAAAATCTTATTAACTACTGTGTTTTTCGGGCTTATTTCTTACTCTATGGTTCTACCAAAGAATATACAATATATAGAAGGCGCATCACTCAAAAATTCCAATTTTTAGAATCAGATGCGGTCGGTCGCATCTAATTATAAAAATTGGAATTTTTGAGTGATGCGCCTGCTATATATTGTATATTCTTTGATTGTATATTCTTTGGTTCTACATTCTTACATTTAATTATTCATTGGCTCGATCAGGGCAGCCCCTGTTTTGCAGGGCCCGGACCAAACCTGAAATTGCGGGGCACTTTCTAAAAATAAACTATGTAAGTATTAGTAAAAAAGCGAATAAATAAAATATGTAATGTTAACTTTCAAAAATTTATTTAAGCAAATTTGCGGAAGTTATAAAACAAACATGGTATCGAATAAATAATTTTTTTTTAAACGTGTTTACAACGAACTTAAAAGTTTAACGAAAATTATTCAAAATTTGACAAAACACAGCATTTTTTCAACATTTCTTGACATACTTATTGAAAATATTTTTAATGTCAAATATATACAATATTTTTTAATGTCAAATATATGCCAATTTTTTAAATTTCTTGCCTCAGAGTGGGCATGGATGTCTAATTTATGCTTAATATATCATTGTCTACTAATTCTGAGCTCCTTTACAGATAGTACATTTTGATCTATTAACTCAACTACAATACCGTTTTTCCTACATAAGACCTCATTATTTGGTATATAAGTGGGCGTGTCACGCCAATTTTTTGTTAAATGTCTTTCACCAATACAGTAAACACGGCAATAAATTTTGAGCTTCAGATCCGGACTTCGAACTGGAAAATTCAGCCCCATAATTCAGATACATTAATATTTACTTAAAAGGCGTGGCAGTTGTCCGATTTCTCCATTTTTTACATCAAAGAGCCCTACGTAGGAGAGAATATACATGCCAAATCTTATGACGATGTTTCTACTCGTTTTTCACTTACAAACAGCTATTTTTTAATCTATTAACTCATATACAACCAGAGTTGGGCATTAACTAGTTAAATCTGTAACTAGTTATCGTTATCGTTAAAGTTACTTTAACTTCGTTACTTTTAACGAAGTCCTCGTTACTCTAAAGTAACTAGTTACTTTGCTATCGTTAAAAGTTACTTTGAGTAACGAAGTAACGAAGAAGTAACGACGTTAACTGAAAGTAACGAAGAAGTAACGACGTTAACTGAGAGTAACGACGTTACTTTCTCAGTTACTTTTGCTCACGTTAATTTAACGGCGTTACTTTTCAGTTAAAGTTACTCAAGTAACGCCACGCAAAGTAACGCGTTACTTTTTTCGAATTTAGTTCCTTTTTGTAGTTTCACCCAAAGGAGTGAAAATGTGGGTGAAAAATTTTTTGTTTATACCAAAAAAATTTTATTGAGTCAATCGATAGGAAATATCATGAAACGGATTTTGGACATGGTGGGCGGTGGGTGGGGACCCCCTAAAGTGGTCACACGGGGGTGTTTTGACCCAAAAAATTTTATTGCGTCAATCGATAGGAAATATCATGAAACGGATTTTGGACATGGTGGGCGGTGGGTGGGGACCCCCTAAAGTGGTCACACGGGGGTGTTTTGACCCAAAAATTTTTATTGCACAAATCGATAGCAAATATCATGAAACGGATTTTGGACTTGGTCCGAGGGGCGTTGGGTGGTCACACGGGGGTAAATTGACCCCAACATTTTTATTGCACAAATCAATAGGAAATGTCACGAAACGGATTTTGGACTTGGCAGAAGGTGTACCGCCGAAGTGGTCACACGGGATAATTTCACCAGAAAAATTTTAGTGTTGAAATCCATAGAATATATCACAAAACAAATTTTACACATGTACGTATACATACATACATACATATGTGTATGTATGTGCATATACACATGTATGTATGTATGTACATATACATACATGTATATATACGTACATACGTATATACGTACATGTGTAAAATTTTTTTTGTGATATATTCTATGGATTTCAACACTAAAATTTTTCTGGTGAAATTATCCCGTGTGACCACTTCGGCGGTACACCTTCTGCCAAGTCCAAAATCCGTTTCGTGACATTTCCTATTGATTTGTGCAATAAAAATGTTGGGGTCAATTTACCCCCGTGTGACCACCCAACGCCCCTCGGACCAAGTCCAAAATCCGTTTCATATTTGCTATCGATTTGCGTAATAAAAATTTTTTGGTAAAAAAACCCACGTGTGACCCCCTTGGGGTGGCCCCACCCACCGCCCACCATGTCCAAAATCCGTTTCATGATATTTGCTATCGATTTGCGTAATAAAAATTTTTTGGTAAAAAAACCCACGTGTGACCCCCTTGGGGTGGCCCCACCCACCGCCCACCATGTCAAAATCCGTTTAATGATATTTGCTATCGATTTGCGTAATAAAAATTTTTTGGTAAAAAAACCCACGTGTGACCCCCTTGGGGTGGCCCCACCCACCGCCCACCATGTTCGAAATCCGTTTCATGATATTTCCTATCGATTTGTGCAATAAAAATTTTTGGGTCAAAACACCCCCGTGTGACCACTTTAGGGGGTCCCCACCCACCGCCCACCATGTCCAAAATCCGTTTCATGATATTTCCTATCGATTGACGCAATAAAATTTTTTTGGTATAAACAAAAAATTTTTCACCCACATTTTCACTCCTTTTGGTGAAACTACAAAAAGTAACTAAATTCGAAAAAAGTAACGCGTTACTTTGCGTGGCGTTACTTGAGTAACTTTAACTGAAAAGTAACGCCGTTAAATTAACGTGAGCAAAAGTAACTGAGAAAGTAACGTCGTTACTCTCAGTTAATGTCGTTACTTCTTCGTTACTCTTCGTTACTTTCAGTTAACGTCGTTACTTCTTCGTTACTTCGTTACTCAAAGTAACTTTTAACGATAGCAAAGTAACGCGTTACTTTAACGCGAACAAAAGTAACGAAAGTAACTTCGTTACTTTCAGTTAACGTCGTTACTTCTTCGTTACTTCGTTACTCAAAGTAACTTTTAACGATAGCAAAGTAACTAGTTACTTTGGAGTAACGAGGACTTCGTTAAAAGTAACGAAGTTAAAGTAACTTTAACGAGGATGTAACGAATAAAAATTTTGCCCAACTCTGTATACAACAATGCCTTTTTCAACAAACACTTCATTATATAGTATAGTATAGTATACTATATATAAAAAATTAGTAGTATAGTATATAATATACTATATATATAGTATAGTATAGTCACGCCCATTTTTAGTGCGATGACTCTCACTAACACGGTAAAAGCGGCACTGAAATTTCAGTTTCTACAAGCTGAGAAATTCAGTTCTCAACTTTGATGTATTAATATTTACCTAAAAAGTAGGCGCGGCAGTAGTCTGATTTCTACCATTTTCTACATGAAAGAGCCCTACATGGGAAAGAATATTCGCGCCAAATCTCCTGACAATGTTTCTACTCGTTCTCCTGTGATAGTAGTTTTTGTTGTCAGTGGGCGGACCACGCCCATTTTTTTAGTCTATTTTAGTGACGCCCACTTTACTATCACTTACAAATAGCAATTTTTTAATCTATTAACTCATATACAACTATGCTTTTCTCAACAAAAACTTCATTATATAGTATAGTACACCAGTAGGCGTGTCACGCTAATTTTTAGTGCGACGACTCTCACTAATACGGTAAACGTGGCACTGAAATTTCAGTTTCAGATCCGGACTACAAGCTGAGAAATTCAGCTCTCAACTTCGATGCATTAATATTAACCTTAATAGTAGGCGTGGCAGTAGTCCGATTTCTTCCATTTTCGACATCAGAAAGCTCTAAATAGAAAAGACTATTCCTACGGAATTTCATGATAAGGCTTCCACTTTTTTTCCTGTAATCGTGGTTTTTGTCACCAGTGGGTGGACCACGCCCATTTTTGGGAGTGTATTTAAGTCTAAGACGTCGGACTCGAGAATAAAATTGTAGCTGAAAATTCGCTCTACAAGCTGAGAAATTGAGCTATTAGCACGGGAAAATTCATATTTGCTATAAAAAGTAGGCGTGCAGTGGTCCGATTTTCTTCATTTTTAATACCAAACCGCCTATGATGACCAAATCATAGGCCTATTCGTGCCAAATTCGTTGCTACAGACAGACAGACGGACGGACAGTATATATACTTTTCTACCTGCCACTCCTTCTTTAGTGCGTTACAAACGGAAGTACAAAGTGAATATACCCTCATCGCTTGGGATGTGTGTAGGTTATCCAAACAAAGTCATGTTATGTTACTTTCTATATACATACATATATGCTTTTATTCAAGTTAAAAGAAACTTGTGATTTTTATTGGAAATAAAAAACATGTGCCTTTATTTGAAGTTCATGAATTATGTTATATTTTTAAGGGGCGGCAATTTTTCTATTTGCCCGGGGCGACGCAACTGCTAGAGCGCGCCCTGTAAACATTGAGTGCAGAACTAGAAAAGCTTTGGTTGCACTCTACTCTTGCAGGCAGCTAATAGGCAGGAACTGGAATTTTTCTCCGAAAATTGCACACTCGATATACATATGTGGCTATCGCTAGACCCATTCTTATGTATGGGATAGCAATATGGTGGCCTGCGCTGGAAAACTTGTCCAATCTGAGGCTCGTTAGCAAGATTCAAAAACAGGTGACGATCCTAATCAGTGGAGCAATGAGAACCACACCTACGGACGCGCTAAATGTCCTTTTTAAACTTTTACCTTTAGACATCTATGGTAAAATGGTTGCGGTTCACACGGCCAGAAGGTTGTCAGCCCGGCAAAGGGACCCAGTGTGACTACGGACATAGTGTCATTCTGAAGAGTCGTATGAATTCGATTGATTTGGTGGACTACCAGATCTTTAAACCCTTCTTTGAGAAGAAATTCTCTACGCACATACCTCCGAGACTGTGTGGAAAGAGAATATTCCTGAAAGGAGAGGGTATTCAAACTTCTATACCGATGGATCTAAACTTGATGAAAAGGTTGGGTTCGGTATATACTTTTAACGTTCCTTTTAACGTTCCTGATTACTGTAGCGTATTTCAAGCAGAAGTACTAGTCATTAAAGAGGTGACGAAATGGCTTCAAGTTAACGTTCCATCTTCCATCCCTATTCCATCCACGCAGACAGTAAAGTCAAGACAGTCAAGGGCTATTAAAGGGCTAGAATTCACACACCTAACATCTACGGTGGCAATAGGGTGTCCGAAATCTCTGGATGAGATGTGTCATAAAACGACTTCTGTAAGAGTTGCATGGACCCGGAGGTGGAAGAACATATCTCCCACCTACTCTATGGTTATGCAGCACTGGCCAAAAAGAGATTCAGGTTTCTGGGATCTCACTTATTTCAGTTTTTGGCTGATTTCAGTCTTTGGCTGGATTGCAACCTTAGTGGAATTGAGGAGCTTCGTCGGCAACTGGGGATGGTTTACAGCGACTACCATAAGAGTTAATTCGTTTGTCGGTCTGACGAGGGGACGTCAGTCCTGTGGCATCACAATGAGCCTTACACAATGCTGTTAAATAACCTTCTGCCACTAAACCTAACCTAATAGATAAGCCCATCTTAGTTAATTACCTTCGAAGCTAAGGTTACCAGGGAAGAAGACAGAAGGCACATTTTAAATGCATGACAGACCATGCATCCATAAATATTGGGATCTATAATATTTTTTCAGATTTAAAAGCTTCTCACAAGTACAAGATTAGTTTAGGATTTAAGCATCCTCTACTTGTTTAATGTCAGTGGCGGCATAAGTATCACAACACTGTTATTTTTTAACTACCACTCATGTGCAAATGGTCATTGAGAAGTATATTATTTTTTATGTTAATAAAAGCAATAATTCTACGAATTAAATAGTTTTATATATTCTATATTATTCGCCCAAAATAATTTTGTATATGCTTTTATTCTTAATGTTCTTTTTAAAGCGAACATTTTAATGTAAATAAGTATCAGAATTTTTCCTACCTAATCAATTTTACTTGATTTTAAAAGAATTTTTACATTTCATAAAAACGAGATACTATAAAATACGTAAATCTTTATAACCAGCATATACTATAAAACTCGTGCACACTAAATATATATTTTTAGGCTTTCTTGTTCGTTAATAAGAGAAGTAATTCTTTAGATATTTAAATAAAAAGTTTTTCTGTGATTTCCATTAAGAGTAAAAAATCTTCCTAATGTTGTGTAGATGATGTTGTATAGAATCTGATATATGTACTTTTAGAAATAACACTGAAAAAAAGCCCAATAATTTTTATAATCCTAACTTAATATTTTAAAACATAAATAAAATAAGTAAAGATTTCACAATTTTAAATAAATAATTTAATATATGTATGTATGCTGAAATGTAATTTTACATCAATCCCTATATTTGATGTTTTTATATATATTGTATATACATATTGTATATACATATATATATACATATGTATATATATTCTAATATACATACATCATTATACCTAATCTGCAATTTAGTTCTTTTGTACTATTAAATGAAAGCCTGCACTCCTGAAGGTCGCAAAAAATCTAAATTTTCATTTTTTTAGAAGCGAAATAACTAAACATTTATAGTGGTCATCTGATTAAAATATTATGCAAAAATATGTAAACTTCAAAAATTTTGAGTTACTAATTCCCATCACGCTAATGCCCAAAAAATTTGTTATACTGGTTTAAATGCTAACCTAAAAGTCAAGAGTTGTTTATACTTTCGCAACCTCTATTAAACATGTTTTGTACAACATAAAGTTAAGAGCTCTAGCTTAAAATTGATGGCGCATGATCACTGGAAGTATTTTCTTTTACCTCGTTTCTAAAAATTCTCTTAATCAGAAGCGTTATTTTTTACTTAGTAATACAAACGTGAATTGGAAATTTTATGAAATTCGTTTTAACATGTCCATTACAATTTATTTTTATTTACTAACGAAAAATCCTGGATTTGAATTCGTTGGAATACCAGAATTAATGCCACCGACTGACATACCCATTGGAGAGCCACTCATTTGTTGACTGACATGGCTTCTTGTGGAAGTAGCGTATAATTGCTGTTGAAAGTTGTGGTATTGTTGGGCATATTTAAGATCATTTGCAGATTGACCCATATATGATTTGTAATTTCCAGGAACATTATTTGAAGGAGCTGCTATTGGTCCTGGGACGGGGCCACTGCCTGATGCGGATGGACCATTATTGTTTGGCCCTAACATTCCCGGACCATTGATTTGCCCTTGTATTGAAGAAGTTTGCTCATTTACGCCAACAGAACCATTGATAACACTTGTAGACGGCATATTTTGGCAGAGGGATTGGCCTCCCATTGAGCTATTTTTCTGTTGTCCAAATATTTGGTTAGGACAATTTCCAAATATACCATTTGGATCAGACCCAACACATTCTATGACTTCGTGTGGATTGTTACTAAACTGGTTCATCCCGCTTTGGCCACCTAGATGTGATCCAGGTGCTTGCATTCTATGAATACTGCCAACTGGACTTCCTCCCGGCCCCATTGAGCCCTGTCTTACAGGGCGTACTCCGCGAATATTCATAGCGTTGGATGGATTGCCTATATTAATAACCCCACCCATATCGGAATGGCTAGACATCATTCCACCAACCATGTCACCTTGGCTCCCACTGTTAATATTTCCAAGGCCAGAACCAGAGCCAAGCTGATTGCAATTTTGGAAGAAATTCATTCCCGAACTCTGCATGTTCGAATTACCAGATGAATTCGGGACTTTGTTAGAGTCTGATATTCCAATAGGGCCCGAAGTCACCATTGAGCCGTCATTGATATTAGGACCCGAAAGTTGTGGATTTGCAAATCTTTGTAAGAATTCGAGACTAGGAGGAACACGTGGGTTAGTGTTAGTCGTTTGCGGTCGGGCTGGCATATATTGTATTGTGTTTGGTGTACTCGCCTTAACTTGTATATTTGGCGAGCCGCTGAATGGACAGAAATTTACTCCCATGCGTCCCATCATACGATGTGGAGGCATACCACCATGAAATCCCGGTGGACCATCTCTCATAACATTAGGCCCTGCACCAAAGCCGACACTAATTTTTGGTGCGAGCAATCGGGATCCCATAGGGTTTATTATTGGTCCACCTATGTGGCAACCACTTGCTCCATATTGTCCGCCGCCGCTAATCATGTGAGGGGGAAGACTCATTCCACTCGAACTCCCAGATAAATTTGCACAATGATCCATCCCACCATCTATAGCACCGCTTGGCCCCATAATACCGTCAATATTTTGATGAGCCGTTTCTCCTATAGACATTTCCGTTGGCAGTGCGCTTGCAATGCCAACACTGCTAGGTCCTCCTATGCCACCATTCGAAGAGACACAACTTGTAAGTTGCTGTGACATTTGTGCTAACGAAGATATAGGATCAAAATGATGATGGCTCTGCTTAATTGGGGGAGGACGACTACTATTTGGATTCAATGGCAGGTTGTCAGGCCGTCGACCAAAGGGAGCCTGCCCAGATGTTATATTCTGCATATATATACAAAACAGAGTTAGTTTGATAGTAGGAAAAAATATTCTAATTATTACTTCTAAAGAATTGCTTGAGAGTTTTGAAACACCGCTTTGATTTTGAATGTGGGAGGGAAAATTCGCTCCCGGACTCGCAGAGGGAAACCTACCCTCTAAATTAGTTGACTCAGAGTTACTGTTGCTACCTACATGAGGTGTTCTTGATCGCTGGGGACTGGGACGAGCATTTTTCACATCACCTTTATAAAGGAAATGTACAATTAAATATCCTTTTTCCCTTATAGCTACTTACCTCCTATAGCAGTAGAATTCAAGCTCTCCAAATCCTTCGGCGACATATTTGATAATGGGGTACTCGGATTGCTATTAAATTGATTTAAATTGTTACGTAAACCATTATTTCCATTATTCATGTTATTATTAGATCCTGTGGGAGAGTCCTCTTGTTGAAACGTTTTACACTGATTGGGTGGATTTGAAGAGGCTGCAGAAATCGTCGCTACTGTTGCACCTGTAGTGTTCGATGGCGTAGCAGATGATGCGGGCACCAGAACATCAGAACTAGGAGAATTTAAAGTGGTACTACATGATCCACTTGCAGTTCTAGGTGATGGTAACGAAAGATTGGAGGTGGGATTATTAGGGCTGGATGGATTTGGTGATTGTGTTGCAATAGGAACAGACGCTGAGCGTTGAGTTGGATGATAAGGCGGTGGAGGACCTTGGGATCTTCCGACAGCTCCAGTGGCGTTCAATGCTGGACCACTTATTCCAGATCCAGGATGAGAAGGGCGTACATAGGAATTACCTGCAGAAGATATTGATCGACATAAACCAGATATACCGGCCATTAAATCGGGCACACCTTTATTGTTGCGAACACGTTCTTCATAAAACTGATGTTGCATTTTCGACCATTCTACTTGCGTATTGGTCCCGCCACCCACATCGATTTGATGAGCACCGCTCATTCCTTTAGGATGACCACTCGGAAGCATCAAAGCTCCAATGGGGGGAGCACAGTTGCTAACTGAATTGATACCACCAGAGACCAACGTACTATGGGACATAATTGTACCCTGGCTATGACTATGATTTCCAGTCATATTAGCAACATGAGTATTGGGTCCTATAGGACTTAAAATACTACCAGAACCGCAAGAGAGGCCCTGCTGGGCATTCATCAGCAAAGTATTTGTCACTGTACTTTGGTTTCCGCAATGTAAATTGTTAATATCACCTGGTCCACCAATAATTCCAACTTGCATACTGCCCTCATCAGGCGGACCAGAGCCTAGAGCTCCTGGGTGGTTTCGTCGAATTGAGCCTGAGCCCCTGCCCATTCCAATATTATTGGGTCCCCGTAAATTAGGCGGTAGGCTACCAAGACCAATCCCAACTGTAGTGGGGGAAGAATCTGATAAAATACCTACAAGGCCGCCAGATCCAGACGAATTGGCGATTATGATGTCAGAGTTAATTTTTCCTAACTGATTGGACCCTTGCAAAGTGGCAGAATCTGGTAGCAACTCTCCTCCATGTTCAGGAAATAAAAATTGATTCATTTTTTTTAACTTTGCTAACTGCTCTTCTCTGTGCTGTCGTTGTTGAGGGGTTAAGTTTTCATCTGGCACCTTAACTCCTTGCAACGAAGGTTGCATATTATCACCAGGACTTACTGGGGTTGTACTATTACCCATGCTGGCTTTATTTGGGCTTTGTTGCGTTAAAGAAGAAGCCCCAGTAGCAATATTGTGTGGAGAGCCACTTATATTCTCTACAGCTTCGCCAATTTTAATTGAATGACCAGTATTCGCACTACTAATATTTTGTAAACCAATATTGGGCTGTTCCCAGTTCATAAGCTCGCTTTCATTTGATAGAGAGTCTGTTGGATCTCGAAAACCAGCATTTAAGGAACCACTTATCGTTGTTGTTGTAACTTTATCTTCAATACAAGTATTATTGCAGATCTGATTGTTGGATGTGGCACTTGCACCAACATTATTTCTGCCGTTGACTGCTGTTATTTTTTGATGACTCTTCGCTGCCAAGCAATTTGCACTGGTCACCCACTGATGCCCAGTGGAAACGGAGGCTCCCATATTCAAAGAATTCTGCCGCTGAATTTTTGCCATCTTCATTGGATTCTTAAGGAAGAAGTCTTCTAGAAATTTTTTTGTTGCTGGCTGGGTGCAATGATAAGCAATTATAGTCGGAAACTGTCCATTTAGTACTGATTCGGCACCTTTGTTGGCAAGCTGAGTTGAAAAAACAAATATATGGTTTTGTTGTTGCATGTAATCCATTGAGTTTGATATTATGGAGACGTTTCCATTAAAATTGTTATTTGATTGTAGTCCACCCGATGAGGAGTCATGTTGCAGTAAGCTGCTGATGCAACTAGATCCTCCAGCTGAAGATATGCCAGAAGTTGTACCTATTATATTTGCTGATTTTCCAATACTACTATTATTGGTCCCTGAAATGTACATATATGAATAAAATTGCGATTTAAATAATGCATTTCATAAAGTTAAATATTTGCAAATAAAATTAGAATGCTTTTAAATTAAATGCTTTTTATAAATAAATATGAAGGGGTTCGCGCTTAATAATTGTGCAGAATATTTGAGGAGGCATAACGCATTTTATAGCTGTTTATAGCAACAAACCAATAACAATTGACTAACTAACGAACAAGATCATTCAACAATTCGTGAGATCCACCCCGACTTACACAACAGAGTCATAAAAAATCGCATGGGCAAACTTGGTAGTGGCGTTGCTGTTTATTGTAAAAAATACGATACTTAAACGCTAATGTAATTGTTTAATCATGCGGTTCTGATACTTACACCATTTTAAATAGCACACCACAATTTGAAATGGCCATACGATCTACAAAAAATTAATCTAAAGATCCACCAGAAATTAATTTTCAAATTAATCTCAACGATCCCCTGAAAAATTGTATTCCACAAACAATTTTCCACGATCTACGCTCCAGCACAATTACCACATTAATAATTAAATTAATGATGGAATATCACCTCAAAATAAATCTAATGTTATTAAACGAGCTAAAATTGTATATATATTTGTAGCTTTTTTGAGGTCGCAAACGGCTCTGATTTCTTTAATATTCACCTATTAGGGAGATTGAGAGATTGCAAATCGATCTGTCGAGGTGTTTTTTTCTAAAAAATTCATTTTGGTGGTTTTTTTTCTCTATTAAAGTGGTTGATCAACAAGTGTGTAAATAATTTATTGAATTTATTGAAATTTTTTTGTTTTTTTTTAAATTTTCTTCTGTTTTTTTCTGAAATAAAATGTCAGTATATATTCAATATTTTTGTTTTGTTTTGTAAAACTTAAAGAAATTTATCAATGGATGTCAATGTTTTCAAGGCAAAAATGTTTATAGAAATTAAAAAATTTTTGTATGCAGGCAAAGTGTTTTCCCTTCGCTTAAAAACGATAGAACGGCCTTTTTTTTACTGTTCACACTGCAAAAATCAAAACTCTTTTATTTTTAAAATTTTTCGTCCCATTAAACCTAATTCATAAAACTTACTTCATAGAACTTGGCAACGTTTGGAAAAAAGTTCCGAGCAACTGCTCGGGGTCCCAGGGTCTTAATTATTAATTGAAAAAAAATTATATTTATTTACGTAATTTTAAAAAAAAATGCGACAAAATATTTTTTTTAAAATTTTTTTTTAAAATGTCAAACTTGACAATAATTTTCTTAAAAACTATTTCACCTAGGAACCCAATTTCAAGCATATTAAGGAAAGCATAATTGGTTTTTAAAAATGGGAAACAAAATTATTTTTCAGATGCGAACAAGCATTTCCATCTATGAATAGGCCGCCAGATCCAGACGAATTGGCCATTATGATGTCAGAGTTAATTTATCCTAACTGATTGGACCCTTGCAAAGTGGCAGAATCTGGGTTCAACTCTCCTCCATGTTCAGGAAATAAAAGACGATTCATTTTGTTTAACTTTGCTAACTGCTCTTCTCTGTGCTGTCGTTGTTAAGGGGTTAAGTTTTTATCTGGCACCTCAACTCCTTGCAACGAAGGTTGCATATTATCACCAAGACTTACTGGGGTTGTACTATTTTTAAAAAATGCGACTAAATTTTTTTTTTAAATGTCAAACTTGACATTAATTTTTTTAAAAACTATTTTACCTAGGAGCCTAATTTCCTAGGAGAAGCATTAAAGGAGAGCATAATTGGTTTTTAAAAATAGGAAACAGATTTATTTTTCAGATAGGAACAAGCATTTCTATGAATTTTATTAAAAACAAAATTAAGGGCGAATAACAAATTCAAATTTTAGGAATTCACGGCTGCTATTTATCAATAACAATTTTTAATTCAAACATCAGAAAACTTGCCAAACCCAAACTTAAAAGTCTCATAAGTTTAGTAAAGTTAAATTAATTAGTAGATATTGAAAAATTAGTTAATTTCTTCTCCACCGCTTAGCGAAGCAGATTCTTTTCTGATCTCTGTTTACCAACCCCTAACCGTGATCGTAGTGCTTGGGTTATATGGCGGATCTGAACTCGTGTGTAAAAAAAAATGTGCGCGTGGTGTGCAAAAGGATGGAATCTGAACTAGACTAAAAATTTTAACGATAGGTCAGACTTGGACCCATGCCCACATTTTTAAGCAAAAAATTACATATGTACATATAATTGACATTAAAAAATTAAAAATTTTAATATTTTAAAGGGTTTTCCAAAAAGGACGGGTCGATGTTGGCAGTTGTCAACGTCTTTATTATTTAGACGTGCTGCTAAATCGTGTAACTTGCCATAGTGATTTGACATTACTGACTGAATTATAAACAACATATTTGACAGATGCCGCACAGTGGCTGAATTTTTAAAAAGACGGCCAAAGATAATTTTTTCCACTATCGCTGATTTAAAAATTAACTAGCTCACAAGAAAGTAGATACTTAAGAACCTAGAAAGACAGAAAAATTAGTCTTTATTTTGATAATTTTACTAGAAACAGGGTGGTCGAAAAAACACTATTTACTTGTACGAAGTAAAGGAAGTATTGTAATCGTGAAAAATTGTGAATTCCAAATTTCAGCGGGAATATACATTTTGACTACTCCCGGATACATTTTGAGTTTGTCGTGACGTCTGACGTATGTACGTATATCGCATAACTAAAAAATGGCTAGTCGTAGAAAGCCGTGTTGCACGCATCAGATTTTTTGTTAAATATTTTGATATATGAGTCGATATATATGAAAGTGGTATAAATCCATTTTTGCTACACTGAGATACTTAAAGGTTTGCGTTTGAATCAATTTAAAAATATTGATAAACGTTAATCAATTCGAGTGATGCTTTTTACACTGTTTTTTACAGTTATAAATCTCTTAAATTTTACTATGCTATAACTATTATTATTATTATTTTTAATATAATAGTCTTATAAAAGAGTTCCCCAATAGACTTATATCACTTTCATATATAACATACTCGTATAATGAGAAATATTAACAAGAGGTAATATACATAAGTCCATATAAATATTTTTTAAGTCCAATTTGGGCCGTGTGTAATATCCAACTAAAGCTCTTGCTAGTGCTATTAAACGACATCCTTTGTACTTTTAGTGCAGTTATTAATTTTAAAAGTTGCTTTAACATAGAACATATTAGGTCTTCCCTTTTTTCAAAACAAAAAAATTATTTTAAATGGAAAATTTTTTTCCATGTTGGTTTTGTAAAAAATGTTGTGCGTTATCATCACTTTTAAATCTCATCCAGCATATTTTCAGCCAATTTATAATTTCATACTATGGTATTTTTTTTGTTTAATACTTAATATTAATATTTTATACTACCTATAGTAGATACTAAGAACAAAGAACATACACTATAAAGAAGGCACATCTCATATAAGCTAAATTTTTGCTTACGGGTTCCAATATCAGGACCCAAACTTCAGTTTTTATGGCGGCTCTCTCGCATATCGCTACCCATGCTGTCAATTTATATGACGAATCTCTCGCACATGGCGACCCAAGTTTTAATTTCTATGGTGGCTCTCTCGCATATTGCTACCCATGCTGTCAATTTATATGACGAATCTCTCACACATAACAACCTTCTCTCACTATTCTCTGTGTATAGCCAATCATGCAAATAACTACCCGTGCTTACACCCCAGCAAACAGTATGAGTCTTTTTAGACTCAGAAAAGATTCATATTTCTGAAGAAATACGCTCTTTATGAACACATAAAAGAGTCAGAAATGAACGTTTTTTCCTTCCTAGACTGTCCTCAGAAAGGAGTCCTAAATAAGAGTCAGAAAAGGCTCATAAAATTGTGCGTTTTGGGAGTTTAAAATTTCAATAAAATATAATAATTTCTGAGCCTATGATTCTTTTCGGAGCCTTTTATGATTCTTTTCGGAACCTTTTAGGATTCTTTTCGGAGCCTTTTATGATTCTTTTCTGAGCATTTTATGATTCTTTTCTGAGCCTTTTAAGATTCTTTTCTGCTCATTTTATAAATCTTTTCGGAGCCTTTTATGAATCGTTTCTGAGCATTTTATGATTAACTTGCAATTTCGGCTTTTTTGGACTCATAAAAGAATCACAGACGTATGTGCGTTTTCCCCTCCTAGACGGCTCGCTGAAAAGAGTCTTAAATAAGGTATATGAGAAAACAATTTTAATCGCTCCAGACTCCAAAAATGTTCATATTTATGCTGTAAAATGTATTTAGGATTTCTTAAATTATACGATATAAATTAAATTTTAATTTACCAAAAGATTGAAATATGTGTATTTTCCTTCCCAACGCACGAATTGTTGAAAAAAGTTGATGGTGCGTTTATGGTGAGCTCATGAGTGGTTTACGCGTTTTAAAGAAGGTCGCGAATCGCCGGAAGATGATGAACATGTGGGTCAACAAAAAACAGTGACAACTCAAGATAATGTTCAAAAAGACTATGAATTTATCAAAAATTATAATTTTTCAATTGAAATAAATTTTTTTACTTAAAAAGCAAAGTTTGAAAAAAGATATATCAAGTAGACTAACAATATAGAAATAAATATGAGTCATTTCGGAGTCCTAAATTAGAGTGTATAGTTTTTCAATATTTTTTTGGAAAAAAAATTTAAGGCTCATATTTTCCTCATAAAAAAGATTGTTTTCTGAGTCAAAATATTCTGTGCCCAGGTGTGGTTCATAAAAAAGAGTCTTTTCGGAGTCATATATTTGTACATTCATATTTGAATCATATAAGACTCTTTTCGGAGTCCTTTTTTGGAGCACACATATTTTCTTCCGAAAAAGGAGTCTTTTTTGAGCTCATAAATATAAACGCTCCTGAAAATGTTTCCTGGGACTTTTTATCGCGGTCACTCACACAATAGTACCCTGCTCTTGTGTCATTCATCGCTCTACACATACGCATTTTCTTTATGCAATCGAAAAATGTAGCAAGTACGAGCGTTAGATTAGACCCGGCCGATGCTCTTATACCCTACACCCGCATCCGGCAAAAGGATGGTGGGTGATATTTTAGTCTAAGGTGGTGGAATCGGAAATAAAATTTTAGCTTCAAATTGGCTACAAGCTGAGAAACTGGACTAAAAGCACGGATGGGTGCATATCTGCTATTAAAGTGGGCGTGGCACTGGTCCGACTTTCCCCATTTTCAATACCAAACAGCGTTAAATAACAAAGAATACTCGTACCAAATTTCAGGACTATACCTCCATTCGTTCCCCTGTAATCGTGATTTCCACAGACGGACGGACAGACAGACCGACAGACGGACAGAAGGACAGGGCTAAATCGACTCAGGAGATGATTCTAAGCCAGAATATAGTATATACTTTTCTATACCTGCCACACCTCCTTTATTGCGTTACAAACGGAAGGACAAAGTGAATATACCCTCATCCCTTCGGGTGTAGGATATACATACATAAAAACTGCAACGGCGATTTTTGCATGGATACCTTGAGTATGTTTGATATCTTCAAATTAATAATTAATTTATAATTTTAATTAATAATAAGAAATAATAACCTTAATTACCTTAATCTTAATTAATATTTTTTTTAACTTTTTCTAACTTTTAAAGTATTTTAAGAAAACATAATCTATTTTGCACAAAAAGCAAAATAATTCGGGAACCAGCTCAAGGCGAAATAATGCTGAAAGTTAAGAATAATGCCGAAGAAGAAAGTCTTATCCCTAGACCCATGTGCAGAAAAGAAAAAACAAATGAAGCCTTTGGCAGACAACAATTAAACACCAAACTGCTGACGACAAAAGACATGAGGGAATGGAAGGGCAAACTTCTCTACCAGCGTCGTTCAGTTCGTCCAAAAACGACTTGGTCATAATAGGGCTCCTTGCACCGAGCTTGGTATCTTGGTAATTCGTTATTCAGTAATTCGTTACAGTTCCCAACTGCGAATAAACTTTTTTGTCAAATCATGTTAACGTGGTAATTGACTTTTGAAACAGCTGATATGTTAACATATAAAAATAATAAAAAAGAACTTGGCGAAAGCAAAAGAAATTGCCCAGAAATAGTATGAAATTAACATTATTAAACCATTTAATAATAAATACTACAAAACAAAAACCGTTGGCTGAAGTTAAATTAATGAAGTTGTATCAAAGTTCAGCAAAGTAATAACTGTTTTGTTGATACAGATCTCATCAGCGAAGACGAAGATGAAACAGATGAGACAATCTGCTTAATGAGCTATATGAAGACCTACACACTGCTTATGCGTATGCTACTGCTTAAAAAGTGAACAATTTTTGAGCATTTTCGATTCGTGGGTTGATCCGCTATAACCTACAACAGCATTTCAAATTTTTAGTTTGTAGTCGCAGACGATTTGTGCTTTAAAAGCGTAAATAATATGACACCTGGAGAAATAATCCGTGTAATTTAACTGTTTTTTTTGCTAGTTCGATTTCAGTGCCGTCAACTACTCTTTATTATGTTTATATTTTAGATCCAACACTGCAAGTCTCTCTTTTTGTTTGAGTTCCATTTTCCATAACTCGAACTCTTGCATCATTCTTTCCTTTTCAACTTCAACGCTTTGTTGTTTAATGCTTAATCGCTATTCGTAATACATATCACTTTTTTTTCGAGCTCAGCAAGGCTATTCTTCGGCATGCTCTTTTTGAATTTCTGTCTAGCCGATCGCATTGCAACTGGCGGTGGCGGAGTTCCAACTGGTGGTGGCAGTATTTCAACTAGCGGTTGCGGTTTCAACCGGCGATGTTGGTGTTTCGACTGAAAGTGGTCATGTTGTTATAGTTGTTAGATCGACGTCTTCACCATTGTCAGTAGCATCCTCTACATCGTAGAGGGTTCCATCACAACACATGCCAGGCGCATTGCGGGAGTGATGGAGACTTCAATTTACCTTATGTAAATTAGGAGTTTTGCGTTAACGATGATGCAGATATTCTTTTACCGTCGTCTCTTTTACCTCATTGAGGCCATAATTTGTTCTATGGAATTGAGTATGAAATAAGCCATAGCCTCTAAGTCGACGAGTCGGAACGAGAAACGAAATAAGTGATAACAAACCACAGGAATTAATTTTGCCATCACTTATGTCTTTGATAAACAAAATATTAGCCAGCTTCCTCCTATGAGCAAGGCTGCGAAGACTAAGCAAATTGCATCTTTCAACATAAGAAGGCATATTTTCCCAAGTATATAAGCGCCGAAGAGCAAACCCAGTAAAACGCTTCTGAACATTTTCGACTCTTGTAATTGAACATAAATAAGGGTCCCAGATTAAACTTGCGTACTCTAAGATGGGCCTTACTAAAGTAACGAAAACCGTTTTACACGCAAAATAATCAAAGAAATCCCTCGCATTGAGCTTTAAGAACCCTAGCATCGAGTTAGCTTTTGAAATCATATGATCCATATAAACCCTAAAAGAACAATTAACATCAAAGTAAATACCAAGATCCTTACATTGGCAGACTCTTAGGAAACTCCTACCAGTATCATTAATATAATGAAATTAAATAGGATTGAGTCTCCTAGAGTAAGATAAGACTTTACACTTCGGCGGGATAAGCACCATCCCGCCTTGAAAATTGAATTAGTTCAGTCTTGCAAAATGTCCCACCCAATGATGCGAATGGTGATGCCAAAGAAATTTTGCTTTAAATTTACAAATTACTTAATTCAGAAGAATCTTTTTTGTTCCATTAATTTAAACTCTATTCTGCGCTTGGATAACTCTACATCCGTAAGTTTGGATTTGGCTCTGGAATCTTTTAACAATGTTTTATTGAAGGCTTAAACCATCGGTTCTTTTGCGTAAAGTTCGATCTTGTGTGAGCCCTACTCGGTTTTCTAAAGAGTTGCGTGCCATTATATAGAAGAGGATATATGTATCTTTAAAGTTAAATCAATTATACAAGGTGATTCTAAAGCATTCTGGAACTTTGTAAATATCAAAAAGAGGAGTGCGGTATTCCTAATTTTTATAAAGCTTGATGATATGGAGTCTGACAATGCAGAAATTATATGTGATCTTTTCGCCAACTATTTTAAATCAAAGTATTCTTCCGTGAATTATTGTTTAGACACATACCCTTATAACGTTTCTTCGAGTTCTATTGTCCAGCCTATCATCGAAGAATTGATTGTTCTTAATGCTCTGAAAGACATTAAATGCATTTATAATCTTGGTCCTGATAACAGTTCATCGTGTATTCTCAAAAACGATGCTGTTACCTATGCCTTTTAGCTATGAAACATATATCTTATGAAACTAAAGTTATTTGGATTTCCTGGATCGCTTTTATGTTGGATCCAGTCATATCTCAGTAATCGGACTCAAATGGTTGTGTTCTATAAGACAGTATAGTCTTATAGACAGTATAGTCACTCAAGGTAGCCATTTGTTACCGCTGCTATTTCTCGTTTTCATAAATGATCTTCCAACTGTTATAGTAAATGGAAAAGTACTCATATTTGCTGACGATGTGAAGCTATTTCTATCCTATTTATTAGAAAGTGATGCCTTGTTACTTCAGTCGGATTTAGATTGAGTGATGTAACTTATGTAGTCATTCTATAATCTCCGACAACACAATTATCACTCAATATGCTTTGTTATTTTCGCAGTTTTGAGGTTTAGGCATTTCACAAAAAAAAATTCAAACAATACAATAGCTAGACAATTTCTAGACGTATACGATGAAAGTTGTTGTTTTTTTACATGCTTTTTGGGCATTGCCTTTCAGACAAGGCATTCCATAAGCTTCAAAAAATAATTGCCACACAATCGAATATGTCAATGAAAAAAATATCTAAAAACCAGTTGTGTTCATACAATTTTGAAAAAATAAAGTTTGTTTTGTAAAATTGTGAAAAGTTGTTGAAAATATAAAAATAATATATGATACAATGTTAAGGAAAAGGTATGTACATACATACATACATATACCATTTTTATAATTCAATTGTAAATTCTGATATTAATTTATTTCTTTTAGCACAAAGCATACAACGGTGGACCAATTTTCTGTCCTCATTAAGGAAATGAGGCGTTGTCTTCGAGTATCTCTTCATCAACGGAGCTACCTCTTCCAGAAGCTGCATGAAGCAGTTTTGGTCATTTCTAAAGTTGTACACAAAACTGTAATAGAAATATAAAGCATTTGCAATAAAAGATAAATTGAATTCAAAAATAATCTTGAAATAAGTAAGAGAAGAGAAGCTTCGCATCCGTCGAAATGATGAAAAAAAGTGGGCGGGTGACACCTACTTTAATTTTGTTTACAGGTGGTAAATTTTGTCAATTACCTCGTTTACAACACCGGTTTTATCAACAAATATCTCATTACATGTTATGGTATACCAGTGGGCGGACTACGCGCATTTTTGGTAGTATATTTTACTCTAAGGTGGTGGACTCAGAAAAAAAATTATAGCTTAAAATTCACTCTACAAGCTGAGAAATACCAAACAGCCTAGGATAACAAAGAATATGACAATACCTCTTTCGTTCTCCTGTAATCGTAATTTTCACAGACGGACAGACGGACGGACATGGCTAAATCGAATCAGGAGGGGATTCTGAGCCAGAATATATACACTTTTCTATACCTGCCACACCTCCTTTAATGCGTTACAAAAAGAAGATCAAAGTGAATATACCCTCATCCCTTCGGGAGTAGGTTATAACAACAAAGCAAAAAATGTTTGCGGTGCATTCCTGGTTTATATGTATATCCATACCCTGCAAACATTTGAGCAATATTTGGTAAAGAATTTTATATGGCGAGCTCCGGCAATTCGCTTCTTTATTGGCACGGCAATAATTTGGCCGTGATGCTGAAGATAAGTAGCCGGCGATGCTTGCCATCTTATCGCCATACAATTTTTCAGCAACAAGACAGCGAGTCGACATGTCTTATTATTGGTAAGGGAACAGCTACATCTAACGGGCGATAAGAAAGCTATCAGACAACAATAGTTGCCGGCCACAAATTTATATATTGTATTACATAATTATAAACTAGACCGGGTTCAGAAGCTGGCTGGAATTTGCATCACGGCGCCATGAGAAGCACACCATCTGCCTCAATAAACGTCTTGCTCTACCTTCCACCCGTAGAACTGTGAATTAAAAACCATGCAAAAAAAAGCCGCCCTAAATTCTATGGGGCAGCTGGGGTATCTATCTTATGGCCATTGCAAATTAATGGAAATAGATAGGCCCCCGCAACCTATAGATTACGTAACACTCAGACTAAACATTGACATAAAGCCAATAGTAACCATTAAAGAAAAGGGATGGCTGAAGGGCATTAGCCTCAGAGGCAAAACTTTTAATATTTTTACTGACGGCTCTAAGCTAAAGGAAGGGCTGCCTGACCACTGCAGCATTTTTCAAGCCGAAATATTTGCCATCAAAATGGCAGCCATCTTGGCCGACACACTCACGACACCAAACTCAAGAATAAATCTATATGTCGATAGCCAGGGGGCCATTAAAGCTCTCTGCGCAGACTAGATCTGTTCAACGATGGTTTGGGAAAGCCAAACTGCACTTGACCGGCTAATAAGAGACAAAAGCCTATATGTTTACTGGGTTCCTGGACACACGGGGATCATAGGGAATGAAAAGGCTGACGAATTAGCAAAGATAGGATCCACACTGCAAACTGAGTATATGGTGACGGCTCCTATGCCTCTATAAAACCTTGAACACAATTGTGACTCTGAAATGATAAAAGCGGAAAAACGGTGAAAGTCAATCACTACCTGCAAAGCTTCAAAAATCATGTGGAGCCACTACGACGATAGACGGACGAATTACCTACTGTCACTCACTAGGGCTAATTGCAGACTACTTGTGGGGATGGTCACCGGGCACTTTTATACCGCAGCTTACGCCTATAGGATTGGACAGGCTGCCAGCGATTCCTGCAAGAAGTGTAGACAACCTAGGGAAAGAGAAACTGTGGAACATTTGCTCTGTCAATGTTCAGCCTTAGCTGACAATCGAGCCAAATGCCTAGGCCTTTACTGGTGTCACAACCTTAGGCAAGCAGCGGAGGCACTACTTGATGACCTTCTGCGCTTCTCTAAGGTCGTGCGTAGCAGTCTGACCTAAGCGAAGGTAGCGGTTAACAAACGATATAACGACTTAGCAACCTCGTAAAGACTTATTGAACCAAACATAGGCTATTAACACAAAGGACCACAAGGTCCATGTAGTGCCAGCTAGCTCTTAACCTAACCTATTACATAATTATGAATTATGAATTATAAATATTGTATTTTTTTGAAATTTGAAATTATTTGAAATCAACTATCAGCTGTTAATTTTTTTATTTCATTTTCGACTTTAGCTTACGTTTTCAAGCAATTTCCGACAATATGCTTATAGAATTAGTTGAATTGTCTGACAATAAATTGTGTTGAATTGCCTGACAACACAATCGCAATTGTTGGTTGTGATTGTAGAATGACTACATTAAACTGCGTGGATTTAAAGTTAAAGAAGTGTTAACAAATTACATTCGCCCACTGTTTGAATTCTTTATTACGTAATTACACCATTGGTCGGTGGAACTTGCAATTACACCATTGGCGAATATGCAACTAGGTTACCATTCTCATCCCTTCAGGCTTTTGTACGATTTTGGCTCTGGCTCTGTAGCCCTGGCATGTGCGTTCTGCCTTTTGGTAGAACTTAGTGGCATAGGATCTCTTAAGATTTAGGGCTCTAGATATCTTTTGCGATTGTAGCCGTCCGACTTCAAAATTCACACACCGATCGATCCTTCGATTAGCCTGAATCCGTTTACGAAAATGGTGTCGCGCAGGGTGTCCCTTCCTAGCTTTACGTTAAAATTGCCTATGACAAAAGATTGGTGCCTTTGTGTGAACACCTTTTCACCCTTCCTTCTCGTTTGACCCGCGTCCAAAAAAATCATTTTAGAGCCATACTCTGGATAAACCCTGGCATCGCTCTAAATCGGAAAGTAAATCTGTGATGAAGTTTCCTTCCCCGGTCGCCCGGGTGCCAAATATGGCACTTGTAGTAGCCCTAAGGGACTACTACTTCTTCTGACATTATTACACCAAATCAGTTGTAAGCAATCCGAAGACACGCAATTTCAATTACAAGTTTTTTAAATTTTCTGAAATCCGGTGATTCTGAGCCAGAATATAGTATATACTTTTCTATACCTGCCACACCTCCTTTATTGCGTTACAAACGGAAGAACAAAGTGAATATACCCTCATCCCTTCGGGTGTAGGATATACATACATAAAAACTGCAACGGCGATTTTTGCATGGATACCTTGAGTATTTATTTTTAGAGGGAATTATTTGTTTGATATCTTTAAATTAATAATTAATTTATAATTTTAATTAATAATAAGTGTTGAGCGAGTACCGTTATCCTAATGTTTACGAGATAGAATTCAACGCAGTGTGTTTCGCTTGCATGTTTAATTGGTACTGACTTAAATTAAGAAGTATACAATAGTAGGTAAATTAATGTTGCCAGATTCGTACAATAAAATTCATGTTGCCAGATTCTAACATACTCCTCCTCAACGTGAATTACAAATTAGCAAGTTGTTTTGTTCTTTTACATTAAGAGAGTCCTAGCATTTTGGAAAGTTTACAATGTTTGTCTTTAGCTAAGTTCTTTGTAAAAATATCTGCTAACTTATTCTGACTTTCTACATATTTGATATCAATATCATGATTTTTAAAACATTCTCGAATATGATGATATCTCAGATCGATGTGCTTGCTGCGTGCGTGAAACACTGGATTCTTTACCAATTCCTGAGCGCTGAGATTGTCACCATAGATAACTAATGGATCCTTGACTTGATGAAGTCCAATTTCGTTTAAAAGTTTCTTCAGATACAGTGCCTCTTTTGTAGCTTCTGATAAAGCCATGTACTCCGCCTCAGTGCTGCTTAATGCTACGCTGGTCTGCTTTTTAGACTGCCAGGTGAACGCGGAACCAGCTAAGATGAAGGCGAATCCGGTGTACGACTTACGATCCACGGGATCTCCTCCCCAATCTGCATCAACGTAACCAATTACTGGCTTTCCTGTTTTATAAAAATGTAATTTCTGATGAATTGTTTTACTAAGATATCGAATTATGTGCTTTGCTGCTGTCTGATGCTCGACATGAGGTTCCGTATTACACTGAGCTAATTTACATGCTGAGTGAAAGATATCTGGTCTTGTTGATATAGCTAAATACATTAAAGAACCGATCAAGGATTGATAATCGGCTGGATCAACTCTTTTGCAGGTGGCTTTCAAACATTTAATATGAAAACCGGTATCTAGTGGAGTAGCTGCTGGACGGCACTCTTTCATGTTGTAACGCTCCAACATATGGGTTACATACTGCTTCTGTCTTAATGATATAGGGCCTGTTTCACCTTTGCGTTCAACTTCCATACCTAAAAAATGGTGTAATGAACCCTTGTCGACAATTTCAAAAATATTTCCAATTGAACTTTTAATTTCGTTTAACTCGGATTTGTCTGAACTAGCAATGAGCAAATCATCGACATATGTGGCAATTATATTATATCCGCCGTTTTTATGCCTGGTATAGACACAAGGCACGCTGCTACAGGGAAGAAAGCCAATCTTTTTGAGAGCAGAATTCAATTTGTTGTTCCATTCCCGTCCGGACTGTTTCAGTCCATAAATAGCTTTGTTAAGTTTCAAAACTCGTTTCGGATACTTTGCATCAATATAGCCTTCAGGTTGTCGCATATATACGTCTTCATTTAGATCGCTGTTCAAATATGCGGTTGAGACGTCAAGTTGATGTAAGTGAAGATTGTATTCAACGGCTAAGGCAATGATCAACCGAATTGTTGAGTATCGCATAACCGGGGAAAATGTCTCTTTATAATTTAATCCATATTGCTGGCTGCATCCCTTTGCGACCAGTCTAGCTTTGAAACGCTCAACTTCTCCATTCTGGTCCCTTTTTATATTGAATACCCATTTGCAACCTACAGTTGCTTTTCCTGGAGGTAAATCCACAAGAATCCAGGTTTCATTTGCAATTAGTGCATTATATTCACTTTCCATTGCATTTTCCAGTGAATGGCATGTGGACTTGTCAAAGCATCTTCAATTGATCGTGGTATGTCAATATCCGTGACATTTTCAATCAAGTTCAATATATTTTTCTGTTTGGTGGGACGTCCTACTTTCCCAGTTCTTAAAATTTTAGGTCTGCCTCTACCAAAAACTACTTGCTTTTTAGGCTCCTCCTCGAAACAGCTATCTTCTGACTCAGCAGATTCGAACATTTCAGCATTGTCCTCGCTTATACTGTTTTCTTCAAGATTTTCATTGGTATTCGATGCTTTAGTTGTATTACTTTCATCTGCTTTCGAATTTTCACTTGGGTTCAATGCATCGTTCATAATTAGCTGATCGTTATTAATCGGCCTGAAATCAATATTTTCGTAAAAAAGAACATCTCTACTTACTATAACAATTTTTCGTTCTTCATCATACAGCCGGTATGCTTTAGATGATAGTGAGTATCCAACGATTTTCATTTTTTGTCCTTTTGGTTGAAATTTCTTTCTTTGTGATTTTTTAAGCACTACCGCTGTCGATCCAAATATTCGTAAGTGACTAATAGAAGGTTTATATCCTGAGCACATCTCATACGGCGTCTTATCGCAGAGCGGTTTGCTTGGTGATCTGTTGCGAATATAAACGGCTGTAGCGACAGCTTCCGCCCATAATGACTCAGGAAGACCTGAATAGTTCAACATACACCGCGCCATTTCCACAATGGTACGGTTCGCTCTTTCGGCGACCCCATTTTGTTGCGGCGTATACGGTGCCGTGAGTTGGTGTTGAATTCCATGGGATTTTAAATATTCGTTAAATTCATTCCTTAAATATTCGCGACCATTGTCACTTCTTATCATCTTAATTTGCATTTCTTTAGTACGTTCAACCATGCTTTTAAATTCAACAAATTTCTTGAAAACCTCTTTGGTTTTAATAAAATAAACAAAAATTTTCCGGGTAAAGTCGTCTATGAAAGTTAAGAAGTATCGACTTCCATTTAGCGATTGCGTAGAAAATGGCCCGCAAACATCGGAATGTATAAGTTCCAATGCCTTAGTAGATTTTGTGTGAACGGAAGAAAATGGTAACGCATGAATTTTACATTTCATACAACTCATGCATGGCATACTTTCAGACACATTTGTTAAGTCTAATCCACGAACCATTTGATTGTTAACGAGATCTCTTAAACTTTTAAAATTCAGGTGACCATATCTTAAGTGCCACTTCATTGTTTCTCTATCATTAACAGAAATGCAAGCATTCACCACATTATTTGTCAAAAACAGCTTACTAATCTTTTGTGTTTTCAGTATTAACACATTATTGCTATCGACTAACGAAGCACCATTGTTATCAAAAACTACTTTAATACCATGTTCTACTGCCTTACTGACAGAAATAAAATTACCTTTTAAATTTGGTATATATAAGACATCCTTTAAACTAATTTCATTGTCCATTGATGTAATTTTGACTTCACCGATACCTTCTGATGTCATAAAACTATTCCCAGCTGACATTATTTTTTCCTTGTACTTTCACGGATACAAACCAATTTTTGTTGTTGCACATGTGAGCTGTGGCGCCGCTCTCTAAACACCACATGTTGTCATCAAATGAAAAATCGGCCGCTACCATTGCCGTAAAAGAAAAATTTTTGTTGGATGAGTTTTGACGTCTCAGCTGTGCAGTTGTTGCTCTTGGATTATTTTCATATTTTGGTTTTGCATTACATTTATTCGCAAAGTGACCATGCTGACCGCACCTGAAACATTTTACATTTACTTTATCATTATGTTTATACTTTTTATCTTTATCTTTGTTATTTGCCACTGCTACGTATGCCTGCTGTTCGAAATTTCGTCCGGAATGTTCAGTCACATCATTTCCTTTTTGCAGCCTACGCTCGCTTTCTTCTAAGATTCGCACTTTCATCGCACTAAGAGTTGGTAACGAGTCCCTTGCTTCAACCGCAATGACGAAATTCTCATAATGCGCCGGTAAACTTGATAAAAGGATTATTGTTAACAATTCGTCTGTTAACGTTATACCGACTTCAGCAAGTTTCTCGACGATATCAGAGAACTTGTTTAAATATAGCGAAACGCTTTCACAGTCTGACATCTTCAAATTTAATAATTTTTTATAAAGTGAGACCTTTCTAGCCGGTCCACTCGGCTGATAGATGTCTTGTAGGCACTTCCACGCTATTGCGGATTCTCTACAATGCTTTATATGTACCAGTTGAGCCGATTTTACGCTCAGAATCATTGTGGCTAGTGCTTTCTCGTCGGAAGCTTCCATTGAACTAGTTGCTCAGGTGTCATTCTTTCATTCTTAATCCTTGTTCCAGACGCGATATCCCACAAATCTAAATATGTTAATATGCCTCGCATCTGAATTGCCCACGTATCGCAGTCTAATTTGTCAATATTAAATAGTGACGATGCCATGATTTTAGAAGATGAATTTTTCCACAACGTGCTTCACAAAATCTATTATATTTGAGCACCTGGGCCCATAACCTGTTGAGCGAGTACCGTTATCCTAATGTTTAAGAGATAGAATTCAACGCAGTGTGTTTCGCTTGCATGTTGAATTGGTACTGACTTAAATTAAGAAGTATACAATAGTAGGTAAATTAATGTTGCCAGATTCGTACAATAAAATTCATGTTGCCAGATTCTAAAAATAAGAAATAATAACCTTAATTACCTTAATCTTAATTAATATTTTTTTAAACTTTTTCTAACTTTTAAAGTATTTTAAGAAAACATAATCTTGAAACTTTTGCCGTTTCTATCTACTTGGCTACATCATAAAGGGGGAATTTTTTACCAGACTTGAATTTTCATTATTTGCCCTAAAAAGAAAGAAGCCAGAAGAATTTCCTTTCGAGCAAACTCAACACATGCACACATATAAATACATGCGCGCTTGTATTTAAGCTTGCTCTCTTCTGCTCTTGGGTCTCCTCTTATACATGCTTCCCTCCCGCATCAAGAAGCTTTCGCGCAAACTGACAGAGTTTAGTGCTGAGATGCGCATTCTATATATTGTATATTCTTTGATACTAGCTACTACCTGATAGTTTTTACTTCCTAGTACGAAGTAAAGAAGGTATTGTAATTGTGAAAAATTTCGATTTCCAGATTTCAGCGGATTTAAAAAACTTGTAATTGAAATTGCGTGTCTTCGGATCGCTTACAACTGATTTGGTGTAATAATGTCAGAAGAAGTAGTAGTCCCTTAGGGCTACTACAAGTGCCATATTTGGCACCCGGGCAAACGGGGAAGGAAACTTCATCACAGATTTACTTTCCGATTTAGAGCGATGCCAGAGTTTATCCAGAGTATGGCTCTAAAATGATTTTTTTGGACGCGGGTCAAACGAGAAGGGAGGGTGAAGAGGTGTTCACACAAAGGCAATTTTAACGTAAAGCTAGGAAGGGACACCCTGCGCGAAACCCTGCGCGACACCATTTTCGTAAACGGATTCAGGCTAATCGATGGATCGTTTGGTGTGTGAATTTTGAAGTCGGACGGCTACAATCGCAAAAGATATCTAGAGCCCTAAATCTCTCAAGAGATCCTATGCCACTAAGTTCTACCAAAAGGCAGAACGCACATGTCAGGGCTACAGAGCCAGAGCCAAAATCGTACAAAAGCCTGAAGGGATGAGAATGGTAACCTAGTTGCATATTCGCCAATGGTGTAATTGCAAGTTCCACCGACCAATGGTGTAATTACGGAATAAAGAATTCAAACAGAGGGCGAATGTAATTTGTTAACACTTCTTTAACTTTAAATCCACGCAGTTTAAGTTACATCACTCAATCTAAATCCGACTGAAGTAACAAGGCATCACTTTCTAATAAATAGGATAGAAATAGCTTCACATCGTCAGCAAATGTGAGTACTTTTCCATTTACTATAACAGTTGGAAGATCATTTATGAAAACGAGAAATAGCAGCGGTAACAAATGACTACCTTGAGTGACTATACTGTCTATAAGACTATACTGTCTTATAGAACACAACCATTTGAGTCCGATTACTGAGATATGACTGGATCCAACATAAAAGCGATCCAGGAAATCCAAATAACTTTAGTTTCATAAGATATATGTTTCATAGCTAAAAGGCATAGGTAACAGCATCGTTTTTGAGAATACACGATGAACTGTTGTCAGGACCAAGATTATAAATGCATTTAATGTCTTTCAGAGCATTAAGAACAATCAATTCTTCGATGATAGGCTGGACAATAGAACTCGAAGAAACGTTATAAGGGTATGTGTCTAAACAATAATTCACGGAAGAATACTTTGATTTAAAATAGTTGGCGAAAAGATCACATATAATTTCTGCATTGTCAGACTCCATATCATCAAGCTTTATAAAAATTGGGAATACCGCACTCCTCTTTTTGATATTTACAAAGTTCCAGAATGCTTTAGAATCACCTTGTATAATTGATTTAACTTTAAAGATACATATATCCTCTTCTATATAATGGCACGCAACTCTTTAGAAAACCGAGTAGGGCTCACACAAGATCGAACTTTACGCAAAAGAACCGATGGTTTAAGCCTTCAATAAAACATTGTTAAAAGATTCCAGAGCCAAATCCAAACTTACGGATGTAGAGTTATCCAAGCGCAGAATAGAGTTTAAATTAATGGAACAAAAAAGATTCTTCTGAATTAAGTAATTTGTAAATTTAAAGCAAAATTTCTTTGGCATCACCATTCGCATCATTGGGTGGGACATTTTGCAAGACTGAACTAATTCAATTTTCAAGGCGGGATGGTGCTTATCCCGCCGAAGTGTAAAGTCTTATCTTACTCTAGGAGACTCAATCCTATTTAATTTCATTATATTAATGATACTGGTAGGAGTTTCCTAAGAGTCTGCCAATGTAAGGATCTTGGTATTTACTTTGATGTTAATTGTTCTTTTAGGGTTTATATGGATCATATGATTTCAAAAGCTAACTCGATGCTAGGGTTCTTAAAGCTCAATGCGAGGGATTTCTTTGATTATTTTGCGTGTAAAACGGTTTTCGTTACTTTAGTAAGGCCCATCTTAGAGTACGCAAGTTTAATCTGGGACCCTTATTTATGTTTAATTACAAGAGTCGAAAATGTTCAGAAGCGTTTTACTGGGTTTGCTCTTCGGCGCTTATATACTTGGGAAAATATGCCTTCTTATGTTGAAAGATGCAATTTGCTTAGTCTTCGCAGCCTTGCTCATAGGAGGAAGCTGGCTAATATTTTGTTTATCAAAGACATAAGTGATGGCAAAATTAATTCCTGTGGTTTGTTATCACTTATTTCGTTTCTCGTTCCCACTCGTCGACTTAGAGGCTATGGCTTATTTCATACTCAATTCCATAGAACAAATTATGGCCTCAATGAGGTAAAAGAGACGACGGTAAAAGAATATCTGCATCATCGTTAACGCAAAACTCCTAATTTACATAAGGTAAATTGAAGTCTCCATCACTCCCGCAATGCGCCTGGCATGTGTTGTGATGGAACCCTCTACGATGTAGAGGATGCTACTGACAATGGTGAAGACGTCGATCTAACAACTATAACAACATGACCACTTTCAGTCGAAACACCAACATCGCCGGTTGAAACCGCAACCGCTAGTTGAAATACTGCCACCACCAGTTGGAATTTCGCCACCGCCAGTTGCAATGCGATCGGTTAGACAGAAATTCAAAAAGAGCATGCCGAAGAATAGCCTTGCTGAGCTCCAAAAAAAAGTGATATGTATTACGAATAGCGATTAAGCATTAAACAACAAAGCGTTGAAGTTGAAAAGGAAAGAATGATGCAAGAGTTCGAGTTATGGAAAATGGAACTCAAACAAAAAGAGAGACTTGCAGTGTTGGATCTAAAATATAAACATAATAAAGAGTAGTTGACGGCACTGAAATCGAACTAGCAAAAAAAACAGTTAAATTACACGGATTATTTCTCCAGGTGTCATATTATTTACGCTTTTAAAGCACAAATCGTCTTCGACTACAAACTAAAAATTTTAAATGCTGTTGTAGGTTATAGCGGATCAACCCACGAATCGAAAATGCTCAAAAATTGTTCACTTTTTAAGCAGTAGCATACGCATAAGCAGTGTGTAGGTCTTCATATAGCTCATTAAGCAGATTGTCTCATCTGTTTCATCTTCGTCTTCGCTGATGAGATCTGTATCAACAAAACAGTTATTACTTTGCTGAACTTTGATACAACTTCATTAATTTAACTTCAGCCAACGGTTTTTGTTTTGTAGTATTTATTATTAAATGGTTTAATAATGTTAATTTCATACTATTTCTGGGCATTTCTTTTGCTTTCGCCAAGTTCTTTTTTATTATTTTCATATGTTAACATATCAGCTGTTTCAAAAGTCAATTACCACGTTAACATGATTTGACAAAAAAGTTTATTCGCAGTTGGGAACTGTAACGAATTACTGAATAACGAATTACCAAGATACCAAGCTCGGTGCAAGGAGCCCTATTATGACCAAGTCGTTTTTGGACGAACTGAACGACGCTGGTAGAGAAGTTTGCCCTTCCATTCCCTCATGTCTTTTGTCGTCAGCAGTTTGGTGTTTAATTGTTGTCTGCCAACGGCTTCATTTGTTTTTTCTTTTCTGCACATGGGTCTAGGGATAAGACTTTCTTCTTCGGCATTCTTCTTAACTTTCAGCATTATTTCGCCTTGAGCTGGTTCCCGAATTATTTTGCTTTTTGTGCAAAATAGATTATGTTTTCTTAAAATACTTTAAAAGTTAGAAAAAGTTAAAAAAAATATTAATTAAGATTAAGGTAATTAAGGTTATTATTTCTTATTATTAATTAAAATTATAAATTAATTATTAATTTGAAGATATCAAACATACTCAAGGTATCCATGCAAAAATCGCCGTTGCAGTTTTTATGTATGTATATCCTACACCCGAAGGGATGAGGGTATATTCACTTTGTCCTTCCGTTTGTAACGCAATAAAGGAGGTGTGGCAGGTATAGAAAAGTATATACTATATTCTGGCTTAGAATCATCTCCTGAGTCGATTTAGCCCTGTCCTTCTGTCCGTCTGTCGGTCTGTCTGTCCGTCCGTCTGTGGAAATCACGATTACAGGGGAACGAATGGAGGTATCGTCCTGAAATTTGGTACGAGTATTCTTTGTTATTTAACGCTGTTTGGTATTGAAAATGGGGAAAGTCGGACCAGTGCCACGCCTACTTTAATAGCAGATATGCACCCATCCGTGCTTTTAGTCCAGTTTCTCAGCTTGTAGCCAATTTGAAGCTAAAATTTTATTTCCGATTCCACCACCTTAGATTAAAATATCACCCACCATCCTTTTGCCGGATGCGGGTGAAGGGTATAAGAGCATCGGCCGGGTCTAATCTAACGCTCGTACTTGCTACATTTTTCGATTGCATAAAGAAAATGCGTATGTGTAGAGCGATGAATGACACAAGAGCAGGGTACTATTGTGTGAGTGACCGCGATAAAAAGTCCCAGGAAACATTTTCAGGAGCGTTCATATTTATGAGCTCAAAAAAGACTCCTTTTTCGGAAGAAAATATGTGTGCTCCAAAAAAGGACTCCGAAAAGAGTCTTATATGATTCAAATATGAATGTACAAATATATGACTCCGAAAAGACTCTTTTTTATGAACCACACCTGGGCACAGAATATTTTGACTCAGAAAAAAATTTTTTTTTATGAGGAAAATATGAGCCTTAAATTTTTTTTCCAAAAAAATATTGAAAAACTATACACTCTAATTTAGGACTCCGAAATGACTCATATTTATGTCTATATTGTAAGTCTACTTGATATATCTTTTTTCAAACTTTGGTGTTTAATTGTTGTCTGCCAACGGTTTTATTTGTTTTTTCTTTTCTGCACATGGGTCTAGGGATAAGACTTTCTTCTTCTGCATTCTTTTCAACTTTCAGCATTATTTCGCCTTGAGCTGGTTGCCGAATTATTTTGCTTTTTGTGCATATTTTGTGAACGCTTATCGAATGTGAGCAGTCGCGGCACCCATCGCGTGAATAGCTTTTTCATGTCCAAATATTCATGTAAAATTTGATCTACCCGCTCAGTTGAGATGCCTATAGTCTCAGCCACCTCACGCGCTTTCATTCTCCAATATCATTCCATGGATTTTATTGACGATTTCTGGCGTGCCGAACTGTTTTGGGCGACCTGAACGTTGTCACTGTGGTGGTACGACCACAACGAAGCTCAGCAAGCCATTTCTTAACCAATGAGATTGATGGTGCAGAGTCCCCATAGTATTTATCAAGTCTTTCCTTGGTTTTGGTAATGGTTTTTAATTTTTTTTATATCGGATTAGACCAAACTCGGGGGATGCCCCCTCTCCATGCATTTGTTGGTCTGTGAAAGGTTAGTGGGAGAGGTTGACCAACTCCCTCGAGCATCTACCAAAAAAATACCGATAGAATAACGATACACACCCCACATCTCGACGACGCTTCAAGGATTCAATAGAGCTGGATACGCTACTGTCTCCTATTAGCTTTATCGCACGATTTTCAACACGGTCCAGGAGCTGCAGATATTTTCTGGAAGCCCCTGACCATATATTCGAATCGTTCTACATTGCAGGGCGAATGTAGGTGACGTAGATAGTGCGAAGATCGACAGGAGTGAAGTATACCTTACACCGCTTTAGCCTAGGCACTTGACTGCTTCCTTGGACACATCGAAAAGGTGATCATTCCAACAAAAATCACATTGGATCGACATACCCAGAACATAAAGGGCCGTCGACTCGCTAAAATCCACGCCACCCACATTAAGGACGGGACAGGAATTACCCTCTTTTCGCTGGTGAGTTAACATGCAGCTTTGGGTCTTACTCGCATTGAAGTTGACCTGATTCGCTCGAGCTCACTCATAAATTACGTCAAGGTCGCTTTGGAGTGTGTCATCCATAATTCGCCTTTTTCCGCTAATGTCAGACCTTGAAAATCGTTTGGAGAGCGAGTATAAGTGACAAAGGCTGCTGTCAACAAAAGCTCGTTGATAAAAACCAGAAAGAGTGTAAGGGACAGGACGGAACCCTGCGGAACTCTAGAATTAATGGAGTACTCATCGGAAGCGAAGCCGTCTATCACAACACGGATAGAACGTCCGCTGAGGAAGCTCGAGATCCATCGAGTGAAGGTGAAGAGTGAAGAGCAACAGCTTTACTCTCACCGAAATGGTGGATGCTATTGCTCCATCGTTCGGTGAGAAGCGTCATCAGGTCGCTAGTTGAGCGATGAGCACAAAAACATCATTTGCGATCACTGAGCAGTTCATTGCGCTCTAGATACTTCAACAAGTTAAAATTAACCACGCTCTCCATGACTTTGGAAAGCGTAGAGCAGATTGCCATGAGTCGGTAATTTGCAGGATTCTTAGCCTTGGTTTTTTTGGGATTGGCTGTACGTTGGCAATCTTGCAGGAGTGCGGAAAAACTCCAGTGGTGTAAGACAAATTGAAGAGTTTGCGCAACGGGCGAGCCAACGTTGAGGAACAATTCCTCAACACGTGGGCTGAAATGCCATCCGGTCCCGTTGGCATTCCGGTTCCGACTACGGAAAGTGGTTGACTACTTTCAGGAAGAAAGCCGTTTTCAGCAAACATTTTAGCTAGTATATTTGCCTTGTCAACCGAGTAAGTGAAGATCTGGTCATTCCTGAGAAGAGTTGGAGTAGACGACGATGTCAGATTCTTCACTCTCCCCACGAACGACCAGAAGCTCTTGCTACCTTTATAGTCTTCAAGAACTCTACTTCTACGGCGCTTTTCGTAGATAAAATTTTCGCGCCTTAGAATGCATTGCACATGTTTTTGGCCTGTTTGCGAAGCAGTTCAGTTTTAGCAGTTTCATGCGACTGCCAATTCTTGAACGCTACCTCCTTGGAACTGACTGCCTGTCTGCAAGTCGCATTAAACCAAGAAAGGTCTTTAGGTTTAATAATTAATGGAATATGTTTACTGGGAATGAAAGACCGCATGCCCAGTAAAATTATTTGTGCGGCATGTATGAAGATCTGAATCTAATTTCGCTGCGGCATGTATGTTTCTATTACTGAAAAACAATTTGAAATGCTTGAAAAAAAGATTCAGATCATCTCAATTTGCCCTCTCATGAAGCCACACTGTCCGCTTCGGAGCTACTGGAGAAGCAGATTGAAGACTAGGATATGAGAAAATAGCAGAAATTGTAGCATGGTCCGAATTACCAAGGGGTGCAAGAACATCAACATCATACTTACTATGATGTGAAGTTAAAACAAGTAACTTTTTAACTTCGGCCTGGCCGAAGCTGATATACCCTACACCCGCATCTGTCGAGGTGATGATCAAAACGTCCACTTTAATTTAATTTACAGATTAAACAAAATTTACAGTAAATTTTGATATATTAACTCATTTACAACACCGCTTTTCTCAACAAACACCCCATTATATGGTATGGTATAAAGTAGGCGTGTCGCGCCCCTCTTTTGTGAGATTACTTCCACCAATACGGTAAACACGGCAATGAAACTTGAGCTTCAGATCCGGACTAAGAGCTTAGAAATTCAGTTCTCAAATTTAATTTTATTATTATTAAAAAAGTAGGCGTGGCAATTGTTCGATTTTCAATATTAAAAAGCATTAAATGAAAGAGAATATTTGTGGCAACTTTTATGACGATACTTTTAATCGTTCTCCTGTAATGGTCATGGTAAATGTGCTAAATATGGTAAAAGCTGAGATATTGAACAATAAGCACGGATTAGTGCATATTTGCTATACAAAGGAGGCGTGGCACTAGTCCGATTTTCCCCATTTTCAATACCAAACAGCGTAGGATAACAAAGAATATTCGTGCCGATACCTGTATTCGTTCTCCTGTAATCGTGATTTCCACAGACGGACGGACGGACAGACAGACGGACGGACATGGCTAAATCGAATCAGGCGGTGATTCTGAGCCAGAATATATACTTTTTTATACCTGCCACGCCTCCTTTTATGCGTTACAAACGGAAGAACAAAGTGAATACACCCTCATCCCTTCGAGTGTAGGGTATAAAGAGGTCCAGAATATTTTGGCTTTGCCCTTCAACAAAGGGAAAATGTGTTGGTTCCTTCACTAGTTGAGCGAAATTGTTTGGCTCAGCAAACAATTCAACGTACAAACCCTCGGTAGTTGTGTGACTCGAATGACGGAGCCATTCATAATAGAATTATGAATATTAAAATCACCAGCAACAATAACTTCACTGTTTGGATACAATTCCAAAATTTGGAGATCGAATCAGAGAGACCATCCAGTTTTTTTAAAGTGGATAGCCTCTCTAGACTCGGCCTTCTATATATGAAGCAGAAGTAAAGAATGTGCGACTGGATTTTGAATTTAACGCACAAAGCTAAATTTGACATCCGACGTACTCAAGTGTTGCTGACACTGGTACGCGATTTGCATAAGCATTGCAAGAAAATTTAACATTAGAATTTTTCACTTTCTATAAATTGTCACAAAAGTTACTTTAGAACTCTTAATGTTGCGGAGTTCACATCACTGCGGATATAAATGGCGACGCCTCTATAGAGGGAAAATAATGGCAGTAGGTGATACCCAGGCATCCGAAAGTCCAGTGGATCTGCACCCTCGTCCACCTTGTGCCATTATATGAGGATGATAAGTACAAATGGGCATAGACCGCAAAGTAATTCGCTTTCAAGCCACGTATATTCGTGAAATCTATCCGAAATTTCGTCATCACCGCTCATTGTAAAGCAAGTGTAGAGGGTAACTGTACAAGCGGCTTTTACGCAAAATATAGTCTTAGTCAGCACACGAAATTCACTTTTTTTCATTTTCGTTAAAATTCAAGAGGTTGTCTGCTTTCAATGGCTTTTAGCAGTCATTAGCAGTCAGTATTACAGCAGTCTATTATTAGATGGCAGTTGGCGGAAGCAGTGTCGCATTTAAAGTTACTGCACGGCAAATTCAAAAAGTCACTGACTTGTCAAACTGTGTTATGCACATGTAAGCGTAATTTGTAATCCAGAACAACTCCAAGAGCATTAGCAGTTTCCAATATATCCAACTTCTTATTAGCAATAGCATAACTATAGTCTATAGGATGAGATCGCGCAAAAGTTATCTGATAGCATTTGTTTAAATACAGGTTCATGCAGTTCACATTACACTATATTATTAATTGTTGTATATCAGCTTTGAGAAGCCATACAAAAAGAATATTTTCACATCGTCAGCGAACATTACATTTACACTCCTTATAGCTGGTGGACAATCATTAATAAATACCAAAAATAATAGAGGCTCTCAATGACTTCCTTGTGGAATACCAGAAATACCAGAAAAGTCTTTAGAATTTGTATTTTTATAAAGTACGGTTTTCTTGAAGATATGAATCCACTTTACAAAAATGTAAGGACATCCAAAAGCTATAATTTTAAAATAAGTAGTTTATGATTAAACACATTGAATGTGGTTTAATAAAATCTTCTTAAATGACATCTGTTCGAAAATTAAGTCAACAGATTCAAGTCGACGTCAACAGCTTTTGAGCTCCTGTGATAAATTTGTACGCAGTCGAGAGGTTTAAGATTACGGCTTAAGATACGATTTACGGATAGGACCATACGGTCGATGGTAAAGTTTTCTTGTAATTTTTTATAAATTGCAAGAAATGGGACCATTCTAAAATTCTGTGAATGTGAGCAGTCGCGGCCCCCATCGCGTGAATAGCTTTTTCATGTCCAAATATTCATGTAAAATTTGATCTACCCGCTCAGTTGAGATGCCTATAGTCTCAGCCACCTCACGCGCTTTCATTCTCCAATATCATTCCATGGATTTTATTGACGATTTCTGGCGTGCCGAACTGTTTTGGGCGACCTGAACGTTGTCACTGTGGTGGTACGACCACAACGAAGCTCAGCAAGCCATTTCTTAACCAATGAGATTGATGGTGCAGAGTCCCCATAGTATTTATCAAGTCTTTCCTTGGTTTTGGTAATGGTTTTTTATTTTTTTTATATCGGATTAGACCAAACTCGGGGGATGCCCCCTCTCCATGCATTTGTTGGTCTGTGAAAGGTTAGTGGGTGAGGTTGACCAACTCCCTCGAGCATCTACCAAAAAAATACCGATAGAATAACGATACACACCCCACATCTCGACGACGCTTCAAGGATTCAATAGAGCTGGATACGCTACTGTCTCCTATTAGCTTTATCGCACGATTTTCAACACGGTCCAGGAGCTGCAGATATTTTCTGGAAGCCCCTGACCATATATTCCAATCGTTCTACATTGCAGGGCGAATGTAGGTGACGTAGATAGTGCGAAGATCGACAGGAGTGAAGTATACCTTACACCGCTTTAGCCTAGGCACTTGACTGCTTCCTTGGACACATCGAAAAGGTGATCATTCCAACAAAAATCACATTGGATCGACATACCCAGAACATAAAGGGCCGTCGACTCGCTAAAATCCACGCCACCCACATTAAGGACGGGACAGGAATTACCCTCTTTTCTCACTCACTCATAAATTACGTCAAGGTCGCTTTGGAGTGTGTCATCCATAATTCGCCTTTTTCCGCTAATGTCAGACCTTGAAAATCGTTTGGAGAGCGAGTATAAGTGACAAAGGCTGCTGTCAACAAAAGCTCGTTGATAAAAACCAGAAAGAGTGTAAGGGACAGGACGGAACCCTGCGGAACTCTAGAATTAATGGAGTACTCATCGGAAGCGAAGCCGTCTATCACAACACGGATAGAACGTCCGCTGAGGAAGCTCGAGATCCATCGAGTGAAGGTGAAGAGTGAAGAGCAACAGCTTTACTCTCACCGAAATGGTGGATGCTATTGCTCCATCGTTCGGTGAGAAGCGTCATCAGGTCGCTAGTTGAGCGATGAGCACAAAAACATCATTTGCGATCACTGAGCAGTTCATTGCGCTCTAGATAGTTCAACAAGTTAAAATTAACCACGCTCTCCATGACTTTGGAAAGCGTAGAGCAGATTGCCATGAGTCGGTAATTTGCAGGATTCTTAGCCTTGGTTTTTTTGGGATTGGCTGTACGTTGGCAATCTTGCAGGAGTGCGGAAAAACTCCAGTGGTGTAAGACAAATTGAAGAGTTTGCGCAACGGGCGAGCCAACGTTGAGGAACAATTCCTCAACACGTGGGCTGAAATGCCATCCGGTCCCGTTGGCATTCCGGTTCCGACTACGGAAAGTGGTTGACTACTTTCAGGAAGAAAGCCGTTTTCAGCAAACATTTTAGCTAGTATATTTGCCTTGTCAACCGAGTAAGTGAAGATCTGGTCATTCCTGAGAAGAGTTGGAGTAGACGACGATGTCAGATTCTTCACTCTCCCCACGAACGACCAGAAGCTCTTGCTACCTTTATAGTCTTCAAGAACTCTACTTCTACGGCGCTTTTCGTAGATAAAATTTTCGCGCCTTAGAATGCATTGCACATGTTTTTGGAATGTTTGCGAAGCAGTTCAGTTTTAGCAGTTTCATGCGACTGCCAATTCTTGAACGCTACCTCCTTGGAACTGACTGCCTGTCTGCAAGTCGCATTAAACCAAGAAAGGTCTTTAGGTTTAATAATTAATGGAATATGTTTACTGGGAATGAAAGACCGCATGCCCAGTAAAATTATTTGTGCGGCATGTATGAAGATCTGAATCTAATTTCGCTGCGGCATGTATGTTTCTATTACTGAAAAACAATTTGAAATGCTTGAAAAAAAGATTCAGATCATCTCAATTTGCCCTCTCATGAAGCCACACTGTCCGCTTCGGAGCTACTGGAGAAGCAGATTGAAGACTAGGATATGAGAAAATAGCAGAAATTGTAGCATGGTCCGAATTACCAAGGGGTGCAAGAACATCAACATCATACTTACTATGATGTGAAGTTAAAACAAGTAACTTTTTAACTTCGGCCTGGCCGAAGCTGATATACCCTACACCCGCATCTGTCGAGGTGATGATCAAAACGTCCACTTTAATTTAATTTACAGATTAAACAAAATTTACAGTAAATTTTGATATATTAACTCATTTACAACACCGCTTTTCTCAACAAACACCCCATTATATGGTATGGTATAAAGTAGGCGTGTCGCGCCCCTCTTTTGTGAGATTACTTCCACCAATACGGTAAACACAGCAATGAAACTTGAGCTTCAGATCCGGACTAAGAGCTTAGAAATTCAGTTCTCAAATTTAATTTTATTATTATTAAAAAAGTAGGCGTGGCAATTGTTCGATTTTCAATATTAAAAAGCATTAAATGAAAGAGAATATTTGTGGCAACTTTTATGACGATACTTTTAATCGTTCTCCTGTAATGGTCATGGTAAATGTGCTAAATATGGTAAAAGCTGAGATATTGAACAATAAGCACGGATTAGTGCATATTTGCTATACAAAGGAGGCGTGGCACTAGTCCGATTTTCCCCATTTTCAATACCAAACAGCGTAGGATAACAAAGAATATTCGTGCCGATACCTGTATTCGTTCTCCTGTAATCGTGATTTCCACAGACGGACGGACGGACAGACAGACGGACGGACATGGCTAAATCGAATCAGGCGGTGATTCTGAGCCAGAATATATACTTTTTTATACCTGCCACGCCTCCTTTTATGCGTTACAAACGGAAGAACAAAGTGAATACACCCTCATCCCTTCGAGTGTAGGGTATAAAGAGGTCCAGAATATTTTGGCTTTGCCCTTCAACAAAGGGAAAATGTGTTGGTTCCTTCACTAGTTGAGCGAAATTGTTTGGCTCAGCAAACAATTCAACGTACAAACCCTCGGTAGTTGTGTGACTCGAATGACGGAGCCATTCATAATAGAATTATGAATATTAAAATCACCAGCAACAATAACTTCACTGTTTGGATACAATTCCAAAATTTGGAGATCGAATCAGAGAGACCATCCAGTTTTTTTAAAGTGGATAGCCTCTCTAGACTCGGCCTTCTATATATGAAGCAGAAGTAAAGAATGTGCGACTGGATTTTGAATTTAACGCACAAAGCTAAATTTGACATCCGACGTACTCAAGTGTTGCTGACACTGGTACGCGATTTGCATAAGCATTGCAAGAAAATTTAACATTAGAATTTTTCACTTTCTATAAATTGTCACAAAAGTTACTTTAGAACTCTTAATGTTGCGGAGTTCACATCACTGCGGATATAAATGGCGACGCCTCTATAGAGGGAAAATAATGGCAGTAGGTGATACCCAGGCATCCGAAAGTCCAGTGGATCTGCACCCTCGTCCACCTTGTGCCATTATATGAGGATGATAAGTACAAATGGGCATAGACCGCAAAGTAATTCGCTTTCAAGCCACGTATATTCGTGAAATCTATCCGAAATTTCGTCATCACCGCTCATTGTAAAGCAAGTGTAGAGGGTAACTGTACAAGCGGCTTTTACGCAAAATATAGTCTTAGTCAGCACACGAAATTCACTTTTTTTCATTTTCGTTAAAATTCAAGAGGTTGTCTGCTTTCAATGGCTTTTAGCAGTCATTAGCAGTCAGTATTACAGCAGTCTATTATTAGATGGCAGTTGGCGGAAGCAGTGTCGCATTTAAAGTTACTGCACGGCAAATTCAAAAAGTCACTGACTTGTCAAACTGTGTTATGCACATGTAAGCGTAATTTGTAATCCAGAACAACTCCAAGAGCATTAGCAGTTTCCAATATATCCAACTTCTTATTAGCAATAGCATAACTATAGTCTAGAGGATGAGATCGCGCAAAAGTTATCTGATAGCATTTGTTTAAATACAGGTTCATGCAGTTCACATTACACTATATTATTAATTGTTGTATATCAGCTTTGAGAAGCCATACAAAAAGAATATTTTCACATCGTCAGCGAACATTACATTTACACTCCTTATAGCTGGTGGACAATCATTAATAAATACCAAAAATAATAGAGGCTCTCAATGACTTCCTTGTGGAATACCAGAAATACCAGAAAAGTCTTTAGAATTTGTATTTTTATAAAGTACGGTTTTCTTGAAGATATGAATCCACTTTACAAAAATGTAAGGACATCCAAAAGCTATAATTTTAAAATAAGTAGTTTATGATTAAACACATTGAATGTGGTTTAATAAAATCTTCTTAAATGACATCTGTTCGAAAATTAAGTCAACAGATTCAAGTCGACGTCAACAGCTTTTGAGCTCCTGTGATAAATTTGTACGCAGTCGAGAGGTTTAAGATTACGGCTTAAGATACGATTTACGGATAGGACCATACGGTCGATGGTAAAGTTTTCTTGTAATTTTTTATAAATTGCAAGAAATGGGACCATTCTAAAATTCTGTGAATGTGAGCAGTCGCGGCCCCCATCGCGTGAATAGCTTTTTCATGTCCAAATATTCATGTAAAATTTGATCTACCCGCTCAGTTGAGATGCCTATAGTCTCAGCCACCTCACGCGCTTTCATTCTCCAATATCATTCCATGGATTTTATTGACGATTTCTGGCGTGCCGAACTGTTTTGGGCGACCTGAACGTTGTCACTGTGGTGGTACGACCACAACGAAGCTCAGCAAGCCATTTCTTAACCAATGAGATTGATGGTGCAGAGTCCCCATAGTATTTATCAAGTCTTTCCTTGGTTTTGGTAATGGTTTTTTATTTTTTTTATATCGGATTAGACCAAACTCGGGGGATGCCCCCTCTCCATGCATTTGTTGGTCTGTGAAAGGTTAGTGGGTGAGGTTGACCAACTCCCTCGAGCATCTACCAAAAAAATACCGATAGAATAACGATACACACCCCACATCTCGACGACGCTTCAAGGATTCAATAGAGCTGGATACGCTACTGTCTCCTATTAGCTTTATCGCACGATTTTCAACACGGTCCAGGAGCTGCAGATATTTTCTGGAAGCCCCTGACCATATATTCCAATCGTTCTACATTGCAGGGCGAATGTAGGTGACGTAGATAGTGCGAAGATCGACAGGAGTGAAGTATACCTTACACCGCTTTAGCCTAGGCACTTGACTGCTTCCTTGGACACATCGAAAAGGTGATCATTCCAACAAAAATCACATTGGATCGACATACCCAGAACATAAAGGGCCGTCGACTCGCTAAAATCCACGCCACCCACATTAAGGACGGGACAGGAATTACCCTCTTTTCTCACTCACTCATAAATTACGTCAAGGTCGCTTTGGAGTGTGTCATCCATAATTCGCCTTTTTCCGCTAATGTCAGACCTTGAAAATCGTTTGGAGAGCGAGTATAAGTGACAAAGGCTGCTGTCAACAAAAGCTCGTTGATAAAAACCAGAAAGAGTGTAAGGGACAGGACGGAACCCTGCGGAACTCTAGAATTAATGGAGTACTCATCGGAAGCGAAGCCGTCTATCACAACACGGATAGAACGTCCGCTGAGGAAGCTCGAGATCCATCGAGTGAAGGTGAAGAGTGAAGAGCAACAGCTTTACTCTCACCGAAATGGTGGATGCTATTGCTCCATCGTTCGGTGAGAAGCGTCATCAGGTCGCTAGTTGAGCGATGAGCACAAAAACATCATTTGCGATCACTGAGCAGTTCATTGCGCTCTAGATACTTCAACAAGTTAAAATTAACCACGCTCTCCATGACTTTGGAAAGCGTAGAGCAGATTGCCATGAGTCGGTAATTTGCAGGATTCTTAGCCTTGGTTTTTTTGGGATTGGCTGTACGTTGGCAATCTTGCAGGAGTGCGGAAAAACTCCAGTGGTGTAAGACAAATTGAAGAGTTTGCGCAACGGGCGAGCCAACGTTGAGGAACAATTCCTCAACACGTGGGCTGAAATGCCATCCGGTCCCGTTGGCATTCCGGTTCCGACTACGGAAAGTGGTTGACTACTTTCAGGAAGAAAGCCGTTTTCAGCAAACATTTTAGCTAGTATATTTGCCTTGTCAACCGAGTAAGTGAAGATCTGGTCATTCCTGAGAAGAGTTGGAGTAGACGACGATGTCAGATTCTTCACTCTCCCCACGAACGACCAGAAGCTCTTGCTACCTTTATAGTCTTCAAGAACTCTACTTCTACGGCGCTTTTCGTAGATAAAATTTTCGCGCCTTAGAATGCATTGCACATGTTTTTGGAATGTTTGCGAAGCAGTTCAGTTTTAGCAGTTTCATGCGACTGCCAATTCTTGAACGCTACCTCCTTGGAACTGACTGCCTGTCTGCAAGTCGCATTAAACCAAGAAAGGTCTTTAGGTTTAATAATTAATGGAATATGTTTACTGGGAATGAAAGACCGCATGCCCAGTAAAATTATTTGTGCGGCATGTATGAAGATCTGAATCTAATTTCGCTGCGGCATGTATGTTTCTATTACTGAAAAACAATTTGAAATGCTTGAAAAAAAGATTCAGATCATCTCAATTTGCCCTCTCATGAAGCCACACTGTCCGCTTCGGAGCTACTGGAGAAGCAGATTGAAGACTAGGATATGAGAAAATAGCAGAAATTGTAGCATGGTCCGAATTACCAAGGGGTGCAAGAACATCAACATCATACTTACTATGATGTGAAGTTAAAACAAGTAACTTTTTAACTTCGGCCTGGCCGAAGCTGATATACCCTACACCCGCATCTGTCGAGGTGATGATCAAAACGTCCACTTTAATTTAATTTACAGATTAAACAAAATTTACAGTAAATTTTGATATATTAACTCATTTACAACACCGCTTTTCTCAACAAACACCCCATTATATGGTATGGTATAAAGTAGGCGTGTCGCGCCCCTCTTTTGTGAGATTACTTCCACCAATACGGTAAACACAGCAATGAAACTTGAGCTTCAGATCCGGACTAAGAGCTTAGAAATTCAGTTCTCAAATTTAATTTTATTATTATTAAAAAAGTAGGCGTGGCAATTGTTCGATTTTCAATATTAAAAAGCATTAAATGAAAGAGAATATTTGTGGCAACTTTTATGACGATACTTTTAATCGTTCTCCTGTAATGGTCATGGTAAATGTGCTAAATATGGTAAAAGCTGAGATATTGAACAATAAGCACGGATTAGTGCATATTTGCTATACAAAGGAGGCGTGGCACTAGTCCGATTTTCCCCATTTTCAATACCAAACAGCGTAGGATAACAAAGAATATTCGTGCCGATACCTGTATTCGTTCTCCTGTAATCGTGATTTCCACAGACGGACGGACGGACAGACAGACGGACGGACATGGCTAAATCGAATCAGGCGGTGATTCTGAGCCAGAATATATACTTTTTTATACCTGCCACGCCTCCTTTTATGCGTTACAAACGGAAGAACAAAGTGAATACACCCTCATCCCTTCGAGTGTAGGGTATAAAGAGGTCCAGAATATTTTGGCTTTGCCCTTCAACAAAGGGAAAATGTGTTGGTTCCTTCACTAGTTGAGCGAAATTGTTTGGCTCAGCAAACAATTCAACGTACAAACCCTCGGTAGTTGTGTGACTCGAATGACGGAGCCATTCATAATAGAATTATGAATATTAAAATCACCAGCAACAATAACTTCACTGTTTGGATACAATTCCAAAATTTGGAGATCGAATCAGAGAGACCATCCAGTTTTTTTAAAGTGGATAGCCTCTCTAGACTCGGCCTTCTATATATGAAGCAGAAGTAAAGAATGTGCGACTGGATTTTGAATTTAACGCACAAAGCTAAATTTGACATCCGACGTACTCAAGTGTTGCTGACACTGGTACGCGATTTGCATAAGCATTGCAAGAAAATTTAACATTAGAATTTTTCACTTTCTATAAATTGTCACAAAAGTTACTTTAGAACTCTTAATGTTGCGGAGTTCACATCACTGCGGATATAAATGGCGACGCCTCTATAGAGGGAAAATAATGGCAGTAGGTGATACCCAGGCATCCGAAAGTCCAGTGGATCTGCACCCTCGTCCACCTTGTGCCATTATATGAGGATGATAAGTACAAATGGGCATAGACCGCAAAGTAATTCGCTTTCAAGCCACGTATATTCGTGAAATCTATCCGAAATTTCGTCATCACCGCTCATTGTAAAGCAAGTGTAGAGGGTAACTGTACAAGCGGCTTTTACGCAAAATATAGTCTTAGTCAGCACACGAAATTCACTTTTTTTCATTTTCGTTAAAATTCAAGAGGTTGTCTGCTTTCAATGGCTTTTAGCAGTCATTAGCAGTCAGTATTACAGCAGTCTATTATTAGATGGCAGTTGGCGGAAGCAGTGTCGCATTTAAAGTTACTGCACGGCAAATTCAAAAAGTCACTGACTTGTCAAACTGTGTTATGCACATGTAAGCGTAATTTGTAATCCAGAACAACTCCAAGAGCATTAGCAGTTTCCAATATATCCAACTTCTTATTAGCAATAGCATAACTATAGTCTATAGGATGAGATCGCGCAAAAGTTATCTGATAGCATTTGTTTAAATACAGGTTCATGCAGTTCACATTACACTATATTATTAATTGTTGTATATCAGCTTTGAGAAGCCATACAAAAAGAATATTTTCACATCGTCAGCGAACATTACATTTACACTCCTTATAGCTGGTGGACAATCATTAATAAATACCAAAAATAATAGAGGCTCTCAATGACTTCCTTGTGGAATACCAGAAATACCAGAAAAGTCTTTAGAATTTGTATTTTTATAAAGTACGGTTTTCTTGAAGATATGAATCCACTTTACAAAAATGTAAGGACATCCAAAAGCTATAATTTTAAAATAAGTAGTTTATGATTAAACACATTGAATGTGGTTTAATAAAATCTTCTTAAATGACATCTGTTCGAAAATTAAGTCAACAGATTCAAGTCGACGTCAACAGCTTTTGAGCTCCTGTGATAAATTTGTACGCAGTCGAGAGGTTTAAGATTACGGCTTAAGATACGATTTACGGATAGGACCATACGGTCGATGGTAAAGTTTTCTTGTAATTTTTTATAAATTGCAAGAAATGGGACCATTCTAAAATTCTGTGAATGTGAGCAGTCGCGGCCCCCATCGCGTGAATAGCTTTTTCATGTCCAAATATTCATGTAAAATTTGATCTACCCGCTCAGTTGAGATGCCTATAGTCTCAGCCACCTCACGCGCTTTCATTCTCCAATATCATTCCATGGATTTTATTGACGATTTCTGGCGTGCCGAACTGTTTTGGGCGACCTGAACGTTGTCACTGTGGTGGTACGACCACAACGAAGCTCAGCAAGCCATTTCTTAACCAATGAGATTGATGGTGCAGAGTCCCCATAGTATTTATCAAGTCTTTCCTTGGTTTTGGTAATGGTTTTTTATTTTTTTTATATCGGATTAGACCAAACTCGGGGGATGCCCCCTCTCCATGCATTTGTTGGTCTGTGAAAGGTTAGTGGGTGAGGTTGACCAACTCCCTCGAGCATCTACCAAAAAAATACCGATAGAATAACGATACACACCCCACATCTCGACGACGCTTCAAGGATTCAATAGAGCTGGATACGCTACTGTCTCCTATTAGCTTTATCGCACGATTTTCAACACGGTCCAGGAGCTGCAGATATTTTCTGGAAGCCCCTGACCATATATTCCAATCGTTCTACATTGCAGGGCGAATGTAGGTGACGTAGATAGTGCGAAGATCGACAGGAGTGAAGTATACCTTACACCGCTTTAGCCTAGGCACTTGACTGCTTCCTTGGACACATCGAAAAGGTGATCATTCCAACAAAAATCACATTGGATCGACATACCCAGAACATAAAGGGCCGTCGACTCGCTAAAATCCACGCCACCCACATTAAGGACGGGACAGGAATTACCCTCTTTTCTCACTCACTCATAAATTACGTCAAGGTCGCTTTGGAGTGTGTCATCCATAATTCGCCTTTTTCCGCTAATGTCAGACCTTGAAAATCGTTTGGAGAGCGAGTATAAGTGACAAAGGCTGCTGTCAACAAAAGCTCGTTGATAAAAACCAGAAAGAGTGTAAGGGACAGGACGGAACCCTGCGGAACTCTAGAATTAATGGAGTACTCATCGGAAGCGAAGCCGTCTATCACAACACGGATAGAACGTCCGCTGAGGAAGCTCGAGATCCATCGAGTGAAGGTGAAGAGTGAAGAGCAACAGCTTTACTCTCACCGAAATGGTGGATGCTATTGCTCCATCGTTCGGTGAGAAGCGTCATCAGGTCGCTAGTTGAGCGATGAGCACAAAAACATCATTTGCGATCACTGAGCAGTTCATTGCGCTCTAGATACTTCAACAAGTTAAAATTAACCACGCTCTCCATGACTTTGGAAAGCGTAGAGCAGATTGCCATGAGTCGGTAATTTGCAGGATTCTTAGCCTTGGTTTTTTTGGGATTGGCTGTACGTTGGCAATCTTGCAGGAGTGCGGAAAAACTCCAGTGGTGTAAGACAAATTGAAGAGTTTGCGCAACGGGCGAGCCAACGTTGAGGAACAATTCCTCAACACGTGGGCTGAAATGCCATCCGGTCCCGTTGGCATTCCGGTTCCGACTACGGAAAGTGGTTGACTACTTTCAGGAAGAAAGCCGTTTTCAGCAAACATTTTAGCTAGTATATTTGCCTTGTCAACCGAGTAAGTGAAGATCTGGTCATTCCTGAGAAGAGTTGGAGTAGACGACGATGTCAGATTCTTCACTCTCCCCACGAACGACCAGAAGCTCTTGCTACCTTTATAGTCTTCAAGAACTCTACTTCTACGGCGCTTTTCGTAGATAAAATTTTCGCGCCTTAGAATGCATTGCACATGTTTTTGGAATGTTTGCGAAGCAGTTCAGTTTTAGCAGTTTCATGCGACTGCCAATTCTTGAACGCTACCTCCTTGGAACTGACTGCCTGTCTGCAAGTCGCATTAAACCAAGAAAGGTCTTTAGGTTTAATAATTAATGGAATATGTTTACTGGGAATGAAAGACCGCATGCCCAGTAAAATTATTTGTGCGGCATGTATGAAGATCTGAATCTAATTTCGCTGCGGCATGTATGTTTCTATTACTGAAAAACAATTTGAAATGCTTGAAAAAAAGATTCAGATCATCTCAATTTGCCCTCTCATGAAGCCACACTGTCCGCTTCGGAGCTACTGGAGAAGCAGATTGAAGACTAGGATATGAGAAAATAGCAGAAATTGTAGCATGGTCCGAATTACCAAGGGGTGCAAGAACATCAACATCATACTTACTATGATGTGAAGTTAAAACAAGTAACTTTTTAACTTCGGCCTGGCCGAAGCTGATATACCCTACACCCGCATCTGTCGAGGTGATGATCAAAACGTCCACTTTAATTTAATTTACAGATTAAACAAAATTTACAGTAAATTTTGATATATTAACTCATTTACAACACCGCTTTTCTCAACAAACACCCCATTATATGGTATGGTATAAAGTAGGCGTGTCGCGCCCCTCTTTTGTGAGATTACTTCCACCAATACGGTAAACACAGCAATGAAACTTGAGCTTCAGATCCGGACTAAGAGCTTAGAAATTCAGTTCTCAAATTTAATTTTATTATTATTAAAAAAGTAGGCGTGGCAATTGTTCGATTTTCAATATTAAAAAGCATTAAATGAAAGAGAATATTTGTGGCAACTTTTATGACGATACTTTTAATCGTTCTCCTGTAATGGTCATGGTAAATGTGCTAAATATGGTAAAAGCTGAGATATTGAACAATAAGCACGGATTAGTGCATATTTGCTATACAAAGGAGGCGTGGCACTAGTCCGATTTTCCCCATTTTCAATACCAAACAGCGTAGGATAACAAAGAATATTCGTGCCGATACCTGTATTCGTTCTCCTGTAATCGTGATTTCCACAGACGGACGGACGGACAGACAGACGGACGGACATGGCTAAATCGAATCAGGCGGTGATTCTGAGCCAGAATATATACTTTTTTATACCTGCCACGCCTCCTTTTATGCGTTACAAACGGAAGAACAAAGTGAATACACCCTCATCCCTTCGAGTGTAGGGTATAAAGAGGTCCAGAATATTTTGGCTTTGCCCTTCAACAAAGGGAAAATGTGTTGGTTCCTTCACTAGTTGAGCGAAATTGTTTGGCTCAGCAAACAATTCAACGTACAAACCCTCGGTAGTTGTGTGACTCGAATGACGGAGCCATTCATAATAGAATTATGAATATTAAAATCACCAGCAACAATAACTTCACTGTTTGGATACAATTCCAAAATTTGGAGATCGAATCAGAGAGACCATCCAGTTTTTTTAAAGTGGATAGCCTCTCTAGACTCGGCCTTCTATATATGAAGCAGAAGTAAAGAATGTGCGACTGGATTTTGAATTTAACGCACAAAGCTAAATTTGACATCCGACGTACTCAAGTGTTGCTGACACTGGTACGCGATTTGCATAAGCATTGCAAGAAAATTTAACATTAGAATTTTTCACTTTCTATAAATTGTCACAAAAGTTACTTTAGAACTCTTAATGTTGCGGAGTTCACATCACTGCGGATATAAATGGCGACGCCTCTATAGAGGGAAAATAATGGCAGTAGGTGATACCCAGGCATCCGAAAGTCCAGTGGATCTGCACCCTCGTCCACCTTGTGCCATTATATGAGGATGATAAGTACAAATGGGCATAGACCGCAAAGTAATTCGCTTTCAAGCCACGTATATTCGTGAAATCTATCCGAAATTTCGTCATCACCGCTCATTGTAAAGCAAGTGTAGAGGGTAACTGTACAAGCGGCTTTTACGCAAAATATAGTCTTAGTCAGCACACGAAATTCACTTTTTTTCATTTTCGTTAAAATTCAAGAGGTTGTCTGCTTTCAATGGCTTTTAGCAGTCATTAGCAGTCAGTATTACAGCAGTCTATTATTAGATGGCAGTTGGCGGAAGCAGTGTCGCATTTAAAGTTACTGCACGGCAAATTCAAAAAGTCACTGACTTGTCAAACTGTGTTATGCACATGTAAGCGTAATTTGTAATCCAGAACAACTCCAAGAGCATTAGCAGTTTCCAATATATCCAACTTCTTATTAGCAATAGCATAACTATAGTCTAGAGGATGAGATCGCGCAAAAGTTATCTGATAGCATTTGTTTAAATACAGGTTCATGCAGTTCACATTACACTATATTATTAATTGTTGTATATCAGCTTTGAGAAGCCATACAAAAAGAATATTTTCACATCGTCAGCGAACATTACATTTACACTCCTTATAGCTGGTGGACAATCATTAATAAATACCAAAAATAATAGAGGCTCTCAATGACTTCCTTGTGGAATACCAGAAATACCAGAAAAGTCTTTAGAATTTGTATTTTTATAAAGTACGGTTTTCTTGAAGATATGAATCCACTTTACAAAAATGTAAGGACATCCAAAAGCTATAATTTTAAAATAAGTAGTTTATGATTAAACACATTGAATGTGGTTTAATAAAATCTTCTTAAATGACATCTGTTCGAAAATTAAGTCAACAGATTCAAGTCGACGTCAACAGCTTTTGAGCTCCTGTGATAAATTTGTACGCAGTCGAGAGGTTTAAGATTACGGCTTAAGATACGATTTACGGATAGGACCATACGGTCGATGGTAAAGTTTTCTTGTAATTTTTTATAAATTGCAAGAAATGGGACCATTCTAAAATTCTGTGAATGTGAGCAGTCGCGGCCCCCATCGCGTGAATAGCTTTTTCATGTCCAAATATTCATGTAAAATTTGATCTACCCGCTCAGTTGAGATGCCTATAGTCTCAGCCACCTCACGCGCTTTCATTCTCCAATATCATTCCATGGATTTTATTGACGATTTCTGGCGTGCCGAACTGTTTTGGGCGACCTGAACGTTGTCACTGTGGTGGTACGACCACAACGAAGCTCAGCAAGCCATTTCTTAACCAATGAGATTGATGGTGCAGAGTCCCCATAGTATTTATCAAGTCTTTCCTTGGTTTTGGTAATGGTTTTTTATTTTTTTTATATCGGATTAGACCAAACTCGGGGGATGCCCCCTCTCCATGCATTTGTTGGTCTGTGAAAGGTTAGTGGGTGAGGTTGACCAACTCCCTCGAGCATCTACCAAAAAAATACCGATAGAATAACGATACACACCCCACATCTCGACGACGCTTCAAGGATTCAATAGAGCTGGATACGCTACTGTCTCCTATTAGCTTTATCGCACGATTTTCAACACGGTCCAGGAGCTGCAGATATTTTCTGGAAGCCCCTGACCATATATTCCAATCGTTCTACATTGCAGGGCGAATGTAGGTGACGTAGATAGTGCGAAGATCGACAGGAGTGAAGTATACCTTACACCGCTTTAGCCTAGGCACTTGACTGCTTCCTTGGACACATCGAAAAGGTGATCATTCCAACAAAAATCACATTGGATCGACATACCCAGAACATAAAGGGCCGTCGACTCGCTAAAATCCACGCCACCCACATTAAGGACGGGACAGGAATTACCCTCTTTTCTCACTCACTCATAAATTACGTCAAGGTCGCTTTGGAGTGTGTCATCCATAATTCGCCTTTTTCCGCTAATGTCAGACCTTGAAAATCGTTTGGAGAGCGAGTATAAGTGACAAAGGCTGCTGTCAACAAAAGCTCGTTGATAAAAACCAGAAAGAGTGTAAGGGACAGGACGGAACCCTGCGGAACTCTAGAATTAATGGAGTACTCATCGGAAGCGAAGCCGTCTATCACAACACGGATAGAACGTCCGCTGAGGAAGCTCGAGATCCATCGAGTGAAGGTGAAGAGTGAAGAGCAACAGCTTTACTCTCACCGAAATGGTGGATGCTATTGCTCCATCGTTCGGTGAGAAGCGTCATCAGGTCGCTAGTTGAGCGATGAGCACAAAAACATCATTTGCGATCACTGAGCAGTTCATTGCGCTCTAGATACTTCAACAAGTTAAAATTAACCACGCTCTCCATGACTTTGGAAAGCGTAGAGCAGATTGCCATGAGTCGGTAATTTGCAGGATTCTTAGCCTTGGTTTTTTTGGGATTGGCTGTACGTTGGCAATCTTGCAGGAGTGCGGAAAAACTCCAGTGGTGTAAGACAAATTGAAGAGTTTGCGCAACGGGCGAGCCAACGTTGAGGAACAATTCCTCAACACGTGGGCTGAAATGCCATCCGGTCCCGTTGGCATTCCGGTTCCGACTACGGAAAGTGGTTGACTACTTTCAGGAAGAAAGCCGTTTTCAGCAAACATTTTAGCTAGTATATTTGCCTTGTCAACCGAGTAAGTGAAGATCTGGTCATTCCTGAGAAGAGTTGGAGTAGACGACGATGTCAGATTCTTCACTCTCCCCACGAACGACCAGAAGCTCTTGCTACCTTTATAGTCTTCAAGAACTCTACTTCTACGGCGCTTTTCGTAGATAAAATTTTCGCGCCTTAGAATGCATTGCACATGTTTTTGGAATGTTTGCGAAGCAGTTCAGTTTTAGCAGTTTCATGCGACTGCCAATTCTTGAACGCTACCTCCTTGGAACTGACTGCCTGTCTGCAAGTCGCATTAAACCAAGAAAGGTCTTTAGGTTTAATAATTAATGGAATATGTTTACTGGGAATGAAAGACCGCATGCCCAGTAAAATTATTTGTGCGGCATGTATGAAGATCTGAATCTAATTTCGCTGCGGCATGTATGTTTCTATTACTGAAAAACAATTTGAAATGCTTGAAAAAAAGATTCAGATCATCTCAATTTGCCCTCTCATGAAGCCACACTGTCCGCTTCGGAGCTACTGGAGAAGCAGATTGAAGACTAGGATATGAGAAAATAGCAGAAATTGTAGCATGGTCCGAATTACCAAGGGGTGCAAGAACATCAACATCATACTTACTATGATGTGAAGTTAAAACAAGTAACTTTTTAACTTCGGCCTGGCCGAAGCTGATATACCCTACACCCGCATCTGTCGAGGTGATGATCAAAACGTCCACTTTAATTTAATTTACAGATTAAACAAAATTTACAGTAAATTTTGATATATTAACTCATTTACAACACCGCTTTTCTCAACAAACACCCCATTATATGGTATGGTATAAAGTAGGCGTGTCGCGCCCCTCTTTTGTGAGATTACTTCCACCAATACGGTAAACACGGCAATGAAACTTGAGCTTCAGATCCGGACTAAGAGCTTAGAAATTCAGTTCTCAAATTTAATTTTATTATTATTAAAAAAGTAGGCGTGGCAATTGTTCGATTTTCAATATTAAAAAGCATTAAATGAAAGAGAATATTTGTGGCAACTTTTATGACGATACTTTTAATCGTTCTCCTGTAATGGTCATGGTAAATGTGCTAAATATGGTAAAAGCTGAGATATTGAACAATAAGCACGGATTAGTGCATATTTGCTATACAAAGGAGGCGTGGCACTAGTCCGATTTTCCCCATTTTCAATACCAAACAGCGTAGGATAACAAAGAATATTCGTGCCGATACCTGTATTCGTTCTCCTGTAATCGTGATTTCCACAGACGGACGGACGGACAGACAGACGGACGGACATGGCTAAATCGAATCAGGCGGTGATTCTGAGCCAGAATATATACTTTTTTATACCTGCCACGCCTCCTTTTATGCGTTACAAACGGAAGAACAAAGTGAATACACCCTCATCCCTTCGAGTGTAGGGTATAAAGAGGTCCAGAATATTTTGGCTTTGCCCTTCAACAAAGGGAAAATGTGTTGGTTCCTTCACTAGTTGAGCGAAATTGTTTGGCTCAGCAAACAATTCAACGTACAAACCCTCGGTAGTTGTGTGACTCGAATGACGGAGCCATTCATAATAGAATTATGAATATTAAAATCACCAGCAACAATAACTTCACTGTTTGGATACAATTCCAAAATTTGGAGATCGAATCAGAGAGACCATCCAGTTTTTTTAAAGTGGATAGCCTCTCTAGACTCGGCCTTCTATATATGAAGCAGAAGTAAAGAATGTGCGACTGGATTTTGAATTTAACGCACAAAGCTAAATTTGACATCCGACGTACTCAAGTGTTGCTGACACTGGTACGCGATTTGCATAAGCATTGCAAGAAAATTTAACATTAGAATTTTTCACTTTCTATAAATTGTCACAAAAGTTACTTTAGAACTCTTAATGTTGCGGAGTTCACATCACTGCGGATATAAATGGCGACGCCTCTATAGAGGGAAAATAATGGCAGTAGGTGATACCCAGGCATCCGAAAGTCCAGTGGATCTGCACCCTCGTCCACCTTGTGCCATTATATGAGGATGATAAGTACAAATGGGCATAGACCGCAAAGTAATTCGCTTTCAAGCCACGTATATTCGTGAAATCTATCCGAAATTTCGTCATCACCGCTCATTGTAAAGCAAGTGTAGAGGGTAACTGTACAAGCGGCTTTTACGCAAAATATAGTCTTAGTCAGCACACGAAATTCACTTTTTTTCATTTTCGTTAAAATTCAAGAGGTTGTCTGCTTTCAATGGCTTTTAGCAGTCATTAGCAGTCAGTATTACAGCAGTCTATTATTAGATGGCAGTTGGCGGAAGCAGTGTCGCATTTAAAGTTACTGCACGGCAAATTCAAAAAGTCACTGACTTGTCAAACTGTGTTATGCACATGTAAGCGTAATTTGTAATCCAGAACAACTCCAAGAGCATTAGCAGTTTCCAATATATCCAACTTCTTATTAGCAATAGCATAACTATAGTCTAGAGGATGAGATCGCGCAAAAGTTATCTGATAGCATTTGTTTAAATACAGGTTCATGCAGTTCACATTACACTATATTATTAATTGTTGTATATCAGCTTTGAGAAGCCATACAAAAAGAATATTTTCACATCGTCAGCGAACATTACATTTACACTCCTTATAGCTGGTGGACAATCATTAATAAATACCAAAAATAATAGAGGCTCTCAATGACTTCCTTGTGGAATACCAGAAATACCAGAAAAGTCTTTAGAATTTGTATTTTTATAAAGTACGGTTTTCTTGAAGATATGAATCCACTTTACAAAAATGTAAGGACATCCAAAAGCTATAATTTTAAAATAAGTAGTTTATGATTAAACACATTGAATGTGGTTTAATAAAATCTTCTTAAATGACATCTGTTCGAAAATTAAGTCAACAGATTCAAGTCGACGTCAACAGCTTTTGAGCTCCTGTGATAAATTTGTACGCAGTCGAGAGGTTTAAGATTACGGCTTAAGATACGATTTACGGATAGGACCATACGGTCGATGGTAAAGTTTTCTTGTAATTTTTTATAAATTGCAAGAAATGGGACCATTCTAAAATTCTGTGAATGTGAGCAGTCGCGGCCCCCATCGCGTGAATAGCTTTTTCATGTCCAAATATTCATGTAAAATTTGATCTACCCGCTCAGTTGAGATGCCTATAGTCTCAGCCACCTCACGCGCTTTCATTCTCCAATATCATTCCATGGATTTTATTGACGATTTCTGGCGTGCCGAACTGTTTTGGGCGACCTGAACGTTGTCACTGTGGTGGTACGACCACAACGAAGCTCAGCAAGCCATTTCTTAACCAATGAGATTGATGGTGCAGAGTCCCCATAGTATTTATCAAGTCTTTCCTTGGTTTTGGTAATGGTTTTTTATTTTTTTTATATCGGATTAGACCAAACTCGGGGGATGCCCCCTCTCCATGCATTTGTTGGTCTGTGAAAGGTTAGTGGGTGAGGTTGACCAACTCCCTCGAGCATCTACCAAAAAAATACCGATAGAATAACGATACACACCCCACATCTCGACGACGCTTCAAGGATTCAATAGAGCTGGATACGCTACTGTCTCCTATTAGCTTTATCGCACGATTTTCAACACGGTCCAGGAGCTGCAGATATTTTCTGGAAGCCCCTGACCATATATTCCAATCGTTCTACATTGCAGGGCGAATGTAGGTGACGTAGATAGTGCGAAGATCGACAGGAGTGAAGTATACCTTACACCGCTTTAGCCTAGGCACTTGACTGCTTCCTTGGACACATCGAAAAGGTGATCATTCCAACAAAAATCACATTGGATCGACATACCCAGAACATAAAGGGCCGTCGACTCGCTAAAATCCACGCCACCCACATTAAGGACGGGACAGGAATTACCCTCTTTTCGCTGGTGAGTTAACATGCAGCTTTGGGTCTTACTCGCATTGAAGTTGACCTGATTCGCTCGAGCTCACTCATAAATTACGTCAAGGTCGCTTTGGAGTGTGTCATCCATAATTCGCCTTTTTCCGCTAATGTCAGACCTTGAAAATCGTTTGGAGAGCGAGTATAAGTGACAAAGGCTGCTGTCAACAAAAGCTCGTTGATAAAAACCAGAAAGAGTGTAAGGGACAGGACGGAACCCTGTGGAACTCTAGAATTAATGGAGTACTCATCGGAAGCGAAGCCGTCTATCACAACACGGATAGAACGTCCGCTGAGGAAGCTCGAGATCCATCGAGTGAAGGTGAAGAGTGAAGAGCAACAGCTTTACTCTCACCGAAATGGTAGATGCTATTGCTTCATCGTTCGGTGAGAAGCGTCATCAGGTCGCTAGTTGAGCGATGAGCACAAAAACATCATTTGCGATCACTGAGCAGTTCATTGCGCTCTAGATACTTCAACAAGTTAAAATTAACCACGCTCTCCATGACTTTGGAAAGCGTAGAGCAGATTGCCATGAGTCGGTAATTTGCAGGATTCTTAGCCTTGGTTTTTTTGGGATTGGCTGTACGTTGGCAATCTTGCAGGAGTGCAGAAAAACTCCAGTGGTGTAAGACAAATTGAAGAGTTTGCGCAAAAGGCGAGCCAACGTTGAGGAACAATTCCTCAACACGTGGGCTGAAATGCCATCCGGTCCCGTTGGCATTCCGGTTCCGACTACGGAAAGTGGTTGACTACTTTCAGGAAGAAACATTTCAGCAAACATTTTAGCTAGTATATTTGCCTTGTCAACCGAGTGAGTGAAGATCTGGTCATTCCTGAGAAGAGTTGGAGTAGACGACGATGTCAGATTCTTCACTCTCCCCACGAACGACCAGAAGCTCTTGCTACCTTTATAGTCTTCAAGAACTCTACTTCTACGGCGCTTTTCGTAGATAAACTTTTCGCGCCTTAGAATGCATTGCACATGTTTTTGGCCTGTTTGCGAAGCAGTTCAGTTTTAGCAGTTTCATGCGACTGCCAATTCTTGAACGCTACCTCCTTGGAACTGACTGCCTGTCTGCAAGTCGCATTAAACCAAGAAAGGTCTTTAGGTTTAATAATTAATGGAATATGTTTACTGGGAATGAAAGACCGCATGCCCAGTAAAATTATTTGTGCGGCATGTATGAAGATCTGAATCTAATTTCGCTGCGGCATGTATGTTTCTATCACTGAAACACAATTTGAAATGCTTGAAAAAAAGATTCAGATCATCTCAATTTGCCCTCTCATGAAGCTACACTGACCGCTTCGGAGCTACTGGAGAAGCAGATTGAAGACTAGGATATGAGAAAATAGCAGAAATTGTAGCATGGTCCGAATTACCAAGGGGTGCAAGAACATCAACATCATACTTACTATGATGTGAAGTTAAAACAAGTAAGAGCATTAACTTCGGCCTGGCCGAAGCTGATATACCCTACACCCGCATCTGTCGAGGTGATGATCAAAACGTCCACTTTAATTTAATTTACAGATTAAACAAAATTTACAGTAAATTTTGATATATTAACTCATTTACAACACCGCTTTTCTCAACAAACACCCCATTATATGGTATGGTATAAAGTAGGCGTGTCGCGCCTTTCTTTTGTGAGATTACTTCCACCAATACGGTAAACACGGCAATGAAACTTGAGCTTCAGATCCGGACTAAGAGCTTAGAAATTCAGTTCTCAAATTTAATTTTATTATTATTAAAAAAGTAGGCGTGGCAATTGTTCGATTTTCAATATTAAAAAGCATTAAATGAAAGAGAATATTTGTGGTAACTTTTATGACGATACTTTTAATCGTTCTCCTGTAATGGTCATGGTAAATGTGCTAAATATGGTAAAAGCTGAGATATTGAACAATAAGCACGGATTAGTGCATATTTGCTATACAAAGGAGGCGTGGCACTAGTCCGATTTTCCCCATTTTCAATACCAAACAGCGTAGGATAACAAAGAATATTCGTGCCGATACCTGTATTCGTTCTCCTGTAATCGTGATTTCCACAGACGGACGGACGGACAGACAGACGGACGGACATGGCTAAATCGAATCAGGAGGTGATTCTGAGCCAGAATATATACTTTTTTATACCTGCCACGCCTCCTTTTATGCGTTACAAACGGAAGAACAAAGTGAATACACCCTCATCCCTTCGAGTGTAGGGTATAAAGAGGTCCAGAATATTTTGGCTTTGCCCTTCAACAAAGGGAAAATGTGTTGGTTCCTTCACTAGTTGAGCGAAATTGTTTGGCTCAGCAAACAATTCAACGTACAAACCCTCGGTAGTTGTGTGACTCGAATGACGGAGCCATTCATAATAGAATTATGAATATTAAAATCACCAGCAACAATAACTTCACTGTTTGGATACAATTCCAAAATTTGGAGATCGAATCAGAGAGACCATCCAGTTTTTTTAAAGTGGATAGCCTCTCTAGACTCGGCCTTCTATATATGAAGCAGAAGTAAAGGATGTGCGACTGGATTTTGAATTTAACGCACAAAGCTAAATTTGACATCCGACGTAGTTAAGTGTTGCTGACACTGGTACGCGATTTGCATAAGCATTGCAAGAAAATTTAACATTAGACTTTTTCATTTTCTATAAATTGTCGCAAAAGTTACTTTAGAACTCTTAATGTTGCGGAGTTCACATCACTGTGGATATAAATGGCGAGGCCTCTATAGAGGGAAAATAATGGCAGTAGGTGATACCCAGGCATCCGAAAGTCCAGTGGATCTGCACCCTCGTCCACCTAGTGCCATTATATGAGGATGATAAGTACAAATGGGCATAGACCGAAAAGTAATTCGCTTTCAAGCTACGTATATTCGTGAAATCTATCCGAAATTTCGTCATCACCGCTCATTGTAAAGCAAGTGTAGAGGGTAACTGTACAAGCGGCTTTTACGCAAAATATAGTCTTAGTCAGCACACGAAATTCACTTTTTTTCATTTTCGTTAAAATTCAAGAGGTTGTCTGCTTTCAATGGCTTTTAGCAGTCATTAGCAGTCAGGATTACAGCAGTCTATTATTAGATGGCAGTTGGCGGAAGCAGTGTCGCATTTAAAGTTACTGCACGGCAAATTCAAAAAGTCACTGACTTGTCAAACTGTGTTATGCACATGTAAGCGTAATTTGTAATCCAGAACAACTCCAAGAGCATTAGCAGTTTCCAATATATCCAACTTCTTATTAGCAATAGCATAACTATAGTCTAGAGGATGAGATCGCGCAAAAGTTATCTGATAGCATTTGTTTAAATACAGGTTCATGCAGTTCACATTACACTATATTATTAATTGTTGTATATCAGCTTTGAGAAGCCATACGAAAAGAATATTTTCACATCGTCAGCGAACAATACATTTACACTCCTTATAGCTGGTGGACAATCATTAATAAATACCAAAAATAATAGAGGCTCTCAATGACTTCCTTGTGGAATACCAGAAATACCAGAAAAGTCTTTAGAATTTGTATTTTTATAAAGTACGGTTTTCTTGAAGATATGAATCCACTTTACAAAAATGTAAGGACATCCAAAAGCTATAATTTTAAAATAAGTAGTTTATGATTAAACACATTGAATGTGGTTTAATAAAATCTTCTTAAATGACATCTGTTCGAAAATTAAGTCAACAGATTCAAGTCGACGTCAACAGCTTTTGAGCTCCTGTGATAAATTTGTACGCAGTCGAGAGGTTTAAGATTACGGCTTAAGATACGATTTACGGATAGGACCATACGGTCGATGGTAAACTTTTCTTGTAATTTTTTATAAATTGCAAGAAATGGGACCATTCTAAAATTCTGTGAATGTGAGCAGTCGCGGCCCCCATCGCGTGAATAGCTTTTTCATGTCCAAATATTCATGTAAAATTTGATCTACCCGCTCAGTTGAGATGCCTATAGTCTCAGCCACCTCACGCGCTTTCATTCTCCAATATCATTCCATGGATTTTATTGACGATTTCTGGCGTGCCGAACTGTTTTGGGCGACCTGAACGTTGTCACTGTGGTGGTACGACCACAACGAAGCTCAGCAAGCCATTTTTTAACCAATGAGATTGATGGTGCAGAGTCCCCATAGTATTTATCAAGTCTTTCCTTGGTTTTGGTAATGGTTTTTTATTTTTTTTATATCGGATTAGACCAAACTCGGGGGATGCCCCCTCTCCATGCATTTGTTGGTCTGTGAAAGGTTAGTGGGTGAGGTTGACCAACTCCCTCGAGCATCTACCAAAAAAATACCGATAGAATAACGATGCACACCCCACATCTCGACGACGCTTCAAGGATTCAATAGAGCTGGATACGCTACTGTCTCCTATTAGCTTTATCGCACGATTTTCAACACGGTCCAGGAGCTGCAGATATTTTCTGGAAGCCCCTGACCATATATTCGAATCGTTCTACATTGCAGGGCGAATGTAGGTGACGTAGATAGTGCGAAGATCGACAGGAGTGAAGTATACCTTACACCGCTTTAGCCTAGGCACTTGACTGCTTTCTTGGACACATCGAAAAGGTGATCATTCCAACAAAAATCACATTGGATCGACATACCCAGAACATAAAGGGCCGTCGACTCGCTAAAAGCCACGCCACCCACATTAAGGACGGGACAGGAATTACCCTCTTTTCGCTGGTGAGTTAACATGCAGCTTTGGGTCTTACTCGCATTGAAGTTGACCTGATTCGCTCGAGCTCACTCATAAATTACGTCAAGGTCGCTTTGGAGTGTGTCATCCATAATTCGCCTTTTTCCGCTAATGTCAGACCTTGAAAATCGTTTGGAGAGCGAGTATAAGTGACAAAGGCTGCTGTCAACAAAAGCTCGTTGATAAAAACCAGAAAGAGTGTAAGGGACAGGACGGAACCCTGTGGAACTCTAGAATTAATGGAGTACTCATCGGAAGCGAAGCCGTCTATCACAACACGGATAGAACGTCCGCTGAGGAAGCTCGAGATCCATCGAGTGAAGGTGAAGAGTGAAGAGCAACAGCTTTACTCTCACCGAAATGGTAGATGCTATTGCTTCATCGTTCGGTGAGAAGCGTCATCAGGTCGCTAGTTGAGCGATGAGCACAAAAACATCATTTGCGATCACTGAGCAGTTCATTGCGCTCTAGATACTTCAACAAGTTAAAATTAACCACGCTCTCCATGACTTTGGAAAGCGTAGAGCAGATTGCCATGAGTCGGTAATTTGCAGGATTCTTAGCCTTGGTTTTTTTGGGATTGGCTGTACGTTGGCAATCTTGCAGGAGTGCAGAAAAACTCCAGTGGTGTAAGACAAATTGAAGAGTTTGCGCAAAAGGCGAGCCAACGTTGAGGAACAATTCCTCAACACGTGGGCTGAAATGCCATCCGGTCCCGTTGGCATTCCGGTTCCGACTACGGAAAGTGGTTGACTACTTTCAGGAAGAAACATTTCAGCAAACATTTTAGCTAGTATATTTGCCTTGTCAACCGAGTGAGTGAAGATCTGGTCATTCCTGAGAAGAGTTGGAGTAGACGACGATGTCAGATTCTTCACTCTCCCCACGAACGACCAGAAGCTCTTGCTACCTTTATAGTCTTCAAGAACTCTACTTCTACGGCGCTTTTCGTAGATAAACTTTTCGCGCCTTAGAATGCATTGCACATGTTTTTGGCCTGTTTGCGAAGCAGTTCAGTTTTAGCAGTTTCATGCGACTGCCAATTCTTGAACGCTACCTCCTTGGAACTGACTGCCTGTCTGCAAGTCGCATTAAACCAAGAAAGGTCTTTAGGTTTAATAATTAATGGAATATGTTTACTGGGAATGAAAGACCGCATGCCCAGTAAAATTATTTGTGCGGCATGTATGAAGATCTGAATCTAATTTCGCTGCGGCATGTATGTTTCTATCACTGAAACACAATTTGAAATGCTTGAAAAAAAGATTCAGATCATCTCAATTTGCCCTCTCATGAAGCTACACTGACCGCTTCGGAGCTACTGGAGAAGCAGATTGAAGACTAGGATATGAGAAAATAGCAGAAATTGTAGCATGGTCCGAATTACCAAGGGGTGCAAGAACATCAACATCATACTTACTATGATGTGAAGTTAAAACAAGTAAGAGCATTAACTTCGGCCTGGCCGAAGCTGATATACCCTACACCCGCATCTGTCGAGGTGATGATCAAAACGTCCACTTTAATTTAATTTACAGATTAAACAAAATTTACAGTAAATTTTGATATATTAACTCATTTACAACACCGCTTTTCTCAACAAACACCCCATTATATGGTATGGTATAAAGTAGGCGTGTCGCGCCTTTCTTTTGTGAGATTACTTCCACCAATACGGTAAACACGGCAATGAAACTTGAGCTTCAGATCCGGACTAAGAGCTTAGAAATTCAGTTCTCAAATTTAATTTTATTATTATTAAAAAAGTAGGCGTGGCAATTGTTCGATTTTCAATATTAAAAAGCATTAAATGAAAGAGAATATTTGTGGTAACTTTTATGACGATACTTTTAATCGTTCTCCTGTAATGGTCATGGTAAATGTGCTAAATATGGAAAAAGCTGAGATATTGAACAATAAGCACGGATTAGTGCATATTTGCTATACAAAGGAGGCGTGGCACTAGTCCGATTTTCCCCATTTTCAATACCAAACAGCGTAGGATAACAAAGAATATTCGTGCCGATACCTGTATTCGTTCTCCTGTAATCGTGATTTCCACAGACGGACGGACGGACAGACAGACGGACGGACATGGCTAAATCGAATCAGGAGGTGATTCTGAGCCAGAATATATACTTTTTTATACCTGCCACGCCTCCTTTTATGCGTTACAAACGGAAGAACAAAGTGAATACACCCTCATCCCTTCGAGTGTAGGGTATAAAGAGGTCCAGAATATTTTGGCTTTGCCCTTCAACAAAGGGAAAATGTGTTGGTTCCTTCACTAGTTGAGCGAAATTGTTTGGCTCAGCAAACAATTCAACGTACAAACCCTCGGTAGTTGTGTGACTCGAATGACGGAGCCATTCATAATAGAATTATGAATATTAAAATCACCAGCAACAATAACTTCACTGTTTGGATACAATTCCAAAATTTGGAGATCGAATCAGAGAGACCATCCAGTTTTTTTAAAGTGGATAGCCTCTCTAGACTCGGCCTTCTATATATGAAGCAGAAGTAAAGAATGTGCGACTGGATTTTGAATTTAACGCACAAAGCTAAATTTGACATCCGACGTACTCAAGTGTTGCTGACACTGGTACGCGATTTGCATAAGCATTGCAAGAAAATTTAACATTAGAATTTTTCACTTTCTATAAATTGTCACAAAAGTTACTTTAGAACTCTTAATGTTGCGGAGTTCACATCACTGCGGATATAAATGGCGACGCCTCTATAGAGGGAAAATAATGGCAGTAGGTGATACCCAGGCATCCGAAAGTCCAGTGGATCTGCACCCTCGTCCACCTTGTGCCATTATATGAGGATGATAAGTACAAATGGGCATAGACCGCAAAGTAATTCGCTTTCAAGCCACGTATATTCGTGAAATCTATCCGAAATTTCGTCATCACCGCTCATTGTAAAGCAAGTGTAGAGGGTAACTGTACAAGCGGCTTTTACGCAAAATATAGTCTTAGTCAGCACACGAAATTCACTTTTTTTCATTTTCGTTAAAATTCAAGAGGTTGTCTGCTTTCAATGGCTTTTAGCAGTCATTAGCAGTCAGTATTACAGCAGTCTATTATTAGATGGCAGTTGGCGGAAGCAGTGTCGCATTTAAAGTTACTGCACGGCAAATTCAAAAAGTCACTGACTTGTCAAACTGTGTTATGCACATGTAAGCGTAATTTGTAATCCAGAACAACTCCAAGAGCATTAGCAGTTTCCAATATATCCAACTTCTTATTAGCAATAGCATAACTATAGTCTAGAGGATGAGATCGCGCAAAAGTTATCTGATAGCATTTGTTTAAATACAGGTTCATGCAGTTCACATTACACTATATTATTAATTGTTGTATATCAGCTTTGAGAAGCCATACAAAAAGAATATTTTCACATCGTCAGCGAACATTACATTTACACTCCTTATAGCTGGTGGACAATCATTAATAAATACCAAAAATAATAGAGGCTCTCAATGACTTCCTTGTGGAATACCAGAAATACCAGAAAAGTCTTTAGAATTTGTATTTTTATAAAGTACGGTTTTCTTGAAGATATGAATCCACTTTACAAAAATGTAAGGACATCCAAAAGCTATAATTTTAAAATAAGTAGTTTATGATTAAACACATTGAATGTGGTTTAATAAAATCTTCTTAAATGACATCTGTTCGAAAATTAAGTCAACAGATTCAAGTCGACGTCAACAGCTTTTGAGCTCCTGTGATAAATTTGTACGCAGTCGAGAGGTTTAAGATTACGGCTTAAGATACGATTTACGGATAGGACCATACGGTCGATGGTAAAGTTTTCTTGTAATTTTTTATAAATTGCAAGAAATGGGACCATTCTAAAATTCTGTGAATGTGAGCAGTCGCGGCCCCCATCGCGTGAATAGCTTTTTCATGTCCAAATATTCATGTAAAATTTGATCTACCCGCTCAGTTGAGATGCCTATAGTCTCAGCCACCTCACGCGCTTTCATTCTCCAATATCATTCCATGGATTTTATTGACGATTTCTGGCGTGCCGAACTGTTTTGGGCGACCTGAACGTTGTCACTGTGGTGGTACGACCACAACGAAGCTCAGCAAGCCATTTCTTAACCAATGAGATTGATGGTGCAGAGTCCCCATAGTATTTATCAAGTCTTTCCTTGGTTTTGGTAATGGTTTTTTATTTTTTTTATATCGGATTAGACCAAACTCGGGGGATGCCCCCTCTCCATGCATTTGTTGGTCTGTGAAAGGTTAGTGGGTGAGGTTGACCAACTCCCTCGAGCATCTACCAAAAAAATACCGATAGAATAACGATACACACCCCACATCTCGACGACGCTTCAAGGATTCAATAGAGCTGGATACGCTACTGTCTCCTATTAGCTTTATCGCACGATTTTCAACACGGTCCAGGAGCTGCAGATATTTTCTGGAAGCCCCTGACCATATATTCCAATCGTTCTACATTGCAGGGCGAATGTAGGTGACGTAGATAGTGCGAAGATCGACAGGAGTGAAGTATACCTTACACCGCTTTAGCCTAGGCACTTGACTGCTTCCTTGGACACATCGAAAAGGTGATCATTCCAACAAAAATCACATTGGATCGACATACCCAGAACATAAAGGGCCGTCGACTCGCTAAAATCCACGCCACCCACATTAAGGACGGGACAGGAATTACCCTCTTTTCGCTGGTGAGTTAACATGCAGCTTTGGGTCTTACTCGCATTGAAGTTGACCTGATTCGCTCGAGCTCACTCATAAATTACGTCAAGGTCGCTTTGGAGTGTGTCATCCATAATTCGCCTTTTTCCGCTAATGTCAGACCTTGAAAATCGTTTGGAGAGCGAGTATAAGTGACAAAGGCTGCTGTCAACAAAAGCTCGTTGATAAAAACCAGAAAGAGTGTAAGGGACAGGACGGAACCCTGTGGAACTCTAGAATTAATGGAGTACTCATCGGAAGCGAAGCCGTCTATCACAACACGGATAGAACGTCCGCTGAGGAAGCTCGAGATCCATCGAGTGAAGGTGAAGAGTGAAGAGCAACAGCTTTACTCTCACCGAAATGGTAGATGCTATTGCTTCATCGTTCGGTGAGAAGCGTCATCAGGTCGCTAGTTGAGCGATGAGAACAAAAACATCATTTGCGATCACTGAGCAGTTCATTGCGCTCTAGATACTTCAACAAGTTAAAATTAACCACGCTCTCCATGACTTTGGAAAGCGTAGAGCAGATTGCCATGAGTCGGTAATTTGCAGGATTCTTAGCCTTGGTTTTTTTGGGATTGGCTGTACGTTGGCAATCTTGCAGGAGTGCAGAAAAACTCCAGTGGTGTAAGACAAATTGAAGAGTTTGCGCAAAAGGCGAGCCAACGTTGAGGAACAATTCCTCAACACGTGGGCTGAAATGCCATCCGGTCCCGTTGGCATTCCGGTTCCGACTACGGAAAGTGGTTGACTACTTTCAGGAAGAAACATTTCAGCAAACATTTTAGCTAGTATATTTGCCTTGTCAACCGAGTGAGTGAAGATCTGGTCATTCCTGAGAAGAGTTGGAGTAGACGACGATGTCAGATTCTTCACTCTCCCCACGAACGACCAGAAGCTCTTGCTACCTTTATAGTCTTCAAGAACTCTACTTCTACGGCGCTTTTCGTAGATAAACTTTTCGCGCCTTAGAATGCATTGCACATGTTTTTGGCCTGTTTGCGAAGCAGTTCAGTTTTAGCAGTTTCATGCGACTGCCAATTCTTGAACGCTACCTCCTTGGAACTGACTGCCTGTCTGCAAGTCGCATTAAACCAAGAAAGGTCTTTAGGTTTAATAATTAATGGAATATGTTTACTGGGAATGAAAGACCGCATGCCCAGTAAAATTATTTGTGCGGCATGTATGAAGATCTGAATCTAATTTCGCTGCGGCATGTATGTTTCTATCACTGAAACACAATTTGAAATGCTTGAAAAAAAGATTCAGATCATCTCAATTTGCCCTCTCATGAAGCTACACTGACCGCTTCGGAGCTACTGGAGAAGCAGATTGAAGACTAGGATATGAGAAAATAGCAGAAATTGTAGCATGGTCCGAATTACCAAGGGGTGCAAGAACATCAACATCATACTTACTATGATGTGAAGTTAAAACAAGTAAGAGCATTAACTTCGGCCTGGCCGAAGCTGATATACCCTACACCCGCATCTGTCGAGGTGATGATCAAAACGTCCACTTTAATTTAATTTACAGATTAAACAAAATTTACAGTAAATTTTGATATATTAACTCATTTACAACACCGCTTTTCTCAACAAACACCCCATTATATGGTATGGTATAAAGTAGGCGTGTCGCGCCTTTCTTTTGTGAGATTACTTCCACCAATACGGTAAACACGGCAATGAAACTTGAGCTTCAGATCCGGACTAAGAGCTTAGAAATTCAGTTCTCAAATTTAATTTTATTATTATTAAAAAAGTAGGCGTGGCAATTGTTCGATTTTCAATATTAAAAAGCATTAAATGAAAGAGAATATTTGTGGTAACTTTTATGACGATACTTTTAATCGTTCTCCTGTAATGGTCATGGTAAATGTGCTAAATATGGAAAAAGCTGAGATATTGAACAATAAGCACGGATTAGTGCATATTTGCTATACAAAGGAGGCGTGGCACTAGTCCGATTTTCCCCATTTTCAATACCAAACAGCGTAGGATAACAAAGAATATTCGTGCCGATACCTGTATTCGTTCTCCTGTAATCGTGATTTCCACAGACGGACGGACGGACAGACAGACGGACGGACATGGCTAAATCGAATCAGGAGGTGATTCTGAGCCAGAATATATACTTTTTTATACCTGCCACGCCTCCTTTTATGCGTTACAAACGGAAGAACAAAGTGAATACACCCTCATCCCTTCGAGTGTAGGGTATAAAGAGGTCCAGAATATTTTGGCTTTGCCCTTCAACAAAGGGAAAATGTGTTGGTTCCTTCACTAGTTGAGCGAAATTGTTTGGCTCAGCAAACAATTCAACGTACAAACCCTCGGTAGTTGTGTGACTCGAATGACGGAGCCATTCATAATAGAATTATGAATATTAAAATCACCAGCAACAATAACTTCACTGTTTGGATACAATTCCAAAATTTGGAGATCGAATCAGAGAGACCATCCAGTTTTTTTAAAGTGGATAGCCTCTCTAGACTCGGCCTTCTATATATGAAGCAGAAGTAAAGGATGTGCGACTGGATTTTGAATTTAACGCACAAAGCTAAATTTGACATCCGACGTAGTTAAGTGTTGCTGACACTGGTACGCGATTTGCATAAGCATTGCAAGAAAATTTAACATTAGACTTTTTCATTTTCTATAAATTGTCGCAAAAGTTACTTTAGAACTCTTAATGTTGCGGAGTTCACATCACTGTGGATATAAATGGCGAGGCCTCTATAGAGGGAAAATAATGGCAGTAGGTGATACCCAGGCATCCGAAAGTCCAGTGGATCTGCACCCTCGTCCACCTAGTGCCATTATATGAGGATGATAAGTACAAATGGGCATAGACCGAAAAGTAATTCGCTTTCAAGCTACGTATATTCGTGAAATCTATCCGAAATTTCGTCATCACCGCTCATTGTAAAGCAAGTGTAGAGGGTAACTGTACAAGCGGCTTTTACGCAAAATATAGTCTTAGTCAGCACACGAAATTCACTTTTTTTCATTTTCGTTAAAATTCAAGAGGTTGTCTGCTTTCAATGGCTTTTAGCAGTCATTAGCAGTCAGGATTACAGCAGTCTATTATTAGATGGCAGTTGGCGGAAGCAGTGTCGCATTTAAAGTTACTGCACGGCAAATTCAAAAAGTCACTGACTTGTCAAACTGTGTTATGCACATGTAAGCGTAATTTGTAATCCAGAACAACTCCAAGAGCATTAGCAGTTTCCAATATATCCAACTTCTTATTAGCAATAGCATAACTATAGTCTAGAGGATGAGATCGCGCAAAAGTTATCTGATAGCATTTGTTTAAATACAGGTTCATGCAGTTCACATTACACTATATTATTAATTGTTGTATATCAGCTTTGAGAAGCCATACGAAAAGAATATTTTCACATCGTCAGCGAACAATACATTTACACTCCTTATAGCTGGTGGACAATCATTAATAAATACCAAAAATAATAGAGGCTCTCAATGACTTCCTTGTGGAATACCAGAAATACCAGAAAAGTCTTTAGAATTTGTATTTTTATAAAGTACGGTTTTCTTGAAGATATGAATCCACTTTACAAAAATGTAAGGACATCCAAAAGCTATAATTTTAAAATAAGTAGTTTATGATTAAACACATTGAATGTGGTTTAATAAAATCTTCTTAAATGACATCTGTTCGAAAATTAAGTCAACAGATTCAAGTCGACGTCAACAGCTTTTGAGCTCCTGTGATAAATTTGTACGCAGTCGAGAGGTTTAAGATTACGGCTTAAGATACGATTTACGGATAGGACCATACGGTCGATGGTAAACTTTTCTTGTAATTTTTTATAAATTGCAAGAAATGGGACCATTCTAAAATTCTGTGAATGTGAGCAGTCGCGGCCCCCATCGCGTGAATAGCTTTTTCATGTCCAAATATTCATGTAAAATTTGATCTACCCGCTCAGTTGAGATGCCTATAGTCTCAGCCACCTCACGCGCTTTCATTCTCCAATATCATTCCATGGATTTTATTGACGATTTCTGGCGTGCCGAACTGTTTTGGGCGACCTGAACGTTGTCACTGTGGTGGTACGACCACAACGAAGCTCAGCAAGCCATTTTTTAACCAATGAGATTGATGGTGCAGAGTCCCCATAGTATTTATCAAGTCTTTCCTTGGTTTTGGTAATGGTTTTTTATTTTTTTTATATCGGATTAGACCAAACTCGGGGGATGCCCCCTCTCCATGCATTTGTTGGTCTGTGAAAGGTTAGTGGGTGAGGTTGACCAACTCCCTCGAGCATCTACCAAAAAAATACCGATAGAATAACGATGCACACCCCACATCTCGACGACGCTTCAAGGATTCAATAGAGCTGGATACGCTACTGTCTCCTATTAGCTTTATCGCACGATTTTCAACACGGTCCAGGAGCTGCAGATATTTTCTGGAAGCCCCTGACCATATATTCGAATCGTTCTACATTGCAGGGCGAATGTAGGTGACGTAGATAGTGCGAAGATCGACAGGAGTGAAGTATACCTTACACCGCTTTAGCCTAGGCACTTGACTGCTTTCTTGGACACATCGAAAAGGTGATCATTCCAACAAAAATCACATTGGATCGACATACCCAGAACATAAAGGGCCGTCGACTCGCTAAAAGCCACGCCACCCACATTAAGGACGGGACAGGAATTACCCTCTTTTCGCTGGTGAGTTAACATGCAGCTTTGGGTCTTACTCGCATTGAAGTTGACCTGATTCGCTCGAGCTCACTCATAAATTACGTCAAGGTCGCTTTGGAGTGTGTCATCCATAATTCGCCTTTTTCCGCTAATGTCAGACCTTGAAAATCGTTTGGAGAGCGAGTATAAGTGACAAAGGCTGCTGTCAACAAAAGCTCGTTGATAAAAACCAGAAAGAGTGTAAGGGACAGGACGGAACCCTGCGGAACTCTAGAATTAATGGAGTACTCATCGGAAGCGAAGCCGTCTATCACAACACGGATAGAACGTCCGCTGAGGAAGCTCGAGATCCATCGAGTGAAGGTGAAAAGTGAAGAGCAACAGCTTTACTCTCACCGAAATGGTGGATGCTATTGCTCCATCGTTCGGTGAGAAGCGTCATCAGGTCGCTAGTTGAGCGATGAGCACAAAAACATCATTTGCGATCACTGAGCAGTTCATTGCGCTCTAGATACTTCAACAAGTTAAAATTAACCACGCTCTCCATGACTTTGGAAAGCGTAGAGCAGATTGCCATGAGTCGGTAATTTGCAGGATTCTTAGCCTTGGTTTTTTTGGGATTGGCTGTACGTTGGCAATCTTGCAGGAGTGCGAAAAAACTCCAGTGGTGTAAGACAAATTGAAGAGTTTGCGCAACGGGCGAGCCAACGTTGAGGAACAATTCCTCAACACGTGGGCTGAAATGCCATCCGGTCCCGTTGGCATTCCGGTTCCGACTACGGAAAGTGGTTGACTACTTTCAGGAAGAAAGCCGTTTTCAGCAAACATTTTAGCTAGTATATTTGCCTTGTCAACCGAGTGAGTGAAGATCTGGTCATTCCTGAGAAGAGTTGGAGTAGACGACGATGTCAGATTCTTCACTCTCCCCACGAACGACCAAAAGCTCTTGCTACCTTTATAGTCTTCAAGAACTCTACTTCTACGGCGCTTTTCGTAGATAAACTTTTCGCGCCTTAGAATGCATTGCACATGTTTTTGGCCTGTTTGCGAAGCAGTTCAGTTTTAGCAGTTTCATGCGACTGCCAATTCTTGAACGCTACCTCCTTGGAACTGACTGCCTGTCTGCAAGTCGCATTAAACCAAGAAAGGTCTTTAGGTTTAATAATTAATGGAATATGTTTACTGGGAATGAAAGACCGCATGCCCAGTAAAATTATTTGTGCGGCATGTATGAAGATCTGAATCTAATTTCGTTGCGGCATGTATGTTTCTATCACTGAAAAACAATTTGAAATGCTTGAAAAAAAGATTCAGATCATCTCAATTTGCCCTCTCATGAAGCCACACTGACCGCTTCGGAGCTACTGGAGAAGCAGATTGAAGACTAGGATATGAGAAATTGTACCATGCTAGCAGAAATTGTAGCATGGTCCGAATTACCAAGGGGTGCAAGAACATCAACATCATACTTACTATGATGTGAAGTTAAAACAAGTAAGAGCATTAACTTCGGCCTGGCCGAAGCTGATATATCCTACACCCGCATCTGTCGAGGTGATGATCAAAACGTCCACTTTAATTTAATTTACAGATTAAACAAAATTTACAGTAAATTTTGATATATTAACTCATTTACAACACCGCTTTTCTCAACAAACACCCCATTATATGGTATGGTATAAAGTAGGCGTGTCGCGCCCCTCTTTTGTGAGATTACTTCCACCAATACGGTAAACACGGCAATGAAACTTGAGCTTCAGATCCGGACTAAGAGCTTAGAAATTCAGTTCTCAAATTTAATTTTATTATTATTAAAAAATTAGGCGTGGCAATTGTTCGATTTTCAATATTAAAAAGCATTAAATGAAAGAGAATATTTATGGCAACTTTTATGACGATACTTTTAATCGTTCTCCTGTTATGGTCATTCTTGTCACAAGTGGGTGGACCACGCCCATTTTTTTGATTATATTTTATTCTGAGACGATAGACTCGGGAATAAAATTTTAGCTTAAAATTCCCTCTAAAAGCTGAGATATTGAACAATAAGCACGGATTAGTGCATATTTGCTATACAAAGGAGGCGTGGCACTAGTCCGATTTTCCCCATTTTCAATACCAAACAGCGTAGGATAACAAAGAATATTCGTGCCGATACCTCTATTCGTTCTCCTGTAATCGTGATTTCCACAGACGGACGGACGGACAGACAGACGGACGGACATGGCTAAATCGAATCAGGAGGTGATTCTGAGCCAGAATATATACTTTTTTATACCTGCCACGCCTCCTTTTTTTGCGTTACAAACGGAAGAACAAAGTGAATACACCCTCATCCCTTCGAGTGTAGGGTATAAAGAGGTCCAGAATATTTTGGCTTTGCCCTTCAACAAAGGGAAAATGTGTTGGTTCCTTCACTAGTTGAGCGAAATTGTTTGGCTCAGCAAACAATTCAACGTACAAACCCTCGGTAGTTGTGTGACTCGAATGACGGAGCCATTCGTAATAGAATTATGAATATTAAAATCACCAGCAACAATAACTTCACTGTTTGAATACAATTCCAAAATTTGGAGATCGAATCAGAGAGACCATCCAGTTTTTTTAAAGTGGATAGCCTCTCTAGACTCGGCCTTCTATATATGAAGCAGAAGTAAAGGATGTGCGACTGGATTTTGAATTTAACGCACAAAGCTAAATTTGACATCCGACGTACTCAAGTGTTGCTGACACTGGTACGCGATTTGCATAAGCATTGCAAGAAAATTTAACATTAGACTTTTTCACTTTCTATAAATTGTCACAAAAGTTACTTTAGAACTCTTAATGTTGCGGAGTTCACATCACTGCGGATATAAATGGCGAGGCCTCTATAGAGGGAAAATAATGGCAGTAGGTGATACCCAGGCATCCGAAAGTCCAGTGGATCTGCACCCTCGTCCACCTAGTGCCATTATATGAGGATAATAAGTACAAATGGGCATAGACCGCAAAGTAATTCGCTTTCAAGCCACGTATATTCGTGAAATCTATCCGAAATTTCGTCATCACCGCTCATTGTAAAGCAAGTGTAGAGGGTAACTGTACAAGCGGCTTTTACGCAAAATATAGTCTTAGTCAGCACACGAAATTCACTTTTTTTCATTTTCGTTAAAATTCAAGAGGTTGTCTGCTTTCAATGGCTTTTAGCAGTCATTTGCAGTCAGTATTACAGCAGTCTATTATTAGATGGCAGTTGGCGGAAGCAGTGTCGCATTTAAAGTTACTGCACGGCAAATTCAAAAAGTCACTGACTTGTCAAACTGTGTTATGCACATGTAAGCGTAATTTGTAATCCAGAACAACTCCAAGAGCATTAGCAGTTTCCAATATATCCAACTTTTTATTAGGAATAGCATAACTATAGTCTAGAGGATGAGATCGCGCAAAAGTTATCTGATAGCATTTGTTTAAATACAGGTTCATGCAGTTCACATTACACTATATTATTAATTGTTGTATATCAGCTTTGAGAAGCCATACGAAAAGAATATTTTCACATCGTCAGCGAACATTACATTTACACTCCTTATAGCTGGTGGACAATCATTAATAAATACCAAAAATAATAGAGGCTCTCAATGACTTCCATGTGGAATACCAGAAATACCAGAAAAGTCTTTAGACTTTGTATTTTTATAAAGTACGGTTTTCTTGAAGATATGAATCCACTTTACAAAAATGTAAGGACATCCAAAAGCTATAATTTTAAAATAAGTAGTTTATGATTAAACACATTGAATGTGGTTTAATAAAATCTTCTTAAATGACATCTGTTCGAAAATGAAGTCAACAGATTCAAGTCGACGTCAACAGCTTTTGAGCTCCTGTGATAAATTTGTACGCAGTCGAGAAGTTTAAGATTACGGCTTAAGATACGATTTACAGATAGGACCATACGGTCGATAGTAAAGTTTTCTTGTAATTTTTTATAAATTGCAAGAAATGGGACTATTCTAAAATTCTGAGCACTAGTGGAGTCTTTTACGGCCTATGAATGTAGGGTTTAACCATAATTTGCATAGGCATTGCAAGAAAATTTAACAGTCGACAACTTTTTCACTTCCTATAAATTGTCTCAAAAGTTGCTTTAGAACTCATACTGTTGCGGAGTTCACCCGAAGCCTCAGAATGCAAAAATATCAAAATTTTCTCCTCAAATTTTGCATTAACATACACAGCTCAAGACTTCACAAAGCCCCACTTGTAATCCAATATAAATTGATTTCTGCAAGTTTCTTACTTTAAACTTCAAAGTTTCTTTTAAACTGTCTGCAAGTTTGTGAAGATTGTTATCTACTGTAATTGGTGCCAACAAAAATTATTTCTTTACCCAATTCCAAAAACAATAAAATGCTTGGAGAAAATTCCATACTTTTAATGAACAACGATAAACATCTTTTGGGGGGTTATTCCTGAACTCTAAGGGGGGAACTCTAAGGGGGTTATTCCTGAACGCCAATTATGCTTTGTTCATTTTCGGTTGTTTGCTGGTAAACAAAAACAACAATGAAAAATAACAAAGCAAAATCTAGAAGAATTCATGGGAGTTAAAGTCCCGGGCGTTCAGGAATAACCCCCTAAATTTCATGATACATTTTATCAGATAAATCCGTTAAGGCCGCTTTACACGCTCATGCAATTTGCGCCAATTGGCATGAACTAGTCAGTTGGCGCAAGTAAATCGTTACATGTAAACGAATGCTTGAGGCTGGAACAAGTCAGATAATTGGACGTGAGTAAAATTTGTTCTGCTAGAAAATTTTAATAATTTTGTCAGAAGCAGAAGAAGAAGAAAAAAATTGTCAGAAGCTGTCAGATATTGCCTAAAAAAAAAACGTTTGAACACCAACATTGCTTTCAGCTCATTTGCGCCAATTGTTTGTAGAAATTAGTTGGAGCAAATTGTATGAGCGTGTAAACCGGTTAATCTGTTTCTTTAAATTAAATAACTTTATCCTGTTATTCCGTCCGGATTTCGGTGCCATCAAAAATACTTTCTTACCAAATTCCATTAATGTAGGACAATAAACATTTGCTGCGTCGAAATGTGTGCAAAGATCAAGATCTTTTAATTAATTATATACGCGTATTCGAACGAATTAAGCGACTATAATAAAAACTACATTTTGGCTGGGAACTCAAATCAAAAATATTTAGTCTAATTTCGTTAAAGTTTTTGCAGAACTAACAAATTTTGTAAGAATTGTGTTGTAATCAACCAGATTTAGAACAAGACTCGTAGTAAACAGTATTGTTTGGTTTGCTACCTTGAGGTAGCACAATAGACAATATTGATCACAGTGAACAACATATTTCAAGTTTCAATACAAGTCATAGTTTTTATTTTTTTTTAATACTGGGAAGCATTGTCCCACCGCGTTTTCATTAGTACAGTTCTTTGAAACCTTTAATACAAATTTAACACATTTTGGTTCAGTGGTCGGTTTTTTACCAGTAAATTTAACCTATTTTCAAAAAATTCATGTTCTATGTAAGATATCTTAATGGAACTTTTTTGAAATAAAGTTCAGTCCCTTTTTTACAAAAAAAAAGTACAGTTCTTTGAAACCTTTAATACAAATTTAACACATTTTGGTTCAGTGGTCGGTTTTTTACCAGTAAATTTAACCTATTTTCAAAAAATTCATGTTCTATGTAAGATATCTTAATGGAACTTTTTTGAAATAAAGTTCAGTCCTTTTTTTACAAAAAAAAATATTACTAAACCCCAGGTGAGTGTTAGTAAAAAACACCTACGTTAAACAAAACACCTTTTCTGGACCCTTTTCGATTTATTTATAATTAATATCCTAATTAATTAAATTAATTAAATTATTTGAAAATTTAAAAACTAATGAAAAATTTATTGCTAAAAGTCCAAATTTTACAAAACAATCAACATCTGCCACCTTACTCTTTTCTGATGTGTGCCAGCAAAGAATATACAATATACAGAAATGGCATCTCAGCTTAAACTCCATTAGTTTGCGCGAGAGTTTCTTCATACGGAAGGGAAATATGCATAACAGGAAACATCATCAGGAGAGATGCTAATGCCAAGCGAACATACAGGGTGTGGCTTAAATAACGGATAACCCAATGTGTACTTCTAGGGGCTACCCCGGCTGCTCAGAAAAAGATATTAAAACTTTTATTAATATCTATTAATAAAAGAATTATCTTAAATTTAAAAAAATAGTATATCAGGGGGCGTGTCCCGCCAATTTTGTCTGAGATCACTCACCAATACGGCAAACACGGTTTCAAACAAGTAGGCGTGGCAGTAGTAATATTTCCTACATTTTCGACATCATGGGATAAAATATTCGTGCCTAATTTCATGACGATGCTCCTACCCGTTCTCCTGTAATCGTTTCTTTTCCAGTGGGCGGACCACGCCCATTTTTTGTGGATTTTTTTGGTTTGGTGGACGCGGGAATCAAAATTTTTCTCTAAATAGTCTATTATGACAGAGCATATTCGTGCCAAATTTGGTATCTATACCTTTATTTGTTCTCCCGTAATCGTGATAAAGTTATAATTTTAAACTTCTTTGTCTTAGTCAGAGAAGGGCTTAATAATTCTTTAATATAAGTAGGAGATGTTATATCAATTTTTTTAACCTACACCCGAAGGAATAAGGGTATATTCACTTTGTGCTTCCGTTTGTAACGCATTGAGGGAGGCGTGGCCGGTATAGAAAAGTATAACAGTTCATTCAATAAGTCCGTAGGATGACAAATAGACGACGTTACTAGAATTTTTCCATATGATTTTTATTTAGTACTAACCTTCAAACGATACGTGTATAAATTTGACAGCAATCTGACTATTGATTCGTGAGTTATAGCATTTTGTGTGAAGCAACTTTTGTTTTTGAAAAAATAATGGAAAAAAATTAATTTCAATTTTTAATAAAGCTTTGCTTTTTGATGAAAAAAATACAGTGGAAACCAAACAATGGCTTGATAAACATTATCGGAACTCTGCTGGGCCTCTGGTGAGGCCTATTTCAACGAGAAAGACAAATCGTACTATAAAAGTAGGATCGAAAAGTTGGAAAATAGCTATACTCGTTGTATCGCCCTCGAAGGCAACTTGTTATGTTGAATAATAAAATCGAGTTTAGTCAAAATTATGTTTTTTTCTTATATATCCTACGGACTTATTGAAGCACCTGTTATATATTCTGGCTCAGAATCACCTCCTGAGTCGATTTAGCCCTGGTCGACCGTATGTGGAAATCACGATTACGGGAGAACGCATAGAGCTATCGCCATGAAACTTGGCACGAATATTCTTGTCATCATAGGCTGTATGGTATTGAAAATAAGGAAAATCGGACCAGTGCCATGCATACTTTTTAAGTGAATATAAATGCATCCAATTTGAAAGCTGAAATTTCAGTGCCGCGTTTACCGTGTTAGTGGGAGTCATCGCATCAAAAATGGGCGTGCACGCCCACTGGTATACTATTCTATGTAATGCGGTAAATGTCATATAGTTTTGAGCGCCTGTTGCCCCAGTGTGCAGTGGTCGGAAATTCGACCACCACGTTACGGACAGAAGGAAAATCAGAAATTTTGTTCATCTACCAAAAAAATACCGATAGAATAACGATACACACCCTACATCTCGACGACGCTCCAAGGATTAAATAGAGCTGGATACGCTACTGTCTCCTATTAGCTTTAGCGCCCGATTTTGAACACGCTCCAGGAGCTGCAGACATATTCTGGAAGCCCATGACCATATAAGCGAATTATACTCCATTTTAGGGCGAATGTAAGCGCCGCAGATAGTGCAAAGATCGACAGGAGTGAAGTATACCTTACACCGCTTTAAAAAGCCTAGGCACTTGACTGCTTCCTTGGACATATCGGAGAGGTGATCATTCCAACGAAGATCGCATTGGATCGACATACCCAGAACATAAAGAGCCGTCGACTCACTAACATCCACGCCACCCACATTAAGGACGGGACAGGAATTACCCTCTTTTCGCTGGTGAGTTAACAGGCAGCTTTGGGTCTTACTCGCATTGAAGTTGACCTGATTCGCTCGAGCTCACTCATAGATTCCGTCAAGGTCGCTTTGGAGTGTGTCACCCACTATTCGCCTTTTTCCGCTAATGTCAGACCTTGAAAATCGTTTGGAGAACGAGTATAAGTGACAAAGGCTGCTGTCATCAGCAAACGAATAGACGGGATTATTAGTCAACCACAGAAGCTCGTTGATAAAAGCCAGAAAGAGTGTAGGGGACAGGACGGAACCCTGCGGAACTCTAGAATTAATGGAGTACTCATCGGAAGCGAAGCCGTCTATCACAACACGGATAGAACGTCCGCTGAGGAAGCTCGAGGTCCATCGAGTGAAGGTATTGCCGACTCCATATGCATCGAGTTTTGAAACAAGAGCTTTATGCCACACTCGATCAAATGCTTTGGAGATATCCAGAGCAACAACTTTACTCTCACCGAAATGGTGGATGCTTTTGCTCCATCGTTCGGTGAGAAGCGTCATCAGGCCGCTAGTTGAGCGATGAGCACAAAAACAGCAGTGGCGATCATTGAGCAGCTCATTGCGCTCTAGATAACTCGACAAGTTAAAATTAACCACGCTCTCCATGACTTTGGAAAGCGTAAAGCAGACTGCTATGAGTCGGTAATTTGCAGGATTCGTAGCCTCGCTTTTTTTTTGGGATTGGCTGTACGTTGGCAATCTTCCAGGAGTGCGGAAACACTCCAGTGGTGTAAGACAAATTGAAGAGTTTGCGGCAGGGGCGAGCCAACGTTGAGGAACAATTTCTCAACACGTGGGCTGAAATGCCATCCGGTCCCGATGGCATTCCGGTTCCGACTACGGAAAGTGGTTGACTACTTTCAGGAAGAAAGCCGTTTTCAGCAACATTTTAGCTAGTATATTTGCCTTGTCAACCGAGTGAGCGTAGATCTGCTCATTCATGAGAAGAGTTTTAAAAGACGACGATGTCTGATTCTTCACTCCCCCCACGAACGACCAGAAGCTCTTGCTACCTTTATAGTCTTCAAGAACTCTACTTCTAAGGCGCTGTTCGTAGAGAAACTTTTCGCGCCTTAGAATGGCATTGCACCTGTTTCTGGCCTGTTTGCGAAGCAGTTTAGTTTCAGCAGTTTCATGTGACTGCCAATTCTTAAACGCTACCTTCTTGGAACTGACTGCCTGTCTGCAAGTCGCATTAAACCAAGACCGGTATTTAGAATATGTTTACTGGGAAGGAAAGTCCGCATGCCCAGTAAAATTATTTGTGTGGCAATATGTAGATTTGAATCTAATTTTGCTGCGGATAGAAACATACATGTATCACAAGATTCAGATCTTCTCAATTTGGCCTCTCATAAAGCCACACTGACCGCTTTGGAGCTACTGGAGAAGCAGATTGAAGACTAGGATATGAGAAAATAGCAGAAATTGTAGCGTGGTCCGAATTACCAAGAGGTGCAAGAACATCAACATGATACTTACTATGATGTGAAGTTAAAAAGAGGTACAGAATATTTCGGCTTTGCCCTTCAACAAAGGGAAAATGTGTTGGTTCCTTCACTAGTTGAGCTAAATTGTTTGGCTCAGCAAACAATTCAACGTACAAACCCTCGGTAGTTGTGTGACTCGAATGACGGAGCCATTCATAATAGAATTATGAATATTAAAATCACCAGCAACAATAACTTCACTGTTTGGATACAATTCCAAAATTTGGAGATCGAATCAGAGAGACCATCCAGTTTTTTTAAAGTGGATAGCCTCTCTAGACTTCTGCTTCTATATATGAAGGATGTGCAGGATGTGCGACTGGATTTTGAATTTAACGCACAAAGATAAATTTGGCATCCGACGTGCTCAAGTGTTGCTGACACTGGTACGCGATTTGCATAAGCATTGCAAGAAAATTTAACAGTCGACAACTTTTTCACTTTCTATAAATTTGGAGAGCACAGTACAAGCTCTCCAAATTTGTTATTGTTTTTGTAGTTGTTGTTGGCGCTGATCACAAATAAATTTTTGGTCGCTCTCATCTGGTTTAGGAGTTTTAGTCCTTTAAAGTTTGAAAATTTATTGTCTATGCCTCCTAAACTGTAAAAGATATCTGGATGATATACGTACCATCCTCATGTATTAAAATATTTTTCATTTATGTAAATTAAAGTATGAGTTACTTTAGTTATTTTTATACATATTGCAGGGCAGATATAAGATACAAGACAACAATTTCAAATTTGACAAAGCATATGAGCCGAAGGCATCCAACGGTGTCTTTACCATTACCGTTCAAAACAAGAAAATGACAATGCAGAACAAGCGATAAACGAATCGTTCATAGATTAAAAATCTACTCCTAAAATTCGCTAAAACTTCTGGTATTGTCGTTTACTTATATCCAAGTCACGGTGACTAAAAATCACTGGTTAAAATCACGGTGACCCGTATGTCACTGTCACTGCTGTCATCGTTACTAAAAATCACTGAATCGCTCATCTCTACTTTGGTTTCAGCAAGACGGCGCCACAAGCCACACAGCCGGCCGAAAAATTCAGTTATTGCATGACAAATTTCCCGGTCTCGTAATTTCTCTATTTGGCGATGTCAATTGGCCGCCTCGTTCTTGTTATTTAACGCCGCTGGATTATTATCTCTGGAGCCATTTGAAAGACCGGGTTTACGTGAACAAACCACAAACAACTGACGCTTTGAAGGATGAAATTCGGCGCTGCATTGACGAGATAAGCGAAGCTTTGTTGCAAAATGTGGTTTAAAATTTTGTGAAAAGAGCGGACGTCTGCCGACGTGCTAGAGATGGACATTTGCCCGACATCATATTCCATTATTAATTCCCATACTTCTATTTTATATTGGTATCATTAAAACTGAATTTGTCAAAAACAAGAGCGTTTTCTTCGACCTGGCCGAAGCTCATATACCCTACAACCGCATCTGTCGAAGTGATGAAAAGTGGGCGGGTGACACCTACTTTTTTAAAATCTACAGGGAGCAAATTTTGATCTATTAACTCATCTACAACACCGCTTTCCTACTAAACACCTCATTATATGGCATAGTATATAAGTGGGCGTGTCACGACTTATATACTTATATTTGAGAATATAGATTAGTCTAAGATGGTGGACTCGGAAATAAAATTTTAGCTAAAAAATTCGGTCTACAAGCCAAGAAATTGAGCTAAAAGCACGAATGAGTGCATATTTTCTAGAGAAAGTAGGCGTGGCACTGGTCCGATTTTCCTCATTTTCAATACCAAACAGCGTAGGATAACAAAGAATATTCGTGCCAAATTTTATGACGATACCTCTATTCGTTCTCCTGTAATCGTGATTTCCACAGACGGACGGACGGACGGACGGACAGACAGACAAACAGACAGACAGACGGACGGACATGGCTAAATCGAATTAGGAGGTGATTCTGAGCCAGAATATATATACTTCTCTGCCACGCCTCCTTTAATGCGTTACAAACGGAAGAACAAATTGAATATACCCTCATCCCTTCGGGTGTAGGGTATAAAAACTGCGTTTTTAAGCCAATTTACTTCCAAACCTCAAATTTGCCCATCCGTTACATACTAATGGCTCAAGACTCCACAGAGCCCCACTTTTCATCGAATATAAATTGATTTCTGCAAGTTTCTTACTTCAAACTTCAAAGTTTCTTTCAAACTTTCTGCAAGTTTGTGAAGATTGTTATCTACTGGAATTTGGTGCCAACAAAAATTATTTCTTTACCCAATTCCAAAAACAATAACATGCTTGGAGAAAATTCCATACTTTTAATGAACAACGATAAACATCTTTTGCACTGAACTCTAAATTTCATGATACATTTTATCAGATAAATCCGTTAAGGCCGCTTTACACGCTCATGCAATTTGCGGCAATTGGCATGAACTAGTCAGTTGGCGCAAGTAAATCGTTACATGTAAACGAATGCTTGAGGCTGGAACAAGTCAGATAATTGGACGTGAGTAAAATTTGTTCTGCTAGAAAATTTTAATAATTTTGTCAGAAGCAGAAGAAGAAAAAAATTTCAGAAGCTGTCAGATATTGCCTAAAAAAAACGTTTAAACACCAACATTGCTTTTAGCTCATTTGCGCCAATTGTTTGTAGAAATTAGTTGGAGCAAATTGTATGAGCGTGCAAACCGGCCCTTACGGGCCATTTTTTAAACGATTCTCGATAAAGTAAAAAATTACCCAAAAAAAACCGATTAATCTGTTCCTTTAAATTAAATAACTTTATCCTGTTATTCCGTCCGGATTTCGGTGCCATCAAAAATACTTTCTTACCAAATTCCATTAATGTAGGACAATAAACATTTGCTGCGTCGAAATGTGTGCAAAGATCAAGATCTTATAATTAATTATATACGCGTATTCGAACGAATTAAGCGACTATAATAAAAACTACATTTTGGCTGGGAACTCAATTTAAAAATATTTAGTCTAATTTCGTTAAAGATTTTGCAGAACTAACAAATTTTGTAAGAATTGTGTTGTAATCAACCAGATTTAGAACAAGACTCGTAGTAAACAGTATTGTTTTGTTTGCTACCTTGAGGTAGGCACAATAGACAATATTGATCACAGTGATCAACATATTTCAAGTTTCAATACAAGTCATAGTTTTTATTTTTTTTAATACTGGGAAGCATTGTCCCACCGCGTTTTCATTAGTACAGTTCTTTGAAACCTTTAATACAAATTTAACACATTTTGGTTCAGTGGTCGGTTTTTTACCAGTAAATTTAACCTATTTTCAAAAAATTCATGTTCTATGTAAGATATCTTAATGGAACTTTTTTGAAATAAAGTTCAGTCCTTTTTTTAAAAAAAAGGATATTACTTAACCCCAGGTGAGTGTTAGTAAAAAACACCTAACGCTAAATAAAAACCTTTCTTGGACCCTTTTTGATTTATTTAGAATTAATATCCTAATTAAATTAATAATTTAATTTGAAAATTTAAAAACTAATAAAAAAGTTTCTTTATACGGAAGGGAAATATGCATAAAAGGAAACCAAAGAGCAGGAGAGATAAGACCTAATGCCAAGAGAACATACAGGGCTTAAATAACGGATAACCCAGTGTGTACTTCTAGGGGCTACCCCGGCTGCTCAGAAAAAGATATTAAAACTTTTATTAATATCTATTAATAAAAGAATTATCTTAAATTTATATTAAAAATATAGTATATCAGGGGGCGTGTCCCGCCAATTTTGTCTGAGATCACTCACCAATACGGCAAATACGGTCTCAAATAAGTAAACCAGAAGAGCAGTAGTGATATTTTCTACATTTTCGATATCATGGGATAGAATATACGTGCCTAATTTCATGACGATGCTCCTATCTGTTCTACTGTAATCGTTTTTTTTTTACTAGTGGGCGGACCACGCCCATTTTTTGTGGATTTTTTAGTTTGATATGGTGGACTCGGAAATAGAAATTTGCTCTAAATAGTCTTTGATGACAGAGCATATTCGTGCCAAATTTTGTATTTGTTCTCCCGTAATCGTTATAAAGTTATAATTTTTAACTTCTTTGTCTTAGTCAGAGAAGGGCTTAATAATTCTTTAATATAAGTAGATGTTATACGAGTATAAATTTGTTTACCCTACACCCGAAGGAATGAGGGTATATTCACTTTGTACTTCTGTTTGTAACGCATTGAGGGAGGCGTGGCAGGTATAGAAAGGTATATTCTGGCTCAGAATCACCTCCTGAGTCGATTTAGCCCTGGCCGAGTTTGTCTGTCTGTGAAAATCACGATTACGGGAGAACGCATAGAGCTATTGCCATGAAATTAAGCACGAATATTCTCCATCATCATAGGCTGTTTGGTAGTGAAAATGAGAAAAATCTGAGGAGTGCCATGCCTACTTTTTTGTTGAATATTGATGCATCCAATCTGAGAGTTGAAATTTCAGTGCCGCGTTTACCGTGTTAGTGGGAGTCATCGCACCAAAAATGGGGGTGACACGCCCACTAGTATACTATTTTATATAATGCGGTAAAGGGCATATAGTTTTGAGGGCCTGTTGCCCCAGTTTGCAGTGGTCGGAAATTCGACCACCACGTTACGGAGAGAAGGAAAATCAGAAAATTTTGTTCAAAGTGGAAAATGGTTACTTAGGGTCCCAATAAAGGATTGTCCTTTAAAGAATTTCGAAAACAAAATGTTTTTTGCCCTAGATCGAAATGAACTAAAAAACGGAGGTTTAATACTTAAATACTTAAATTAATCAGTTATAGTTATAGAATTAAGTCCACACGTGGATGTATGATATATTTAAAACAAGTAGCCTAAATACGTACCAGGAGATTCATCCGCTGCGACAGTGTTGGCATTATTTCCGTTTAAAGATGGCAACGCATTAAAACCTTCGGGTGATATTTCTGGTGTACCCACACTTCGTTGTTCCTTTTTAACGTTGGTCAAATTTCCTAAAACTCCATGTATTTCTGTGTCATCCTTACCTGAGGAAGACGAAGATGAGGACGAGGAGGATGTACAACTTGATGAGATTTCTTTCGATGAACAAGTGTTTGCAAAATTTCCCGCCGCTGATGGATTTAAGTTTACTAGAGGTGAAACAATAAAATAATCTTAGATTTTTTTCAAAACTCTGTAACTTACCTATATAAAAACAAGGTGGATACCTCTCTTTTTAATGAGAAATACAGAAAAGAACACATGGAATAGATATACATATGTCGTTAAACTATAAAATTGAGTTTAAACCTATTGCACGGAGTGTCATGATGCCTCTAATAGGTTGCGTAGGGATATATATGAGAATAAATTTTACATAAGCACTATGTGAAATTTATAATCTGTGGAACCAATAAATACTTTTAATGCTATAAGGGAGATTCCTCAGATAAATATTGAAGGAAGCGTGGCATTATGCGGTTCCAAAACTCAGGATCGATTGATTGTGATACAAGTTCGCTTAATTTTATAATAAAGGAGAAATGTTAGAAAAAGAGTTAGAAAAAGAGAAAAGAGTTATCTTGATTTCCTCTAAGGATTTTGCGGATATGAAACGTAAAAGAAATATGTATTTTTCAGTGCCGGCCTGAACTCGCAAACATTTTTTAATAGATAGAATAGATAGATGCTACAATAGCACTTGAAAACATTACTTTCACAACAAACACTTTTGCAAGGACATTTGTCTACTGGCACTACAATTATTATTTTAGCAAAAAAAATGGTTTTGCAGATTATCTCCATTCCGAAATACAGAATACTATACAGCAAGGCAAAGCCAAGAACAGTGACTGAAATTCAAACAAATGTTACATTATCCGATACTAATAGAAATTACTCCATAAAGATTTCGACACTTTTTTCATTTAAGAGTTTAGTGATTCATGTTTTGCAAAGAAAATTTTTTAGGAGACATACTATAGATACAATTTAAAAGATGTGGAACATATTTACCGTTATCAGCTCCAATTTTTTTGTTGATTTTTTTGATATTAGTGCTCTTTGTCCTGACTACAACAAGCAAAAAAAAATGTTGTTCTCCCTTGGGGACGGGGCTGGAGCCTCTTGAAATTTGGAATAAAATCGTCTATATCTCCGAAGCAATGTAAGATATTTGTACGATAGTTTAAAAGCTAATGAAAATGTCATTAATTTATGGTAAATAACTTTTTATCGAAATATGTATAGTTTTATAAATAAACGCAACTTAAGTTTTTAGTACTATTTTTTAGATAAAATATTTTTTTCTGAACAAAAATGTGTAAAATATAAATACAAGCAAATATAGTAAATCAAAAATAAAATATTTATGGAGAAAATGAAATTTTTAAGGCAAGAATATACTACTTCTTTCGACTTTTACTGTGCATATTTTCAATAATACGATTCTACTAAGTGTGCAACGTTGAGTCTTAAATGATTGAAGCAATGACGCGATTTACCGTTATTTCTTTATTGGTGTGGTATCTTCAAATTACTATTGACATGTATTACTATTAACATGTATGAAAATAGCGTTGAAGTCAAAAAATTTTGAAGAAAAATCGCGGGATTTTTATAAATCAGAATAGAAATAGATAAATCGCGCGATTTTTTAAAAAAATTTTTAATTTTAGAGGAATATAAAAAGTAGCGCCGCAGGGGAAAAATTTCAAAGTATATTTAATTTTCAAAGCATTTGAAAAATAAATAGCGCTGCAGTTGAAGTTTATTGTCACTTTGTTACTAACACCACCACAACCATTACGCTAAACATAGTGCATAGTACCAGAGACGCATTATTGTAAAAAGGTATAACAAGATAATTTGAGAAAATAGTTTTTAACAATTTAAAAATGAGTTTTCTTCATAACTACAGAACCAATTTGACTCAAATAAATTTTAATAGAGAGCTTAAAATACATGTTATCTTATTTTTAGTATATTTGCTTGGGTTAATTACAAATTTTTGTTTGGAAAAAATTATTTTATTAAAAAAAATAGTACTCAAAAACCTTAAGTTACGTTTATTTATAAAACTGTACATATTTCGATAAAATTATATTTTACATAAATTATTGACTTAATTAACTATTAATTAATTATTTAATTACATTTTCAATAGCTTTCTAATGGTACTATTATTATACAAATGTATAGAAATGTATTCTTATATAGTTTCGGAAATACAGATTTTATTTAAAATTTGAAGGGGCTTCAGCACCGCCCCCAGGGGAGAGCGAAATTTTTTTGTTTGTTTGTTGGAGCCAGGAGAAAGAGCACGAATACCCAAAAAATCAACGACAAAATTGGAGCTACTTGACAACGATAAACATAAGCCAAAGATGTAGCTATATTAAAAGCTATAGCTATAAAAAAGATGTAGCCAAAACAAAATATATAAGCATACCCTTCTCATTACAATCATCAACGTTGTTTGTTTTATTCACGGAACTGACAAGTTCCGGAATATTACTGCCAAGTGGGTCGGAATCCATTATTTGTGATATTGCAGAATTACTGCTATTTGAATTGTCATTGTTGTTCGTGGATGTTGGTGAAGTATGCAGCAGTGTTCCGGAGCCATTGCTATTTACAACGGAAGTTATGCTGCTATTTGAATTTTTTCGTTGCATAACTGAATTTTCTCGTTGTAAGGATGAAGTATCAGGGTTAGAAGTGTTTTTTATAGTACCATCGTCTATTAGTCTTTGCGAATTGGAACTCTCTGCAAAGTAAAAATATATTTATTCCAACATAACGATTACACCTTTTGGGATCAAACTAACCAGTCGACAAAACTCCACCAGTTGGAGAAGGTGTCAAATGAGGATCGCATTTTACACTTTGTACATTATTATTATTAATGTGACAACTAATGGCAGCTGCAGGTGACAATGAAGACGAACATGAAGTGGCCACAGGTGGAGGCGAGTTTGAAGAGCCTGTAGCAGCACTTACAGTTTGCACCGAATTTGGTGGTGTGACTGTTCCTGGAGTTGCTAACATATTTTCACTTGTAATATAATCTTGTCCTAATACTCGCACAGTTCCTGGACTTCGAAAACTGATCGTTTAGTGTTGAATGGGATTACCCAATATTTGATCTTCTGGTGAAAATACAGTGGACAGTTTAGACGTAGATGAGGTGGATAAGCTGCATGAAGGCGAATTATTCTGTGCAATTGCAGGAGAAGATGTTAATGATGAAGATAGTGGTAATAATGAGAACTGCAGAATTTTACTATTTTTATTCAAACTCACATTCAAACTCAAAAACTTTGGATAGAAAACGATTTTGATGAAACTTGAGCACAAGTCGACTCTAACGAAGCAGTAGATGATGTTTCAATAATCGGTGATATATTACGAGGCAGAACTGATGAATTAGAATCCTTTCGTATACCGCTGCTGATTGTTCAGATGATGTGCGCATAGTTTAAATTTCTCTCCTTAAAACTTGAAATCTCGGTGTAAATAGAATACAAAAAGCAATAGATATGTAATTTCCGAATATTACATTAAACCCACAAAGCAATGAAAATGAGCTTTCGTATCTTGACACAAGTCTGACAAATGCCGGGAAAGAGCGAACCATAATAAAAACAATAAACCACATATAAACATATAGTCACATAATGCGAAATTTGAAGCTAAATTAGATTTTATTACTAAACATTTATTCAAACACTTAAGTCTTTTTAGTCACTTTAATGCATTTTGCACTCTATTATTAGTGTTATTTTAACCCACAAACTCACCGAAGTGGATATTTAGCAGTCGTTTTAGTTTTGAAGATAAATTCTATTTTACACACCCAAATACATTTTTTCACTCGCATATTTCGCGATGATAAATATGACTTTTTTAAGAAAACGCGCTGATCTGAATATTTAACCAAATAACAGACTTTTGGCCAATTTGGTTTTAAATTGGATTTAGAATTTCAATATTAGTATTACCCATTTTAGCTTTCTAAAGGATAAATGATCGCCTACAAACGAAATTCTTTTAATCCATCTGAATGTATTCAAGTATGCTATTGTACGCCATGTTTACAGCGTTCGAAAATGTAAGTAATTGCACACAGCTTTGTTTTTGGTGTAGATTTCTTATCTACGAACGATTGACATATCGCTCGTTCCGCTTTGTAATTGTAACCGCAATATACCGCGATGCGCGATGCGTAAAACTCTCCCTATGTGTTTTCTATAGGAATTTGACGTCACAGAATCGCGCGATGTGTCGCGATTCGATAGATCTATTCTATCGCGCTGCTCTCTTGGTTTTTACTGTCTTTTACTCACTCTCAGAAAAAAAATGCCACCTCTTACCGAAAAACCTGAGGATTTGTTGTTTCGCTGCTTTTACTCGTTGCTTTTGTATAGAAAATGTAAACTAGAACCATATGTTTTAGACTTCAAAACTTATTCAAATTTACAAGTAAAAGTTAAATTTACAAAAAATTTCCACAAATTTTTAAAATGATACTATCTGTTCTTTCTATGGAATAAAAATATATTAGAGAAGGACAAGATTTGTAAGGCAATTGGTGAGCGGCTGGTGGCGGCGAACAAATTGCAGAAGTAAGCACATGTTTCCAGAAATATGGAACGTAAACAAATTTTTAACAGCGTCACGCGATGTCTATTTAAGGGCAACGCGCGACGAGAGAGAGATTCGCGCATCGCGGTATTCTGCGGTTACAATAAAGCGCTGATTCTACTCGCTTGGCTTGGCTTGGCTTGGCGTAGCGGCTGTCAAACTCCAATCTATTATATGGGTTTGTGTGTGTATGCGACGGCGTAGCATATAAAATTGATTTTGATATTTTGCTGAAGCCAAGTGAAGTGACAGCTACAATCGTATTGCCACGTCGATTCTCTTCACGTTACGATGAAACATAAAGCATATCTTGAAACAAAAACCCAATGTAACCTCCAACAAAAGTTAAAATTTATAGCAAAAGGTTGGTAAAATTCTAAAAAATATATTAATTATAATAAAATAATAATAATACAATAAAAAATAAACAATACTTAATATTCCCTTTGGGAAACAAATTAACCAACAAAATTGTTTAACAAGTGAAAGTCTTCAAAAAAACTGCAAATACCCAAAAGCAAAATATTTTTCGTTTGTAGTGGCAATCTACAAGAATCCAACAGCACTCACGAAGTAGTCTTCGGCTCACTGATTTCCCCTTGCTCTTCTACTAAGTCAAACCAAAGTAAGCGAATATAATTAGCGCTAAATTTTCGCATCGTTAATATTTTCCGATTTCTTATCCACCTTGAAATCGTTCGCTAACGATCGTTGATTTTACAACAACACTTTCGATAGTTCTTACGTTTAATCGTTCAAAATCCACATTTTTTACAACGATTTTGATAGAAATCGAAAACCGTGAATTGTCATACCAAACGTTTGGTAAAAATCAGTCGTTGACATATGTACATTTCAGCAGAAAGTGTTGTCATACATTTTCAGCATATCAGCAAATCAAACTTCTTTCATAACATTTTAAGACTGTGTAAATATATAAATAATAATACCAAACTGTAAATATGTATATACATAATAATAATAATGATAATTGGACCCAAAAGTTGCATGAAGCAGTCTGCTCATCCGAAAGTTGGACATAAATCTGAAATTATAACAGAGATTACAATTTCCGAGCCGTAACGAAAAAAAAAATGTTGAATGCGCATTTTTCGGCATGCCCTCAGGCGCAAGTCCCTGTTGACCAGTTAAAACAGGTTCCTGTTTTTTTTCTTCTCGGTGTTTTCAGTTTGATGTTATTGATGAGCTTGCAGTCTTGAGGTCCATTGCGCGTATAAAATCCAATGCAGTTGGTGATGACACGATTGAGGTCAAATTTATTAAGCTCATTTATCCTTATGTACTAAGTCCACTTGTACATATTTTTAATTTCTGTGTCACCAGCTCCTGCTTTCCTGCTGTGTCAACAGCTCCTGCTTTTCTGCTGCGTGGAAACTATCCACGGTGATTCCGGTTGCAAAAAGTAGCGTTGCATGTAATCCTAAGGACTTTCGACCCATCTCTTTAGTTTCCTCTCTTTCCAAGGCCCTGGAGCGTATTCTTGCTGACCAAATCATATGCCACTTGAGGGAGTATAGTCTCATCTCTCCGTTCCAATCTGGTTTCCGCGCGGGGCACAGTTGTGCCTCAGCTATAACGAAGATCCTAGATGACATTAGGCCGCCTTTTGATGCAGGGCAGTTGACGCTACTGTTGGATTTCTCATGTGCTTTCGACAGTGTAAATCATGATAAGTTATGTTACAAACTGGTAAATTCTTTGGTTTTTCTCTTTCAGCGGTGAAGTTTATGAGAAGTTATCTAGCTGACAGGTTTCAGAGAGTTAGAATTGGTGATAGTCACTCTTCGTATAAACCTGTTAAGCGTGGGGCTCCTCAGGGGTCTGTCCTCGGACCTCTTCTCTTTTTTTTATTCATCAACGATATATTTAGCTTGCCTGTTCGCTGTGCGTTGCATGGATACGCTGATGATTTGCAAATGTACGTGTCTGGCCTTCTTGGAGTGCTAGCCCGTATATTTGCTACCCTTCAGGAAGATCTGCAAATTATTCGTGAGTGGTCGTTGGATAATGATCTCAGGTTAAATCCGCAAAAGTCTTATGTGTTACCTGTTACTAGAGTTGGTCTCCCACTGGAAGACCATTAACCGCAGTTCTTCTTGGGGATACCAAGTTGACCATGGTTAGTCAAATAAAAAACCTAGGCTATATAATAAACTCTTCACTTAGCTGTGTGGGTCACATAAATGCTCTGGTTAGTCAAATCTACTTTGTGTTGCGTACTTTGAGGACAGCTGCTGCCTTTGTGCCTGGATTTGTTAGGCTTCGGCTTGTGTTGCAGTTAATTTTGCCTTTGATCACGTATTCGGAGATAGTCTATTGTTCGCTTGACAGTAGGTCCCAGCGTAAGCTGCTTGTTGCGTTTAATAATGCGGTACGCTTCGTGTACAAGCTAAGGAGTCATGTTCGCATCTCGTCTTTCTGCAAGTGCATGTTAGGATGTGGACTAGTTGAATACCTAAAAGCTCGGCGGTGCATGTTCGTCCACAAGCTTATTTACTCCAGGGAGCCAGGGTATCTTTATAAAAAGCTTTCGTTTTGTAGATCTGGCAGAAATGTGTCTTTAATTGTTCCGGCCGCGGGCTGCATTGCAACTAGTAGACTGTTTTCCACTGACGCTGTCCGGCTGTGGAACTCTTTGCCGGGAAGCATTAGGCAGATTTCATCCTCAGTAAAGTTTAAGCAGTTAATCTTCACTCACTTTTCTTAATTCTATCTAATTCTTCTATTATCCCCTGTATTTTCCTTGCACACCAGCTAACTTACTATGTTTTTAGTTTTGTTTTTAGTGGCTACTTTTGTAATGTATATTTGAATCTTGTTTGCACTCAAAAGACTTATGTTTTTATGTGCTAATGCTGAAATCTACAAATAAATAAATAAATAAATAAATATAAAAGTGAAAACTGAAGCAAAATTTTGTTTCACACTACACCATAATTTTGAATTTACCCCGATTGGTTTAGGAGTTGCAGTTGTGGACAAACATGCATTTCAAAGATACAAATAAACTTGTCTAACTCCTAACCATATTTGCCTTACAACTGACAAAATATAAAACACAACGAATTTATTTTTGCTACCACAATTGTACAAACGCAATATTTTTTTAGGTCAACACGGTTGATGTTCTTATATGAACGCTAAGAGGAAAAGAGAAATCATAACAAAATCATTAAAGTCGTAGATCATGTGAAGAAAAGAGAAATCATAGTGTACAATGTATGTTCCTAAAGAAAAGTTAAACACAGCTTTAACATACCACCGATTTAACGTAAAGCTTTTACCGATGAACTACTCGCTACGTTAAAGTTTAAAAATGCGAATTTAGAAGCGAATCTTTCAGAAGCGAATCTTTCAGAAGCGAGCAAGTTAATCGCTAACGATTCGGAGATTAAAAATGCACACATAAGTCTATGCATAATTCGGGGAATCCCACTCATATACACATTCTAAAGGCGGAACCAGGCAATGCACAGGAATAGAAAAGTGGTGAAGAGCAAAACTACGAATACGAATACACAGGTTTCAATGTACGCACCCACACACTGCACATTCATGGTTTCGTCAAGTTCGTACTCTTTTTCCATGCATAGCTTGCATAAAAATGTGCGCTCTGGATCGCACTTTCCGTAACAAACAACGGAAAAAGAGTTGCCAACCACACGCTGATTTGCAACTAGAATTTTTGCAACGTAAAATCTTATTATTTTTAGTTAGTGTTTTACTATTGAAAAGTCCCAGAAAAGTACTACAAATTATTAAAAATAGTACTACATGACGCCCATTAAAGTTTTTAATTAATTTAATGCAATGTTTAATGATTTTTTCAGTTTCTAAAAAGCTTACACAGCGTACACGATTCGTAACTTTATTTGTGAGTATTGGCAACCCTTACAAGTAAAATAATTTTTTTGTCATAATGCTACAAACAACTGTTTTTATGGATTTCTATTCCATGCATTGCTTGGTGGTCGTACTGATGCATGAAATTAATAGCTTACATTTCGTTTAATTCTCTCTCGAAACTTAACATGAATATGCATTGCCTGGTTCAGCCTTATAGGTCCCATACACGATGAGTCTGACTCGCGAGTCAGTTCAGATATGTTAGTGAAAATAAGTTTGTGTGAGTTACACCGACACAATTTTGGCTTGACTCGCGAGTCACAGCAAAATATCAAATGAGTTTGATATTTTTCTATGACTCGCCAGTTAATCTGTCAGTTGGCTGTCAGATTGTCAAATTCTTTCATTTCATTTCAGCTGAAACCAGAGAAAAGACTGAAAAATGTGCGCGGAAAAATACAATAATGAAGAAAAAGAATTTTTACTTGAGTACATTGAAGTTTATCGCTCGTTAACTTTCTTGTGGGACGTGAAAAGTAAAGAGTATAGCAACAGGCAGAAAAAAGCCATGGAAAGCCAAATTTTGTTTAAAAAATATAAAGAAAAATATCCAGAAAGCGACCTAAGAGAAGCTAACCGAAGAATACATAATCTTCGAAGCAATTTTAAAAGAGAAATGCGGAAGATAAATGACGTTAGCAAAAGCGGCGCTGGAGGGGATGTGGAAACGAGTCCTTTGTGGCATTTTGATGCACTCAAATTTACAACAGACACCGAAACTCCATGCTTATCAAAGAGCAATATGCTTGTAAGTATATATGTAGGTCGCTCTCGTTTGGTTTAGGAGTTATAGCCTTTTAAAGTTTGAAAATATACCGTCTATATCTCCTAAACTGTAAGAAATATCTGGATGATATAGGTACCGTTGTAAAAGTATTCATTTTTATATAAAGTAGATAAAAGTAGATCGTTATAAAAGTAGATAATTTATGTAAAATAACATTTTATTTAAAATCTGTTCCGTTCTTTGCAGAATGGCGAAGAGGAAAATGAACCGCAAATTAAAAAAAAGAAATCACAACAGAGTGAACAACTGGACGAATTAATTGGATTAGCTTCTGAAGACTTGAAGGTCAAACCCAATGTCCATCAAAAAGAAAGTGAATTGTGGGCACTGAAACTGGAAGCAATGGATCCTGGTCAGGCATTAATTGCCGAAAAATTAATCAGCGAAGTGCTTTTTTATGGCCAAATGGGTCAGCTTAAAATTGATGCATTCGTTGACAAATGTGGCAGTCAGGCATCTACGCCGAAGCCTTCACTTCACAGACAAAAAAACACGATTCCACCAAAGGTTATGTATGTTCGTCTGCCGACGCCTTCACCTGAAGAAGCTTATTCGCAACCACAAAATGGACAAGATTTATCATCATATCTAAATACTTTTAATACACTTTGAATATACACTTTTATATACTTTGAAATTTATTTGTTTAATAAATTTATTGGTGTATTATACACAAATAATACACTTTGAAATTATTTTGAACTTTTAATTTATTGTTTAAACCATATTGTTTTGCCAGGAAACTTGGCCTTCATTATTAAAATATCCACAGAATTGTTCACGTATATATTTAGAGCTATTTGTTGAATTGCGGGAGATGGTTCGTTGCAGCTCTTGTAACTGAAAGTCGGGCCTCCATGTACTTTCAACTTCTGTTTGCATATTTTCCATGTCAACGAATCCTCTTGAACAGTATTGAGAAGACTTCTTTTTCCGAAGAAAATTATGCAGGAAACAACAGGCAAGAACAACAATTTGCACTTTATCCGGTTCTAGGTTTATAGCATGTTGAAATATACCAAAACGAGTGGCTAAAATGCCGAATGCATTCTCCACAATGCGGCGTGCTCTGCTCAAACGATAATTGAATATCCGTTGCTCTTTTGTGAGGCCAGTGTGTGCAAACGGTTTCATGAAGTTATCTGTCAGTTGGAACGCATCATCACCAATAAAAGTCAATGGTAAAATACGATCGCTTTTAGGCAAGGCTGTTGGCTGCGGCAAATTCAGACGATTAGAATATAGTGCTTTCCCGTAGAGAGTGTTTCGTAAAACTCCTCCATACGATATTCGGCCATTAATTCCAACAATCGCAACTATAAATTCATAATTGGCATTCACTACCGCCATCAAAACAATACTAAAAATTTTTTTATAATTATAGAATAAGGAGCCTGAATTTTTTGGCTTTCGAATAGCCACATGTTTGCCATCTACAGCTCCCACACAATTGGGGAAATTCCACTTTGCATAGAAATCATCTGCAATACTTTTCCATTCATCTTCTGTTTCAGGCACCTGAAATATATAAAAAATAAGTAATTCAAGTGTAGGTAATAAAATTGGAGTAATTGAAGTATTAATGGAAATCATTTATAATATATATTAATGAAATAATATACGTTTAATATACTTCATATAGTAAGGACTTTCATATAGTCCTTTAAAACAGTAATGATAGCATTACACGTTTTAATGTAAATTTCGCCAATCGCTTGTGGAGATATCGGACTGGTGAACTTTAAGTCCTCAAACCCGTTTCCTGTTGCTAAATAGCGTAGCGTAATTGACAAACGCTTCTCAACCGAATTGCAGCACGCATGAAAGTGTCCTTTTTTTCAATTAGCACTCTTATTAACTGCAGTAACTCATTATATTCACTGATATTGAAACGCAAGAAATTTTGAAAATCCTTTGGAGCGGAAAAATTCAGCTCGTTCAATAAGTTTTGATGTGTGAAGGTAGGCCGTTCTTTGAACCACTTCTTCATCCACAATCGCTTCGTTTTCTTAATTTTTTCCTTTTCCTTTGCCCAAAATAAGAGCGATTGCAATTAGAACGTCGATTTCCATCAACAGCCTCTCGCTTCGAAAGTTTCAAATAAATGAATGACTCGACTGTGTGTGGGCTAAACGCGAGTCAATACGTTCACAATTTACTCGCGAGTCAGACTCAGCCTGTATGGGGCCTATTAAAGGCGAAAGCCCAATACGACATTACGAGGCGACACAAATTACCCGCAATTACGCTCTTCGTGAGAGCGTCGAGAAATCTCGTTCTATTTGCTAAATGATATTCAAGAAAAATTCATAAAATATTGAAAATCGTATTGAAATCGTATTAAAACAAAAAAATTTGTGTAAAAGAAAATTTGTTTTTCTTTTTAACTGGTGTTAAATCAAATTCGAGTTCTTATTTTTTTGCTTTGTTTACAAAGCGATAACGATGACGATAACGATGGCAAAAATTGACCTCATATATATGTATGTAAATAGAACATAAAACTGGAATTTAAAAACATATGAATTTATTGCAATATTATTTAATAATTTCTTTTAAAAAAATTAAATACAAGGCTAATACAATAGCATAGGACTATTATATTTACTTTGTTTGAATTATCTTAAAAATAAATCATCTTATAAACAAGAAAAAGGTATTTACTTGATATTTGTTGAACATTCTTTCGATATTAATCTGCACGTTAATTTCATCTAGAACACGAAAAAGGTATTTACTTGATATTTTTTTTAAACATTCTTTTGATATTAATCTGCACGTTATTTTCATCTATTTACGTTGATCTGTGAACTATTAGTTCAATGCTCGTTCTGCTTCGTTATATTCCAAATCTGTTGTTGTTTATCAAAAACAAGAAAATGACAATGCAGAACGAGCGATAAACGAATCGTTCATAGATAAAAAATCTACCCCTAAAACTCGCTAAAACGTCTGGTTTCGTTTACTTATATCAAAGTCACGGTGACTTAGGGCCAGTTTCACAGTACGCACTTAAGCGCATTCCAAGATTCACGAACTATTGAAATCGTCTTTCAAAATCGTCTTTCGTATTCCAAGACTCACCGAAATAGTTAAAATTCTTGTAAAACGTTGAAATTATCGTCTTTTGGTATTCCAAGAGACGATTTTATCGGATTTCTTCTCCTAAAAAAGACGATCAGAAATTAGCTCTCGTTCCCTAATTAAAATGTAATATTTCAATGAAAAATCTGGTTATATAATTTTTGATTCACTTGTATAGTTATTACTTTCGGAACAGGTTTACCGTTTGAGCCATGCCCCAATTTTTTTGCATTTTTTGTTGTTGTTGTTGTTTTTGGAGCTGATTCTAATAAAGCCATCAGTTTTTGTCGCTCTCCTCTAGTTTAAAAGTTATAGCCCTCTAAAGTTTGGAATTGACATGCCTATAACTCATAAACCAGTGAAGATATTATCGATCATATTGGTACCGTTAGAAAGCTCTCCAAAAGCCCTTCAATTTCTTTGATATAAAATTTTGCCGAAAACTGTATAGTTTTTATGCAAATCCAAATTTTTAATTTTTTGAACTTTTTTTTTACATTTAATAATTTTTTTTGTTTCAAAGTGTGTAATTAACCTATTAAATCTTTGGAATAACAATAAAGCTGAGACTGTAAGCTTTCTTTGAGTATTTTTTTCATTTTTATCAGTCTAATATTTGAGGAGAAAATAGCTCTTAAAATTCAGAAGAACTTAAGTAAAAACTACTTTTTTCCATTCTACTACTATTAAGTTATTAATCTATTGTTGGTTTCACGTAATTTTTAAAAAAATATTTTAAATTTTTACATAATAAGAAAATTTTTTGAATCTGCGCCGCAGGCGAAAAATTTTTAAGAAAAATCGCGCGATTTTTCTTAAAAATTTTTAATTTTTAGACGAGTAATACAAAGTGTAGGTTTAAACTGTAGTAGTATAATGGAAAAAGTAGTTTTTACTTACGTTCTTCTGACCTTTAACAGCTATTTTCTCCTCAAATACTTGACTGATAAAAATGAAAAAAATACTCAAAGAAAGCTTACGGTCTCAGCTTTATTGTTATTCCAAAGATTTAATAGGTTAATTACACACTTTGAAACGAAAAAAATTATTAAATGTAAAAAAAAAGTTCCAAAAATGAAAAATTTCGATTTGCATAAAAACTATACATTTTTCGGAAAAATGTTATATTAAAAAATTGAAGGTTTTTTAGAGGGCTTTCTAACGGTACCCATATAATCTAAATAACTTTTCTGGTTTATGAGTTATAGGCATATCAATTCCAAACTTTAGAGGGCTATAACTCGTAAACTAGAAGAGAGCGACAAAAACCGATTACTTCATTAGAATCAGCTCCATAAACAATAACAACAACAAAAAATTCAAGAAAATTGGAGCATGGCTCAAACGGTAAACTTAAGCCTTACTTTCTATTATTATTTATAAAATAGATAATAAATAGTAAATACATAATTGTTATAAATAATACTAATTCCAATTTTGATTTCGAAAGCGAATTAATTCCTTCTCAGAGTCTTCAGCAAAAAATTCCACTAAAGAATCCATGTTTTTCAATGAAGCTTATCACACGAGAACAATTCTGCTTGCATTAAACCGTCGCTTGTGGGCGAGGGAGATGAAGAGCATGGTAGTTCGTGCATTGAAATTCTTCACTCTTAGACCTGCATGAACAGAGCACAAAACTAACACATACGCAATTTTAATTAGCGAGGGTTCTGAATATTTCACCAACACATACAAGTGACAGGCCAATCAAAATATTCAACAATATACATACACGGAATGTTTTCACTTGAACTGTGCAATACAAGTGGAATTTTCCATTGTTCACAAGTTCGTACAGTGTTGGAAAATTTCTAACAAAAAAAACAATGGTAATTTTTTTTTGCTAAAATCTAAGCGAAATAATATAAAATAACACAAATATTACTCTACATATAATTCGCGATGTATATTCTATATTTTGGTAACGTTTATAACTTTGTTTTTGCGAAAAAAAAACAATTTTTTTAGGTTTTTATTTATTCAACATAACTACAATAATCAAAGTTTTGCCTCCTAGCACTGAAAATGTCATCTTGAGCTCAAACTGCAGTTAAAGCAAAAGACGATTCGAGTTTCGTGAATCTTGGAATGCCTCGTTCCCTTTTTCGTGACTTTTTTGCCGAGATAGTTTAACGCAGAGATAAGGAGATACGACACTCGATGACTCATCTCAAAAAATTTCGTTTGACGCGTATTTTTTATGCTCTGTTGAATTCACGTACACAATATGTGAAAGCTTGCCCTGTTGTTGTTTTTGCTTATTGCCAATTTCATAGCGAATTGTTGAAATGTGTATCGAGTATGTTGAACAAATTTTGTTCACCATTGTTTACAACAACATTGTGCAACAACAACCGCAAAAGTAGACGTCACATACAATTTGTGAAATTAAAATCTTTTAGTTGAGCAGAAGAATTACAAATTTTCTAGTACGAAAATTGATTACTGAAAATCTGTGAATAAAAATGTCTATCTGCACCAAGTGTATCAAAGCAACAAGTGAAGCGGGTAATAAATATAATGTGAGAATTTGATGTTAAACATCCCGTAGCAAAATTGATGGTAATGGCCTGGCAGATGCAAGACGCTGAAGTGGGAGATGGCACCAATTTTGTGGTTATATTTCTGTGGCACAGTTAGAGGCTGCAGAAGAATTTCTATATCTGGGTATAACCACATCGGATTTTTCACAGCATTGGATAAGTCAGAGATACTACCGAAACTGGTGTGTCATGAAATCAAAGACTTCCGCGACATTTTAAAAGTCAAATAATATGGACAAGAAGAATTCCTTACGAATTGATATTATGGCTGACTGCTTGACTTCCAAATTCGACTTGCCTCGTTTGACACGCGCTGTCAATGCTACTATATTACCCCGAATGACTGGGTTATTGCGATAAAGTGGGCATTGAGGAATTAGGTGAAACAACAGTTGTTGTTTTCAGGTAATGGCCAGTAATAATAAAACATTATAGAGTTTTGAATTAATATACTTAATATTACTTTGCAGAAACGAAGACGTCGACTCACGCATTTCTACAATTGTCGTACGCGGCGCTGCCGATAATGTCATCGGTGACATTGAACGAGCAATTGATGATAACGTTAATAATTTCAACGAACTTTTTCGTGATGGCCGCTAGGTGCCCGGTGCTCGTGCCACTGAAATTGAACTTGCCACCCATCTGGCGGCATACGCTGACACACTTCCCGGATTGGAGCAATATGCTGTGGGAAAATTCGCGGTTGCTTTGAAAGTATTTTCAAAGGCATTAGCAAAGAATATTTGAAGTTATTTTTAGGCCTATCCAAAAGAAAAGGAACGTTACTTTGCCTGCTTGCTAGTAAACAATTCCGATAAAATTAAAGTGTAGAATTTCACAAATAAAATCGATTTATATTAAGAAAAACTTGGCTTTCTTTATTTTTTATATTTATATGGCTTACTTTAGATATATAATTATCTGTACATACTTCAATCTGTAAAAATCGCTTGTTTTGGAACGGATTAAATAATGTGTTAAAAGGAAAAGGAATCTGGCATAAGAACATTTAAGATTACAACAATATTTAATAAACTAATTTCTGTCTGCGCACTAAATTGGCCTGCAGACACGTTAGTTAGGCCCTCAAGAACACAGCTCAACATCTGCTTCACTGATTTGCAACTCCTTGGTAAGCGTTTTAAAAGACATCTCCAGATTACTCTTAGCCAACAGCATGAATGTCAGCAAACGCATTTTCTTCATGTTTTGCTCATGATTGGAGCCCTGGGACGTTACGAACTCCTTGTGATCCTCATAGAATTATATATAATGGCAATTTATCCGGCACAAAAATCGAGTAGATCGTGTATTATGTCCCCTTCTAGGAAACACACTGGCTTAAATGCCAGCAATGGATTCAATAAACATTTTTTGGGATCGGCCAAGGCAGTGACAACACATTTCATACCATCTTCGCGAGAAACACAAGCCGTTTCTGCAGTACATGTTTCTGGTAATTTAAACATTACTTTGGCGTAAAGGACGAGATTTTTATCCTTAGTAACATCATGCAGAAGACGTTAAAGTTTTTGCTTTTGTTCGCCGGACGGAGGACAATTGGAAAACTGGGCTTTAAGATGATCTACTCTAAAGAAGACTTCCAAAACTTGGTCGCATTGTTTGGCAACTTGCACAAGATGATAAAACATGATAACGTTGAGGCGATGTGGTATCCAAATTATTGAATAAGCGCCGCAATCTAGAAGAATATGATATGATATGATATGACGATATGATATGATATGTTTTTACTTACGATTGCAGTCAAACTTTTGCAAGTGTAGCAAATTATTGTACCGTGTTTTGACAATTATCATTTTCACCACACATAAACAAAAGAGGTAAAATTTTTGCAGTCAATATAAGCGGGTGCAATGGAGTAGGACGTCCCCCAAATCTTTTATTTTCAAAAGTATAGAAAAAATATCTAGTTTATATACAATATGGGGTCATTCAATTTTTTGTAGTAAAATAATTTTATTTACCAATTTTTTCTTATACAACAGAAGAGTCATATAAGAGATACATATGTATATTTTGTATTATTATTAGTTAAATAAACTGCGACTGCATAAGTTTCAAGTTTCTATTTACTATTTAATTCTTTTTTATTTGCAAGGAAACAAAAATAGGGAGAAAAGTCATTAACAATTATTTAAAACAACGAGAAAATTGACCACAGTTTTTGACGTTTTGAATTAGAAACACCCCCTAGAATCGATACCAATGCAAAAGACGCCGATGCAGGTTTCCTAGGAAATCTGCACTAAATTCCGACTAATTTTGGCTGATTTTGCGATTGTATCGAGAAAAATGCATGTGGTAGTAACGAGTGTCTCATCTCATAATCTCTGGTTTAACGATTCACCTCGAATCTCAGAATGCCTCTGTTAGCTAAGTAAACTGTGAGCTTTTCCCCATGCTAAAGCTTTTCTCTGTTTCACAGTGCACCCTTAAATTTTGCTCAATATGTTGAAAAAACATATCGACACAGCTTTAAGTTTGTTGTTGTTTTTGGTGTAGAATCCAACAAACACAAAATTTGTAGTCGCTCCCTTGTGGGGGCGGGGCTGGAGCCCTTTGAAATGTCCGGTATCTCCGAAACTACAAAAGGTATGTAGATGATATTAATACTGTTAAAAAGCTTTTAAAAATACCAATAATTTATGTGATATAACATTTTATCAAAATATATAGAATTTTTTAAATAAACACAGTTTACTCTTTTTAGTACTATTTTTTCAAGAAAAAATTTTTTTTTGGTAAAAATTTTAAATTAACCCACATAATTATCCAAAAGCTAGGAAAGCAGATACTTTTACCTTACTGAGAAAATTTATTTCATAAAATTCGGTGCTGGATTTACGGAGAAAACTAATTTTTTAACGTAAGGATAAAGTATAGTATTTAGTATTTTTTATTTCAAAATTGCGGCAGCACACTGAGAGCACAGCACTTTTATAGTACATAATATAATAAATGGTACAATTTAAATTAAAGTTAAGTTGATTTAAGAGTTTAAAAAAAAGTAAAAACTAACCTAGATAATCCTAAAATAGAAAAAGAGAAAAGGGGTAGAATAATAGACCGACAGAGAAAAAAGAGGAGAAAAGATAAAGTTCAGGTATGGAGTCAAAATGGAGTAGAGATAACCCTGAAGAAAATTTTCCTGGCAAATGCTCATCGAAAAATTTTAAGAGCCTATGAGGAAAAATTACTTCTTACCAGCTGCCTAAAGGTGTCCATCCTACTAACAATCTTAATATTATTAGGTAGACTGTTTCATAGTCTTACTCTTTTGAAATTCTCTTCTCGTACTCTTTTGAAATTTTACTACTATGGCTACTTTTACTAGTAGGACTTTAACAAGTATGCAAGTACGAATATAATGTCATTTTTATTAGCTTTATAACGGTACTAATATCATCTACACATCTTTTGTAGTTTCAAAGATATCGGTGTTTAAATTTCAAACTTCAAAGGGCTTCAGCTCCGCCCCCAAGAGGGAGCGACAAAAATTTTTGTGTTTGTTGGGGTCTGGACCGAAAGCAACACCAACAACAAAACTGGAACTGTGTCGAAACGGTAAATATAAACCATAAAATTATGTTAGTCGAAGTGAAATTAACAATAAAACTTAAGTAAAATAGATTTGACCAGGAGAATGCGACGTTTTTAATAGAACTTCTTCGTCTTAGGGTAAAAAAAAGAACAAACCAACGAATTCCACTAGCACCCGTTAAAAAGGTCCTCGTATTTCTTCGTTATGTGGGTAATGGACTCTATCAAAAAGATGTTGGTGCGTACCATCTTAGGGGTGACACCCGAGCAAACTAAGCAAATAAGCATCGAAAAAATTACAGAATAAATTAGCACAAAGTCGATTATTATATATAAGGTAGCAATGGAAACTAATTTTAAACCCAGCGTATAGTCCTTAGGGATGACAGCCGAGCAGAAAAATTAATATGACAATAACAAAATCAATTATTTTGTGTTATGTTTTAATGGAAATTTATTTCGCACCCAGCGTATAATCCATAGGGGTGACACCCGAGCAGAAAAATTAACAGTACAAAACATTTATTGAGTAATTTTCAAGAAAAAATGGAAATATTGGGTGTGTTCTTAAGACCGATAAAACTTCAGATTATAAAAAATAGCACAAAAAATTGCATTTTAATTAAATTCTATCAATTATTTGAAAGATCAAAACATGGCATTAACATCTGAAAATGATATCAGGAATTTAGCCAAAGTGGTTGTTCTTCGTGAATCGCATTTTGGGACACTTTTAACACCGTTGGCCGTATGTTACAAATCAAATTAATAATGTTAGCCTTTAAGGCATCCATTGTTGCTGGTTTAAACGCATAAACTATTGACTTCACATGACTCCACAGAATATAATCGAGAGGTGAGAAATTACACAATATCGCCATATTTGATTTTAAAGATTTGATGGTTGCCATATATGTATATATGTATGTACGTATTATCAAAGAATATACAGTATACAGAATGCGCATCTCATATAAGATAAATTTTTCCTTACGGGCTCCAATATCAGGGCCCAAATTTCATTTTCTATGGCAGCTCTCTCGCATATCGCTGCCCATGCTTTCAATTTATGTGACGAATCTCTCACACATAGCGACCCTGTCTCACTATTCTCTGTGTATAGCCAATAATGCAGCAAAATCTGTATGCACGCAGGCGCACACTTCTATAAAAATTACGATTCTGTCTCACAGCCTCCAAAACAGAATTCTTAAGCTGGAAACCCAATGGCTGCTCACGTGAAGCGACCCAAGTTACCCTCATTTACGCTCTTCATAAGAGCGATTGTTGCAGAGCTCTGTTTCTTTGTTTCTACTCAAAACAGAGAACCACGGTTGTAATTTTAATTAAATTTTTGCGGCTATGCGGGCGAAAAGTAGAAATTTAAAATAAAAACTTGAAAAATATCAATTCTTTAAAGTAAAAAGAATGCTTATACTAGTTTATATCTAGTTATCCGTTATCCGTTAAATCATTAAACTGAAATTAGTTTTTTATTAAATAATTATAAATCCTCTTTTATCTGCTTTTTGTGAACTAAAATTAAAAAGAATTTTGGAAAAAGTTAGGAATAGGTGCCTAGCTCCTATTTTTTTTAATTAATTTTTATTATAACCCTTATTAAACGTTCTTTTTTGTCTTAGAACACACTATCACATTTGCTCAAAAATACGAAAGATATCCAAACATATTATATACCGTTTGAAAGGTAATATTATGGGCTATGAAAATTGTGATTCTATTTTATACCTTAATTGTTATTTAAGGAAGAAAAGATTTATTTTGTAAAACGAAGTAAAAATTTTTTTTATAAGTTATGTTATCTCCATAATAGTAGCAGTAATCACAAAAGTTTTTATTAGATAAAAGAACGGTCCTGAAATATCCTTTTTAACGGCGCTAATTTTACGTTGATATCTCAACTCGTTTTGAAGATATAGCACTTTATTTTTTAGCTTTCCAAGGCCTATAACTCCTAAATTACACGAGAATGGCAAAAACTTTCATCACCTTTGGACTAGGGGCGATGAGGGTTATACCCCAAAAATTTTAAAAAAAAATCGGAGCTAGGCACCTATTGTTTACTTATACCAAATTAATTTATTTTATAATTCTATATAACAGTAAAAGCAAAGAAAGACATTCTTAGTTAAAAGCACATATTAACCTTGCAATTTTTTACAACAATATTTATTTTACATTGATTTTGTAATTAAAATTAAGTTCAAGACAAAAAACGCAACACTGCTTCTTTCTTTCTTTATTTGACGCAAAACGCAACATTGTATAAATGTTTCAAAGAGAGAAGTAGGAATATTTTGTAGTACTCTGTCGAAGCTCTGCCGTGCTGTTTGTGCCTCTCGAGTAGCAAAGAGAAATAGCTCCTCTCAATTTTTCCATAAGAAATACACGTAATTTGCTCTTTTGGGTTTCTCTGAAACGCCTCAATGCCGCATTTGGCGTGAGCCATAATGACGACACAAGCTTTGCCATTTCTATTACGACTCTCTCGCACAATACAGATAATTACCTGTGCTTACACTTTTTATCGCGCTCACTCACTTTTTAGTCGTGCCGCAGAAAACTGTTTGCACTTTGGGAGTATACTTATTAAGTATACTTATTAAAAAAAAGTATACTTATTCATTTAATTTGTTGTAAAAAATTGCGACCAAAAATTTATTTTCGAAATTTGCTTTGAAAATTTCAAATGCTTGACATTAATTTTCTCAAATACTATTTGACCTAGAAGTCTAATTTTAAAAGTATTTTAAAGGTTCGATAATTGGCTTTTAAAAACAAGAAAAAAAATTATTCCGGTTACTTTTTGAGATGTTTTTCATGGTTTGAAGTCGCCTTTTAGAAAAACACCTCCTGCGCCTGAAGTTGGGAAAATTGCCCCTCCACCTAATAAGACTTTTTCCTTGTCTCGACTCAACCTACACGTCCTAAACTTTTGATGCATCTTATACGGAACGCCCTGCATATATGTATGTATGTCAATACACGCCGACTTTTATTAAGGTTGATTTTACCGATAAAGTTCTAGTACTTGCTAGGGGGGCTATATCGTACACGCAGACAGGAGAGTTCTTCCTGTGTCTGCTCTGCTGATTTCTGAATTTGTAATAGATTTTGCTGGTAAGCAAGAACAAATTTGTAAAATAGCAAAGCAGACACAGGAAGAACTCTCCTGTCTGTGTATACGATATAGTCCCCTAACTGTTTATTATTTTTTTTAACTAAAAAAATTTTACAAGAACTAAGTAAAAACATTTGCTATTGTCAATGGCAGTGAGTGTAGTTACCGTACGGTACACTTATGCCGTGGTTAAATTTTTAAACTTTGCCTTAAATGCGGCACGGTTTCCCGTTATCCGATTTCGCTGAAAATTGGTGCGTATCACTTTTTCATTACGTGTCATAATTTAAAAGGGTAAGACCAGAAATAACCGGAAGTTGTGAAATAAGAACCACCCTAATGCACATGTACGCTGACGACGTGATAGTGTACTTTTCCTATAACTTTGCCGATATATGTTTCTGTATCGCAAATTTTGAATAAAAAAAAGAGAGTAGGCCGTTCCAACCTACTTCTAAATCCTGAAAAGACTAACAGAGGCATTCTGAGATTCGAGGTGAATCGTTAAACTATCTCGGCAAAAAAGTCACGAAAAAGGGAACGAGGCATTCCAAGATTCACGAAACTCGAATCGTCTTTTGCTTTTACTGCAGTTTGAGCTCAAGATGACATTTTCAGTGCTAGGAGGCAAAACTTTGATTATTGTAGTTATGTTGAATAAATAAAAACCTAAAAAATTGTTTTTTTCGCGAAAAACAAAGTTATAAACGTTACCAAAATATAGAATATACATTGCGAATTATATGTAGAGTAATGTTTGTGTTATTTTATATTACAGTAGAGTCGCGGTAGCGTGGACACCGGCTAATGTGAACATCCGGCTTGTGTGAACTCGAATTTCTTAACATTAATTGGGCTATATCGTATACGCAGACAGGACAGTTTTCCTGTGTCCGCTTTGCTATTTTCTAAATTTGTTTTTGTTTACCAGCAAAATCTATTACAAATTCAGAAATCAGCAAAGCAGACACAGGAAGAACTCTCCTGTCTGTGTATACGATATAGCCCCCTAAGCTTCTTATAACGTGAACTTCTGTGACTCGATAGCGTGAATAAATTTCTTTATCACTTTTATTAATGAAAAGAATAACTGCAATTCTGTTTCACACACTAATGCCCGGTTTTTCAGTGCTAGCTTAAACCATAGAGTAAGAAATAACAAGAGGCCGAATCAGCCAAAGTTACTCAAACGGCATCACAGATGCGGGCGGTATGGACGAAGAAGCGAAGAAAAGCATAGATGAAAAAATACACATGATAGGCGAGAGCACGCAGTTTGAACGATTTCTCTCTCTTTGTTCACGGCCCGAACACTTGCATTTCATTTCAATTACTTGCCCTTTCCTCCGTTTCATTGCGTATTTCACCACATTCTAATGCTGGCACACACACACAATACACATGATAAGCAGAAAGCAGGCGATTTGAACGATTTATTTCTTCGTCCATCGCCGAGCTAAATGCATTTGATGCGTATTTCTTACCCTTTCGTCTCTTCGCTTTTGTTAAAATACAGTTGTTGGCTTGTGTTGGGTTATTTTATGCGTCTGTGTATGCTTTGGTCGTGTGTTGGCAAGGTTGTCGGCGCTTGTGGCCGCAGCTTGAAATTTTTAGAACTTAAAATTGAAAAGCTGTTCAATTCAAGATGTCTTTATGTTCCAAAATTTCTTTTTAATTTCTTTATGTGAGAAATTAGAATTTACAGTAATGATAAGATTTTTTTAATGTTATATTTTTTTCGACCTTTTTTTTAATTTTAAAAATTAAAATTTTCTGTTCTTTAAAATTAAGATATATTAATTGCTTGTAAAAAAATCATAAAAAAATGTTATTAATTACTGTGTTTTTCGGGCTACTTTTAAAATAATAAATATTTGCAAAAATTTGACCTCATAGCCCGAAAAACACAGTAGTTAATAAGATTTTTTTAAGATTTTTTTTACAAGCAATTAATATTTCTTAATTTTAAAGAAGAGAAAATTTTAATTTTTAAAATTAAAGAAAAGGTCGAAAAAAATATAACATTAAAAAAATCTTATCATTACTGTAAATTAGAATTCACATTACTGTAAATTGAATTGAAGAGAAGAATGCCTTTTTAGCAATAAGAAGAATGTAGCGCAACTTAGATTTTTCTTATTCAAAAATTAAAGAAAAATATCGGTATTTCGGTAATTAGAATTTACAGTAATCTAATTTACAGTAAAACCACCGAAATACCGATATTTTTCTTTAATTTTTGAATAAGAAAAATTTAAGTTGCGCTACATTCTTCTTATTGCTAAAAATGCATTCTTCTCTGGCGTTTTCATTATATTGTCGACGTCTAGCGTCGTCGAATCACAGAAATCAAGAAAAGCCACACAAAGCTCATCGCTCATCCTACATACCATGACACAGACGCTAAATAACACACAGACGATAAATGACACAAACTCACATGCATTCAAAAGTCTTTTACCAAAGAATATACAATATATATCTACATACAATATATACATTGTATATTCTTTGCTTCTACCCAACGTTAGCCAAAAAAAATACCTGCCATGGAGACGCGAGAAGAGAACAAAAGATTTTCGGCCGAAAATGCGCTTTCTATATCAAAAACTGCCAATTGCTATGGAGAAGAGAATGAGAGCTCAAAATACTCAAAAATGAGTGAGAAATCGGACTCCAATCGGAAATCCAGTACTGGACCGACCATAAAAAAATTTCGTTGTTCAAGATTCGGCCTCTTGTTATTTCTTACTCTATGCTTAAACTCAAGTTTAGATAAACCACCTCCAAGGCTCAAGCTTCACTCTTAAGCCTGTCGGGTTTCACAGTGCGGTTTATGTCATAGGCTTAGCTAAGACACATTTGTGGTGCTATTGTGAGTTATTTTTGTAAATTATCTATTGTAAACGGGTCTCGCAGTCGGTATATGTCAAAAATTATTATGAACTTCAAAATTATGAATGAAAAAATTATTATATTCAAAAAGTCGTTATATGTCAAAAATTATTATAAACTTAAAAATTATGAATGAAAAAGTTATTATATTTATGTTGTAAAATGCAATTTGGCTTTTGTTTTATTCGAGAACTTTTATTCAATGTTTAACTCAAAAAAAAAACGTATTGTTTTTGTTTAATTCTGCGGCTGAAACCGTGATTTAATTTATTAAATGTGTGTTCAATTCAATATGGGTGGGGATTATTCCAACTTTCACTTTATACTAGAAATTAATGAATTAATGAATTCTTAATGAAACTTTAGAAACTTCGAAAGAAACTTCGTTGTTGAGTTGCTGCTGAAGAAAATGTCTGCTCACTGCTAAGGTCGAACGATGACTGGTTTCGTGTGCTGGGTCGCGCCGCCACGGACCCGAACGAGAGCGAAAGCTTGCAGTCGGGCGAGCGGAGCTTTGGCGTAAACATTCCGCCCGCCTTGCAGGACTGCAACCTTGTCTCCCTCGGCCGGGCCCTTAGCAGGCAAATTGGCGGCGCGAAGATTGAGGCGGCACTTAAGGCCGATGCAGCATCGAATGATGCGCTGCGCCACACCAACAACAGCGACGGGTGCTGTTGCACCGGGACAGGAGGTGGGAGCATGCCAGACAGTTGCTGCACACGTGGATCCGCTCCACTACCTCCCATCGCTCCTCGATGCGCCGCTGTCGAAACTTCGCGCAGTGCCGCAGCGCATGCTGACCCCTACACAGAGGGCAGCAACCGATGCTGGGGGGCCGTCCTAGCCGTTGCCTTGGCGCAGGTCGGCGGTGCGACTCCCACGAGTCGTGCAGACCGAGCGGGCTGGGCCTTCGTAGACGGCAGTGAGTCGGAGCGGTGCCTCCACGAGTTGGGGCCATCCCGGGTGGCGATCGGCGGATACCGCGGCCTTGAGGCATTGTTGAGCGCGTGCGCGCTAGTGCCGCCAATATGGCTGCACCTCGTGCTTGGGCCACGGTCGGTGGATTGGGAGCCGATTCGGCAGGGCGCAGCGTCCGAAAAGAGAGCCGCCATTGGTTGCGGCTGGCGAGCGTCGCGCACATCACTCGAAGACGGAGAGCGGCGGCGAGCGGATTCGGCTTGACGTGATGGGGCGGCACGAGGCACGTCGTTTTTTGCTGGGGCCACGCATTCGGGCGGCTGGCCGTTGTGACGGCCGGTCATGCGCGAAGGAGTCGCGTCACGGGTCGCAGAAGCCCGGCTTAATTCCACGTTTTGCCGTGGTGGCGCAACTGCCGGCGGCGACAGGCGGATGCCTCGGCCGCGTTGAAGTGAGGAGAGGGCGCATCGTTGTGTCTGTTTGTCGCCTTTGGGCCGCGGCGTTCGCGGTGGTGACATTCGGATGCCACGGCCGCGTAATAGCGAGGAGAGGTCGCTTCTCTGGGCCGTTTCCATCTGTGGCACTTCGGGCTGTACCGGAGCTTCCACGGCCAGTGCGTCTAGGGCGTCGTGTTTATACTGCGGCGTTGGAGGGGGCGTCAAAGTTGGCGAAATTCTTGCCGGCCAACGTGCCAGGTGAGCATGGCGGATCTCGTTTAGAATTTCGTCGAGACTTTCGCGGCTCGAGCGAAGGTCCTCCTCAACGCCGATCTCCAGAACGTCCTCCTGGACTTCTTCTAGGGCCGGCAGTGCCGGAGCGTAACACTGTAGGGGGGCGGCGGTCTCGACTGCGCCAGGGGGAGCCAGCATGCGTCCTTGTCGGAAACGGGCGCTTTGGCGACGAATCAACTTCATTGTGTTATATCTGCGGAGAAAGAAAAGGTTAGATCGACTCGGTCATAAATGATTTAAAGATACGAGTTTCTGAATTGGACGAGTAATAGTGCCCTTTTCAGTACGAATGTCGACGACTCGAACGCGCTGGTCATTGCCCTTGTAGACCTTGGTAATGCGGCCCAGACGCCAAGAAGTAGAGGGGAGATTTTCGTCGCGAATGACCACCAGGTCATTGATCTGGAAGTCAATCTGTGGTACTTTCCACTTTGTGCGACGAGCTAATTCTCGCAGATATTCAGATTTCCATCGATGACAGAGATGTTGTGCTAGGGCCTGAACTCGTCTCCATCGATTGAGGATCGAGAGAGGGTTAGCAAGATTTTCGGGCAAGGTGATGCTAAAAGGGGGCCACCTACTAGAAAGTGGCCTGGGGTAATGGCTTCCATGATGTCAGGGTTCTCGGACTGTGCATGAAGGGGGCGTGAATTGAGGCACGCTTCTATTTTGCTCAAAAGTGTTGAAAATTCTTCAAAAGTGAATTTAGTAGATGGGGCCACCTTTCTTAGGTGGGTTTTGAGACTTTTAACGCCTGCCTCCCAGAGTCCTCCCATATGTGGAGCCCCTGGAGGAATGAAGTGCCACTCGACATTCTGATGAGAGTATTTCGTCTCGATGATGTCACGAGTGCGAGTCAAGAAATGTTGAAACTCCAGTTTGAGTTCCTTTGAAGCGCCGACGAAATTGGTGCCGTTGTCGGAATACATGTGGGCCGGACATCCTCGGCGAGCTGCGAAACGGGTGAAGTCTGCCAAAAACGCTGCTGTCGACAAATCACTACTTGCCTCAAGGTGGATGGCTTTGGTCGCAAAACATACAAAAATACACGCATACCCTTTTGTAATTAAACAAGCACGGCCGGTGTAATTTTTGATGTCGAAAGGGCCCGCAAAGTCAACACCAGTATTCGTAAAGGGGCGGGAAAATGTGGTGCGCTCTTTCGGCAATGCAGCCATCAATTGCGTGCTCAGCTTCTTCTTATTCAAGACGCATGGCTTACAGCGGTGAATTGTTGTTTTAATTAAGTTTTTCACTCTCGGAATCCAGTATTGTGTCCGGATTAAGCGGAGTGTCAACTGATGGCCACCGTGCAGCGATATCTCGTGAATAAAATGAACTAGCAATTTGGACAAGTGGCAGCTGTAAGGCAAGAGGATTGGATGGCGCTCATTGAACGGCAAATTAGGGCATGAAGACAGCCGCCCGCCTAGACGCATTGTTTTATCTCCATGTATGAATGGATTTAAAGACAACAAACAGCTCTTTGAGCTTATTCTTTTGTTGTTTTCGAGCGCGTGATATTCATCAGCGAAATGTGTCTTCTGGCAGATTATTGTAAGACGACATTTGGTGTCTTCAATCTCTTTGGTTGAGAGGCGTAGAGTGGCATAAGGCGAATTTCGTCGAAGACGAGTGTTGTAAATAAAACGATACACGTATGAGTGTAGGCGTAGGGCTCTCGGTAGACAGGAAAACCTTTCAGTTAGGTCTTCGTCTTGGTTAAAGTATATGTGATGAGCTTTAATTGCTTTTTCTTCAAGTGTGGTGACAAAGTCAGAAACAGTTTTCCTTTCGGGCCAACGATCTCGGTCGTGGATAAGCCATGGTGGTCCATTCCACCAAAGATGGCTGTGAGCTAGTTCTTGGGGCGAAACTCCTCGACTAGCCAAATCGGCAGGATTATCTTGTGATTCGACATGGAACCACTGAGTGTGAGAAACTTTTTCTATGATTCTTGAGACGCGGTTGGCTACAAAGGTAGCCCAGACGCACGGGGGCTTCTTAAGCCATGCTAGTACTATTGTGGAATCTGTCCAGCAAGTGAGATTATACGAATTGATATGCATGCTGGGCAAGAAAGCCTCAAGCATATCGGCAGCAAGAGCGGCACCACACAATTCTAATCGGGGCAGTGATAGCGTTTTAATGGGCGCTACTCGCGTTTTTGCGTACAGCAACGACACGTGAACCTTTTTCCCTATTTATACACGGGCGTAAATAACACCTGCGTATGCCTTCTGAGATGCATCGCAAAACGCATGAAATTCGATTTCGCACTCTGGAGAGTAACCAATCCAACGTGGTATGCGAATCGAGGCAATATGGTGATAATTTTCGAGAAAATTCAACCATGATTGCTGCGTTGAAGGGTGCAATTGGTCATCCCAATCGATTTTATCGAGCCACACTTGCTGGATAAGCATTTTTGCCACTACAATAATAGCCAGCCTGCTGGGTCAAACAATTTGGCGATTAGAGACAAGACTTCTCTTTTTGTATATTGCGCCATTATTTCTATTGTTTGCGTATTAAAGTAGAAAGCATCATTCGTGGCGTTCCAACGAATGCCGAGCATTTTGGCTGTGCTGCTATCCTCAAGTTTTAGAAAATCGCTATTAAGTAAATGGGATTCAGGTAGCCCGCGTAAAATCTCTTTGTGGTTGGCTGCCCATTTGCGTAGTGAGAACCCGGCTGATTCAAGGGCTTTTATTAATTCGTTGCGCATGTCATTTGCGCTTGAGAGGTCATGTGATCCTGCTAATACGTCATCGACGTACATCGAATGTTGCAGAATATGGGCCGCAAGCGGAAGGTCGTGCTGTACGTTTTCTGCCAATTGCAGTAACGTGCGAATCGCTAAAAAGGGGGCGCAATTGACGCCAAACGTAACTGTTTGCAATTCGTAATCTTTCAGTGTAGCGTCTGTTGGGTCTCGAAAGAGAATTCTTTGATATGGGGTATGTTTCGAATCAACTAGAATTTGGCGGTACATTTTTTGTATGTCGCCGCTGAACACATACCGGAAGAAACGCCATCTAAGTATCAGAAAAGTCAGGTCTGCTTGTAAAACAGGGCCAGGATATAACACATCGTTCAAGCTCAGCCCGCTGGTTGTGGGGCATGACGCGTTGAAAACCACTCTCACTTTTGTTGAAATACTGTCAGGCTTGATGACAGCGTGATGTGGCAAGTAGTAGTGATTAGGGCCTGGAGGGTTACGTTGTGGCAGCACCGCTTTCATGTGGCCTAAATCAAGGTATTCATGAATTACTTCGTCATATTGCCGTTTCAAATTTTCATTTTTGCTTAAGCGTGTCTCAGACCGCAAATATTGTTGCATGGTAATTTGACGTGAAGTTCCCAGACTATATGTGTCTGGAAAACCACTTTTAAATGGCAATGTGACGATGTAACGACCGTCAGCGTTTCTACGAGTGGTTTTTACGAAATTTTCTTCGCAAAACTTTTCTGAGGGGGATAGTAATCGAGTTTTGGGAAGTTCCTCCACCTCCCAAAAACGTTCGAACTGTTGTTCGATAGTGACTTCATTGAAGAAGGCCACTTTTATATTGGGGCTATTAATATATGATATGGGGGCTGGGCCTGTTACGATCCAGCCAAAAACAGTTTGCTGGGCTAGAAGAGAATCTAGTACGTTGCGACGGATTCCGGCAAGCAAGATTGCAGGGTAAAGATCCGCGCCAATGAGGACGTCCACTTGTTGACTTTTAGCGAAGTGTACGTCGGCTAATTTGAGATCTCGTGGTAGATTGCGAAGCAGCGCGCTATCTAATGAGTGGGCAGGTAATTTTCCTGTAATTTGTGCGAGGACCAGTGCAGTTGCGTGAATCTGAAAATAAGGATCTAGAGGCGATTTTAGTAGGAAATTACATGACTTCGAAACTTTCGCTGATGTGGTTTCGTTTAAACCACAAACCGTTGCTCGCACCGCCTGCAATGGAATATTTAATAGTTTTTGAACACGTTCAGAGATAAACGATATCTCTGAGCCTGGATCGATGAGGGCACGAGCGGTATAGCATGTACCGTCGTGATATATAGTTACCAAAGCTGTGCCTAATAAAACTTGTTTGGGCGCGGTTGCGAAGCATACCTGGTGAGTTTCTGGTTGACACTGCTGAGTTTGTTGAGTGGACTGTATGTATTGTTGTTGTTGATTCGCCTGCGCCGACGTTGTGGGCCTCGGAGAGGAAAAATCGTTGTCAGCTTGTCGCGATTGGCTCGGAAACGGATTTGCAGCGGGCTTCTTATAAGAAGAAAATTGTTGGTTAGGTGAAGCTGCGGTTTGAGCGCGATGGTTTTTCTTGTGCCCTTTCTGGTGACCGGAGAATTGTTGTTGCGTATACGATACATTAGTCGGTTGAAAGTTATTTTGAGCCTGGTCGCGATGCAGAAGCGTGTGATGCCTTGCGTTACATTTTGCGCAAATGAAATTACTGGGGCAGTCTTTAGCAGCATGCGAGTGTGCTAAGCAGTTTATGCACAAATGGTGTTTTCGCACTTCTGCTAACCGCCTTTCTGAGGGCAATTTCAAAAATTGTGGGCAAGAACGTATACCGTGTTGCTGTGAGCACAAAGGACAGATGGGCCGCGCGACGTTCAATTGAAAAGTATTGACGCGCTTGGCAGTTGTAGGTGGTTGCACCGAATTGTGTGCCTGTTTACCTTTGGCAACGCCCGCACTTCTTATGTCGTGCACCGTTTCAAGCGTTTGAAAGCGGTGGGTTAAGAACGCGTCGAGAGCTGTCCATTTAGGTATTTCGGATTTATTTTCTAATGATTGTTCCCACAGTGCCAACGTAGCTTCCGGAAGCCGACTAGAACAAAGAAAAACGATGATTGCGTCCCATTTGGAGGTATCGACACCCTGTAGCGCCAGCGCGGCGAGGATATTATTAATTTCGCGCTGCAAATTTTTAATATCGCTTCCGATTTCTTTCAGAATTGGGGCCAGACCGAAAAGGCTTTTTAATAACGTATTAACCAGAACGCGCTTGTTCTCGCACCGATCCGAAAGGTTTTGGCATGCTTGATCAAAACCTTCATTGGTAAGGGATGACTTTTGCACTATTTCTTTAGCCTCACCTAATGTTTTTTGGTTGAGGTGAAATAATTTTTCGACCGGCGAAACTCGCGAATTTTTAATGTAAAGGGCCGTGAACATGTCACGGAACGAGGGCCACGAGAGGTAGTCACCTTTGAACACTTCCGTGTCGCATGGAGGCAAACTAATATTGTACCCGCTCGGCGGTGACTCGGCGGTCTCATTTGAACGCGATTGAGAAATTGAGGGGCCTGGTGCGGCAACTGGAGTCAGAGAGTGGGTCAATTGATTAATGAGCCCAAGGCAACGGGTGTAAACACGGTAGGAATGACTACGCTTTGCTTTCACTGCATCCAACCTGGATGCCAGCTCACTCCTAGTTCGGCTTTTTTCTACGAACTTATCATACGTGGCTTTCAATAAATGCCACTGAGATTGGAGCTCATCCCTGTGGACTGCAAGCGTATGTATGTTGTGAGTATCGACTGGAATTTCCGTGAAATCAACGCTAAATTCGGCTAAGCCGTCGGCCAGTCGAATAAACGAATCGATTAACGCCATTACAATGGTGAGTTCGGGGCACAAAAATCGATAAATCGACAAATATTGTGGGCACTACTGAAGTGATCGAAGCGTGTACGCGCAAGCAGCAAGAGTTTCGCAGCGAAATAATAATATTTGTCCGACGACAAATATTATGGGCACTATCGTAGTGAACGACGCGTGTACGCGCAAGCAGCAAGAGTTTCGCAGCGAAATAATAATATTTGTCCGACGACAAATATTATGGGCACTAACGAAGTGAACGACGCGTGCGTACGCGCGAGCAGCAAAATAACGCGCTCAATGGGGCTCGTCTTAATTTGGGCTCGCTTGTTAAAGAGCGAGAACGCGAGTCGTGTTATAAAAACCGGTTGTTGTTTACCGCGAAACTACGAACACACACACTTTCTCAGGGCACTTGTCGTGATATGCAAGAAAAACACGTTTGATTCGAGAACTGTTACTTTGGTACAGTCTCGAATTTTTGCTTTTTATATATATATTTGGGTATATAATATATGTATACCTTTTTCTGGAGCAATTTATCCGGCTCGTTAGGACCAATGTTTTATTCGAGAACTGTTATTCAATGTTTAACTCAAAAAAAAACGTATTGTTTTTGTTTAATTCTGCGGCTGAAACCGTGATTTAATTTATTAAATGTGTGTTCAATTCAATATGGGTGGGGATTATTCCAACTTTCACTTTATACTAGAAATTAATGAATTAATGAATTCTTAATGAAACTTTAGAAACTTCGAAAGAAACTTCGTTGTTGAGTTGCTGCTGAAGAAAATGCCTGCTCACTGCTAAGGTCGAACGATGACTGGTTTCGTGTGCTGGGTCGCGCCGCTACGGACCCGAACGAGAGCGAAAGCTTGCAGTCGGGCGAGCGGAGCTTTGGCGTAAACAGCTTTGTTAAATTATTTAAATTTAATTTTAATGTAATAAAATAGTGAAACTTGTGTTTCACCCCAACACACGAATTGTTGAAAAGCACAATTGACGTATAAAAATTAATTTATTAAATAAAAGCGACATATGTCAATTTGTTGTTTCAAAAATTGAAATCTAAAGCTTAAGCCCAGGAAATCTACCACTTAAGTTAAGCGTCACTTTAAGTTAAGCTTATATCTTAAACTCGCACTGTAAAACGCCTCAAAAAGATAAACTGGAGTTTAAGCCTCAGGTGGAGCTTAAGCTTGCACTGAAAAACCGGGCATAATTGTATATTTCCCAACATTCCCAACGTATCGAGCAACGTTATTGTATTCCTAGTTTCTTCAATTTCAGTTTGCGTAAGAATGTCAAACAAAAGACCTGTGTATCTTACTTTGAGTGAAAAGGCTACAATTTTAGATCAAGTTGATACATATAGATCATGATATGGTATATTGATATAGATATATGATATTGATATACATATATACTTTAGGTTCAGTAACAGACTAACGAGAATGGGTCAACGAAAACCCAGAACCTGACAATGTAAATGTATCGTAAAATGAATTTAGTGAGCCTGAAACTACGAAACATTTAACTAAAATTAGTTCGAAAACGGCAATTTCATCTCCTAACACTGTTATACAGTGGGCTAAGGCATTGTATCGAATACTAAAAAATGGATTAATGAATTGATTGTATCGAACACACAAAAATGGTTTAATAAATGACACTTTTTTGTAAACAAGAATGAAGTCGTTCGAAAAACTCTATTAAACTCATACTATTTTGGCACATTAATATGTACTGAAAATGACCCGGTAACGTCAACAAATTCGATACTGTGAACAGGCCTGGTTTTTTTGAGTTCACGTTACTGCGACTCTACTGTATTTCGTTTAGATTTTAGCAAAAAAAAATTACCATTGTTTTTTTTGTTAGAAATTGTCCAAAACTGTACGAACTTGTGAACAATGGAAAATTCCACTTGTATTGCACAGTTCAAGTGAAAACATTCCGTGTATGTATATTGTTGAATATTTTGATTGGCCTGTCACTTGTATGTGTTGGTGAAATATTCAGAACCCTCGCTAATTAAAATTGTGTATGTGTTAGTTTTGTGCTCTGTTCATGCAGGTCTAAGAGTGAAGAATTTCAATGCACGAACTACCATGCTCTTCATCTCCCTCGCCCACAAGCGACGGTTTAATGCAAGCAGAATTGTTCTCGTGTGATAAGCTTCATTGAAAAACATGGATTCTTTAGTGGAATTTTTTGCTGAAGACTCTGAGAAGGAATTAATTCGCGTTCGAAATCAAAATTGGAATTAGTATTATTTATAACAGTTATGTATTTACTATTTATTATCTATTTTATAAATAAAAATAGAAAATAATAACTATACAAGTGAATCAAAAAATATATAACCAGATTTTTCATTGAAATGTTACATTTTTATTAGGGAACGAGAGCTAATTTCTGATCGTTTTTTTTTAGGAGAAAAAATCCGATAAAATCGTCTCTTGGAATACCAAAAGACGATAATTTCAACGTTTTATAAGAATTTTAACTATTTCGGTGAATCTTGGAACACGAAAGACGATTTCAATCGTCTTAAAGACGATTTGAAAGACGATTTCAATAGTTCGTGAATCTTGGAATACGAAAGACGATTTCAATCGTCTTAAAGACGATTTGAGAGACGATTTCAATAGTTCGTGAATCTTGGAATGCCTCTGTAAATGTTTGCAAATTGCACTAGCAAGATAGATTTTGAAATGCTTCCGCCTGTTTGCCTTAATGGGTCTTATCATATTTATAGAACAAACTAAGAACCTGGGTGTTGTTTTCAACTGCAAGTTGTCGTGGGAAACACATATTAATAATGTCATCGGCAAGGTTTACGGTGTGATGTGTAGCCTTTGGACCTCTAAAACAGAATTCATATGACGACACAAGCTTTGCCATTTCTTTGGCGACTCTTTCACACAATTCAGATAACTACCCGTGCTTACACTTTTTATCGCGGTCACTCACACAATGGTCACCTGCTCTTGTGTCATTCATCGCTCTACACATACGCATTTTCTTGATGTAATCGCAAAATCTAAAAACTGCAACGGCGCTTTTTGTATGGACGCTTTGAGTATTAATCCTTGGAGGGAACTATTTGTTTGATATTTTCGAATTAATAAATAATTAATAATCTTAATTGATAATATTAATTCTTAATTAATAATAAGAATTAATAATCTCCGAATAATAATTTTTTTTTTAACTTTTTCTAACTTTTAACTTCTAAAGTATTTTAAGAAAACATAATTTTGAAAACATAATCTTGAAAGCCAAGTAGATACAATAGAAACGACAATAGTGTTTCTATCTACTTGGCTACATCATCATGGGGGATTTCTACCTTCTTTGCACTTACATCTAATTAAACCAATTTCTTATCAGACTTGAATTTTCAATATTTGCCCTAAAAATAAAAAAAACCCCGAAGAATTTGCTTTCGTGCAGACTCAACACATGCGCACATATGAATACATGTGCGCTTGGCAGGTATACTTTTCTATACCTGCCACGCCTCCTATAATGCGTTACAAACGGAAGCACAGAGTGAATATACCCTCATCGCTTCGGGTGTAGGGTATAAAGAGAATTGCTAATAAATAATAAGAATTGAATGCTTTAAGAATTTAAGTCCTTCGATGTTTTAAGCGTTTATACGATACATAATATTTAAGTTAGATAAATACTTTTACCTACAATATTATGTAGTAACATGTGATGACGCATTTTGAGATGCCAAAATGCGCACACAAACTAATTTTTTTCAATGAATTTGGTTATTTTAGTTTATGAATTTTTCTTATTAATTTTTATTTCACAACTAAAAATGTAATAATTTCTCTACATTATAGTTAAACATACTGATTATTAAATAAGTACACGGTTTCGGTTTTAATTTTCTTTGTATATAGTAGTTTTTCATTGTTACTTATTTACCGTCACAAGCCGGTAACTGTACTTTCAAACCATGTACGTACCTATAGCTGTTAAGAGACAAGCCGAAACAAGACGGAGTTTGGCATGGTGAAGAAAACAAGCAGAAACACGAAACAGCGAGCCTTTCGAAAAGTATAAATGGAACGACACAACACACAGAAAGTCAGTAGTTTGCGGACCTCGGCACGGGTAAGACCTTGTGACAGAAATTAGCTCTCTGGTTCCCGACAGCAACATGTGGTCCAATGGATCGCTATTTTGCTCTCGCGGAACCACGTCAGTATCTTCTCTCCTCTCCACAGCCGCTCTCGCTGCTGAAGTTACAACATGTTGTGTTCCAATGGATCGCTCATGGTGCGACTAAGGCAACGAACTTGAGAGTTCAATATGTTGGTCCAATGGATCGTCATGTTGTTATCACGGGACCACGTCTGTATCCTCTCTCCTCTCCACAGCCACTCTTGTTGCCGGAGTTACAACATGTTCTGGTCTAATGGATCGCTCATGTTGCGACTGAAGCAACGAACTTGTGAGTTCAACATGCTGGTCCAATGGATCGCTAAGTTGCTCTCTCTCGCGAGCACCACGTCTGTATCTCCTCTCCACAACCACCCTCATTCTGCACCGGAGACTACTTGACCGCCGTCGCGAATCAAACATAACTAACATTTGGAACCTTAGTAATAAACACCAACGTGCTAGACAAACAAAGCATAACGCACGTCAGTTAGCCCAGGAGGAATAGTACGTACGCATCGTTTTCTGCACACAAAAACTTCACCGCCACATCAACGCCAGTTTTTTTTTATATCGCATTTTTCTTCGAAGCCAGAATATTGAGTTCTTTAATCGGCTACTACTGTTAAGGAATCGGCTACTTTGTTAGTTTTAAAATAGATGTTAAAAAGCTAAAACATAAGTAAAGTGAACTAAAATTACGAGTCTCGTCTTAAGTAAATTTTCTTGAACAACCGACCCTGGATATCCGTGAGTTTATCCCGGCTACAAACAAGGTCAAAGGAACTCATAAGGAAAGCCTTGCCTCTAGGAGATCGGGGCAAAAAGGTCGTTCCAAGTGGCGCCCGAGCAGGAACGCTGCTAACAAAGCAAAATTAGACATCTGAACAGTTGAATACCTAACAAAAGAAGAAGTTGATATAACGCTAGAGAAAAAAAACTCTGCGTAAAGAAGCATTATCAACTCAACACCTGTGGCAAGTTAACTCTCCAAATGCATCATGGTCAGGAGATGGATAGTTGACTTCAGCGTAAGGAGGCTCATGCAGGTGAAGGAGGTGAAGCACATGGAGGAGTTTGGTTTGGACACAGATGGGAACGTAGAAGAACTGAAAAACATATTTTCAACATTTACTAGTCGAGAGGACATCAAACCAGGGCCGGTGACACGCTTGAAGGAACTGGAACGTCTGTCACGGGTTCCAAGTGTATTAACGGTCCCAAACCATCCTTTGGTAGAGATCACAACTCCTCAAACCCCAACGATGTTGGAAACGAAAACCCATACTCAACAAACAAGTCCTCTTTCGGTGCAAGTCGCAACGACGCCACGAGCGGAGGCCGCAACACAACCGATCGTCCCTACGTATCAACCAATCAGAGCAGCCAACAGTAATTTGTAGTATGATGAATCAGGTGCGTAAGTGGACCATACGTTTTGACGACAGGATGGATCTGTTTGAGTTTGTGGAGCGATTGGAGGAATTAGCCGATGCCTACGGTGTATCCCAAAATTCGTTGCCTAGAGCTATGCCTGAGATTATGCAAAGGAAAGGTCTCCATTGGTTCCGCAACAACAAAAAGCCTTGGCTGCAATGGGACGAATTCAAGAAAGACTTCCTCAGGTTTTTCCTGTCTTCACTATACCAGGAACGACTTCATGACAATGTACGACAGAAGTTCCAGATGGCGACAGAGCCTTTCAAAGACTATGTAATAGCAATGCAAGAACTAATGCGTCACACCGATTATTCCAGCGAGAAGAAAACTGAACGGATCTACAGAAACAGTCGACGCGAGTATAAAACCTATGTAAAGCGACAAGACTTCAGAAGCCTAGAAGAACTAGTTAAGCTGTGTGATCAACACGAGGACATTTTGGGCCATCGAAAGACGCCATCGACCCAGGAGATTCGAGAGGTTAAGCATCGCACTGTCGATTCAGGACCAGAAGTTCAGAGCAAGCTACAAAACAGTGAAGGGTTTCTCAACGTCAATACCGCATGTCGTCGCTGTTGCCTAGATGGACATTTTGCCAGAGGTTGCCGAAATTCAGTGAAATTATTCTGCTGGAAGTGCGGTAACCAGGGCGTGAGGACCATTGAATGCTGTCAAAGAAGATCGGGAAACGCCAACGTCCCTCAACAATAACGGGGAACACTGAGGGCCAAAACAATAAAACCCCGACAACCGAATCACCATTTAAAATTACACAACGACACCTTACTGCCGAAATCTTCTTAGATGGAAGGTCAGTAACTGCAACCGTGGATACAGGAGCTACACGTAGTTTTGTGTCGGAGGCGTTTGTTGCAAGCTTAGGGGACGCTGCACGCACCATCTTCACCCAGATGAGAGTGCGACTAGCCGACGGCACTACTCTTCAGGTGAAGACAGCTTTAATTGCCGAAGTTCGGCTAGGTAGCCGAAGACACCACTTGAGATTTTTGGTATTACCGACCGCTATTGATTCCGTAACACTAGGGATGGATTTTTTAGCAGAAGCAGAAGCAAAATTGATATGCGACGGACGTAGCACAGAATTGAAGTCAGATCAAGATGGAAGTAATGATACCGAGAGCATGCTGTGAACAGTAAGCGAAGCTCGGTACGACGACGACGTATCCTCTTTTCAAACAACGCTACTATCCGAAAAATCCAGCTATGCAGGCGGTCATAAACAAACAACTTAATAAGCTACTAAAACAAAAGTACATAGAGCCATCGAAGAGCGCTTACATTTCACCAATTGTTTTAGGTGGTTTCAACTCTAGCCAAGTTGAGCCAAACGCTTTCGCTTACCTTGACGACATCATAGTGGTCAGCGGATCAAAAGAGGAGCACAAACGACATCTGGCTGGCGTTTTTAATAGTCTTCGTCAAGCCAATCTACGGATCAACAGGGAAAAATGTAATTTTTTCAAAAGAGAGCTGAAGTATTTAGGTCATCTGGTCACACCTTCGGGCATAAAAACAGACCCGACAAGGTCGTCACTATCAAAGAGTTGAAACCACTTACCAACAAAAAGGAGCTGCGAAGGTATCTAGGCACGGCGTCTTGGTACCGACGTTTCGTCCCTGACTTCGCCAAGATCGTTTTTCCATTGAGGAGTCTGATAAGGAAGGGCAAGTGTTGGCATTGGGGACCTAAACAGCAAATAGCTTTTGAGGAGCTCAAAACAAAACTCACGGAGGCACCGGTGTTGGCGTGCCCGGATTTTACAAGGCAATTCACCCTGCAAACAGCCGCTAGTGACATCGGCCTCGGCGTAGTTCTGACACAGGAACAGGAGGGAGGCGAACGCGTGATTGCTTACGCCAGTCAACGCCTGCAAGAAGCTGAAAGAAACTACTCGGCAAGGGATAAGGAATGCCTGGCGATTGTCTGGGAAAATGAGGCCGTATCTCGAAGTGTACCATTTCAAAGTAATTACTGACCATTTGGCGCTAAAATGGTTGAATGGCATTGAGAATAATTCCGGAAGAATCGCGCGCTGGGCACTAGAGCTACAGCAATACTCGTATGAAGTGCAGTACTGCAAGGGCAAGTACAACGTAGTTGCGGACATACTGTCACGTCAGCCTAGAGAAGACGAAGAAATCAACATAGGGTTAGACATCGCCAGTACCACTTGCAACTGGCTGGAGTCCCAGAAAGCTAAAGTTACGAGAGAGCCAGAGAAATACCCAAACTATACTATCGAAAATGGTGTCCTTTATCGCCACATCCTATCTGTGGTGACTGATAAAGACAAGGAGCCATGGAAACTGTGTGTGGGCCGTCCCGATCGTCAAAGGGTGCTAGTAGAAAACCACGACCAACCTAGTGCATCTGGGCATCCAAAAAACCATCACTCGAGTAGCAAGAAGGTACTATTGGCCGGAATGTTTCAAGACGTCAGTCGCTATGTAAGGAGCTGCGATTCTTGCCAACGGCACAATGCCGATCAGAGAAAACCCACTGGAAATATGTTAACTAGAGTTCCTACAGAACCATGGGCCAATGTATGCGCCGATTTCGTCGGTCCCCTTCCACGCTCGCGAAGAGGCTATAACATGCTGCTTGTATTTCTGGACAAATTTTCTAGGTGGGTGGAAATAATTCCTTTGCGGAGGGCTACAGCAACGACATTACAACGAGCCTTTCGTGAAAAAATTGTCGCCAGATTTGGGATACCCAAAGTGCTTCTTACGGATAATGGCGTACAGTTCATTAGTCGCCAGTTACTAGTGAACTGGCGATGTCTAACTATCTAAGAGATATCGGAGTAGGCCAGCAGTTTACGGCACCCTACACACCACACGAAAACCTCACTAAACGCGCGAGCCGCACCATCAAGACGATGATTGCACAGTACACAGGAAGGGATCAACGTGATTGGGATGAACATATCCCAGAAATATCCCTCGCCATCAACAGCAGTACACCCAGTACTACCGGTTATACACCCACTTTCTTAGTACAGGGACGAAAACCAAGACTCCCCAATACCCTTTACGATGACACCACCTTGGGCACCGGCCAAGAAACAGAACCAGCGCAAAAGGTAAACCAGCTACAAAATATGCTAATGGCATCAAATGAGACAGCGAGACACTATAACCTCAGACGAAGAACCTGGACACCCCAAATAAGAGACATGGTGCTAGTACGAACACACCATTTGTCAAAAGCGTCGGAAAATTATGCTGCTATGTTAACTCCGAAATATGAAGGTCCTTACCAAATCGTGGACTTAGCATCCCCCGTAATCACAATTTTAAAAATTACGAACAAGAAAACCAAAAAAGCACATGCTGGTGATCTCAAGCCCTATCACCCAAGTGACACCCATATTTCGGGCCGATACATCGAACGCCGAACAACCCCAACTTACGACAATCCATGGCGTGGTCCAGGAACTAAAAAGGCAAACAAACGCATAAAATCAGCAGAATTAAGAAGCCGAAAACGCTGCCTCACACAGTAGTAAACACACACCGCCATGGTGTATAGTGATATAGAAGTAACGGTATTTTTCTACTATAACAGGACGCAGTCTACGAGCACACCATACTAGTCGCGAATTGACCGTCGCACAGTGGTCCAGAATAGAAATTCATCGGCCAAAAATCTGTAACTTTTGAACGGATAGGAATTTTTGAATGCGTTTTTTTGCAATCGACAGAGAAATGTTGAAATATCTTTGCACTGGCACCGAGATCTATGTAGATGTCTCAGGGTCAGAGCCGTAGGGCTCCAAATTCGAAAAATATTTTAATTTTTTTAAATTTTGGCAAAAAAACGTATTCAAAAGTAAATTCTTGAAACTTTTTTGTACTTATCTATAAATTGAGGATATATTCGTAACGGCTGTGAAGTTTCAAGTGCATCCGTTGAGTTTTTCATAACTTTTTGGCCCCCTGAAAAGGGGTCTATTTTTGGATGCTTTGAAACTAAATATCTCCGCCATTTTTAAAAATTTCGATTTCCGGTTTTTTTTATTATATTATATGGTGTAAGAGTTTTAAAAAAATGGGGAAAAAAATTTATATATATTTTGAAAAAAAATTTTTTTTTTTAAAAAAACCACGGAAAATTAAAAAAATTATAGCCCAACAGTCGACAACAAAAAAAAATTACATTTTTCTGATAGCCTTTGAGATAACCTTTAATCGTATACCCGGTTTTGTACCCGGCAGACCACGGCCCTAGGCGCTGGAGCCCTCTAAATGGTCTACATTTTTTTTTTTAAAAAAACAACGAAAAATTAAAAAAATTATGGACGACAACAAAAAAAATTAGATTTTTCTAATAGCCTTTGAGATAACCTTTCATCCTATACCCAGTTTTGTACCTGGCAAACCACGGCCTTAGGCGCTGGAGCCCTCCAAATGTAGAATTTTCAAAAAAAGGGTTCTTCAGACACTAAATGCATAAGTATTTCTTTTTTTAACCCTAATTCTTTTTCTTTATATACTCCTGAATATTACCTGTTTAAAAGTACCTGCTTCAAGGCCAAAAACGAAAATAATAAAATACCTGCGAGGTCAATGTTGCGGTTTCTACGCCTGAATATTACCTGTTAAAAAGTTCCTGCTTCAAGGCAAGAGACGAAAAGAATAAAATACCTGAAGGTCAAAGTTGCGGTTAATTACAATTTTCTTCAAAAATTCCAATTCTTTATATGTATTTTTTTTATATAAATATTAAACATTTGAAAGATTTTTGGCATTATCAAACCAAGCGTCTTTCAGCCATGGAGTCATACAGCTACAAAGAATTATCAGATGTATATTTTAAAAACACAAGCGCACAAGATATAGTTGAATATATTAAAATTAAAGTACCATTTGATCCATGTAGCAAAAAAATTCAGGAACAAATTTTAGCACAAATAAACTCGTTTGTGTCCATTTTGTCTAAACACTACAAGTCTTCCTACTTCAACAAAAATAAAGTGTATGCTAGTTTAAAGGAGTGGATGGAAGGCGAACTCTGTATCATTTATCAGGCAGATAGCAACGAAGGACGTGGAAGGCCAACTAAAGAGTTTGAAGAGAGCAGTAAAAGATCCCAGAGACGGAAACTAAAAGATCTTAATGAAAGTTTGGAATATGAAGACGCTAAACGCAGTTTAGTACACTCGTTGCATTCAGAGCGGAAATATCGGAAAGCCGAAATCATCGAAAAAGTATAAATTCATTATATATAATTCATTATATATAAAATATATAAAAATATATAAAATATATAAAATTATATAATGAATTGTACCCATGGCGAAATATGTCATCAACAGTCCACAAAACTCTGTTTCATGGAGAAAGCATTATTCAACACCATTTATTGCCAATAGGAGATTTATCATAAGAAGCTCAAGAAAAAAGAAATAAAGATTATAGATTCTTTAGGGAACATAACACTAGAAAATGTAGTAGAGAAGCAACAAATGAAGACCTTTTTGGAATTTTATTAGCCACATCGGATCCATATATTTCCAGCATCCGGTATGTGTGGACTACAAAAAACCCAGATATAAGTCCAGAAGCCAAATTGTTACTATTAAATATTAATGAAAATTCGGAAAGAGAAAAATATTTACAATCTGTTTTTACAAAAATTGTATAATACTCGTATATAAAGAAATATATAAAAATTGTAATTAACCGCAACATTGACCTCGCAGGTATTTTATTATTTTCGTTTTTGGCCTTGAAGCAGGTACCTTTTAACAGGTAATATTCAGGAGTATATAAAGAAAAAAAAATGGGGGTTAAAAAAAGAAATACCTATGCATTTAGTGTCTGAAGTAACCTTTTTTGGAAAATTCTACATTTGGAGGGCTCCAGCGCCTAAGGCCGTGGTTTGCCAGGTATAAAACTGGGTATAGGATGAAAGGTTATCTCAAAGGCTATTAGAAAAATCTAATTTTTTTTGTTGTCGACCATAATTTTTTTAATTTTTCGTTGTTTTTTTAAAAGAAAAAATGTAGACCATTTAGAGGGCTTCAGCGCCTAGGGCCGTGGTCTGCCGGGTACAAAACCGGGTATACGATTAAAGGTTATCTCAAAGGCTATCAGAAAAATGTAATTTTTTTTTGTTGTCGACTGTTGGGCTATAATTTTTTTAATTTTCCGTGGTTTTTTTTAAAAAAAAAATTTTTTTTCAAAATATATATAAATTTTTTTCCCCATTTTTTTAAAACTCTTACACCATATAATATAATAAAAAAACCGGAAATCGAAATTTTTAAAAATGGCGGAGATATTTAGTTTCAAAGCATCCAAAAATAGACCCCTTTTCAGGGGGCCAAAAAGTTATAAAAACTCAACAGATGCACTTGAAACTTCACAGCCATTACGAATATATCCTCAATTTATAGATAAGTACAAAAAAGTTTCAAGAATTTACTTTTGAATACGTTTTTTTGCCAAAATTTAAAAAAATTAAAATATTTTTCGACTTTGGAGCCCTACGGCTCTGACACTGAGACATCTACATAGATCTCGGTGCCAGTGCAAAGATATTTCAACATTTCTCTGTCGATTGCAAAAAACCGCATTCAAAAATTCCTATCCGTTCAAAAGTTACAGATTTTTGGCCGATGAATTTCTATTCTGGACCACTGTGCGTCGTGAAGACAACAATAAAAATTATGAAAAAAACAAGTAAGAGCGTTATCTTCGGCCTGGCCAAAGCTCATATACCCTACACCCGCATCTGTCGAAGTAATAAAAAGTGGGCGGGTGACACCTACTTTTTTTAATTTACAGGGAGAAAATTTTGATCTATTAACTCATCTACAACACCGCTTTTCCTACCAAACACCCCATTATATGGCATAGTATATAAGTGGGTGTGTCACGCCCATTTTTGAGAATATATTTTAGTCTAAGATAGTGGACTCGTAAATAAAATTTTAGCTGAAAATTCGGTCTACAAGCCAAGAAATTGAGCTAAAAGCACGGATGAGTTCATATTTTCTATAAAAAGTAGGCGTGGCACTGGTCCGATTTTCCACATTTTCAATACCAAACAGCGTAGGATAACAAAGAATATTCGTGCCAAATTTCATGCCGATCCTCTATTCGTCCTCCTGTAATCGTGATTTCCACAGACAGACGGACGGATATGGCTAAATCGAATCAGGAGGTTATTCTGAGCCAGAATATATATACTTTTCTATACCTGCCACGCCTCCTTTAATGCGTTACAAACGGAAGAACAAAGTGAATATACCCTCATCCCTTCGGGTGTAGGGTATAATAATAATAAAAAAATAACAATAAATAAGTACGATGTCAGATCAACCTGAAGCTATAGAAGACTTCCACCGGGCCGTATTGGCCAAAGTAGAACTGTATAACTACATAAGGCCATTGAGATAGCAGATAGCCAGTATAATACGAGACTTATCACACACATCCGGAATACGTCAACAGCTCCCGCCATTACGTTTCGCCACCATAAAAGTAGACTCAACGAAGCCAGAAGATACCCCGGCCGACACAGGAACGGTCCAACAGGAAGAGTTAGAACCTGGTAACCAGAACCCACCCAAGACGATTCGCCTAGACGAACCAGAAGATACCACGGCCGACACAGGGATGGCCCAGTGGGAAGAGGTGGATCCCGATAGCATTCCCCCGGGTTGGACACAATTGTGCAGCAGGCTAAGAACAACAACAAGAAAGGACAGCGCAAGAACTTCTTGACAAAAATTGAAGGACATACATACAAAGTGGGCATCACACGAGAGGGGCGTGTACGAGTTCAAAAATCTTCCGGAAAATAAAGAGGGAATTTGATAACGCATTTTGAGATGCCTAAAAGCGCACACAAGCTAATTTTTTTCAATGAATTTGGTTATTTTAGTTTATGAATTTTTCTTATTAATTTTTATTTTACAACTATAAATGTAATATATTCTCTACATTATAGTTAAACGTACTGATTATCAAATAAGTACACGGTTTCGATTTTCATTTTCTTTGTATATAGTAGTTTTTCATTGTTACTTATTTACCGTCACAAGCCGGTAACTGTACTTTCAAACCATGTACGTACCTATAGCTGTTAAGAGACAAGCCGAAACAAGACGGAGTTTGGCATGGTGAAGAAAACAAGCAGAAACACGAAACAGCGAGCCTTTCGAAAAGTATAAATGGAACGACACAACACACAGAAAGTCAGTAGTTTGCGGACCTCGGCACGGGTAAGACCTTGTGACAGAAATTAGCTCTCTGGTTCCCGACAGCAACATGTGGTCCAATGGATCGCTATTTTGCTCTCGCGGAACCACGTCAGTATCTTCTCTCCTCTCCACAGCCGCTCTCGCTGCTGAAGTTACAACATGTTGTGTTCCAATGGATCGCTCATGGTGCGACTAAGGCAACGAACTTGAGAGTTCAATATGTTGGTCCAATGGATCGTCATGTTGTTATCACGGGACCACGTCTGTATCCTCTCTCCTCTCCACAGCCACTCTTGTTGCCGGAGTTACAACATGTTCTGGTCTAATGGATCGCTCATGTTGCGACTGAAGCAACGAACTTGTGAGTTCAACATGCTGGTCCAATGGATCGCTAAGTTGCTCTCTCTCGCGAGCACCACGTCTGTATCTCCTCTCCACAACCACCCTCATTCTGCACCGGAGACTACTTGACCGCCGTCGCGAATCAAACATAACTAACATTTCACACTCATTTAGAATCAAGAAATCGACAAATACGAGTTAATTAAGCTTGGAACCTTAGTAATAAACACCAACGTGCAAGACAAACAAAGCATAACGCACGACAGTTAGCCCAGAAGGAATAGTACGTACGAATCGTTTTCTGCACACCAAAACTTCACCGCCACATCAACGCCAGTTTTTTTTTTATATCGCACTTTTCTTCGAAGCCAGAATACTGAATTTTTTAATCGGTTACTAATGTTAAGGAACTTTGTTAGCTCTAAAATAGATGTAAAAATGCTAAAGCATAAATAAAGTGAACTTCAAATTACAGGTCTCGTCTTAAATAAATTTTCTTGAACAACCGACCCTGGACATTCGTGAGTTTATCCCGGCTACAAACAAGGTCTAACGTTGAGGTCTAAGGACCTCATAGGAAAGCCTTGCCTCTAGGAGATCGAGGCAAAAAGGTCGTTTCGAACATTTAAATGCTTATAATTATAAAAATAGTGGAGCTACTTTTTACTTTAAAGCTAAAGTAAATCCGGCGTTTTTGTGCGAGTATTTGGAATGTACCATTTTACTGTACGATTTCGCAGCTTTGAGAGTAACGGATCTGGTACTAGAATACCTAAAATGTAGAGAATAAAATAAAATATGTAAATAAATCAAAGAAAACCAAAAGGGCAAAGGGAATAATGAATTCTTCTATCAGAATAAAAATCAATATCCCCCTGCTGAAGGCTTATCTTTGGTTCGTGAATCGTGCGTGAGTAAATCCAGCAACCGTGTAGCCAAGTACAGCAACGCCCGTACTAGAGAAAAATAAAAAAACATCACATAAAACACTTAAATACTATGTTAATCATTAGTCAAAGTACTTTTTCTGAATTTCTGCATTTGCGTTGCGATTCCAAATGCTAAGTTTATTTCCATTCCACTTCCATTCAAATCGATTGACTGAGACCCGAGTATACGCATAAAGACCGTGGCTCCTGACGACAGTATTACATAGTGTTTATGATTTTGCGACAAGGTGGCGCCTTGATATGCTGGCATCGGATCCGATGAGGTACCATTGAAAAAAAGACCCATCAACTCCGATTGGCTGGAGAAAAATACCAGAGGTCGCAACAAAGTTCCCTGCACTGAAATTTCCATGCCTTTCCATTTCGCAAGCTAATCCATTTTTGTTCTCATAAAATGATAAACAAAGAAAATGTCATATAAACGTGACGACATGCGGTGAACTTCACATACAGCACACATATGCTATATGTGTGTCCCCACTTAAAAATTACGAAGAAATTCAGTCTTTCTGTGACATATTTTTTCGCGGGAACGAAGTTTCCTATCTCCTTATCTCTGCTATGCACAGAGAATAGTGATAGGGGGTCGCCGTTAGAGATGAGCGATTCAGTGATATTTTAGGAATGGTGACAGCAGTGACAGTGACATACGCGTCACCGTGATTTTAACCAGTGATTTTTGTCATTTTCTTTTTTTAAGCGGTAATGATAAAGAAACCGTTGGATGCCTCCGGCTCATATGCTTTGTCAAATTTGAAATTGTTGTCTTGTACGACAATTTAATTTTGCATATTTTACACTTTGCGTAGATAGCATCTTCTGCCACAAAAACTGCCAAATCGCAATTTTTTCATTAATTTAAAACTACTCATTCCTTTTTTCTAAAAATGGTTAAAAATTGTTAAAAATCCTGCAATATGTATGAAAAGAACTCAAGAACTTTACTTAATATTACATAAATGATAAATAATTTAATACCATAAGAATGGTATGCATATCATCCGGATATCTTTTAGTTAGGAGGTATAGACAATAAATTTTCAAACCTTAAAGGGCTAAAACTCCTAAACCAGACGAGAGCTACCAAAAATTTGTTTGCGATCAGCGCCAACAACAACTAAAAAACAATAAAAAATTTTGAGAGCTCGTACTGTGCTCAATCTGTTCCCAATAATGGTGTATTAATTTAATTAATAATAATAATTAATATATACGATCAAATAAAAATGTCTCATAACCGACTACATATTTTATAGCAAGTTTTTAAGCTGCACAGATAATTAATTATAAATTATTGCAACTCTAGATTCTTGTACAATATGTACGTGAAAAAAATACGCAAGCGGATTCACGGCTCGGGAACTAGTCAGTGACAGGAACGAATATTTGTGTGTGAATATTGTAAAACAAGTCAGTGACAGAAACAGTAAAAAAGTCACCGGTACTGAAATATCGCTCATCTGTGTGAAAGATTCGTCATATAATTTGAAAGCATGGGTAGCGATATGCGAGAGAGCCGCTATAGAAATTGAAGTTTGGGTCTCCATATGCTTATATGAGATGCGCCTTCTGTATTGTGACGAATTTATAATCGAAGGTTCACGATAACACTAGAAAACACATGGTGAGTAATCGTGAATAATAAAAGCATGCAGTATGACGTAAGCATGAGTAAAAGCATGCAAGCAATGAACGCGCCATCTATCGCGAGATAGAAAGAAATAGATAGTTCGAGAATCTTCGACAGTATGCATGCAATGAACACGACATCTATCGCGAGATAGAAAGTAGAGAGAGATCGACAATTTACTAGATAATTCCAGAACCTTCCACACAAGTGTCAGCTCGCATATAAATAGACCGCAGATGGCGCAGCGAGTATAGTTCGAATTTAATCGTTGAACAAGAAACATCGTGCCTTCTACGAGCAAACTGACCAGTGTTGAATTATAGGTGTAGAAAATAATAAATGGAAATAATAAGTGAAATAATAAATCTGTAAAATTAGAAACAAGTAAACTTTTGTGTTTTATTGGATTATTGGATCGAAAACGTCAAATATAAAATTTACGTAACAATTGGTGTCAGAAGTGGGATTGTAGAATAATCCTAAATCATGGTGAAGTTTATTGATCTGAGAATACCTCAGCTAAGAGAAGAGTTGGAGTCTCGTGGATTGCCTGGTACAGGTTATAAGGCAGATCTGCAAGCACGGTTGCGGAAAGCAATGGAGAATGAAGGCATCGATGTTGAAGAACATGAGTTTTGTTTCGATGCTTCAGGAGCTTCATCGAAAGTCGAGGAGCAGTTGGTAGAGCCGCAGCCAGCTCAAGCATTTGACATGAATGTGCTTTTAGCGGCAATGGCGCAGCAGTCCTCACGCATGGAGAAGCAGCTAGTACAACACACTTCACAACTTCAGGACCAACTATCGCGCATTGAAGGCAATTCTGCCAGACTGCAAGCGAGACAAGATCAAATGGAGGGTGAATTACACAAAGTTACCCAAAAATTTGAATCAGAAATATTGCGGTTGCATAACTATATGCGAGAAATCCAGTCCAGTGGACCAGTTACAGCTGTTAGTGCAACGAAGTTGAAAGCACCAACATTTGACGGAACTGTACCGTTTAAAATTTTTAAACTACAGTTCGAGACCACAGCACAGACTAATCACTGGACTACGGCAGACAAAGTGGCAGCTTTGGTGGTTTCATTGAAGGGCTCCGCCGCTGAGGTTTTGCAAACAGTTCCCGAAATTGAATGTGGTAACTACGACGCGTTAATGGCAGCGATTGAACGGCGATATGGTAGCGACCATAGAAAACAAATGTTCCAGATGGAGCTGATGAATCGTTACCAAAAAGCGAACGAGCCGTTACAAGAATATGCGACGGAGATAGAGCGGCTCGCGCATTTGGCCAACGCAGACGCACCAGCGGAAGTGATAGAATTATTAAAAATTCAGGCGTTCATGAACGGAATATGAGATGCGGATACCAAACGCGCAGTCTATTCCATGCCAAAAAAGACGTTTGCCGAAACAGTGTCATTTGCTTTAACGCAGGAAACAGCAAGCCTTCTAAGCAAACAAACACATAAAGTTCATAGGCTGGAAGTTGAGCCAAGTGAATCTCTGGAGAAAACCATGAAAGATTTTATCCAGACTATTTCTCAAATGATGCCAACTTCACGAAAAGGCTCTGAAGTAAAATGTTACAGCTGTGGAAAAGCAGGACACTTTGCACGTAATTGTAATGCGGCCTATAGGAAAAACGAAAATGCGAAGAAGAGAAGCGCCGAAAATGGAATTGGTGCTTGTGGAAATAAACAATCGTTAAACTAAAACGGACCAGCTCAAAGGGGCGTGAGCTGGCTCCCGCAACTGACTGCCCCACTGTCTCGGTTTCACAAATACATCGCAAAAACAATAATTTAACAGTAAACGGGACTGTAAATGGACGATCGTTGGTCTTAACCCTTGACACGGGGGCAACACATTCCATCATTAGATCAGACCTCGCAGGAGATAACGTTGAACCGATGAGTGGTTGTAAACTACGAACAGCGACAGGAGAGGAAGCTGTGATTTCCGGAAAATTGGAGACTAAGGTTCAGATTGGAACGCTAGAAGTAATTCACACCTTCTTAGTGGCTGGAATAATGGATGAGGTAATAATTGGCGTGGATTTTATGCTAGCCCATGGTCTTACTCTAGATCTGAAGGAAAGAATTCTGACGTGCCAGAATATGGAGATACCCCTAAGCACTGGGTATGAACGGCCTCAGATCAGGAATGTAAGTGTAAGTCACCGTCAGCAGATTCCACCAAAGTCCGAAGCAGTTCTGTGGGCATGTGTGGATGGAGACTGTGGAGCAGGCAAGCTGTGGGTTGTAGAGCCATCAGAAAGCACTGCGAATATTTTGGTTGGACGAACCTTGGTACAAACGGGAAAGAACAAGCAGATCCCAATTCTAGTGATGAATGAGTTCAGGTCACCGATCACTCTTAATAAAGGAGCACTAGTAGGACAATGCCAAGCTGTGGAAGCCGTGGTTAATTGTGACGATCCTCCGCAGAAATGCGAAAACAAGGTTTTCAAAGAGGAGACAAAAACTCCCACCATCATGGGTACTTGGTTGAATGAGGTGAGCGGGCCAGAAAGGATAAAAGCAAAACGGTTACTACAAAAGTATACATAGTTCCATATTTGCTAACGATGGCAATAAATTTGGAAGAACTGCCATCGTACAGCATCGGATAGACACTGGCGATGCAAGACCTATTCGGCAAGTTCCACGCAGAGTCCCACTGGCAAAACGAGAAGAGGCGGAAAAGATAATAGACGAGATGAAGAAAGGTGGAGTTATTGAACCATCAACAAGCCCATGGAGTTCACCGGTTGTGTTAGTTAAAAAAAAAGACGGAAGCACCCGGTTTTGCGTTGACTATCGGAAGCTGAACGATGTCACTAAAAAGGACAGCTACCCACTGCCACGAATAGATGACACCTTAGACACCTTATCCGGTGCGAAATGGTTTTCAACGCTGGATTTGCAAAGTGGTTATTGGCAAGTGGAAATCGAGAAATCCGATCGCGAGAAAACTGCTTTTAGCATCGGGGATGGACTGTGGCAATTCTCTGTAATGCCATTCGGATTATGCAACGCTCCAGCAACTTTTGAGCGTTTAATGGAACACGTATTAAAAGGGCTTCACTGGAAAACATGTTTGGTGTATCTTGATGACATTATTGTCATGGGCAAGAGTTTTGATGACCACCTCAAAAATTTAGAAGAAGTCTTTCAACGAATTTCTTCTGCTGCATTACGGTTGAATCCAAAGAAATGCAATTTATTTAAAACCGAAGTAACCTATTTGGGCCACAAAATCACTACTGGGGGAATTCACACAGATGAAGACAAAATAAGATCTGTAAGAGATTGGCCTCGACCCAAAAATGTTCGTGAAGTGCGAAGCTTCCTTGGACTCTGTACGTATTACCGGCGCTTTGTACCCGGATTTGCCAATGTTGCAAAAAGTTTACACAATTTGACAAAGAAAAATTGCAAATTTGTGTGGAAAGAGGAGGAAGAGAATGCCTTTCAGCAGTTAAAGGAATTGCTTTGTACAGCTCCAATGTTGGCTTATCCAGTTCCTGGCGAAAAGTTCATTCTGGACACAGATGCTAGTGCACATGGAATAGGAGGTGTACTCTCGCAGATTGTCGATGGTCAGGAAAAAGTAATTGGGTACTATAGCAGAGTTCTTGGAAAACCGGAAAGGAACTATTGCGTTACAAGGCGAGAACTATTGGCAGTGGTTGAATGCGTGAAACATTTTCACAAATACCTATATGGGCAGCATTTCCTACTAAGGACAGATCATGCAGCACTCAGATGGTTACTCCAGTTTAAAAATCCGGAAGGGCAAATTGCGCGATGGATAGAAAGGTTGCAGAATTATGATTGTGAAATTCAGCATCGGAAAGGTGGACAACATGGAAACGCCGATGCACTATCTCGACGCCCATGTGCATTGGAATGTAAGCATTGCTCTAAAGCTGAAAGATGCAAAGGTATAGTCGACATCCGACTAACAAATCTGACTTGGTTAAGGTCATAAAAGCGAAAGAAATGGATAAACGACCAACCAAGGAAGAAATGGCACCGGAAAGTCCATTGGCCAAGGCGGGCCAATTGGGTGCAATGGAATAGCCTGAAGTTGATAAATGGAGTACTGCATCGTTCATGGAAAAGTGAGGATGGTAGACACACTCACGACTTGATTGTTCTACCAAAGTCTAGAATAACAGCCGTATTAGAAGAGTTTCACAATGGACCAAGTGGAGGGCATCTCGGCGTTACAATGCAGGAGCACCCTTTGAACGCGTTGCAATGGATGTAGCTGGTCCATTTCCTACAAGTGACTCTGGAAACAAATACGTGTTGGTGATTATGGACTATTTTAGTAAGTGGCCAGAGGTATATGCTATACCAAATCAGGAGGCTAAAACTGTGGCCGAAGCTTTTGTTCAGAATTGGGTCACGCGGTTTGGAATACCAATTGAGTTGCATTCAGATCAAGGAAGGAACTTTGAGTCTTCTATATTTCAAGAAATGTGCTTACTGTTGGGTATCAAGAAGACTCGTACGACAGCTCTACATCCACAGTCATATGGCATGGTAGAAAGGTTTAACCGCACATTGGAAGAACATTTGCGGAAAGTAGTGGAAAAATGTCAGCGCAATTGGGACAAGCATATTCAAATGTTCCTATTGGCTTACCGATCAGCAGTCCATGACACTACCGGCCATTCACCTGCGAGGATTATTTTTGGCACAGAGTTAAAACTCCCGTCAGATCTTAAATTTGGAAGAAACAATGAACTTACTGAAACTGGAGGCAGTTATTGGGAAATGCTTCAGGCAGAAATGGATGAAATACACCAACATGTGAGGCAGCGAACACAGCTGATGAGCAATAAAATGAAGGATCGATATAACCGAGCTATGAATTCTGAAGGATTTCGAGAAGGCGACTTGGTGTTACTCTAAAATCCCCAACGGAAAAAGGGTATGTCTCCAAAGCTGCAAACATCGTGGGAAGGGCCATATAAAGTCATAAAGCGACTGAACGATGTGTATCGCATACAATTTCACACGCAGAGACGAGGTAAAATAAAAGTCGTCCATTTAGAGAGACTAGCCCCATTTGGCTCAAGGAATTTTGTGTCTGATCGGGACGATCAGACTTAAGTGGAGGGCAGTGTGACGAATTTATAATCGAAGGTTCACGATAACACTAAAAAACACATGGTGAGTAATCGTGAATAATAAAACCATGAGTAAAAGTATCGCGAGATAGAAAGAAATAGATAGTTCGATAATTTTCGACAGCATGCATGCAATAAATACGACATCTATCGCGAGATAGAAAGTAGAGAGAGATCGACAAGTTACTAGATAATTCCAGAACCTTCCACACAAGTGTCAGCTCGCATATAAATAGACCGCAGATGGCGCAGCGAGGACAGTTCGAATTTAATCGTTAAACAAGAAACATCGTGCCATCTACGAGCAGACTGACCAGTGTTGAATAATAAGTGTAGAAAATAATAAGTGGAAATAATAAGTGAAATAATAAATCTGTAAAATTAGAAACAAGTAAACTTTTGTGTTTTATTGGATTATTTGCAATCCAGAGATCGAACCGAGAGAATCGAGAACGTCAAATATAAAATTTACGTAACAGTATATTGTATGTTCTTTGGTAGTACGTTACTTTGCGTTCTTGTCGAAACCACATTCTGATACCCGGATCAATGTCACGCATATTTTCACACAAACTATCATTGTTTGGTAACAACATTTCAATTGGTAAGGAAATTCCGAACGACAACATTCCAAAACGACCAAATTCTGATGCGATAACATCCTCTATTTACAGAACGAAACAAGGATCAAATTTCTAGAGCGATCTGCGTCAGCGACCTACGGCCGCAAAGAAGGATTAAAACATTCAGCAAATCCGACACTTTTTTGGCTACAAAATTTTTTCTTCCTTTAAAGCTGTCTGGGTGAGCGGCCTACGGCCGCAGAAAGTGAATAAATTAAAACCGTCCAAAAGTCCAAGAACTTAAGTTAATTAAGTCCAAAACTTACTCAGTAACTAGGGCTCCTCTGCATATATAGTACCTCAGCGAGGAAGACCAACGACTCTAAATCGTAATTGCTAAGTGTTGGCAAAGTTTTATCACGTTGGAGTTTTTTCATTTCGGGATTCACAAAAGAACCGGGATGTTGTTGTCTTGTGATATTACAGCGTCTCAAAAATTATTTATCATGGTGCGGTAACGATAAGAAATAAGGTCCAATGATTTCAGCGTAAAACCACATTAAACGGTGCATATTTCTGGATGTAATGGAGTCTGTAGGGTCTCTTGTGGATTGTGTATCGCTTAATACAATTTTGCGATAAAACAACGAGACAGACATTAGACAGTCAGACGAGATGGCAACGCTCTGCAATTCCTGCGATCGAAGAGGAATTGATTAATTTTGATCTTCTGATAAGTTACGCGAATCGAGTGATTTTCAAAGTAAATTATTCAAGTTATTCAAGCGTGAGTCTGAGATGATTCGCCAAAGTATACAGATAACAAGCGTAAGTGAGCGCATTATAGCAGCTTGTTTGGCAGTCAACCTTTCAGTAAGTTCTACCTAAACAATAAAATCAATTTAGTAAAAGAAATATAAAGTTAGAAAAAGGGGTGACACCCTTGCTAGCTACGCCACTGCCAACATGCACATACATATAAGGGCTCGTAACACCATCGAAAAAGTATTTGGGCAGCTCAAAAACAAATTTTGCGCATGCCTCAATGGACTACAAGTTTAACTTCATACTGCAAGGAATATCGTTGTCGTGCTATCAGTACTCTACAATATTGCTAAAATTTAACAAGTAAGAGCGTTATCTTCGGCCTGGCCGAAGCTCATATACCCTACACCCGCATCTGTCGAGGTTTCTTTTTTTAATTTACAGTGAGAAAATTTTGATCTATTAACTCGTCTACAACACCGCTTTTCCTACCAAACATCTCATTATATTGTATAGTATATAAGTGGGCGTGTCACGCCCATTTTTCAGAATATATTTTAGTCTAAGAAGGTGGACTCGGGGAACAAATTTTAGCTTTATATTTGCTCTACAAGCTGAGAAATTGAGCTATAAGCATGGGAAAATTCACATTTGCTATTAAAAGTAGGCGTGGCACTAATCCGATTTTCCTCATTTTTCAATACCAAACAGCCTATGATGACAGAGTATATTCGTGCCAAATTTCATGGCGATAGCTTTATTCGTTCTCCCGTAATCGTGATTTCTACAGACAGACAGACAGACAGACAGACAGACAGACAGACGGACGGACATGGCTAAATCGAATCAGGAGGTGATTCTGAGCCAGAATATATATACTTTTCTATACCTGCCACGCCTCCTTTAATGCGTTACAAAACGGAAGAACAAAGTGAATATACCCTCAACCCTTCGGGTGTAGGGTATAAAAACAACCTTTTGAATGTTCTGATCGTCTTGAAGTACCCTGGATAGAGGAAAGCTTTCCAGCTAGGACATGGTTTTGTTGGCTGAGGATTTTAATCCCTGCCACGGCTGAAGACCGGCACGTAGAAGGACCCAGGATAGAAGAAGACTTTTCAGCAAGAAGATGGTTTCGTTGGCTGATTATTTTAATCCCTGCCACGGCCATAGGCCGGCATGCAGAAAGACCCAGGATAGAGGAAGACTTTGCAACAAGGTGATGGTTTTGAGGGCTGAGGGTTTTAATCCCTGCCCCGGCAGAAGGCCGGAAAGCAAAGTACCCTGGAGGCAAGGTACCAAAGTACCCTGGCCGGCACGCAGAAGGACCCAGGATAGAAGAAGACTTTTCAGCAAGAAGATGGTTTTGTTGGCTAAGGGTTTTAATCCCTGCCACGGCCGACATGCAGAAGGACCCAGGATAGAAAAAAACTTTTCGGCAAGGAGATAGTTTTGTTGACTGAGGATAAAACCATCTATGTTTTTATTTATTAATCTATGGGATAAAAACTCTCAGCCAACAAAACCATCTTTTTTGCTGGAAAGTATTTTTCTATCCAGGGTCCAGGGTTCTGCGTGCCGGCCTTTGGCCGCGGCAGGGAATAATAACATATAAAAGCTAATGAAAATGTCATTAATTAATGTTAAATAACTTTTTATCGAAATATGTATAGTTTTATAAATAAACGCATCTTAAGCTTTTTAGTACTATTTTTTTAGGTAAAAAATTATTTTCTGAACAAAAATGTGTAATTAACCCAAACAAATATAGTAAAAATAAGATAAAATGTATTTTAAGCTTTCTAAAAAAATTTATTTCCTTCAAATCGGTGCAGTATTTATGGAGAAAATGCAATTTTTAAGGTAAATATAAACTACTTTTTTTGATTTTTACTACTATGCATATTTTAAATAATAGGATTCTACTAAGTGCGCAACATTGAGTCTTAGATGATTGAAGCAATGACGCGATTTACCGTTATTTCTTTATTGGAGTGGTATCTTTAAATTTCTATTCAATTTGCAATGTTCACTGTTCACATGTATGGAAATAGCGCCGCATCCGAAAAATGTTGAAGAAAAATCGTGGGATTTTTATAAATCGAATTAGAAAAAGCGACGTGGACGAAAAAATTTAAGCAAAAATTGCGCGATTTTCCTTAAAAAATTTTTTATTTTCGAAGCATATGAAAATCTTAAGAAATAGCGCTGCAAATAAGCCGATTCTCATTTTGTTACTAACACCACCACAACCATTAGGCCAAACAGAGAGCATAGTACCAGAGAGAGCATTATTGTAAAAAGGTATAATAAAATAATTTGAGAAAGTAGTTTATTATCAATTTAAAAATAAGTTTTCTTCATAATTACAGCACCGATTTAAACGAAACAAATTTTCTTAGAAAGCTTCAAATACATTTTATCTTATTTTTAGTATATTTTCTTGGGTTAATTACACATTTTTGTTTGAAAAAAATTATTTTATTTAAAAAAATAGTACTAAAAACCTTAAGTTACATTTATTTATGAAACTATACAAATTTTGATAAAATGTTATTTCACATAAATTAATGACATTTTCAATAGCTTTCTAATGGTACTAATATCATACAAATATCTTATATAGTTTCGGAGATATAGACGATTTGATTTCAAATTTCAAGGGACTCCAGCCCCGCCCCCAAGGGAGAGCGACATTTGTTTTTGGCTGATTGAGGTCAGGACAAAGAGCACTAATACCCAAAAAATCAACAAAAAAATTAAAGCTACTTGACAACGGTAAACATAAGCCGAAGAAACCTCGTGTACTGCTGACTAGAGCTTGAAGTATTTTACGTCTGCTTTTGAGAAATTTTTAAATATGTAAAAATTTTATATGAGAGTTCGAAGTTTTGCGATATGGCAGCCATATAAAAAAATTGTTTAAAAAAAGCAGATTGTTTAAAAAAATTAGATTTTGATTATTACTTTTAATACTTGAAGTAATCATTGAGGAGTTTTTTAGAAAAGGCATCTGCATATTTCGTTCTTGTTTTGTGATTATTGTAATACTGTTGTGAATATTGTGATAATATATTGTTACGTAAATTTTAATATTTGACGTTTTCGATTCTCTCGGTTCGATCTCTGGATTGCAAATAATCCAATAAAACACAAAAGTTTACTTGTTTCTAATTCTACAGATTTATTATTACACTTATTATTTCCATTTATTATTTTCTACACTTATAATTCAACACTGGTCAGTTTGCTCGTAGATGGCACGATGTTTCTTGTTCAACGATTAAATTCGAACTGTACTCGCTGCGCCATCTGCGGTCTATTTATATGCGAGCTGACACTTGTGTGGAAGGTTCTGGAATTATCTAGTAAATTGTCGATCTCTCTCTACTTTCTATCTCGCGATAGATGTCGTGTTCATTGCATGCATACTGTCGAAGATTCTCGAACTATCTATTTCTTTCTATCTCGCGATAGATGGCGCGTTCATTGCTTGCATGCTTTTACTCATGCTTACGTCATACTGCATGCTTTTATTATTCACGATTACTCACAATGTTTTTTCTAGTGTTATCGTGAACCTTCGATTATAAATTCGTCACAATATATTCGTCATATTCACTATACTCCTCGTTATTTGCTGAATCGTAAAATAACTAATAGAGGGCGCTGAGAAACGCATGGTCTCTATAGTGAACATCAGACAGAACGCGATTTACGCGCCGCGAAATTTACGCCCGGTTGCATTACACAGAAATCCCATAAGCACGTCAGACAGAGAAAAAACGTTGTTTACTTTCGCGGCGTATAGACTTCCGCGTCGCGGTGCGTTGTGAAAATTTACAAAATTTCCTAGTTGTGTTAGTGTTTTGTGAGTGTATGAGTACAGTTCTACAATTTTCGGAGATGCCAGAGAGTTGAGATTATCAGTTATCGTAAGACAATTGAAACTCTAAAGGAAAAATTTGTAAAAAATTGGCATTTTCTACAAATATGGCATCTTGCTATCTATATATACACGCGGTTGATTTGTTTACCTTAGTAGCGATTCGCGCTCTATTTGACCACCAATTCGCATCGCGATAATTACGCCCCATATCGCGCAGCGTATATCGCGTTCTGTCTGACTTCGGCTTAAAGGCTCAGTTTCATAAAGTCCGTTTGCGTGCGTATCCGTCAGAAACGGTTGGGGACTCCCGTTGGGATTCCCTTTTTCCGTTGGGGATTGTAGAGCAACAACAAGTTGCCTTCTCTAAATCCTTCAGAATTCATAGCTCGGTCATATCGATCCTTCATTTTATTGCTTATCAGCTGTGTTCGCTGCCTCACATGTTGGTGTATTTCATCCATTTCGGCCTGAAGCATTTCCCAGTAACTGCCTCCAGTTTCAGTAAGTTCATTGTTCTTCCAAATTTAAGATGTGACGGGAGTTTTAACTCTGTGCCAAAAATAATCCTCGCAGGTGAATGGCCGGTAGTGTCATGGACTGCTGATCGGTAAGCCAATAGGAACATTTGAATATGCTTGTCCCAATTGCGCTGACATTTTTCCACTACTTTCAGCAAATGTTCTTCCAATGTGCGGTTAAACCTTTCTACCATGCCATCCGACTGTGGATGTAGAGCTGTCGTACGAGTCTTCTTGATACCCAACAGTAAGCACATTTCTTGAAATATAGAAGACTCAAAGTTCCTTCCTTGATTTGAATGCAACTCAATTGGTATTCCACACCGCGTGACCCAATTCTGAACAAAAGCTTCGGCCACAGTTTTAGCCTCCTGATTTGGTATAGCATATACATACTTCTGGCCACTTACTAAAATAGTCCATAATCACCAACACGTATTTGTTTCCAGAGTCACTTGTGGAAAATGGACCAGCTACATCCATTGCAACGCGTTCAAAGGGTGCTCCTGCATTGTACTGCTGAAACCTTCCTCTGGTTCTAACTTTCGGACCCTTAGCTGCCATGCATTGTGCGCAGTTTTTAATCCATTCAGCAACTGAATCTTGACAATTCACCCAGTAAAACCGTTGCTTAATCTTTTCCAGAGTTTTCGTAACGCCGAGATGCCCTCCACTTGGTCCATTGTGAAACTCTTCTATTACGGCTGTTCTAATTAGGCTGTCTAGACTTTGGTAGAACAATCAAGTCGTGAGTGTGTCTACCATCCTCACTTTCCCATGCAGTACTCCATTTATCAACTTCAGGCTATTCCATTGCACCCAATACGCCTTGGCCAATGGACTTTCCGGTGCCATTTCTTCCTTGGTTGGTCTTTTATCCATTTCTTTCGCTTTCATGACCTTAACAAAGTCTGTATCCTCCAGTTGACTTTTCCTTATAGCGCTTGACTCCCATTCGTCATCAGGTTGCAGATTTGTTAGTCGGATGTCGACTATACCTTCGCATCTTTCGGCTTTAGAGCTTACACTCCAATGAACATGGGCGTCGAGATAGTGCATCAGCGTTTCCATGTTGCCCACCTTTCCGATGTTGTATTTCACAATCATAATTCTGCAACCTTTCAATACATCGCGCAATCTGCCCTTCCGGATTTTTAAACTGGAGTAACCATCTGAGTGCTGCATGATCTGTCCTCAGTAGGAAATGCTGCCCATATAGGTATTTGTGAAAATGTTTCACGCATTCGACCACTGCCAAGAGTTCTCGTCTTGTAACGCAATAGTTTCTTTCTGGTTTTCCAAGAACTCTGCTATAGTACCCAATTACTTTTTCCTGTCCATCGATCATCTGCGACAGTACACCTCCTATTCCATGTGCACTAGCATCTGTGTCCAGGATGAACTTTTCGCCAGGAACTGGATAAGCCAACATTGGAGCTGTACAAAGCAATTCCTTCAACTGCTGAAAGGCTTTCTCTTCCTCCTCTTTCCACACAAATTTGCAATTTTTCTTTGTCAAATTGTGTAAACTTCTTGCAACATTGGCAAATCCGGGTACAAAGCGCCGGTAATACGTACAGAGTCCAAGGAAACTTCGCACTTCATGAACAAGGATTTCTCGATTTTCACTTGCCAATAACCACTTTGCAAATTCAGCGTTGAAAATCATTTCGCACCGGATAAGGTGTCCAAGGTGTCATCAATTCGTGGCAGTGGGTAGCAGTCCTTTTTAGTGACATCGTTCAGTTTCCGATAGTCAACGCAAAACCGGGTGCTTCCGTCTTTCTTTTTAACTAACACAACCGGTGAACTCCATGGGCTTGTTGATGGTTCAATAACTCCACCTTTCTTCATCTCGTCTATTATCTTTTCCGCCTCTTCTCGTTTTGCCAGTGGGACTCTGCGTGGAACTTGCCGAATAGGTCTTGCATCGCCAGTGTCTATCCGATATTGTACGATGGCAGTTCTTCCAAATTAATTGCCATCGTTAGCAAATATGGAACTATACTTTTCTAGTAACCGTTTTGCTTTTATCCTTTCTGGCCCGCTCACCTCATTCAACCAGGTACCCATGATGGTAGGAGTTTTTCTCTCCTCCCTTAAACCCTTCTTTTTGCATTTCTGTGGAGGATCGTCACAATTAACTACAGCTTCCACAGCTTGGCATTGTCCTACTAGTGCTCCTTTATTAAGAGTGATCGGTGACCTGAACTCATTCATCACTTGAACTGGGATCTGCTTGTTCTTTCCCGTTTGTACCAAGGTTCGTCCAACCAAAATATTCGCAGTGCTTTCTGATGGCTCTACAACCCACAGCTTGCCTGCTCCACAGTCTCCATCTACACATGCCCACAGAACTGCTTCGGACTTTGGTAGAATCTGCTGACGGTGACTTACACTTACATTCCTGATCTGAGGCCGTTCATACCCAGTGCTTAGGGGTATCTCCATATTCTGGCACGTCAGAATTCTTTCCTTCAGATCTAGAGTAAGACCATGGGCTAGCATAAAATCCACGCCAATTATTACCTCGTCTATTATTCCAGCCACTAAGAAGGTGTGAATTACTTCTAGCGTTCCTATCTAAACCTTAGTCTCCAATTTTCCGGAAATCACAGCTTCCTCTCCTGTAGCTGTTCGTAATTTACAACCATTCAGCGGTTCAACGTAATCTCCTGCGAGGTCTTATCTAATGATGGAATGTGTTGCTCCCGTGTCAAGGGTTAAGACCAGCGATCGTCCATTTATTGTCCCGTTTACTGTTAAATTATTGCTTTTGCGATGTATTTGTGAAACCGAGACAGTGGGGCAGTCAGTTGCGGGAACCAGCTCACGCCCCTTTGAGCTGGTCCGTTTTAGTTTAACGATTGTTTATTTCCAGAAGCACCAATTCCATTTTTGGCGCTTCTTATCTTCGCATTTTCGTTTTTCCTATAAGCCGCATTACAATTCCGTGCAAAGTGTCCTGCTTTTCCACAGCTGTAACATTTTACTTCAGAGCGTTTGCGTGAAGTTAGCATCATTCGAGAAATAGTCTGGATAAAATCTTTCATGGTTTTCTCCAGAGATTCACTTGGCTCAACTTCCAGCCTATGAACTTTATGTGTTTGTTTGCTTAGAAGGCTTGCTGTTTCCTGCGTTAAAGCAAATGACACTGTTTCGGCAAACGTCTTCTTTGGCATGGAGTAGACTGCGCGTTTGATATCCGCCTCTCGTATTCCATTCATGAACACCTGCATTTTCATGAATTCTATTACTTCCGCTGGTGCGTCTGCGTTGGCCAAATGCGCGAGCCGCTCTATCTCCATCGCATATTCTTGTAACGGCTCGTTCGCTTTTTGGTAACGATTCATCAGCTCCATCTGGAACATTTGTTTTCTATGGTCGCTACCATATCGCCGTTCAATCGCTGCCATTAACGCGTCGTAGTTACCACGTTCAATTTCGGGAACTGTTTGCAAAACCTCAGCGGCGGAGCCCTTCAATGAAACCACCAAAGCTGCCACTTTGTCTGCCGTAGTCCAGTGATGAGTCTGTGCTGTGGTCTCGAACTGTAGTTTAAAAATTTTAAACGGTACAGTCCCGTCAAATGTTGGTGCTTTCAACTTCGTTGCACTAACAGCTGTAACTGGTCCACTGGACTGGATTTCTCGCATATGATTATCCAACCGCAATATTTCTGATTCAAATTTTTGGGTAACTTTGTGTAATTCACTCTCAATTTGATCTTGTCTCGCCTGCAATCTGGCAGAGTTCCCTTCGATGCGCGATAGTTGGTCCTGCAGCTGTGAAGTGTGTTGTACTAGCTGCTTTTCCACGCGTTGTGCCAGTTGCTCCTCCATGCGTGAGGACTGCTGCGCCATTGCCGCTAAAAGCACATTCATGTCAAATGCTGGAGCTGGCTGCGGCTCTACCAACTGCTCGTCGACTTTCGATGAAGCACCTGAAGCATCGAAACAAAACTCATGCTCTTCAACATCGATGCCTTCATTCTCCATTGCTTTCCGCAACCGTGCTTGCAGATCTGCCTTATAACCTGTACCAGGCAATCCACGAGACTCCAACTCTTCTCTTAGCTGAGGTATTTTCAGGTCAATAAACTTTAACATGATTTAGGATTATTTTAAAATCCCACTTCTGACACCAATTGTTACGTAAATTTTAATATTTGACGTTTTCGATTCTCTCGGTTCGATCTCTGGATTGCAAATAATCCAACAAAACACAAAAGTTTACTTGTTTCTAATTTTACAGATTTATTATTTCACTTATTATTTCCACTTATTATTTTCTACACCTATAATTCAACACTGGTCAGTTTGCTCGTAGAAGGCACGATGTTTCTTGTTCAACGATTAAATTCGAACTATACTCGCTGCGCCATCTGCGGTCTATTTATATGCGAGCTGACACTTGTGTGAAAGGTTCTGGAATTATCTAGTAAATTGTCGATCTCTCTCTACTTTCTATCTCGCGATAGATGTCGTGTTCATTGCATGCATACTGTCGAAGATTCTCGAGCTATCTATTTCTTTCTATCTCGCGATAGATGGCGCGTTCATTGCTTGCATGCTTTTACTCATGCTTACGTCATACTGCATGCTTTTATTATTCACGATTACTCACCATGTGTTTTCTAGTGTTATCGTGAACCTTCGATTATAAATTCGTCACAATACAGAAGGCGCATCTCATATAAGCATATGGAGACCCAAACTTCAATTTCTATAGCGGCTCTCTCGCATATCGCTACCCATGCTTTCAAATTATATGACGAATCTTTCACACAGATGAGCGATATTTCAGTACCGGTGACTTTTTTACTGTTTCTGTCACTGACTTGTTTTACAATATTCACACACAAATATTCGTTCCTGTCACTGACTAGTTCCCGAGCCGTGAATCCGCTTGCGTATTTTTTTCACGTACATATTGTACAAGAATCAAGAGTTGCAATAATTTATAATTAATTATCTGTGCAGCTTAAAAACTTGCTATAAAATATGTAGTCGGTTATGAGACATTTTTATTTGATCGTATATATTAATTATTATTATTAATTAAATTAATACACCATTATTGGGAACAGATTGAGCACAGTACGAGCTCTCAAAATTTTTTATTGTTTTTTAGTTGTTGTTGGCGCTGATCGCAAACAAATTTTTGGTAGCTCTCGTCTGGTTTAGGAGTTTTAGCCCTTTAAGGTTTGAAAATTTATTGTCTATACCTCCTAAACTGTAAAAGATATCCGGGTGATATGCATACCATTCTTATGGTATTAAATTATTTTTCATTTATGTAATATTAAGTAAAAGTTACTTGAGTTCTTTTCATACATATTGCAGGATTTTTAACAATTTTTAACCATTTTTAGAAAAAAGGAATGAGTAGTTTTAAATTAATGAAAAAAGTGCGATTTGGCAGTTTTTGTGGCAGAAGATGCTATCTACGCAAAGTGTAAAATATGCAAAATTAAATTGTCGTACAAGACAACAATTTCAAATTTGACAAAGCATATGAGCAGGAGGCATCCAACGGTTTCTTTATCATTACCGCTTAAAAAAAGAAAATGACAAAAATCATTGGTTAAAATCACGGTGACGCGTATGTCACTGTCACTGCTGTCACCATTCCTAAAATATCACTGAATCGCTCATCTCTAACGGCGACCCCCTATCACTATTCTCTGTGCATAGCAGAGATAAGGAGATAGGAAACTTCGTTCCCGCGAAAAAATATGTCACAGAAAGACTGAATTTCTTCGTAATTTTTAAGTGGGGACACACATATAGCATATGTGTGCTGTATGTGAAGTTCACCGCATGTCGTCACGTTTATATGACATTTTCTTTGTTTATCATTTTATGAGAACAAAAATGGATTAGCTTGCGAAATGGAAAGGCATGGAAATTTCAGTGCAGGGAACTTTGTTGCGACCTCTGGTATTTTTCTCCAGCCAATCGGAGTTGATGGGTCTTTTTTTCAGTGGTACCTCATCGGATCCGATGCCAGCATATCAAGGCGCCACCTTGTCGCAAAATCATAAACACTATGTAATACTGTCGTCGGGAGCCACGGTCTTTATGCGTATACTCGGGTCTCAGTCAATCGATTTGAATGGAAGTGGAATGGAAATAAACTTAGCATTTGGAAGCTAAGGAGCTTCATCGAAAGTCGAGGAGCAGTTGGTAGAGCCGCAGCCAGCTCCAGCATTTGACATGAATGTGCTTTTGGCAATAACGCAGCGCATGGAGGATCAGCTGGCGCATCAGTCCTCACGCATGGAGGAGCAACTGGCACAATGCGTGGAAAAGCAGCTAGTACAATACACTTCACAAATGCAGGACCAACTATCGCGCATTGAAGGGAATTCTGCCAGACTGCAAGCGAGACAAGATTAAATGGAGGGTGAATTATACAAAGTTACCCAAAAATTTGAATCAGAAATATTGCGGTTGGATAACCATATGCCAGAAATCCAGTCCAGTGGACCAGTTACAGCTGTTAGTGCAACGAAGTTGAAAGCACCAACATTTGACGGAACTGTACCGTTTAAAATTTTTAAACTACAGTTCGAGACCACAGCACAGACTAATCACTGGACTACGGCAGACAAAGTGGAAGCTTTAGTGGTTTCATTGAAGGGCTCCGCCGCTGAGGTTTTGCTAACAGGTTCCGAAATTGAACGTGGTAACTACGACGCGTTAATGGCAGCGATTGAACGGCGATATGGTAGCGACCATAGAAAACAAATGTTCCAGATGGAGCTGATGAATCGTTACCAAAAAGCGAACGAGCCGTTACAAGAATATGCGACGGAGATAGAGCGGCTCGCGCATTTGGCCAACGCAGACGCACCAGCGGAAGTGATAGAATTATTAAAAATTCAGGCGTTCATGAATGGAATACGAGATGCGGATACCAAACGCGCAGTCTATTCCATGCCAAAAAAGACGTTTGCCGAAACAGTGTCATTTGCTTTAACGCAGGAAACAGCAAGCCTTCTAAGCAAACAAACACATAAAGTTCATAGGCTGGAAGTTGAGCCAAGTGAATCTCTGGAGAAAACCATGAAAGATTTTATCCAGACTATTTCTCGAATGATGCCAACTTCACGAAAAGGCTCTGAAGTAAAATGTTACAGCTGTGGAAAAGCAGGACACTTTGCACGTAATTGTAATGCGGCCTATAAGAAAAACGAAAATGCGAAGAAGAGAAGCGCCGAAAATGGAATTGGTGTTTCTGGAAATAAACAATCGTTAAACTAAAACGGACCAGCTCAAAGGGGCGTGAGCTGGCTCCCGCAACTGACTGCCCCACTGTCTCGGTTTCACAAATACATCGCAAAAACAATAATTTAACAGTAAACGGGACTGTAAATGGACGATCGCTGGTCTTAACCCTTGACACGGGCGCAACACATTCCATCATTAGATCAGACCTCGCAGGAGATAACGTTGAACCGATGAGTGGTTGTAAACTACGAACAGCGACATGAGAGGAAGCTGTGATTTCCGGAAAATTGGAGACTAAGGTTCAGATTGGAACGCTAGAAGTAATTCACACCTTCTTAGTGGCTGGAATAATGGATGAGGTAATAATTGGCGTGGATTTTATGCTTTTTATAATTTGGCGAAGATCTTACCTTTATTCCTTTCAAGTAAAAGAAAAGCAATAAGGAGTTTTTCACTAAACACGTTTTATTAAATGTGTCCGCTTCGCTTGGATGATGCGAGAGAAGTGAAGCTTGTGTTTCTATTCTTTGTTGCTTATGTCTAATATGTACTTGATATAAATTTGTAGTAAATACTTTATGTATATATGTATATGTATATATATATATACCAACACCCTCACTTAAAGTATTCAGATTACAAATTATTCAATTTTGTTATGCCAAGATCTCTAGCACACTTTTGGTTTTTTGCTGTTGTAAGCCCCTTTGTCAAAATATCTGCTGGCATATCTTCGGTCGGCATATATTTAATGATGATTGAATGGTTATCGATACTTTGACGGATGAAAAAATGTCGGATGTCGATATGTTTAGTTCTGGGATGAAAACCGAAACCTTGAATCAACTTTTGGGCACTTTGATTGTCATTATAAAGTTCTAGGCCGCTGCAACATACGCCAATGTTGTTTAAAATTCCTGACAAGTAGATCGCCTCCTTCGTGCCATCACAAATGGCGATGTATTCCGATTCTGTGCTTGATAAGGCAACGCTTCTTTGTTTGCGCGCTTCCCAGCTTATAGCCGCGCCGCACAATAGAAATGCGTATCCAGAATATGATCGGCGATCGTTTGGATCGGACCCCCAATCTGCGTCGATCACACCGAAGATGTCGACGTCATCCTGTTGATAGAGTAGTCCGTGACTTAGTGTGCCCTTCAGGTAGCGTAGGATTCTTTTAACAGCTTTCCAATGTTCGTGTTCATAACACGAATTGAATTGGCTTAAGAAATTTACTGCAAACGAGATATCTGGGCGTGTGGTTACAGAGAGATACATTAATGCACCAATCAATCTTTGGTACGGATACCTTTTCATTTCATTTGTATCTGCATTCGTCGCCTTTTTCAATTTGCATTTGCATTCAATTGGGGTCTGGGCCGGTTTACACTCTTCCATACCGAAACGTTTTAATATCATCTTTGTGTAGTCTGGTTGCGACAAAGATACTGATTTCGATTTCGCATCCTGCTGGAACTTAATTCCTAAACATAAATTTGCTGGTCCCATATCTTTCATCTCAAATTCGCTTGATAGTGAAGCTTTAATTTCATTTAGATAGTTCTTATTGTTCGTAGCTATGAGTAAGTCGTCGACGTAGATGGTAATGAGTAAAAGATGGTCACCTTCGCGTTTGTAGAACAAGCATGGATCTTGTGGGATAGGCTTTAGACCCAAATCAATTAATTTTATTGTAAGTTTGCGGTACCATTGAAGACCAGACTGACGTAAGCCGTATAGTGCCTTCTTTAGTATGCAAACTGGATTATTAATAGTACGAAGAGATTTCAGCCAACGGTCTGCAGTTTTTCTGAGCTGTGGTAGCTCTCTCGTTGATTGTTTGCTCCCAATCATTTCCTCGCTTTTTACTTTTTCCAATATTTCAACTAAATATTCCGGAAGTTCCATGTATACGTCTTGTTCCAATTCTCCATTTAGGTAAGCCGTTACTACGTCCATCTGGTGTATTTCTAGATTAAATTTTGCTGCCAACGCTGCCAGTAGCCGGATGGTGGTTGTTCTTACTACGGGTGAAAAAGTGTTGTGGAAATCTTCTCCGGGCCGTTGTGCATACCCCTTAGCCACTAACCGCACTTTTCGATTTCCGCTGTCTTTCGTTCGAAGAACTAATTTGTTGCCGATGACTTTTCTTTCTTTGGGTCGTTGTACAATTTCCCAGGTTTCATTTTTTATTTGAGCGATGAGCTCATCTTCCAAGGCTCGAATCCAATGATCTGCATTCTCATCTAATAACGCATCTTGCATCGTTAAAGGATCATCGCCCAAACTGTAAAAAGCCATTTCACATTCCTCAAATGGTTCTTCATCATCTGTTTCACCTTGTTGTTGTTGTTGTTGGTCCATTTGTGTTTGACAGTAAACTTTTCTAGGTCTTTGTTGTTGTTGTTGTTGTTGTTGTTGTTGTTGTTGGTCCATTTGTGTTTGACAGTAAACTTTTCTAGGTCTTCCTCTAAGTCCAGTTTTTAAGAGCGTTGGCCGTCCTCTGCCTCGTTTCGAAACAGCATTTGTCTCTTTTCTGGCAGTATCTTGTTCGTTGTGCTGATTTGTTTCACTTTCTTCACCGTCGTCGTTTTTTGTATTTTCATTTTCATCACCAGGAAAGACCATTTCGACATTTTCGTTAATATGTAAATCCTCTTTGTTGTTTAAATGTAGGTTTGGACTGCTGTTAGGTCTATAAGTTTCTTTATAATCGTTTTTAAAACCGGGTTCATTTACGAAAATTACATCGCGGCTTATTACGATACTTTGTTTTTTCGGGTTCCACAAACGATAGGCTTTTGATTCGTTCGAATATCCCAAAAGGCGAATGCTTTTGATCCGAAAATTTTAAAATAGCTTAGCGTCGGCTTTTTCTTTGTATATACCTTGCATGGTACTTCACCTTGAAGTGCTTTGGTTGGACATCTGTTTCTTATATAGCAAGCAGTGTTTATGGCTTCAGCCCAGAAGCAGGGTGGTGCACCTGACTGCCGTATCATGCATCTAGCCATCTCCACCAGTGTTCGATTTTTCCTTTCGGCGATTCCATTTTGTTGTGGAGTATGTGGAGCTGTTAACCGTCTGTTAATACCATTTTTCTCAAAAAATAGATTAAATTCTTTGTTGCAGAATTCTGTGCCATTATCCGTTTGCAAAAATTTTATCTTTTTGCCCGTGAAATTTTCCGCACTATTTTTGTATTTCAAAAATGCTTTAAACACGTCGGACTTTTGCTTTAAAAAATAGACTTCACACCACCTTGATCTGTCGTCGATAAATGTTACAAAATATTTTGCTCCTGAATTTGATGATGTTTTCATTGGACCGCATACATCACTATGGACAATTTCAAGGAGTTCATTCGTTCTCCGCAGTTCACTTTTTGGGAAACTAGCCCGGGTTTGTTTTTCTTTTATACATATCTCGCATGTGGATAGTTTTTCATTTATTTTAAAGTTCAGTCCATGCACTAACTTGTTTTTCTGCATTTGCTTTAAATCTTGTTCATTTAAGTGTCCCATTTTAAAATGCCATGAGTCAATGTTTTCGTTTTTTGAATTCGTTTCGGAGTAATTAGCATAATTTTGACTACCTTTCAGAAAATATAAATTTCCAATCTTTTCTGCACGTATAATCGCTTTTTGGTTTTGATCAAAAATCAGAGCATCGTTTTTTCTAAATTTCACTTCAAAACCCTTTTCGGTTATCTTTGCTACTGAAAGTAAATTTGTTCTCAGATCTGGAACATACAGAACATCATTTAGTGTTAAGCTTTCGTCTTTATCTTGATTTTTCACTTTAATTTGCATTTTTCCGATTGCACTTATTTTTGCCGTTTCTTTATTTGCGAGTAATAAGTTCTTTTGTATTTCTTTTATCTCTTCAAAATTGTCTAACTCTGAACTTAAGTGAGCTGAGCAACCGCTGTCCAAACACCAATCGTTATTTGAGCACAAAAAACTACTTTCATCAGATTCAACAAAATTAAAGCTTTTCTGATCATTTTCTTCACTGTAGCTAGCACTTGGTTTATTCCATTGTTTTGCTCTACAATTTTTCGCGAAATGTCCGGGTCTGCCACAATTATAACAGAATTTTGTTTTTGTTTGATTTTTATTTTCACTTTGTCCACTTGTATTTTGCGCTTTGTTCCCGTTAGCTGTATTTTTGTTGGAATTCCAGTTCGATTTATTTCTTGATTTATTTCCATACATTGCGTTTGTACTGTCATTTTCTGTTTTGCTTTTTCTGCTTTCGCTTTCTTCCAGAATTTTAACACGAAGAACTTCGGGTGTTGGAAGTTCGTCTCTAGTTTCCAGAGCACAACGGAAAGTTTCAAAAGATTCTGGAAGGCTATAAAGCAACAAAATAGCAAGAAGATCGTCGCCTATTGTGACATTTATTTCTTTTAGGCGAGCGACAGCGTCAAAGAAGTCGTTTATATGATTCCTGACAATATCTGTCTCTTTCATTCGCGACAATGCTACTCTTTTTAATAGTGAGGCTTTTCGAACGGGACCTCTTGATTGATACACATTTTGTAGTTTTAGCCACATTTCATTTGAAGTTTTGCACTCTGTGATTTGCCCTAATTCAGAAGGCACAACACATAGTAAAATGTCAGCACAAGCTTTTTGATCATATTCGTCCCAAACTTCCGCGTCATCTTGTTCTGAGGGACGCCTTTTTATACCACTTGCAAATGACCATAAATCATTTTTTATTAGAATTGCTTTCATTTGTAACTTCCACGTATCATAATTATTTGAATTAAGCGGTTCAATTCTCATTATGGTGCCCGACATTTTCACATAAAACTTCGCGCGTTTATATTAAAACTTTTGCCGGTTTGCGATAACGTTTTAGCTTTTCGCCGTCTCCGTCGAATTTTTATTTCGTAACGGTATTTGATGTTCACTCGCGCGCACTCCTTTAATATACGCCTTCTCCCTCTTTCACAAACCGATTTTCTCGATTTTCAATTAGTTTCATAATTAGACGATTTTCCTGGGCAAACGATAGTTCTGGGCCCATAACCTTTTATAATTTGGCGAAGATCTTAACCTTGCTCTGCTACCAGCAGAGTGGCGCAGTGGAAGCGTGCTGGGCCCATAACCTTTTATAATTTGGCGAAGATCTTACCTTTATTCCTTTCAAGTAAAAGAAAAGCAATAAGGAGTTTTTCACTAAACACGTTTTATTAAATGTGTCCGCTTCGCTTGGATGATGCGAGAGAAGTGAAGCTTGTGTTTCTATTCTTTGTTGCTTATGTCTAATATGTACTTGATATAAATTTGTAGTAAATACTTTATGTATATATGTATATGTATATATATATATACCAACACCCTCACTTAAAGTATTCAGATTACAAATTATTCAATTTTGTTATGCCAAGATCTCTAGCACACTTTTGGTTTTTTGCTGTTGTAAGCCCCTTTGTCAAAATATCTGCTGGCATATCTTCGGTCGGCATATATTTAATGATGATTGAATGGTTATCGATACTTTGACGGATGAAAAAATGTCGGATGTCGATATGTTTAGTTCTGGGATGAAAACCGAAACCTTGAATCAACTTTTGGGCACTTTGATTGTCATTATAAAGTTCTAGGCCGCTGCAACATACGCCAATGTTGTTTAAAATTCCTGACAAGTAGATCGCCTCCTTCGTGCCATCACAAATGGCGATGTATTCCGATTCTGTGCTTGATAAGGCAACGCTTCTTTGTTTGCGCGCTTCCCAGCTTATAGCCGCGCCGCACAATAGAAATGCGTATCCAGAATATGATCGGCGATCGTTTGGATCGGACCCCCAATCTGCGTCGATCACACCGAAGATGTCGACGTCATCCTGTTGATAGAGTAGTCCGTGACTTAGTGTGCCCTTCAGGTAGCGTAGGATTCTTTTAACAGCTTTCCAATGTTCGTGTTCATAACACGAATTGAATTGGCTTAAGAAATTTACTGCAAACGAGATATCTGGGCGTGTGGTTACAGAGAGATACATTAATGCACCAATCAATCTTTGGTACGGATACCTTTTCATTTCATTTGTATCTGCATTCGTCGCCTTTTTCAATTTGCATTTGCATTCAATTGGGGTCTGGGCCGGTTTACACTCTTCCATACCGAAACGTTTTAATATCATCTTTGTGTAGTCTGGTTGCGACAAAGATACTGATTTCGATTTCGCATCCTGCTGGAACTTAATTCCTAAACATAAATTTGCTGGTCCCATATCTTTCATCTCAAATTCGCTTGATAGTGAAGCTTTAATTTCATTTAGATAGTTCTTATTGTTCGTAGCTATGAGTAAGTCGTCGACGTAGATGGTAATGAGTAAAAGATGGTCACCTTCGCGTTTGTAGAACAAGCATGGATCTTGTGGGATAGGCTTTAGACCCAAATCAATTAATTTTATTGTAAGTTTGCGGTACCATTGAAGACCAGACTGACGTAAGCCGTATAGTGCCTTCTTTAGTATGCAAACTGGATTATTAATAGTACGAAGAGATTTCAGCCAACGGTCTGCAGTTTTTCTGAGCTGTGGTAGCTCTCTCGTTGATTGTTTGCTCCCAATCATTTCCTCGCTTTTTACTTTTTCCAATATTTCAACTAAATATTCCGGAAGTTCCATGTATACGTCTTGTTCCAATTCTCCATTTGGGTAAGCCGTTACTACGTCCATCTGGTGTATTTCTAGATTAAATTTTGCTGCCAACGCTGCCAGTAGCCGGATGGTGGTTGTTCTTACTACGGGTGAAAAAGTGTTGTGGAAATCTTCTCCGGGCCGTTGTGCATACCCCTTAGCCACTAACCGCACTTTTCGATTTCCGCTGTCTTTCGTTCGAAGAACTAATTTGTTGCCGATGACTTTTCTTCCTTTGGGTCGTTGTACAATTTCCCAGGTTTCATTTTTTATTTGAGCGATGAGCTCATCTTCCAAGGCTCGAATCCAATGATCTGCATTCTCATCTAATAACGCATCTTGCATCGTTAAAGGATCATCGCCCAAACTGTAAAAAGCCATTTCACATTCCTCAAATGGTTCTTCATCATCTGTTTCACCTTGTTGTTGTTGTTGTTGTTGGTCCATTTGTGTTTGACAGTAAACTTTTCTAGGTCTTTGTTGTTGTTGTTGTTGTTGTTGTTGTTGTTGTTGGTCCATTTGTGTTTGACAGTAAACTTTTCTAGGTCTTCCTCTAAGTCCAGTTTTTAAGAGCGTTGGCCGTCCTCTGCCTCGTTTCGAAACAGCATTTGTCTCTTTTCTGGCAGTATCTTGTTCGTTGTGCTGATTTGTTTCACTTTCTTCACCGTCGTCGTTTTTTGTATTTTCATTTTCATCACCAGGAAAGACCATTTCGACATTTTCGTTAATATTTAAATCCTCTTTGTTGTTTAAATGTAGGTTTGGACTGCTGTTAGGTCTATAAGTTTCTTTATAATCGTTTTTAAAACCGGGTTCATTTACGAAAATTACATCGCGGCTTATTACGATACTTTGTTTTTTCGGGTTCCACAAACGATAGGCTTTTGATTCGTTCGAATATCCCAAAAAAATACACTCTTCCGATCGCGAATCGAATTTCCCTTTCGATGTCTTATTTAAGGCGAATGCTTTTGATCCGAAAATTTTAAAATAGCTTAGCGTCGGCTTTTTCTTTGTATATACCTTGCATGGTACTTCACCTTGAAGTGCTTTGGTTGGACATCTGTTTCTTATATAGCAAGCAGTGTTTATGGCTTCAGCCCAGAAGCAGGGTGGTGCACCTGACTGCCGTATCATGCATCTAGCCATCTCCACCAGTGTTCGATTTTTCCTTTCGGCGATTCCATTTTGTTGTGGAGTATGTGGAGCTGTTAACCGTCTGTTAATACCATTTTTCTCAAAAAATAGATTAAATTCTTTGTTGCAGAATTCTGTGCCATTATCCGTTTGCAAAAATTTTATCTTTTTGCCCGTGAAATTTTCCGCACTATTTTTGTATTTCAAAAATGCTTTAAACACGTCGGACTTTTGCTTTAAAAAATAGACTTCACACCACCTTGATCTGTCGTCGATAAATGTTACAAAATATTTTGCTCCTGAATTTGATGATGTTTTCATTGGACCGCATACATCACTATGGACAATTTCAAGGAGTTCATTCGTTCTCCGCAGTTCACTTTTTGGGAAACTAGCCCGGGTTTGTTTTTCTTTTATACATATCTCGCATGTGGATAGTTTTTCATTTACTTTAAAGTTCAGTCCATGCACTAACTTGTTTTTCTGCATTTGCTTTAAATCTTGTTCATTTAAGTGTCCCATTTTAAAATGCCATGAGTCAATGTTTTCGTTTTTTGAATTCGTTTCGGAGTAATTAGCATAATTTTGACTACCTTTCAGAAAATATAAATTTCCAATCTTTTCTGCACGTATAATCGCTTTTTGGTTTTGATCAAAAATCAGAGCATCGTTTTTTCTAAATTTCACTTCAAAACCCTTTTCGGTTATCTTTGCTACTGAAAGTAAATTTGTTCTCAGATCTGGAACATACAGAACATCATTTAGTGTTAAGCTTTCGTCTTTATCTTGATTTTTCACTTTAATTTGCATTTTTCCGATTGCACTTATTTTTGCCGTTTCTTTATTTGCGAGTAATAAGTTCTTTTGTATTTCTTTTATCTCTTCAAAATTGTCTAACTCTGAACTTAAGTGAGCTGAGCAACCGCTGTCCAAACACCAATCGTTATTTGAGCACAAAAAACTACTTTCATCAGATTCAACAAAATTAAAGCTTTTCTGATCATTTTCTTCACTGTAGCTAGCACTTGGTTTATTCCATTGTTTTGCTCTACAATTTTTCGCGAAATGTCCGGGTCTGCCACAATTATAACAGAATTTTGTTTTTGTTTGATTTTTATTTTCACTTTGTCCACTTGTATTTTGCGCTTTGTTCCCGTTAGCTGTATTTTTGTTGGAATTCCAGTTCGATTTATTTCTTGATTTATTTCCATACATTGCGTTTGTACTGTCATTTTCTGTTTTGCTTTTTCTGCTTTCGCTTTCTTCCAGAATTTTAACACGAAGAACTTCGGGTGTTGGAAGTTCGTCTCTAGTTTCCAGAGCACAACGGAAAGTTTCAAAAGATTCTGGAAGGCTATAAAGCAACAAAATAGCAAGAAGATCGTCGCCTATTGTGACATTTATTTCTTTTAGGCGAGCGACAGCGTCAAAGAAGTCGTTTATATGATTCCTGACAATATCTGTCTCTTTCATTCGCGACAATGCTACTCTTTTTAATAGTGAGGCTTTTCGAACGGGACCTCTTGATTGATACACATTTTGTAGTTTTAGCCACATTTCATTTGAAGTTTTGCACTCTGTGATTTGCCCTAATTCAGAAGGCACAACACATAGTAAAATGTCAGCACAAGCTTTTTGATCATATTCGTCCCAAACTTCCGCGTCATCTTGTTCTGAGGGACGCCTTTTTATACCACTTGCAAATGACCATAAATCATTTTTTATTAGAATTGCTTTCATTTGTAACTTCCACGTATCATAATTATTTGAATTAAGCGGTTCAATTCTCATTATGGTGCCCGACATTTTCACATAAAACTTCGCGCGTTTATATTAAAACTTTTGCCGGTTTGCGATAACGTTTTAGCTTTTCGCCGTCTCCGTCGAATTTTTATTTCGTAACGGTATTTGATGTTCACTCGCGCGCACTCCTTTAATATACGCCTTCTCCCTCTTTCACAAACCGATTTTCTCGATTTTCAATTAGTTTCATAATTAGACGATTTTCCTGGGCAAACGATAGTTCTGGGCCCATAACCTTTTATAATTTGGCGAAGATCTTAACCTTGCTCTGCTACCAGCAGAGTGGCGCAGTGGAAGCGTGCTGGGCCCATAACCTTTTATAATTTGGCGAAGATCTTACCTTTATTCCTTTCAAGTAAAAGAAAAGCAATAAGGAGTTTTTCACTAAACACGTTTTATTAAATGTGTCCGCTTCGCTTGGATGATGCGAGAGAAGTGAAGCTTGTGTTTCTATTCTTTGTTGCTTATGTCTAATATGTACTTGATATAAATTTGTAGTAAATACTTTATGTATATATGTATATGTATATATATATATACCAACAATGCTAGCCCATGGTCTTACTCTAGATCTGAAGGAAAGAATTCTGACGTGCCAGAATATGGAGATACCCCTAAGCACTGGGTATGAACGGCCTCAGATCAGGAATGTAAGTGTAAGTCACCGTCAGCAGATTCCACCAAAGTCCGAAGCAGTTCTGTGGGCATGTGTGGATGGAGACTGTGGAGCAGGCAAGCTGTGGGTTGTAGAGCCATCAGAAAGCACTGCGAATATTTTGGTTGGACGAACCTTGGTACAAACGGGAAAGAACAAGCAGATCCCAATTCTAGTGATGAATGAGTTCAGGTCACCGATCACTCTTAATAAAGGAGCACTAGTAGGACAATGCCAAGCTGTGGAAGCCGTGGTTAATTGTGACGATCCTCCGCAGAAATGCGAAAACAAGGTTTTCAAAGAGGAGACAAAAACTCCCACCATCATGGGTACTTGGTTGAATGAGGTGAGCGGGCCAGAAAGGATAAAAGCAAAACGGTTACTACAAAAGTATAGTTCCATATTTGCTAACGATGGCAATAAATTTGGAAGAACTGCCATCGTACAATATCGGATAGACACTGGCGATGCAAGACCTATTCGGCAAGTTCCACGCAGAGTCCCACTGGCAAAACGAGAAGAGGCGGAAAAGATAATAGACGAGATGAAGAAAGGTGGAGTTATTGAGCCATCAACAAGCCCATGGAGTTCACCGGTTGTGTTAGTTAAAAAAAAAGACGGAAGCACCCGGGTTTGCGTTGACTATCGGAAGCTGAACGATGTCACTAAAAAGGACAGCTACCCACTGCCACGAATAGATGACACCTTAGACACCTTATCCGGTGCGAAATGGTTTTCAACGCTGGATTTGCAAAGTGGTTATTGGCAAGTGGAAATCGAGAAATCCGATCGCGAGAAAACTGCTTTTAGCATCGGGGATGGACTGTGGCAATTCTCTGTAATGCCATTCGGATTATGCAACGCTCCAGCAACTTTTGAGCGTTTAATGGAACACGTATTAAAAGGGCTTCACTGGAAAACATGTTTGGTGTATCTTGATGACATTATTGTCATGGGCAAGAGTTTTGATGACCACCTCAAAAATTTAGAAGAAGTCTTTCAACGAATTTCTTCTGCTGCATTACGGTTGAATCCAAAGAAATGCAATTTATTTAAAACCGAAGTAACCTATTTCGGTCACAAAATTACTACTGGGGGAATTCACACAGATGAAGACAAAATAAGATCTGTAAGAGATTGGCCTCGACCCAACAATGTTCATGAAGTGCGAAGTTTCCTTGGACTCTGTACGTATTACCGGCGCTTTGTACCCGGATTTGCCAATGTTGCAAGAAGTTTACACAATTTGACAAAGAAAAATTGCAAATTTGTGTGGAAAGAGGAGGAAGAGAATGCCTTGCAGCAGTTAAAGGAATTGCTTTGTACAGCTCCAATGTTGGCTTATCCAGTTCCTGGCGAAAAGTTCATTCTGGACACAGATGCTAGTGCACATGGAATAGGAGGTGTACTCTCGCAGATTGTCGATGGCCAGGAAAAAGTAATTGGGTACTGTAGCAGAGTTCTTGGAAAACCGGAAAGGAACTATTGCGTTACAAGGCGAGAACTATTGGCAGTGGTTGAATGCGTGAAACATTTTCACAAATATCTATATGGGCAGCATTTCCTACTAAGGACAGATCATGCAGCACTCAGATGGTTACTCCAGTTTAAAAATCCGGAAGGGCAAATTGCGCGATGGATAGAAAGGTTGCAGAATTATGATTGTGAAATTCAGCATCGGAAAGGTGGACAACATGGAAACGCCGATGCACTATCTCGACGCCCATGTGCATTGGAATGTAAGCATTGCTCTAAAGCTGAAAGATGCAAAGGTATAGTCGACATCCGACTAACAAATCTGCAACCTGATGACGAATGGGAGTCAAGCGCTATAAGGAAAAGTCAACTGGAGGATACAGACTTGGTTAAGGTCATAAAAGCGAAAGAAATGGATAAACGACCAACCAAGGAAGAAATGGCACCGGAAAGTCCATTGGCCAAGGCGTATTGGGTGCAATGGAATAGCTTGAAGTTGATAAACGGAGTACTACATCGTTCATGGGAAAGTAAGGATGGTAGACACACTCACGATTTGATTGTCCTACCAAAGTCTAAAACAACAGCCGTTTTAGAAGAGTTTCACAATGGACCAAGTGGAGGGCATCTCGGCATTATGAAAACTCTGAAAAAGATTAAGCAACGGTTTTACTGGGTGAATTGCCAAGAATCAGTTGCTGAATGGATCAAAAACTGCGCACAATGCATGGCAGCTAAGGGTCCGAAGGCTAGAACCAGAGAAAGTTTGCGGCAGTATAATGCAGGAGCACCGTTTGAACGCGTTGCAGTGGATGAAATACACCAACATGTGAGGCAGCGAACACAGCTGATGAGCAATAAAATGAAGGATCGATATGACCGAGCTATGAATTCTGAAGGTTTTCGAGAAGGCGACTTGGTGTTACTCTACAATCCCCAACGGAAAAAGGGTATGTCTCCAAAGCTGCAAACATCGTGGGAAGGGCCATATAAAGTCATAAAGCGACTGAACGATGTTGTGTATCGCATACAATTTCACACGCAGAGACGAGGTAAAATAAAAGTCGTCCATTTAGAGAGACTAGCCCCATTTGGCTCAAGGAATTTTGTGTCTGATCGGGACGATCAGACTTAAGTGGAGGGCAGTGTGACGAATTTATAATCGAAGGTTCACGATAACACTAGAAAACACATGGTGAGTAATCGTGAATAATAAAAGCATGCAGTATGACGTAAGCATGAGTAAAAGCATGCAAGCAATGAACGCGCCATCTATCGCGAGATAGAAAGAAATAGATAGTTCAAGAATCTTCGACAGTATGCATGCAATGAACACGACATCTATCGCGAGATAGAAAGTAGAGAGAGATCGACAATTTACTAGATAATTCCAGAACCTTCCACACAAGTGTCAGCTCGCATATAAATAGACCGCAGATGGCGCAGCGAGTACAGTTCGAATTTAATCGTTGACCAAGAAACATCGTGCCTTCTACGAGCAAACTGACCAGTGTTGAATTATAGGTGTAGAAAATAATAAGTGGAAATAATAAGTGTAAATAATAAGTGTAATAATAAATCTGTAAAATTATAAACAAGTAAACTTTTGTGTTTTATTGGATTATTTGCAATCCAGAGATCGAACCGAGAGAATCGAAAACGTCAAATATAAAATTTACGTAACAATATTGATACCGTGAAGTTAGCATCCTGCAAATTCAGAAACTCAGCATCCTGCGAATTCAACTAACAGAGCTCTCTTAACTCTCTGTTCTTAATAATTTGCGGCGAAAAGTCACTGACGTTTATCAACGAGTATACGATTTTTTATTTAGTCGTTGTTTTATGGATATGAGAAAGCACGTACCCCAACCCGATATTTTTTTCGACCGAAGTAAAAGATTTTGATAAAAAATTATTTTACCCCCAAAGTGGTTATACGGTGGGTGGGTGCCGTCCCACCAAAGGGGTTCTTATCTTTTGCTCAAGTGGGACTTTACTCCAAAGTCCTAATTCCTGAGGAATTCATTTGGAATTAGAATAGAATTGATTTTCCCCAGCTCTGATTAGTCAGAATCGTTTCTGTCAATTTTTGTTTGCTACAAGTAGTAGGTGCAAGGAAAAAATTAATATTCGGAGACAAGTTCGAAGATATCAAACAAATTTTATGTAATTGTTTATTAAGGGCTCTGTAAAAATAAATACTCAGTGTATTTATACTCAGAATGTAGATCCGTAATAGATCCGTCCTACGGATAGCGACGAAGCAGAAAATTTTCAAGTTTCAAGTTAATAGAATCCGTTCAAGAGCTGCGCAAACACAGGGATACAACTGTTCTCATAATTCTGTAGGAATTTTATTTCATATTTAAAGCTAAAATCCTTTATAGTTATCTGCTTATATAGAACACTAAAGTTTTTAGAAAACTAAAGAACAGTAAAGTTAAAGGGTTTGAGACATTTAACTCATAAACTAGCCTTTTAGAGCGAAATTACTAAGATTTGTAATCCGAAAATTTTACACATAAAAAAAATTACGTTTCTGTTTCATCCCTGATAATTCGCAGTTGGAATCATTTCTCAACGTATTGAACAACGATTGTAATAGAATAAATGGATCGACGATTAAAGGCTCAGTTTAATAGACTCCGTTTGCATGCGTATCCGTCAGAAATCTCACGCAGAAAAGCTGAAATATATGTAAACATATGGGATAAGTTTCATAGAGTCCGTGCGTTTACAACAACAATTGTTATAGTTGTAATAGATTTCTGACGGATACGCACGCAAACGGACTCTATGAAACTGAGCCTTTAAGCCGAAGTCAGACAGAACGCGATATACGCTGCGCGATATGGGGCGTAATTATCGCGATGCGAATTGGTGGTCAAATAGAGCGCGAATCGCTACTAAGGTAAACAAATCAACCGCGTGTATATATAGATAGCAAGATGCCATATTTGTAGAAAATGCCAATTTTTTACAAATTTTTCCTTTAGAGTTTCAATTGTCTTACGATAACTGATAATCTCAACTCTCTGGCATCTCCGAAAATTGTAGAACTGTACTCATACACTCACAAAACACTAACACAACTAGGAAATTTTGTAAATTTTCACAACGCACCGCGACGCGGAAGTCTATACGCCGCGAAAGTAAACAACGTTTTTTCTCTGTCTGACGTGCTTATGGGATTTCTGTGTAATGCAACCGGGCGTAAATTTTGCGGCGCGTAAATCGCGTTCTGTCTGATGTTCACTCTAGAGACCATGCGTTTCTCAGCGCCCTCTATTAGTTATTTTACGATTCAGCATATAACGAGGAGTATAGTGAATATGACGAATATATTGTGACGAATTTATAATCGAAGGTTCACGATAACACTAGAAAAAACATGGTGAGTAATCGTGAATAATAAAAGCATGCAGTATGACGTAAGCATGAGTAAAAGCATGCAAGCAATGAACGCGCCATCTATCGCGAGATAGAAAGAAATAGATAGTTCGAGAATCTTCGACAGCATGCATGCAATGAACACGACATCTATCGCGAGATAGAAAGTAGAGAGAGATCGACAATTTACTAGATAATTCCAGAACCTTCCACACAAGTGTCAGCTCGCATATAAATAGACCGCAGATGGCGCAGCGAGGACAGTTCGAATTTAATCGTTGAACAAGAAACATCGTGCCATCTACGAGCAAACTGACCAGTGTTGAATAATAAGTGTAGAAAGTAATAAGTGTGTTGAATAATAAGTGTAAATAATAAGTGAAATAATAAATCTGTAAAATTATAAACAAATAAACTTTTGTGTTTTATTGGATTATTTGCAATCCAGAGATCGAACCGAGAGAATCGAAAACGTCAAATATAAAATTTACGTAATAATATGTTCTCGTTTTAGCGATTTCATTTGATATACTCGTACATAAGCATATTTCATACGTAACTAGTAAAAAATTAGAGATGTTTAAAGATGGGAGCGACGACCGCATTAAAATAAATGAAAGGGTAAAATTGTGAGTTCTATACGCTTCATAAAATTTTATTAAAATTCATTAACTCATTACCTATTATTATTATTAATAGTTTAAAAAAAAACAATTGAAGCGGTAATTGCATATGAGTCTATATATGTATATTGACTCATATATTTTTTGAAAATTTTTTTACACTTTATATGTACTTGTTTTAGATGTACGTACTAACAGAATTTTTAGTCCAAATCGAAAAATATGACTTGTATTGTTTTTGCAATGACCGCAAGTTAATTTTTACTTGTGCACACTCACAAAAAATCCCCTTAGGATTGCAATAATATAGTTCTATTAAGTTTTAAGAAAAATAAAAATCGGGGAAAACTTCGAGGCAAAATATTAGAAGAACAGAAACTTTTATTAAGAAATATTAAACTGGAGACCTATGGAAGAGCCTTTTGAATAATAAATTAAAATATAAACCCCAATATCCATCCATTTTTACTACCTAAAATTTTACACCCAAAATGTTACTCTTACACATAGTTTTTAGCCAAGGGCTTGTGAGTGAATGAAAGTTATTTAAAAAGCTGTTATAATCACAAAAGGTGGGAGTTTCTCTTAACTTTATTTCCAGTTATAAAATTGTAAAGGCTTATAAAATTTAATTTTCTATGTAAGCTTTAATAGGTTTTAAATTTTCTAATGGTAAAATTTTTTGCAATTTGCAATACAACAGTATTATATTTTTGAAATATTTTAAAAATATAATAACATTTTACACCTTAACAGTAAATAACTAGCTACAGTCTTAATAAGAAAATCCAACACATGTAATATTTATATCTCAACTGTATATTTTTTTAATAATACATATATTTATTTGTAAAATTTTGTCTTTAAAAACATCCCTGACTTTTTACTACTTCGGTTTCAATAGTGTTGTATGAAATATTTCGACGACAGATGTCGCTGGCTTTACACGCTTGTAGTATTCGAGTTAGTGAATATATGTTATCATGTCGGAGTCCAGCAGTGCAGTACGTTCCTCCATATGTAATTATGATAACTTTCACTATCAGGAACACTACTCAATTTAATCGAATGAATTCAAACGACCGCCTACTAGAACGACTTCATACTGACTGATTTATTTGTACTTTTTAAATATTAACATAAGAGAGAGTGAGATGACTATACAAGTATGTGAATGTCAAATAAGAGAATGAGGATAATTCCCCACACGCTGTTGCACTAGTACACTTTTGCCGAATCGCTCATACCCTATATTCTTATAAATACAGAAACTTTTCTGATTATGAGAACTTGTAAGGGAGCCTTTGAATCGAATTTTACCACTTTGTCCTGAAATGCGTATTTTAATTTTTTCTGGTGTTTATCCGTAGTGAATTACTTATTTGAGTGCCTATACATAAATTGAGTTGCTCTATATAAATTGTAGCCTATATGTCAGAATAAACGTCACAAACTTTGGAGAAAATACGTTAAAAGCACAGATCGAGTTTTGATCGCTCGTTTTGATAAGTAACACGTGCTTATCGGCACCGAAATAGTTAAAGTTTGCACCAGACTGACCAGATCTCAAATTAGCATTCTATAACGCGAATAAAATTGCATAATTTTAATTACAAAAATTTATAAATTTCTACTATGCTACTGCGCTTCAGCACACAATTACTACAATAATAAACAAAAATTAATGATGGATCTCCACCTCTAATTTATAAATTTCGTTAAAAAAATTTATTTAATTTAAAAATTTAATGTTTTGGGGATTGTATAAAAGGATTTTATACTAATGAATTTTACAATCCCATAAATATTTAAAATAGATAAATCAGTTTCCCTAATTTAAATTAATTGAAGTTTTACATTCATAAATAAGTCTACAACTCTAATAAGTTCCCTCAGGTATACAAAATAGGAGGTATACAAAATAACTATTAGCTATATACGAGTAATGGATTAGTCGAACAGACGCAAACAATGAGCAGGAATTCGCAAAATTGATTCTTAGCTAAGCCTCAAACCACTCACAAATAATATGTTTGTCTGCACTAAAGACCTAATAGTGCCATCTATGGGGCATAGCAGCTTTCATTATAAAGACAGAATAGAACATTCACATCGCTACTGGTCAAGTTTCTATTTCTGGTTTAAAACTTAGAAAAAATAAACTCTTTTCCTGTACAACTCTGTATAGGATCTGAATTTTCAGAGTTTTGGGTCGTCGACTTTACTACGTTAACTCATTTGTTAGTAAAGGTAACGAATGATATATTAAATATATATAAAAGATATAAAGAATCGCTTACGAACAATTTAAAGCCACCTTTGTCAATTTTAAATCCTTCATTTTACTAAAATATGAACAGGACACTGAAGCCAATCTGTTCACAGTGATCACAGTTTCTCCTCTATAAAAACTACAAATATAATTTATGCGTATTGCCACCTATTTAAATGTCTTCCAGGCATTCTTACGAATCAATAGAGACCACTTTTGTCAATTTCATATCTCTACGATTTCTGCAATATGCACAGGATGATGAAGCCATTCTGTTAGCAGTGGTCACAGTTTCTCCTCTATAAAAACTACAAATATAATTTATGCGTGTTGCCACCTATTTACTTGTCTTCCAGGCATTCTTACGAATTAATAGAGACGGACTTATGTCAATTTCGTATCTCTACGGTTTCTGCAATATGCACAGGATGCTGAAGCCATTCTGTTGTACATTGCAGAAATCGTAGAGATACGAAATTGACAAAAGTGGTCTCTATTGATTCGTAAGAATGCCTGGAAGACATTTAAATAGGTGGCAACACGCATAAATTATATTTGTAGTTTTTATAGAGGAGAAACTGTGACCACTGTTAACAGAATGGCTTCAGCATCCTGTGCATATTGCAGAAATCGTAGAGATACGAAATTGACAAAAGTGGTCTCTATTGATTCGTAAGAATACCTGTAAGACAAGTAAATAGGTGGCAACACGCATAAATTATATTTGTAGTTTTTATAGAGGAGAAAATGTGACCACTGTTAACAGAATGGCTTCATCATCCTGTGCATATTGCAGAAATCGTAGAGATATGAAATTGACAAAAGTGGTCTCTATTGATTCTTAAGAATGCCTGGAAGACATGTAAATAGGTGGCAACACGCATAAATTATATTTGTAGTTTTTATAGAGAAGAAACTGTGACCACATTTTTGGTAAAACTGCAACTGCTCTAATGCGTTTTTGGGTTTTCCATATACACGGTAGATGCAACTGCTCTAATGCGTTTTTGGGTTTTATTTCTATTTTATAAGACGCGTGCGTAAAATACAATTTATAATTATCTTTTTAAAATAATATACACCCAACTCTTTTTTACACGGTAGATACCTCCTTTACAAAACCGCGCAAAAAATCATATACAAAAAATACATGCGACTTATAAATATTTTCCCCCAAAAACCGCACAATGCAAAAAGGTAATAATGAAATCCATACTACATTTTTATAAAACAAAAACAATTTATTTTTATTACATAAAACATTTAATAGTAAAAAATTATCATTGATATAAATTATACTGAAAAGTCACCATCGAATTAAAAAAAAATTAACGTTTAACCCCGCGTTTAAAAAAGAACTTCTCATTCCTTCGGTAGGCGTAATTATTTTATCCAAACTACAAACTATGTACCTAAAATCCTGGCAAACACAGAATCAATAATTTCTCTCATTTTCATCATCATCATTGTAATCGTCATGATCATCATAATTTTTATCATCATCATCATCATCAGCATCATTATCATTATCATTATAATTATCATCATCATTTTCATCATAATTATTATAATTATTTTCATCATTATCATTAATCATTATAATCATCATTATCATTATAACCATCATCATTATCATAATAATTACCATCATTATCATTATAATCATTATTATCATTATCATTATCATTATCATAATATTACCGTCATCATCATCATCATCGTCATCATTTTCATTATCATCTCATTATCATTATCATAATTTTCATAATGATTTTCACCATCGTCATTATTATCATAACCATTTTAATCATCATTTTCATCACCATCATTTTGATTCCATTAATTATTAATTTAATATTTTTATTAAACTTTTAATATTATTTTATTTTTTTATTCATATTTGTTTGTAAATTAAATTTACATATTTTTCATTTTTTTTTTTCATTTATTTACATTTATTTTAATTTCATATTTATATATTTCAAAAATAACGAGAAACTAGAAAAATGTTGACTGCATGTTATTACAGTGATTGGTTGTACAATTAAATAACATCGGTCAATAATTTCTGTTAAGTAAGAGCCCTCTATTGCTTGTTTCTGGTAACTCAAGACTATATTTCTGTTAAGTGTCTGTTAAATAAAGTTCTCTGTTAACTTTCTCTGTTAAACCTCTGTTGTTAACATATTCGCCGCTGTTATTAACAGAGCTCTGTTAACTCAGTTAACATGCCAATTCGCAGGCCAACTTCACAGGAGTCATATTGATAATATTGTGATATCGTTGGCCGCAGTGTTGTTTCTACAAGCAATTATTGATTGGTTGGAAAACCTATTTTCTGATTTTTTAAAAGTGCAACATGTTAACTGGAGTGGAAAAATATATCCTATGACGTCGACTGAAAGAAGAGGAGGAAGATGACGGTATATGTTCTCTTAGAAAAAGAGCTAAGCAACTTCGAGACCAGTCTAATCCCTTAGAAATACAGCAGCAGGAGTAAGTATATATGGATATAACTGTTATATTCCAAGTGAATAATGTGTTTTTTTTGTGAATAATTGAGGACAATAACCGGCTTAATCCTAGGACAGTTACCTTGCTTCTATTTCGTTGTTGTTTTATGTTATTGGTATCGATGTAAAGCTAATCGCAGCACCTTCCATTTAGGTAAAATAAATCTTTTTACTGAAAAGTACTCCATCAGAAGGATTCTGCGTGGAGAAACCGTGAGAAAACCGGCGTATACCGAGAGTTACCTGTAACTATATTCTCACTACACTACTTTACATCTTAATTTTGTGATCACTTTTCATTACAGATTTTCTTCCGAATGGATAAAAACTGCTTCATGCAGTTATTGGAAAAATTGCTTAATGCAATTATTGGAAGAGACTTATTTGAAGAGGCGTCAATGTCCCAAGGACATGTATCAAAAGTAATTTCCGAATGCTTGGATATTTTTGAGGAACATACATATATGCCCGAACATATAAAGCCTATTACTAATTGAAAATCTTCTCCAATTGCTTCCAATTAGAGTTGACTGAGTTGATGTTGTATCCAATATGTTCACTGAGTGACATGAACTCTGTTGGACTATACCCTGAAAAGTTGACGTCAGGAAAATTTGAACTGCTGGAAGTGGCTCAATATTTCCTTATTGATTAATGAATTGTTAAAATTGAAAATGTAGGAACTATTTTATATAAAGACTATATATATGAATATGTATCAGTCAGAGAAGATAATGTATATCTATCATCCATATAAATCACGGATGTGCAGCCAGTCTTTATAACTGTTTCTCACCATCAATATTTTCGCAGCAGGCTATTTAGAAATTTGAAATCTACAGAAGAAAAAGATTCCAATACTCCAAAATAAAGAGCAAACTATATTGGGGTTTAATAGCAAACAAACTATTTTGAGTCAATTGTACGAAAACAATTGACGGTTTTTAGGTGCCGTCTACATTGACATATCCGATTGTCTGGCAATTGTATATTTTCAGCTTATGAAACACCTTGTCAGACAGACAATATACAAAAAGCATTTAAAAAAGCAACAACATACGTAGTTATTGCCTAAAATTGTATTGAAATTGTATATGTGATTTCTTGAAATTGAATTACCTTGAAATTGTATTTTTGAAATGCCTAAACTTCAAATTTGAAAAAAAACAAAGCAGATTGAGCGAGAATTGTGTTGTGTGGAATTCTCAAATGACAACATAAGGCCAAAGTATATACAATATATAGAAGGCGCATGACTCAAAATTTTCAATTTATGGAATAAGATGCGGTCGGTCGGCAGAAAGCGGGTGCAAGCAAAATAAGTAAAAAGAGCGTTACTGCTTTGAAAGTTTATTTTGCCTTTGCTTTGGTTTTCTCCGCTCTTTCACACACACAAAACACATGATAAGCAAAATGCAGGCGATTTGAACGATTTCTTTTTTGTTCATGGCCCAAGCCAAATGCATTTCAAGTGTATTTCTTACCCTTTCGTTTCGTTGCTTTTGTTTACATGCCGTTGTTTGCTGCTTGTGTACGCTAATCTTATGCGCCTGTATGCGTCTGTATGCCTGTATGTATTAGAGCTGTGCAGAAGCCGTTTTGAAGACAGCTAGGCACCAGAGCTGGGGAGTACTCATTCCTTTGGGAATTAAATTCCACCTCAATTCCAATTCCAAGGAATTAGGACTGTGGAATTAAGTACTTTTCAAGCAAAAGGAATGGAATTGTGGGCGGTGGGTGTGACCAACCCAAAGGGGTCACACGGGGGTTTTTTTACCAAAAAAGTTTTACTGCACAAATCGATAGCAAATGCCGTAAAACGGATTTTGGATATAGTGGGCGGTGGGTGGGGCCACCCCAAGGGGGGTCACACGGGGGTTTTTTTACCTAAAAATTTTTATTGCACAAATCGATAGCAAATGTCGTAAAACGGATTTTAGAGTGGGCGGTGGGTGGTGCCACCCCAAAGGGGTCACAAACGGCGTGTTTTTACCAAAAAATTTTTATTGCGCAAATCGATATCAAATGTCGTAAAACGGATTTTGAACATAGTGGGCGGTGGGTGTGGCCACCCCAAAGGGGGTCACACGGGGTTTTTTTTACCAAAAAATTTTTTTGCACAAATCGATAGTAAATGTCGCGAAACGGATTTTGGACGTAGTGTGACCCCCTTGGGGTGGCCCCACCCACCGCCCACTATGTCCAAAATCCGTTTTACGGCATTTGCTATCGATTTGTGCAATAAAAATTTTAGGTAAAAAAACCCCCGTGTGACCATTTTGGGGGTCCCCACCCACCGCCCACCGTGTTCAAAATCCGTTTCATGATATTTCCTATCGATTTCTGCAATAAAAATTTTTGGGTCAAAACACCCCCGTGTGACCACTTTAGGGGGTCCCCACCCACCGCCCACCATGTTCAAAATCCGTTTTACGGCATTTGCTATCGATTTGTGCAATAAAAATTTTTAGGTAAAAACACCCCCGTGTGACCACTATGGTGATCCCCACCCATCGCCTACCCAATCAATTTAATTTAGTATTAATATCACTTACATATCATATATTTCCTATCAAGTGTAACAATAAAAGTTTTTTTGCCAAAATCTGCCTACATGTCTTCTTCTTCTACTTTAACTTACACTCTATCATACACACAGTAAGGTCTCAATCGCCAGCAAAGGACTTCAACTCCTTCAACCTTAGTTCCTCATAAGGAATTGAAATTTTCAATTCCAAATCCAATTCCAAGGAATTGGGACTTATAATTCCATTCCATGTGAAAGGAATTTCTTTGCTCAATTCCAAGTCCAATTCCTTTCAAAAGGAATTGAGGCTCACTCAATTCCATTCCTTTTGCTTGAAAAGTACTTTATTCCAAAGTCCTAATTGCTGAGCAATTTACTTGGAATTGGAATGGAATTGAGTTTCCACAGCTCTGCCAGGCACAAATCGGCACGACTGCTTTTTTGTGACTGCCGTATGAAAATCGCAATAAACAACAAAAGTGCGGTTCCTTTACCCGACCGACATTAATTTTTACTGCTTGTTCGAAAATTTGCAGTTGCTGTTTTAATGTTGATTAGAGCTGTGCACAAGCCGTTTTCAACACAGCTAGGCACAAATCGGCACGACTGCTGTTTTGTGACTGCCGTATGAAAATCGCAATAAACAGAAACTGCTGTGGTGCCTTTACCCGACCGACATTCATTTTTACTGCTTGTTCAAAAATTTGCAGTTGCTGTTTTAATGTTGATGCATTTCTATCTCGTTCCTTCCGCTTAATCTCCAAAGGAACGAAAGAAACGCAAACAACTCTCCCTCCTTCCCTCCGCTCAAACTCCAAAGGAACGAAAGGCAAGAATTTGCGCCGCTCGCCACTCCGTCGATGGTGCTTTGTTTTCACCAGAAGCGTCTGAAAAGTAATTAAGAAATTAAGAAGAAAAAACTCTCCCTGTTTCCCTCCGCTCAAACTCCAAAGCATTCTTATTCATTATTCCATATTCTGAACGGCTGAACGTATGTATGTATTTAATATGTATGTGCATTTCGTGTGTGTATCCTCTCTTATATTTATTTAGCAATTGTTGGCATTAAAACTGTTGTGTCATTTTCGTCTGACAATTTTGTTTTTGTTTCTAGCAGAGCACAAGCAATAAAGGCTATGAGTGAAATCTGAAATGTTTTATCAATTTTTGCTGATAAAACGTTGTGTGTTTTAGAAGTAGTTTTAAAACGACTTGTGCACAGCTCTAATGTTGATGCATTTCTATCTCGTTCCCTCCGCTTAAACTCCAAAGGAACGAAAGGCAAGAATTTGCGCCGCTCGCCACTCCGTCGATGGTGATTTGTTTTCACCAGAATCGTCTGAAAACTAATTAAAAAATATAAGCAGAAAAAACTCTCCCTGTGTCCCTCTGCTCAAACTCAAAAAGCATACTTATCCATTTTCCATGTAATTATCGTCTTTTTCTTACTTTGTTTTTGTTGTAAATGGTCCACAAATTGTGGCCCCGAACAACGATTGAAAACAATGAAAAAATGTTCTGCCACATTTTCGAGAAAAACGACCAAAAAAAGAAACGAAAAAAGGGAGAGGCACGTTTTTTTTCTAACTAAAAGCCTAGGAGGCGGCTGAACGTATGTATGTTTTTAATATGTATGTGCATTTCGTGTGTGTATTCTTTCTTATATCTAATTAGCAATAAGTGGCATTAAAACTGCTGTGTCATTTTCGACTGACAATTTTGTTTTTGTTTCCAGCGGAGCACAAGCAATAGGCTATGAGTGCAAATCTGAAATGTTTTATCAATTTTTACTGCTAAAACGTTGTGTGTTTTGAAAGTGGTTTTAAAACGGCTTGTGCACAGCTCTAGTATGTATGCTTTAGTCGTGTGTTGGCAAGGTTGTCGGCGCTTGCGGCCGCAGCTAGAAATTTTTACAACTAAAAATGAAAAGACATTTCAAGATTTCTTTATGTTACGCGATGTGAGAAATTGGAAATTAAAGTAATGATAAGATTTTTTTAAGATAAAGAAAATAATATTATATGAAAATATTTGAAAGCTTACAAGCAAATGGCTCTATTCTGGCTTTTCTGTTATGCTGCTATAAAATTCTGTTATGCATCTGTTGTGCATTCATAACAGATCGTGACCATAACAGATTTGTTAAAAGTGGTATTTGTGTTCTAATTTTTTATGGTTGTCTGTTAATGGTAACAGAAAATCTATTATAAATCCTTTAAAATAGACAGATGCTAAAGAACAAATTGTCTATGTTGAAAATATTTGTAATACTAGTATATTTTCTGATGAAAAACTGTATACAACAAACAAAAATATATTGCTTTTTATATTGTGAATTATATATTATATATTGATAATCTCAAAAAACGTGTTTCTTGTTTTGTTCTGAGGCTGAAGCCGTGATTTATTTTATTCAATATTTTAGTGTGTTCAATGCAAAATGTGATACATATATTTATGTATATGCGGATTATTATAACTTTCACTTTACTCTAGCAAATATTGTTATTTTACAAAATTGAATGCGATGAATTTTCAAAAGATAAGAATGAATGAGCTATTTTTCATAAAATCAAAGATAAGTACTGATGATGAGGAAATCGTTTGCGCGCTGCCGTGGTCGATGTTAAACGATTGATAGTCGCGGTGGTCGTAACAAGACTGAAGATCGTGAACTTGGTCACGCCGCCACGGACCCGAACGAGAGCGAAAGCTTGCAGTCGGGCGAGCGGAGCTTTGGCGTAAACATTCCGCCCGCCTTGCAGGACTGCAATCTTGTCTCCCTCGGCCAGGCCCTTAGCAGGTAAATTGGCGGCGCAAAGGTCGGGTCGGCGCTTAAGGTCAATGCAGCATTGTATGGTGCGCTGCGACGGGTGCTGTTGCACCGGTGGAGGATGTGGGAGCATGCCAAGCAGTTGTTGCATATATGGAGTCCCGTTACCACCTCCCAACGCTCCTCATGGTGCAGACGCCGAAAACGCGCGCAATGCCGCAGCGCATGTTGACCTCGGCACAGCGGGTAGCAGCCTGTGCTGGGGGGCATCCTTTGCGGTGGCGACAAGGTTGAACGTCGGTGGGATTCCTACGAGTCATCTATATTGGGCGGGCGTCGCGTTAATGAGCGGCGCCGGGCAGGTGCGGTACCGAGTGCAGCGCCTCTTGTTGGGGCCGCCCTAGTTGGCGCGCGGGCATTCTGCCTCTCCTGCGGCCTTGATCGGCCTTGCCGCTTGAGTGCCAATTGGATCTCAACGCTTCGACACTTAGCAACAGTAGTCATGGAAAGTGAGCTGATTCGGCTCTGGGCGCAGCGTTAGAAGAGAGGGCCGCCCTTGGATGCGGCTGGCGAGCGTCGCGTGCTTCAATCGTCGACGAGAAGCGGCGGCGAGCGGACTCGGCTTGACGTATTGGTTCGGCACAAGGCAAGTCGCTTTGTGCTGGGGCCACGATTTCGGGCGGCTGGCCGATGTGACAGATCGTTCGTGAAAGTGATGCTTCACGGTGCGCAGAAGCTTGGCCTGACCCCCTGCTTCGCAGAGGTGGGGACTGCCGGTGGGGACAGGCGAGCGTAACGGAGTCGTGTTGGCGTTGGTAAGCGCGTGCGCGCTAGTGCCGCTATAATGGCTGTACCTCGGCTTGAGGCCACCTCGGGTGATGGACGGATGCCACGGCCACGCCGGTTCAAAAACGGATTAAGTGGCTATGTCGTATCTCGTGCAGAATCTCTGCTACACTCTCGCGGCTTGGGCTGAATTCCTCAGAGTCGTCAAGCTCCAGAATATCTTCTTGGACTTCTTCTAGGGCCGGCAGTGCCGGAGCATGGCACTGTAGGGAGGCGGCGGTCTCGAATGCGCCAGGGGGAGCCAGCATGCGTCCTTGGCGATATCGGGCGCCTTGGCGGCGAATCAGCTTCATTGTGTTATATCTGCGAAGAAAGAAAGCGTTAGATGGACTCTGTCATAAGTGATTTAAAGATACTAATTTGTGGATTGGGCGAGTGATAGAGCCTTTTTCAGTGCGGATGTCGACGACTCGAACGCGCTGGTCATTGCCCTTGTAGACCTTGGTAATGCGGCCCAGAGGCCAAGAAGTAGAGGGGAGATTTTCGTCTCGAATGACCACCAGGTCGTTGATCTGGAAGTCAAGCTGTGGCACTTTCCACTTAGTGCGACGAGCTAATTCTCGCAGATATTCGGATTTCCACCGATGACAGAAATGTTGAGCTAGGGCCTGAACTCGTCTCCATCGATTGAGGATCGAACGAGGGTTAGCAAGATTTTCGGGCTCAGGTGATGCTAGAAAGTAGGCCACCTACTAGAAAGTGGCCTGGGGTAATGGCTTCCATGATGCCAGGGTTCTCGGATTGTGCATGAAGGGGGCGTGAATTGAGGCACGCTTCTATTTTGCTCAAAAGTGTTGAAAATTCTTCAAAGGTGAATTTTGTGGATGGGGCCACCTTTCTTAGGTGGGTTTTGAGACTTTTAACGCCTGCCTCCCAGAGTCCTCCCATATGGGGAGCCCCTGGAGGAATTAAATGCCACTCGACATTTTGATGAGAGTATTTCGTCTCGATGGTGTCGCGAGTGCGAGTCAAGAAATGTTGAAACTCCAGTTTGAGTTCCTTTGAAGCGCCGACGAAATTGGTGCCATTGTCGGAATACATGTGGGCCGGACATCCTCGGCGAGCTGCGAAACGGGTGAAGGCTGCTAAAAACGCTGCTGTCGACAAATCACTACTTGCCTCAAGGTGGATGGCTTTGGTCGAAAAACAGACAAAAATACACGCATACCCTTTTGTAATGAGGCAAGCACGGCCGGTGTAGTTTTTAATGTCGAAAGGGCCCGCAAAATCAACACACGTATTCGTAAAGGGGCGGGAAAGTGTGGTGCGCTCTTTCGGCAATGCAGCCATCAATTCCGTGCTCTGCTTCTTTTTATTCAAGACGCATGGCTTACAGCGGTGAATTGTAGTTTTAATTAAGTTTTTCACTCTCGGAATCCAGTATTGTGTCCGGATTAAGCGGAGTGTCAACTGATGGCCACCGTGCAGCGATATCTCGTGAATAAAAAGAACGAGCAATTTGGACAAGTGGCAGCTGTAGGGCAATAGGATTGGATGGCGCTCATTGAACGGCAAATTAGGGCATGAAGACAGCCGCCCGCCTAGACGCATTGTTTTGTCTCCATGAATGAATGGATTTAAAGACAACAAACAGCTCTTTAGGCTGACTCTTTTGTTGTTTTCAAGTGCGTAATATTCATCAGCGAAATGTGTCTTCTGGCAGACTATTGTAAGACGACATTTGGTGTCTCCAATCTCTTTGGTTTAGAGGCGTAAAGTGGCATAAGGCGAATTTCGTCGATGACGAGTGTTGAAGATAAAACGGTACACATATGAGTGTACGCGTAGGGCTCTCGGTAGAGAGGAAAACCTTTCAATTAGGTCTTCGTCTTGGTTAAAGTATATGTGATGAGCTTTAACTGCTTTTTCTTCAAGCGTGGTGACAAAGTCAGAAACAGATTTCCTTTCGGGCCAACGATCTCGGTCGTGGATAAGCCATGGTGGTCCATACCACCAAAGCTGGCTATGAGCTAATTCTTGGGGCGAAACTCCTCGACTAGCCAAATCGGCAGGATTATTTTGTGATTCGACATGGAACCACTGAGTGTGAGAGACTTTTTCTATAATCTTTGCGAAGCGGTGGCTACAAAGGTAGCCCAGACGCAAGGGGGCTTTTTAAGCCATGCTAATACTATTGTGGAATCTGTCCAGCATGTGAGATTATACGAATTAATATGCATGCTGGGCAAGAAAGCCTCAAGCATATCGGCAGCAAGAGTGGCACCACACAATTCTAATCGGGGCAGTGATAGCGTTTTAATGGGCGCTACACGCGTTTTTGCGTACAGCAACGACACGTGAACCTTTTGTTCTATTTTCACACGGGCGTAAATAACATCTGCGTATGCCTTCTGAGATGCATCGCAAAACGCATGAAATTCGTTTTCGCACTCTGGTGAGTAACCAATCCAACGTGGTATGCGAATCGAGCCAATATGGTGATAATTTTCGAGAAAATTCAACCATGATTGCTGCGTTGATGAGGGCAAATGGTCATCCCAATCGATTTTATCGAGCCACACTTGCTAGATAAGCATTTTTGCCACTACAATAATAGGGACCAGCCAGCTTGCTGGGTCAAACAATTTGGCGATTAGAGACAAGACTTCTCTTTTTGTATATTGCGCCATTATTTCTATTGTTTGCGTATTAAAGTAGAAAACATCATTCGTGGCGTTCCAACGAATGCCGAGCATTTTGGCGGTGCTGCTATCCTCAAGTTTTAGAAAATCGCTATTAAGTAAATGGGATTCAGGTAACTCGCGTAAAATCTCTTTGTGATTGGCTGCCCATTTGCGTAGTGAGAACCTGGCTGATTCAAGGGCTTTTATTAATTCGTTGCGCATGTCATTTGCGTTTGAGAGGTCATGTGATCCTGCTAATACGTCATCGACGTACATCGAATGTTGCAGAATATGGGCCGCAAGTGGAAGGTCGTGCTGTACGTCTTCTGCCAGTTGCAGTAACGTGCGAATCGCTAAAAAGGGGGCGCAATTGACGCCAAACGTAACTGTTTGCAATTCGTAATCTTTCAGTGTAGCGTCTGTTGGGTCTCGAAAGAGAATTCTTTGATAGGGGGTATGTTTCGAATCAACTAGAATTTTGCGGTACATTTTTTGAATGTCGCCGCTGAACACATACCGGAAGAAACGCCATCTAAGTATCAGAAAGGTCAAGTCTGCTTGTAACACAGGGCCAGGATATAACACATCGTTCAAGCTCAGCCCACTGGTTGTGGGGCATGATGCGTTGAAAACCACTCTCACTTTTGTTGAAATACTATCAGGCTTGATGACAGCGTGATGTGGCAAGTAGTAGTGATTAGGGCCTACTTGCCACATCACGCTGTAGTAGTAGTAGTGATTAGGGACAGCACCGCTTTCATGTGGCCTAAATCAAGGTATTCTTGAACTACTTCGTCATATTGCCGTTTCAAATTTTCATTTTTGCTTAGGCGTGTCTCAGACCGCAAATATTGTTGCATGGCAATTTGACGTGAAGTTCCCAGACTATATGCGTCTGGAAAACCACTTTTAAATGGCAATGTGACGATGTAACGGCCGTCAGCGTTTCTATGAGTGGTTTTTACGAAATTTTCTTCGCAAAACTTTTCTGAGGGGGATAGTAATCGAGTTTTGGGAAGTTCCTCCACCTCCCAAAAACGTTCGAACTGTTGTTCGATAGTGACTTCATTGAAGAAGGCCACTTTTATGTTGGGGCTATCAACATATGATATGGGGGCTGGGCCTGTGACGATCCAGCCAAATACAAGCAAGCAATATTGCAGGGTAAATGTCCGCGCCAATAAGTTCGTCCACTTGTTGACTTTTAGCGAAGTGTACGTGGGCTAATTTGAGATCTCGTGGTAGATTGCGAAGCAGCGCGCTATCTAATGAGTGAGCAGGTAATTTTCCTGTAATTTGTGCGAGGACCAGTGCAGTTGCGTGAATCTGAAAATAAGGATCTAGAGGTGATTTTAGTATGAAATTACATTACTTCGAAACTTTCGCTGATGTGGTTTCGTTTAAACCAGAAACCGTTGCTCGCACCGCCTGCAATGGAATATTTAATAGTTTTTGAACGCGTTCAGAGATAAACGATATCTCTGAGCCTGAATCGATGAGGGCACGAGCGGTATAGCATGTACTGTCGTGATATATAGTTACCAAAGCTGTGCCTAATAAAACTTGTTTGGGCGCGGTTGCGAAGCATACCTGGTGAGTTTCTGGTTGACACTACTGAGTTTGTTGAGTGGACTGTATATTTGATTGTGGAGTAGTGGACTGCATATATTGTTGCTGTTGAGTCGCCTGCGCTGACGTTGTGGGCTTCGGAGAGGAAATGGAACAATCGTTGTCAGTTTGTCGCGATTGGCTCGGAAACGGAGTTGGAGCGGGCTTCTTATAAGAAGAAAATTGTTGGTTAGGTGAAGCAGTGGTTTGAGCGCGATGGTTTTTCTGGTGACCGGAGAATTGTTGTTGCGTATACGATACATTAGTCGGTTGAAAGTTATTTTGAGCCTGGTCGCGATGCAGAAGCGTGTGATGCCTTGCGTTACATTTTGCGCAATTGAAATTACTGGGGCAGTCTTTAGCAGCATGCGAGTGTGCTAAGCAGCTTATGCACAAATGGTGTTTTCGCACTTCTGCTAACCGCCTTTCTGAGGGCAATTTCAAAAATTGTGGGCAAGAACGTATACCGTGTTGCTGTGAGCACAAAGGACAGATGGGCCGCGCGACGTTCAATTGAAAAGTATTGACGCGCTTGGCAGTTGTAGGTGGTTGCACCGAATTGTGTGCCTGTCTACCTTTGGCAACGCCCGCACTTCTTATGTCGTGCACCGTTTCAAGCGTTAGAAAGCGGTGGGTTAAGAACGCGTCGAGAGCTGTCTATTTAGGTATTTCAGATTTATTTTCTAATGATTGTTTCCACAGTGCCAAAATAGCTTCCGGAAGCCGACTAGAGCAAAGGAAAACAATAATTGCGTCCCATTTGGAGGTATCGACACCCTGGAGCGCCAGCGCGGCGAGGATATTATTAATTTCGCGCTGCAAAGTTTTAATATCGCTTCCGATTTCTTTCAGAATTGGGGCCAGACCGAAAAGGCTTTTTAATAACGTATTAACCAGAACGCGCTTGTTCTCGTACCGATCCGAGAGGTTTTGCCATGCTTGATCAAAACCTTCATTGGTAAGGGGTGACTTTTGCACTATTTCTTTAGCCTCACCTAATGTTTTTTGGTTGAGGTGAAATAATTTTTTGACCGGCGAAACTCGCGAATTTTTAATGTAAAGGGCTGTGAACATGTTACGGAACGAGGGCCATGAAAGGTAGTCGCCTTTAAACACTTCCGTGTCGCATGGAGGTAAACTAATATTGTACCCGCTCGGCGATGACTCGGTGTCATTTGAACACGACTGCGAAATTGTGGGGCCTGGTACGGCAACTGGAGTCAAAGAGTGGGTCAATTGCTTGATGAGCCCAAGACAACGGTTGTAAACACGGTAGGAATGACTACGCTTTGCTTTCACTGCATCCAAACTGGAAGCCTAGTTAGGCTTTTTTCTACGAACTTATCGTACGTGGCTTTCAGTAATTTCCACTGAGACTGGAGCTCATCCCTGTGGACTGCAAGGGTATGTATGCTATGCGTATCGACTGGAATTTCCGTGAAATCCACGCTAAATTCGGCTAAGCCATCGGCCAGTCGAATAAACGAATCGAGTAACGCCATTACAATGGTGAGTTCGGGGCACAAAAATCGATAAGGGCACTATGTTGTGAGCAGGCGCTTGAGTGTGCGCGAGCAGCAAAATTTCGCAGCGAAAAAATAATAATATTTGTCCGGCGACAAATATTTCTGGGCACTATATTGTAAGCAGGCGTTTGAGTGTGCGCGAGCAGCAAAATTTCGCAGCGACAAAATAATAATAATATTTGTTCGACGACAAATATTTTTGGGCACTATATTGTGAGTAGGCGTTTGAGCGTGCGCGAGCAGCAAAATTTCGCAGCGAAAAAACAATAATATTTATCCGACGACAAATATTGTGGGCACTTTTTAAGTGAACTAGCACGTATGTGTACGCGCGAGCAGCAAAATTTCGCAGCGAAAAAATAATATTTGTCCGGCGCTCACTGGGGCTCGTCTTAAGTTGGGCTCGCTTGCCAAAGAGCGAGAGCGCGAGTCGTGTTATAAAAACCGGTTGCTGTTTACCGCGAGCACTGCGAACACACACACTTTCTACGGGCACTTGTCGTGATAAAAAAACACGTTTGTTTCGAGAACTGCTATTTTTGGTACAGTCTCGAATATAACGTAAGTATATAATATAAGTATATATATACCTTTTTCTGGAGCGCTATCCGGCTCGAAAGACCAATGATAATATCAAAAAACGTGTTTCTTATTTTGTTCTGAGGCTGAAGCCGTGATTTATTTTATTCAATATTTTAGTGTGTTCAATGCAAAATGTGATACATATATTTATGTATATGCGGATTATTATAACTTTCACTTTACTCTAGCAAATATTGTTATTTTACAAAATTGAATGCGATGAATTTTCAAAAGATAATGAATGAGCTATTTTTCATAAAATCAAAGATAAGTACTGATGATGAGGAAATCGTTTGCGCGCTGCCGTGGTCGATGGATGTTAAACGATTGATAGTCGCGGTGGTCGTAACAAGACTGAAGATCGTGAACTGGGTCGCGCCGCCACGGACCCGAACGAGAGCGAAAGCTTGCAGTCGGGCGAGCGGAGCTTTGGCGTAAACTTATAAATTATATATATTGTGTGGGCTATTGTGAATTCTAAAATCTATTGAAAATATGTTATTAAAAGTAAAAATCCCAATTATTTAAAATTTTTTTAAGCGATAAGAATTATTTTTTATATATGTGTGTTTATTTTTTAAAATCCTTACAATTTTCAAAAACAAAATGTTCATGAATAATAATTTATCAAAAAATGCTTTGAAAAACATTAATTATGATGAAATAATAGAAATAATAAAAAAATTTTTAAATAAAGTCTATCCATCTATATATATTATAGATGGTTTAAAAACATATACAAGTGCTTTTTATTAAAACTATCTTGGATTTTATTTAAATTTTATTTTTCATTATTGAATTTACCTTTCATGTGTAAAATATATTAAATAAAAATTTGTTTCAGTTTTTCACATTATATTTTTTGTTTTATATTTTTTTTTTACACTATTTCTTGTGTAAGAAAAATTTTTCAGTAAGAAGAAAACGTCTAGAGCCCCAAAGCGATGTGTCCGGCCCTTGATGTAAGCTGAATTTTTGATTTCTGATTCCTTTTAAATAAATAAAAAAATTGACAAACAATAATATACATACATATGTACTAATAGTTTGTACTTACTTTCGCCGTCTTTTTTGGGCATTTTCAATTAAATTTATCCAAAAATAAGTCCATAATTTGTCGCTTCTTATAATTTTTGGGATTTGGGATTTAGATAGTAAAGAGATATTATGACTCAAACAGCAACAACATTATATGCGCCATTATTAGCATAAATCACTAATAGCTCTGCCGCTCTCAATGCAGCGCTGCAAGGTGAATGTGGTGTAATTTTTACAGTGCGATATGATATCTACCATATTAAGGTTGACATTTATACCCTACACCCGAAGGGATGAGGATATATTGACTTTCTTCCTTCGTTTATAACGCATTCAAGGAGGCGCGTCAGGTATAGACAAGTATATATATTTTAGCTCAGAATCACCTCCTGAGTCGACTTAGCCCTGTCAGTCCAATTTCTCATCTTGTATAGAGAATTTTAAACTAAAATTTTATTTCTAAATCCACAGTCTTAGGCTAAAATATACTCTAAAAAATGGGTGTGGTCGGCTTATTAGGTAGGGACTTAATATATAAAAATTTACTTCCTGTAAATAAAAAGAAAGTAATTTTCACCAACCTGCTCACTTTTTGTCACTTCGACTGATGCGGGTGTAGGGTATATGAGCTTCGACCAGGCCGAAGATAACGCTTTTACTTGTTTTCTATTGCTTTGGTTTGCTTTGTTTGACAGAATAATGGTGGGAAGGATAGACAAAGGGAAAGAAGGACAAAGGGAAGGAACCAATGAATAGAACACGCGGCTGCTTGCTCTTCTCCTCTCACGATTAGCAAATCAGTTTTCGTGTTCTATTTTTAGATTCCTATACCACAAACAGTCACGCATGCGCGTATGGGTGCTTTTACTATTGCAAGCTTTCACTGGGCCATAGAAAAGGGAATGCACATGTACATTGTCTGCTTAAAAGTAAGAATGAAATTAGCATGTGTGAGAGCAAATTCTAATTTGTGTATATGCTTGCGTGTTGGAACTTTATATTTGGCAATTTCGTTTGAAAAATAATTTTTTAATTTCGTGAAGATGAAATGACGCTATAAAAATTTAATTTGATTTAAAAAATTTAAAATTTTTTTTCAATGAAATAATATAAATTTAAAATAGTTTAATAATTATGTACATTTTATAAATTGTTAAAAATATTTGGATATTTGGAAATCACTGGATTGGCACCTTAATTTTTTTTTTTTTTTACTTTTTTTTTTTATTTATATAGACTTATTTAAATTAAAGTTAAATTGAATTTTAAAAAAAAATAATTAAAATATAAGTAAAATGTATATTTTAATAACTTTTATACTTTGTATATTTAATAACTAAAATATCCTAATTTAAAAATTAAATCTAAAAAGCATAGAAAGCACAGAAATAGCAAATAGCAGAAAAACCCAAACAGACAAAAACTTCAAAAATTGAAAAAGCCAACAAATTTTACTTTCATGTAGAAACACAATAAGTGGAATTGCCTCGTTCCCTCGTCTCCCGCTGTAATCCATCAATCGATTAATCGTTTCTTTTACTCCTCATCTGGCATACGATTGCTGCTTCGGACAACTCTTCTTACGCATAATCGTTTATGAAGTAAAATCTTCTGTCTCTATTCGACTGCGTTTGCGTGATGACCGATTTAATTTGTAGCAAGTGCTCTGAGTTTATTTTAAATTCTTCTGAAGTTTGTTGTAACATCTGCAAAAAGTCTTTTCATGCAGAGTGTTTCAATGTTTCCTCAAGTGTTTTGGATTCAGTGGTTGCAGTTAATAATTTTGTATTTAATTGCGATAATTGTCTCGCGATCTCATCTGAATTTTTATTTGATTTCGTTAAGTTAACTAAAGAGCTTGGCAGAGTTAACGGTGCTTTCGTGAGTTTTGCGGAGAAGCTGGACTTTTTAAATCAAACACGTTCCGGAGTGAGCAACGCTGCTCTCACTTCTCATATAAGTGTTGGTCCCTCTCGCTCTTTCTCACGTGAGCCTTCGCCGGCTGAGTTGCTGCCTGTTAAGTCAGTGGTGGTATCGTCGATCCCAGAAGCAGTTGATCAATCGGAGTTTAACCCTTCAACAACGGCTATTTTCAATGTTGGCGAGTTGGGCGCTGCAGGTGATTTGATTACTGCAGCACCGTGTGCAGTTTCCCCTTCTTCGTCGGTGTCTTCTAGGGGTACGGTTGTGGATATTATTGATGCTGGTAATGTGGCCGTTCCTCCTCGTACCGATTGGATTACGATACGGAAAAAGCCGGCTAAATCTATAAAATCATCTGTGGCGTTGTCGGCGAATGGGGATCGGGTTGTTGGTGTTTTGAATGCCGCTGAATTAGAAGTCGTGGAAAGGAAAAAATGGATTCACATTTCTTATTTTAAGCCGTCAGTATCCACTGTCAATTTGCTGGACTACATTGAGAAATATGCCCACATTAGCAAAAGCCACTTAGCTTGTTTTATGCTTGTGAAGAAGGATGAAGATCTTACGAATTTAAAGAAAGTGAGTTTCAAAGTCGGAGTTACTCCTTCGCTGTGCGGCCGACTTTTGGATCCAACTATCTGGCAATCAGGAGTTCAGCTGAAACCATTTCGTTATTTTCGGAAGGAGAAATCTCCCGGAACGCGTATCTAACGGAGAGTGCTCAGTGTTGGGAAATACTCCTCGATGCTTTAAAATTTATTTTCATAATGTTGGTGGACTCCGCTCGAAGACCTGCCGTTTCTTTAATGCCTCATGTTCTCATGATTTCGACGTGGTGGTGTTAGTCGAAACGTGGTTAACGGCTCATTTCACGTCGAGTGAATTGTTTGTTTCTCAATATGTGGTACATCGTAAGGATCGCTTCCTTTGCCCCAACGTATCTAGAGGCGGTGGCGTTTTAATTGCTGTTTCTGCGGAGCGCGCAAGCAGGGAAATTCGGCTTCCTCGACTGGATGGCCTCATTGAACAGATTTGTGTTGCTGTTTCTCTTGGATGTTCTTCTGGACCTTGTATCAATGAAATTGTATTTATCATTAGTTATATTCCTCCAGGTAGCAGTTTAGATCTATATCGTGACCATATTTTTAACATAGAAGCTATTGTTAATTCTCTTCATAGTTTTCAGACTCCTTGCATCCTAGGCGACTTCAATCTTGGCAACATAGCTTGGGGTTTCAGTTCTGATGTCAACACGTTGGTGCCTTTTGGTTTGAGGAGTCGGACGGAAACGGAGTTTTGTGACTCGCTCTATTCTCTTAATATGTTCCAGATCAATAATGTAAAGAACGATATTTCCCGAATTTTAGATCTCATATTTATTAGAAATGATCTAAAGTTTAGTTTGGCGAAATGTGATATGCCGTTAGTGAGTGATTCTTTATATCATAAGGCGATTGTTGTTGATATAGATTGTTACGCTTTCGGTAGTCGCTTTGGTAGTGGAGATACTTATGTCTATGATTTCTCGAATGCAAATTATGATGCTTTAAATGCGTTTTTCGTCTCCATAAATTGGAGATTGCTTTTTTCCTCTAATGACTTGGTTAATATGTACTCAGTTTTTAAGAGGGTTGTTAATGAGGGTATTTACCTTTATGTACCGCTAAAATTAAGAAAACGTCGCTTCAGGCAACCTTGGTTTAATCGAAGACTAATGGCATTGAGGAATTTGAGAAATAAAGCGCATTTAAGGTTTAAAAAATCTAATTCTGCTGCTGACTAAAGCTGTTTCTTGTTGCGTAGACGTGAGTACGAATTCTTGTCTAACTTTCTTTATAAAAAATATATTTCCACCATTGAGAGTAATATTAAAACTAACCCCAAGTCTTTTTGGACTTTTCTTAATTCTAAAAGAAGAACTGGTGGTTTTCCTTCTTCTATGGAATATTTGGAAACCTCATCGGATACTCCCAATGGCATTGGCAATTTGTTTGCTGCCCATTTCGGTTCTGTTTATAACAGGATTGATCAGCCGCTCGATTCAGGCCTCTTTGCGTATCTTCCTCAGCTTGTTGATGTAAGCTCTTTATTTATAACTGATGAGGAAGTTTTTCAGGCTATGATGAATCTGGATTGTAAAAAAAGCGCTGGCTATGACTGCCTTCCTCCTGCTTTCCTGAGGTTTTGCGCTCCTTCCTTACATTCTGCTCTGTGTCTTATTTTTAATAGATCATTGGTGGTGGGGGAGTTCCTTGCGGAGTGGAAAATTGCCAGTGTCTTGCCTGTTTTTAAGTCAGGACCCAGACATTTCGTTCAAAATTACAGGCCTATTGTAAAGCTTTCGGCCATACCTAAGCTTTTGGACAAAATTGTTGCCAAGCTGCTATTTGCTGAAGTGAGAAACATCATCTCTGATCATCAGCATGGGTTTTTCCCTGGGAGATATACGTCTACAAATCTGGCTACTTTCACTAACTTTTGCTTAAATGCGTTGGAGAGTGGTTCGCAAGTAGATGTGTTGTACACGGATTTCTCTAAAGCGTTCAATAGTGTTCAACACGATGTTTTAATTTATAAGCTTGAGAGATTAGGTTTTCACTCCAATATTTTGAAATGGCTCCATTCTTACTTATCTGAGAGGATTTTGTTTGTTAATATAGATGGTTGCCTATCATCCCAGTTTGAGGTTAATTCCGGCGTTTCGCAGGGTAGTCATTTGGGGCCCCTGCTCTTTATTTTGTTTATTAATGACTTGCCTGGTGTTTTGCTTTCTTGTCGATGCCTGTTGTATGCTGATGATCTTAAGATATTTCTTTTAATTAAGGCTTTAAGTGACTGTGTAAAGCTTCAGAGAGGCATTGATTCCCTTGTCAATTGGTGCAAGCTGAACCGTTTAAATCTAAACTTTTCAAAGTGTAAAGTCTTATCTTACTCTAGAAGACTCAATCCTATTGAATTTAATTATATTAATGATACTGGTAGGTGTTTCCTGAGAGTTTGCCAATGTAAGGATCTTGGTATATACTTTGATGCGTATTGTTCTTTTGGGGTTCATATGGATCATATGGTTTCAAAAGCTAACTCTATGCTAGGGTTCTTAAAGCGCAATGCGAGGGATTTCTTTGATTATTTGGCGTGTAAAACGCTTTTCGTTACTCTGGTAAGGCCCATCTTAGAGTACGGTAGTATTATCTGGGACCCTTTCTATTTAAATTCAATAGCAAGAGTCGAAAATGTTCAAAAGCGTTTCACTAGGTTTGCTCTTCGGCGCCTGTATACTTGGGATAATATGCCTTCTTATGTTGAAAGATGCGATTTGCTTGGTCTTCGCAGCCTTGCTCATAGGAGGAAGTTGGCTAATATTTTGTTTGTCAAGGACGTAATTGATGGCAAAATTAATTCCTCCCATTTGTTGTCTCTTATTTCGTTTCATGTTCCGACTCGTCAACTTAGAGGCAACACTTATTTATCATTCGATTCCACAGAACAAGTTATGGCCTCAATGAGCCGGTGTCTAGATGCTTAAGTCAATGTAATAGCGTTGCTGACTTAATTGATTTCAGCTTTGGCAGGGTTAGATTTAAATTGCTACTGGAGGGGGCTCTATTAGATCGTTAGGTTATTTTTTCATCTTCATTGTTGTGAATACTTTTATTGCGAATCTTTATGTATGATTATGCTTTTTGTATGTATGTATGTTTAAGTTCTATCTGTAAGGGGTAATTCCCGGTAGATTTTTAATGAATAAATAAAATAAAAATAAAATAAAATAAATAAATAAAACAAATTCACCTCGGATTTCTCTGCTAGCATTCGCACAAGCAGAGCTATCGACTGCATTCTAATAATGGCACATGAAAATCTGACGAGTGCCGAAAATTTTGAGTCATAATAGCTGCGTTCCTTTTACCTAATCTAATCCGGATTTGCATACAAATTTCTAATCCTGCTCCCGATTACGATTAGAAACTATTAGAAATTCTAATCCAAAGGTGCTTGTCTGGATTTAATGCTTAGATGGCGCTGATGCAAAAATTTTAGAAGGCACTGAAAGGCGAATTCCTACATTTTAGCCATTTCATCTTCCAAATTTTGGTGTACGTGATTAAATTTCTTACAGTTTAGTCATTTCGTCTTCCAAATTTTGGTGTACGTGACTCAATTTGACTATTTTCACACAATTTTTACAACAAATATTCGATGTCAAACAGCTGATCCTTTTTTTTTTGGTGGGGTTAGTGCTGACACCTGCACGTGTTTTATCTTGCCGTTCCTTTTTTTAATCCGGATTAGATTAGGTAAAAGGAACGCAGCTGTTAGCAGCTATTAGCATTGTAAAAAAAAATACACATTGTAAAAATTGTGTGAAAATGGATAAATTGAGTCACGTACACCAAAATTTGGAAGACGAAATGACTAAACTGTAAGAAATTTAATCACGTACACCAAAATTTGGAAGATGAAATGGCTAAAATGTAGGAATTCGCCTTTCAGTGCCTTCTAAAATTTTTGCATCAGCGCCATCTAAGCGTCAAATCCAGACAAGTACCTTTGGATTAGAATTTCTAATCGTTTCTAATCGTAATCGGGAGCAGGATTAGAAATTTGTATGCAAATCCGGATTAGATTAGGTAAAAGGAACGCAGCTAATATCTCTTTACTATCTATACTCGTTGCCAGTACGTACACCAGAACAAAAATTTGCGCCTTCTATACAAATGCGCCTTCTATACAATAGCTGCGTTCCTTTTACCTAATCTAATCCGGATTTAAAAAAGGAACGGCAAGATAAAACACATGCAGGTGTCAGCACTAACCCCACCAAAAAAAAAGGATCAGCTGTTTGACATCGAATATTTGTTGTAAAAATTGTGTGAAAATGGTCAAATAGTCACGAACACCAAAATTTGGAAGACGAAATGACTAAACTGTAAGAAATTTAATCACGTACACCAAAATTTGGAAGATGAAATGGCTAAAATATAGGAATTCGCCTTTCAGTGCCTTCTAAAATTTTTGCATCAGCGCCATCTAAGCGTCAATTCCAGACAAGCACCTTTGGATTAGAATTTCTAATCGTTTCTAATCGTAATCGGGAGCAGGATTAGAAATTTGTATGCAAATCCGGATTAGATTAGGTAAAAGGAACGCAGCTATTGTATATTCTTTGATAAAGTTTAAGCCGAGAGCTTGAAAAGTCTTATGCCCGGTTTTTTAGTGCAAGCTTAAGCACCACCTGAGGCTTAAACTCCAGTTTATCTTTTTGAGGCGTTTTACAGTGCGAGTTTAAGATATAAGCTTAACTTAAAGTGACGCTTAACTTAAGCGGTAGATTTCCTGGGCTTAAGCTTTAGATTTCAATTTTTGAAACAACAAATTGACGCTTTTATTTAATAAATTAATTTTTATACGTCAATTGTGCTTTTCAACAATTCGTGTGTTGGGGTGAAACACAAGTTTCACTCTTTTATTACATTAAAATTAAATTTAAATAATTTAACAAGGCTAAATTGCATTTTACAACATAAATATAATAACTTTTTCATTCATAATTTTTAAGTTTATAATAATTTTTGACATATAACGACTTTTTTAATATAATAATTTTTTCATTCATAATTTTGAAGTTCATAATAATTTTTGACATATACCGACTGCGAGACCCGTTTACAATAGATAATTTACAAAAATAACTCACAATAGCACCACAAATGTGTCTTAGCTAAGCCTATGACATAAACCGCACTGTGAAACCCGACAGGCTTAAAAGTGAAGCTTGAGCCTTGGAGGTGGTTTAGCTAAACTTGAGTTTAAGCTAGCACTGAAAAACCGGGCATTAATGAATGAATGATGCGGTTAATTGATTTTGTTTCTTAAAACAAAAACCGATTTTATTTTTGGAGCAGAATAAAAAAGTTCGCTTTCTGTAAATAAGTATTAATAATCAAAATGAATACATGTATGCACATTCATACATACATATCATAGATAGAAATATGAAGAAGATTAAGAGTAGAAGAAAGATGAAGAGTAGGAAGACGAAACCGACCAGCTGAGCGAAGTCGGTGCAGCAACAACGAACGTCTCCGAACGTTTTTCAAAAATGAGAATGAATTGCTACAACATCCAAAAGCTAGTGGATGTTGTAGCAATTCATTCTCATTTTTAAAAAACGTTCGGAGACGTTCGTATATTTTTTAAAAATTCCTTTTCTTCCCGGTTGTGCTGCATCTTTTCTTCCTCTATCTTAATTTGGATTTCTTTAAGCCTACGATTATATTCTCTTTTCTCCTCTATTTGACTAATTCTGGCTTTGAGCCTTCATTCAATTTTTCTTGCGTTTTATTTCCAAACAGGCGCTTTGATTGTGATGACCAGAGCACTAAAATGGCCAGCGTTTGGTCCAGCGTTGATTTGGATTAGTGTAACCTTTGATAAAAAAAACCTGGGACTCCGAGCAGTTGCTGAAAACTTATTCGAACGTTGCTAAGTTTTATCAAATTAGGTTTAATGGGGCGAAAAATTTTAAAAATACCAGCTCCAGCATTTGACATGAATATGCTTTTAGCGGCAATGGCGCAGCAGTCCACACGCATGGAGGATCAGCTGGCGCAGCAGTCCTCATACATGAAGGATCAGATGGAGAAGCAGCTAGTACCTAGCTAGCACCTCACAACTGCAGGACCAACTATCGCGCATCGAAGGGAATTCTGCCGAATTGCAGGCGAGACAGGATCAAATGGAGGATGAATTCCACAAAGTTACCTAAGATTTAAAATCAGAAATATTGCGGTTGGATAGTCACATGCGAGAGATACAGTCCAGTATCTCTGGATATGGACCAGTACAGCTGTTAGTGCAACGAAGTTGAAAGCACCAAACCTTGACGGAACTGTACCGTTTACAATTTTTAAACTACAGTTCGCGACCACAGCACAGACTAATCACTGCACTACGGCAGACAAAGTGGCAGCTTTGGTGGTGTCATTTAAGGGCTCCGCCGCTGAGGTTTTGCTCACAGTTCCTGAAATCGAACGTGGTAACTATGACGAGTTAATGGCAGCGATTGAACGGCGATATGGTAGCGACCATAAGAAGCAAATATTCCAGATGGAGCTGATGAATCGTTACCAAAAAGTGAACGAGTCGTTGAAAAAATATGCAAGGGAGATAGAGCTTGCACATTTGGCCAACGCAGACGCACCAGCGGAAGTAATAGAATTCATGAAAATGCAGGTGTTCATGAATGGAATACGAGAGGCGGATATCAAACGCGCAGTCTACTCCATGCCAAAGAAGACGTTTGCCGAAACATTGTCATTTGCCTTGACTCAGGACACAGCAAGCCTTCTAAGCAAACAAGCACATAAAGTGCATAGGCTGGAAGTTGAACCAAGTGAATCTCTGTAGAAAACCATGAGGGATCTTATCCAGATTATTTCTAGAATGATGCCAACCTTACGCAAAGGCTCTGAAGTAAAGTGTTACAGCTGAAGTGGAAAATGCAGAAAGCTTTCACGAAATTGTAATGCGGCTAATAGTAAAAACGAAAGCACAAAGAAGGGAAGCGCCGAAAATGAAATGGGTGCTTCTGGGAAAACAACCATTAAGCTCAAACAGTCCAGCTTAAAGGGGCGTGAGTTGGTTCCCGCTGACTGCCCCACTGTCTCGGTTTCACAAATACGGCATCGGAAAGGTAGACAACATGGAAACGTCGATACACTATCTTGTCGCCCGTGTGCATTGAAGCGAAAGCATTGCTCTAAGGCTGAAAGATGCGAAGATATAGTCGACATCTGGCTAACAAATCTGCAATTTGATGATGAATGGGAATCAAGCGCTGTAAGAAAAAGTCAACTGGAGGATACAGACTTGGTTAAGATCATGAAGGCGAAAGAAATGGATAAAAGACCAACCAAGGAAGAAATGGCATCGGAAAGTCCATTGGCCAAGGCGTATTGGGTGCAATGGAATAGCTTAAAGTTGATAAATGGAGTACTGCATCGTTCATGGGAAAGTGAGGATGGTAGACACACTCACGATTTGATTGTCCTACCAAAGAATAACAGCCGTATTAGAAGAGTTTCACAATGGACAAAGTGGAGGGCATCTCGGCGTTACGAAAACTCTGGAAAAGATTAAGCAACGGTTTTACTGGGTGAATTGCCAAGAATCCGTTGCTGAATGGAGCATTATAATGCAGGAGCACCATTTTAACGCGTTGTAATGGATGTAGCTATCCCATTTCCTACAAGTGATTCGGGAAACAAATACGTGTTGGTGATTATGGACTATTTTAGTAAGTGGCCAGAGGTATACCAAATCAGGAGGCTAAAACGGTAGCCGAAGCTTTGGTTCAGAATTGTGTCACGCGGTTTGGAATACCAACTGAGTTGCATTCAGATCAAGGGAGGAACTTTTAGTCTTCTATATTCCAAGAAATGTGCTCACTGTTGGGTATCAAGAAGACTCGTACGACAGCTCTACACCCACAGTCGGTTGGAAGGTAGAAAGATTTAACCGCACATTAGAAGAACATTTGCGGAAAGTAGTGGACAAATGTCAGCGCAATTGGGACAAGCACATTGAAATGTTTTTATTGGCTTACCGATCAGCAGTCCATGACAGTACCGGCCATTCACCTGCGAGGATTTTTTTTGGACTTACTGAAACTGGAAGTAACTACTAGGAAATGCTTCAGGTCGAAATGGATGAAATACACCAAAATGTGAGGCAGCGAACACAGCTGGTGAGCAATAAAATGAAGGATCGATACGACTGAGCTATGAATTCTGAAGGATTTCGAGAAGGCGACTTGGTGTTGCTCTACAATCCCCAACGGAAAAAGGGTATGTCTCCAAAGCTGCAAACATCGTGGGAAGGGCCATATAAAGTCATAAATCGACTGAACAATGTTGTGTATCGGATACAATCCCACACGAAGAGACGAGGTTAATTAAAGTCGTCCATTTGGAGAGACTAGCCCCATTTGGCTCAAGGAATTTTGTATCTTAAGTGGACTTTAGTGCAGTGTGACGAATTTGCAATCGAAGATTCACGACAACACTAAAAAACACATCGTGAGTAATCGTGAATAGTAAAAGCATGCAAGCAATGAACGCGAGATAGAAAGAGATAGATTGTTCGAGAATCTTCGATAGCATGCATGGAATGAACGCGACATCTATCGCGAGATAGAAAGAAATAGATGGTTCGAGGATCTTTGACAGCATGCATGCAATGAACGCGACATCTATCGCGAGATAGAAAGAGATAGATAGTTTGAGAATCCTCTACAGCATGCATGCAATGAACGCGACATCTATCGCGAGATAGAAAGAACGACAATTTACTAGATAGTTCCGGAGCCTTCCACCCAGGTGTCAGCTCGCATATAAATAGACCAGTGTTGTAATAATAAGTGTAGAAAGTAATAAGTGTAGAAGATAATAAGTGTAAATAATAAGTGTGAATAATAAATCTGTAAAATTAGAAACAAGTAAACTTTTGTGTTTTATTGGATTATTTGCAATCCAGAGATCGGACCAAGAGAGTCGAAACGTCAAATATAAAATTTACGTAATAATATGTATATTAGAAAGTATAATCAAATACAACTTACCATTTCGAAGGTAACAAACGAAGCTAACACGTTTTGCTTTTTTTTTATCTGTCAAAACGTTTGTCAAAACGTTTGACAGGGCAATTCGCAATAGGCAAAAACCGACACTACGTAGCACACACTAAATTTGTCTATTGGTATGACTGCACAGATAGTATTCTACTAACCTTAGTGTCGATACTACTTAAAATCGACGCTTTCGAATGCTTATTGGTAAGGTCATAGAGTCGGTTTTGGCCAAGTTACATCGAAAGAAACAAGTTAAGAATAGTTGTCTAGCTCCGATATTTTTCATTGTTTTTACCATTGCAATTTAAAATTAGGACTATAGGAAGCTAATTTTTTGGCCGGAGGTCATCTTGGATGTAGCCATCTTGGATGTAGAAGCATTTAAATGTCAAATAAATGCAACAAGCTTTATATCTTTACAAATAAGTGAGTTATCAGAACGGGTGAGATACCGTTTTGATTGAAATGTATTTTTACTGCCTACCATTTATGAATAGTACTTTTTGTCCATAACTAGCGTTTAAAGAGTATACGAATTTGTAAAAGAATAATAATGTAAAAGAATACATTAGGATACAAAATAAATGATATTTCTAAAAAGCCTGTTTTTTTACCTTTAAAACGATATATAATACGACAGACTTACTACTTTAGTTTATGTATAACCCTCAATCCGCCGAATCCTCTCGGTAATGTGAACTCTTATTATTTTAATATAAAGCATATATTATACACCCGAAGGGATGAGGGTATATTCACTTTGTGCTGCCGTTTGTAACGCATCAAAGGAGGCGTGGCAAGTATAGAAAAGTATATATATTCTGGCTCAGAATCACCTCCTGAGTCGATTTAGCCCTGTCCGTCTGTCTGTCTGCCTGTGGAAATCACAATTACGAGAGAACGCATAGAGCTATAGCCATAAAATTTAGCACGAATATTCTCCATCATCATAGGCTGTTTGGTATTGAAAATCAGAATAATCAGGCACTATAATCAGGCACTTATCAGAAAAATCTGATAAGTGCCACGCCTACTTTTTAGATAAATATTACTGCATCCAATTTGAGAGCTGAATTTCTCAGCTGGTAGTCCGGATCTAAGGCTGAAACTTCAGTGCCGCGTTTACCGTATTAGTGATAGTCATCGCACCAAAAAGAGCGGGACACGCCCACTGGTATACCATACTATATAATAAAGTTTTTGTTGAGAAAAGCGTTGTGGTAAATAAGTTAATAGATCAAAAGTGTAAGTAATATGGAAGTGATGTGGAATTTATATACCCTTCACGTGTTTGTGTAGGGTGTGGGTGTAGGATATAAACTTCGGCCAGGCCAAAGTTAACGTTCTTAATTGTTATTTTAACCCTAAACAGTGCTTCTTTTGTCATAGAACGCACTCTAATTTGCACAAAAACATGAATGATACCTGTACATGCGTACATATGCAGAATTTATTTTTTATAGTACAGACAAAAATAGGTCACGTATGTACACATGCAAGTGCTCGTGCTATTCTTCAGGTTATTGACTGGAGTGTCAAATAACCGTCTAGCTTGGCCATCGACCGTCAGTCATTCGACACCTTTGTTGTGCCTTTATTTTTCTTTTCTTGTTATAGCACCTGCATGTGTACGTACGCGCCAAAAATATAAAAAATACGTAACTATAAGCATTTTGTTGTAAAAATAATATGTAAACTAAAAATCAATATCATAAAATTTTTGTATTTAAGGAAGAACAAAGACAATAAATTAGCATTCTAAATTCATTAACGGAATCACTGTGTTTTTAATTAAAACCTCATAGAAGATCACATCAAGTTTCAAGTACTTGGTGTCAATAAATCGTTCTAATCTATAACAAGTTCGAAGTACTTGTTGTGTGCGTTGAACGTTTGAACATTTGACGAACCTTATAGAAAAATACATCAAGTTTCAAGTACTTGGTGTCAAAAAATCGTTCTAAACTATAACAAGTTCGAAGTACTTGTTATAGTGTGCATTGAACGTTTGAACAATACCTAAACATATATACCGTTTGTATATATACCGTTTGAAAGGTAATATTATGGGCTATTAAAAGTTACTCCATTTTATACCTTAAGGGAGAAAAAAAATTATTTGTAAAACAAAGCAATTTTTGTTAAAAGTTGAATTATCTCCGTAATTATAGCAATAATTAAAATTTTTTATTAGATAAAAGGAAGGTCTTGAAAAAACCTTTCAAACGGCACCAATGTTTTGTCGATATCTCAACTCGTTTTAAAGATATAGCACTTGCAAAATTTTTTATCTGCTTTGGACTAGGGGTGATACGTTAACACTTGAAATTTCTATGAAACTGAGGCGGCTCCACAAGCTGGTCAGGGAGTAGTTCAACAACGCCACTAAAGTCTGTGCCCGTAACAATAACCCTCAGTGAACCGGAAGTGAAGTTCCTGTTCGCCGGAAGGAGAGTAATCGACAACTTCATCATGGGCCACACCCCCCTAGCCCTCTTCAACCTCTTCCCGGAATTTCTAACCAAATTCTAACCTCATCAATTTATATTTATTACACGTACAGTATAATGTTCGAATTTATTAATCTTAATAATGACAAATCGCAATCGAATATTAATTCGACAAGGTTACATTTATTTCATTCACTTAATCTCATTTCATTTCATTACAAATTTTAAAAAGGAAATAACTCTACATAAAACGGAAATGACTACTGAAAAGAGAATTTCATAGCAGTACTATCGCTCTGGCTCCCATCTAATAATAAAAATTTCCGCCCTTGCTAAAGAGCGTCTTCGTGGTGTTGAACCTCATGCAAGGCCTAACTGTGGTACCTAAATAAAGCCGTCGTGTGTTGCGTTCCTGTCAAAATGAAATTGGTACACACAGTCTTATTGAAGTGGCCGAAATAAGCAACGCACTAAAGGTTCAATTAGTTTAGATGTAACGTGACGCGACGTACGTGACGGTACGTGGCGTCGATTAGTTAAGCAAAGGCAAACGGTAAATTGAACAAAGGCAAACGCGTGTAAAACTTGTTACAAATCAAAATTACATTTCATCAGAATTCGTATTTGAACTCAAAATGGAACCCAATTTTTTTATTTTTAAACATTTTAGAAATGTGTACAAAACAGAGAAAACCAAGACAGAGAAGGTGGCATATCCGTCCAATAAACTGGGACTGGATTTCCGCCGGGTATCAAGAGAAAACATTTTTGAAAATGAAATCAATGGACTCTGGACAGTTCTTCCTGCAGACTCGTATGACGCGCCCAGTGTACGACTTGTTGCTGCGCATTGATCCCGAAGAGCGACTGTCCATAACAATATTGTAAGTTAAATATATGTATTTATGTTAGTAAGTACCAATAATGTATTGGGATTTCATATTTAAGGCACCTTTGCACATGCTGTGTCAATGCAGAACATAGCATGGGGCTACAAATTGGGAAAGACGACTGTTCGCAACATTATTTTGGAAACGTGCGAGATTATATGGTGTCTGTTGTCGCCTATTTATGAGCGAGCCAACACAAACGCAGTATATGAATATCGCTGCGGATTTTTCCAGAAAGTGGAACATGCCGAACTGCGTAGGTGCCATTGACGGCTAAAATATTGCCAAAAAGTGTCCCCCAAAGTCTGGCTCTAGTTTCTTTAATTATTAGAAATTTTTAATTTTATTTTGATGGCTGCCTGTGATGCGAACTATACGTTCACAGCAGTTAGCGTTGGCGGCTATGATAGCCATAGCCAAATAATATTTATTAATTTTTGGGATTTTATATTTTAAAAAAGTTTTATTTATTTATAACACTATATATTTATATAACACTATATATTTATATAACACTATATAAATATGTTTATGTTTGTACATTTCATATATCCCTTTTTTATTCAATTAGAAGTTTATTGTTATCCCAAATGTACAAAAGTGTTAATTTAATAAAAAAAATTAACCTAAAAAGCAACGAACATACCGACATTTCCCTCATTCCGACATTTTTCCTTCATTTTTCATCGTTAACCAAAAAAAGAACACCTGACATGAAGTCGCGAATAAGACGCGAGAAGAGAACACGAAAACAAAAAATTGCAGTTTGGTTGAGATCAGGACCGTACCCAGAAATATTTGTTGGTGGGTCCAAACATATTACATTCATTTTTATAATACGATAATATTTTTTGTTTTATAATGAAATTATGAAATTTATTTTAGAATGAAATCATTGTAATAAAAAATTTTGCCTTCTCCGTAGCGAAGTTGTTTGGTACTACCACCGTTTTAATTTTAACATTTCGATGCACACTCATTAGTACCAATCCCGTAAGAAGCTCTTGGCTGGAAGAGTTCCAAGAGCTTCTTTTGGAACTTTTTGGCCTTTTAAGTGTTGAAAATGACCGCTCCGCATTACAGGTTGCTACTGGTATGGCTGCATAAATTTTAAGAAGCCTATGAATACATGGAAATAGGTCCTTATTGCACTGGTTCAGAGCATTTAATGCAACAGAAGGACGGTCTTAAGGTTGTTGCTGTTCCCATTTTTTCCCCCCATAAGGAGAATTCAGCACTGAATTTTCATTTTTCATTTCATTTCATTTATTTCTATATCTATACCCCGCTTGCAACAAAATGCAATCTTATTATTAAAGCAAGGGCTTTATAAAATTATGATTTATATTTAATGGCTAATAATTTTTAATTAATTCTTAAAATTAAAGAAATTATAACTTAAGATTAAGTATAGCAAGCAAAGAAAAAAGAAGAAATAGAAAGAAAGAAGGAAGACAGTCGGTTTATATTGTAGGCTCAAGTTAATAGGTATTTGAATAACCTGTTTTTGAAATCCGTGTTGCTGCATTTCCTTTTGCTGATCGGCAAAGAATTCTAGAGTTAAGCAGAGTATATAAAGAACTGACGTTCCGACACTAATCTCGAGTGATTAAAAGGAACAATGGTACAATTGTGTTGAGACCTAGAAAAACACAGTTTAGCATACAGGCTCATCGGCTCACTGGTCATTATTATGTTATGCAGAAACTTAAGTACGTTGAAAATCAGCAATGAATGAAAGGGTAATCCATATAATTGGCGGGCATACGTAGACACATGCTCAAAACGACCGACTCCATAGACATACATATGTGACAATGTTATTGAATGCAGCATTTAATTTACGAATAGATATAGCATCACAATTTGCAAAAATTTCACAGCCTTACATCAAGGTAGGCTTGAGATACGACTTCGCAAACAACACTCTTATTTTTGGAAGAGTATTGAGAGTACCAGAGTGTACGAAGCATTACATATATTTTACCAACAGCTGTATCCACATGGTTATTTCAGCTCAACGTTCTGTTGAAAATTACTCCTAAGTTCTTAGCTTTATTGACATACTCAATCTTTGACCCTGAAACACATATTTGAGGTAATTTGGATGTCAATAACTTTATTAGAGATTACTAGGCACTGCGATTTCATTGAATTTAGCCTCAAGCCGTTGCTAGCCGCACATGTGCCAAAGCGATTGAGATCATTATTAATTTTCGCAATACATGCGACTAATTGTTCATAACTGCAGAACAAGTAAACTTGTACATTATCGGCGTACATTTGTAAGATGGAGTCAAGGAGCACATTGGAAGGTCATTTATATATCACGAAATAGCAACGGGTTCCCGAACCTTGAGGAACACCGATCATTAGAACATACTCTTTGTGACTTATCCTTCAAATACGATGCCAAGAGATTTGTTGCAGACTGAGTAAAATTAAATAAATTTTGCAACTTCGTGGCTAAGATATCATGGTCAAACGCCTTTGAGTGGTCAAGAAGGACAAAAAAAACTACATCATTTTTATCTAAGACTACACGAATATCTTCAACCACTTCGGTTATTGCAGTAACGCAGCTGCGCCTTAGGCCTGAAACCTGACTGCTTTGTGGTTATTAAGGAGTTGCGATAACAGTGGTCCCGAATCTGCTCATTAATAATTATTTCCAGAGCTTTTGAAATGTACGGCAGTATGGCAATGGCTATACTATAATGACTATATTATTATTTTGGCTTTTTTTCGAAGTGAAAGGAAAAACGGAAGTAGTTATAATTGTGTTAAAAATATACGTTATGTAAGGCAACAATTTAGGTAGAGGGCTTTGACAAAAACAGGAATAATGTCATCTAGCCCCACTTGCGCTTGACTTAATAGATAAAAAAATTCCTAGGGCATCCACCTGATCTATATAGCTAAAAACTGAAGCAGAGCATAATGCTGAAATTTCCTTATAAAAATTGTAGCCAAGCACTAAGGGAACATTAACAAACTTGGAGTTGAGTTCATCACAATCAAGAGAAACAAGGTGCTTTTCCGAAGTTTCTATCAAACCAAATTTTCGGACCTCATTCGAGGTTTGCTTACCATCAATGACATTTGACAACTTGTAATTATTTTCTAATTGTTTGAGTAAGCTTTTCCTTAAAGTTGAAAACATAACATAAAACTGTGGTAGTCTGTACTGCTTTCATCGCGAGTAAGCTGCATTTCTTTGCTCATTTAACGATTTTATTATTCCATTAAACCATGGCTTACCCGGATTCTTAATATGCACGGTCTTTAGGGGTACAATCGTATTATATAGAGTTCTTTTATTCTCAAAAAATTCAACCTGTTCATCAATGATCATGCCATACTATATCCCATCCAATTCCGTCGACCGCACAACTAAGATGTGAGTAATTTATATTTTTTAAATCACGATAGTAATACTGATAGCTGTGATGAACGGGGGAGAAATCATAAGTCATGAAGATAAAGTCGTGTTTCGAAAACATTGGAGTCGAGAGCTGATCATATAATTTTACCGTGCTTTTGGCACAAACAAAGAACACACCTAATAAGGTTTCACTAGTGTTAGTGAAATATGTTGGCGTAGACTCATTTACGACAAGTAAACCTATGCTATCCATGCTTCCAACCAAGCTCTTGTCATGCAGCAGATTACTAATAAAATCGCCGGCAATAATAACATTCTGATAAGAAAGTGAAAGTGAAACTCCGAATTGTTTCGATAACCGGGCTAATGTCGATAGTACCATATGGCCTATATACAGTTCCTAACATAAGTTTACTTTATAAGTTTACTATCTCCCGAAAAAACTTCAATTAATAAAAATTCAACACCTGTACTTACATATATCGCAACTCCACCTGCATGCCCAGATCGGTCAGCACGGAATAATTTATAGCCATCCACCCAAACCAAATCACGGTGCAAGTCGGTTTTAAACGAAGTCTCTGATACGCTAGTAATATCAACGTTAGAATTTTCAAACATATATCCGAAAAAACATACATACATACATATATCCGAATCATATATCAAGAATATAAGAACCGAAAATTCAATTAGGAAGTTTAAACAGGGAAAGAGCAGAGAAGAAAGGCATAGGTGAGTTGAACAAGATAGAGTGAAAAAAATAGTATCATTAACATCAAATTGCATCTTTAATATAGATGTGAACAAAAGGAAAATGAAAAACTTCCGATTGTTACGAGTTAAACTCTCATTCATATATGTACATAAATAAGGCTATCAGAATCAAGTCTCACGTCCCGGAGACATAGATTATTAGTTTCGCGCTTTTTAAAATCAGAAATGGTTTTGAAGACATCATTACGTTCATGAGCAGCATTAAACTTGATGATGATCGGTTCACCATTCTTTACAGTCTCGGTCAGAGATAAGGAGATAGGAAACTTCGTTCCCGCCAAAAAATATGTCGAACAAAGACTGAATTTCTTCTTCGATTATTTTTACGTGGGGACACACGTATAGTATATGTGTGCTGTATGTGAAGTTCACCGCATGTTGCCACGTTTATTTGACATTTCCTTTGTTTATCATTTTATGAGAACAAAAATTTATTAGATTGCGAAAATTGTTTTGCTATTTCGCAAAGAAATTAGGGTTTTTAATGAAGTTAAATCATGCACTGGACTGTGCAAGTGGCACGGCAAGTATTAGGAATTATAAATTCCGAACAGCAATGATGTCTTTCGTCAAGAGCAACTGCGCGAGCTAATGGACAATACCAGCATAACCGATCATGATGGCTAAGTTGCGTGATTATGTGGAGTTGCAACTACTGGAAGTGGTGATGGTGGCGGCGACGGCGCATCACAAATTGGTAAAAGCTTACCACCACATCATGGCTACAGGTAGGGTGCATGGCATGCTTGCGGAATTTTGAATTTCATAATTTTTTGTGGATTTTTAGGACTTTGGCTTAGCCCTTTTGCTAAAAACTCCAAAAACTTATTTTCGCCAAAACAGAAAGTTATGTCCATACTAGAGAAGGCCAGAAGTGCTATGGACGAAACGTACGGGTATGTTTTATGATCAAAATATATGTATATTCTGTCTTCTTTGGCTAATAAAAAATGTCAAGTCGACTGAATTTAGAGACCGAAAGATGTGAATTTTTATTGTGAAAGTAAATTTTCCTTCCTTTCATTGCAGACGAGGTTACGACGAACACGTTGCTTACAAGCAACAAGCTTATGATAGCTATAGCTACGGACATGCTCCAACAAATGCGGCTCCTCTGCACTGACCGCAGAACAGTAGTATTAGCGTATCTGGCATAGGTGCACGCGGCCCTTATGGCACAGCCGAATACGAACCGGAATATAATTGCAGATTATTATAAGCAAAATTATTCATCTAATAAATTAAATGTTATGTATCGTATAAAAACTTAAATGGTTGCATGCATAAATAAATAAATACGTCGAAGGACTTAAATTCTTAAGGCATTAAATTCTTATTATTTAAAAGGAATGCTTCTTATACCCGAGGGGATGAGGTTATATTCAATTTGTGCTTTCGTTTGCAACGAATTAAAGGAGGCGTGGTATAAAAAAGTATATATATTCTGGCTCAGAATCACCTCCTAAGTCGATTTGGCCATGTCCGTCCGTCCGTCTGTAGAAATCACGATTAAGGGAGAGCGAATTGAGCTATGAAATTTGGGACGAATATACTTTGTCATAATAGGCTGTTTGGTATTAAATACAATACCAACATGGTTGTTTGGAACACATATGCAATCTTGCGTCCTGGAGATTTATAACTTCGCAACCATGTTCGTTATCGAATTTTTGAAATTTTGCGAGGATGTTTAGCTATTTCAGCAAAGATAAAAGGAAATAAAGTTACTCATAACTACTGAAAATAAAGAATACTTCTAAACAAACAAATGGCGGAATTCTGTACATGTAATTAACATTATTTGTATCGTTAAATACAATATCCATAAATAAAATAGAAGATTTCATCTAAAATTTATTCATTTCTTCAATTGTGGTGAAAAAATCAATCATATTATAAAGCAGCGTTACATTTTACGTTAACAAAACGAAATTCAGAAAGTACGAAAAAGGTAAAAGTACTTCTTGTAGCACTCGGTGTAAAGAACACTATAATTTTCTATTCTAGGAAGTAATTTGTACTCCGTGAAGCAAGAATGAACGTTTTGTTAACAGTTCAAGCACATTTATGCACTTATATATTTGGTAATAAAGAAAAACATTCAATTTATTTCATATTGTAGCATACCGGCAACACTGCTTTGGTACCAGAATTCATAAGAGGAGCAAAAAGAGGTGCGTTCTATACAAACGGGCAACACTAGTATCGGCAAATTCAATGGCGAGGTGAACGAAAATATGAGGGTATACCAACGTCATTTTATGTCTGCTCTTTTATTTTAATTGGATAATCAATTTGATTTTATAATGTTTTATTTTGCGTGAATTGTTAAAAAAATAGGTCATACAGTTTCTGGTATATAATAGTGGCGGATTTGAGCGTATAAAACAATTTACATTAGATTTTTTTATGTTAATCTGCACTTGCAATGATATTTAACTTAAAAATACTATTTCCAAATAGGTTCTAATTAAGTAAAAAACTATTTAAAAGTAAAATGGATATTAAATAAACTAAATATTGGCATAAATAAATAATTAAAATTGATGTCTTCGAATTCATTACTTATATGAATAATTAATGAAGTTGCTATCTCAATACAAACGATTTGACTTAAAAATCTGAATTGTCATTGGGGTCTGAAATCTGAACCCTCTTCGTCCCGATCACTCTTCATCGGGGGTCTGATAGTTGAGTTTCTATTTTCAATTAACCCCTCCCCCGCGAACGCGGCACCTAACACAACGGAACGAACAATGACTTTCCTATACGAAAAACCCCGTTCCCTTTCCTTGACACTCTTCATCATGGGTCTGATAGTTGAGTTTCTGAGAAGCATTTTTCAGGTTTTTCACAAACACTACTTTACGTCAGAGTTGCATATTTTAGCATATTTCAGCAGTTTCCTATCTCCTTATCTCTGGTCTCGGTCTCAGTCTGAACTGCATCATTCCGTACACCTCGGCCAGCACGAAAAATAGATGACAATACTGGCGGTTTACATCCCCCTGTATGGCACAGTTGATTGCTTTTAAGTTCAGGTAAGTAAGGTAATCAGGTAAGTAAGGTACACAAAAGAGAATAGCATCTGACTTGAGATCTTTGCTTAATTAGTTCGCTCATAGCCCGGACACCTCTGCCGTGAGTCGATCCATTATTGCATCCGTTTGATTTTTAAAGAGCTGATTTAGATCTGCAGCCGTAAGAGATTTGACAGATGGCGATGTCCAATATTTTTTACTCACAGAACGAGTTTGCATTGCTTTCACCTCAGTGGAAATATCATCGTTAGACATAATTGCAGAGAGCAAGTGTGCCGATGTCAACGAAAATAAATGTGTATGTAAAGCGAAATATTTAGAAATACTGAAATCAAATCACCAATTGTGGAATTATTAATTTATTTAGATTTGTATATTTAAATCAGTGTCTAATGGTTCCACTATCAATAAATTCTGCACTGAGCCGTTGTCTTAAAAACACACGCTCACTTTGATCGTATTATTGCTTAATTTAATGGATTAATTAAATTATGCAAATATTTAATTGCAGAGCATCAAAAAACACGTCTACTCAATGTTAAGCGTTGTGTGAATTGATGTAAATATCCGGCATAAATCCTGATCAGATTTTTGTAAAATTTTCTCCATAAATCACGTTAGCTTCATGATATTTACATTTAAAATTATGATTGAATACCTCAATTGCTTCTTTCACCTGTTGAAAGGATGTGTTACAAAAGAAACAAAATTTTGACGAGATGCCTTTCGAGCGCACTCTTTCGAAAAAAGGGCGGAATATTTGCACAAGACTTCTTGTCCTTGAACCTGAGTGAAAACTTGCCAGGGAAATCTATTCAACCATTGCAATTGAAATTTCAAGTTTCTTTTTGCAAATTTGAAAAAGTTGAATGATTCTTCAGGTGTCTAGGGAGAAATTACCAGATTGTATTTTTCTTTTTTCTGAACAAGTCTTTCCCAGATATCCCAAAATATTAATATCAACACATTTAGTTAAAATTGTTGTAAAAAGCGTGGGACGAACATAAAATTCATTGTCTCTTGATGAGCATGGCGTGCTGTCATCAGTACTGTCACATTCACTTATTATTATGTTATCATTAGTTTTTTCACTTTTTCCTTCTTTTGTTTTTTAAAGCCAAAACTGAATAAACCACCTTTTAAAACTCGTTTATTAGGCATTTTTTCCTTTTCTATATTTCCGTAAACTGAATATGAAAGATTTTTGAAGAAATAAAAACAGCTGTTCGTATTTAAAATTTATGCCTTTTAAGCTACAGTAGCGCCAGCTCATAGTGATGGGTGTTTATTATTTTACGATAATCCTACTAACTTCAGAAGAGGATGTTTTAAGGAAGTTTCCTAAATTTATCGCAATTAGATTAATTTCCCCTGGAACGGCGGCAACCAAATTTAACAGCTGTTAACGAAGGATTTCTATAGGTGAACTGTTAATGGTGCGTAAAAGATTAAAACAACATATTTTTCTCATTGGAACATAGTTCTAATTTGAAAATGTCAATAATTTAGGGTTACGGCCCTGGTTGGCACCAAAAAAGACAAAGTTATTAAACAAATGACAGAAAGAGGAGAAACTTCAAAAAACACTTGTGAGATTTTCAATAAACGAAGTGATTAAAAGCGATTAAAGTGTTTTTTATCACCTCGGTTCTAAAAAGCGATTTCTAAACTGTAAAAGTGATTAGAAACGATGGCTTCGACCCTGTCGTTGAGTAGCGAACGATATCGCTTATTCATCGAAGGAAAAATTCTTCAAAATCGCTCTCATCTCAGTCTCTCATCTCGCTCTCATTCGATCACTTAGTTCGTTTACTGAAAATGCAAAAATATGGATCGAACGAAAAAAACAAAGTAGAATCAACAAGAATCACTTCGTTCTTATATTGAAAATCTTGCAATCAAAATTGTACGTACTGGTATTTTTCTCGTAATTTTCGGCCAAAAATTTAGAGATGCGCCTTCTATACATTGTATATTCTTTGATTGTATATTATTTGCTATCACGGCTTAAAAGTCACTCAACTGCGAGCGAGGCATTCCAAGAGTCACCTAAATCGAATCGTCTTTGCTATTACTGCAGTGTTTTTGCTTTTTTCTGCAGTTTGTGCTAAAGATGAAATTTCAGTGCTAGTAGACAAAACTGTCATTATTGTCGCTAAAAACCAGGTCATAAACGTCGCTAAAATATAGAATATACTTAGCGAATTATATGTAGAATAATATTTGTATTATTTTTTATCATTTTTCCGAGATTTTTTGTTAGATTTCCAATAGACAAAGTGATTAAAAGCGAAAAAAGTGTTTTTTATCACCTTGGTCCTAAAAAGCGGTTTCTAAACTGTGAAAGTGATTAGAAACGATGGCTTCGACCCTGTCGTTGAGTAGCGAACGAGAACGGTTCTTCATCGAAGGAAAAATGCTTCAAAATCGCTCTCATCTCTCTCACTCGATCACTTCGTTCGTGTACTGAAAATGCAAAAATTTGGATCGAACGAAAAAACAAAGCAGAAATGATAATAATCACTTCGTTCTGGTATTGAAAATCTTGGAATTAATGTACTTTGGGCCAAACTAACTGAACTATCTTAACAAAAACAACTAAGAGCGTTATCTTCGGCCTGGCCGAAGCATCGGTCGAAGTGATAAAAAGTGGGCGGGTGACACCTACTTTTTTTTAATTTACAGGGAGAAAATTTTGATCTTTTATCTCATCTACAACGACGCTTTCCCTACCAAACACCTCATTATATGGTATAGTATATAAGTAGGCGTGTCACGCCCATTTTTGAGAATATATTTTAGTCTAAGATGGTGGACTCGGAAATAGAATTTTAGCTAAAAATTCGGTCTAAAAGTCAAGAAATTGAGCTAAAAGCACGGATGGGTGCATATTTTCTATAAAAAGTAGGCGTGTCGCTGATCCGATTTTCCTCATTTTCAAGCCTAGGGTAACAAAGAATATTCGTGCCAAATTTCATGACGATACCTCTATTCGTTCTCCTGTAATCGTGATTTCCACAGATGGATAGACGGACAGACAGACAGACGGACGGACATGGCTAAATCGAATCAGGAGGTGATTCTGAGCCAGAATATATATACTTTTCTATACCTGCCACGCCTCCTTTAATGCGTTACAAACGGAAGAACAAAGTGAATACTCGTATACCCTCATCCCTTCGGGTGTAGGGTGCCACCAAAAATCACCATTGCTTGGTTTGTCCAACACTGTAGGAACTTGAAAACAATGGAAAGTTCCAATTGTATTGTAAAGTTAAAGTGAAAACATTCCCTAAGTTTATATTGCTGAATATATTAATTGAAAATCATAGATTCTTTAGTGGAGTATATATGATATGTATACATATATATATATATATATATATATATAGATGCATATACATATATATACATATACATATATATACATATATATGTATATATATATATATACATATACATATCATATATACTCCACTATACTCATATATACTCCACTATATACTATATATATATATGTATATGCATATATGTATATATATATATATGTGTGTATATATTTAAATATTTATATATGTATATGTATATTTGTAGCTTTAGTGGAGTATATATGATATGTATATGTATATATATATATATACATATATATGTATATATATGTATATATATATATATGTATATGCATATATGTATATATATATATAATATATATGTGTGTATATATTTAAATATTTATATATATGTATATTTGTAGCTTTTTTGGGGTCGAAAACAACTCTAAGGATTTTTTTTATCAGATATTAGGGAGATGGAAAGTTTGCAATCGATCTGTCGAGTTGTGTTTTTATAAAAAATTCATTTTGGTGGTTTTATTTTCTCTATTAAAGCGGTTGATCAACAAGTGTGTTAATAATTTATTGACATTTATTGAAATTGTTGTGTTCTTATTCATAAATTTTGTTCTGTTCTGAAATAAACTGTCAATATATTCAATATTCAAATATAAATGCGAAAGTAACTCTGTCTGTCTGTTACCTTCTCACGGCTAAGCTGCTGCATCTGAGGAGGGACATAGGGTACTTATTTTATAAAAAGTCTACCTTTAAATAGGAGATGAATGATTGTAGGGGAATTTAATCTTAATTTTAAATTAATTAAACATTGTGCTGGGCAGAATATATGTCAATAATAAATAAATTTATATCGTGATAAGGCACGAACAAGCAAGAATTATTTCTTGGAGTCCTCGAGTTGTCAAGGCGACCCTATTCCTAACAAATTAAAAGGTGTGTATATCATATGTACATACATAACATATGTATGTATGCAAGCGAACGACTGTGATGTGTACATATGTATATCATTAAATCAAACTAAGTTAGAACAAGTACTAATCGACGCGAACAAAGTTGCGGGCAACAGCTAGTATTCAAATATTTTTGTTTTGTTTTGTAAAACTTAAAGAAATTTATCAAGAGGTGTCAATGTTTTCAAGGCATAAATTTTTAAAATATACACGCAAAGTGTTTTCCTTTCGCTTAAAAACGACAGAACGGTCTTTTTTGTACTATTCACACTGCAAAAAATCAAAACTATTTTGTTTTTTAATTTTTCCGCCCCATTAAACCTAATTCAAAAAAGTTCCGAGCAAGTGCTCGGGGTCCCCAGGTTCTCGTATTATTAAACCCTACACCCGAAGGGATGAGGGTATATTTACTTTGCTCTTCCGTGTGTAACGCATTAAGGAGGCGTGGCAGGTATAGAAATGTATATATATTTTTGCTCAGAATAACCTCTTGATTCGATTTAGCCATACCCGTCTGTCTGTCCGTCTGTGGAAATCACGATTACAGGAGAACGAATAGAGGTATCGTCATGAAATTTGGTACGGACCAGTGCCACGACTACTTTTTATAACAAATTTGCATTAATCCAAATATGCATTAATCCATTAAGCTTATAGTCCAATTTTTCAGCTTTCTCTTGGTCCATTTGCTAACTAAAACGTTGAGTATATACCCGGTTAAATAAATACACGGATTATATGAAAAAACCTATATAATATAATAGGTATAATTAAAACAAGTAAAGGCGTTAACTTCGGTCTGGCCGAAGGTTATATACCCTACACCCGCATCTGTCGAAGTTACGATAAAAAGTAGGCGGGTGACGCCCACTTTCATTCAATTTACAGATAGTCAATTTTGATATATTAACTCATTTACAGCACCGCTTTTCTCAACAAGCACCTCATTATATGGTATGGTATACCAGTGGGCGTGTCACGCCTATTTTCTGTGAGATAACTTTTTATTTTATTATTATTTTTTAGAATATTTTTAAGAGAATATTTGTGCCAAATCTCAAGACTATATCTCCATTCGTTTTTCTCTAATCGTGATTTTCGTCGCCAGTGGTCGGACCACGCCCATTTTTGGGAGTGTCTTTAAGTTTGAGACCATGGATTCAGGAATGAAATTTTAGCTTAAAACTCGCTCTACAAGCTGAGAAATTGTGCTAAAAGCACAGGAAAATTCATACTTTCTATAAAAAGTAGGCGTGGCACTGGACAGATTTTCTCCATTTTCAATACCAAACAGCCTATTGTGACAAAGAACATTCGTACCAAATTTTATGGCGTTAGCTCTATTCGTTCTCCCGTAATCGTGATTTCTACAGACAGACAGACAGACAGACAGACGGACGGACATGGCTAAATCGAATCAGGAGGTGATTCTGAGCCAGAATATATATACTTTTCTATACCTGCCACGCCTCCTTTAATGCGTTACAAACGGAAGAACAAAGTGAATATAACCTCATCCCTTCGGGTGTAGGGTATAAAAATATGGCTCCGGGAAATAACTCCCAAATGAAATACGCAGAAGGACCCTGGATAAAGAAAGACTTTCTAGCAAGGACATAGTTTTGTTGACTGACGGTTTGTCAACGGCTATTTTAAAACCTTCATATCAATGGAATATGTCTGGCTGGACCTTTATACGATTTGTATAAAAATAACTGAAATTTAGTGGAATAATAGAAGTTTTTTGATTATTTTAAAAATGTTAAGGCTTTTTTATTTTTGATTATTACTTCACATAAATATTGCTATTAAATATCTTAGTACTATACTGCATTTAACATTTAAATATCTTAGTACTATACTGTAAGCAAGCAGGATTTCCGCAAACATTGCAGGAAAAATCAGGTTTTTCTTTGATTTTTGTCATTCTTAAAAAAATACAGAAATTTTGGTCGAGAATCAGTTTTGTTATTTGCATTGTTGTCATTCACTTTTTTATAAATTAGGTGCGATGCCAATGCTGCAACGTCTAACATGGTGTAGAAAAACGCCAGTGGCCATCTCTTCGCTTGTCATTTACAAGTGTATTTTATTAACATCTGGTTCATGACTTCAGCTCTTCATTTATATTTATTATAAAAAAGGAGGTGATGCTTGTCGTTTTTTTCAATCGTTTGCAGCTCCTTTAGAACATCGTTATCATCGGTTTTCTCAATCTTACTCATTCTTTCTACTATCAATTCTGCAACCGCATTCGCAGACTCGTCTTCCGCAGGAAATCCTCACTAAAATCCTCACTAAAGTCAGAAGTCTCTGTTGCTACTTCCAGAAATCTTCTAAGATATAGCTCTCTTTCTTCTTCGTAATTCGCCACTAATTGAATAGCAGAAAATCTTCAGCCATTATAAACATGTAAAGAGATATTGATTCCAACAGTTCCAACAGTTCAGTTCTGCTTAGCGTATCAGCGAAGTAAGTTCTTGGTAATATATCGGCATTTATTTCTTGTGAAAACTGCAATAAACTCTTCGATAATAAAAGTGCGGGTATTGGTTGTGATGATTCCGCATTTAATATCTTAATAAACTCTGCAAATATAAAGTATTTGTGTTCTACTTGCCTCAGTGAAAAAAATATTAACTTGAAGAAATTAGTAGACAACTTGTCGTGTGAACTAAATATAATTAAAGTAAAGCTTGATGAGCTCTCAACTTTTGTTGTAGGGAACAACAACTGTAATGATCGGATGAAGAAGGAAAAGCTGAAACAAAAACCAGTTTCTGAAAATAAGAAACCTGTTGCTAGTGCTAATGCAAGGTGTAACCGTTCTCAGTCGCGAAATCTTGCTTCTTCTTCTGTTGTTGTTGCTGATGTTGACATTTCTTCGCCTCTTACTCTCTCTTCACCCAATCAAGGGAATGAATTGGATATTGTCAGTGATTCTCAACCAACCACATACGCTTCTGCTGTTGGAGGTGCTATTAATGTTTCAATTTCTAATACTCCAAATGCTGTGCAAATTATTAATCCAATTGCTGCTCCGACTGCCCTCGATATAAATCCTGAGTGGACAACTATTGGGCGAAGGAAACCAAAGAGGAATAATATTTTAATTGGGAAAAATTATGCCATTGATTTGGAAGTAATCGTTCGAAAAAAATGGTTTCATTTATCGTATTTTCATTTCATTTTCATTTCATTTATTTCTATATCTATACCACGCTTGCAACAAGATACAATCTTATAATTAACGCAAAGGCCTTAAAAATTGTGATTTATGTTTATCATTAAAATATATAATACAAAATGACATTTTTAATCTTAAAATTAAAGAAACTGGAGTTGAGGATTAGGTGTTAGACGAAGTATAGCAAGCAAAGAAAAGAGAAGAAATAGAAAGAAAGAAAGAAGACGGTCGGTTTATATTGTAGGCTCAAGTAGATAGGTATTTAAATAACCTATTTTTGAATTCCTTGTTGCCGCATTTCCTTATGCTGATCGGTAAAGAATTCCAGAGTTTAGCAGAGTATATAAAGAACTGACGTTCAGACACTAATCTCGAGTGATTAAAAGGAATAATAGTACAATTGCGTTGGGACCTAGAAAAACACAGTTTGGCATACAGGTTAATAGGCTCACGGGTCATTATTATGTTATGCAGAAACTTAAGTACGTTGAATCTCAGCATTGAATGAAAGGATAATCCATATAATTGGCAGGCATACGTAGACACATGATCAAAACGACCGATTCCATAGACATATCTGACAATATTATTGAATGCAACATTCAATTTACGCATAGATATAGCATCACAATTTGCAAAAATTTCACAGCCATACATCAAGGTAGGCATAAGATACGACTTCGCAAGCAACACTCTTATTTTTGGAGGAGTATAGTATTGAGAGTACCAGAGTGTACGAAGCATACCATATATTTTACCAACAGATGTATCCACATGGTTATTCCAGCTCAACGTTCTGTTGAAAATTACTCCTAAGTTCTTAGCTTTATTGACATACTCAATCTTTGACCCTGAAACACATATTGGAGGTAATTTGAATGTATCAATAACTTTATTGGAGATTACTAGGCACTGCGATTTCATTGGATTTAGGCTTAAGCCGTTGCTAGCCGCCCATGTGCTAATGCGATTCAGATCATTATTAATTTTCGCAATACATGCGACTAATTGTGCATAACTGCAGGACAAATAAACTTGTACATCATCGGCGTACATTTGTAAGATGCAGTCAAGGAGCACCTTGGGAAGGTAATTTATATATAACATCAATAGCAACGGGCCAAGTACCGAACCTTGAGGAACACCACGCGTTAAGCTCAAAGAGCCAGAAACCCGACCATTAGAACATACTCTTAGTGACCTATCCTTTTAATACGATGCCAAGAGATTTGTTGCAGACTGAGTAAAATTAAATAACTTTTGCAATTTCGTGGCTAAGATATCATGGTCAATAGTGTCAAAGGCCTTTGAATGGTCAAGCAGGACCAAGAAAACTACATCATTCTTATCTAAGGCTACACGAATATCTTCAACCACTTCGGTTAATGCAGTAACGCAGCTACGCTTAGGTCTGAAACCTGACTGCTTTGTGGTTATTAAGGAGTTGCGACTGCAATGGTCCCGAATCTGCTTATTAATAATTATTTCCAGAGCTTTTGAAATGTACGGCAGTATGGCAATGGGCCTATACTGATTTCTCGCTTTTGGTACCGGTATAATTTTGGCTTTTTTCCAAGTGGAAGGAAAAACGGAAGTAGTTATGATTGTGTTAAAAATATACGTAATGTAAGGCAACAATTTAGGTAAGAGGGCTTTGACAAAAACAGGATTAATGTCATCTAGCCCCACTGCGCTTGACTTAACTGATAAAAAATTTCCTAGGGCATCCACCTGATCAACACAGCTAAAGCTGAAAACTGAAGCAGAGCATAATGCTGAAATTTCCTTATAAAAATTGTAACCTGGCACTAAGGGAACATTAACAAACTTGGAGTTGAGTTCATCACAATCAAGAGAAACAAGGTGCTTTCCCGTAGTTTCTATCAAACCAATTTTTCTGACCTCATTCCAGGTTTGCTTACTGTCAATGACATTTGAAAACTTGTCATTATAGAATTTTATTTTAAATTTCCTTATCGTTTGAGTAAGCTTTTTCCTTAAATTCGCAAATATGACATACAACTGTGGTAGTCTGTACTGCTTCCATCGCGAGTAAGCTGCATTTCTACGGTCAATTAACGATTTTATTATTCCATTAAACCATGGCTTACCCTGATTCTTAACATGCACGGTCTTTTGGGGTACAAACGTATTATATAGAGTTCTTATGTTATTCTCAAAAAATTCAACCTGTTCATCAACACTGATCATGCCATATATGCAATCCCATCCAATTCCGTCAACCGCACAATTAAGATGTGAGTAATTGATATTTTTGAAATCACGATAGTAAAACTGATAGCTGTTATGAACGGGGGAGAAATAATAAGTCATGAATATCAAGTCGTGTTTCGAAAACATTGGAGCCGAGATCTGATCATATAACTTCACCTTGCTTTTGTCACAAACAAAGAACACATCCAATAGGGTTTCACTAGTGTTAGTGAAATGTGTTGGCATAGACTCATTTACGGCAAGTAAACCTATGCTATCCATGCTTCCAATCAAGCTCATGTCATGCAGCAGATTACTATTGAAATCGCCGGCAATAATAACATTCTGATAAGAAAGTGAAAGACTCCCAATTGTTTCGATGACCGGGCTAATGTCGATAGTTCCATACGGCCTGTATACAGTTCCTAACATAAGTTTACTATCTCCCGAAAAAACTTCAATTAATAAAAATTTTAAACCAAATTTTAAACCAAATGTTACTGAATCGGATATTTTAGCTTATATATCCAAAAATTTTGGAATCGATAAGAAGCACATCGTATGTTATAAGCTTATTAAAAAGGATGCTGACGTAAATAAATTGACAAAGATAAGTTTCAAAATTGGGGTGGACGAGTGTTTTAACGACGTTCTAAACAACTCATCTCCTTGGCAGTCATATATAAATTTACGCCCTTTCCGTTTTCGGGCTATAAATGATGATCCATCACGACGTGTTACGGCGGCAAAAACTAACCGCCTTCTCCTCTGACATTCTTTATCAAAATGTCAGGGGAATTAATACTAAATTGTCTGATATTCTATTAAAAAGTGTGGATTATGAGTATAACTTTATCGTGTTCACCGAAACATGGCTGAGGCCTGATGTTTTAAATTCCGAAATTTTTACGAATAACTATGTGGTGTACCGAAAGGATCGGAACCGATTGTTGACTAATTTGACAAGAGGTGGAGGCGTATTAATTGCTGTTACTTCTAAATACTATTCACGCGAAATTCTTCTGGAGGAGGCCTTGGAAATTGAGTTCTGCTGTATTTATGTCAAACTTGTCGGTCTCTGTGTCTATATATGTTGCTCATATGTTCCACCTAATTCTGGAGAGAACATCTATGCCTCACATGCCAGATGCATTGCACGTGTGATGGAGACTATGCTACCGAGTGACAAATTGTTTGTTCTAGGTGACTTCAATTTGCCTTATGTAAACTGCGCTGATGATCCTGATACTCTTTTGCCGTCATTTGAGCGTGAGAATAACATTACCTTCCTTGATGATGTGTTTTCCAGAGGTCTTTTCCAAATTAACTATGTACGTAATCAATATGGTCGCCTTCTAGATCTTATCTTCACTGATGATAAGGATATTTTTGATCTGACTCGATGTGCGCCTCTTGTACCTGAGGATAAGCACCATGCCACCTTGAACATTGATTTAGTTCAATCTTGTAAATTGTCCCAGCCGGTGATGCGGGCGCGAATGCCTAGGAAATTTTGCTTTAGACATACAAATTATTTAACTTTGAAAAATAATTTTTGTTCCATTGATTGGAACTCAATTCTTCGTTTGGATAATTCTTTGTCTGCAAGTTTGGATCTGGCTTTGCATTCTTTCAATAATGTTTTACTGGAGGCTTTTAAAGCATCTGTTCCGTTACGTAAGGTGCGTTCGTGTACGAGCCCTACATGGTTTACCAATGAGTTGCGTGCTTTAAGGAACTTAAAAACCAAATACTATAAGCTGTTGTGTAATACGACTTCAACTATAAATCTATCAAATTATCTATCTATCAGAAGCAGATATCGTTGGTTATGTAAGCAGGCGTATGAGACTATATCCTCAAAGTTAAATCCAACATACATACGTGGCGATCCGAAAACATTCTGGAACTTTGTAAATACCAAAAGGAGGAGTGTGGTTTTCCCAACTTTTATGAAACTTGATGATATGGAGTCTAACAATGCAGAGATTATTTGTGATCTTTTCGCTGACTATTTCAAATCAACGTATTCTTCGTCGAGTTATTGCTCGGATACATACCCTTACAACATTTCTTCGAGCACTATAGTCCTGCCTATCATCGACAAATTTATTGTTTTTAATGCCCTAAAAGATGTTAAATGCTCTTATAATCCTGGACCTGACAACATTCCATCGTGTATCCTTAAACACTGTGCCGCTGAGCTAACATTGCCCGTTACGACTATT